>OX421906.1:24996478-26391846 GCA_949128165.1 Lathronympha strigana
ATTCAATTAATTTATGCTTTTATCCAAACGACTAATTCATGTTTTTTTGGCATTATATGAATTCTCATAAGGAATGTTACATAAAAGTGATAACAATTAGTCATACTAATACAGGTACATTCACATCCAACGACAGAATTATTAACATCATGATTAAAGTTACACCTAAACCACACCACACTTCAAAACACGCTATTACACGGGGGCAGCGGCCGGGAAAGCGACGCTTCGCGGCCCGTTTATTAGTCCTTCATTAGACGGATGTTATTTGGATGTCGTGCGCAGCATAATTTATCACCGCGCCGCGTTAGGGCCCTGATTGAATTGTAACAATTTGGGACGGCCGGATTGATTGGTGGATTTTTTAAATTTAGTTACAATTGCGGTACAGAGGGCTAATTTTATCATTATTATTATTATTAAAATCATTTATTCACACAAAACAATTACATTGCCATTTCAATAAATGCGCCAAACTGGAGAAACCGGTTTGTTGGCGCTTCGCACTCAGTTACAATTAACTCATTGTTTACATGTGACTTTATACTCTATTGTTAGGTACTTAAACTAGCATGCATTTTTATTAGATGTTGAGGACTACTAATTATAAATTTTACATGTTTGTTTCTTTTCTCGTGCACATTTCCAATAGTTGAATTTTTAAAATTTTTTTAAAGGAAGCTATTTTCATATTTTGTTTTTCACTAGGGTATTGTATATTATTAAAAATTCGAGGCGTTATATAATGCAATGTTCTTTCACCATAGTAATTACAACTTTGCGGTTCAACATACTGTGGACGTCTATCAGCTCTTAATGATCTATTGTTCGGACGTCTAGGCATCTTGTAGTCGTTGCACTCAAATTGATCCACGGCTACAAGATACCTAAATTTTTCTTGAACAGGGAGTATCGCGCACACCCTATACAGCTGATCATAATCGTCTTTACACTTATATTTTTCTCTTTTACTAACTAACATTTTTAAAAATCGTATCTGTAGCGACTTAATCCTATTTATATATGAAGGAAATGTCCGTCCGTAAACACTCAGCCCATAGCTAATTAACGATTCCACCAGTGCATGGTAAACAACAAACAGCGTTTTTTTACTAACTACATTTTGAAGGTGGTAAAACTTCCCCAATAGTATTCTAAGTTTATTACATAAGCTGTTTATATGATTTTTCCAGCTAAAGTTTATGTCAACCGTTAGCCCGAGATATTTATACTCGTTTACGGATTCCAGATCTACACAATTACAGTTATTTTTTCCACTGTGAAGACAGTTGTAGGTATGACCAATTATTGATATTTTTGCATCTACTCTTGGCATGTACGGTGAGCGTACGTGCATTATTTTTGTTTTCATAACATTTAAAATTATTCCGTTATCATGTGACCACATTAAGATATTCTCAAAATCGAATTGTATTTTCTTTTTCACTTCATTAAGGTCTTTATTTGCGTATATTAGGCACGTATCATCAGCGTACATGTATATTTGACAATGTCGTATGACATTACAAAGGCTGTTGACATGCATAATATAACCAAGCGGACCGTAAACTGAGCCAGTCGGCACACCTGATATAACGCGCGCTTGCTCTCCGGGTACGTCTTTTATGACAGTTTGCAATGTCCTTCCTGTTAAGTAGTTTTTAAGAAAATCATTTACTGGGCCTTGAATTCCACATTCCCACATCGATCTTAATAACATGTTGTGGTCTAGAGTGTCAAAAGCCTTTTTAAAGTCAATAAATAGTATGCCAACATGCATTCTTTCATTAAGATAGCCATTTACAGTATCTGTAAAACGGGACAACGCCGTTGTTGTGCTGCGCCCGCGCCTAAAACCATGCTGTGCATCCGCAATAATACCGTTCCTTTCTAAAAATATGCTCATTTGTTCTACTAAAACTTTCTCAACGATTTTATTGATTATAGACAGGATAGCTATAGGCCGGTAGTTGGTATAATCGAGGTGGCTACCATTTTTATATATTGGCCGTATAATGGCATTTTTTAATTTATCTGGATATTTTCCGGACAAAACACACATATTCACGAACTTGGCTAGAACACTACTTATTTCGTTTTTTATGTACTTTAGGTCTATTATTCGTATTTTATCTATTCCCGGCGCTTTCCTTTCACTCATTTGATCTATCAATTTAATTATTTTACTACCTGTAATTTTTTGATAGCGAAACGACACCTCTGCATTTTTGACATATGAATCCCGATCCAAAAATGTTCGGCTGCATTTATGTTTAATGTTTTCAATTTCTTGCGTAAAGGTCCGAGCGAAGTTCGTGCATACATTATACATTGAGTCAGTTTTTCCAAGGTACCGCATTATAACACTATCTAAACTTTCGTTGGTTCGCCCTAGCCAGCTGTTAATGTTACACCATATTTTACGAAAATCATTTTTACATAAACTTATACATTTCCTTCTATACTTATTCTTAGCTATATTTATACACTTATTTGTTTTGTTTCTAAATTTCGTATATTCAGCTCTTAAGTTCATATTATACGGGGAGGATTTCCACGTCCTAAATAGTTCATCTCTATATTGCAGCATGAGCTTCAACGTTTTAGTCACCCACGGTTGGTCAATACGTTTATGGCGTTTCGCACTATATATTACACATTGTGAATAAATGGAACCAAAAATTTCACATAACTTTTCATATATTTGCAGGGGACAGTTAAGTTTTAAAAGCGCGCTCCAGTCCACTTCACTTAATTTTTGACGTACAAGTTTATTATTAAGAGCACATACCTGTTCAGTTTGTTTTTGTTTACCGCAGACGTTATCTACGTCGATACTTAGGCCTACCATGTAGTGGTCTGACAACTTGCAGGTGAGCATGTGTGCGTCGGGCGCACGCGCCGTTCGGCCGCTGCGCACCCACACATGGTCAATGCACGACTTCACCAGCCGGCCGGCTAGTACCTCTTCCCGCGTAGCTTCACTGATAGCACATTGGAAACCGTATGCAGACATGGCGTTCTTGTATTCTATGGTCGAAGAGCTATTTTCGTACATTGTGTTGATATTCGTGTCGCCTATCATCACAACTTCTTGTTCCTTAGGTATAGTTTTGAGTAAATTACGGGTTTCTTCTATAAATCGCCGTTTATTAGTAGATGGCGGGCGATAAACAGCTATGACGTGCAATATTTTTCCCGACGTATTTAATTTTCCATGCAATATTTCTGAGGCCTGGTTATTCATTGAACTCGCTGTAAAACTCAATTCATTCTTCACGTATATTAACAAGCCGCCTCCTCGTCTATCCTCGCGAGTATTTGCTAACATGGTATAACTGTCAATTTCATACAACGGGAGCTCCTCTTTTTTTATGTTAATTTCTGTTAAGATAATTATTTCAATTCTGTAATTGCATTGCTTCAATAATACTAAAAGTTCATTGAAGTTTTTTCGTAAGGATCTAATGTTTAGGTGTATTATTTTTAGTTGTATATTATATTTTATGTAGTTACTCCAATCATCAACGTCCTCGAATCTTGTAAAGTTTACGTCACTCCTGATGTTTGACAAGTTACTTTGGAAGTGATTGAATTTTATTAAAGAATATTACTGGGTACATAAACTTGGGTTAATTCCCATATTGATTGGTAGGTAAGTGGTATTAGGTATCTGTGACTGTTTCTTCGTTCTCAGAGGCTTCCTCAGCCTGGTCAGCCAGTTCCTCCTCATCATTCATGCCTTCATTTTTCTGAGACCAGTCATGCAGTAAACTCTCCACCTTATTTTCGTTCTCAATAGTGTAGAATCTTCCTTTCTCATCTTTTCGAGCCATAACTTTGGAATTTTGTATCCAAATGTACTTAAATTTTCCTTTTAAAGCTGTCTTCGTATATCCGAAAAGGTACCTCACATAATTCGGTAGATTTTCGTTGATGTATAAGGGTTTGTCGCTTCCGTTCTCACAAATGTCTTTGTTGACTAGGCCAGTTTTCTTTTTTTTGAGCCATTCGTTGCGAGCTGTACGCGAGCGCAACGTCACGATAACGGGCCGCGGCCGGTCGGCGTTTTTTGGCGCGCCTACCCTCTTTATTTCTTCTACATCTTCGTAGTTCAGATTCAGTTTTTCAGTTATCGTTCTAACAGTTAATTCCAGTTTTTCATTTTCCTTGTTGTCCAATCCAGCTATTTCAATGTTTTGTTCACGGTCTTTCGTCTCTAGGTACAAAATTCTCTCTTCCAGCGCCTTATTCCTTGTTTCTAAATTATTGTTTTTTTGGTCCAGTGCCTTTAATTTTCTTTCCGCCTTGTCTTTAAAATCAATAATTTCCTGATACTTTTCAGCATAAAAATCCACAGTCTCCGTAAGTGCATCAATCTGCTTTCGGATGCCATACAAAATTTGAAGTTTATCATTGACTGCTTCCAGTACCTCCTCGGCTGTCGCTTTTTTAGTGTCAATACTGATTTTATGGGATGTTCCTACTCCCGGGCTACCTGCCTTCTGGCAGTCTGTACATATTTCTTTTTGCATAAAAGATTTTTGATTTTTTACACATTTTTTATGAAATACTGCACCACACGAGCCCTTGCACCGCAGCACATCATCCTTCGCAAGGGACACAAAAAGTTTGCACTTTCTACATTGCACCATTTTGTTTGATTACACTGTCTTCGCACTCCTTTAACGCACGCAAGCGATAAGCGTCACACAGTAACAAAACACGTCCGAGCGCTGAGCGCATGCGCCGCGAACTGTGTGCCGCAATCAGTGTGCCTGATTTATTAAATAAGCTTCCAGTTTGGTTTTTTTATTTTATTTTAAGGTTGTGCACTATTTGATGTCAATGTATTTCGTTTTAATTTTGTTTTCCGTTTTTATAAAATTTAAAAAGTTTAAGAGTGGCCTTATGCGATTTTGGTACTTGCAAAATTATTAGAAATTATATAATTTAACTTAACTGATATATATTAGGGTTCTTAAAACTCGAGGGGCGCCATTATAAAACGATACGTAGTCGAGTGTTGTTATAATAGACCCAAGAGTTTCAAGACCCAATTATGAGCTGTTCGACACACTAGTTTTTCTACGATAGTCAAAAAAGCGAAAAAAGTGAAATCTCGAACGGCGGCTGAATGTGGACGACGTGTGCCATAATGCAACAGGGTTCATATATTGCTTTACGATGTTCTTATTGAATACCACAGATAACGTTATAAATTATACTTTTTTAAATCGCTGTCAGTCATTGAATTGGCAGATAGAAGTGCTGAAGTCGAAAAATGAATATTTTTGGGTCAAAGCCCGTGTAATATACTTGCATTTATGCATTACACAAGTACAACTATAATCAATACACAAAATAGTAATATAAACTTATTTATCATGGTTTAATAGCTTTAAATAAGAGAAAATAATTTGAAAGTGAAAATTATTTAGCTCCTGTACGCAAACTTTAGAGATCTATATTTGTAAATCTATAAAGGTAGCAGATATTCCTGGCGCTTTGTTTTATTCGGAGCTGTTGACTATAGGTTGGTAGGTAGACTGAAACATACTACACTTCCATTTAATCTGTAGTTCACCATGGAACTTCTTAAAGAGTTCAAAGTTCGTCCCGTTTATTAGACGAAACTAATCTACAAGATGGTGCTTTCATTATCCCGAGAGCATTCCGGCACCCGACAGTTGGACTAAGGAATTTTTAAAGGCATTTCGTACCAAAGGGTGTCGGCGTCAAGCCACGAGCACCAACGGACGGTGAAATTACGGTGAAAAAACGCCCAAAGCAATTTGTCTTAAGTGGCTGGAACGGTGAAATATTCGGGAACTTTTAAAGGGTAAGCTTTTTAATTAATACGGGAAGTTCCCGTGCGTTAATTATTGCGTAATGAACAGGTGGCGTCTCGCTGTATCGGGGGAAAGGGGGTGTCACAGATTTCAACACCCGCATTCCTAGGATTTTAGCGTAAGATTTAACAAGCCATTTTAAATAATAATACAATTAAATAATATTTAAAATGGGTCACTCACGTAATTTAGTCGTTCTTCCTAAAGATCGAAACATGTCAAGCGGCGACTAAATTACGTGAGTGACCCGTTTTAAATATTATTTAACATGTTCGCCTCACGAGAGTTTTATAGTTAAAATAGCACAATAGATGTCGGTGTTAACTTTTCGGAAAATAACAGCAATAAAGACGCAAGAAAATAAAAAGATCAAAAAGGATCTTTTTTCTTTTATAATTTTTAAGTAAACTTATAGAAATAGATTCAACACAAATCAGTAAAAAACAGCTGCATATTGGTTTGCATGCCGTCTTAGTAACAAATGTATTGTACCTATAATTGTACAGCATGAATTAAAATCATTTATTATTTAAAATAAATGTTTTGAATCATGCTGTCAAGTAGTCACACATAATTATATATACCTATATTTATATACATTATAAATTGAAATAATGTCTGTTGAGAAGAGGTCAGACTTTTTATGTAGTATATGACATCTCTTCAATCATCATCTCTTTCAACGGCCGTCTTTTGACGGCCGAGAGTTGGGACCGAACCAGCTACCTCCTGCTTTTGCTGCTGCCGTGAAAGGAGATCGCTGGTTCGATCCCAGCCCTGGGCACTGGGGCCCTTGATCACTTTTTCTGTAGTTTATGACATCTCTTTCAATTTAGGTACAAAAAATGTATACTACATTTTTACCCAATGGGGATAACGCGAGTCAATTTGCCACTTCAACATTTCAAAATTTTGAAAACAACATTAGGAAATTAGTGTCACTTTCACACAAAACCCACACATGAGTGTCGCCGTTTGGTGAGGGACAATACAGTTAGCAATTGGACAACATGAAGCGTTTAGATTGTAATTTACAAAATGTGAATCAAATATACAGAGTTCAAATAAAACCGTGTAAATATCTTCTCCTAAAGTCAAGAACCTCGCATCCACATCTCTGTTGCTGAGGCCGCCACGCCCCACAGGGGCCGTGGAGTGCGAATCATGAAATTCATGAACTCAGACAATGACTTCCTTAACGCGGATTAATTATTTTGCACGTTAAATAAGAGACACTTCAAAGGGCTTTTGTTTCATACCGTTTGTTAACAATTATTAATGAAATGGCTTAAGAGTCCTAGACTGGAAATAATTGCTAACATCTGGTTTAATTTCGACATTCAAACAATTTCTATTTCTGATTTCCTTTGAGTGCTTATTTACCTACGAAATCCGGTGAACGTGAATCAGAGATATTACAAATGTTTCGAAAGTTGTTGAAATCATTTTTGTGAAAATTTAATTACATTTCATGTGGTTTTCAATAGATATTTGTTTGTGTTTCATTCTGTCTTATTTTGGCTTCTTTACAAACTAGTGAGGGTATGCCTTCAGTTCTTATCAATATTATTAGAAGAAGAGAAATGATGTCTTTCAAAGAATTATATTGACTCCCTTCTTAACAAAATTTAACAAGTGTCTAGTTAACTTATGATACCGTGAAGATACCGTGTGTCTGGATTTTTGTTTGTTTTATATTCTTACGTTTTGACTGTTTCTCAGAAACACAAAAGTCAAAATAACATAGAATTATATCTACACTAATCAAGTCTTGTAGGACTTTTATAATCTCCGTTGTATTGTTAGCATACTATATTTCAAGTATACCTTTGCATTTTTTCTTCAACAATTCCATGTTCAAATTGAATTTATCTTCGATGGAAACTTTTACTTCCTCTTCCGATTAAAACCTCTTTAACTAAGACATCCACTCGCCCTCATGAATTAAGGATGCCCACGTGATAAGTTCCAACTTCGCACACAATGCAGTGTTGACAATATGCTAATGAACAGCATTGATAAGCGGGGCTTAATCCAAAACTTCCGAGCGTCTCTCGTATAAGCAAGGAGTTTAAAAGGTATACAAGGAATTCTAAGAAGATAAACTATAAGTTTAACTGAGTATGTCAAAAGGATGTATGCGTGTTTGGCCTTATTGCAAAGGGGTAAAGCGCAAGAGTGTTAACATATTCAAAATTCAACAAACAATGGAGGATAGTTCAAGTTTTAAGTTTAACTATGAACACGTTATTTATTATTACTTAAAGTAACCCGATATGTGCTGTAAATTATTATAATCTGAAGTTTTTCCTGCATTTAGGTACTTGAAAAAATCAATTTAAAATATGCAAGAGACTGTATAATTTATTCTATAAATACCCATGTCATTCAATTAATCTAAAGTTTATTCAATTAATCTAAACCAATAGGTTTAGATTCATTGAATAAACTTTTTATCATCACCGCCATCATTGCCAAAGTTACAAAATCAATGTCACTCTTTAAAACTTTGGGTTAGTAAGATATAAACTCATAAGTGGTTTTTATTAAGAAAACTTAACACTAACAATACTAATATACTTATATCGGGTTACTCACGTAAGTCGAAGATAGCCCGACATGTTTCGGAACAGGCCGTGTCCCTTATCCACGAGTCATGGGTCCGGCCGCGGTGGCTGCTCTACGCACACTATATTACACTAAATGACACTGAATGTTCCGAAACATGTCAAGCTACTTTTGACTTTATTAACGTGAGTAACCCGATTTAAATATTTTAATACTAAGAATGCTTCTTGTTGATAGGACAACTTGACTAGAAGAAGTAGTTGATCCAAATACAAATAGTCAATTGTTTTTAACACACTGGTTGTAAGTCCTTTGAAACATTGTAATTTTTTTACCACACGTGTTAATACAAGTGATTTTTAACTGCTAACAGGTTTTGGAGCTATTCCACATTTCATAAGCCACGGTAAATTGAAGTTTCGTATACTTAGTCTCACAGTCATCTTCACGCTAAAACTTATTCACGAGATTAAACTTCTTGAGTAGCTAAGTCGCGAAAAAATATTTAAAAAGCTATCAAAAATTTGTCCACTTGGTAATTTACGAACTGGCAAAGTTCCAGTACTTTTTATCTAAGTTGGGAGCAAAGACTGCCTTTTTTAGACTCCGTATTGCGTTTAGATACCTGTCGGTACTACAGATACTCTTTCACTACGCAACTGACAGTCATTCATTAAACTAAAACTAAAAGTTAGTATCTATGTATACTCAAAAGATACAGTACCTACTTACTTACAGATCCCTCACAGGGTTCATGAAGGCTATTAACATTTGAAATTGCTTTTACTTGGTATTTCAATAAGCTTGTGTTTTGTAAAATAAAGGAAGGTACCCAAACTACGTGACCAATTTTTTTGCATTTTTTTCCCCTCCCCCGGTGAACAGTATTAGTATTATTTGCCAAATTAACTCCTTCTTCTCTCTAGTTTTTACGAGGTATATTTTAAAATATTTTTTTGCGTAAGGTTAAAAAAATAATGACTCTTGGCTGGCCGGCGAGTGAATTTTAGTGGTGGGGTAAACCGTGGCGCATTATTCCGCTTCAACTAGAATGTTTCCTGCAAAATATTCCACTGGCTACGTGACAAGAAACCAAACCCGCTCCCCCCGGTGACCTAGAATAGTACTTTGAAGATCTACCCGCCCTCCCTTAACGGATCACGTCACAGCTTGGGTATGTTCGATAAAAGAGTGTACTACTAATTCGACTACCACTACAACCAACCTATTTTAAAACCAAAAGTATTTATTTTTCATCTGACAACATTTTAGCTAGCGTTCTTGTTAGAGGTCATAAATATGGCCGAAGGTATAATAAGTATTCGCGATCTTAATTATAAGTATAACATTTTTCAGTTCATCATGGTTCATCTATAGGTATGTGGTCTGTAGAGGCGATGACGCCACGAATGTCGTGATTCAGGTCGCCAAAGAACCTTGTTACGAAGTTTTAAGGCTTGTAATTGTGAAGCCAACTGAGTTTATGGCTTTAAACGATGCGCCATGATCCTCACTTTACGCTTGACGTAAAAACGCTGTGACTCCAAAGGTACAGTCGCCATCAGATATATCGTAGCGGGCGAGGTTCTCAAATACTTCTGAGCAGGGTTAAATTTCAATAAATTATTTACAACAGATCCGCCAGTAACATCTGAGCACTACATTTTTTCATAAATATATGAACATCAATTATTTCAGTAAGTTCTGATCACACAGTGAAATAAAAATATCTGAATGTACAAATCGTCACAGGTATCTAAGCAAGAGAATTGGTCACAAATATCTGAACATTGGAGGAAAATATACCTTAGGCCGTTGCCTTAAGTTTCAAATTTAATGTCATTGCAGTCATTTGTATATGAAAGATTATATTTGTCACATTATTTTCGTTTTCATTCATAAAACGTTTTGAATACTGTTCGCTAGGGTCAGTATAAAATGACAGGACAAGTAACTTACAGTGAATCATAAAGTGAGCACTGTAATTCTTGATATCCATCACTGACGCACACTTTATTGTTATATGAAACAAATACATCTTCAATATACGTTTTATTAAAATGTACTTTCTCACTATTAATTGAAATTTTGCAATGTGATAAGTTGCTTCCACCTGAAAGATTAATTACTATCAAAAAGTACGTTGGGCGCCATTTTTATTTATTGACATTTTGGCAATACATACAATACATTATTTTGGTATTTAGTCACTACGCGTATTACCAAAAAAAGCGTTAGTTATATCGACCTTTACAAACCTCATATCTCAACAATTGTATCAAAGCTGAACGCACCTTAATGCTTTATCTCAAGTTTATTTAGATCTCCCTGGAGTACACTTTTCATTTCTTCCCTCACGCTCACTATAAAACTTCCCGACGAAGCAATTAAAAGCGAATAACTCTCGCCGCAAAATAGCCCCGCCTGTCACCGCACTCGCTCAGCGAGTAGTTCGGGAAACTTCGGCAATTATCGCCTGCCGTCAACAGCACGACGCCTGGTGATGCAACTCCGAACTCGGACAAAAACTGAATGAATGCGATCAAAGATGTGTGAAGTTGGGGTCAATTTGGATTTTCTTGGAATAAAAACTAATTTTAAATTGTGGCCCCACGTTGGGCGCCAATTCTATCATTAAAGTGATACCCAATAATTTTGTTACGCTAAATCTAACCAGTATCTTAATAAATTGGCATATTATTTAGTTTTTCTAGTATGGTATTTACCAAAACAGTGTATTTCGACATTACTAATCTTAATTCTAATAGTTTGTTTAAAACTGCTTTATGTTTTATCGCAAGCTTTTATCTAGATCTCTCTGGGGCAGACTTTTCATTTCTTCCTTCACGGCTACTAGGAAACTTCCCGGCGAAGCAATTAAAAGCGAATAACTCTCGCCGCAAAATAGCCCCGCCTGTCACCGCACTCGCTCGGCGAGTAGTTCGGGAAACTTCGGCAATTATCGCCTGCCGTCGACAGCACGACGCCTGGTGATGCAACTCCGAACTCGGACAAAAACTGAATGAATGCGATCAAAGATGAATGTAGCCGAGGTTAATCTGGTTTTTTCCGAATTAATACATTTTTAAATTCGATACTCTGACACAAGTAATTTAAATATACATATAAAATGTGACTGTATATAAAGAAACGGTAAATATTTACGTCAACCCGATACCGCAATCCTGAATGGGCTTGAATACGTCTATGTACTATTGAAAGTATTATTTTACATAACGTTAACATCTACCTAATTCTAGTCTAAAATATTAGACTTTGTTTACATACGCTATAAAATCATGATTCATGATATTGCTTTGTTACGTCCTAACTGGAAACAATTTTATTAATGTTAAAACAAAACAAGCCATTTTTATAAATCTTAAGCTTTAAAAGCAGCATCAGCACTGTTTATTTAAACTAGTAAAACTATGTTGGAGTACCCAGTTCTGAGAAATGTAGTCTTAACCTGCCGCAGCAAAAAGGCACACTATTTACATTCCATTTACCAAGAACAGCGACCTTTGGCACAGTTTTTGGAAAAACTTTCACTTGACGTATTATATGCCTTACTTTATTATCAATAATATATGCCCTACTTTTAGTTTACTCAATCAGATTTAGCTGTTCCGCTGATAAAAAGTTTGGCAGCTCTTCGTCTCCTTTATGTTTATTGATCCATTAATTATTTTGTCAATTTTAGCGTATTTAGTACTTAGTTGTAAGAGTAGGAGTAATAGTAAGCAATACTCGTATATGTACACAAAATATACTACAACAAAATTCAGCAAAAAAAATTAGGTATAAAGAAAATTTAGTATTTTGATAAAATGTATGTGCATGCTTGCTTGTAACTTTAAAATGTATGCAGATTTTCATAAAATTATACATTGAAAGAACTATCATATACTACAGAAAAAGTGACCAAGGCTTTCAGGGCTAAGATCGAACCAGCATCCACTGCAGATGTAATAGTAACGTGACTGCTTAAAAACAATAATCAACACATTATGATTTAATTCGTGGTTTAGAATTGTATCGATTTTCATATTAAAGAACCAAATGTAGTTTCATATTATTAAAAATACTAAGTTTATTATTCAATTGCTTACTGAACGTTCTAGACCCTCATCATGTAAGAGGCTCAGAACCTATTGTTCTCAATATAATTGTTACAGTTTCAGAACATTTGCCTTGCATTGTTTTACTTTAGTACGTACTTCAACGCATAATAGCGGTACCGCTCAATGTGTTCGCTAACTAACTTTTCCGAACATTGCTAGGAATGAAAATAATTGAATGTTGGTTTTATTTTTATGGTTCAATTTATTGTGACGATGTTTATGAATGTTGAGTGTTGGCTCGTGGGTTTAGCTACCGACTCATATGTTTCTTTTTTAAATAATTTAAAGTCTACAAACATGGCAAACATTGTCGGATATAGTGATGTAGTCACCTTCCACGCCGTTTGAAGCCAGTGCTATCTAGTAAGTTTCAACCGATTTTTTAATATTAATGTCAGTATGGCTCACAAAACTTTAAATTGTATGACATTTATGATTTCGATTTTCATGACCATCAAATAAGATATAACATTTTCTCATTCGCTAATGCGGAGTTTCTTCTATTACAGTGTGTTTGTTTATAACACAGAATACACGGTAATATTGCAAGTAAACTACTAAGTACAAACGAGGCGAGGGTGCTTATAAACGGAAAAAATACAATCACATTTTTTTTTAAAGTGAAATATGTATGGCCTTGGGCTTGACTCTAACTCATGACTCTGGGATCTACGCCTATCTTTCTGCCGATTGAGCTAAAGAGTAACCAGTCGGCCCCAAATATTTCCATCATATCCCTCGTATGTGCGTTAATGAACTCTTTTATCTTTAGATTTTTTTCCTTCTAAGAAATTTGGTATCGCGTTCGCAGACGTTTATCCTTAAGAAAAATATTAACGATCATATTTATGATTAAATTATCACCTTGATCAAATCAGATTAAATTTACGCTGATTGAATTGGTAACCATCGTCTGAAGTCTGTCCTAAAATGAAAATTCACTTCTAAGTTATCGAAACATTGTTTGCGTATAGGAGTAGAGCGCTCGCCGTAGAATCACTTTAGGTCATTGAGTAAAGTTCAGTAGCTTCCTTCCTCATTGGGTAGTGAAGTTTACCCTCTGTCTTCTCCCAGCTTACAACAGTAAGCATGTTTTGGCTTTGTCTTCTCTATGCTTAATCGAGGGTAGGCGGGTGAAATAGAGATAGTTTACTACTTATGTTTTTCTGGTACTCATAAGTGTAATTTTATAGTGTGACAGAAAAGGTAGAAATTAAATAAAGTGGACCTAAATTATTAAAAGTAGAAAACAGATTAAAAAATCAAATATAGAAAAAAAAATGGGCTACAAAGAATTAAAAAAACGCCTAGTTGCAACAACCGTTCTTTTGTCAAGTGTGTGTTTTGTAAATAACAGCAAACTTACTTCTCTTATGCGACAGAAAGACATCAACAATATAAAATGCTGCCTGATAAAACTCAATGGCGCTCTTTTTTTGTTTGTCGCACTATAGATTTATTTTCAATCGGATTTGCTTATTGAAAAAAAGGAAATATATACGACCGTAAGTTAAACTAAAGATCCGCATACTCGTATTTGCGAAGCATTTTGTTCACAGTGCAATAAACAAACCGGTAAAAAATTGGAAAATTTACTGACCAAACTGTAAATCATAATTAAAATACTAGATCATGTAATGATGATAGGTGTTAATAAATGAAAAAAAAATATATGACAATGACCTGTAATTCTTCAGTAATTATTCATTGGCAATTCGTGTTTACTTTGTATATTATTAAATATTCTCACAATAAGAAAAGTATGTCATTTATCTTTAATTGAGTATTTAAAAGTCCACGAACACTTTTTGCTTACGCAATATATACTGAAATCGTTTACAAATAATACTACTAATGTGATTCCTAGCAAATATGCAATAGAAAAGCGCTATAATGATACAATTGTTCACTCGAGCGATACCTTGTCTGTGTTTGACATGCGATCGCCATGATACCTTTATTACCCCGTAGTTAGGACCAATAAAATTGACAGGGACTTTGTGTTATGCCTTGTGATTTAGTTTAAAGTAGTTCAGAGTATTCCGATAGCTGACTCATGTTTCTTGATGATGTATAGCATTAAGTAGTAAACAGGTTTTTAAAAAACAATTAAAAACATTACTCTTAGATGGTATCTTGGATACATAGTACTTACTTATATTTATGACTACATATGGTTAGATGTTAATGTAAGCTCCATCTCACGAAAGCAACTAAGCATTGGCAACAAGTTTGGATACCTACAAGTGAGCATTGTAAGTGTATAATTTAATTTAATTTAGTACTTACCAACATAAATAATACTGTACAATGTATGAGTAGGTATAACAAAAAAATTGTTATTTTATTAAGAGCGCACTATTCGCCAACAAACTGTCCTCAGTTTGGCGAAGGAATATGTATACTTAGCCACGTAAGTTTTCTTTTGAAACAATAAAAAAAAAACCGGCCAAGTGCGAGTCGGGCTCGCGCACAAAGGGTTCCGTAGCAGCAAATATAATAAACTTATTATGTCAATTTATACACCTGGTGAATGGAGCCTAAACTCTCCCGATATTTTGCCTTGTACTTTTATGTATGAATATTAATTTTAACTTAACCAAAATTACAGTTAAATCAACCTATCTCAAAAACTATAAGAGATACTTTGATCAAACCAAAAATCGTTGAAAGAGTTAATTAGCATGCATCACCTCTATTTTTTTTAGAATTTTATACCCCGTAGTTATAAAAATAGAGGGGGGGGGACATACTTTTTACGACTTTGAGAGCTGATATCTCAAAAACCGTTCACTTTAAGAAAAATGTTTTTTAGAAAACTTTATATCATTTTAAAAGACCTTTCCATTGATACCCCACACGGGTATGTACATCGAAAAAAAAATTTTCATCCCTCAGTTACATGTATGGGGGGCCCCACCCCCAATTCTTTTTTTTACTATTTAGTGTCATAATTTTGTAGCGGTTCATACAACACATATTCCCATCAAATTTCATCACTGTAGTACTTATAGTTTCCGAGTAAATCGGCTGTGACAGACGGACAGACGGACAGACGGACAGACGGACAGACGGACATGACGAAACTATAAGGGTTCCGTTTTTGCCATTTTGGCTACGGAACCCTAAAAAAAAGTTCTAAGTGTAAATGTCATGATGTCTTTTGATGAATTAAATTTTCATTTTTGTTTTAAGAGGGATTTTATTTTTGTCTTACACTAAATATAATTAAAGAGTGCTGAGTGCTGAGTTATTTATCGTCTTTATGTTGGTGCTATTTAGTTTTCTCTTAGGACCAATTGCGCCAACCGGGGTTATCAACTAACCCGGAATTTGCTGTTCTTAAATCTGGGTTAGCGTGTAGCGTCTGGGTAACGTGCGTGGGTGGCGCAAGTGGTTCTTAGACTGTAAGAGTGACAACCACAAATAAACGGTACCTATAAAGTATTTATTTCGTTCTACAGTATTAAAGTACTGTAGAGTGCGCAAAAGTCAAGTTTGATTACTGTGATGTGATTAATAAAGCTACTTTTAATAAGGCTTAAGTTTCCTGAGGCTATATATATATATTTTGAATCTAATAAGTCCATTGCACTGACTTCTACAGGATGTACACTTTGTACAAGCAGCTGCAAAGAACTGCGCCTCTACAGATGCAGCTTGGATATCCATCGTTCCCATTCTAAGTATCGGAGGACGCTGGCTAGATGGCTGCAGGCAATTTAAAATGATGGTTGTAGGTATAAATCACAGGAGAGCCAGGTATCTTCTCAAACTAGGTAAGAAAACTCTAAGAATATTGACCGGTTTCATAACCGGACACAATACACTTAATAGACATCTTAAGATACTAGGTATAAGTAGGGATCCATCCAGTCCGCATTGCGGTAAGGAAACAAGTAAGTATGTACTAGCAGAGTGCACTATGTATGATATAAAGTATTTGGGGAAAGACACAATGGAGGAAACCGAACTAAAGGATGTTGAATTAAATGATGTCCTTCTGTTCTGCAGGAAGACTGGAAGATTCGAGGAACGAGGATGGGAAGGCAGTCGTGTCAGTAACCTGCAGCTTAACTTCAGGGACTGAATGAATGCGACAAGTGCTCGCCTGTGTTCAGCCGTCCCTACACTACATCTACATCTACATCGGAGGACGCACCTGTACAACGGGATGCCAGCATCGTCGCGGAACCAGAACACCATGTACACCTTGTCGTTGGCTGCGGTGCCCAGGTCGCAAGGAAACTGGGCCACCATGCCCTCCACAGCCTGGACGTCCACCGTTCGCACGCCCGCTGCAACAAAAAAGGAACGTTAGCGTTTCTAACTTCAAAAGGGAAAACGGAACCCTTATTGGATCACTTTGTTGACCGTTCAACCGTCAATCTGCCAAGACTCTTTATTCCGGAAACGCGTAAAGATAGCAAGTTGAAATTAAGACCACACACAAATCTGCGGTTCTTTGAAGCTGCGAAGCTAAACCTCTACGTCAACTGAGTTAAAAGATACGGCCATTAATGTCGCATTTCCCATACATTTGCGATGCGAATCAGAATGTACAGGGTACTTCCCGTTGACCTAGAATCACGAAATTTGGCATAAAGCAAGAGCTTGTAGCATAAATACAGAATCCGTAAACCGTGTAATTGCCGCATAATGAGAGGTCCGTGACACCTTTGAGCGGAACCCGCGGTGTGCAAAAGTTTACACTTATTTATATGTAGATATGTATAATAATATTGTCTTCTATTACCGCGATTAGTATTCATTAAAATGAAATACATTTAATTGGATATACCGTGTATATTGACCACATTTCTATGTTTCAACCTGTTTATAATACTCGTTATCACATCCTTGAATAAGAACTCAGTTCATTACAGGCGCCTGCAATTATCTTTCTTCGAAAACATGTGACACGTTCTTTTGACTGTATATGATAATAGTTTTAGCGATAGATGTAATATTTACATGCAGTTTCAAGACAGTGGAATTGGAAAATAACATTAGTAACCTGACGCTATTCACACGCAAATGTTTTATTCTTTACGATTTACAAATAAGATTTTTCCCTCACTAGCTCCGAAAGCGTGTAGAAACGCATTGGCACGGGACCTTGCTGTAATTCCTATCACTTACTAACCGTCCAGTATAAGTGAGTCATATATGGCCATAGTAAATATGCGCAATCGGAGGTCACACCTTAAATTGGTCGAGTCTTATCCCGCACTTGGTACTCTATTACAAATTTTATATGGTTTCTTCAAGATGACTCACTTACTTGGAGATACGATTAGTAGCCGTATGTAGTCTTTATTTTCCTTGCGATAGTGAAGGGAAAAATGTTGTATTACACTCGGTGGCAAAGTTTGTTCAGACCGTTAATAGACTGGAATAGACTGGAATCTTGAGCTTTACGAGGACAATTTTGCCCCCTTGTATACTAAATAACTATTGTCAGATATTTTTGCGGCCTTGACAGCGAAAGATGACTGTACATTATATTGCACTTGCCTGCTTGACAGCAATCGTGGCAATTCTGCCATCATTCTACAAAAAGACCAATATTTTTTTGTTACCAAACAATTTTAAGTCGTTGTCACTGTCACATGCATTGTCGCTCCAGTTCCAATATGGCGGAACACGATAACAGGAACGCCGGAACGCGAAATTAGCTGTGCGTTAATTAAAATCGCCCGCTGAATACATTCAATTGGCTTTATTGCGTTGCATTTTTTTTTAAAGAAGAATAAAAATGACTGTGACTTGAATATCTATCTCACATTTTTTTTTCTATTCCAGCACTTCTATCTGTCAATAAGTTGACTGACAGCGAGGTCACTAGCAAAGAAATGAGATGCTCAAAATCTGAACACGGTATGGTCAAGTATGATATGTTTTTATAAGCATATTTCATTAGAAGTAGAACACTAGTAGAGAGATTAGTCTAATTATATAGTTAAATAAGAATTTTACAGCTATCTTAGATCTTTAAGAATATGCATCCATTGTGCCCTATGTGCCCAATGTCTCTCTTAAAATGTTTGCAACATGTGTGTAAATATCTATTGCGTACATAATAAACTCATGACATATCTGTTACGCTCAAATCAGCTATAATACAAATACAGTTCAATGACAGGATTGTATCCCTCAAAACCATGTTCCTCCACCGAAAACCACAAGTTTCCAAAATCTAAAACCAATAACACCACTTATTATTGTCCAACATTTCCAAGACTTGTAACTTCCATTCCGGGAACTTGGGAGTACCTCGTTACCATGCTAATGGCACCGTGTATTCTGTATTGTTCGGAACCTCAGGAGACCGGGTAGTTACTGTTCGGTATAAATTAATAAGTTTGATCATAGTTCCGAGTTGTTCGTATTGAAATAATAAACTTGGAGTTGTTTTGAAGTTGGAGTGGAGCCGATTTTCAATTCTTTTCTTCGATGCGAAAAATGGTAAACGTTTTTAAACAGCACGTTTTTTTGGGTATGATTATAAAACGGTGGAATGCCACGTTTCTTTATTAATCCTCCTTTTTTTAAAAGGGTCGGCAACGCGCATGTTACACCCCTGGTGTTGCAGGCGTCCATAGGCTACGGTAACCGCTTACCATCAGGCGGGCCGTATGCTTGTTCGTCACCGTCGTAGTATAAAAAAATTATTAAAGCCATTGCATAAAAATCGTAAATTGTGTTCGATTCAATTATACCTACATGAAACAAAGAAAAATGTTTCACACACATGAGTAAAGCCCCAAACCAAACTAAGCTCAGCTTGTATGTACCTACTAACTATGTGTACCTACATAGTTAGTAGGTACCTACATAGTCAGTAGGTACGACACATGTTGTTGTTCTCATTATTTTAAAAAAACGTAATCAAGATATTAGCCAGTTCTTAATCAATTTTCAAAAAATCGCACGACAAACGCACGATGTAAAAAAACAAGTATGAACTAATCTAGCAGTAAATATGTAGATTGTATCGAAATATTTGCCTACAAACACATTTCACTACAAACTAGAATCAACCAGTTCAAAGCCACTTTAATAAAAAAACATTCTTTATCCACTACCAGCGGCGAAAGTTCCAATGTTGACTGAGTGCTCCACTCAGAACGCAATCAAACTTAACCTCCCATTCGCGAGTGAGTGAGTGAATGATAGACTGGTTCGCGAATAGACTGCGGTTCAACGATGTCTCAGTAATCTCCTGTCATCAGGTTTAAGGACGTGATGTGACAGCGTCGACGGATAGGATAGGTTTATATATAACGGATACGATACGACTTTTACGATGACAGAATTTTAATCAGCTACCAAATTTTTGTAAACTTACAAGCAAGCAAGGTCAAGGTCACTCAAAGAGCAATGTAGCGATGAGGAGATCCGCAGAAGCAAGGTTAATGACATGGCTTCTGAGCTATGCTTTCGCTTTGCTAGACTTAAGTGGCAGTGGGCGGGCCACATTGCTAGCAGAACCGATGGCTGATGTTGCAGAAAGGTTCTTGAGTGGTGCGTGAGAAGGCCCTAGACTAGATGGACCGAAGATCTGGTTAAGGTCGCGGGGACCGTGGGTTACGGGCGGCGAATCACCGTTCGTTGTAGAAATCTTTGGGTTATGAAAGCTTAGGCTTGTGTTGCTTCCGAATTGCTATACAAGACACCTGTTGACAATCAATAGTATTTTAATCCCGACATTTTGTTTTCTTGCTTATTTCTAAGTATGCAAATAACTAATATGTACCCCTAAAAAAAGGTTAGAAATCAGAAATGAGAGTATCAGGAATGAGGAGATCCGTAGACGAACTAAAGTCAAAGACATAGCCCTCCGGATTAGCAAGCTGAAGTGGCAATGAGCAGACCACATTGCACGCAGAGCCGATACTTTTCGGCCGATAGGGCCGAAAAGTGGTCGGGTGGAGACCACGGCTTGGCAAACGCAGCGTTGGACGTCCACTTACAAGATGGACAGATGTCCTTATGAAGATCACCGGGAGACGCTGGATTGCTTCCAACCGGTACATATGGAGGTCCATGTTCCGCAGTGGACGTCTTATGGCTGATATGATGATGCAAAAGTCGTACAGTTTAAATGTCATTACGTGTAATAAAAAATGCAATATCATGTGTAGCACGCCGAGTTCAGTTCCTGTAACGAGCAAGCTTTGTCACCCTATTCTTGTCACTGCTAAAAAGTGAGTCGAACGCAGGCGAACTTTGAGCTTTTTGCTTACTATGAGTTGTACGTAAGCGTACTCGATTCGACTGCGAGATTCGATAGTGTTTGCATCTCGCTTAAACCAATTAATAACAAGCAAGCCAGATTTGCCAATCAATGTACGGGAAATTTGTCTGGCAGATGCCCGGTGGACATACCTACTATGTAGTTCTGACGGATTGCCCGAACTTGGCCCGTTTATGATTAATGTCGATGAATTTTCAATGATTTTAGGACTATGGTAGCCGTTTAACTAGTGCAGCTTTCTTATCAAAGATGGCGCTAGGCGTTACTCTAAAGTATTTTTTTTTAAGTGTTTATGAAAATCGGATATGGACAACGAGCTAGAAATACGGCCGACCCGTTGCCCGCGATGTCATATGCAAATTCACATATTTAATTATGCTTTCCAAACTGGCATCACCACCAAAAAATTATGATGACGTCTTAGCGCATTAAGAGCTACCGTACTGTCGCTCATCAGGCGGCGCTACTCATGCGTGGATCCTGTGTCTATATGAGAGAAGTCAAAGTAACTTTTAAAATGTTCCGCAGGTCCCACGCTCCACTAGCGCCCCTAGCGGAAAATCGACTCGCGGTTATCCTCATTCAGTTGATGACTTAAACTGAGTCGCTTCCATACAACTGAGGCTAAACTGAATCGCGTTAAGACGTCATGGTAAAGCCTCTGCACTCTTCTGTCAGTGTTTTTTTGTTTTGGTTTAAGCAAGTACCTAACCCCGCTTATAAGATATACTAACAAAATATGTGTCAATGTTTACATAAAAGAAATAAATATATAATGTTTTCCTTCTTTCTAAGAAAGCCTCGGTAATTCAGTAGATATAATGATGGCCGTGTATACCAGAGTAGCGAGTTTGGAACTTGTACTCGTTTTCCTGAGCATCCTAATAATCCTTGAGGCGGGAAGGCGGCTAATGAGTGCACCTGTCGTCATCAGTCATCCCAATAAAGGCTTACGATGCTTTTATTTCGAGCACGGATTAATCTTCATATTGTTGGCGAAATTCGTGTTTCCCCGTTGAAATACTGTAACTTGTTATTGAAAAATATTGGTGAATATAATTAATACATTTTGTAGGTACTCTATCGCGTTTAGCTATAGTATCTTTAAGATTGGACTTCACTAATCATTATTAGTTTTCCTACGACAGCTAAAATAGCGAAAAAAGCAAAATCTCAAAAGGTGACAGAATGTGGAACATGTCGTATGCCCACTATAGAAATTAAATAAAACAACAGTGCAAATATAATGTACGAAAATCCATAGGAGCAGTGTTCTTATGGAATACCAAAGACAACGTCATAATGTATACTTTTTAAATATCGCTGTCAGTCATCTAATTGACAAATAAAAGTGCTGGAGTAGAAAAAAGGTCCTATAAATAGATCATATTCAATGTTTCAAGTTTAACACAACCCTGTTCAAGCACTGCAATGTATCTAAAATAACATTAATTGACAATACTTGTTCAAATACATCATTGGATTTCATTCAATACCTACAATTTAACAAAATAATAATGTATGCTAATTACTTAACTGCCTCCGGTAATGACCTATGTATGCGAAATATAGAAATTGACTATCGGAAAGGTCCGCCAACTCAAAGTGGCACAAATAGCTATGTAGCGTGCAATGCTTGGAATGTCCGAGAGAATAAGGAACGAGGATATTCGACGACGTCCTTAAGTTACCGACAGTGGGAATGGGCAGGCCACATCTGCCGGGATGACCGCTGGAGCCAGCGAGTATTGCTCTGGAGACCTCGGCTTGGAAGCTGGAACGAGGGGAAGCCAGGAGCCAGATGGTCGGACGATATTAAGCAGACGGCAGGGTGAACCTGGCACAAAGTCGCTGCATCAAGAATAACATGGAAATCCATGAAAGAGGCTCATGTCATGCACACGAATATGTTGAGAAGAAGAAGACTTAAATTAACATGGAAAATAGAGAGAGTTAACAGTTTTTAAGAACATTGATTTATTTATAAATTGAAAGAGATGTCAAAATTATACTACAGGAAAAGTGACCTCCTGCTTTCGCGGCAGACGCCCTATATATATATATATATATATATAGCCCTATATATTTATAGTAGTGTGACTACTTAAAAAACATAAAACATGAATCAAAACATTTATTAAATGATTTGATTCGTGCTTTACAATTGTATTTATTTATTTGTTTATGTTCTGATATTCCTGAACTGTTTACTATACAGCAGCAATAGTTTTTTCGGCGCAAAATTTTAAAGTGTTTTTAAATGTGTTTCGGTTCGGCTCATCTTTTATGTGGCTTTGCAGTGCATACATTTTTTTTAAATGCTATATTTTTACTGAAATGAGACTAGGTCCATTTTTATACATCGCTAATTTAATATCTCTTGCATTCAATTATTTTTCTATAGTGATTGAAAACGACGGTGCACATCTCCAAGTTCAATATAGGTTTGAATTATTTACAGTGTTAGAATCAAAAGTTTATCTTTAAAAACATGAATTAGGTGTTGTAATGTAAGCCCCTTAGGTCCACTTGCACCACTCGTTCGTTTACTCAGTTAGCCGCCAACCCGGAGATAAGCTGTCAAATTCCTGTCAAAACGCTTAACTCCAGGTTATGTTGTAATCAAAGTTGTATTACATACCTAAAAAGTTATATTATTACCTATCTTTATATGTACCTATGTGTGGTGAAGTTGCGCACCAACCTTTGTAGGATTTCTTGCGCCGAAGTTCGACCCAATCAACTTTCCCGGGCAAAGCCTCAAATTATGGGATTTATCAACCTTTTTATTGCTCACGCCTTTCGCCTTAAAATGCCCGCGATCCTAATTGCCTGCCACTCACCGATGGGAGGCGTCACGGCTCGGCCTATCTTTCCAAGCCATTGGCTATCGACAGTTCAAATTGTTTTCTATTGAATAAAACTTGAGATAAATGGGGTAAACAATACGATAACGCTGTCTGGAACAAAATCATTTGGGAATTATTTGACAGGTGGTATTTGGAAACAAAGACTGCACAGTCACCGGGAGGCAAAGAAAGGGTCACAGACACCGAAATATCGAGCGGAATCTATCATATTAATTGCACGTACAAAACCAACTAAACCGATATATGGACCGGAAACTATCATACCATCCCTTTATTGCACATACAAAACCAATATCACAGACACCTTCACAATCACAACAAATACTGGTATAACCTGGATACATGTATACAAATCAAAGAAGTCGTACCGGAGTTAAACTACAAGCTCACGAAAACCCTAGTCAGGACATCCAGACACCAACTGCGGAAATTAGTAGGACTACATAATCACAGGACGCAACGCACTAAACAAACACCTATATAGCATAGGTAAAACAGATGTGCAGAGCCTGCATGGAAACAGAGGAAACAGCAAAATATATTCTCCTAGACTGCAGACTCCTACACAGAAAGCTTGACTCTACAGTTCACCTTTATTTCTTGTTGTCAATAGTTAACAGCTTGTATCCACAATTTGTAGTATTAATTTTTATCATATAATGCAATAGAAAGGGAGTACCTCTTAATGTAGAATATGGCTTAAATAAGAAACTCAGACTTTATAGTTCCTAACTTTCAAATAGTTCACCGGAAAGACTCCAAACATCTTTTTATGCTTGACCCATTTAGGTCATATTCATAACCTTGGTATAAGAACAAAAAAAAACATTAAAATACCACAAATGCAAATAAAATATTCTGCATAATTCTTAACTAACCTACATAAAAGCCTTGTTAAATACAAACGGTCCAGTGAATAATAAATACGATCATTAACATTCACTCCCCACTAGTTGTGGGTAATTGTCACTCATTTACGAATACCTCCTTCCGAGACTACCCTCACAATATAAAATGGCGTATGTGCAGCTAAAACTGTATGAGAATCTGTCGTTTTTGTTGTACGGAGTGTGCGATAAGGCGAGTTGAATTGCCTAATGAGTGGAAAGAAAGTGATTGTGTGACCAACGTCCTTGGGGCCGATTTTTGGGATTCGAACGCTCGAATACAAAAACGAGTGATCGAAAATAATCGCACGTGAAAATTTGTCACGATTATTGTCGCATGATACCAATAATACGTATTTTTGAGAGTCACTGGAATTTTCACTCGAAAGGCTAGTGGTTGACTATCGATATTTTTGCGTTACGTTGTACGCAGAAAGTCGATATTTACCGGTTTTTAAAAAATGTGTTTAAAAAATGAAACAAAGATCAAACATCATTACAAGCATTAGTTGTATTAATAACGTTAAAAATGTAGTACATTTTCAGCGTTTTAAAATATTTATAATATAAAAAACTACAAAACGTTTCTTGTATTTTACACGTAATGAGGTGTAAAAATGTCTCATTGACTTTTGACTTTTAAGTTTATCTGCGGAATATGGATTATATTGTTCGTTGGGTTTTGATACAGTTTTCTTTAATTTCTTTGCTTGAATTAAATAAATAACAAAGAACCGCCTTAAGCCAAAGCTTGTGATAAAACGGGAAACTAGTCCAATGCAACCGCTTGGTGAAATGTAATATATTCATGGATCTAGATCTATGGACCTAGGATCCATGGATCAAGCTAGGAGACGTAGCAAGACGAAGACAAGGAATGCCAAGAGTTTGATTGTTTGGTTTGAAGCAGTCGCCGATTAGATACTGACAACGAGGTGGTTTGAAGCTGACACGGATGGAGAAGAGGAATGATTGTACGATTGTACCTAGTACAATTTGGTAGGTAAGTGATCCTTGTTTTGATATAAGTAATAAATTTGATATGTGGACATTGTGTTAGTATTTATTGATCCAGTGCTAAGTTTTCTCTTCTACTACATTGTTGGGAAATAAAATTATAGGCACTGGTGGTGGAAAAAACCAAATGTAATTTAATGACATTCAGAATAAAAGACAAAAGTCGTATAAAAAGCATAGACAATAATAAGCACGTAAAAAAGGTAAATTTATATAAAAAGGTTGTGCATTCTTGCACATTCTCCCCTTTTTTTAAGAAACGAGGACTTTCGCCAGCTTTTTGAGGGGTCTACGTAGAACTCCAGCGGCGGTGGCTACATCTGCCACTCTAATTATTCCGTCTCTGCCGGGATATACTTTCGTGACACGGCCCTTTGGCCAGGAGCCTCTTGGTAGGTTGGAGTCACAGACAATCACAACGTCGCCCACTGCAATATTAGGCGGGGAACCTCCTCCTGTTCTTGGTGATAAAGAAGGTAGGTATTCCTTGACCCAGCGCTGCCAGAAGTGGTCAGCTAATCTTACGGCTCTGCGCCATTTGTTTCGACTCAGAAGATCCGCGTCAGTCAAGGTAGCGGGAATAGGACGCCCTGGTTGTGATGCGAGTATAAAATGAGCCGGAGTCAGCGCCTCTTCAGCATCAGAATCAAGTGAAACATGGGTTAAGGGTCTCGTATTAACTAGGGCTTCTGCCTCTGCTAATAGCGTGCTCAGCACCTCATCTGAAGGAGCCTGTTCTCTAAGGGTCACTTTAAGAGCTTCTTTAACACTGCGAATTAATCGCTCCCATGCTCCGCCCATAAAAGGTGCCGCAGGAGGAATAAAACGCCAATGTATTGATTCGTTGGCGGCATAATCTTCAATAGCATCGCCGTAAAGAGCTTGCAACTCTCTATTTGCGCCAACAAAGGCTGTTCCATTGTCAGACCAGATCTCTTGTGGTGTTCCTCGACGAGCGATGAAGCGGCGTAAACACATTATGGCCGCTTCTGCCGATAAACTGTGTGCCACTTCAAGATGTACGGCACGAATGACAAGGCACGTAAACAGGGCAACATAGCGCTTCTCCCTTCTTCGGCCTACCGAAACAAGCACAGGTCCAAAGTAGTCTAAGCCCACGAAAGAAAACGGTTTTTGATGATGAGCCAGGCGAGAATCAGGTAGATTTCCCATCGGCGGCTGGAATGTTCTTGCACGGCGAAGTTTGCACAACTGACAGTCATGAGCTACTGATCGGATAGCATTTCTGAGGCCAATAATCCAAAACCTTTGATGAAGCTCATTCAAAACCTTTTCTTTGTTTGCATGTCCAGCCTTTTGATGGTATCTAGCTATAAGGAGACGTACCGCTGGATGTTTGGCATCTAAAATCAGTGGTCGCTTAACTTCGTCGGAGACGGCCGTTACTGCGACTATGCGACTGGACATTCGTAGTTGGTTATTGTCATCTATAAAGGGTGACAGCTTGCAGAGACGGCTACTTCTAGGCAATGGCTCTTGGTTCCTTATCCGCAGGATATCCTCTTTAAAGGAATCAAGTTGGCTTTGGCGTAAAATGTGGGTCTCGGCTAGACGTATATCGCTCGCTGTTATTCTTGATGAAATATTAGGGGGATCGGGGGTTCCAGGAGAGGATGTGCAAGTTGGGTTGAAGGTGCATAGAAGTCCTTCATGACGAGTAAGCCTTAAATTCACGTCTCGTCTTAACATACTACGCATTCGCAATAATGATATGAATTGATGCGCCTTTGCAGTTGCTCGCACCATTCTCAACCATGAACTGAAGCGATTTGGATTCGCAGAGAGTGGTGCGGGCAGGTCAGTTTCAGTGATAAGATGAACAAATTGTTTGTATTCTTCGCGACCTAATCCACTGATATCAATTTTTGGTTCAGTGGGCCAGTTGGACGAAAGAAGAAAATCCGGCCCTGAGATCCAGCGAGATTCTGGAGAGAGCACAGAACGTTTGACACGTGTGGCATCATCTGCTACGTTTAGGTCACTCGGTACCCAATGCCACTCAATGATGTCTGTGAGCTCCAGTATCTCACCAACTCGATGTGACACAAAGGGTTTAAGGGTGCGAGCATCACTACGAAGCCAACCCAGTGCAGTCATTGAGTCGCACCAAAAAATACGTCTCAAGGGCTTCAATCGGTGAGCTTCGCAAATCGATGACGCTAGGCGCGCAGCTATCAGAGCGCCTTGAAGCTCTAAACGAGGAATAGAGATAGGCCGGAGCGGTGAAACACGAACTTTGCTGCAGATTAGAGATAGTCTGACATCGCCATTCACATATAAAAAGCGCCAATATGCTACAGCAGCATAGGCGGACTCACTCGCATCCGAAAACAAATGCAGTTCACATCCTACTACCTCAAGATCGCTCAAATTATAGCGCCGTGGTATTCTTAAGCTGGAAGTGGAGACCAGGTCACAATACCATAGCTTCCACGCGGCGCTATCACATTGAGAGAGCTCTTGGTTCCAATCCAAACCCTTGCGCCATGCGTCTTGGAACATAATACGACCACGAACGACGACTGGTGCAAGGATTCCAAGTGGATCATAAATCCTCATAACGAGCACAAGCACCTCCCGCTTTGTTAGCTTTTCTGGCAATACGGCGTCTTTTTTAACACCTGTATTAAAACCAATTTGATCGTTTGCTGGTTGCCAGATAAGACCAAGCGTGCGAACGGGAGTGGCTAAGCGACCTAACACAACATCATTATTAGCTTGAGGCACCTCGAGTAATGATTTTGGCGGCAATAACGAGAGAGCGCTAGGATTATTTGACGTCCAACCGCGCATCTCGAAACCGGCGTGAGCATGCACGGTGTATATATCAGCGGCCAGCTTGGCAGCTTTGCCGACGTCATCTAAGCTAGTTATGCAATCATCCATGTAATGATCGGCGATGATTACTCGAGCTGCGTCAGGGTAAGTGTCCTGCCATTCTAAAGCATTTTTATTTTTTATATGTATAGCAGTGCACGGACTAGATGCGGCGCCAAAAATCATTGAAGACATGCGGTATGTTCTAATCGGTTCACCTGGGGTGTCTCTCCACAGAAATCTTTGCGCGTCTCTATCTTTTTCAACAATTTTAATCTGCGGAAACATTTCACGAATGTCGGCATTTAAAGCTACAGCGCCCTCGCGAAATCGCATCAGAATACCAAGTAAAGGCTGCAAAAGATCAGGGCCAGTTAATAACAAAGAGTTTAGTGACACACCGTGAGATTTTGCTGCCGCGTCATGTACCGTTCGCAATTTATTCGGTTTATTTGGATTAATTACGCCAAAATGAGGAAGATACCAAGTTGGACGGTTAATAGTGGCACTAGGTGAGCATGATTCAGCGTAACCCTTACACAGCATATCATGAATATTGCGACGATAGCGTTCGGCATAACAAGAGTCTTTTGTCATTTTTTTCTCCAAGCTAAGGAATCTAGACAGTGCTAACTTGTAACTGTCAGGAATATCTAGATTATCAGCCTTCCATAGTAAACCTACCTCAAATCGACCTCCCGGCAGACGGTGAGCTGTGCGCTCCAGTACTTGTAAGGCGCGTTCATCGTCGGCGTTGCGGGCCTCGTTTTTAGATATACCAATTGAATCTATCTTATATTGATCCCTAATAAGCTGTTCTAACACGAAACGATCGCTTTCAAATTCAGGTTCGCTTACTAAAATATGGTTGAGAACGTCAACCCGTTTAGTTTTGCTGCAACCAAAACCAAACAAAACCCAGCCAAGAGCTGTCAGAATAGCTGCAGGTTGTGTCCTGGTACCTTTGCGTGCGAGTGTAGCAAGTGATAAATGCCAGTTGTCAAGTCCTATAATCACCATGGGCTTTATATCCCCGTAGCAAAATTGATCAGCTATATCTGCTAGGTACGGGTATTTGCGTACGCTGTCGTGGTGCGCACACTGCCGCGCAGCACCTAAACCTTTGATTGATCTAGCCTTTTTGATAGAGTGAACTTCGGTTGAGTGCCGACCTTTAATGTTAAAACTGACGTACTGAACGTTAACATTCTTGCCTAAACCAAGTACACAATCTAAATGAATTTGCTTTTCTGGGGCTTTGGCACCAATTTGGGCTGAAATATCAGAGTCTATAAACGTTCCCGAGGCCCCGTCGTCCAAAAGCGCGAAAGTGTCAACGCTACCAGTGGGTCCTGATACAGTTACTGCAACTATTTTCAACAACGGTCGAACAGAAGGCTCTTTGGGCGAGGATGACGTTGCGTGCGTTAGTATTTCATGTTCCGAGTCGTCGGACAGCGGTGTGGCAGCGGGCGCTTCAGGCACGCTACAAGTCGCGGGCGCGGTCACACCGGACGTCGACGGCACTTGCTCGTCGTCATCGGCGGCGTTGTCGTCATCGTCGTCCCCCACGTCCACGTGCGCAGTTACGGCATGTTCAAATTTAGACCCGTGTAACAAAACATGATGACGCATCTGACAACCCTCTACACTACACACCTTTTTCATGCATGAAGATTTGTTTTTATGAAAACCTTTTTTTAAACACCTATGACATACTTTATTCTTTTTGATAAATTGCCACCTATCATTTGTTGACAGTTTGACAAATTTGTCACAATCTGATAAGTCATGGATTTGTTTACAAAATGAACAATTGTTGTCAGAATTGTTATTAGAATTTAATGTATTTGGAATGCTATCAGAGAAATGATTATTTTCAGTGACAATGTTTACTTTATCGCGGTTACCGATAGGCCGAGAAGCTATGGTCGGCGCGTGGTCGAAGGCGCCTCCAAATCTGCATTGCAGGTCGACTTCGCGCGAGAGAAAATCCGCAAACATTTCAATTTTTGCTTTGCCACTTCTACATGAATGAGCATAATCCAACCACCGTGGACGTAGCATCTGAGGCAATTTACTCCATAGTGTTTGAAACAGCTCAGGCGAACGTAGATGGTCAGGTTTATTTAGCATTCGGATCACTTCTACGCAATTACGAACACGACTCGCGAAAATCACTAGATCCTTACCGTCGTAGCTTACCTTAGGTAGGGCACGCACTGCCGTAACTTCATTCATGACCACGAGCTCGGCGCGGCCAAAGCGCTCGTCGAGCGCGGCCACCACCACGCGGGGGTCGCGTGCCGCTGCCAACAGACCCGCTACAGCCTCGCGGGCCGTCCCGCGTAGAGCGCGTGACAACCTAGCTAAATTCTCAGTAGCAGAATAACTATCTACTTTACTCTCGTACACACGTTTCAAAGCTAACCAATCCAAGTATGATTTGCCGTCGAACGTTGGTAATTCCGTCTTCGTTTGATTGACTTTATTTATCAACTTATCGAGCGAATTGACTAAGCGAGTCACTCCTCCGTCTTCAGGGCGATTTTGCTCGTGAGAGTTTTTAATTGCCGCGGCACCCGCGCCATGCGGCTCTCTCGGTCCCAGTGATTCACGCTGGGCCGCAGTATCGTCAGACCTGAAAGGTGGGTTGGCACTTAATAAATGTTGCTCATTAGGATTAGAAATTGTTTTATTTACCCAATCCTGTATACTGGCACGACTACGCGTGCAACGACTGCCGCGTTGGCTACCGCTAGCTTCAATTGTGGCGAGCTTCGCTTGCAATTCGAGCTCGGCAACTTGGCGGTCACGCTCAGCGGCGCGCTCTGCCAGGTGGCGCTCGCGCTCCGCCAGTTGGCGCTCGCGCTCCACGGCCTCTCGCTCCCGTTCCTTGTCCATATCAGCCAGACGACGTGCGTGTTGCGCCTTCGCTTCCATTTGGAGCGCCACGATGGTGGCGGAAGAGCGCGACGAGGCGCCGCTGGCTACGCGGGAAGGTGTCGGCGTTGCTTCGTGGTGGGAGGGGCCCGCCGCGCCTAGCTGCGCGCGCGGGGCTGACTCCCCCACGGCTCCATCACCGTCTCCCTTATCAGACTCTTGCATTTCATACACTTTAGAGCGAGTTCGCATTTAAATATATTTACTTACGGTAGAAGGACCAATTTTGTTGGGAAATAAAATTATAGGCACTGGTGGTGGAAAAAACCAAATGTAATTTAATGACATTCAGAATAAAAGACAAAAGTCGTATAAAAAGCATAGACAATAATAAGCACGTAAAAAAGGTAAATTTATATAAAAAGGTTGTGCATTCTTGCACATACATATTATAAATAAATATAATGGGACAGGCTTACACTAATCAACTTAGTCTCCACAGTAAGCTCAAAAAGGCTTGTGTTGTCAGTACTAGACAACACTGATAAACACACAAATAAATGCCCTTACCAGGATACAAAGTAATTCAAACCCAAGACCTCCTGCTTCGTAGGCAGGGTCACTACCAACTGGGCTAGGAGGCTGTTATAATATGTAAAGTGTAGCTATGTAGTAATTAGGGGATGTATCTAGTTTATCAAACTTTAATAAATATGTTTGGTTTCAGATAATGGTGATGAAATTGGAACAGCCACTAATAGAACCAGCAACATGTGCCATTGAAATTTTACTATGTGAAGCAAAAGATTAGTTTTACACCTGCCTTTATTGATAACATGCCGAAGCAAACTTCTGTTCTAGATATAATACCTCAAGACTGCAGAGCCAAGCAGTAGTATAATGTAATACTGTATCAAACTATTTAAAATTTTCATTAGTAGGCACCATTTTAAGTAATATTCTACTTTATTATACTAACATAAATTTTCCCACCAAAATTCCCAAACCTAGCTAAGGCTCTATTAAGCTTTTTTTAGTATGTGACATCTATTTATGTTTATGGTAAATTGTTTCCAATTTCAGATCAAATAATTAATAATTTAGTCTATATAGATATGATATATGTGCACTTGTATAGACAAAAAAATCAACTTAAGTAATATATTGGAAATTTTATAGAAATGTTAAGTAAAAATATGTAATAAAACACTGACTGTTGATTATTTTAGATTTAAAAATTTAACTGGTGCGAGAGGCAAAACGCAACCACCCGATGTGTGGTGTAGGCTATTTGTATGAACGTTTTAATGGTTTTCACTCCGTCTGAACTGAACTGAACTAAAGACTGAGGACCGATTTAACTTTTTGGCGAGGAACTAGTTCCTTTCGGTCCGTGATGGGATTTTTCATTCCTTTTAGTTCTTAGTTCCTGACCGACACAAGCCTAAAGGAAAATATTGTCTTCTATTAGCACAATTGTTATTCATTATTGATGAATGTATAGAAGTTTTACTTAAGTGTACAATTTTATCAAAGTAATAATTTATTAGATTATGTTATTTTTTACTGTAAAAATGGGAGTAGGATCTTGTTAGCTCTTTTAAAGTTGTTAGAAATTTGATCTCTGTTTATGAACATTTTATTTGTCACATAAGGACTGAGTACAATGATTGTTCATTTTTATGATATAAATAAAACGAAAAATTACAATATCATGTTGAGTTATATTTCTCTGTCTGTCCTTCCTTTTCCTCACTTCAACCCTAGTGAAGGAGGTAACACCACCCCAAAAGTCAAGAAAGTTGTCATTTTTACACACAAAGTAAGATAAGGGTTACTAATATCTAAACATCTCTATATTTTCAAGACTTCAAAGAGCGTCTAAATGGTTGCCAATATAGCTCCTGACGGACCACGGCCGCCGGGACCGTCGTTGGTAGTTCAATGGCTTGTACTTTAAAGAACTGCTTTCAATGATCTCCATAGCCATTATGTACCTACCACCGCACCCCTCACCATCGGCAGCATTCATCTCCACACCCTGACGTCCTAATAGGTCGCGCACTGTGCGCTTTAAGAGTAATTTCCTCCCGCAAACGCTCCGGCTGGGTCGTTCCACATGTGGAAGGAACTTCCTTTCCTGCCGAGGCTTTCCCAAGGGACTGCAGTATGAGGTTCATCGAAAGCGGAGTGTATAGGTTCTTTAGGTGTTGGTAACGAGTGAATCCTCTGGATTACAGGCTTTCCTATGCTACGGTAACCTTTAGCCACCAGGCGGACCGTATGCTTCTTTGCCAACCTCACGGTTAAAAATAACCAAAATGGTCAAATTTTCTTATTTATTAATCAGCGATACCAAAATAAACACAAGTAAGAGACAAATTTCAAATTCTAACATCGTACATAATGTATTTTCTACTGATAGAATTTGAATACGAGTGGTCAACACCACTCGTATTTGAACTTTCTATCGTTCGTATTTCAAAAATAGCATTTCATCGTTTTTATTCACATTCGAGTGATATATTCGAGCGATCGAATGCCAAAAATCGGCCCCCTTATTAGCTTTTTAGTCGATACACTTTTGAAGAAAAGTAGGTTACTTACTAGCCATTTTGGCGCACAATAAGCCCTTTTGTATAGTTTTTTGTCGAACTTTCTACATAATAAAGACCGTACAGTTGATTGACGCCATATACCATGATGACTAGATTGAAGTAGATTGAAAACCTATTATTGTATTTAGTCATTCAGTTAGATTATCCAAAATTATTAGACACGCATTTTTCCCATTTTCAAGAAAATAAAATTGACGAAGATGAAGTCACTATTAAGTAAAATTGTACCTAATTGTGACATCACGCGAAACTTTAATGCACTGTATTTCTGTCAATACTCATTTGACGAACAAAAAAAATACGACATCGGTTAGTAAAACTAGAATATAGAGGCAATTGATGGCAAAAGATCCCTACACGACTGCCACCATGCAATACGGCTCATGATTTTGATGGCCCGTTTTTGAATGACAAAAGCTTTTTTAGTATTGTATTGGTAGCTTTGACCCCAAAATTTAATACTATAGCGTAAACGAGACTCTACTAATGCGGAATATACTGACGTCAGTTGCTTTATAGTAACTTCGTCGCGTAAGGTCCTGAAAGAACGAAACATGTCGAGCGAAAATCGACTAAATTACGTGAGTGACCCGATTTAAATATAATTTTATACAAGAAATGCATTACATTACGTTCGAAATACCCAAATACGATTACTAAACCACACATAAACTCCAATCTCCTTCATCTCGTCTATCCATTCCATGCCTAACGACTATATGTCCGATTTGCGCCGCAAATTGTGGCTCGAAGGCCTCTTAATCGAAGTCCTTGTCAAGCAACCATCTAAGACAATTCTGTAACCGAATACGGGAGTCCACGTAAGATCCTGTTATGTTTACTATCCCAGTTACGTATAGTCGTATGTGGTCGTGAAACGGGGTATAGTTGTGACGTTTAGGAATGGGCTGTTGAAATTCCTGAGTGATCAGAAGTGGTACGTTGGTACGTTGGTTAGAATTTCAGTGTTATGGTAGTAATAAGAATATAAATGAGTGTTTTAAGGTTATTACTAGGTTATATGCTTTAAATGTGCTTCTGTGTGAGTATAGGTTTCTTTAGAATATGTTACTCAAGTGATTAGTCATTTGTTTTTTAGCCGTGACATGTTTCGAGTGCATCGGGCAGTCATCGTCGGACAGACAGAGTGGTGTTGTCACCTTCGGCTCTGGCATCACTGCGCCGCAGGTCGCGCGCGCCATAGCAGGCGGATACGGGCCATCCGGTGTCGTCGATGCGGGAGTCTGAATTGTCGGATCAACGACAAGCCCGACGATGACTACCCGATGCAGTCGAAACATGACACGCCTATTGTGATAAAAATACGTGAGTTTTAATCGCTGCAATTTAACCTCAAAATATATTATATTCAATTCAAAATGGTGCCTTCTACTCGTACCAAGCCCCCCGTCGAAACTAAGAACATCAAAGTCATAAGCCCGTCAAAAAGAGATAAATATTTGTTTGTTATTTCTCCGATTCCGTAGGTTGTCAACAGTTTTGCTGATCTCTTTTGATGCAATTGGGCCAAGCAGCCAAATTAAATACGTAAATACGTCGTTGTAATTTGGTAGTCGGTATCAATGCATTACAACTTAAATTAGTCGCATATTTTGATAGTGAATTTTTCAAATGTCGTAAGAGCCACGTTATTTGGTTAGACTTACGACATTTGAGAAATCCAGTGCCAATTTCAAGGCCGCTAGAAACTGTTGTCATTTGACAGTTATTGTACTAATTTCATGCTTTAGTTATTCTTCCGTGCCTTCTACAACAAGCACGAATGCTTACGGTGCTTATGGTGATGGAATAGTAACTGATCTCCAGTTTACAATAGAACTCAGCAATGCACCCGATCTCGAATTTACGTTAGAGCTCCCGTTCATACGAGCCATCGACATGTCACTCAGACAACCAATGGATATACGGCATCTAGTTAGACATCCATGGTAATGCCAATTACTATGGAAGTGCCGTTCATTTAATTGCTTTCAATTTCGATGATTGCGACTAATATCACCGTTGCATCGTAATTTATACTTTAAAACAATAAATTAAGGTACAATTTTGTTTCGAACAATATTTTCATCAGAATAGTGTTTACTGCAGGATTATTGTGGATTATTTTATTCTGTAAATATATAACGATGATTGTATTTACTTACAAAATAATTGACCTAAATAAACAAACTTCGTGAGTTACATAATAGCTTGTTATAACAAGAAGTATCACAGTTGTTATTTTTAGCTTCAGGAGTTTGAAGGTTTGTTGAGAGTTTCCTAGACTTTGAAGGTTTTTACAGCTCTCAGTGGTTCCAACTCGCTTAACATTATTTTGCTAACATTTATTTTGTTACTAAAAACATCTTAGCTTGGTTAGATTTTATAGATGACAAGTATTTCCATAAATATTATAAACTTTACTATTTCTTATAGGCCTTCCCTCCCGTCCCTTAAAATATCCGTGAATTCGTAAACACCTTATACATTGTATTTTTTTACATGCCAATGCTTTATTGTAAAGGGTATATTGACTTTTATATGTGCCCTTGGAGCCTACTTGCAGAATACATTTTTGAATTTTGAGACCTCAAAATCAAAATCCTTAAAAATTAGAGAATACAGATACGACGAATAGTAATTTGGACGGATATTACCGCATTACGGCTCCGGTTTTCATGTCCACCGAATATCCGGTATCCGGCCGCCAAATATTCGGCCGAATGTTTTTTAATCGACCAAATTCATTTGCCCGTTAATTTCCACAGGTTGCGACTTGTTTTTAGTTATAGGTATGCTTCCATAGATAACTTATTTAGGTATTTTATATTGCTTAAAATCTCTACTTTCTGAGTCTTTGAAACATTAACCTGACTGAGACCTAAACTAGTATTGATTAGGTAATTAATAATGTGGTAGTTGTGTTGGGTCAAACACAAAACGATGTTCCGCGGATAAAGCTTGATTTTTCTTTTTAATTCTGATCTACATTAGAAGGTCCTTATTTTCTATTGCATTGTAGGATAAAAATCTTTACTACATGTCCACAAGCTGTTAACTATTGACCACAGGAAAGAGAAAGTGTGTTCAGCAGAACTGTAGAGCCGATCTTCCCTGTGGCCAACAGTTAACAGCTTGTGGACATGAAATCATGATTTTTATCATGCAATTCAATACAAAAGGAGTACCTTTTAGTTTAGATTAGGGTTGAATAACAAAATCAAATAAGCTTTATTAATAAGATATCGTGCTAATTCTCTATTCGGTATTCAGTATCTATATTTTACGCTACTACCAGTATGCGGCCGGATAACAATAGTAGATTGTACATCAAGGGCATAAAGTGACCCATTTTAGACGAGGCCATTTAACGCTGCGCTTTCCGGTACGCGGTCATTACCTGTATCCGATGTATTTCTATTAAAAATCATTAGTTCGTTGAATACATAACCTGTCTCATATCACTTCAAACTCTTCAAAGGTTCATGCAACATCTTTAGCACGACCCGCACCGCTTCATGTATTCTACGCTTTAATTATTGAAGTTGTTCTCAAAGTTTGCCAACGCTTCGGCCGAAAATTGATTCGCTTTCCGCAAAATTGAGTGTGTTTTGAGTGCTAACAAGCGCTCGGTGAATTGGTTAATTTTAATGGTTTCTTAATTTACGATGAAGGCTTTAAATATAAAAGGTCCAATCACTTAAAATGTGGTCAAATATAGCTTTCACGATAGCGTAGTGAGAGTTCAGTAAAAGGATAAATACGAAAAAGGTGACAACACTTCTCTGTCTGTCCGACGATGACTGCCCGATGCAGTGGTCACGCCTATTGTGATAAAAATACGTAAGTGTTAAGGATGACTCACGGGACGGGACGGGAAAATCTGTCAATTTCTATAGAAAGAATCACGTGATAGCTCGCAGCCCTCGGATGTCACGTGACGCTTTCTATAGAAATTTACAGATTTTCCCGTCCCGCCCCGTTCCGTCCCGTCCCGTCCAATTCTAGTTTGAGTCATCCTTTAACCGTTGGAATTTATCAATATCAGAGAATTAAACTACTTTACATGTAACGGTTTGCGTGGCAACAGGATACCAGCTCGTTTACTGTGACAAGTTGAATTCATTCTTCGCTTTCATTTCAACAATAATACCGTTGATAGAAAAATGATATTTGAACAGGGTTTGCATTTTTTATATGTTTTAGCCATTTATACAGTAGGGGTTTTATCATCGTTTACTGTGTCTGTCTTGTAAGCGATCATAAGTTAGTACGAGGACTCCGGTTGATACTCAAGATTGCGAGTATGTCTCCAGAATAGTGTTTTTTTTTTTCGATTAGAGTTGTGGAATTTTAATAGCTTATTAGGCATTGAACTAACGAAGAAGTGTGCAACTAATGAAGTATTTACACTTAATACGCGTTTATTAACTTTTTGGTCATCATATGGCAGTTCCGGGGTCCTGGCCGCCTCGTACCTTTTGTAAAGAAATCTTCTTCTTACAAGACAGGCAAGGCCTTTAACGAACGTCGCTCTAAGAGCCATCTTTTTAACTCACGATACACTTGTATCCCAAGTAGCAATATACCTTGACACTGGCGAAATTGTCTAAATGGACAGAAGCCATTTTATTTTTAAAAAACGCATGATTAATTTTAGTAATAATAGCAAATGTTACACTTCACGTGATAGACGATAAAGTGATAACTAATATGTCTGTCCGGATGCCGATTTACTATGCAGCTGATTTTTTTTGGAAACCTTTCGCAAGGGGTAAAATACCCCGTATAACTAAGAGAAACATTAATTTGCTAATGTATAACACACAATACACAATATAGATTCTTATAAATTGACATGCATGTAATTTGTACTGTAATCGTATATTGTGTAATAAATAAATCTAAATCTAATCTAAATCTAAATCTATACTACTAGCTAAGTACAAAGTAATATCTTATTTTTTTTATATATGACAATGTTTCATGCTTGCTCAACTCCATGTGTCAGGCAATGCATTCCGGATGCAGATTAACGGAATGCCCGTTGAACAGGGCGTCATTCGATGAATTAGGAAATGCAAGCAGGTATAGTGATTATTCCTTACATTCAAACCAAGCCAAATTAAACCTTATAACAAGTAGTTAAGGGTTTTGACAGCTTCACGCGTTTGTCAGGGACAACACCTCTAGGAACAACGGTCTGCATATATAAACAGGTAGGATTATTATGTATACATTTGTGTATTCACAGGTCGACATAATGGAATGTGCTTAGAGGCGTCCGCGGAGATTCCGAATTACGTACGTTATAGTTGAGAGGATAATACAGTCAGCCTTGTTCTGAAAGGACTCCTGATAGGCGGCCCAAGATTTGTGCGAATGAATCAGTAAACGTCGCTTTTTGACCATGCGTTCGTAGTTGAGAGAAAAGTGGTATGACAAATCGCTACTGCAAGCTATAGCATTGATTGATGAAGATATAAATAGATCGGCCATACTTTGCGAAGAGGAGCAATGAACAGCGCTAGTATCGCCTTTGAGTGGAGCCTTAAAGTGAAAAGCGAGCTCGTGGACGCCCTGCACAGACGTAGCGACGGAGCTTGGCGAGCGAGTTGCGAGCCGTAGCGTAGGACTAAGCTGAAGCGAAGTTAAGAAGGTTGTTTAATATAGAAAGGCGTGGAAGAATCTCGTGGAGGCTCTGTGCTTCTCCGAGGTGCCCTAGAATATACAACAATATTGCTGTAATAAGTAAACAGCATTGGCACTTTTGCAAAAAAAATAATAATAACATAGTTTTGTCTATGACGTTGGTGCATTACCAACCTCATCGGTAAAACTCAATCTTTTCTGGCAAATATTCCAATGCTGTATACTTTTGGAAAAAGTGGTCACTAAAATAATTTATACTTTCGTGAGTCACACTGATATTAAATTGCAAAGTGATGCCTGAGCCGCGAATGTGACAACACCACTCTGTCCTACGATGACTGCCCGATGCAGTCGAAAACTGTCACGCCTATTGTGATAAAAATGCGTGAGTGTTAACCGTTGCAATTTAATGTCACTAAAATCATTCAAAATCTCGACTAATTCACGTAAATGAGGTTTTAAATTTTATATACTAACTTTGTTTGTCAAAAACCACAACAGTCTGCCTACACATGTCAGACGCAGTATTATATTTACGTCGTTTTATCATGAAACTGCATAATTGACAGGTTTGTTGATAAATCAGTGCACCATTATGCGTTTGACAGCCATCATTTCAACAAAACCGATAAATCGGTCGCTTTATAAAGTGTAAAACTATCGCATCCTATCCGCATGTGGTTACATCGATACGGTGCAGATAATTTTGATTTTAGGTTTGGAAAGATCTGTCTTAGTATTCTGATACAAAATAACATTTACTTTCGAAATATATACAGTAAGTGTAACTTTCCTAACTACCTACCTCTACCTACCTTAAATCTAAAATAGGTCCTTGATTCATTGTACCTAGAATGCTGGCGGCATTTCCTCGTTGTATCGCAATGCTGATATGTTGTGCGAGGAAGCCACCAGCTCTTCGGTCACCAGCAACATCAACCAGACGTTTCGCGATTTCTACTAAAAACTTGCGTGCGCTGGGACTCCATGGGCCAAGAGTCTCGACCCCGAATGGTACAAAAAGTTACTCTGTCCAGGCTCTTATATTTATTTTGATAGTAATATTTTAAAGAGATACAGCCTGGTGACAGATGCACGGACGGACAGACAGACGGACGGACATTGGAGTCTTAGTAATAGGGTCCAGTTTTACCTTTTAGAGAAACCCCAAAAACGGATGCATGCTCAGAGTTTTATCCTACCTTTTCACTTGCCAACCAACTTTACGCCGATGATTTATTTGGCATTATTATTTGCTTTCATTTGGCCGAATTTCCATTTGCCAACTAGGTTAGCTTAGGTTGGCATATGATAATATGCGAAAGATAAGTACGTCTGCAAAATGATACAGTTGACAACTGATCTTTCGGCGAAATGAAAATATGGGAAAACTGATTTGAGAAGTGATGATTTGCCATACAATTCTATGCTCATTTACCTGAAGATACAGGGAATCCTAGCTGAGACACGTGACATTCCTCTTTAGTGATAACTTTAGTTTTTCATAACAAACTGAAAAATGGGTTTTAATAAATATTTTTTTAATTTTCGGCTATAGGTATACTGATACTCAACGTTCATAATGAAATCGACATATGTTGCGGTATTATGGCGTCACAGTCCAACATTTAGATCAGATGAATCTAATGACACGGTACAGATTGAACGCTATCAAACTTATATAACTGTGTACACGTTGTAAAATGTATGTTTTCTCCTCTCTCTCTTTTGGTGTCCAGGCAAAAGAACACAGTAACTTAATTAACTTAGAAAGAAAAAACACAATAGGTGTGATATGTTTCGACTGCATCGGGCAGTCATCGTTGGACAGAGTGATGTTGTCACCTCCACTGACAGCACTACCCGATTTAGAAGAAATTTGTCACATCTATTGTGATAAAACAACGTGAATTTAACAGCTTTTTCATCATTAGCATCAGTATGACTAACGAAAGTTGCAGTTATGTTAACTAACCTAGATATACCTTTGTTTGAAACAACATTTTACCCTCAAGCTCCAGGTGAAATTGCCCCTGACAATATTTCCAAGATAAAAGGGCCGTGGGACTATTAAGAGCGACCCTTTTTAAGTATGTTTTGTGCTCATTAAAATTACACTAGAGGCTTTTAATTTATTACGAGACAGATAATTAAGTATGTGGTTTTGTTATAAGGTAACCCACAATTTGTAAGCAGAATAAGGTTTGTTTATTTTTTAAATTTAAATCTGCCACACGCAGAAGATTCATTAATGTAATAAATTAACATTTAAGCTTTAATTTGAAATAACATCTAAGGAATATAAGGTCATATAGGTCTATAAACTCCACTGTGGTGTTATATATTATATAACAATTTGTTTTCTTGCGCTTTTTAACTCTAACCAGAACATTGGTGTATTTCAATGAATAGGTAAAAAAAATTTCTCAAGCCAAAACGACTCAATAATGACCGGCACATCAATATCTTATGTCCTACCCACAGTTAGCAATTAGTCCAAAATTAATGAACTAACAAAAAAACTGATAATTGAACTGTGAAATTTCACGGCCGCTGTTTCTTTAACGCGATTATGAATATTAATTACCACCTCCGGAGGGCGAGGGGCGCGGGGGAGGTAAACAAAAGCAGATGCCCCCAATTGGGTGAGTGCCGCTGTTGAGCAACCAACTTAGGTTTACCGCCGTCCAGGACGGCAAAACCAGAGCCCCGAAATATATTTCTATGCCCATACACTAATTGGTATTTTACCAGCTGTATGTATAAGTTTGTGTCCTCACGTTTGTTCGTCTGCTTGATAAATTAGTCGCTAAATAAGCAGCAAAAGTTCAACCCATTTGTTATGGTGTGATATTAATTGTGGTTTTGGGGTTTATGAATTTCTGCTGCAAATGGGTACTTGAGTTTTGTGTAATCACTGCAAATGACAGTTTTGAAAAAGACAATCATCGTTGATGATGCCCGATCCTAATATTTAAGTAATCAAATCACACACTATATAAACGTAAGTGAATACTCTAATTCAATTACAGACTCTAATTGAATTTAGCTGGACCTTTTCTTTCTGAAGAATTCGAATTTGAAAATGACATCAAATTGCTAAATGTCATATTTTCTGTCGTAATACATGAGGTATATTTTCTTTTTGTTAGTTATTGAAGCATCAAGGAGAATTTAATTAACAAAGTTGTAAGCCTCCTTGTAATATATTAAAGTTTTGCAAGTGTTGATGAATACATTTTACAGTGTAGCAACTTTCTTCATATTGTTCTTTGAAATTCAAGTTTAATTAAGAATAGAAGTACCTAGTTTACTAACTCAGGTAATAATGAATTCAGCCCTCTTACCATGGCGTCTTAACGCAATTCAGTTTTGATTTTAAATGTACGTTAACATCAGCCTAATTGTCATAATACAAAAAAGACAAGATTCGTTGTCGATGTCGTTCTAACAATAGTTACAATGTAATAAAAATTGAAAAACTAAATTTTTAAAAGTCGCTGCAAACGTTGTTCATTTTGCAAAGTAGGTACTACCTACGATTAAATGTATTGCTCCTACTATGGTCCACTGATTTTTATTCAAAGCCTGAAAAATCCAATGCTACAAAGACGATGTAGATATCAAAAGCTGTAATACGAAGGCCGCATATATTTGACCAACAATCCAAGCCAGGTACATTTCTCAAACCGGCCATCATTCTAACTGCCTCGCGTCATCGGGAGAGCCCCGCATCCATCTTCATTACGAAAGAAAGCGTACCGGCCGTTACATGTTAAGGTCGTGTTCCAATGGGAGCTACCGTATTGTCGCTCACCAGGCCGCGCCACTCATGCGTGGGTCCTGTGTCAGTATGAGAGAAATGTCAAAGTGACGTTTGAAATGTTCCCGCAGGACCCAAGTTCCACGTTGTAATGGACATTTCTGTACCGCAGGGACTCTGGCCACACTTGTGGCCTTCAGAAACTAAAGCGATTGTCAGACTGATGATATATCATATCATATGCCCTAGCGGACTACGCACTTTATCGCAAGAAAACACAGATTATTAACAAAATTTAAAAGTGTCATTGGGCCTACCTCCTTTTTTACCAACAATGATCTGTATCCGCGCTGAAAAATTAGCCTACTGATTTAGAATTTAATGATGTTTTTTATATGAGGATAATGCCCAAAATTTTAGTTCACCTTATCAGTACAGTATATCTGTTACTTCAATGGTTAGTGACTGAAAACTTACTTACTCAAAACACTGTGATAGAGTGGTTAGTCGGAAGGCTGTCTTCACCAAAAAGAAAAGTATCTTACCGATATAAAAATAACTACCAAATAGTCTACTTCAAACACATGTAGGTAGTATTTTAAATAATATCTGCCGTTTTCATTTTACACACGATCAAAAATAAAATCGAAAAAATCGCGCACATATGTGTCGCTGTAACCGCATGGTTGCATTGCAACATAAATGTTGTTTCAGTTGCCAGCGGAATATAACCTTGTCAGTGTACCATAATTTGTATGTTTTTTGTACCTATAGTTGCGTAATTCAGCCATTTTTCTTCTTCGATATAAATAAACACACTTCTTTTTGTTCCTATAATGCCACGGCTCAGGGAGCCTGGGATCCGCTTTGGCAACCCGCCCCAAGTTTTTGCGTAGGCGCTAGTTTTACGTAAGCAACTGCCATCTGACAGTAAACAAAATATGTAGGTATTATAATATAAATTCTGTGACGAAGCAATGAGACGATTAGTATGTCAGCTAACCAGACACTCTGGCCGCGATTTATGAACTGCAGTGATTATCAATCATACAAATGAAATATCGTTGCGGTCATACCCATGTAGATAAAATTGCTGCACGAATTCAAACATGACCTTTACCCGGGAACTTTCAGACAGATTAAAGAAACGGTCCAACCGGTGGGGTCGCGGTAATTTTTAAAGTGACGGATATTAATGAGGCTTTATTTTATAAGACGTTTTACGGTAATGCGCACGAAGAAACGGTTTTAAGGTAAAAGTACATGAATAAATCGGGTCTCGCCCGACTTCCCTAATAGTATTTGTCTTAAAATCACTTGCCCTAACTGTTTTGTCCTCATGATAGTCAATTTTCTTAACGATTATTTGCCATAATTGAATTATTTCCCAAAAGCTACTTAAGTTAGAACCATGACCACACACTGAGTCGAATTGCTGCTTAAGTAGGTTAAAACGATTGTAGAGAAAACTATATTAGGACGTATGAGTTTTAAACATTATCATTACGTCAAACAGTATTAGCGAATACCGTTAGTACCGCGGCATCTTAGTTGTCTTGAATAGCGTATAAAAACACAGTTCAATTTTTTTAACAAAATAAATAAAAATAGAAACTATGAAATTGAAGGTTTTAATTTTTTCAAGTTTTGATATTTATTGCACCATCTTTGAGAAAAGTACTATAGGTGCGGCTGGACAGGCATTTGCAGGCTTCATATTAATACAAACGTACTCCTAAAGTCATCCGTTTAAACATAAAATTCAGCCTGGAATTTGCCTTTTTCCATGCCGAGACAGTAATGTAGGTACTATTTAATAACCTTTTAATATTAGACCTACCTAAAAGTAGATAACTTATGAAATGGTAAATTATAACAAAGAATCATTATTCCGGTAAGAATATCGAACCACGCAGCAAAACATGACCCATCTACATTTCCTCCTCAGCACTTTGTCCGTTATTAGCCGCTCAAGTGTCCCGAAGTGCCTCCAAGTGCCCGTGCCTTAGTGCCTCGTAGTGCCGAGTGCCTCACGCACCGATGCCACGGAGATTGGGCACGCGACAACTATTGAGATGCAATTGGGTCACGCAGCTTCCTATATTGTGGGTCATAGTTATTGTGGGTTTTGCACAAGGGAGGAATTAAACTGATTGGGTTTTGTGTAAGAATTGTTAACAAACAGGGGCTTTACCATGACGTCTTAACGAGATTCAGTTGACGACCTAAACTGAGTCGCTGCCATAAATACAACTGAGCTTAAACTGAATCGCGTTAAGACGTCAGGGTAAGGCCCTAGGTTTGTGTTTTACCCAGTGGCTAAACTGTTTCTTGTGTAATATCCTATTTATATATTTAGATTTGGCCAGTCAATATAATACCTACATTTCGTATTGAACGCAGGTTTCCTCCATGAAAGCATTAAAAAATAAGCATTTTCTTTAATAATCTTGTGTTTGATCATAATTATAAACTGGGTAACTGTTTTAGACATATTAATAACTTGCAAAGTACAGTTGCCATCAGATATATCGGAGCGTCCGAGGTGTTCAAAATATCTGAACACGCCTCTATTGTCAAGACGTTAGAGTGCTTGTTCAGATATTTTGAACGCCTCGGACGCTCCTATATATCTGACGGTGACTGTACAATACCAGCATATCTTTGAGCAAATTAATCCTGTGAGGGTCCGGATTATTCAAATATAACATTTATCCGTTTTCATTTATCGTTAGTGTAATTCAAAATTCTTTTAAAGTCAGTTTTTAAGAAAAAGGAGGAAATTAAAAAGTTACAAGAGAGTGAGTCGTCCGTTTTTCTTAAATACGAGTATATTGATTTGAATGAAGATTTGATTGAGAGATTGAATTGATTGAAGGGACTATGATGTTGCCATTTTTAAATTTCTACCCTTTTTGTCACATTGTACTAAGGGTCAACATGAAAGACGCGAACGATTTAACCAATTCAACGCAAAACAAAACAACAACGTTTAAGGAACTATAATCTTATGTTATTATAAAACATAGGTCTATCGCAAATACAGTTAATATTAAAATTCTCATAGCGGGTTACTCACGTCAATAAAGTCGAAAATAGCTCGACATGTTTCGGAACAGCTATTCGACTCTATTCGATTCTATGTCGAGCTATTTTCGACTTTATTGACGTGAGTAACCCGCTATGAGAATTTTAATATGTCTGATACTCACGGGAGTTTTCTAATTAAAAATACAGTTAATGCTTAATATACTGCCATTTCAACACAGTTTCACCCGCATACCCTGGAGCCTAAATGGTCTCGTACCGTGCGGTTTAAGAGGAACTTCCCTGAGGAAAGGAGTGTTAAAGTTTGTAAATGGTCGACAACGCGCATGTAACACCCCTATAGTCGCAGGCTTCCATAGGCTACGATGACCGCTTACCATTAGGCGAGCCGTATACTTAATGTCACCGTCGTAGTATTAAAAAAAGTTTCATTTGTCATGGTCGCGGCTTGACTGATGAATCAGCGAAGTGTCAAAGGCGATCTTGCTAGAAACCTCGTTCTACGAGTATGTTTTATAATAATGTGTATTAAATGCGAAGTTTAAAGTGTTATATTATCTTATGTTATGAGATATTTCAGCAAATAAAGTTGAAAGTGTTGAAACTGTGCCAGAAAAATCTCCGTTTAAAATGGGGCGCTATTCCAAATATGAATGATGAAAGTCGAGAGCTTGCTCGAATGTACATTGTCCGTGTATCGATAGCTCTCCGGCCTAACGCCTCTTGCCCTCGAAACCCGCTTCCAACCTCACACCCCAAAACAAACCCTTTGCTAATACAATAAGGTTTGAATTAGGATAAAGGCGATACTGTTACCAAAGCCGGTCATTGAAAAAGCAACCGTTTACAAAGGAGTTAGGAAATATTTTTGAGTGGCGAAGCGGAAAGGTCGTGACACGAATATGATCAGCGACTTGGCTTTGCTTACTGAGAAAAACGAGATGTGAATGGATTGAAATAATATTATGTTTTCTTGATAAAAATGATATAAGTTTCAGGTTCATATTTGAACGAACTGTTAGGTATATACTAAAAAAACACTTGTTAGATTTGATGTATACCTACGTTGTTGGCGTACACTAATATTAATAAAAATATAATACGTCGGAGGTTTGTTTTCAAAGTTTGTACACAATTAAGCCCCTTTTAGTAAATCTATAATATAATATTGGTCAAATAAATAATAATGAACTTGTATTATATTAAATGAAAACGATTACTAATATTACTTTATCTACAAATCACAATCATATTAGAAAAAGTAATAGTAGTAATCGTTTTCATTTATTATATGTGAGATAATTGCATTTGCTTAGCATAAACTAATTTGTAAATGTAAATTTTCAAAATATATACAGTAAGTGTAACTTACATAACTACCTACCTCTAGACCTACCTCTACCTCTACCTTAAATCTAAAATAGGTCCTTGAGTTGAGGCACTAGGTAAGGATGCTAGCGGCTTATATTTACTTAAACATACACGAATCTCACATAATTTAAAAATTACTACAACGGGGTTTAATCGCATAAAACATTGGAAACTAACCTCCGACGTTCCGACGTGGGTCTTTCTCCGGGACCACGGGGGCCATGTAGCCCTTGAAACGTCGGAGGTTAGTTTTCAATATTATACGCAAGTAAGCCCCGTTCTAGTAAATTTGGAAACGATATTATTATTTTATAAGTAATCATAATTGTACTGTATTGTATACATGTATATCTTGACAAGGTTATAAGTAATATAAATATATGAGTTTTATTTCGTGGCTTCTAAGGTCAATGTCTTAAAAAAAACTTACACCTTACCGAATATCTACTGTTTTAAACTAGATCATATTCTTATACTTTTTTACATTTTGATTCCAATCCAAGTAAAAAATAAACGCCAATCACTATACCCAGTCACTACCCCATATTTTTTTATTAAATATTCCCATTGTATTTTTTAGAAATAAATCCGAATCTAAAAAGTGAGCAGAAAAAGTTAACATAACGATGTCCAAAATAAATCCGAACACAAAAAAACCCCAATCGTAAATGACAAGCAACGACCTCGCAACATAATTTACAGCCCACCCTTTAAAAGAACTACAGGGTGTATCATAAATCCAAATAAAAATTGACAGCGCGATTTGCAAATCCACAGGAATCACTCTCGCGCGCATCAATCTTCATAAACGGTTGAAAGCCATATTTTCGTTCGCGGGTGAGCCTGTCAATCAGTTGATACACGATAATAGCCCTGTCACTTTTCAGACGCCTCAAAGGAGAATCAAAAATTGCCGGTATCGGCCAAGGTGCGGACAAAGCCTTTGTTCCTTTGTCTTTCTTCCTTTGTGATTATTTATTGAATCCATCCTTAACACCGGATCTGTTTGTGCCGTTTCGATAAATTGATAAATAATTACGTGGCGATAGCGCGGGGGCGACACGCCGTTTATTGTTCGAAATCACCGGCCTTATCTCAAATTATACACAGTGTCTTGTAAGCGTAACAAGACTAATGCATCTTTGAAGCATTCCGAACAAAACATGTTATACTCACAACTTTGCGGAAATATTTGATCGTTCTTGAGCACTGCGGTGCGCTCGCTAAATTTGAACCGCTACACAACCTAACAAAACTTTTTCCCTGATTACGTTACGTGGAAACTTTACAACGCTTAATGTACAGCTATAAATTGTTTCCAAACTAATTAATTCTTGAAAAAGTTAATTCCTCCCCCGAGATTCTTTCAGATTTAAACGTTGCTTCAGCGTTCATTAGCCTCGATAACTCTTTAACAATTTTAATTTTTAACAGTTTTCGGAAAAGAAAAACGAGAGTAGAAATCTGGAAAACGGTGAGCATTGCGCAGTGTCCGACGATGCGGCTAACGCGAAGCGCTGTGCGTTCAGAGGAGAAACATCCGGATATTCTGTAATAATATTAAATATCCGGGACACCGAGCAGAACCTCCCTCGCCCTCCAACAGTTTATGCTGATTGACCTCTTGTTAGATAACTCGATGAACTTTTAATTTTATTGAATTAATGGAGGGTCTTTCGCTTCTGCTCTTTTTCATTTTTTTAAGCTTGGATTTTTTGTAGCAGATATGCTAATTGATTTCAATGGATAATGGATGGTGTTGAGTGCGTGTAGTAATACCCTGCTTTCAGTCATTCTTGTATTTCGCAAGTGTAATAATTATATTCAAGGGGTTTGTTCTTAGCGTAGCAATATCTACCGTAAGAAAGTACTTCTTGATCGGACAGTGGATTCTCAAGTTATACAGGGTTTTCTTGAGCACTTGCTTTAACTTCGTCATGTAAATTTTAATTATTTTAATTTCTCACTCAAAAAAATTACATGTTGCATCAACCGCTAATGTTAAACGGGCATTAGAATTGACTTTACTAAGTAAGTGACAACTATGGCATATCAATGTCATGTCGAATACTCATACTCCGTTTACACACATGCAAATCCCATGAGAGAAAATTAAATTAGTAGTTATTTTCTAAATGAAGCTAATAATACCGGTGTCTTTGAGAAAATAACTTAATTTCAGCATATTTTCATACATGCTCGTCGGTTACGGGTACTGCGGACTTGGCCCTTTGCAAATTGCAAAGAAAGAGAGACAGATATTCAAATACATGGCAAAAGATTTTCAATAATTCTTCCCATTTATGAAAAAATATTTTAATCACAAATATGTTTTTTTTTTTAAGGTAAATGGCTAAAATAAACATCTGCTAGATAACTAACTATACCAAAGTAAATCATCCCGCTCAACGGAATTTTACAGGTCCAAAATCCTTTCATCAATCAAAATAAATCATGCCTATAATTCATAATATTACGAGTACATCTAGCTTTCTCTCAGCAATAAACTTCGTACAACCGTCAAAAGTAAGTCTACTTTTTTACCTTGTTACAAAGGACTAAGAAGCAAAATTGTGAGAAAAATACGCCACCGGTGCCAAGGTCGCCGATTATAAGAAGGCCGAACAAAGTTGAAACAATTTATGGTCATATCGATAAGATGTCTCAAGACACGTGCTTGGCTGATCTTGATAGGAAAAAAACCATTCCGGCGGACGTATAAATCCGGCCGAATTTGTAGTAAAAAATCCAGGTAACGGCTCGTAGGCTTCGTTGTTTTTTAAAGTTTTGATGATAATTTGAAATAGATACTACTATAGTTGATACTAGACAAACACATTTTATGACATACTAGCCCGTTTAAAAGTGCATAGACAATTTACGAATTAATTTATTCATAAATAGCCTGTTGTAACTTTTGAACACGATTGTACCAGCCAGTCAATTAAAACGAATCGACTTACGGGAAAATAAAATTATCAAAATCGGCCGACGCGTTTAAATTCTAGAGTGCCAAAAAATAACAAATATACATAAACCTTCACACTTACGGGTATTTATTTCGCTGTTTGTACCGCTCCTTTGCTTATTCATGGATTTTTGGATCCATGGATCCTTTAACTTAACACGAAGTTGATGCATTATTTTTTCGTAAGAAACCGTGTCTTTCAGTTGAGAGTAGAACAAATAAAAATAAGTTAATAACCCATATACTACTATTATTGATTTTGTTTGAATTTTACTTATCACTGCTCGCCGTTGGTCAGACAACTTACGCAGTGTACAGCGTGCGAAGCAGTGGGATGCGGCGCGGTAATAACAATTCTTTGATACCTATGGTAGCTTTCTGTGGGCGATTGTTACGCGAGCGCAAAGCGCGTCACTCACCTAGAACACTCCGATAGGTAACAACTGTTTGTTTCTTGACATTTATGACATTGGAAAGCAAAGCGGTGTACCGCGCGGCTGCTCGTTGAAATTTCACCTCACCGTAGTCGCCATTGCGTTTTTTTCACCCACGTATTTTATTATACATAATACGCCTTTTTATTAGTACATTGTGTACGAGTATTAAGGGCGGCAAACAAATTACGAACGAATGTGAATTCAACACACGAGTTCCTAATTCTTGTACCATCCGTGATGCATACAATGTTAGTCCTAACTTACGTCCTACCATACGTTTGAGTACATTGTATATTAAGGGCGGTAAACAAGAAATCACGAACGAGTGTGAATTTCAAGCCCGAGTCGAAGACGAGTGCTTCATTTTAGGCACCAGTTCGTTATTCTTGCACCGCCCGTGATACATACAATGTTTTCATCACATTTGCGAGGAAAGAAATAAATTTTCTAGGCAGATAAAGAAACAATAATTATTAGCAGTAGTGTAGTAACACAGTCTACAGTACTCCGGAGTGAGCGGCGACTACGTGTGATTTACGAGCAGGTGTGGTGAAATATAAATGTGTACGATGAACGTATTATTTAGTTCCAATTTTAAACTTATCTCCAACCGCGAACGCTTTCCAACAAATTGGAACTGAATGTATGTCGAAATGTATTATTATGCACCGAACTTTGCCCGCTCCGAATTCAAGGAAATATCGTTGCGATGCAAAATAAATACGTATACATTGGAAGCAGAAACGGGGAGCGTCAGTTTACTGGAAAATTTAAATTTTGACGTACTTAAGATTTTTCCAGCGTGGCAGGACCACGCTAAGTCTTCCTGCGAAAATTTACGTGATGTATTTTATTCACAACTGCCAATGTGCCAAATCAGTGCATAGTTACTGTGATAGTACTCTATTTGTGAATGAACTGGAGAAACATAGATTTAAATATTCTGTTTTTAAATATAAGAAATCAAAATGCAAATCTTAAACTCGGTTTCTTAGTATGGAAAATTAAACTCCATGATTACGAAAAACAAGATCTGGTCTACTGTATGGTCTTAAAGAAATATGACCTATAAAACATATTTAAATGTATAGGAAGTATCGTAGATTTTGTAAGTTGGACTTACACTTGTAGTGCAATAGACAGTCTTAATTTTAAAATAAAATCCTTCCTTTGTTAAACTTTCTCGAAGTGAGTTCTCTTAGTATTTAGGTTACCCACGGGATACCACAAATACTGCAGACCTGGGTCAAAGCAGAGTTAGATCAACCGCTAATGTATAACGGGCATTAGAATTGACTTTACTAAGCAAGTGTCAACTATGATATATCAATGTCTTGTACTCCATTTAGACACATGCAAATCTTGTGAGATAAAATTAAATTAGTAGTTATTTTATAAATGAAGCTAATAATAATGCTGGTGTCTTTGAGAAATTATCTGTCTTCATTTTAAAAGAAAATCCTACCTTTGTTAAACTTTCTCGAAGTGAGTTCTCTTAGTATTTAGGTTACCCACGGGATACCACAGATACTGAAGACCAGGGTCAAAGCAGACCTAAGAAAAAAGACGAAGAAAAGATTGGACAAAATAGTGATCAGATAACGCAGGGTTGAGTTAAAAAAAGGAAAATTGGTACAAAACAATAAATGGTACTTTTCGGCTCTTGGTTCAATATTTAAATTAACAAGTCAAAAACCATTATATTATAGCATTTTCATATACGAACATTTACAACAATAGTAAAATATTAATAGGTACTGATAAATCAACAGCCAATATCTGGCTAAACAATATGAAAAATAAATTAAAGAACTACAATATGAAGAGATGTATAGTCTCTATAGTTAATAATAAATTAACTTTGGGTATGTAAAGTTTCCCAAAGCATTTGGAGATGTAAAGGCTCACCAAGCGTAATAGTAAATATAGGTTGGTTAAATCCGTAGTCTTCAACAACATATTATGCAAATAATACTTACACGTAGTAAATTAGTAGTTATAGGCAGTACACACTGCGGCAAACATTGCACGCAACCCCACTTGTATCAACGCGAGTTTGAAACTAAAATTGCGGTATTAAGGCTTATTATCATCGACAGTTTTGATTTATGCCATACGTCGTGCATGAGAGTTTCAATTTTGAGGTCACCTACACTTAAGTGTTTTTAGAACCACAGGAATATTGTTTAACTGTTGTTGATTTACGATTTATAATTTTAAAGTAATGATTATTATAAACTTCCTTGCTTGACTGATGAATCACCGAAGTGTCAACGGAAATATTGGTTGAGAATATTCGCCTATCCGGCGTAAAGTTACTTTTCATCACACCTGCTCGGTAATATCCTATGCAAGCATACTAAGACTTAATGAGCTGTATTAAGCCCATGACCTTAATGGATTCTCATACTACTCTACCGCCCGCCCTGAGCTCCCGGAGGACCTGTCCCCCACGCGTTCGCCGCACGTCGCCCCTCACTCCGGAGTACTGTGGACTGTGCTACTACACTACCGCTAATAATGATTGTTTCTTTATCTGCCTAAAAAGTTTATTTATTTCCTCGCAACTGTGATGAAAAACATTGTGTGTATCATAGGTGGTGTAAGAATTACTAAAATGAAGCACTCGTCTTCGACTCGGGCTTAAATTCACACTCGTTCGTGATTTCTTGTTTACCACCCTTAATACACAATGTACTTAAACATATGGGTAGATAGAAAAGTTAGGACTACTCTTTTACACGTTAGTATCCGTATGAGTGGCACGACGCACAACACTCAAACACACTTGAAGAGACGTATGGGCACAGCGGATGCATATCGTTTAGTGTGGTAGGGCACAGCGCAACGAATGTCGTCTCGCTCAAATCTGGAGCAGAGCCCATCTGGGGAAGTACCTCCACCTTACAGAAAACCGCAGTTTAATAACACTAGACCCTACTCATAGTGTTGTGTTTCTGTTGGTGAGTAAGGTCGCCAGAGCTCCAAGAGGATTCACTGTGTTGGCAGCTGGGGACCCACGGAGCAAAGCCCTTGGCACCTTTAGCTGTCAACACAGCGAATCCTTCTTTTTTTTAAAGGGTCGGCAACGCGCATATAACACCCTGGAGTTGCAGGCGTCCATAGGCTGCGGTGACCACTTACCATCAGGCGGGCCGTATGCTTGTTTGTCACCGTCGTAGTATAAAAAAAAACTCACAACATCGCATCTATACGAAAACAGATCTCGCGGTTTGAACTTCTGAATCACTGGTGTGGTGGTTCACGTTATTGCTGGCCATATACCTTCGAGCAATCTGTCCAATAACCATAGTGTCCATATGTCCCCCGAGCATGGGCCAGACAAATTTCCCATACATTTTATCGGCAGATCCGACCAATTTTCCCGAACGTTTATTGCCAGCTTATGAATATACGTCGTAATGAAAATTTATCAAAAATTACAGGTCATTTTAAAGTCAAGAATAAATTTGACATTTGATATTACAGGTCCTGCTTTTCTCAATTAGGCAAATGGAGTTTTAGTCCTCATATTTAAGTAGTCTGCCTCATAAATTAATGTTCTGGACATTAATTTTTTACAAAGAATAGAAATAGTTTTACTAGCATTTACTCGTAGCTCGGTATTTAAAATTTTGGGTATTTAAAATCTTGCAAGCTAAATTATAACTTACCAGAACCATTTATATTTCCTTGGGCTAAAATTAAGTGCTTATAAAACAAGTGAGTTTGCAATCTTGCTACAATCTGATGATGAAGATCAGAGGTGTTTATTAAAATTATAGATACAGATGGCTACGATACGAAAATGTATATTTAATTGATATTTGAAACGGGATAATTACTATGTATGGTTGTTTTATTGCAGCTCATCAGTTATCAGTTTACTCCGTGAACATGACGCTTGCAACAGTGTCAAAATATCGGGTGCTCAATAGAACAAACATACCTACCTACCTACATGGTAATTATCCCGTTTCAAATATTTTTTAAAATGCAAATGACCATGTTAGCTTAAAATCGTATATTATATTTAACTGTATGGTGTACTGAGATAATTATTAAGAAAACTACAAATTACAAACTTATTGGTAAAATTATTATTTTACTAGTTAAATTGAATTAAATATTTTAGGTCAGAACTATAAATAAGGCTGGATTCAAACAAACTTTTTAACCATGAGTAACGCTTACTCTTGGATACTAATGTCAAAATCCCATAGTAATTTGACGTTTGAGTGAAGTTACTATCTGCTGGAGTAAGCGTTATTCTTCGAATAATAATTTGGTAAACCGCAGCCTAAGTCATACTTCTATGTAATACTTAAGAATTACCACATTGGAACGGGACGGGGTGGGACAATCTGTCTATTTATATAGAAAGAAGAAATCACGTGATAGCTCGGAGTCCCCTACTTAAATGCTGTTCTATATAAAAAATAACTCATTATTGAAAGCCATTTACGTCCAAAAATCCGCAGCGCACAAAAACAACTTTAAACGTTTACTGCAGACGTTATTTCGGAACAAAAGCTCGGCTTCCTTATTTAAACACAAACGTATGTTTATTTAGCGGCGAGCCATTTCATAAATGCAATCTGCATTGTGGCTGGCTCGGCTCGAATTGATGCACTTGCTGATGCTGCGCGGGTATGATACAGGCATGTACTGTGTTTTAAAGAGTAAATGAGTATGGGATAGGATTTAAAAAAATGATGATATCGTTATAATATTAATTTCTACATTTGTCACATCGACAACAGTGTACAGAGTAAAGCACAGTTCACGAAAGAAACCATATCAAATATTTGTTTATATCGTGTAATTTTGAGTTTCTTACCAGTAATAATCTTCTCGGGCTGAGTAGGGTTAGAACCAGTAGCAGCCTTTATTTGACGTTTATAAGTGCATTTTAATGTGCCTAAATTGAAACTAAAGATATTTATCAATTATCAGTATGACCCATTAACTAAAATATCAAAATAAAATCGATAAATTGAGATCGAAATGCAAATCCAAATCACCCTAATGTCATTACATCTCACGTCTGTGTATTCGCCATAATTAATAGGCTAATGCGAGTGGTGTAACACCACGCACCTACAACCACATTAGTGACGTTGCCAGGACCTCGGGGTAACCACCGGTAATGGTAATTGTGCCAAAAATGACGCAAATTAATGCGAATGCTCGTTACGCGCTAAGTAACGCAACAGGACGCTTTCATTATGCCACAGGGCTAGCATGCTTTTGTTTGATAGGCCTACTACAAACATTGAAAATAAATGTATCTTAGTCTCTATCGATCGACTGAGCATTTACGATACAAATGGATATTTCAAATTTTCCATGTCTGCCTTAGGCTCTTTCTGGAGGATATTATAATATGAGATTGGATAATGGAGTAAATAGCAGTATAATTTTTAATTTTGTAAGCAGAGACGTAATAAAAATAAATCCAAATGAAAGAAATAGTGGAAACATTCGCCGAGGTCGATCGGGCGTAGAAAACTCAATTGGCAGAGTGATCTGACCGGTGACCATCAATATTTAAACAAGATCTAAAGACAGCCTAATTAGATCCGCAGACGACACAGTACAGAATATCCTGGCGAAGATTGATTAGGAGAGCCGACCCCAACTGAAATGGGACAAGGCTAGGACAGAGAAGAAGAATTTATAATTATCATCATTTCAGCCGAAAGACGTCCACTGCTGGACGATAAGGCTCCCCCAAAGATTTCCACAATGACCGGTCCTGCGCCACCCGCATCCAGCGGACTCCTGCGACCTTCACCAGGTCATCAGTCCACTTTGTGGGGGCCTACCCACGCTGCGCCCTCCAGTATGCGGTCGCCACTCGAGAACCTTTCCGCCCCAACGGCCATCGGTTCTACGTGCAATGTGCCTGTCCCTGCTACTGCTAAATATGGTATGGACTTACAAAACCATGCTAGCCCTTCCAAGGCTGACTCCAAACCCGATCCACGTGAGCCTCCCATTACCGCTTATTATATATTGCATTTGCTAATGCTCAGAAATGCGAAACACATTAACCGTTATTGCTCCGTTGGAGGATCGTATTCGTTGTTGGGGGAGATTTGATGTAGGTGGCTGATGACAGACGCACTTAATTATGTTATCTTTGTTCTTACGAAAAAGGGAGGCTTTTGGCTGGGATACTTTCTTAGATATCTAATTCAGTGTTACTTAAACGAATTATCCTCAAAAAGAGACAGTGAATAAGGTATAACATAATTTGATTATCATTAAATACTTAGACTATAGTTTATCTTTATGACAATATAATAACAGAGCTTTTCGTTACGTTATATTTCAGAGATCGATCATAAAATTTACATGTAAGTTAAATTACTAACGTCACGCATAAAATAGAATATGTACCTACAGGTTTTCTTTGAATTGTATTCTGGACAAAAAGTAAACAAAGCTACTCACACACTCAATTTTAAAAATATACTCTATAATAACAGAGCTTTGCGTTACGTTTCAGAGATCGATCATAAAATTGACAAGGAAGTTAAATTACTACCGTCACGCATCGAAGAGAATATGTACAAGTTTTCCTTGAATTGTTTTCTGAACAAAAAGTAAACAAAACTAGTCACACATACTCAATTTAAAAAATATACTCGTCAAAACAATAATCATATAATTACTCAACCGTCGCGTATTCTCAAACGCGAGCAAGTTAACAAATTGCATGTCATACGATTCTAAAAAGGCTTAAATTCTTACAATTTAGTATAAAGTTAGGCTTTTCTTGTATTAAGGTGTCGAACAGAAACTGAGTGGCGTCTAAGAGCTTGCAATTGCTGTCGCTAATTACGACTTTGAAACTGGGAATGAAGTAAATGCGTTTCTTGTGAAAAGTGAAAGGATGGTTGTTGTGTGGTTGCTTTATGACGTGTCGTTCTTATAGAACTTATTTACAGGGTGTGATAAGCTAAATGTTTAAAAGATATGAACGTGACTTCGGTTTTTTTTTTGTAAAAAAATCGCTCTTACTAGTGTAGTTACGTCCAATTTTCACCATGGCACAGCTCGCCATCGACAGGGCGCTCATCCACACACCCTGCAACCAAAATGGTCGCGCACTGTGCGGTTTCAGAGGAATTTCCTCCCGCGGACGCTCCGGCTGTAGAATGAGCTCCCTGCCGAGGTTTTCCCGAAAGATTACAGTATGAGTTTCTTAAAAAAAGGAGTGTACAAGATTTGAATGGGTTGGCAACGCGCGTGTGACCCCCTGGAGTTGCAGGCGTCCATAGGCTACGGTGACAGCTTTCCATCAGGTGGGCCGTATGCTTGTTTGCCACTGTTGTGGTAATAAAAAATGTAGCCTAGGTGTTACTGGCATTATAAAAACTGAACCGATTGATACCTAGCTCGCTAAAATCGGTTCAAACGTTTTTGCTCTGCGGTGGAATTACTCGTAACACACGATATAAACTTACATACACAAACTGTAAAAAATCATGAATTTTGTAGCAGTCTACTAACCTAGTAATCGTAATCCTAAACAAATATGCTGTTATACGTAGTATAGTATTTTGATTATTCACTAACGAAGAAAACTATTTTTAATACTTTTTTTTACAGCAGGCCGTCTAAATGAAACCCAAAAAAGTCCACCAACCACTCCTTTCGTTCATTTACCTATCGCTTTGCATATTCAAGTTATAAACAAGCAGACAAACAAATGAAAGAAGTATCTCGTAGTAGGCTTTCAGAACGCGATACGAATTAAACTCTAAAACAAAACTGTGCTTTTTTATTCCCTAAATCTATAACCCATATTTCTGTTGTATTTGTTCTTGGATTTAAAATGCAATATGATACCTAGTCTTACTTTAATTCTACTAAGCCTAGTTCAGACAGTGGCTGACATGCAGCGACTGCCTCAAGGAGCCTTAGGATTAACTAGATTTGCTTCAGCAGCGTTTTGAGTACTCAGCCATAAGATACGGCATAACAGAGGACTGATGTTGTAATAGATTGGATGGACGTAATGTTAGGAATAGAAAAGCGGTAAGAAAGCGCTTTCCAAGCCGCCGGCAAAAGCTAGTAAAAGATAAAATAGGTTTAGGTTTAAAGACATTTTATTCTCATATAAGATATACATCACTTCCATGAGAACATAGTTATTACATAATTACATGCATTTAATTAGATTTTTGTCACCGCAAGAATGCAATATTATATTAAGGGTAAACACATACCTGTAGCAAGATGAAATGAATAAAAATATCGAGACATGCAAAAATATTACTATTTACTACTACTAATTAGGTTACTCATTCAACATAATATGTTGAATGAGTAACCTAATTAGTTGTTAAAACTGTAAACTCACTCAACGCATTCAAAAAGGGACTCGCGGAATACATTATAGCAAACCATTAAAATCTGCGCTTATTAGTCGTAAACTGGTAAACAAATAATGAATATTATTCATTATTTGTTTACCAGTTTACGACTAATAAGCGCAGATTTTAATGGTTTGCTATAATGTATTCCGCGAGTCCCTTTTTGAATGCGTTGAGTGAGTTTACAGTTTTAACATCAATTGGTATTTTATTGTACAGGAGCGCACCTTCAAACGTAACCGTTTTTTTACCATAATTAGTTCGTATTTTAGGCAAAGCAAGGAAGCTCGCGCGGCGTTGACGAATGCAGAGGTTTGGAACATTTTTCCTTTTGGTAAATATTAAGTTGGTGTGAATGTCCTTATTTAATGTTTAATGTTTTTCTAATAAAAATACAGGTGTTGTATATGTATAGTTGCCTAATGTTCATCAATTTCGTTTCCGAATAAATTTGTTTTGTTGGTGTTAGATAATGATAGTTAAAATGCATTTTGATAATTTTGTTTTGCAAGACCTGTAGTTCTTTTATTTTTTTTAAATATGTACTTATATCTGATTTCATAACATCAAATGTGATTCACACGAGTAATTTCGAGACCAAACCGCGACTTTGACACCCCTCATGCAAATGCCTGCGGTCCCAGCAGCTTTGCTCCCAATTGTTTCCCCCTCAATTGCCCTTTCATTCGTGTTCGCTCGTACCCGTTTTACGTTACTGGCGAACTTTTTGTGCTCCATCGATTTCCAAAGTTACCAAGTGCACGATACAAAACTTCGGGCCGAGCGGTGAATTTTAATATGGACGGAGTTAGCTGCAATTTCTTAGGAATGTCTCGTAAACAGTAAGTTTTGGAGTTTATATTGTCATTGTAAAACTAGTTTTGCTCATTGATAATTCTCGTATTTTTATTAGCCGAGTTTGTTTTGTACGTAGAAAGTAAACGTTTTGTTAAACAAGTTTTCATTTAATACCTTGGAGGACATGGACATGTGCATACTTCCAGTTCTCACCTACGGTGCACAGGCTCGGTCTTTGAAGTTATCTCAGAAATCCAAACTCGGGGTTTGCCAACGAGCTATGGAGCGTAGCATATTGGTTGTTAAATTAATTGACCGAATCCGAAACACTACGCTGCGCTCCAAAACTCAAATAGTAGACGTTACTCGGAAGGCGGCTAAGTTAAAGTGGGATTGGGCTGGTCATGTCTGTCGCATTCCGGATGAGTTGTGGGCCAAGATCGCCACTGAGTGGCAACCTGACAGCTCAAATCGAGGACCCGGCAGACCCCGCTGGCGATGGCGAGACGAGCTTGACTCTTTCTTGCAACAATGGCCTGAGACTGCACAGGATCGGGAGGAGTGGAGAAGGTGGGGGGAGGCCTTTGCCCAGCAGTGGGACAGTATAGGCTTGCAATAATAATAATAATAATAACCTTGGAGGAAAGGTCGTGCGTTGGTGTGGGACGCTACCTGCACTGACACGTTGCGTCCTGGACAGAGCAGAGCGGCGGCGGACGCCCGGGAGCGTTTCAGTACTAATAAATTTAACAGTTTCTACGCCCAGTTCGAATCGACGTCGAGACGCTCAGACAGTGAGGCACGGGGCTCCATAGCCTCCTGACGACCGAGTATCAAAATTTGCCAATTGAAATGTAACTCTGTCAAATTGACAAAGAGTCAAAGTTTCATTGGGGCTTATGTACAACGTATAGGACGCGGGAAGTCAGGAGGATAGAGCGCTCAGCAAGCACCTTAGAGAGGCAACGGGTAATTCTCACGCAGTCGCTTGATTGCGCAAAAAATTTCAATAGCAGCAATGAATCCCGGTCTTGATTTTTAGGCTATATTTGTGTTTTTAAGGGAGTTTTATTCAGTTTTTACTGGTAAAGACATAGTATATGCCGTGCCCTTTGTGCTACGCGCTTCGCCAGCGAGACAATTACTATTTCAGAAATATTACTACAGATTGCTCATGTTGAACAAGCACTCCACTCGTAAATAAATGCTTTGAAGATTATACAATCTACACAACCTCTATTTGCATTCCGAACCTTCGGAAATCACGCAATAAGTGACTAAACGTCACTGGCAGCCTAAACCAACATGCTGTCAGACTACAAAGCCTCGAAAAGCGAATTTCTCGTCCATGGAGACACAGACATATACCGCGTGTGGTACATAATCAGGAGCAAAGAATTTGACGGTGGGCGGTACTCCCCAAACCGAACGTTTGCTCAGCCACACGAAAGTTTGTTTGAGTTCACTAAGTATATGATAATATATTTTATTTTCCTCCTACATTTACGATTTATACATTACTTTTAAATTTATAAGAAGTTTCGCAATATCAAACCGCCGATCCTATAGAAAACTGTAAAAATTGGCTAATATTTACAGTCCGTCCACTATTGGTACTAATTCGTCGTACTATTTAGAGTCCGTCTATGCTAAATTTACACTTTTAAAATTGACAGTTCGTTTGCTTGCTGGGTATTACACTTTTTTCCTATCTCTTTACTATAAATTGAAATAGATGTCATATACGAAGGAAAAAGACCAACACCGACGGAGGCCAATCCGAGGATCGAACTCAGGTCTGCAGCTTACGCGGCTAACGCCATAACCTGGCCAATTGGTCTCACCGAATGCCGGCGAATTTCTCGAGTATATGCAATCTTAGTAACATGCAAGACGCCCGTGGCCATTTTCTAAGTACTAACGACGTTGCTTAGTACTTCCATCCAAACCACTTAGGGGTTCCGGTATGGCGAGAGAGATGGCGCTGCAATCAATACAACTTTTTTTTGTTGAAACAAATCAAATTATTTAATTTAATCTATATAGTATATATGTATAGTAGTGATACTACTTTAATAACAAATAAAAAAATATTAAATTAAATAATTTGATTTGTCACAACAAAAAAAGTTATCTCTTTGCTATTCTTAATTTTATTTAAATAAGGCCGGGAAAAATCAGCAAGTAAACTGATTTTGTCAATTGTACATTTTTATTGTGTTTTATTTGTTGGAATCAGTAAGTTAAGTACCTAATTTCATTAGATCTTCACGACACATCTATTCAGTTATTTGTCTGTGTAACGTAGTTTCACTTAAGTAGTTACGCGAGCTCTCTACTAACGAGATGGCTTGTTGCTCCTCCATTTTATTTTATGCATCAATTAGCCAGATGCCATTAAAGGGTTGAAAATATTAGCAGTCTGAAAGGTGACCCCGGGCAGTTTAAGATAATGAGCAAATTACGAGTACCTAACTGTTATATTTACAGAAGAGTTGGACCTTTGAAAATATTTTGACTACATGCGACTCTATCGCACAATTATTTTTTTTTAATCGCGAAACGTTTGGTTAATGTAACTGGTGTGCGAAGAGCTGGTGGCTTCCTCGCACAACGTATCAGTGAAAATGCCACCAGCATTGTAGGTATAATGTCTAAAGGGCATATTTTAGTTTTAAGGTAAGTAGCTTTTACTTACTGTATAATTATATTTTGTTACTTATACCATTTGTGATGCACTCTTGCACAAATCGACCTAGTCCCACGTTAAGCACAATAAGGCTTACCTATGTTATGGGTACATACTAGGCGACGATAATGTAATAACCTGTTATTGACTTTACTGTGGCAACACCACGGATCGCTCTCTATGACATCCGTTCCGTAAATGTGCACTGTCTGGTGTTTCAATAAACCGTAATTAATTAATTTACAGTTTCATTTAACTCCAAAATATAACAATATATATAATAGATAGAGACATATAAATACTTAAATACATATAAAACATCCATAATACAGGAACAAATATTCGTGATAAACACACAAAGGTCCTGACCAGGATTCGAACCCGGGACCTCCCGCTTGGTTGGCAGGGCCACTACCAACTAGGCTAGGACGCCGTTAATAATCATTTGAAACGGTGTAGGTTTCTATCTGCGGCGGTCGACATATCAAAACTGTTGCCTTACCATGACGTCTTAACGCGATTCAGTTAAGGACCTAACCTGAGTCGCTGTCATAAAACTGAGCACAGTTAAGAACCTAAACTGAATAGCGTTAAGATGTCATGGTAAGGCCCCTGAAATAGCTGAAATAATCACGTGTGTGATACGTTCATAATAAACTATACTTAAAAACATATTTCCTATCGTACAAACAAATAGGTTTCCCTCCAAATATATGTCATAACAGGCCCTAAATTGTGTGTGATTTTAAATATGTTCATGCATTTTCTATCGCATATCAAAGTTAACATAAAAAAACCGGTCAAGTGCGAGTCAGATCTGCCCACCGAGGGTTCTGCACAAAGGATGCTCTCACCCCAATTATGACCTTAGGTATTTAAACATACTGGTGGCACGGAACTCTCAGTGTGCGGCAATTATACGGTATTCAGATTTTTTCCTTTATTTGTGCTAAAAGTTCTTCCTGTTTGCCAAATTTCGTAATTCTAGGTCAACGGTAAGTACCCTATACATTTTGATTTCCATTGCTAATGTATGGGATATGCAACATAAACAACCGCATCTTTTGTTTCCGTTGACGTAGGTTTGGTTTTTGCACAGCTTCAAGAAACCGCAGACGTGTGTTTGTAGTATTAATTTCAAAACTTGCTACCTCTACGCGTTTTCGAAATAAAGGGTATTGACAGACAGACGGACGGACGGACGGTCGGACGGACGGAAAACAAATTGATCCTATAAGGGTTCCGGTTTTTCATTTTGAGGAACAGAACTCTAAAAGTGACAATTGTTAAGCATAAATTAAATCATTTATTATTTATAAGAAGTGTTTTAATTCATTTTTTTTAGTAGGCACACTTCTATATATAAATTGAAAGAGATGTCATACAACAAAAGCGATTCCAGCCCTGCTCACCGGGGACCTTGGTCACTTTTTCTGTAGTAGGTACGAGTATATGGCATCTCTTTAAATTTATAATCTAAAAGTGACATTTAGTGAAGTTGAGTTACTTATAAAGATCAAAACATGATGGCGCGGTTCGAAAAATCCTGTTCTTTTTCAATGATAGATATTAACCTCAATTTCGTCCGTGAAAAAGTTAATAAACTGCAGATAAGCGAAACTGAACGTAGCTTAGCAGATATTGCTTCCTGGATTAACCAACACTGGAACGAAGAAAAATATCGCCCTCGCTATAAGTAAGATTGATAGCTGCCAGCCGCGTCGAATAAACAGGGCACGATACAGTGGAAACAGAGATGGTGTACAGGTTTAGTAGTTTTTTTATCTATATCACTAGCCTATGAGAACAGACACGCATGGAATTATACGTGTACAATAACAAGAATCTAATAACAAAAGCTGTTTGTTTAGCTGTCGTTAAATGTCACCTGTTAGAACCATTATTAAAAAAAAAATGTACGATTTTAATATTGTCTTCTGTTACCGCGATTGTTATTCATTGAAATTAAACACTTTAGAACGGATTAATCGCGTTTATTAACACCATGATCCTACGTTTCGAGCCCTTTACAGCACTCGTTTTCACATAATTATAGTGTAGTCGTTTTTATATAATTTAGTTATTAACTAATATTATAGTTATTTTATTTTTCATGATGATGATGATGATGATGATTTTGCAGGTTGGAAAAATATACACTTTAGTGGCAAAAACCCTCTAAAAAAACTATCTAAACCTACCTTAAAAACCATTAGGGCCTAAACGATACGTATGTACAAACGTCTTCTATAGTTAATCTATTTCAGGCATAAAACTGCTTAACGCCTATTGTGTAGGTAGTTATGAAAACAAATAAACAACGGTAAAATATAAGACCGAATCGTGTTACACGTACTCGTCGGCTCGAGTTAGGCAGGTAATGAGAAATAGCGAGTCGAATAAGTGAATTTGTGATGAATACATATCAATTTACTAAGCCTCTCCGATCTTGGGTAAATAATACGAGTAAGGTATTTTATATGTAGAAAATAAGTAGGTGTATTATTTTTGTATGTTTTGTACTAAAGCCACATAAACAATAGAAACGTATTCAAGTGTTTTTTTTTTGTTCGCGTCCAAAGTAGTTTCATAATAACAAGTTTACTGAATATCAAGCTAGATGTCGCCATATAAGACGTGGCGATCCCTACATTGCGCTAACGATTTTGGTATTAAAAGTTGTGTATGAGGGTCAGATAATTATTTTTCTGTGCCCCGGCCGGCAAGCAGCCAATTGCAGGCCGCTGCGCTAAATAATATTTTTTTAATAAATAAATAATAATTATGTATTTTGTATTGATTTGTGGGTTTTTTATTTTACTTTTATATCCATACTGTACAAAGCCTAACTTAAGGATGAAAAAATACGAAATCTGGGACATTTCTTACTTGCTTGGTACGAAATCTACTCTAAATAGATGGGCTTTATTTGTGACTCTTGATGGTTTGCTGTATTGCAGTTTCTTTACGTGTCAAGAGCGTCTTTTTTAAAGTGTTAAGAGTGCATGTACTTTCTTACCCTAAAAATTGAGGTATCACGAAACCCTTTTCTTAATCCCACAGAGCACCGCCAGATTTGGTCTGTTGGTCTGTGTTTAATCCAAATAATCCACCCGTTGCTTTTTAGGGTTCCGTGGTTAAATAGGAACTTTGATTGTTTCGCCATGTCTGTCTGTCTGTCCGTCCGTCGATCTGTCTACAGCTTAGCTCAGTAACTATGGTAAAATAAGTAGTTAAACATTTATTTTTAGGGTACTAAAAGTACTAAAAAATCACCCCCCACTTTACGCGAATGGGAATATACGTAAAGTAAAAAGTGTTTTTTTTTTGTTTTAACCCTAAATTAAGTAAGGTAGTTGAAAAAGACTAGGAGTTTGCAAACAAACATATTTTGATAAAATTAATATTTTCGGAAATAATCGCTTCGGAAGTTAAAAAAATGTGTCTCCCTCTAACTTTTGAGCCGCAAGAGCTCATGAAAACTTTCAAGGAAGATTAATTTGAACGTATTTAGTTAAGCGATTTCCACTTTTTTTTCCAAAAAAACGTATTCTATAAAAACCCTTTTTAAGTTCGCGTATGTGACGAATGGTAAACTATGGCCCGACATGCTCTTGGCCGGCTTTTAAATTTTCTTTTTGCATAATAATAGGTATGTATGTATGTATGTATGTATGTAAACTCTTTATTGTACAAAACACAGAAAAATTAAAATTTACAAAAGGAAAACAGTAAGTACAAAGGTAATAGCAATAGGTAATTTCTTTTACCCATATTCTCTGTACGAAATTTTACTTTCATTGTATAAGTACTAAAAATACATACTGCATCTTCATCCATTAGCGACATAACAGAAATAACGGCAAGAGATTTAAAACACGGATTACCTACCCACTCGATGAAGCATGTTAAGGGACTGACAACAGCCAATTAATCGCACACTGTATAATTATTTGTATCGGAGTACACGAGATCGCACTATTGCCGGCAGGCCTAGTTTTAGAAGGCGGAACACGAAAACTATTAACATAAACAAAACCGTGAGTTATTTGTGAAATGTGACTGGTTTAGATATGATTATAATGAAAGTATGATTTTAATTGCAGACGCTTAAGTTATTTTTTTATGAATTTCTAACTAATCTTTGTAATTATTTTATATCGAGCCCATTTCCTTAAATGAAATATCGGCTACAACTAAGGTCTATGCCAAATGATAAATGTTAACATTTATTTTGTTTCAGTATTAAAATAGGTTTATTTAAAAAAACTTCAAAAAAAATATCAATCTAGTGTAATCAGTATGAAACTACGACATCGACAGTTGCGTCGTTGCGTCCCATCGTTCAAACTTTGATTTGTTTATCGTCCATATGGACATAGCCTTGTAAATAAAATAACGCATTTGTGTAGTACATTAAAAGTTTTATAACGCGGAGTTTGTAGGCAGAACTCTATGGATTTAAAACACTGCAGTTTTCAACAAACTTTGCGAGTGTTTCATACTGGCACTTCGTTGACATAAAGGCGTATTGTATAAGCTTTAGTGATACACTTACGCCATTTTATATATTAGGTTACTGGTTATGAAGCGAAACAAGTAACTTTAACGTTAGTTATTATAATATATGTACAGGGATATATTCTCGTAAGATGTAATAATTTGAATTATAAGGTAAAATACCTATTTTATTGAGTTAGGTTGAATTCCAAATTTGATATATGTATTTGCAGTTGTATTTTCAAGTCAGGTTCTTGAAACGTATGTAATTCCACTGGGCATACAAAATACCTCATTAACATACAAAGTGGACAGTGGTTATGTAATTTTTCAGTCCTCCGGCCGGTAAGCGCCACTTTACGCAAAACTGAATTGCCGCCTGCCGGCTCCGTCGGACAGAAAAATAGTATACAAACCTCGGCCGTTAGATGGGAAAGCCTCGGAAGCCGAGGCGAAGCCTCTAAAACGGCCTTGGTATGTAATCTACTATTTTTAGATAAAATGCTACTTAAAAGTAAAGTTCTTTAGTGAAATTCATGTAAAAAACATTTTCCATCATTATTTAAAGAAATCAAAACATGTTCGATTTTCTTCTAAAATTTCTTTGTTTAGTAACATCATCAATTTTAATCAGAATCACATCCAAATACTATATACAGCGTGGGTATTTGATACAGGCGAATATTTTAATGACGATTACTTTTGGACCTAGGAAACCTATTTCTCATTTCTTTAGGAAAGTAAGATGTTTTTTTTCATACATAAAAATTCAGCACGCAATGTATTGCATCCACATAAATTAACGTAACTATCTAAATGTCATACGAGTATGACATTTAGAGTTGCACGACATACATTGCAGCTCTGTCGTACCTTAGAAAAATCATTACACCTAATTAATAACACAATTTAACGAAATTATTATCCCATACGATTCATATGAACAGGTACTATAGCTGGATTAATTATTCGCCCGTATCAAATACCCATCCTGTATATAAGTAGATGAAATCATGTTTATTTATTTACCATATAAACTTAATCATATGAAAACCAAAAAACAAACATAAAAATATCAAATCTTAAATGAAACAAAGCTAATATATCTAGTGGAGTATACCGCCCCAGTTGGGTCTCGACACAAATGAACATGTGTTTTTGAGCTGAATCACTATGGAACATTTCGTTCCAGGAATGAACCGGAGTGGGGATCAAGGCTCCGTTCCTGTACACTCACATAATATTCGCCTTCCATTCACAGCCAGCAAGCCATTTACCGTCTTTAACATGAAACAACAAACGATCGGCGGCGTCGACCAACGAAAAGGGGGGTTAGGGGGAAAAGGGAGGGTTAGTGCGTCGTTACCTTTTACGCAAATTGAGGTGGTCAGCAGAGGTCAGCGTTGCGGGCAAAACGCAGGTACGGTTGAAGCTAAACTGTGTAAGTTGGTTTTCGGGTTATTTGATACTTATAGTTTTTTTTTAGATTTTAGCAATAACCAAAATAAAATAGAATAAAATCTTTATATAAACTTAAGGTATTACATAAATAATTGGTACCTGACTCTCAAACTAGGTTACCCTGTGTCTGAAGAGCCAGCTCCTTCCCATTAAAAGGCGTTACATAAGTATACAATGTTAGACATTTGTTTTATAACTAACTAAATGGAGTGGAAAAGGTTTTTTTTTATATTAAACTAGAACATGCAATTAAGAATGTGTGCGTTAGTGTGTCTTCTGTATGTAGTTCGTGTTGTTTGTGTATGTGTGTGTGTGTGAGAGAGAGTGAGTATGCGTATGTTGGTTCTGGCACGTATTTTGCTTTATTAGAATAAGAAAAATATTGCGGGAATTTGGTTCAAACACAAAACGACGTGGAATCTTTCCGGCGGACTTTTCAAAAATTACGGGCTTAGAAGGTTGATTTTTTTATTTAACCCCTATCCACATTAAAAAGTACTCCTTTTCTATTGAATTGTATGGTAAAAAACACGACTACAAGTCCATAAGCTGTTAACTATTGTTCACAGGAAAGCTTGGCTTACAGTTCAGCTAAACACGCATTTTTCTTTCCTGTGGTCAATAGTTAACAGCTTGTGAACATGTAGAATGCAATTTTTATCAAAGATTGCAATGCAAATAAGGCTTAAATAAGAAAATCAAGCTTTATAACCTTTCAGTCCACCGAAAAGACTCCGAATATCGTTATGTGTTTGACCCATTTGATAGCGAGGATAGATTGATGGTAATTAAATAAAAATAAGTAAATATTTGGGGGCAATATCACACAGAGAACCTAGTTCCTAACTTAGTAAAGCTTGGGTACTAGGCGACTATATACACACAAAGATAAATAAATACATAAACATAGGAAATGTCCATAACACGGGAATAAATATTTGTGGTAAACACATATTTGCCTTTAACGGGATTCAAACCCGGGCCGTCCACTATCAACCAGGATAGGGAGGCTGTTAATCATTCATTGGGTTATGTTTACCAGAACAATACATGATTGAAGTGGATTGTGAATATTGTGATTGATGATTAAAGAAACCCGATTTATTTGAAGTTTCTCCGATTTGATTGCATATAGGTATGAACAAAAATGGGTGTTCCTCCCATAATATGGTCCCATAAAAACATGGTAATTGGGTTTTGTTACCTCAAAAGCAGTTACCTTTTTGGCTTAGTCTCACTTTTTTTCTAAGCAGCCTAAGTTTCTAGCGATTGAAATATTACCTGAAAAAGAAAGAAAATATTCTGTTAAGTTACACAAGTAATTGAAAACTAACAACATCAGCATGTAACACTACTTAACATCAAGTCAGTCACGGACGGACAAATAAAAAGTTTTTTAACGAAGATAAGAGATTTTATAATCAAACTGGGCTTACAACACTTTGCTACAGACATCGTGAGGAAATTAAAGAAAATAGCACAATAGAGAAAAGGCTTCATTGAGCTATATTACGGGGGTAATAGGGATGGCTTCGTTACATAAAAGAAATAACACTTTTCGAGTCAAAATACCACACATCAACTTACGGGTATAACCTACTTACTTCTTCATAAGTAAAATAATGAGTTTTTTGGAGTTTAAATAAATAGCAATTTTGAGGTAATGGCATATGGAACGGGACGGGACGATCTATCCATTTCTACAGAAAGAATCACGTCCGAGCTCGGAGCCCTTGGATCTGACAGATCGTCCCGTCCCGTCCCGCCCCATCCCGTCCCGTAGTGCAAGTCATCCCTTTAGATGATGTCTCAGCCTTAAAATTAGAGAATCAAAGTGTTTATTCATCTGCGAAGTTTAGTAATATTCCGTTTTGCGCAAAATATGAATATTAATATGAATACAATTTAATTAAATCTTTTGTATTTCCAATACAATACCAAACAACGTTACATATTTAATACAGGTAAATTGCTATTAAATCATTGGCACCGGGAGGTTTATTCAAAGCGCATAATTTGATATTGACGTCATTTAGATTTGATACAAACCTTTCTTATTTAAACAGAGAGAGCAAAATACAATAAAATATGCTAAAACAATTCTAAATTAGGTAAATTGAAACTAAGAAGCTAAGCTAGGATCCCCATATCTTAGGGGGACGTTCTGGTAGAATGTTTGGGATCCCATGGCGTTCCCCATTCAGCAGTGCGGGAAACGTCGGTGTGGAGTTAGTGGGTAAGCCTTTCCCCCCTTTCTTACTAGAAGAGAGGGTCGGCAAATGATAGTCCCACATAACCCCAACGACTGTGTATATACTGTGTGTGTGTGTGTGTGTGTGTGTGTGTGTGGACTGTGTATTCATGTCTGGGGTATGCGTAACACGTAACACCGTTAAAAAAAGTCTCCCAGATCTGAACTCTGGGGTATGATGGCCATGATATTGGCTACATTAATTGATATTAAAAAGAATTTGACTTGTCTAAAGTAGCATTATTCAAGTCATCTTTTTTTTGTCAATTTATATAAACATGCATGGTCTTATGGGGATGTTTGCACCGGGTACGATTTGGGACGGTTCCTTCATATTTATTATTATTAAATAGGGATGATGAGGCCTAAAGCGTACGTCATTATTGGTTTGTATGATATGAAGCCTGTTGCTGATTTGAATTTGTGGCCACCTGACGAGGCCTGCTTTGCGGAAGCTAACACGCGTCCCCTGCTTTGTATTTTTTTTTGTTTTTTTTTTACACCATGACGGGCAATCAACCATACGGCCCGCCTTATGAATAGCGGTCATCGTAGCCTATAGACGCCTGCAACTCCAGGGGGGTTACATGCGCGATGTCGACCCATTTAAATCTTGTACACTCCGTTTTTGAAGAACCCTATGCTGTAACCCTTATGTATTTTAGTTTTATTTTTAGGCTTATTATTATAATTATTACCAATTTTGTATGATTTGTAGAATAACAAACATTTAATTCATGTTTTTGTGATATACTTAATTAAATAACATATTTAACTTAATATTATTTTCAACATAAGTTTTAGTGACATATAAACCAATATCAGAATAACAAATTTTCATGTTAATATCTAAGTTTTTCACATTATGTTTAACTTAAGTATACAATACAATCTTATTAGTACGACTCCGCATAAAATGGCCAACCGTTTTTAGCGACGTTAATATAGGCATATATTATGATACAAGCCACTATGAAAGGCATCCGTTTGGTACGACTGCTTATATCGACGGACCGCTTTTAGCGACGGGATTCCACACAAAATTGTTCGTTTACGACGATGACGCGCGATGTAATCGAACATATAGAACCTTTGTTCAAAATGAATGTGTTAAAACCTAAACGCGTAAGGATTCCGTCTCGTGTAAAAAAAAGGCAATTTATAATGACTTTAAGTAATTTATTGAATCAGGCGTTACTTTGCGGAATCCCATATTATTATTAAAAACGAAAATAATATTACTTTGCTATTCCGCCAAACGTGCTAGTCTATTAGTGCCAACCCGTTATACTTGCGTATTTTTTGCATGCAATTAATGTTCCCACCCTCCCGCCGCAAAAAATAAATACGCAAATAGATACAACACAACACCACCAATAACACAAAACTCGACACGTGTTTCGCCTCTCTACGAGGCATCCTCAGGAGATACAGGAGATCTTGTCGTACTGGCGTCCGACAAGTGAATGCATTCAAGAAACACGTTCCGCTTTGGTTGTCATAATATCACTTTGATTACAAATCTGTAATAAACCATCATTTCAAAGTTCGAATCACGCTGTGTAGCAAATCACTAGTGATTTTGCAATTGCTTTTGAACAAATTTAAATTAAATTCTACGCTGTAATTGGACCGAAAGTGGTGCCAAATAAATTTAATTTCCATTCGTTATTATGTTTAATATTAAACCTGAGAATTGTAATATCGATTGTAGATACTTTTTTTCCGAAATATCAGCTTTGAACCAATCTGGAAGTTGAGCTACACCAAGGCACAGCCGTACCATCCTTCTCTCGAAGCAGTTTAGGCCATTTTCAATATCCTGTAATATCGCGCTGGTTAAATTTAGAACCCTAAATATGATATAGTGACATATTGGCTATAACATAACATAGATAATTTTTCAATATCATCTTATTTCAACTTGTAGTTGAAGAATTATCGAACGTCAAATTTCCTTTGTTTGATGACTTACTCACTCAATCTAAGGTACTTCTAGCAGGCCCAGAAGCTCCAAATTTTAAACAACAATCGCTTTCGTAAAATTATCGCCTTAATACGTTAAGAGGCCATCAATACGATTTGTACGAAAAAGCAACAAAAGCTGATTTTTGACGTTGTACTACGAAGAAACGGTGAACTGTATGTGAAAGTTGCTAACTATGTTTGATAGCTCATTTCCTAGTATTAAAAATTTCAGCTTCTAATGTAAGTAAAACTCAGTGTTTTAACTTTTACTATACAATTACTGGCAGTTGTTTTCAGAAAAGCGCGCGGAGACAAAAGTTTGACTTCAATCTCTTTTAACACGATACATGAAAACACATGTTTTTTCGGGTTGATATAATATTGTAACATGGTTTTATTTAAACTTTCGGTCCCATATTTCCAATTATTTACACAGATACCCAACTACTTCGATTTTGAATATGCACATTTTTCGATAAAAATACACTGCACACACAGGGATTCTCGCAGTAATTTTGACAAAATATTGGGATGATTTGTATACAACATTCAAGTTTATTCTTTTAAGCTCATGTTGAAGTCGAAAAATACATATTTTTTTGAATTTCCGTATTATTTTTTTAACTATTCAAATGGTGTATAAATTTCGATGCGCGCGGGCTGAGTCCTCAGTACCGCGCGTGCGCTCGTAGAGGTAGGACCTGTGCTGTTCTCTGTGGACTGTACAATATATTTGTTTTGTTGCGCTAGGAAGTGCTGGAAGCGTTTGGGAAAGTAAATAGACCGCGACCAACCACTGACGAAAGTATTTTACAGTTTTGATTATATTATAGACCTGTATGAAATAAAAAAATCTAATAATTTTATCGAATGTCATTGTACCGCAACCAACCCTTCTTGATACTTTAACCATCCTTCGTAACCCACGCCCACGAATTACCGGGCTGTCATATACTTTGATGATCTTTGATCCCCAATAAGTACCTCCTTCCAGCCCTTCCTACATTAGAGCCCGCGAATTATGGGGCGTGGGAACAAAGTGTTTCAATTTTTCAACTGACGAGTGAGTAGCAAGAGTTAAGAGGGACAGTATGGAGAAATGTTATTAGGATGACGGTACCCATTATGAACACTTTAAGCTGACAGACACGAGTTATGGACACTTCATTCTTAATTCAAATATCATCATATGCTTGTCAATTGGTTGACACAAAATAAATGTATGAACCTTATTTCCTCATAATAAAAGTGATTGTTCGTTACTGGTTTCTTGACCATTACTGGTGCCACCACCCTAGTCAGGGATAACCATATTGCTATATGAGCAAAATCCGGAAATAAACCTGCCAAGTGCTTATCGGACCACGCATAATTGAAGGTTGTGTACCGTTATACGATGAAAATATTGTGCAAGAATAAAGGCATAAGTGCCTTCACATATCAAGGCACTTAACTGTATTTTTGTAATTATAGTTTTTGGCAAAAAAGGCTTAACCAAATTTGTTCAAAATAAAATAATTTTCCTAACTTCCTGAAGTTTTCACATTTTTAGGGTTCGGTACATCAAAGAGAAAAAACGGAACCCTTATAGGATTACTTTGTTGACCGTCCGCCTGTCTGTCTGTCCAGTCCAGACCGTTTATCTCGGGAACGAGTAAAGGTTGCAAGTTAAAATTAATACCACATACACAGGTCTGCAGTCTCTTGAAGCTGCAAAAAAACTAAACCTTTACATCAACGCAATCAAAAGATACGGTCATTCCCATACATTTGCAGTGGGAATCAAAATGTATAGGGTACTTCCCGTTAACATAGAATCACGAAATTTGACAACAAGCAAGAACTTCTAGCAAAAATACAGGAAAAAATCCGAAAACCGTATAACTGCCGCACACTGAGAGTTCCATGCCACTTTTGTGCGGAGCCCTCGGCGGGCAAGTCCGACTCGCACTTGGCCGGTTTTTTAGACCTCCCGATACTCGATTAACCAAATTTTTGTTCAAGAAGCCTTTAAGTTATTTCTAAGGACCTATCAGATGATGTGCCACAAGTAGATATTTGACAAAAAAAACTGGAACTCAAAAAAATATAGTGCTTTTAAAAATAAAGTTGATTAAAGTGAGTCAGAGGCATTTTTTACTTATTACCATTTGTTTCTAGCGAAATAACACATCTATCACCCACGCCGTACATTTTGTAAGTATTACCGTTTTACGTCTATAAGTTTTCTTCGGTTTTGCTTTTAACACATAGAAGACAAATATGTCGTCATGTTCACAAACAAGAAAAGTATTTACTACCGTAAATTTCAAAAATCGAAGTTTTATTTTTTACTTTCTACCTACTTCCGGAAGAACTTTTCTTAGGACTTTTGCATATATTATCTATTAATATCCCATTCGAACGTAATTTGAAAATATTAGGCTATTATGATTTAATGTCTGTGAAAACCGTATCTTTCCTGGGTTAGTTTTCAAGATTCGTCGATCGAGTTCTTACGCCCTTGACAGATAGCAACAAGCAATGCCAAGTTTGTTTCCTTTTATTCGAATAAACAGTACAATATTTGTATATTTCGGGTTTTTTTATGTACTTACTCTAACATCCGCATCCCTATCCGTGAATGTGTGCCTTTTGATATCCGCATCCGCGGATGTCACAAATCCAGTATCCGTAACATCCCTGTCTAAAATATATCCAAATCACCATCACCCACCAAAATCAATCACCAATACCTATTAGTAAATAGGTATGCTTAGAAATGTACCACTAACAAATTCCTATTCCAAAATAGCATCGGATACTATTTAGAGACATTTGACGTTCGAATAAACATATTTTTAATCTTATGAAGTTATGATGATACAAATTAAATTTTTTAACACTACACCACGTACGCGAAGTAATAGTTGATGTTCGGACGCAAGTATCAATAATGTTTGGTCCGCGCGTCAAGCTAAAGGCCTTGCGAGTTGCGACGGTGCTACATACTATGAAATCTATGAATGAATGCTCGCTCCCGTTCGCACTAACCGCACCTGCTATGCTGTTCGAATAGGATGGCGATAATAAGTTTGTATTCCTGATTGTAGTGTGTGTCCGCACACAGATGCGTGTCGGCCGGCGCGCAACTGGCGGTAATAATATTGAAATGCGAGCGAGCGGATTTTGTTATAGGACTCTTAAATCTTAGGATTACTTGCCAAAACGGACCATAGGCTTTCTGGGCTATGGCTAAAGCCGGGCATAAAAGTAGTAATAATAGTAGATATTAAAATGACACATTTATACACATTAAATTGCTGACACCTTTTTAATCCATTTCTCGTTGTTACAAGGTAAATAAGATTTTATCGTATTTAATTTCATAGTTGCACTACTACTAATAAGTTGCAACAATAGTAGTTTATGTAACAGTGATATAATAAGGGTTCTTAAAACTTGAGGGTCACCGACAGACCCGTAAGTTTTAATAACCAATTATGAGCTGTTGCATACGCTAGGTTTTCTACATCTGGAGAAGAGGCAGAATGTGGAATATACGCCCACTATAAAAAAAAAACAACAGTGCTGCTCATAATATTGTATGAAAATCCATAGAAGCAGTGTTCTTATGGAATACCATAGAAAACATTATAATGTATACTTTTCAGTCATCTTATTAACAGATAGAAATGTTGGAGTAGAAAAAAATATAAGTAGTTATGCCGTTAATAAGCGTACGAACAAAACTCAACGCTTAATTTCAGCCTACAACCCCAAGCATGTTAACAAAGTCCTTAACACACGAAGGGCCCTTCAGCACATTAATGCAAGATCGCACTTCGTCCAGAATCGCTCGTCATCCTCCTCCACTTACAAAATGAGCTACATGACATAATGACGTCACATAACATTATATCGCGTGATAAATGATGGAGCTCTAAGCGCTATTCTGCTGTAGTAACTCAATCGGCCATGACAATTTTGTTCGGTGAAAGGGAGCTATAGATATATCCAGTGTGTTTGTAAGGTTTTGGACGTGATAGGAATTGGCTCGCGTTTTTAACTTTCGTAAGGAGTGATAAATTTCCGTGTATGCCGTTGGGATTTTAAATGTACGAAATCTAACGTAAATTCTATTTGAATGAGCTAGCAAAGTTTTTTTTATTACTACGACGGTGACAAACGGTCTTGAATCACGTTGTCAGTCATATTAACCTACCTACTGTTTAATTATATAACCTCCTCGATTCCCCGGTCCTCGCTTGAGGACCATGTGAAATATCAAAACAGCCTAAAAAGTTTGCTCACAGAACGTTTCCGAACGAAACTGTCGAGCCAATAAAATAAACACCGAGTCTCAGATGGCCAAACAGCGATCACGGCCTATACCACGAAAATCGAGCGATTGCGGATTTGTATCTCCATCTCTGTCACACTTGCATATTGGAGTGACAAAGAGGTTTTCCCGTCAATGCCAATTTTCGATGTTCATGCAGGGTGGCTTAGACAGAAGTCTTATTCGATTTTTTTCTTAAAAATATCAGTGTTCCCTGAATCGATACCTCCAGGATCCAGGAGGATAACAGTGTAATACTGATTTGCAGATACGAATTGTAATGGATTTAGTCAGATATTCTCAATACGACGATTTCGCAAACAGTTCCATTGTAACACTTAACTGACTTGTGTGTGTAGCCCAACTTCCTTAGTTAGGTACCCCGCTTGAAAACTAAACTGACGCGAGCTAAACATTTCATCCCGTAACGTGAAACATTTTTCAGTTGTCCGCACTCTCATAAATACTTATATAAAATCTGAAGAATAAACTCAATACGAACACATAAAAAAACCTTGTTAGATCGCAATAAAACCTGGAAATCATATTCACAAAGCCCTCGGTATAATGAAAATGTTTTCTTACCGTCACAGATTTATGAATACAAGTTAAATACGTTCGTGTCGAGCAAAAATAACAGCGACATTATCGAATGAACTCTTTTTATTCGCAACACGATTCAATATTCCGTCTAGAAATCGCTATCGGTTTAAAAACGAACGGTATAACGGATCGCATAAATTTACATGACAAACGCGGCAGCGGGGGACATTACTTTTTTAAGAAAAATATGACGACCTTCCCTCGGCGGAGTTTCCAGGTCTATTTCCATAAATAATAAATAAAGATCGAGGACGAGGCAAAAAGCATTCTTGATATTTATTTTGTGTGCGAATTTGATCCACTTATCGGCTAAATCGGGGGTCGTCGGCTGAGCGTTCGAGTCTTGTCGATTAGTTCGTGTCAGCTTACTTTTGGGTGCTTTTTTCGCTTGATCGTTAGTGAATGAGATGCTTATTTATACATTAACTGCCCGTTTCCTGCGACTTTCATTGAAGGGTATTTAATCCCCTCAGGGATTCAGTTTTGAGAGAGTTCAATGTTATTAGGATGAAAATATTTATTTTCAAAATATATACAATACAGTACCTAAGTGTAACTAACGTTCGTACTATTTTTTTTATTCATAACACAAAAAGAGAACAAATAAAATACATTGAAATTAAACACTTTAGAACGGATTAATCGCGCCAGGATGCTGCGCGAGGCTATTGAAATCAAGAAGGTCCCGAATTTCAATAGAGAGGATGGCTTTTCGGTACCACCAGCTTGGGATCCTGTTTTACATCTCATCAAGGATCAAGCACGACACAGAACTGGAAGACCTTAATGTGGACTTTGTTTGAAAAGATTGAAAACGGATAAAAGAGGCAAAATGGGGTAGTTTTCTTGTCGCTTCTTTCTGATCCATAAGCCAGTTAGGGAAGCGTTCGTAAGTTGTATGTATGTTAATCCTCACAGGGTTTAAACATTTTAATTTTAATTATAGAATGCCCTTCAGGCTATGTATTACTAGCTTTATAAGCCCCTCTGGGCATTGTAGACCAACCTTTGTTTTTATTTGTAAATTATTTTTATATTTTTGTATGTAGGTAGTTTGCACAAGTAACTTTTTTGATTGACGGGGAGAATTCGCATTCTCTCAGTCATCATCTTAACCCTGTGAAAACGAGTGCTGTAAAGGGCTCGAAACGTAGGATCATGGTGTTAATAAACGCGATTAATCCGTTCTAAAGTGTTTAATTTCAATGAATAACAATCGCGGTAACAGAAGACAATATTAAATAAAATACATGTCAAACACAGGAGGGGCGAGCATCCAACTTCTCACTGAACCTCAGATATTCATCTCGCACTAGCACCCACCTACTCACAAACACATCGCACTCAGGCGCTAATACGAGAACTGCATTGAAGCTGTGTAAAGCTTGCACCAAAGGAGCCCTCCTGCGCGTCAGAGTTCGGGAATCAGGCGTCGCTAGAAGGCAGCGATCACGATCAGCGAGGCTGAAACTCAACTCTAGTAGACAAACAGACGCACTAGTTGAGTTGTCACGCGACACAGTCAGAGCCACCACACAATATTTTACAAATTGTGGTGAGAACCGCAAACCTACGTCTTACCTCTAGAGAGTTTTACAACACTCCCAGCAAAACAATTTTAGGATAGAGTTGCGGGGCCTACCCATTCGTAGGCCCCGTACAATTTTTTGTACAAAAAGCACAAGAATGTTTTTGCACTCCAGAAGCAAGACGTGAGGTACCTCATAGGGGCTCCAAACGACAGAGGCGGTCTCAGGCTTACTTTTTACTAGCATTGGAGCAGTTTTATAGTGCTTGGGTCAGTAAATTTTCTGACATTTCGAATGACAAACCCCACAGAAGATTTTAGTTACGTCAACTAGAGGACTTCCGTTTGATACTCAAGATGGCGGGTGCGTCTCTTGAATAGTTTTTAGTTTTTTGTGTGCTAAATGTTGTTTAATGTGTAATATTTATAGCTTATTGTGCAGTAAACTAACGAAGAAATGTGCAGCTAATGAAGAACTATTCCTGAAACTCGTATAATCATTATTGAGTCATTACTCGCTTGTTCCGGGATCTCGGCCTATTTTATTACGCATTACTTATCATTACTTAATAAAAAGCAAGGCCAATTACCAAACAACGTGGCCCACGAGGCAATATACGCTTAATACCTATGATACCTATACTGATATATTCAAAATACGTGACACTGGCAAAATTGTCCAATTTTTTTTTTTTTTTTTTTTTATACTACGACGGTGACAAACAAGCATACGGCCCGCCTGATGGTAAGCGGTCACCGTAGCCTATGGACGCCTGCAACTCCAGGGGTGTTACATGCGCGTTGCCGACCCTTTAAAAACTTTAACACTCCTTTTTTGAAGAACCCCATATTGTAGTCCTTTGGGAAAACAGTGGCAGGGAGCTCATTCCACAGCCGGAGCGTCCGCGGGAGGAAGTTCCTCTTAAACCGCACGGTACGAGACCATTTAGGCCAATTCTTGGAAACATGCCATTATGTATAAAATAAGAAGAAGTCAACCAGCATTTATACTTGCATCATTTCATTGATTGATTTCAGGACTCAGTCCGTTTCCAAATATATAGGTATATTTAAAAATAATCATACAGACAGTTATTTAATAAAACATGCAAGTTTATTTCCCAGAAATAATTAGAAAACAACAATGTTAGTTTTCCGCTCCATTCATAATTACGATAAGTAATTCCAGAAAGTAATCGCTTTTATAGCATCAGTTTACCAGTTACTGGAATTATTATATCAATTAGGACAAAGAAAACATTGCCATTTCTAGAATCGAACTTAATATTAGTTTCATCAGAGCTTTAAGAAAGAAATGTCTTTATATTGTTAGAATATCATTGCCATGATTCCACGAAAATGTAATTCATAATATTTCATAAGTACCGTTTTGTAGGATATAATATTTGATACAAATGTAGACAAGAGTCAATTTTCTCTGAACGTGTATAATTTTATTTTCAGATATAATGATACTTTTTTCACCGTCCATAAAAACACGCAAATTATTACACGTAATTTGAGTTACTGTTTCTGTGATTTTGTAACCCGTGAATTCATATAGGTACATAATAAAAATTATTTGTATATCGTTATATTAATTTGCTAGGTTTGTAGTATATTTTCGTATTTTTATTTTTACACAAGTCTATCAATTTTATCAACTTCGCGCAAATAATTTGATTAGATCGAACATATGAAACAACAATTATTACGGTGACCGCTTTCCATCAGGCGGGTCGTATGCTTGTTTGCCACCGTCGTGGTATATAAAAATACATAATCATTATGGGTGGAGATTGCCATAATTCATGTTTTCGGAGTGAAGGGTTAACGTGATCGAATACTTAGGAGTTCGCTTTCATCGATTTTGATACCACAGATTGTGAAAGTGTAAGTATTAGTTACTGTTTGTTTATCCTTCTTTCACGGCAAAACGGAGCGACGAATTGACGTGATTTTTTAATTGGAGATAGTGGAGATAGTTGAAGGGAATGAAGAGTGACATAGGCTACTTTTTGTCTCTTTCTAAAGCGAGCGAAGCTGCGGGCAAAAGCTAGTAATTTCATATAAGTTTGACGTTTACAAAACACGTTCACAATCTCTTATATCAAAATCAATGCAAACTTAGGTTGGCCTGACTCTAAACTATCTGAACAATAATACTGTTCAAATCTAAACCCATCCTAACCTCTTCAGTATCGATACAAATCAGTCACGCGATGAAAGCCTTCATTGCAAGCACTTTATACCGGAGCTCGGCTTGATCGATCTTCCGCAGCGGGCGATGTTTTCTTGTTTTTAACTTCATGTTTATGCGGAGTTTTCATGTGAACTATTATAATCATAGAAAGCGACTTTAGTTAATATACCTTAATATACCCACGTTTTGGCAGTTTGATGTGTCATGGTATAGGCTTGACTGATGAACCGGCGAAGTGTTAGCGATCTTACTAGAAATTATAACGGCCTCTAGCCTAGTTGGTTACCCTGTTCAGGGGAGCCATGGGGCTGGTGCAGTTGAGGTCGAAGTTAAGGGAAACAGCTTCATTTACATGGTACTTATTTTAATCTCATTTTACACACACAGTCAGTACAGTAAGCAATGGCGCACACTTATAGAGCGAGGGAAGTAGTGAATGAAAGGAAAGAGTGAATGGATATAAAATTATGTTCTGTTGGGGTTGCCAACATGCTGGGGGCGGGGGTGAAACCCTTTCCTTAAAAAATTAATTCTTAAATTGTAATCTTAATGTTAAACATTTTACAATTTTAAAAACTACATCTAAATAGCTTAGGCACGTAATATAACACAATAAACCACGGGTTAGTTAAACGAGTGGGTAACTCAATCTGAAATATGAACCTAAATATTCAACTTAGCTCTATATGTTTATATCTAAATAGTACATACGAGGACACAATAAAAAGGTGCTATACTAGCCTAATGGGTGGGTACCTACAGGAATGTATTAAGAACATAAACCTGCTGTATCACTTACTATTACATACATATTGTTTATGTAGGTATATATTTACCTAATACCTAGCAAACATGTTACTAAAAATACACAATTATAGTTAAGTATAATAAACCAGATAAATTACAAATTTGCTCACTCAATAGGTAAAATAGCGAAGCCGCTTAATGAGCGTTTGTACACTTTCTTATTAGGTGCCAAGAGGTCAACGACCCTCACCTTATTGTCATCACCAGGATATACTTTAACAACTCTGGCCATAGGCCATGTCATAGGTGGAGAGTTAGGCTCTCGCATAATTACTAAGGTACCAACTTTTACATTTGGTTGACTATCGCGCCACTTGGGGCGACATTGTAACACATTTAAATAATGTTTATGCCATACCTTCCAGAAGTGACATTTAACCTTGTTACACATTTCCCAAAATTTTAACCTGTTAGTAGGTGTATCAGCTGTATCTCCCTCTGGAAGACACGTCATTGTGGTACCTATCAGAAAATGACCAGGCGAAAGGTAGCTGCAATCATTAATGTCATTAGCAGTTACAGGTAACAGTGGTCGCGAATTTAAAACAGATTCAATTACACATAAAATAGTGTTTAGTTGTTCGTACGTCAATACATAGCTTTGTAATATGCGTTTTAAATGGTACTTCAGCAAGACCAGCAAACACTGGTGAGTAGCTTGGCACAAAATGAAAGGCAATATTTTGCTGTGTCGCGTAAGATTGCACCAGAGTTTGATGATTTTGTGATGTATTTAATCTGTAAAGCTCATCTAATTGATTCTTTGCCCCCTTAAAGCATCCGCCATTATCACAAAATACGTCAGTAGGCAGGCCTCTTCGCGCTATAAAGCGTTTGAAACATGCGAGGAAAGCATCAGTGGACAAATCTGAAGAGAGCTCCAGATGTACGGCTTTTGTCACAAAACAGACGAACACACATATATAGCCTTTTGTCTGTAGAGCTCTTCTTACTCGAGAATTTTTAACAACTATTGGGCCAGCATAATCAATTCCGACCTTCTGGAAGGCTCGGCAGGCATTGACTCTTTCAGGTGGCAAAGAACCCATCAGCTGCTTGGCACACTGAGCCTTCATTCTGAAACAAGGTAAGCATTTGTTTACTATATTCTTAACATAACTCAGACCATTGACAATCCAATACCTTTCATTTAAGCTTGACAATAATAATTTAGGCGGTGCGTGCAGTAACCTAAGATGTTCCTTATTAACCATAAGCTTTGTTACCCGAGATTCTCTAGGTAAGATTATGGGATGTTTTTGCGAAAACGACACATTTGCATTTTTTATTCTGCCACCAACTCTCAAAAGACCTTGATTGTCAAGAAAGGGATGCAAGGGGCTGAGTGAACCTTTAACATTTTCTAACTTAGCTTTAAGACTATCTATTTCAGGTTTGAAATAAATGCCTTGTTCACGTTTTATAATCTGAAGTAATGCCATTTGAAGCTCCTTAGAGGACAGATACTTAGGACTATTCGTGTTTTTGGTTCTTAAATTAGTACAAATCCTGATTATATAGGCCATTACCCTTATCATTTTATTGAGATCAGAATATTTGTCTAAGAAATCATAGAAATCAGATCCTTTTAGGGTAAGTAATGTCACTTTGGCACTAGAGGGCGCTTTTTTCAACTCTGGGAGGTCGTCAATTGCAGGTGGGATATTTTTATTATTAAAATCATATTTACCATCCTGTAGAAAGCGTGGACCATGCAACCACATATCTGTACGTAGAAGCTCGTCTGGATCTGTACCTCTGCTCACACAGTCACTTGGGTTTTCTTCACTGGGTACGTACAGCCAACGCCATCTATCTGTAAAATCTCGAATCAACCTGACCCGGTTGGCAACAAAGGCCTGGAGCCTAAGAGGTTCCGTTTTCACCCATGCTAGCGCAATTTGGGAGTCCGAAAATAAATAAACATTTTGTATGTTTAATTTTAGTGTTAGTGTTTCATAAACTCGAGTTATTAGCTTAGACAACAGAAGCATAGAACATAGCTCTAAGCGTGCTATGGTAAGCATACCTTTATCGCGGGGGTTGATTCGAGATTTGGCACATAGCAAAGAAAGTGAAACATTACCATGTACGTCGACCACCCGAAGGTACACACAGCAACCATAACCCGTCGTGCTCGAAGCATCGGCAAAGCCAATCAATTGTAATTCAGAAGCATTGGAGGGGATCTGTAGGTTCCTATTAAGAGGCCATCAATACGGTTTGTACGGAAAAGCAACAAAAGCTGTTTTTTGACGTTGAAATACAAAGAAACTGTGAGCTGTTTGTTAAAGTTGTTAACTATGTTTGATAGCTTATTTCCTAGTGTTTAACTTGTAAGCTTCTAATTTGAGTAAAACTCAATGTTTTAACTTTTACTATTCAATTATTGGCAGTTGTTTTCTGAAAAGCGCACGGAGACAGAAGTTTGACTTCGATTATTGTTAACATGATACATGAAAACACATGTTTTTCTAGGTTGATATAATATTGCAACATGGTTTTATTTAACTTATAGGCCTCATATTTCCAATAATTTACACAGATACCTATCTAGTTCGACTTTGAATATGCACATTTTTCGATAAAAATACACTGCAAACGCAGGGATTTTCGCAGTAATTTTGACAAAATATTGGGATGATTTGTATACAACATTAAAGTTTATTCTTTTAAGAACATGCTGAAATCGAAAAAATCACTTTTTGTTTAAATTCCGTATTTTTTTTTAAATATTCAAATGGTGTATAAAATCCAATCCGCGCTAGCCTAGTCCTCAGTACCGCGCGCGCGCTCGTAGAGGTAGGACCTGTGTTGTTCTCTGTGGACTGTACAATTTGCTTGTTTTGTTGCACGAGTACGTGCTGGAAGCGTTTGGAAAAGTGAATAAACCGCGACCAACTACTGAGATAAGCATTTTACATTTTTGACTATATTATAGACCTGTTTGAAATAAAAATTTGAAATGATTTTATCGAATGTGATTGTACCGCAACCAACCCTTCTAGATACTTTCAGTAATACAGAGTGTTTATTAAGACGGACAGTATGGAGAAATTTTAGGTGTATTAGGGTGACGGTACCCATTATGAACACTTTAAGCTGACAGACAGGAGTGATGGACACTATATTCTTAATTCAAATGTCATATGATTGTCAATTGGTTGACACAAAATAAATGCATGAAACTTATTTCCTCATAATAAAAGTGACTGTACGTTACTGGTTCCTTGTCCATTACTGGTGCCACCGCCCTAGTCAGGGATAATCATATTGCTATATGAGCAAAATCCGGAATAAAACCGGCCAAAAGCGTGTCGGACCAAGCATAATTGAGGGTTTTGTAGCGTTATACGACATAAACATTGTGCAAGCAAAAAGGCATAAGTGTCTTCAAAATATCAAGGGACTTAACTGTATGTTAGCAATTAATAGTTTTTGGCAAAAACGGCTAGACAACCTTACCACGAAACTTATTTTGAACAAATTGTCTTATATCTTAACTTCCTAAAGCTTTCACATTTTTAGGGTTCCGTACTTCAAAAGGAAAAAACGGAACCCTTATAGGATCACTTTGTTATCCGTCCGTCCGTCCGTCCGTCCGCCCGTCTGTCTGTCCAGACCCTTTATCTCGGGAACGAGTAAAGGTTGCAAGTTAAAATTAATACCATAATATACACAGGTCTGCGGTCCCTTGAAGCTGCAAAAAACCAAACTTCTACATCAACGCAATCCAAATCTGAAACTGCCGTACACTGAGAGTTCCATGCCACTTTTGTGCGGAGCCCTCGGTGGGCAAGTCCGACTCGATCTTGGCCGGTTTTTTGGACCTCCCGATACTGGATCAACTAATTTTTTGTACAAGAGACCTTTAACTTATTTCTAAGGACCTATCAGATGATGTGCCACAAGTAGATATTTGACAAAAAAAATGAACTCAAAAAACGGCATTTTTATTTTTTGTTGTACAAAAATCACTTTTTGCTAAATTAGAAATTTTTATATTTATTCTACTCAGAATCGCAGCTCTTTCAATCCTAGTAGGAGAAAAAAAGTGTCCTAAATTTTCCATACATTTTTCAAACTTTCTAATGTGCTACCGCCATACTGAATCTATGAAATGATGGTGGCGAAATGGAAAACAAATCTTGGAACACTTTTTTTCTCCTACTGCGATTGAAAGAGCTCGCGATTCTGAATAGAAAACAATTAAAACTTTTCATATTTTCAAAAAATTATTTTTTTACAACAAATAATAAAAACGCCCAAAATATGCCTCCGGATTTCAGTTAAAATTACAAAACGTTTAAATAAAATTATTTAATTACACGTCCCTTTTTTAATCTTATCGGCTTTGTAACCTTCAATATAACATCACCACCCCAAAATAGAATTCAGATTGAGTTTAAATTTTGAAAAAAAAAACTTTTTAGTAGTTAGGTATGCTTAGAAATGTACCAATATATGTATGAATATGAAAACAATGAATTGGATCCGGAGGCAGAAAACAAAATCCTATTCCAAAATAACTTCGGATACTATTTAGAGACATTTGACGTTTGAATAAAACTATTTTTAATCTTATGATAAACACAAAACAAATATACAAATTACTCGTACATTTTCTAACACCACGTACGCCAAGTAATAGTTGATGTTCTGGCGCAAGTATCAATAATGTTTGGTCCGCGCGTCAAGCGTTGCGACGCCATTAGCCTCGCGACGGTGCTTACAATCAATGAATGCTCGCTCCCGTTCGCACTAACCGCACCTGCTATGCCGTTCGAAGAGCATGGCGATAATAAGTTTGTATACCTGATTGTAGTGTGTGTCCGCACACAGATGCGCGTTCGGAGCGCAACTGGCGGTAATAATATTGAAATGCGAGCGGGCGGATTTTGTGATAGCACTCTTAATAACGAAGGGCTCCATATGAGATAATTTATTAGCAAATGAAGACCATTCTTGTTGCAGCGGTGCTGATGGAACCTCATTCCAACCAATCTTTTCAGAGTATATTTTTTGCATAAAAGCCTTAGCCTTCATGATAATTGGCGCTATAAAACCTAGCGGGTCATAAAATTTTGAGATATAGCTCAATATTTCTTTTTTGGTAGGATTTTCCTTACCAAAGGCTTCAGGGCAAGAAAAAATAAAACAATCGTCTTGCATATTAAGTTTTAAGCCTAATGTCTTTATATAAAAATTGTCTTTTTGAAAGTCTAACTCGTCAAAGTGCCGTTTATCATTAGGAATGCCCTCTAACACTCGCTGATCATTGGATGCCCACTTGTGTGTATAAAAACTAGCCTTGCCTAACAATTCACATAATTGAGACTTGGCTTCGATGATGATATTTAAGTCAGAGTGTGAAAAGCATGCATCATCTACATAGGTACAGTTTTTTAATATATATGACGCCAGAGGAAATTTTGTTTCGTACCTATCTGACAGCTCTTGTAAACAGTGAGTACTTAAGAATGAACTACTTTTTTGTCCATATGTTACAGTATCTAGTTGTATACATTTTATAGGTTCATTAGGATTGCTTCTCCACAAAATATTTTGCAACTTAGCATGCTCCGGGTTAATGTTCACACATCGAAACATGCGTCTTATGTCGGTGGAGAAGGTATAGTTACCTAGTCTGAACAAAAGCATTATATCAAACAACTCCTTTTGTAATGGAGGCCCATTAAGCAAAATGTCATTTAGCGATATATTTTTGTTAGTTTTAGCCGAGCAGTCAAAGACAACCCGGGTCTTTGTACTTTTACTTGAGCTGTTAATAACAGAGTGATGCGGGGCAAAATAAAGAGGGTCATTCTCGAAATCCAATTGATTGAAATCAATATAGTGCGCATGCTTCAAGTCCACATATTCATTAATGAATGTTTCATAATCTGCAAGCAAATTTAAATTTTGATGCAATTTCTTTTCGAGGTTTAGAAACCTATAATAAGCAAGGTCAAAAGAGCACCCAAGCACATCCTTGATTTCATTCAAAGGGACCTTTAATGGCAAGTCAACTTGAAACTTACTGTTTTCAAACACCGTAGTGTTTTTATAAATTTGTTCACACTGTTCATGCTCAGACATGCCTTCGCAGTAGATTTCCGGAATGCTTTCAGCTTTCCAAAATTGTTGCAGATTTTCATTGAGACTGGAGTCGCAGTTAAGACATAAAAGTGTTACCTTACTATTATTGCTAGTATGTTGTCGCGGTAGGCCTCCACCAATGATATGGCCCAACCATGTGTTTACTATGGTAGGATGCGGGTTGGCTGCCAGATCAGCCGCAGACTCCAATGACCACTCCTTCTGACCAGGGACCGGCTCCAATATGAGGACCTGGAAAAATATGTCAGTTCCTAAGAGCAAGTTTATTTCAGAGGGCTTATGGAAATCAGGATCAGACAATGTAATTCCCTCGGGAATTTCAATGGAGTCAAGTGATATATTATTTTGTGGCAGTCTACACGTTATTTTTTCCATTACATTGCAATTTGTTGTCACCTTGTAGGGTGAAGTTAGTGAAAATATTTCCAAAGGTATAGAATATTTGGTATCATTACTCTGGTCTCCAACACCTGTAATTTGAGTGTAATGTCTGATTGGGGTCAGCCCTAGTATACTAACTAGTTTTGGAGTTACCAGCGAGGACTGTGAACAAGGATCCAATAGCGCTTTTACATGCACTTCGTTGCCTGTCCGTGAATACAGTTTTACTCTGACAGTAGGCACCAAAGATCTGTTGTCAAATATATTTGACACTAGTGAAATTTGGGGCTGGGTAGCCGAATCCGGGTGTAGTAAGCTATTGTGAGCTTCCCTACATATAGTGCACCGGAAATGATAGCGGCATTTACCATTGTGCTTGTTAAGGCAGACTGTGCACAGCTCATTATTTTTGCAAAAGGCCATTTTTTCATAAATAAATAAATAAATGTTGAGGGGACTTACAGTAAATGCAGGCTGAAGAGGTGGCCGCTCCCGCAGCTACAGCAAGACTCACCACTGCCTTGCTGGAGTGAGACTGGTTTGACCTCCCCGAGTTTGTTGGCTCTGCATTCTCCAATGCCAAGGCTCGCTTCTCCAGGTATAAAAGGAACTCCGTGACTGTGGGAGCCTCGGTATCACAGCGCTCCAGCTGGTAAGCCCGTGATGTGTATGTATCTAGTTTTCGGTACAAAATGGCCAATATAATAGGATCCCAGTTATCAGTGTTTACACTTAAATTTTTTAATGCAGACAAACATTGTTTGACACTTGAAACAAACTGTCTCAAATTTATAGGGTTAGATTTAACCATGACATTTATATCAAGCAAGGAATTTATATGTTCATTAATAATTTTGAAGGAATGATTATAGCGTTCCTCCAGAAGCTTGAGAGCTTCATCATAACTACCCATACATAAAGGTAAATTTTTAATTAAATCAAAAGGTTCATTGGCGAGAAACGATCGCAAGTAATATAGCTTTTGCACTTTATCAATGGACCTGTCGTTGTGGATTATTGCCGTAAACAGGCTAATAAATGCTGTATATTCACTGTACTTACCAGTGAAAGTATCAATTTTAATTGTAGGCAATTTGGCTTTGTAGTTGTGGCAGGTTGTAACTGTGTCGGAGGCGGGCGAGGACATGGTTTTAATCGCCTCATTAAGAACCGTGAGGATATTAAAGTACTTTGTTTCGCAGTCCATCACGTCCTCCGTATCTGCGTCGTCGAGGGCCAGAATTTGTTTGTTATATCCCTCGTACTCCGCGAACAATTCCCTTATCCGTTCCCGCTTTGCTTGCAATACAGATAATGTGCTGGTATCGACATCTAGCTGGTTACTTGTAAACGTATATAGGCGTGTTATGGAGGCCTTAACATAACCACGCGATGCCCGCAACTGTTTTAAATCCGCCATTGTAAGGCTCACAATCACAACCACTTAAATATAGGTATAGCTTCACACCGCCCAGTAACTTCCAAATAGCTTTTAAACCACAAGAAACTAACTAAATTTGCTAAATTGTAAACACAATACAAAATGGAGTCGTAATAAAATATCGTTGTGGCAAAAGAACGAAGTTACTGTAGGAATGATTTAAGTAAAGAATGAAAAGAACGAACGATAACCAGAAAGGTCCAATGGCGTCGCAGCTCGAACCGATGACGGCTTCTCTGATTGGACGACGCTCCGTCTTGCGTCAGCGCCGAAATGTGGCGGATGGCGCTGGGGCGCCTCACGTTGAGATGCTCCGGGAAGCTAAGCGATGACCGCCATTTTGAAGTGGATCTTGCGTCTCGTTCCGATGTTGACGAATTGTATCGTTCTTCTCTTTCCGTTAGGTGAAACTTAATTTCGCTTGATACAGCCGCCGCCGTTGAACTGATGAATACGCAGGTTTGTATTTTTCCAGGATGTAACCATACGTAGATTAATTAAAGCGATAGATTCGACACGTATATCTTCTGCACGATGCGACGATAGAAATCGCGCCGCCCGTTCTTCTCGCTTGAAATTATTGCCGTTGTGGCGATGATAGGTATACAGGGCGTCCCAAACTTATGGGACATGAAGGGGAAGTACCTTAAATATCGTAGATAGTGAATTTTGCTCAAAGAAGACTTTATGTTATTTTTAAAAGTTAGTAATTCTGCATTCATAGATTTTCTAAAAATTACTTGCTTCGTCTGGGAATCGAACCGACTAAAATGTGAAAAAAAAAATCACCCTTTTTTTATGATGCCAATCGAAAGAACAGCTAAAAAATAGTAACTCTGCTTAAGTAACATAGTATTTTAAAAGAAAGGAACACCATAAAATGATTGAGTCAAATTTCAAGAAAGTTATTTATTGCCGAAGACGACGTTCGAAAAGTAGCGATATTATCATTCTAAAGATAGCATTGATTATTCGTAAATAAGTACCCACTTCATAAAATAGGTACTGGCATAAGTTTTCCTTATTATAAGTGCACGTGTGGATAAAATGATAATTTGATAAAACTTAGTATTTCAATACGTCCTCTGTAAGCTAGACAGAAGGCAAATTTAAAACAAAAATAAATAATTGTTAAATTTGAAAATGGAACAGTTTATGACAGCGTTTGTTTGAATGCATACTTTTTAAGATATTTTAAAAAGAAGTGATATTTTTAAATGTTGTTCTTAAATTTGAAAATGGAACAGTCTGTGCAAGCGTTAGTTTTTCGGATATTGATCTGTTTAGTCTTAATTCACTTACACAAGTGTTATTGTGTTAATTTATTGCGAACATGGCATATCAAGTAAGTTTTGATCTAATAGAAGCATATTTTTTGAACGATAAAGATATCTCTAGAAGTTTGCGGTGGTATGGCGTAAAATATCCTGATAGACAAATACCGTCTCGTAAAGTTTTGAAAAGGCTTGTGAACAATTTGAAAACTCTGGGACGTTTCGATAAACGCCCAAGAGAACCACAGCAAGAAAACCATACGATCAACGACGAAGAACTTGGTATTTTAATTTACTTTTCGGCTTTTCCGAAAGCATCGGTGAGAGAAGGAGAACAGGAAATTGGAGTTTCAAAAAGTAAAATACACCGTGTATTAAAAAAACACGGTTTTAAGAGTTATGTTGAAGGACGATTGGTTCAAAAGTTACTTCCGGGCGATACAGAAAGGAGAAAAAATTTCTGTCTTGATATCCAGGCACGCTTGCTCGAAGATCCAAATTTTTTGGATAATATTATTTGGACAGACGAATCTAACTTTAGCAATAACGGTATGTATAACCGCAACAATAATCGTATTTGGTCTAAAGAAAATCCCCTACGAGTCACTGAAACTAATAACCAAGTGCGTTTTTCACTTAACTGTTGGTGCGGACTTTTAAAAAACCGGGTTTTCTTAATCCATTTTTACCAAGGAACCTTGAACACAGAAAAGTATTTAGGAATACTTCAAATTTTAAGGGATAAGATAAGAAACCTTTCCGCGGCGGAGCAAGAAAACTTAATTTTCCAACAAGATGGAGCTCCGGCTCATAATAGTCGGAGAGCAGCAGATTTTCTAAATGAATGTTTTCCTACATGGATTGGTACAAATGGACCGATTAGATGGCCGGCCAGATCCCCGGACCTCACACCATTAGATTTCTTCTTTTGGGGATACGTGAAAGATATGCTATACAAAAAGCGATACGAGAACGTAGGCGAGTTGCAAACAGAATTGTGCCATATCACATCGAGTGTTCACCATAAAATGATAAGAAAATCAACAGGCAGCGGGCTTATTACAAGATTGGCGATTTGCGTAAGACAAGAGGGATCACATTTTGAGCATTTAATTAATTAATTTACAAAAAAATACCTACTTAACTAATTGACTACGGCAGTTTCATGTATGTTTTTTATTTGATTAAAATGATTAATTTCACGTTGTTCCTTTCTTTTAAAATACTATGTTACTTAAGCAGAGTTATTATTTTTTAGCTGTTCTTTCGATTGGCATCATAAAAAAAGGGTGATTTTTTTTTCACATTTTAGTCGGTTCGATTCCCAGACGAAGCAAGTAATTTTTAGAAAATCTATGAATGCAGAATTACTAACTTTTAAAAATAACATAAAGTCTTCTTTGAGCAAAATTCACTATCTACGATATTTAAGGTACTTCCCCTTCATGTCCCATAAGTTTGGGACGCCCTGTATACTTGCGCCGAACACGGTGAACTTTAGCGTGAGATCGGTGACCTTGCACAACGTAGGTTTTTCAAGAATTTCTCGTTGAAATTTGTATGCGACGATGTTTCTTTGCGTCGATGTTTTCTTCTGTGTAAACCACGATGAATGATTGCGCAGTTTAGACGAGAGTAGCTCAATAGTCGCAGTAAATAGGCACTGGAACGACGATGCGACGAATAGGTATACTTAAGAGGCCATCAATACGGTTTGTACGGAAAAGCAACAAAAGCTGTTTTTTGACGTTGAAATACAAAGAAACTGTGAGCTGTTTGTTAAAGTTGTTAACTATGTTTGATAGCTTATTTCCTAGTGTTTAACTTGTAAGCTTCTAATTTGAGTAAAACTCAATGTTTTAACTTTTACTATTCAATTATTGGCAGTTGTTTTCTGAAAAGCGCACGGAGACAGAAGTTTGACTTCGATTATTGTTAACATGATACATGAAAACACATGTTTTTCTAGGTTGATATAATATTGCAACATGGTTTTATTTAACTTATAGGCCTCATATTTCCAATAATTTACACAGATACCTATCTAGTTCGACTTTGAATATGCACATTTTTCGATAAAAATACACTGCAAACGCAGGGATTTTCGCAGTAATTTTGACAAAATATTGGGATGATTTGTATACAACATTAAAGTTTATTCTTTTAAGAACATGCTGAAATCGAAAAAATCACTTTTTGTTTAAATTCCGTATTTTTTTTTAAATATTCAAATGGTGTATAAAATCCAATCCGCGCTAGCCTAGTCCTCAGTACCGCGCGCGCGCTCGTAGAGGTAGGACCTGTGTTGTTCTCTGTGGACTGTACAATTTGCTTGTTTTGTTGCACGAGTACGTGCTGGAAGCGTTTGGAAAAGTGAATAAACCGCGACCAACTACTGAGATAAGCATTTTACATTTTTGACTATATTATAGACCTGTTTGAAATAAAAATTTGAAATGATTTTATCGAATGTGATTGTACCGCAACCAACCCTTCTAGATACTTTCAGTAATACAGAGTGTTTATTAAGACGGACAGTATGGAGAAATTTTAGGTGTATTAGGGTGACGGTACCCATTATGAACACTTTAAGCTGACAGACAGGAGTGATGGACACTATATTCTTAATTCAAATGTCATATGATTGTCAATTGGTTGACACAAAATAAATGCATGAAACTTATTTCCTCATAATAAAAGTGACTGTACGTTACTGGTTCCTTGTCCATTACTGGTGCCACCGCCCTAGTCAGGGATAATCATATTGCTATATGAGCAAAATCCGGAATAAAACCGGCCAAAAGCGTGTCGGACCAAGCATAATTGAGGGTTTTGTAGCGTTATACGACATAAACATTGTGCAAGCAAAAAGGCATAAGTGTCTTCAAAATATCAAGGGACTTAACTGTATGTTAGCAATTAATAGTTTTTGGCAAAAACGGCTAGACAACCTTACCACGAAACTTATTTTGAACAAATTGTCTTATATCTTAACTTCCTAAAGCTTTCACATTTTTAGGGTTCCGTACTTCAAAAGGAAAAAACGGAACCCTTATAGGATCACTTTGTTATCCGTCCGTCCGTCCGTCCGTCCGCCCGTCTGTCTGTCCAGACCCTTTATCTCGGGAACGAGTAAAGGTTGCAAGTTAAAATTAATACCATAATATACACAGGTCTGCGGTCCCTTGAAGCTGCAAAAAACCAAACTTCTACATCAACGCAATCCAAATCTGAAACTGCCGTACACTGAGAGTTCCATGCCACTTTTGTGCGGAGCCCTCGGTGGGCAAGTCCGACTCGATCTTGGCCGGTTTTTTGGACCTCCCGATACTGGATCAACTAATTTTTTGTACAAGAGACCTTTAACTTATTTCTAAGGACCTATCAGATGATGTGCCACAAGTAGATATTTGACAAAAAAAATGAACTCAAAAAACGGCATTTTTATTTTTTGTTGTACAAAAATCACTTTTTGCTAAATTAGAAATTTTTATATTTATTCTACTCAGAATCGCAGCTCTTTCAATCCTAGTAGGAGAAAAAAAGTGTCCTAAATTTTCCATACATTTTTCAAACTTTCTAATGTGCTACCGCCATACTGAATCTATGAAATGATGGTGGCGAAATGGAAAACAAATCTTGGAACACTTTTTTTCTCCTACTGCGATTGAAAGAGCTCGCGATTCTGAATAGAAAACAATTAAAACTTTTCATATTTTCAAAAAATTATTTTTTTACAACAAATAATAAAAACGCCCAAAATATGCCTCCGGATTTCAGTTAAAATTACAAAACGTTTAAATAAAATTATTTAATTACACGTCCCTTTTTTAATCTTATCGGCTTTGTAACCTTCAATATAACATCACCACCCCAAAATAGAATTCAGATTGAGTTTAAATTTTGAAAAAAAAAACTTTTTAGTAGTTAGGTATGCTTAGAAATGTACCAATATATGTATGAATATGAAAACAATGAATTGGATCCGGAGGCAGAAAACAAAATCCTATTCCAAAATAACTTCGGATACTATTTAGAGACATTTGACGTTTGAATAAAACTATTTTTAATCTTATGATAAACACAAAACAAATATACAAATTACTCGTACATTTTCTAACACCACGTACGCCAAGTAATAGTTGATGTTCTGGCGCAAGTATCAATAATGTTTGGTCCGCGCGTCAAGCGTTGCGACGCCATTAGCCTCGCGACGGTGCTTACAATCAATGAATGCTCGCTCCCGTTCGCACTAACCGCACCTGCTATGCCGTTCGAAGAGCATGGCGATAATAAGTTTGTATACCTGATTGTAGTGTGTGTCCGCACACAGATGCGCGTTCGGAGCGCAACTGGCGGTAATAATATTGAAATGCGAGCGGGCGGATTTTGTGATAGCACTCTTAAGGTAAGGAGATACCTACTTTTCAGTTTCGCGCCGCTGGCGTTATTTCTGAGCACTTGTTTGGTACGGGTAAACCTCGTAGCTATATGTTGGTCGTCCACGGTGAACAAAGTAGCGTAGGATCGACGTTAGGTATGTACTTATGTATAGTAAGTACTTACTTGCGCGATGCGACGAATCTATGATTGGATTGTTTCGCGCCGCTCGCGTTCTTGCGTGAAATCTTGAATAGGCTCACGAATGATGAAGATGCGACGAATAGGCATAGGCTTATTGTTCGCGCCGCTCTCGGTTTTGCGTGAATAGCACGAAAATGATGATTGACGATGCGACGAATAGGCATGGGCTATTGTTCGCGCCGCTCGCGTTTTAGCGTGAATAGACTCACGAATATGATGATACGACGAATAGGCATAGGCTATTGTTCGCGCCGCTCACGTTTTAGCGTGAATATATAGACTCACGAAAATGATGATGCGACGAATAGACATAGGCTATTGTTCGCGCCACTCTTGCTTTGCGTGGATGTCTTCATGTAATCGGGGCTTCGCCCGGCAGCCACGTGTTGGAATGAAACCGGAATCTTTAATTTCTTCCTCTTCTTCTCTTCTCGAAGGACCATATGTTCAGGGGAGCCATGGGGCTGGTGCAGTTGAGGTCGAAGTTAAGGGAAACAGCTTCATTTACATGGTACTTATTTTAATCTCATTTTACACACACAGTCAGTACAGTAAGCAATGGCGCACACTTATAGAGCGAGGGAAGTAGTGAATGAAAGGAAAGAGTGAATGGATATAAAATTATGTTCTGTTGGGGTTGCCAACATACCCTGCCTAGGAAGCTGGACCCGGGTTCGAATCCTGATAAGGGCATTTTGTGTGTTTATTTTTTGTTCCTGAGTTATGGACGTTTTCTATGTATACATGTATGTATTTATCTATTTAAGTGTCGTCTAGTAGGTTTAAGTACATTGTGATGTATTAAGGATGGTAACTAAGGAATGAGTTTAATTAATTAATTTTAGCATGAGTTCATAATTCTTGTACTGCCCGTGATACATACAATGTTTTTCATCATTTACGATGAGATAAATAAACTTTCTAGGCACATAAAGAAACAATAATTATAAGCTGTAGTGTAGTAGCACAGTCCACAGAATAGCCGTCGGTTTATTATATTGAAATTGACTGAAATCGCGATAGACCCGTTCCATAGTTATAATAAAATGTACAAAATAGGAAAGTCTAAAGTATTATATTGCGAACTATTATTACTCACAGAATTTCAGAAGTTACTGGGCAGCTTCTCTTGTCACCTATTTTTCTGGTTTAAAAATTGTAATTGGGCGTTGGAACAAGATAAAGCCTAGACGTTGTTTGAGACTTTATCCAAAATCATTAAGCTGCTTTACCTCTACAAAAGTAACTTTACTAAATTGCAGCCCCTTTCAACTCTTCAAAGACGAATTTTGGTGAAAAAGATCCCTTACAAATGCGTTTCAAATCCCGCCGGCTTGCCACAATGAGTTTTTCGGAGCTTACGTACGAAATATCATTTGATATTTACCAGTTGCTTTTTGGTGACGGGAAATCTCATGAGAAAACTTGCATACATGCAATTCAAGATGCATGTGAAGTCTTCAATCCACTTTGGGTTATCGTGGGGAGTATAAGTAAAGTATGCGAAGACCAAACTATCTCGCGCAGGGAAGCATGTACTGCAGTGGGACGTTGGATTATTATCATTAAGTCTTTTTCTATGAGTGTGGTATGGTCAACATGTAGTGAGCTGTTTCGGTATGAAGAAGGAACAAAAAATCCAAAAATAAATGCTACAAACTTAAAAATTTCAACGGCCTCCTAACCTAGTTGGTAGTGACCCTGCCTACGAGCCGGAGGTCCCAGGTTCGAATCCTGGTCAGAGCATTTATTTGTGTGTTTATCACGAATATTTTTTCCTGAGTTATGGGTGTTTTCTTTGTATTTATGGATTATATATATCGTCGTATAGTGCCCACATCACAAGTCTTATTAAGCTTGCCGTGGGACTAGGTCGATTTGTGCAAGATTGTCTCAAAATATTTATTTATTTAATATTAAACTATTATTTTTAAGAATTGTCTGCGAATGAAAAAGCCCCCACAAAAAGCGACATGTAAGATGGCCCAAGGGCAACACCGGTATGTGGGCTGGGGGAAGAGAGGTGTCACTGGACTTTAAACATAATATAGCCAACTCGCTACTTAGGTTTCCACATGTTTTTTAGCTGTGTTAATAAATAGTCGAGTAAGATAATTATATCATTATGTGTAAAGAAAAAAATATTATGTCTTTCCATTACATCTGATCAAGAATCATGTGGACGCCCAGTGGAGTCATTAACCCTTTTCGTGATGCTACCACATATGATAGCTAAACTTATAATTTTTTAATTATAAAATTATTATCTTTATATAGTTTTATGTAATTAAGAGTTTATTTTTATACCAAAACTTTTCAAAGACAAATACTTTCAAATTAAAAACAGACTAAAACATTGTGTGTTGTTGATTAAAAAAAAACAAGATACAGTCGCCTGATACTCAAAGGTCGTTAAGACTAGACTAAAAAAGTTTCAATGAACCTGTGTGGCTTAAAGCAAAAATATTAAACTCGGTGTTTAACAAAATGGCAGTCAAATCTAGCAATATTTAATGAGGTTTTAAAAGAGCAAACATTTTAAATTTAGAACGCGGAGCAACTTAAGCGACTTGAAAGTAATTAACGATGCAGAGCTTTAAGTAAGTTTTTACTTTTAAATAAATATTTTATACTTGCCGAGTAATGTCTTTAAAAAACTTGGTATTGTCTGACAATATGCTAGTTTTAAAGATGGTCGAGCGAATGAATTAGCATCATAAAGACTGTGAACGGAGTTGGTGTTTATTACCATTGCTTACGCGAGCGGCGAAGAGAAGAGTTCACAAGTGGGACCAGGAAAAAATACTTTAAAATTGTTAGAAAAGATTTAGTTGGACGCTGGTGGTTTTAGCTCTGTAACCGATTAGAATAACAAGTAGAAAAAAGATGAGTGAGTTTAATCCATCATAAAAATGCAAATGTGTGGCGCGATTTGCGTGGTATTGTTAATTCAAAAATATAGTTATCGTTAAAAGACATCTCTGTTTTCCCGGTTTCAATAAGAGATGCAATAAACCTTGTATACGAGGTATGTAGGTTTTATTAAACAATTTGAGCACCAAAAACTCAAGAAATCTCAGATTTGATGTAACCCGAGTGATTTTTAATCAAGTTTATTCTTCTTCCTAGCGTTTTCGCTATTTGGCGTAGGCGCTAGTATTACGAAAGCGACTACTATCTGACCTTATAACCCAGAGGGTTAACTAGGCCTTAATAGTTTAGTCCGGTTTCCTCGCGATGTTTAGGTATATCAAATGCTTTTCGATTCTTATAAACTTTTAGCACTTGTGACTTTCGGAATGAAAGTGGCACAACACCAATGTAGCTGCAAGAACACGTGCAAATTGTTGTCTGCTAGATTATCCAATGCTTGTATCACTCAATTATTCAAGGAAATTGAGAACTATCATCCCACGTTACACGTGTGTCGTAGTTGAGCAACACGCCGCGTCGCATCGCCCACGTAGAGCACTTTCATATAAATCGAACTTTTGTTTTTTCGCGTCGAACCGCGCCGCGCCGCCTTACCTTCGCCCACATAATCCCCGATAGACAAGGGTAAGTTAGTTGTTAAAATAAACGTTTTTGTTTCACAGGTCGCTCTCACAAAGGCTCCCTCAAATTGAACAACGAACAATGCCTGGGCGTAGGCTCTGTTTACAGTTGGAAAACTAGAATTTTGTGAGCAACGCAAACAAGTCCCGTTGTTGCGTTTTAGTTTTTGGATTGGTTTCGAATCAATAGCTTGTTGGAGAACATTGTTGTTTTGTTTGTTGTTCGTTGAAATGTATTCCGAAAAAATTTTTAAGTGAATAAAATTAAATGTCAACTTCTTTCATTTGGCAAAAACATATAAAGACAATTAAATAGATACCTAAAAGAACTACAACTTAATACTATATAAATCTTAATATTTCTTAAAAGTAAATAGTAAAATAGTAAAAGTATATACCTAAAAACATTATCATTGGGACATTTTAAGTAAACTAGACGACGATATATATAAAAGATTTGTACGTATAAATACTTAAATACATAGAACATCCATAACTCAGGAACAAATATTCGTCATAAACACACTGACCAGGATTCCAACCCGAGACCTTCTGCTTCGTAGACAGGGTCACAATCAACTAGGCTAGGAGGCCGTTAAAAACGGCAGTATGTACCTAATGTTTCACTTCATGCCTTCTTCAAAAACAACAAATAAATTTTTACCATGATAGTCTCACTCCTACCTAGCTCATATAGTCAATTTGAACCCGGCTTTGTTATATCTATATATATTATATCCGTATAAACTCATTTGCGTGTTTACCCAGTGCAACGACGGCCCAAGTTTCAATAGCGGAATGCGAATTCCCGCTCCGTCCGAAGTATTCGCGAATTTAATCAAACTTATTTTATCTCCGTTCCAGTGTGGTGTCATTAAAATAATTATTTACCCGGTTATGGTGGGTTTAAAGTTACGAGATTGTATGCTTACTTAAATAAGTAACTTTAAACAGAAGGTTTTTATTGTTTATACAATGTTTAAGGTTTGTCGTCGAAGGCTTAGGTAGTAACGCCTACCGCGAGCCGGTTATCCACTAGAGGCAGCCACGGAATACATTACTCCGAAGCTACGCAGGTGGAGATGCTACCTCAAACTGCCTTTTCAGGTTGAGGTAGCGACTTCACTTGCTCAACGCTGGGGCGAGGTAACCACTCGACCCGATCGAGTGAGGAACGTTGATTAACCATTTAAGTCTTTTTAAGTTTTCGGGCATTTTTGTAAAGTACGTAATTGGTGTGGTCAATAATTTTGTCAAGTTTCTCAATAATCATTGCCAAATGAGAAGTTAACGAATTTATAAGAATTTCAGTTTTAAAGTGGATTTAAGAGAAATTCATGTAAACGAAAAATAAACAAACAATGTTGTCCAACAAACTACCAAATCAAAACTAACTCGGAAACTAAAACGCAACAACGAGACGTGTTTGCGTTGCTCACAAAATTAGTTTGCCGGCTGTGTAAATAGAGCCTTCGCCCTTCCAGGTATTGTTCGAGGTTCAATTCAGTGAAGCCTTTGTAAGAGCGACCTGTGAAACAAAAACGTGTTTAATTTAACAACTTGGTCGCCATTGCAATGCGGCGCGAAAATAGCAAATGTTTAATATATATGGAAGTGTCTCACATGGCAAAAACGGCCGCGTCGCTCACCTAGGGTACTTCCGTAGGTATCAACAGTTTGTTTATTGCGTTTCAATGCGAAGCGGCGAGCCGCGCAGCATCGCATTAAAATATCATCGTACTGCGCCGCTTAGCAATCGCGTTCGTTCGCCCACATACGCGGCCTTACTTATTGAAGGTACGAGAAACATTTCACAGTGGTAGCGATACTCAGACGACTTTGCGGCTGCAACGGAATTAGTGTGCTATAGGGCTTCCAATACCGGTATTTTTTGTATGGGCGATCCCGGGATCCCGGTATTGCCCATACAAAAATACCGGTATTGGAAGCCCTAGTGTGCTATGGGACCTCTTAATTCCTTTTATAAATCAATTTTGGGCCACACGTCGAGTGGAAAGCATAGCAGCTAAATAACTGAACATCCTCAACAAGGTGAGGCAGAATTTAACATCTAGGCAGCTGCTCGACCTTTAGCAAGTACAAGTTTGATCGTGAGTGGAGTATTTTTATCATCGGTGGTGTTTCAGAAAATAGCAGATTGAGACGCTAGTCAGTCGAGAGAATGGCCAAGAATGATCAATGACGACGAGGTTGCCAGTCTTTCAATCTTTTATAGGATATGTTTCAACTACACAATCTTATTGCTTCGTCTCCATTTCACCTTCGAGATAATCGGCATTCCGACATCGCTTTAGAGTAGGTATTCCATAAATACGCACGAAAATCGCTTCAAATTTCCTTACCAAAACTTCAAAGAGTGGAATGGACAGGGCGAGTTTGTGTTTTGCATGAGTACAATCTAGATATCTTCAAGGCAAGAGTATATAGGTATCTAGTTGGTAAACGTGCTTCACTTCAGACTGCATCATCACTTACCAGCAGGTAAGATCGTAGTCAAACGTCTGCCTATCCATAATAAAAAAACACTCAATTCGTTCCTCAATTGGGTGTTGAAGTAGCAATTATCGTCGGGTTTTGTAATCTGCACAGCGTTGCCTTTGGCATCATCATTAAAAATAAAATGTAATTTGTCTGAAATACAACCTCTAGGCATTTCTTGCTTATCTATTTTAAGCTTCAGACAATCTTTATTATAAAAATGGTTGTCCATTAATTTATATTATCAATTTCATTTACAGTTTACATTCCATAAGTATTTCAAGCTTGTAGACATTGTTTAGAACATTTCCGAGATGTTGAGCTATTATTATAGATTACATTCAAATACCTATCTAAATTATTTCATTAATTTGCACATTTTAGAAATTAATAGTGTCCTCTAAATGGTCAACGTTAGGTACGAGAGGTATGTAAATAATTCGTCTACATCTAATTAAATGGTAAAGAACACTATAGTAAACGTAGTTTCATCTTTATTTAAATAATATTTGGCGAGCACCTGGATACTAGCTTAGACCCTTTGACTCGGTCCAGAGTCGCGCTGTACGAATTGTCGACGATCCCAAACTCACAGTTGGTATTGAACCCTTAAGTCTAAGGAGAGACTTTGCCTCATATGGGTTCTATCGCCTATACAATGGGTTGTGTTCTGAAGAGTTGTTTGACATGATGTCAACGTCCACTTTTCACCGCTCATCCACACACTTAGTCACCAAAATTGTCGCGCACTGTGTGGTTACAGAGGAATTTCCTCCCGCTGACGCTCCGGCTGTGGAATGAGCTCCAGCTGCCGAGGTTTTCCCGAAAGACTACAGTATGGCGTTCTTCAAAAAAGGAGTGTACAACATTTTTGGGTCGGCAACGCGCATGTGGTCTCCCTGGAGTTTCAGGCGTCCATAGGCTACGGTTACCGCTTTCCATCGAGCGGGCCGTATGCTGGTTTGCCTCCATCGTAGTATTAAAAAAAATTGGAAGCCTCAAATGAAATTGAACAGTGCCATCTAAGAGCCACTTGATCCAGCCAGGGTTAGCCACTAACCCGGAGGGAAACTGTCAATGTCCATACAATAAAACGCTTGCACCCCAAGTGGCCCTAACAAGTTATTTCTTTTTTTATATTATATATTATATGTATGTAAACTCTTTATTGTACAAAACACAGATTAATTTAAATTTACAAAAAGAAAATATTAAGTACAGAGTCAAACTTATCCCTTTAAGGGATCTCTTCTAGTTAACCTTTGAGTAGATTATCAATTTGTTATAAAATATTTAAATATCGATTGATTTGATAACGTTGAAATTCTCACTTGCTTACCTTTCTTCTTCCTAGCGCTATCCCTACTACCACGGCTCAGTGAGCCTGGGGTCCGCTTTGGCAACTAATCCCAAGATTTGGCGTAGGCGCTAGTTTTGCGAAAGCGACTGCCATCTGACCTTTCAACCCGGAGGGTAAACTAGGCCTTAATTGGATTTTTCCGGTTTTCTCGCGATGTTTTTCTTCACCGAAAAGCGATTGGTAAATGTGAAATGATTTTCGTACATAAGTTCCGAAAAAGTTGGTTATATAGTCTGACAAGCGAGCGAGCGCAGTAACAGTAGGACAAAATAACTATATCCATCCCTTTTTTCAGGGTGGTAATACTAGCGTAAGAAAAAGACAGTATGATGCTCTCTATCCTACTGTTACTGCGCTCGCGGGGTTGTCAGACTATAGCTTATAGGTTATAGCATCGCATGCTTTACTGCTGGACCAACGCTTTTGTCTTGCTTGATTACCCGTTGAAAAAAAACATTGCAATGACATTCTTTTTAAATGCCAATTCGGTTCAAATTAAGCAGTTTCTAATTGAAAACAATTTTTATTATACCTTCCCCGCAGCCACGCCAATCTCAAACTACGAAAATAAAACCGAAAGAAAATACCGGATTGCTTCAGTTTTATTCAACGCCACTCACAACGAAATGAGGCCCCGTGAACCCCGGGTACCCGGTACTCGTAAAACCCGGGTACACGGATATTAATATTGTCTTAGCAACGTGCCTTGTCCAATAACATGGCGTATGCTTTGATGTAACATTTATGAGTTTGTTTGTGCCGTCTTATGATTTTTTAATGAATTCAGTTTTATGTAGATAAAGGACGGTAGGTATAGCCAGCAGAGCCGAGACGGGACGGGCTGATTCTTCAGTTGGTATGCAAGGCGCATCGACAACATGATTTAAGCTTATTCAGTTTTATAATTTAAATTTTCGTGAGTCATACTGACATTAAATTGCAACGGTTAATTGCTTATTCTGTTTGTACGAGTATCAGTTACGTATATAATATGCTTAGCAATGTAATGCAAAATATGTTTTGGAATATACAATGTATGCAATGTGTGAACGGCCCAATAGCCTAGTCGGTAGTCGGCCTACGAAGCAGGAGGTCCCGGGTTCGAATCCTGGTCAGGGCATTTATTTGTGTGTTTATCATTAATATTTGTTCATGAGTTATGGATGTTTTCTATGTATTTAAGTATTTATATGTATCTATCTATTATATATATCGTCGTCTAGTACTCATAACACGAGCCTTATTGAGCTTACCGTGGGACTAGGACGATTTGTGTAAAATTGTCCCACAAAAATATATTACTTTATACCAGTATTCTGAAATATTTTTTTTTTTATATTACTTTACAATGTGTAACAAAATGTTTGTGATCCATTTATAGCGTAGGTAATCAGTAATCGTGGTCTCAGTCGGAAAATATAGGGAAAACATTTTTTTTTGTATTAGGCTGGTCGCTTCAATAGGCGAACCCTCTGTACATTTTTTATGCGTAAAAAAATCCTAATCAAAATACGAAAAAAAACAATTTAACACAAATAGACCTAGTCCCACGGTACGCTTAATAAGGCTTGTGTTACTAGACGACATATATATATAAACTAACCTAACCTATCCGTTGGTTTACAATCTCGCGTGTTACTTTATAAACTAACGGTACTCACAATGCTACGGTGACATATATAATAGATACATATATATAACAGATCAGATCAGAAAGTTTTACCATAAAATAGGTTAACACACATTCAACAATATTTACATACAGGTTATATCAAAAATGCTGTTGATTCATCAGATTATGAAAAAACAGCAAATCATTCATGTCATAAATAAAAATCATTCATGTCATAAATAAAAAAGTATTTTAAAAATGTATATTAATAACCTGGTAAAGTTGCATAACAAAGACTTACCTACCTAGCTTACATAAGTGTAAAGGAGCCTCGTCTGCCAACAAACCACTATGTGGTTTGGCAGAAGAATATATGTATTTAGAAGTAAGCAAGATCTGTGAATAAACATTTTTATTTATTATTATTTATTTATTTTTGGCGCAGTTTTCTTTTGTATGGACGTCCCCATCCATTTTTTGGGACTAAATGTTAGATTCCATTTTTTTCCTAAATAAACCACTATACTGATTATCCCCTTAAATGGATCAGCAGGATTTTAGTTACAGCCTGTATATCACACAGTCCACCTTAGATAACCGTGACCGGACCGGGGCGATCTCTCAGTTTCATTAGAAAACGTCCGATATCTTCCGAGGGAATTGACAGATCATCGCACCGCCCATTCTAGTGTGAGTCATACAAGGTTTGATAATTCAATGAATATTAATAATCAAACCCAATGCCATTGTAAACTCCTCAGTAATTAATATAATCGATTTCCTTTTTAAAATTCCAATAAGCCAAAAGGCAGTTATTTTAACCTGCCGCTTGCGGATCGGCGGTGGCAGCTGCCCTCAAAATATTTAATGTCACAATTTATACCTGCTTGTTATTCCGCCCGAAGCGACACTGTCGATGATTATAATACATTCGGAACTATAATGGCGTATAAACTTTATAGATTACTTGGGTAATACGTACGAGCGACTAAGTATATCTCGCGGCATATTTCAATCTCTTTGTAGGACCGATAAAAAAACTACTGTAATTGCTTCAAAATTCAAACAGTTGACCCTGAACAGCGTGCGTAGCCAAGATACCAATCGCTCATGCTACGAAGCGTATCGCAGTTATCTAGTTATATCTATCACTCTTTTTAATTAGTGCGACAACCCAAGACTTGCAGCTTTTTCATATAGTCTTGTTTGGAACGTTTCGTTAAGTGCCAAAAGACTATATAAACTTTCACGATTCTCACACATTTTCAATCCACCACAACGGGATTCTTTCTTCGGGACCACGGGGACAATGTCGCTCTTTAAACGTCGGAGTTTAGTTTTTAAATTTTCAATGTTTTACGGGATTATGCCCCGTTGTGGTGGATTTTAAAATGCCAACAGATGTGTATGAATTTGACACTTAAAGCTTACGTCAGTAAGCTCTTTTTCGTATGAAACCTTTATCGTTTGCATCATCGTCATCATTTGTACCCACATTTTTCTACGTTTTTGTTCTGCTGTGTGTATCTACTTATTTAAATAAGTAAATGCCTAACACTCCTCTAAGACAATCCTCCTGGACCCCCGGTCCTCGCTTGAGGACATACAACTTCAATTTCAAAAATCTCCTGTAAAATGTCAAATCAGCTTAACAAGTTTGCACACATAGAACGTTGACGAACGAAACTGTCAACCGATTAAAATATACACCCCGTCTGAGATGGCCAATCAGCGATCAGTGCGGCTAAGACAGATCGATTTTTTCAATACATATAAGTTTTGCCACAATCGATACCTCCAGGATTCAGGAGGCTATCCTATGATAAAAAGGCTAACAATAACTTGAAACGCCAAACAGGAAAATCGATAATTCTTCCTTGTCATGCCACGCCAATCATCATGTGACATTCTTGAACCGAACACCCAATAAAACCGCGGCGCATTGTATCGAAAGCCAATGTCGTTTGTAGGAGTACGCTGCGCCATTGCAGTTACTCCAACAAACTTTAAATGCGTTCTTCATGGACTTTCTCCAGTTGCAATAAGGGTCAATCTGGCTTGTCAGTGAAGTAACAACCTGAACAAAAGCAATACCGTGACCACGCATACATTATATGATAATACATTTAAAACACCCGGCGTCGATTTATTAATTCGACGTGATTATGGGTTATCTGGTAGATAATTCGATGGTGATATCAACGTTATGAGTGAGGTTATTTATATTTAATGGGTTTACCTTTTACCCGATTATAATGCCGCTAACTGCCTGCTTACTTTACTTTTTTTTACGTTTTTACATAATATTAGTTTAGATTGTCGGACCAGCATGCCTACCACGAACATCGAAAATTGGCATTGACGCAAATACCTCTTTGTCGCTCCAATAAGCAGATTTGATTTGATTTGTCACTCTGCAATCGTTCCATTTTCATAATATAGGCGCTGGTACATCAGATAGTTTTCGCATCAACTCCGAAGACGTAAACTTATGACACTGGCAACCTAATAAAAGTTCTAAAGGAGACGGCGGCTCTAACGCGTAATATAATTTCCAAGAAGCATCTTGCTGTAGGTAACTGGTTTATTAACTCGTTCGTAGGAAACCGTTGCAATCAACTTCATTTTACCTTCGTCCCTGAAAGTACATAACCTCTAAGGAGCTGACAACAGATAACTCCGAACATCTTCTTACATCTGGCGTAAATCACTGGATTGAACTCCATAAACCAAAAATTGTCTCCACTGAACGCCATTATTATCCTCGAGTAGTTCGAGAGGCAATTGAAATCAAGAAACACCCTAGAAATTTTAATAGGGAGGATGGTTTTAACTTATCACCAACTTGGGGACCAGTGATCCAGAAGTTGCAGCCACGGGATATATCTTTGGATGTGCGCGGGGATATTATTTATTTATTTATTTATTTATTGCACAATTATATTAAAGTTCAAATGGCGGACTTAACGCCTTTAGGCATTCTCTACCAGTCAACCATCGGGCTAAACCGAAACTGTTAGTTTGGTGCAGGATAGTAGAAACAAGAGATGATAACCTAAGACATGTCAAACCTAATTAATAATATAATGATGGCCGGGTACGATTCGGGGGGTTGTAATTAGTTAAGTATTAGTAAGTAAGAATGACAAAGCCTGTTTTTAATGTGACGATGTACTGTGTAATTGGTTTTTATGTTGTAAACTGTTTTATTGATAATTATCTCGTTTTTAAAATATATGTATTTGTAAGAATAACAATAATCTTAAATTTTTATCTTTAATAAGAAAAAAGATTTATTTCCAAATAAATATAAACTACTTTAAAAAAAAATATATATATTTACATCTCGCTCCCCGCCGTTCCAGGTGCAAAAGTGCCCATAATGCTAGCGGCATTGCCGCGTTGTATAATTATGGACAGCCTTTGCACTAGGAACGACTCTGAGCGCGGGTCTTCGCCCTTCTGCCTGATTCGGCGGCCCATGTCGCGGATAAAACGTTTTGCATCAGCACCAATGTATTATTATTATCTTTAATTGTAATTTACATGATTTATTTAACATTCCTATTTCATTTTAAATTTATTTTTTGACATGTAAAATTGTGATATAATGATTACATAATATACTTACACATATACAAATATAAATATACCTACATATACAAATACATATATACCTAATATAAGTGTACCTAGAGCGAAACATCACGCAGACCCTTAATGACGAATTTTTTCGAATAAATGCTTACGCAACTTGCTTTTAAACGAATATTTACTTTGAGCTTGTCTGATAGGCAGAGGGAGAGCATTCCACAGCCGAATTGCCTGGCAGGTGAATGAGTTGGACAAGAATCCAGTTTTGTGAGGGAGAACAGCAAGCATCAGGTTACGAGAAGTGCGAAGCATACAACCGGGACGGGGTGTTATAAATTCGAATTTAGTCTTGAGATAAGTGGGTGAAGTTGGGTCAAATAGAATTGAAAAAAGAGTCGATAAGATTCGCAATGACCTGCGTTCACGAATCGGGAGCCATTGAAGCTTACGGCGAAAAGCAGAAACGAAGGTTAAAAATAAATCTGATACAATTGTTGAGAAGACGATCTAGTTTAGAGAGTGAGGCTTGAGTCATGTTGGTGCAACACACATCAGCATAGTCAATAATTGGTAGTATGAGAGACTGGACAAGGAGCGTCTTGATACTAGCCCGTAAAAAGTTTTTATGTCTATAAAGTGCCCTTAACGTATTAGTTACCTTACGACTGACGTCAGACACATGAGGCTCCCACGTCAAATTGCTATCTATAATTAAGCCAAGGTTTTTAACATGCGGAGACAGGGGTATCACCGTGTTTTCGAACATAATTGGACTTATGCGAGCAGTTAACGAAAGCAGACGGGCACTTCCTAAAACAATGGCTTGGCACTTAGTAGGGTTAACAGCTATACCAAAATCATGAGACCAAGCAGAGATGCGGTTCAGGTCGTGGTTAATTTTAGCAACTGCACACTCGATGTCATATATATTGGTCTGAACATAGAGTTGCAAGTCGTCGGCATACAGATGGTAGGAGCAGTTAAGGTTAGGGGTAATAAGATTATATTATGAGTGGATATTGTGAGTGTCGTGTGTCGGACTATTGACAATAATTAACATATGTTTTGTGGGTAGTTTAAAAATTGTGTGTTTACCCCAAATTTCTACATAGACTTTTCGTTGGGTAGTTACACAAATCTCTGTTTTGACATTTTGCTGGGACATCAGTCAGCCGCGACCATGACCAGTGAAACCTGTGTCGAAACGTCGGTAAATAAGGTAAACAAATTAATTCGAGTTAGACCCGTTTAATAATTATGTTTAAATAACAGATAACTCAGCCCACACTGTATATTTGCATTGGAGTAATCTAGATCACACTATCACCGTCTGTATTTAGAAAGAAAAAAGTACGCCGCTGTTTTATAACACTAGACTCTACTCTTAGTGTTGTGTTTCTGTTGGTGAGCATGGGCGTCAGAGTTGCAAGAGGATTCACTGTGTTGAGAGCTGGGGACCCATGGAGCCAAGCTATCAACACAACGAATCCTCTTTTTTTAAAGGGTCGGCAACGCGCATGTAACACCCCTGGAGTTGCAGGTGTCCATAGTCTACGGTGACCGCTTACCATTAGGCGGAATATATGCTTGTTTGTCACCGTCGTAGTATTTAAAAAAAACGTAGGCCCTCGTACCTTCCGCATAAAGGATGCAATGGAAAAAGAGTTCCCTTTCACGTGGATAATAGTTGAAAAAGAAAATCAATTATAGCCCTTGACTTTGGGTAGTTCACAGGAAAGACCTGAAAAGTGGAAAGCTGTATACTCTACAAAATCCTTTCAAGCTCATCCCTACGTCCACCGCTTTATGGTTAGTTTGCTAACCAGGGAATCAGCTCACATATCATTCTAAATTTTAAAACAAATGCCAACGAGTATAATGTAAAATTTTAGCCAACTAGGAACCAGTGTCCTGGATCTCATTACAAGACTCATTCTATTCGAGCTAACGGGGTGGTTTTGTTCAACATATTCGAGACCATTATATCCTAACTCCACCTATCAGTTTATGAAATATGGACCTTCTGATATATACAGTAAAGTTGGTTATTGTTTGAGAAGCTATGTTGAAATATGACAAAGAAATAGGAAGCAGTTTCGTCCCGGCCGAACGAGTGAAAACTCGAATCCGCCTCAACTGTTAAACTCAGATGTTTTACTTTTTCATTTAGAAATAGTTTTCGAAATTTTATTTGTTGCAGTTTTAATAATGTTATTCAATTACTTATTACTATAAACTATTAATGAACGCATGTGAATAACTATAGGCAAATTGTATTACTTCAATTGTGTTATTTTGAATGACAATCATTTGGTTAGTTATTATTTATTAAATATATTTAACCTACGATGATAGAGATTTTGTATAGTATGCCCAAATGCATTACACGTTGGTAAAAAGCTTAAAACTTAGGTACCTACATATCTAGTTAAAAAAAAGACTTTAAGGCAAACCAAAACATACTCGTACCAAAAATATTTTACATTATCTTTTAAATATATTTGGACATTCAATTAAGCTGTGTCTAAAATAGTTCCTTGAGGCATTGTACCTAGAATACTGGCGGGATTTCCTCGTTGTATCGCAATGCTGATACGTTGTGCGAGGAAACCACCAGCTCTTCGGTCACCAGTAACATCAACCAGACGTTTCACTATTCCCAAGAGTTTCGACCCCGACTGGTACAAAAAGGTACTCTCTGCCCAGGCTCCTATATACAAGGTAGGTAGAGGTAGGTAGTTAGGTAAGTTACACTTACTGTATGTGTTTTGAAAATAATTGCTATTTATATTAAGTTGTGGATAATCTTTTTTAGGGATCAGTACCCAAAGGGTAAAACGGGTCCCTATTTCAAAGACTCCGCTGTCTGTTTGTCGGTTTGTATCTCGTGATAGTTAGACAGTTAAAATCTTCACAGATGATGTATTCCTGTTGCCGTTATAATAACAAATACAAAAAATATATATATCTAAAAGGGCTCTAATCAAACGAAAGTGACTTTTTGCTTGTTTTTGCTCGATATTGATGTTGTCAACAAGTAGACGCTTGAAATATTGACGGAATATTTCATTAAATATTCACTAAAAATTAAAAATATTCATACTTATATTAACAAGGGGCTCCCATACAACAAACGTGATTTTTGCAGTTTTTAAAGATATACGAAACCCATTGTGCGGAGTTCAACTAGCACTTGGTCGGTTTTTTGCAATTAAAACAGGTATGGGCACAGTGGATGCATATCGTTTAGTGTGGTAGGGCACAGCACAACGAATGTCGTCTTGCTCAAATCTGCAGCAGAGCCCATCTGGGGAAGTACCTCCACCTTACAGAAAACCGCACTTTAATAACACTAGACCCCCTACTCATAGTGTTGTGTTTCTGTTGGTGAGTAAGGTCGCCAGAGCTCCAAGAGGATTCACTGTTTTGACAGATGGGGACCCACGGAGCAAAGCTTGCCCCTTTAGCTGTCAACACAGCGAATACTCCTTTTTTTTAAAGGGTCGGCAACGCGCATGTAACACCACTGGAGTTGCAGGCGTCCATAGGCTACGGTGACCGCTTACATCAGGCGCGCCGTATGCTTGTTTGTCACCGTATTTAAAAAAGAACAGCAAAATCAGTCAGTATTCCACCGAAACCATAATATAAACGCTTCGCCAGCGCAAACCTAAACGAGCGTTTTAATGAATTCCACTGACATTAAAGCATGCTGCTAATTTGGTCATATAACTGTCTCTAACCAACCGAAAGGTCACATGTGTGACCGCATTATGCAAGCATACATTTACATTTGAGCGTGCTGATGTAGATAGTGCCATATTTGTACTAACGATGTCGCGACACTTTTTCATCGTTATCGCGAACACCAGTCTCTGTATGTAGGTGATTCAGTTTGTGAGCTCGTGGCCCTTATTGTTATGTTGTTAAGGGTTATTTTTGAATGAGATGCTGTAGGTGGAATGAAATGTCTCTGAGTCAACTTGAGACTTCAAGATTATGAATTTGATGCGCGGATAAGGAAATATGTCTGTATATTGTAAATACGTGTTTATTATGATTGTTAAGTGTTAAAATTAAAAGCTTTTGAACGATGTTGTTCATTTGCAGTATAGCCTTTAGTTTATTTACATGTAAATTGATATTATATGATTGAGCGAAATAAGAGCTTGGGTCAACGTGTTTTCATGTTTGTATATTCCATGTTTTAGACAATATCTTGTGTATTATTGTATACGATTGAAAAATAGCACACCTCAGCCGAATAGTTCAGTGTTAGAAGGATCAAAATGTATGTAAGGTTTATGATCGGGGTCAAATATGCTTTTAATAATGCTCGTAACAAAAAATAGGTACCTATTTTAGGCATCTGATAGCAGCTAGAGGCTGATTTCACTCAACATCACCTTAATTAATTCATCAGTCACGTTGAGACAAAATGTGGAATAGAATTGCCGAGTCAATATTCATGATAAACTTGTATATTTTTGAGGTTATTAAGTATTTATCCGGCTAATAATTCCTAGAATACGAATTCACAACAACACTAGTTTGAATAATGCAAAAATGCAAATACCACTCAATGCAAAAAGTATGGACTAAACGTTTCACATTTTCCATACAAATCAATCAAATACCTACAACATAACGACAAAGGCATACCTCAACTTGTGTTCGTCTGTTTTGTAATACCCACAGGCCAAAAATCCGGCAAAATATTGAACTTACCAAAACCGCTTGCTGGCTTTCAGATTAGTACGTAACCCGTTAAATATAGCCGTACTAATAATACATTTTGTACTGACCGATTTCGTCGAAAGCGTTTAAAAGCCATAAAAAGGCTGGCTCCGGTTCCGTGCGAGCGATCAAAGCCTAGCACGACCTACCTACAGCCACTCCAGCCGACATGCACTCGAGACGGATTCGGACTCGAAAAACGATATCAATATAATGCCAATATGGTTTAGTAGGTATAGGTACATATAAAAACCGGCTAAGAGTAGGGTTCCGTAGTTTACAGTCCGTCACAATAAGCATTTTTTTAACTTAGAAGTTACCGCTTAATTGACCAAGTTCAAAATAGTTTTCCATTGAAGTTTTTCATAAAGCTCTATTTTTATGATTAGTTTCATATTTTTTGGACTTGAGGTTCAAAAGTTAGAGAGACTTTATTCGAAAATAATCTGGCAGTTAAAAAAAGAGTGTCACCCACACTTTTTTTACTGCCAGATTATTTCCGAATAAATTCACTTTATTAAGGACCTTTTTTAGATTTAAGTTAAGTAGCTAGGTAAGTGACACTGTAGGTAGGTATAAATGAACCCCTATTTTTTTTCCAACCTATCCAACGATACCTCATACTTTAGGGTTGAAACAAAAAAAAACATCCCCTATTTTACGTGTAATCCTGTACACGTAACTGTAACTCTGTACCCTAAAAATAAAAGTTTTTTACTTTTACTTACTTTACTTAACGTTCACTGAGCTAAGCCGCAGACAGACAGACAGACATGGCAAAACAATAAGGGTTCCTAGTTGACTACGGAACTCTAAAAAGTCGTATATAAAAGTCATGGGTATAAAAGTCAGACCCTGGCTCCTACCAGTGAATTAGCCAATCGTTCTCGGTGATGCAAATCGTCTGAAGGAACTAGTCCTGCAGGACTACCTAATCTTAATAAAGTGTAGTTTCCCCTCCGGGTTGGAAAGTCTGATTGCAGTTTATTTATTTATTAGTAGTTGCCTTTGAAGTCAAAACTAGTTCGACATATTATTTTGGATCCATTCGCGACTCTTATTCAAAACGCGCGCGTGCGACGTTTGTTTTTGCTACCGCTATAATACTGAGTTTCATGGCCAACAAATAAAGTAACCAAGACATCGCCAATAAATCGTATGATGTCATTTTATACGTAAAATGTCCTGAGTCCTGGTAAAGTTCATGTAAACCTATGATTTTGAATGAAAAATGACCGCATTATAAATACATTTTAATTTAGTTTAAATTTCAGAAACGTGACGCGTGCATTTAATTTCCCATTTTAGCGCGATTGACCGTTATGCTAATGTTTTTTTAATGTGCCTTTGTTAAAAAATATTATGTTAGAAATAACTAATTATTGACTAACCGTAATTTACAAGTGAATTAGAGAGGTCAATTGATTATATCTCCTTGTGGTTCTGTTCAGGTATAACAAAAACAAATCTTGTTCAAAAAAATACTAAACACGTTTTACCACCAAATAAGTAAATGGAACGCACTGGTAAAAAATAACTTTGTAGATGGGAATTCCATATTTCACGTATCTTGGTCACTATGCGTTTTTTAGTGTATGTTTTTTAATGTGTTTAGCTAAATTTTACATGTTTAACTTTCATGATTTTCACACATTATAAATTTACTGCAACGGGCCAGTTTTTTTATAATGCCAGTGTTTCTCCGGGACCAGGGGGGCCATGTCGCGCTTAAAACGTCGGAGGTAAATTTTCAATGTGAAACGCAATTAAGTATAGATAGCTATTATTCAATAACTCCACATAACATCCATGTTTACAAGGGCTGTAATTGTTTTGTGTATGGTCAAAACCTATAACGTGGTTGATTTGTAATTCAATATATGAATTTCTTTTTAGTTCAGCTCGTACATTTGCCTTTTCTTATTTCTTATCGCTTTTAAATATATATACAAACCTTCTTTATTTTATTTTATCCTTGCTTATTTTAAAAATAAAGAGCTTGAATTAAAGGCGCACTGGCATAGGATGCCGAGCACATGCGATCATTTGCCTCAACCGAACCAATATTTTCGTAACTCTATTGTCGGTTGCTATTCCATCGCCCACAACACGCGAACCCATATCCCAAAGTCGGCTACGGCACCCACACGGGAGGAAAGTGGTGAAATTCTCAAACCGTTACCTCCTAATACGTATTTCCATTCGCTTGTATCGACACGTGTCAAGCCTCTACGCACCATTTTCGCTACATTCGGCTACGTCGTAGCGCTACTAAAATTCCTTTCTTAGCATTGAATGAGTTAACACATTGAGTGCCAGCGAGTGCTACGCGCTACGCTCGTAGCCGATTCCCTCATTTTCTCGCTGTGTAGCAGAAAGCGACGATCCACAGAGAACTCTCCTTATGCCCAATGTGTTAAGATAAACCTTCTACTGGTTTCACCAAGTTGAATGCTCGCCTTTACTTTAATCGACTAGAATAACGCCTCTGGCGTTGACCGATCGCTTTAGAGAGCTACGTCGAAGTTTTGTATATTTAAGAAAATGGAAGACCATTTTCTACCAGGTACTGAGCTGAAACGTGGTATTTTTTAATGAAACTATAAAAGATACAATATGTGTATATTTTCAATAACATTTTCTACTCGGTCAGTATCTATCGAGCTAAAATGTGGTATGTTCCATTAAACTGTAAAAAATACAAGTACCTATTATATTTTTAATACAATGACGTCTGTCCAATTTAAGACAATTTTGGCAATGTCAAAGTATGCACGTAGAGTGACGTTGTTTGGTAATGGCTTTGCTCTTATTTTAAGCGAGAAAGCGGGCGGTAGTAGTGCCAGTGACAACACACAAAATAAGCAAATCCGTAAGAGGATGGCGTATAGGTAGATCACAACTAAAAACTCGCAGCTGATCAGTTTACTCCGTGAACGTGACGCTTGCAACAGTGTCGAAATATCGGGTAATTATCCCGTTTCAAATATTAGTTATAATGTGTTCTTTTATTTATGAAAAAAAAAGAAACTAAAATCTAAATCATATTACAAGAAGTATTTAATAATAAAATACCTAGTCAACAAAATGTTTGGTTTCAACCCAATCACAATTTAAGTGGCAAACTACCGTGTTTAGGCCGCGCCATCCCACCCGCCGTGCGCGTGACATTATATGAGATAAAGATTAATGTGTCCCTGCTGGGTGCTTCCTAAATGCTACAAATGGCCGTGGAATTGCTTCCAAGCCTCCTTCTAAGACTACCAACTCTAAATAAAGCGTCCCACTTTATATTACTTTCCTCGAAATACCGCTTTTAGGATCTTGAATACATCTTCAACTAGCTTTTTCCCGCGGCTTCGCTCGCGTTAGAGACAAAAAGTAGCCTCCTCCTCCTTGCGTCGTGTTCCTCAGAATTGAGGGTTGTGACCTCCCTTCTGCATCACCTTCTCACGGATGATATTTGTCCAACTTTTTCTATCTCTGGCGGTATGGAGGGCATTGTGGACTGTGGAGTCAAGTGCGGAGCGGATCTGATCAGACCAACATATAGGGCTGCGTCCACGAGGTCTTTTACCATCTACTTTGCCGGTCACAATGAGCCTCTCCAGATTGCCACTACAATACAATACAATACAATACTCTTTATTGCACACCTCACACAGATGAAATACAGTTACAAGAGAAAATAATAATACAGAACAGTAACAGTAAGGGGTAACAACAGGCGGTCTTATCGCTAAAGAGCGATCTCTTCCAGACAACCTTTGGGTAGTGGAGTACAGATCAAATGAAAAAATGTATTAGGTGGCACAGAGATTAACAAAAGCACACAAACAACACACACAATAAATATACATACCAAAATAATAATACAATAAAACATACATACATACATAAACATACATACATAATAAATACATACGTAAACATACATACATAATATATATATACATAACGATGAGTGAAGGAGAGAAACGACAGTGTCAAAGAAGAAAAGCTAAGGAAGAGACAGATAGTATTCCTTGAGTTTCAACTTAAAGGCAGTTATAGTTTGAGCACGTCTTACGTCAAGGGGAAGAGAGTTCCACAGTTTAACAGCCTGGAAAGTAAACGAAGAATTAAAAAACTTAGTAGAAGAAGAAGGAACGGATAGTAGTAAGTTATGAGAGCATCTTACAGAATTTAAGTAAGTAAAATGTACCTACTACCACTACCTACCCTTCCACCACTACCCTTCCTACCCTACCTACCACCCTTCCTTGCACTACCTTTCCTAGCAAAAAAAAGTAGCCTATGTCACTCACAATCCCTTAAAAATCTCCACTTAAAAAATCACGTCAATTCGTCGCTCCGTTTTGCCGTGAAAGACGGACAAACAAACAGACACACACTTCCCCATTTATAATATTAAGTATAGAACGGATTTTGCTCGGAAAACTTAACGCATTTTAAAATTGCAATGCCAACTTAGTTTCATTACAATTTGCTCCAAGCATTAGTTGTTCAGGGAAAATTTGCAAAAACTTCCGCCGCACACATTGCAGAGTTTCAAACTAGGTGTGATACGGAGGAGTTGTATTCTCTTTTTATTTCTCAGTAAAGAGAAGATATCGCGAAAAAGTTGTGTCCCCGAGCTGGCAACTTGGTCGTCCATTGATTCTGTTTTGCAAAACAATAGCGGGTTTATTCGCAACTTCGCTTTGGATGTATTCAAATGATATCGAAATCGGTTGTGTCTACCCGCTCGCTTGGAAATAAAGGCGCGCGGGTGTGAGAGCGACATAATATTAACATCCGTATTTTTAGTATTACAATAATATAACCTCGACAGTATCTAGATACCTTACTATGTACGTTCCTAATAGACCTATAGAAATTTCTTCTTTTAATTATTTTGGTAGATATTTCCTCTGTGGAAAAAATTGTGAAAATACTTAATTGTGTTTGGTTTTAGTATTTTCCGTACACAGTTATAATTTAATCAAGCAATTGCTACAACATTATTATTAATTACAACAACCAGTTATTTTACATTTGAGTAAGAATATAATTAGATGTTTACATAAAATAATATCAAAAAAACTAAAAATACTCTAATTAAGAGACATTATCCTTCCCCAGTTTGCAACCCCATACCGCCCAAACAGTTTGATATAACCAAAGTAAAGTTACCGTCCAGCTTCACCGCATTCCCAATACAATACATAAATAGTAACAGCGAATAGATACTGGCAATTAACATAAATAAAGCTACGCTGGGGCGCCAGTAAACTCCGTTCAACGATAACTATCAGCCTAATGCAATTGAATAGCTCAACGACGCCCTGGGCGACACCAGCGTAAGTAATACAGTACGGTCCGTTGGATAATTAAGGTCCCTAAGCTGTAGGGTAAAGGAATTGTAATGAAAAGAGGTTCAAATGTACGAATGATTTTGCGTTAAAGGCGTTATTTATCCCTTCTTAGTCAATGCCAACCACTCTTTAGTCCCTCTAAAGGATTAATCCTTTAGAAAGTTCAGAGTACTCTGTAGTTTCAAATTGTAAAATATTGTAATATCAATCCTCTTAATCTTCGAGCAACCCAGGGTACAACACGTTGGAAGGGAGACGGCGACATCTTACCCTACACATTATTCTGTCTCTTTTGCGGGGGCAAACATGCACACAGACGCACTTCTCACACATGTAAAACACAATCTGTGATAATGACACTAACACTTAGAAAATGATACAACTACACAAACCATTAGGTATGGGCACAGCAGCAGCGGATGCATATCGTTTAGTGTGGTAGGGCACAGCACAACGAATGTCGTCTCGCTCAAATCTGGAGCAGAGCCCATCTGGGGAAGTACCTCCACCACAGGTACACAAAACCGAAAACCACAGTTTAATAACACTAGACCCTACTCATAGTGTTGTATTTCTGTTGGTGAGTAAGGTCGCCAGAGCTCCAAGAGGATTCACTGTGTTGACAGCCGGGGACCCACTGAGCAAAGCTTGCCCTTTTAGCCTCCTTTTTTTAAAGGGTCGACAACGCGCATGTAACACCCCTGAAGTTGCAGGAGTCCATAGGCTACGGTGACCGCTGACCATCAGGCGGGATTATGCTTGTTTGTCACCGTCGTAGTATAAAAAAAAAGATCTATTTTATGTACGGACTAGTCAAAACACATATCCGCGTATGCCCATTTGGTCTTATACTTCGGCATCGGGGAAACTGTACGTATGGCGATTCCGTGGCTGTGTTTCTATAACCATAAACTCTAATTGGCATTATGGGTAGTCCTACAGAGTATTCCGTTTGACAGTCCTATCGAGATTTAGTTCAATGACAGTAGAACTAAACAGATTTTTAACCGTTATATCAGATTATTAGAACTCAGCAGTAAGACAAAACGGCATACCTCGTCCCGATTTTCGTCCAACTGTTTTGAATAACTTTATACACATTTAGTTGAGGAAGTTCATAAAAATCACCCATTCCCAATCAAGGAAAAACTAAACGCATGAGGTTGATCGATCGGTACAAATGGATAAAGGTTTTTTGTGATTGTTAAATGTTTTGATCTAATAATATTTATACGCCAACATCTTATAGTTTAAACTTTCGTGAGTCATACTGATATTAGATTGCAACGGTTAACACTCACGAATTTTTATCACAATAGGCGTGACATGTGTGTAGTGATGCCTGAGTCGCGAAGGTGACAACACTCTGTCTGTCCGACGGTGACTGCCCGATGCAGTCGAAACATGTCACGCCTATTGTGATAAAAATACGTCACTCACGTATTTTTAACCGCCGCAATTTATTAACGCCAACATCTTGCAAAAACTTTAAGTGATTCATTAATGAATAGGCATTTTTTATATGTAACAAGTTTATTGACGACCTACCAAAGACCAATTTTGGTATCGGATTCACTCGCAGGGTTTATTGGCGTTATTCCGAATTACAGGTTATTTCGAAAATCACAGAAATATCACCCGATAATTGCATCATCTCGGGAGTCTCATTTCGATATTACCCTACCCTATTAATGTATTTCTATCTCTTCCAGTAGCATACGCTACATCGTCATCAAGTTTTATGTTTATGTGAGGTTGTTTCTGACCGAATTTGTTTTAAGGATAAAAAAAAGCGAAAATGGTATCTATTTGTTTAAGACGTGTAAAATACTGTAGATTAAAAACTCCCATTTTCTTTATTAAACGATTCTCCTCCTCTCATTTATTTGCTCATACTGTAAGTGTTGATGTCCTCCTAACACGCTAAAAAGGCATTACAGAACTTAGATATACAGGGTGCTAATGGGAATGGTAGCTTCAGTTCTATTTCAAAACGGCATATGTTTACATGGAGTTGGCGTTCTTACGTCGTTTTAGACTCAAATAAAAGGTAATGAGCATTCCTGTTTATTCAGTGCCGTAAATTGCCCTGTTTTTAAAAAGGTAAGCGCGTTCGCTTGCGAACATGAACATGTTTTGCTGGTTTAGTTTGAATCTCAAGGAATAAATTATTTTTTTGTTTTAGTCTATGTCGTGTAATATAAATGTTGCATTTCTATTGCAACTGCAGTTTTGCGGGATGTCACCGTCGATTTTCATGATAAAGTACCTAGTGGCTCTCTGCTAGTTGTCTGGTGAATCAGAGAGCAGTATTTGAAAGCTTCTTTGGCCGAGTTTATTGACAGGTGTGTGCTTGCTCGGCTGGGTCAAAGTGGTCAAACAGAAAAAAAACTATAATACTTACTCGTAATACTCGTATTTCCTGTGGATTACCCAAAAGTTGAGGCCTATAAATTTTGATTTTATCATTTAACCACATGAACGTGTACTTCTTTTCTATTAAGCTGTCCTGACTACAATCCTACTTAATACTTAGATTCTAACGACATATCCACAAGTTTTTAATGAGATTTTTTTTTCTTTACTGTGGAGAATAGATAAAAGCTTATGCCCACAAGCTGCTAAATATTCTCCACAGAATATTTTTGCTTATAATCGTTTTTTTTTATTTTACAAGGGGGTTAACACAACACTGTCTACCTCATCAAAAAACTATTCAATCTTCCCCCAACTTTCTATATCACATAACTAATAATAATAATAGAAAATAAATACTCGTTTGTAATCGAAGATTTTTTTTCTCATTTGACCCTTATCCGGGTCAAATGAGAAAAAAAATCTTTTATCCCATAACTCAATATAAAAGAAGTACTCGTTTGTGCGGATAAGGATCAAATGAGAAAATGAATCTTTATAGCTCTTAGTTTTTGGTAGTCCACAGAAAAGACAGTAACATCGTTTTGTATTGCGTCTCCATTACTCATTCTATCACGGAGATTTAAAAAAACAACGTTCGTTTAAGTATGCTGAAATCATGCACTGCTTTCTCAGCTGGGATGTAACCTTAGCGTATTTATGTATGTGTACTTGTATGCTTGTGTAGTCAATTGTTTATGTGCATTTGTTTTTGTCTATTTGTGACTTTTCTTTCACATAGTAAAATTGAATTTTGCTATTTGTCAGTAGGTACCAAAGTACTCTTGTTTTAACAAAGATATCATTAAAGGTGGATTTACTTTCGCTCGATCCACAAAGGAAACATTATTCACACATGTATTTTTCATTAATTAATCCCGAAATTAAACTTTCGTGTTTACAAAGCTTTAGGTCAGACAAAACGTATGCCAGAACACTGCTCATAAAACTTAAATCCTAGTTTTTGCTCTGAGCCGCTGATATATGTTTTGTATGCGTCGTTTTCCAAAATAAACGTGGATTAAATCCGTAGTATTTCAACGTGATAGCTCTTATTCTACTGGCTATTTTCCGTAACTTTGTTTATGCGGAATTTTCGGGTTTAATTTTCAGTTTTTTTGTAGTACGTATAGTCACCCAAATTATAGAAGATAGGTTATTAAGTAACCTAACATCCAACTTCTATAGCTGGTAATTTGGCAGTGCATCATTATATGCATCAATCAAAAAATACTGATTTACGACAAGAAAAAAGGTTACTTGCGATACTATTGTTACAAAATTATGACTTAGTTATTCTTTGGATCATACAAAAAACATGCTTTATATTTCTATGTAAATTTTGAATTTAAATTGCCATCTAAAACTAGTCTTTCTAAAAAAAATTGTACGAGGCTTTTGTTCGTACATTAAGCTCAGTTTAGAATTGACAAATACAAAATTAGATTCGTCCCATTTATTTTATGTTACTCCAAACAACCTCTACCAATATGCAATGCACATTTTATTTGTTATTATAATTACGTTAGTTATGTGATTTTATGTATATATTGAAATTTCACTTTCATAAACTATATTTAAACATGCACTTAAAGATAATGATACTAACAATAAAACAGCAATTCTTCCAGAAACCTCCATTTAAGAACCATCATAAATTATTCTCCGAAACAGTGATATTATCAAAGAAAATTTTAAAAATCTGATTCGAAACAACATTACATTTTTAAACAGACAGCCATAAAACGATCAAGTCATAACCAAGGACGCACTCCGCCGTAATAAAAGCAGATCTCTTTTTTTTTCAAGTCATAAAGACATCTGTTTTATGTCCCTAGTTTAGAGTTTGGAGTCTTTTCGCAAACTTCGTAATTAGAGCCTGCATTTGCAACTTTGTCGCTTACCTGGGTTAAAACTTTTGGTTTAATTATCTTGGAGACGTATTTTATTGCAAGAAAAGACTTATCGTTGTGTGCGTTTTACCTATAGTCATGGCTTTATAAAGGGCTGTATTAAAAGTTGCTTTCCATCGAATCCGTAGAATAAGCTGTTCCATAGTTGAACCAATATGTCTCTTATAACATTTCTTTATTTGTTTATTTCAATAACAACTAAAACACATAAAACTAAAATAATATAAATGTTAAATTAAATATTCCCCCCTCGGCATGGTACCATAGACGCTGGCAGCGTTTCCTCGCTGTATTGCAATACTAATGCGCTGGGCGAGGAAACTGCCAGCTTTACGGTCGCCGTTAGCGCCCACAAGCCTCTTTAAATATCCAGAAGTGCGTGGCCGCTCGAACCTCATGGATCGAGGGTCTCGACGCCGAACGTCTCTGCTGCCGCGCCGGGCTTGGCTACAGCTCCGTGAAGATGTGACGGGACTAGGGTGTCAACACAGGTGGCGTCCCACACCAGCACCCGTCCCATCCTTTACATGTATTTTATTACTACATAGTTTGTTGTGATCAAACGTGTTGAGTTAGATATCAAAGTCCATCCTTAACGTACTTAACGTACACCCGCAATGTGATCTATTTCATTCTACATGGGAATTCATCATTCAAAAATGTAAGAAATTCATTGAAACATCCTAAATGTGTTAAAATGCCATGTCTACCTTAGATTTTAATTATTGTAATTTTAGTATATAGGTACTTGTAATTAATATTTGTAACGCTTTGGCATGTCAGTTGTAAGTTACAGATGTATACTTGTAAAATAAAATAAAATAATTTTATTAGAAAAAAATGTGTGACAGTAGACTGGGTGAAACGGGCGGGGCCCTGCCTGATCTATCAATTCCTATAGAAAGCGTCACGTGATAGCTCGCAGCCCTCGGACGTCACGTGACATTTGAAACGTGACGCCCGTCCCGGCCCGCCCCGCCTTGGTCTATTGTGAGTCATCCTTTAACGGAATAAAATATTTTATCTACCGAAATCTTTGTAAAGGTAATAAAGGTTACAGTAGTATACAATTATGTTGATTTTTACCAAATAAATATGTATATGCTATATATATACCAAACTTATAAAATCACCCAGTGAGAACGCTAAAATTAATTAACATTATGTTACATACTGTATAAGTACCGTCAAGTTCATAAATATATGAACATTTCCAAGATTTCAAAAATATCATGTTTAAATATAATGCATTCATCTGCACAGAATATGTAAGAACTCGATTATACACACTCATACTAAAATAAAATTGAAATCATATAAAAAAAATATAATCAAGCCACCGCAATTTAATTCTCACAACCTTCTTTGACTGACTTGATCTGTGTTGCCGCCTTAATATTTTTTTACTTTACAAGCACCAAACAAATACCGTGTGTCGCGATGATATCCACCTTTTACAAAAATGCAGAGCTGGAGTGGAATGCCGAGGATGCTGCCAGACGTGTGGTGTTGCTAACAAAAGGTGAACAGCGAGGGATACAGAAAGTTATTTATTTTCTAGGAGAAGGGGTTTTTCTACAGAATCAGTAGGTAAAAATGCGCTACCGAATGCAGTGTTGTCGTGACGAAAAAAATGTGCAAAGTCTCCTGTCAATTAATTAAGCCCCATCCAGATTAAGCGCGGCAAAGCAAATTCTCTAAAAGAGTACGTTTTGCCGCGCATAATATGATCTCAATAAGAGAGAACCAGAGAGAGCGTTGGTAGCCTAGCGGTAAGAGCGTGCAATTTTCAATCAGAAAGTCGCGGGTTAAAATAATAAACGGCCGCCTAGCCTAGTTGGTAGTGACTGCCTACGAAGCAGGAGGTCCGGGTTCGAATCCTGGTCAGAGCATTTATTTGTGTGTTTATCACGAATATTTGTTCCTGTTATGGGTGTTTTCTATGTATTTAAGTATTTATATATATCTGTCTATTATATTTGTCGTCGCCTAGTACCCACAACACAAGCCTTATTGAGCTTACCGTGGGACTAGGTCAATTTGTGTAAGATCGTCCCATAATATATATATATATATATATAAAATCCTGGCGGCTCTTACCAATGAGTTTTTTGAACATACGTAAGAAAGATAATTTTATATTAACCAATCGCTTTTCGGTAAATCGGACTAATCCCAATAAGGCTTAGTTTACCCTCTGGGTTGGAAGGTCAGATGGCAGTCGCTTTCGTAAAACTAGTACCTACGCCAAATCTTGCGATTAGGTGCCTAAGCAGACCCCAGGCTCCCTACACGAACCATGCCGGAAAAACGGTAGGAAGAAGAAGAGAATTTACTCATCAGACTTGGTGTCGATCAAACTTTATGTAATTGGACATAATATTAAAAAGTATGTAAAGGAACCATAGATCTAAAAAATAAAGTATTGTGTCAAAACTGCAATGTAAATTACAAGTAGTGCACTAATGCGAATGTCTTTATAAAAAGGTAGCCAAGTGTGAGTTGGACTCGCCCAGCAAGGATTCCGCACAAAGGATGCTTCCCCCCATTAATGACCTTAAGGTACCTCCTACTACTTGGTGGCGCGGAAGCACGGTACCAGTTTTCGGGTTTTCTCCTGTACTTTTGCTTCAAGCTCTTTCCCTTTCGTTATTCTAGGTCAACGGGAAGTACCCTATACATTTTGATTCCCATTGCAAATTTATGGGACATAAACGTATCTTTTAATTGCGTTGACGTAAAGGTTTGGTTTTTCACAGCTTTAAGGGACCGCAGACCTGTGTATGGTACAGTCAACGACAAATATACGAATAGAGCCAAAGTGCCAATGTATACACGACCTTATTGTTCAAAAGTCCTGTATACATATTTTTGGCCCTTTGGCTGTATTCATATTATTTCATATCTTAAATTCAAATTCAAAACGTTATTCTTAAATTCAAATCCAAAACATTATTCTGCAAGTAGGCCTCAAGGACACTTTTACAAGTCAATAAGCATTACAGTAAAGCATTTACATATTTAGAATATAGACTTACATTAATGGTATCGGCTAAGCAAAAAGCAAAAAGTAACAAGTCCTTTCAAAATTCAATTATAAATTATAGTGGATAGCGAAACCTGTTTCCACCGTGATACAGTCTTGTACTAGTACGGGGAACAGATGATGCTTACTCACTTTCTTCTAAAAGTTTCTACATATACTTACCGGATATAATAGATCAACTGTAGGCTGTACCTCAATGGCGTAGGGCCTACAGTTGGTCAGCATTAATTATTATATAGTTTAACATTAATATTAACCTGCAAATGTAAGCATATTGTGTCATAAGCATTGAATAAAGTTATTTTTATTTTATTTATTTTATTTTTTATTTTATTTGCATGTACAAACATTTACAATATAGCGAGAAGTAAAAGTATAATCTAAATACTGATAATACAACAGCCAAAACCTGGGTTTATTTATTGCTTAGTATATTTATTTTAATATGGTTATATTAAAATAAATATACTAAGTAATATGGCAAGAGATATATAGTCTCTATAGTTAATAATAAATTAAGTTTGGAGATGTAAAAGGTCCCCCAACGTCATAAAATTTGGAGATGTAAGCTTTGTAGCTGACTGTATTATTTAAATTTGCTTCTACGCGTTCTTGAGATACAGGGTCTTGACAGAAAGACGGACGGACAGACGGACAACAAAGTGAGCCTATAGGGGTCCCGTTTTTTCCTTACGGAACCCTAAAACTGTGCCCTGCAAATTTTGAACACTTACAGTCATTTACTAAATTAGAACATTTGTAAACTTTTCCATTTAACCTCACGCTATCCTCAAGAATCACTATTTTATTTCCAAACCGCGGCAGCGTTATGCCTACTCGTTAGCAAGGCTCGGATACCGGTTAATTTTTCAAACCGGTATCATGTACTTGGCGCAAAACCTTTATATTTCGGTTACGTTCGTGAAACCGTTATTTTTAAACCGGTTTTTAGAGTAATATTTTAATAAAGTTCTTGTTCGTCTAACCGGTTTAGAACAATAAAAACCGGTTTTTGCGACGCAGGATAAACAAGTTACAGTCCAGTTAGCAAAGTTTAAAAAGCACGTCGTTTCGCATATTTAATCATTTTTAAGCGTGTTTTCTTCTGCCGCGAACTAAATATATTCAAAGAAATAATAATATCAAATATTGAAGAAATAATATTATAAATAATATAAATTCAGTATTTCCCACACTATTTTTACTTTTTAGTAGGTACGACTATAATATTCCAAAATAATCACAAATTATGTATTAACAGTTTACTCCAGGTTTGCAAATTATACACTATTGCGGTTTAAAAAAATGTAAGTAATTTATACAGAGTGAATTTTTTATGGGTCAGTGAGGGCACCTACCAGATCCTGTGCTGCTACATAAAAACTATATTTTTAGACCTTCCCTTCCTTTTCGATTTACACCGAATGGAGATAGGCGTTTACAGATTCTAGAATAAAAACCTACATGGTAAGAGAATGTAAGGTAATTTCTAGACAGTATTTTTTTAATGGCGATGTATTCCACTCCTGCCTGAGATCAAAAGAAAATAAGTATGGAAAAAAAATCCGGCTATAAATCGAAGCCCACACAATAGTTTCTATAGGAATATTTTTTTTATTTTCATAGATTTTTTTTTCATACTAATCGTTTTAATTAGCACAAGCCTAGTGGTACTAGGCCCATATTTAAAACAACTTTTTCCTTACATTTACTATGGAGAAAGACTGAAGTTTTATTTATATTATATTCAATCACCGACGCGGCAGTCTAACATATGGGGAATACCTTGTTAAGTACCTCCCCCGAATATAGATTCGCGCGACCAGGGCATCATGATAAAAAATGGTATAAGAAAAATATTTTAATCTGTCATATTAAATAATAGTGGAATAAGTTACCTACTTACTTGTTAAAAGGTGTTCATGTAAAATCTGGCAATATCAGTGAAACTTTAAGGAGTAGCAGGGTTACAAAGATCCGACAAACCAAACGTTATCTTGACTTACTGGAGCGCAATAGATTATTATTTATTTTTTAGGAAATGTTGCGCGATCTGTACATCAAAATCTGCCACGCGCGAGTATTTCCGCGTATTTTTGGCATTCAACTAATTGCATAGTTTCTTTTAAGCAACTAATACAACAACAACAAACAAGTTTAATTCCACAAAAATATGCTAATAACAAAAAAACAATTTAAAATATGTATAGATAAGATGCCATAAATCCTCCGCTTGAGGCATAGTTCCTAGGATGCCACGTAATTGCTTTATTTATATTTGTACCTGTAAGTGATTTTAAAATTGATAAAAACAAATAATTACATACATTTATACCTCTTAATTAGTATACTTTCATTTTTAGGGTTCCGTACCTAAATGATAAAAAGGGGGTTCCTTTTTATTATGGAGTGACTCAGTATGTCTGTCACATCATTAAAAAACGTCTCGAGAACTACTTAAGCTACCGATGTTATATTTGGAATAGTTACAAACGAGGTTACTCTAGACACAATTAGAGAGAATCTATCGCATATTTTAATTTACATACTATCAATGATGATTTGATGATGTTACTCGAGCAGATGGAGCGAAAGCGTACTCCACTAGTGGCGACGCGTAGAGAAACGGCCGCAGGGCCGTCCTCAACGAAAGTGGAATTAAGACCATTGTGCTGTATGCAGGCTCTACCTGGACAAGAATGGCGGCTGATAGGTGTTTATGGAGCACGATGGAGTAGGCCTTTGCTCAATAACGGGTAGCAAAAAAAACAGAAATAAGTAATTTTGTAAAATGTATTATTTGGAAAATAAAGACTTATGTTAGGCATGTCTTTCCCATCACGGAACAATGGTGTTGCGGAACAATGTAATGAAATGTACACCGAGCGGATGTTGCACTTGCCCGAACCATGGGACGCACGCAGAGGCAGCACCCGCCAGGGTGTATGTACTATTGAGATTTAATGGAGTCCAAAATATACTGGACTATTAGGTGAAAGTGGTGCACTAAATACTGGGTTATGGAAAATAAAATCGGGCGTCTGTCTAAGAAAAAGGTAAGCAATTTGATTTACGGCAGACGGTGACTCGCCCACATAAGAGGGGCTCCCACAAAAGGTGACATCTAGGATGGCTCAAGGGGGCAACACCGGTACGAGTATCAGGGATGAAGGTAAAGAGGTGTCACTGACACATAGCCAACTCGCCACTTAGCTTTCCACATCTACCATCTATTATTATTATATTCTTATAATATTATTATCAATGAAAAATTTATACAAGATGGTGCTAAAATTTTAATTTTAGTTGGTGCGTCATCACGTAATGTAGGGTGTGAAAGTGCCAAATTTGGACTAAAAAGAATGTGTTTTATTTCATCTATACTTAAACCAAAATGTAAAAAAAGATAATTTTCTTATTATGAATTTCATCCGTATGGGACTGATAATTATGTTTGTATTACATTTGAACGGCATCCTGCCTGTTGTTAGGACTAATAGGAAAATATGAAAATGCATTTAGAAAAAAAGTTTTTTTTTTGGTTCCATGTCTCATACAAACTTTTTATTCTGGATAGGAATTGAATAAATAAGCACAAATAAATGTTTGTAACAAATTACCTTTTTCTCGTAACCTGTATATATGTTTTTCTTCTGTAAAGGCCACTAACATTAATTTAAAATCGAGGAAAGGTCTGAAGATCATTTTCGTGTAACATTTCGGGATCTGTTAGTTGACCCCATTGGCCCGAAAAGAAAATACACCCTGTATGAACTTATATTTTGATTTCTTTTAAATAAATTATTGACACTGTTGGCTGTCACCTATAAATACCAGCTCACTGGTTTGCCTATATTTTTTGACCCGTCTCTAGATACATGTATGCAAAATCATAAAACTAAAATTGTTAAAGGAACCATCCGTTCGTACGTCTTGCGACTTGAACACGAAATCTGGCAACGTCGCGTTTAGACCGTCAAGTTGCTTTTCGGATAAACCGGTTAAATCCAGGTTTTTATTATGTTCTTAAAACGTTTGCGTTCTTGGAGAAAGTTCGGAGTAAAACCGAAATAAACCGGTATAAACCGCTATTTTTTAAACCGGTTCCGAGCCCTGCTCATAGCAATCCGATCCGGTTCGATCCAATCCGGGACGATCTGTCAGTTTCGATAGAAATAATCACGTGGTAGCTCGGATCTCTCGTAGGTCACGTGACGTTTTCTATAGAAACTGACAGATCATCCCGGATCAGAATGTGGAGTTATCCTTAACGTTTCTATTTTATATTTCTAAATAACATTCGAAGATCGTTCACGGTAGGCCTGACAGTCACGGCCCTCTATCCCGCTAACACACGCGCCCCACCTTTACATTACAGGCGGCCCGATTACCCACTAAATAATAATTACTCGGCACTTTAATCACTCCCAGCAAACAACGCGTCACGCGACACTGATAGCGACAAACATGACTCCGTGGTATACGCACGCAATATAGCGATATTACTTACTGTCATGTCGCCAGATTTTTCATGTCGCAACAGTTATAACCGCGTAACCGTCGCGAAAAATATACACTAGCGCTGGAGAAGTTTTAGTATGAGTTGCATTCGATAAAGTAACGTGACGATCGCTTTACTTTATGTCTTAATTTGTATACGCTGAAATTAAAGACTTTAGAACAGATTTATCGCGTTTATTAACACCATGACCTTACGTTTCGAGCCCTTTATCGTTTTTACAGAATGCGAATTCTCCCCGTCAATCAAAAAAAGTTACTTGTGCAGACTACCTACATACAAAAATAATTAAAAAAAAAAAAAAAAAACAAAGGTTGGTCTACAATGCCCAGAGGAATTTATAAAGCTAGTAATACAGAGCCGGAAGGGCATTTTATGATTAAAGTTAAAAATTTATTAATTGAAAAACCCAGTGAGGATTAACATACATGCAACTTACAAACGGTTCCCTAACTGGCTAGTGGGGCAGAAAGAAGCGACAAGAAAACTAAACAGTATACGCTGTTATAAATTATTATTAGATCGTGTCGGAAGTCAAAAAACGCAGACATTGGCAAAATTCATCTCCCCACAAGATGTGAAAGCCACTCTACGAAAAAAAAAAATGAGACTTAACGTGAAAGGGACCGCCACGTAAATTTATAGAATGCGATATATACTAGTAATTCTGAGATACAGGAATGTAGTGACATTTCAATTTTCTATGCAAAAAGTCGTGGCATAATTCGCGTCGAATACAATACAATACAATACTCTTTATTGCACACCTCACACAGATGAAATGCAGTTACAAGAGAAAACAATAATACAGAACAGTGAGGGGTAACAAAAGGCGGTCTTATCGCTAAAGAGCGATCTCTTCCAGATAATCTTTGGGTAGTGGAGTACAGATCAAATGAAAATATGTAGTAGGTTCTACGCAGATACTACGCAGAATAGATAAAACACAGATGTATCAATTTTTTTGTAGTTTTTTTTTGACGTTCATAAGTGCATTGTAATGTGCCTAAATTGAAAAATAAAGATATTTATCATTTATTTATTTGCGTATTTATTTTTTGCGGCTCCCGCCGTGGGTGGGAACATTAATTGCATGCAAAAAAACGCAAGTAGGTATAACGGGTTGGCCCTAATAGACTAGCACGTTTGGCGGAATAGCAAAGTAATATTATTTTCGTTGTTAATATGGAATTCCGCAAAGTAACGCCTGATTCCATAAATTAAATTTTAGACTACCAGCATGCCTACCACAAACATCGAAAATGGGAAACGGGAAAACCTCATTTTCACTTCAATATGTAAGTGCGACAGAAGCAGATACAAAGCCGAATCGTTCAAAAAATACAATACGGCGAGAAATTATTTAATTAATTTGTATTTTACTAAAACGAAAACGTTGACTTTACAGCGCAAACTCATATAAATTCAAAGAAAATTAAAACATTTATAAAAGCAGCGGAAGAACCTAAACGGTACTGATAGATTGAGTCGAATCTCACGATCATCGCCCCTGATCATATTAAGATTGAATGTGAGCTCTTAAACTCCCGGCTTTCTACGAAATTAAATCAGAATTGCTCGCTTTTTTACTGACATTGAATAGGTTTACCGAAATGAGTTTAGATATTTTTAGCCAACACGATAGCACAATACTTGATGGTTAATAAAATTATAGTACCGTATAGGGTGAAAAATGCGAATGGCAAAAAGGGTTTAATTTTATATGTGTTTCTTATTTAAAGGGTGATAATCAGAACCATATTTACCATACAAATAGCTATTACCACGAAAAAATCGTGAAGAAACCGGACTAATCCCAATAAGGCCTAGTTTACCCTCTGGGTTTAAATGTCAGATGGCTATCGCTTTCGTAAACTAAACATCTTGGGGATATCTAAAAAGAAGAGATATTAGGTACCTAACTAAGATTCAACACCGTCCGTATCAAAACATCTACAGATTTTTTAAATACAAGGATGGTGGCAAACAACCATACGGCCTGCCTGATGGAAAGCCGTCACCGTAGTCTATGGATGCCTGCAACTCCAGAAGAGTCACATGCGCGTTGCCGACATATTAAATTCTTGATGTTATTGTATTGTATAAGCACAACAAAATTTAAAACAGACAGTGAAATTTTGTATGCTTGCATATACGAGTAATATCACTATTTGACGACCAGTTGGCGTAGTTGGTAGTGACCCTGCCTGCTAAGCCGATGGTCCTGGGTTCGAATCCCGGTAAGGGCATTTATTTGTGAGATGAACACAGATATTTGTTCCTGAGTCATATATATCATAAATTGAAAGAGATGTCATATACTAATGAAAAAGTGACCAAGGTCCCCGGTGAGCAGGGCTTTCGCGGCAGACGCCCTAACCACTGGGCTACCCGATCACGGCGACCAGAGTCCGAAATTTCCTAAGTATATGCAACCCTCACAAAATTTTTTTTTTATAAAAATTTGTATATATATATATCGTTGTCTGAGTACCCGTAACACAAGCCTTCTAGAGCTTACTGCGGGACTTAGTCCCCTTAGTACTTAGACCCCACATATTATAGTATTTTTGGACGTTTTATTACTATCCTTTAAGAATAAATATTTAAACGAAAACTGAAAGTAGACTGCATTCGGGATGGTTATACGAGCGTAGCACGTGTTCATGCCACTCCGACTCGTGTTCGGGACGCGCTGACAAGACGGGTATTTGAGGTGAATGCATTTATTCTGAGCACTGGCAGCTTTCTTTATTAATCTTGCTATTTACTGATTCAAGAAGTAAACAGTAATGTTTAAAAATAGATTGTAATCGGGCGTTTTGGGCGTCCGTCCGCTAGCCGTACATAGGCTACGGTGACCGCTTACCATCAGGCGGGCCGTATGCTTGTTACCGTCGTATAAAAAAATTTGTTTCTTTTATTGTTATTAAAACACTATTTATTTTGTTTCATTTTATTTTGTAGGGTCCACTGAAAATCAGCGTCGCTGCACTATGGTGCTTCGAGAAATGCTGAGTGGCATCGTTTTTGGGACAACAAAGCTTTCAATTGTTCAGTGTGTTTTTAGTTATAAGATTGCATAATGTTTCAAATAAAACAATTTTCATTTCATTTCATTAACATGTACTCATGTGAAGGAAAATACAAAAAACGTAACCATGGACACTAAAACTACTGTAACTGGCGGTTTCTTAAATTTAATAAACCCAATATGGGATCAGGGAGAAAATAATCTTCTGTTTGAATAAAAAATGAGAAGATTTTCCGGGGTCGTTCATCTTCGGCGAGTGAACAGCGAATGTTTTAGGATTGAAAATCAATGTCACTGCTGACGGAAAATGGGGGCACAAATACCTTTTTGGTGAGATTCAATGTGGTTTTAATTTGCAAGATAAGTGAATAAGGTAGGACAGGATGTTTAATTTTAAATTAAGTAAATGAAGCTAATATATTAAATTGCAACAGTTAAAATTCACGTATTTTTATCACATTCTATCTATTTATCACAGTCTGGGAATGAGTACTCGGGTTTAGGTCTGTACAGAGCGCGGGACTAACGATTCGTATGAACGTTCTAATGGTTTTTGCACTGTCGGAACTGAACTGAACTAAAGACTAAGGACTGATTTAACTATTTGGCGTAGAACTAGTTCCTTTCTGTCCGTGATGGGATATCATTACTTTTAGTTCTTAGTTCCTGACCGATACAAGCCTATCTTAGACTAAATCGCGTCAAGACGTCATGCTCCAGAACTTTTTTGCCGCATCGGCTATCGGTTCTGCGAGCAATGCCACCACCACCATTTAAGTTAGCAATTCTCTGAACTATTAACAACCTTGATTCGCCGGCGAACTACGAGCAGAAGGTTGTTTAGACTACGCTGTCTATTTGTATTAAGGAAACTAGCACTACTGTTACACACTCGTAACTCTCTGATAAATGTGCGTTCATTCGCAAAGATAATTCCACCTAAAAAAGCTTCCAAGACTATACTCGTAATTTACGTCCTCTAAGTTAAAATTGCAGCAGTTCATAAAACAAAGGAGATCCAGGGTGACTTAAAAACGAACGTCCATAATGAATGTCAGAAGAAACGCTGGGAAATCCGCGCGGTTAAAAAGAATACTTAAATACTTTCAAAGCTGTTTGAGTCCCATAAATAAATGCGACACTTTAAATAGGACTTGAATTGTTGAAGCGTGCAAGAACGGTATAGTTAATGTAAGTGGTTAGGGAGAATGAGGAAGTTATTTGCAATTTTTCTCGTTTATTAAAATGGAATGGAATACAATGGGGAATGGAAATGTAGCGACCTATTACTGGGCAGAGACTTATTGCCGTTGTTGTTTTTTAAAGAACATTCAGAATGAATCGTCAGATTAATGCGCCCTGGATTTGGAACTGCTCAACTGAGGAACTATTTTCAACCGTTTATAAAATATAGATACAGTTTTGGAAACGTAGTGAATTCATCAACATTATATAATTAAGATTTTGTAAAACTCTTATAATTTCGCCATGTCCGGCTGTCTGTCTGTCTGAGCCTAAATACAACCTTAGGCGAGGCAACGACCGTCGCCCACCATGCACAAGGTCAGCAAAATCCAAATAGTGCCTGCACTCCATCGGACGTAAACCGTGTCTCTGAAGACATAAAAACTGTCATAAGTGACAATGTTTTCAAATAGAAACTTAAAAATCATCCATTGCCTGCTGCCTACTACTCGTTGAACGAATTCTTCGCATAATGTAGGTAGGAAGATAGGGACCAAAGGGCATCACAATGTGTAGAAATAAATTATATTGTATATATTTCGACTATTGTAAGCCATGTAATTAGTTAAGTATTAATTATTGCAATAATTGACGTTTAAAATAAATAATATTGTATATAATGCGACTATTGTAAGCCATGTAATTAATTACATATTATTTATTGTAATATTTGACGTGTAAAATTTGTAATTTCATAAATAAATCATTGCATTGAATAATTGTGTGTCTATTCGCAGGTAAGCTCAGTGACCGTTAGCACTTAGAAACTGTATTACTTAGGTATGAATATAAAAATAATCACGCCAGCAAAATGGTAAAAGGAAATGAGATTATTTTTCGTTTTGGGTACTACCCGCAAAAGTAAAGGTAAAGGTGATTTTTTCGTTTAAAGTATAGATATAGGATAAAACGACTGGATACCTACACAGCCGTAAAAAATGTCGCCACAAAAGAGCTGTAGTTGCGACTCTTTTTCATATAGTCTTATTTGGAACCTGACGATTCGTCAAGTGCCAGCAGCCTACTTTTGACAAGTGTTGGCTTGGTATGGGCATAATATATGGTATAAGAAAAATAATGTGGCAGTTGGACTAGTATTAAAATGATGCTTGGGTCGTACATAGGGGGAGCTCAAAAGTAAGATAATAATCAGAATTGAAAATATAAACCTGCGACGACCCCACATAATGTGCAAAAAGTGTAAGGAAAATAACAATATCACCATAATTATTACTTAAGGTGAAAGAAGCCATAAGCTTTCTAACTGTAAACAAACTTCCATTTTTAGGTTTTGGCATTTTCCTTAAGCTGCGCTGTTGACGAATATACAAAGGTGTAACACCTTTATATTTTACAAAGTCATTTCATTACCTTTCAAAAAAACAAGAACAATAAAAGCTGACTTCCGCACCACTTATTCAATTTGCGTGGGACGAAATTGAAGGCGTTTTCGAGGAAACTGGAATTTAATATTGTCGTCACAAAACGCAATATTATATAATAATTGCGACCCGCCACGTGGGACTGGTTAAAATCAAAATGCAATTTCGTTAGCATTTCTTCAATGCAAGCTTTTAAAATTATTTAAGAACAATTCGCTCGATAACTGTATCAAGTGATTTTTTTTATAATTTTAGTTTTAATCTAGTTTCCTTTAACAGAGATATTGCATTAACATCACACATATTGTTGTTAATACTAGAATATGTTAAAAAGAGCAATTTTCTTTTAATGGTAAAAAAATGTGTTCTCTTCTCTTGCTCAAAAAGTTCGTCTTTAAGTCGAGGCTAGGCGAAATTTAATCGCTTTTTATGCTTTGAGCATATAAATCCAACGCTCACCGGCGCCCCACGCTCCCGGCCACGCGAGCATTGATGTTTCATTTTCAACGATTTAAAGTGAAATAAGACCTAATATTTTCGTCACAATCGCAGTGAAAAGCAGAGTGTATATCTCGTGCATAAATTAAAAACCCATTTTATCCTTGACTACTACAATATTGGTCCTCGTTGCTCTCGGATCAATAAAAAGCCTTAAGTAAAATGGGTTACTTTATGCCCTTGATATACAATCTAATATTTTACGTACCTATAATATTAAATCTGTTAAGGGAACCTTGACTTTTTTCTCCGTGTATAAACTTCGGTAATTATATCAGACGTTTTGATGAATGTTAATTTTAGCCGGTCTTTCTCCGGGACCTCGGGGCCATGTTGTATATTATTATAGTCTTTTATATTTTTTTAAAGCCTAATATGACTACTTTAATGTAAATATATAAACAAATATTAGGGGGACAATATCTCACAGATCGACCTAGTACCAAACTAACCAAAGCTTGTAATGTAAGTACTAGGCGAGATTGTACATACTTATATTCATAAATACATATATTACAACTACTTTAGAGCAAATACTATAGGTAATACATACTAATATAGATAAATACATACATATTAACATACAAAAGGTCCATAACTCAGGAACAAATATCCATGATAAACACACAAAATTTATAAATGCATTTACCAGGATTCGAACCCGAGACCTCTAGCTTCGTAGTCAGGGTCACTACCGACTAGGCTAAAGAGACTAAGTATGCTATTTTTTCTACTGTATACGCTTTAACCCTTTAATGAGCAAGACTGTAAAATGTTGTACTTTGAGCGAGGTGTTATTGAATTGGGATAATACCTCTAAAACATACGTTCACACGACATTTAATTTTATACTAAACGATTTATGCTTTTTTGTAAAAGATAACACATTACCGCTAATTGATAGGGTTTTAAAACAAATATTTTTTTAACCGATAAAGTGGTACCGTCATCTGAAAACAATAACATTTATATCTCATTCTTACTTACTCTATAAAATTTAAATTAAGAGCAAGCATTTATGCTCGAGCTCGCAGCAGTTTTGCTTAAGTATTTTTAGTAATCATCAAGCATATATGACAGTATTCTTATTAATAAAATGAGCTTCGAAATAAAAATCATAATATTTTAACACACTCGCAAATGGCGTGTCTATTTTTGAGCCTTAATTTTTTTAAATCAATAAACACAAGTACACAAACAAATTAAGTAATTTTTTATTCTGCGTAATAAAATTGATATCCATTAAAATTACGGAGAGCTCGTGATATGTATGTATTTAAAGCAGTGTGTGCAACCGTAAATAATTAGGCAATAAAACACTCGATATAATTTCAGAATTCTCGGAATCAGCTACATCGTTTCAATGAAATTTAATATGAGAGTGTTTTCGAGAGCAGACAACGCGAGTCTTCTTGTTTTCATAATATTTTCAAAGCTCCCGGACACTCAAGATAAATTAACTCTATCAAGTAGTCTGGGCTATAATAGACATGAAAATTAAATGAACCTACTTATTTTGCTGTAAGGTCTAGGTTAAAAGGTCTGCGGACTGACTCGACCTCAAATATATTGATTTATAAAGCGATTTTAATAATAAATGGTGCTACATTTAACCTAAGTCTCTGAGGGCTGATGAATAATGAGTTCTACAGCCTTATATATTAAGTTGATATAGTTGAGGGTGATTTTCACCAGAAAATGGTAAGATTTACAGTATTTTTACGACTTACGATGTAAAAAAGACTTAAGATGTATTTACCTGTTTTATGTTTATTGATGTGTACCTACTAATGGTAATCACCGAAGAACAAAAAAAGTATGTTAATTGAAAGAAAATATTTCAAATTGGAAATGAAGGCTCAACATTTAACTATAAATAATCTTTTGAGGAAATGGTAACATTAATCTAGGTGCACACGCGCACACTGCAGAGGTCAAATTTTTCCGCGCCCCAAGCTCCAATTAAAAAGTCGACGTCGTGAACAAAATTCATGCAAATCATTCCTCAAAACAGCTTGGGGCAAACGACTGTTATGATTAAATTTCGTCCTAAACCGAGCATTCCTCGTGACCAGTAAATTGTATAACCCTTAATTGGCAGACGAGGGTGTTATGTTATATCTATGATCGCGCTGCTGTGTATCCCATTTTTTGGCATGGTAATACCACAGCGTAGGGATGTATTCTATACAGTGAGGTAACTTCATACACGGTGGTCGTGCTGAGGCTCAGGGTTGTCAAAAACTATGCGGAAGATATTACAGTCTGATTGGCAAACTAATTTCCATTTTACACCCCTTAAAATAGACCGCCGAATTTTCATAGAAATTCGGCGCCTCCCCGCCTCCTTCCCCACGTGCCCCCCATTGATGACCCAGAAATCGGCGGAGTTAACCCACTGTAAAGAATACATCCTTACGCTGTGGTACTAGTATTACCACAGCGTAAGGATGTATTCTATAAGAAATCGTAAGAAAAAGACAGTATGATGCTCTCTATTCTACTGTTACTGCGTTTGTTTGCTTGTCAGATTATAATAGCTATGGTTGTGCCGCTTGTGTACCTACAATTCTTTTGAGTGCTGCATCGCACAGTTGTGTAAAACCACAGAATAAATAATAGCACTAAAGTACAGAAGCTTCTCTCTCCTACATTTGACGTACAGCTTTCAAGCATGCAAATGTCAAGGTGATGTTAACATTAGGGTTGTCACCATGCTGAAGGGCTCGAAACATAGGGTCATAGTGTTAATAAACGCGATTAATTCGTTCTAAAGTGTATACTCGTAATTTCAATGAATAACAATCGCGGTAACAGAAGACAATATCATGAAAATTATTTTTATAAGCGGAATTCTAGTTTGAATAGGATTAATATTTTGATGGTTATGATACAAAACGCTCATTAGTTGGCGCGAAGTGCACTGCGAGGTGGTCTTGGCGGTTTCGATCGTATTTACACGGCGACATACCTGACGTTATCACGAATTAAACTTCAATTCATTTTGAATTTTGTACTGACACGACTTGACAAGTAAATGGGACAAGCACAAGCGAATGATGAAATGAGCCGCGAGGAGCTTTGAACTCACGACCTTGGTTATTTTTGAGCATTTAAGGGGTTAAGCGATAGACAGCCGATACTCATTAAAAGGCAGTATACGAGCTGAAATAAAACTCGTTCACCGCATTTACAGACCCGTAAATTTTTAACGGCGAGTAATCACCCGATTACGCCCAAATGGGCTTTGTTTAAGCAATTTTGTTATATTAATTACGTGAACCCAAATTACAGTTTGTAAGTGCTTTCCTAAACTTTGCGATTCTTGATTACGGCATCGCAATAAAGTTATTTAGTGATCGTAATTACACGGACTTGAGTCAGAATTTACGTAAGCTGTGCTTAAGGGGTAACTGTAGCGGTCATTCTGAACGTTCTAACCTTGTGACCGAAGTTTTTTTAATTAAACGCTGAGAGTAACTGTAGTACTATTTGGGGTCGAAACTCTTGGTCCATGGGGTCAAGTTTTTCGTAGAACGCGAAACGTCTGGTTGATGTTACTTGTTACCGAAGAGCTGGTGGCTTCCTCGCACAACCAATCAACATTGCGATACAACGAAGAAATGCCGCCAGCATCCTAGGTACAATGCCGCAAGGACCTATTTTAGATTTAAGGTAGGTAGAGGTAGTAAGGTAGGTACGAGTAAGATACACTTACTGCATATATTTGGAAAATATATTTTTTCTCACTTAAAAAAAATCAACGATGTATTGATGAACTGTTTCAATTGTATGATTTAGGTTTTATAGGGACTCTTCAGCTTGTAGTATTGTGTAAACTAATGGATGCTACCGTATTGTCGCTCACCAGGCGGCGCCACTCATGTGTGGGTCTTGTGTCAATATGAAAGAATTGTCAAAGTCATGTTTGAAAGATTCCCACCCGACCTACGTTCCACTAGCGCCCCTAGCGGCGAATCGACTCGCGGTAACCCCCATTATCTTGGCCGCAAGAAGGCTTCTTAGTAAATCTGTCTGAATAATCTATCAATCTATATAAGAGTATCTATACGCAATCACCAAAGAAGATACAATATGGTACTTCGTGAACGATTTTTTTACTTTTCCTCTTGCCGCTGTACCGCAATATTTATATTAATACAGCACCATTACACGTGACGATGAGTTGGGGATTTTTTATTTATTTAAACGTATATTAAGATTACGTACCGGGGCCTGTAAACTAAGGAATGTGTCAGATCTCGTGTAGTTCTCTGAAGCGAAGCTGAGGCCAACAAACATTTGTGATCTGAGCCTTTTTTATTTACTGGCCAAGGTACACGTCTGCTCAACGTCTGCAAGCGGCAAATTTGTTTAGCGTAGCGGCCTGCATTTAGGTACTTGCCGGCCGGAGGGCAGAAAATTTTATATTTATTAGTTTTATTCTAATTTAGATTCTGATTTGTTTTGTTATTGTTCAATAGATATTGTTTTTCTAAATAAATTAATTGGAAATACAATTTAATATGAAATTGTCACGGGTCCTTCCTCTTAAATCCAGTTTCGATGTTAGTGGTTTCGTGGCTTGGAGTTAGGTTTTGGTTGAGCACTAATCTTTAGGGGCTTTGCTTAATAGCTAGCTTAGGTGTTCATTTGTCAGCTTGTAGCTTTAGAGGTCTGAGTTCTTTGACAGTGAGTTAAATGTAGTCGAAAGTAAGTAGGTAGCTTGATATAAAACAGATTTTAAAGTAAGAAACGGTTTCTTGTGTGAGTACATTGTGTATTAAGGGTGGTAAACAAGAAATTACCAACGAGTGTAAATTTAGTTTAAACAAGAGTGCGTAATTCTTGTAACGCCCGTGTTACATACAATGTTTTTCATCACATTTGCGAGGGAATAAATCAACTTAATAGGTAGATAAATAAACAGTAATTATTAGTGGTAGAGTAGTAGCGCAGTCCACAGTACACCGAGGTGAGCGGCGGCTACGTGCGGCGTGCGCGTGGGGCAGGGGCTTCGAGGAGCCCGGGAGGTGGAAAAATAGTATAAAAATCCATTAAGGTCATGGGATTTATACAGCTCATTAAGTCTTAGTATGCTTGTATATAATATAGCCAATAACGATCAAGTGTGATCAAAAAGTAATTTCTGCATAGCAACAAATAGTTATTAACCGGTTATTCTTTTTTACCGGTTGTTTTTAAAAAATAGGTTATGGCTGTGCGTTATATGCACACGTCGTTATCGCGGGTGCAAAAACGATTTGACACTACAGGAAGATTATGAAAAACAAGCATTAACAGACTCGAAACTCATTTTGAGGAACATCTATGCCTACTCGTACGAGTTAAAAACTTATCAACATTAGGTATTTCTAATACCCAACCTCCATACTTGACTTGAGTATCAATACATACTTAAATAGATTAACTATGCAGTCGCAATGCAAACTCTTTAGTCTTTTTTCCATTTTAAAGACCGTTTTTGGACTACTTGTATAACTCAAAAACGTTAGTTATGTTGTTTTTGTAAACATGCCTTCAATTATTATAGATCTTTTCTAGCGAAAACTCTCCAGCTCCACGTGTAGAGAGCTTCTTAGATGCTTAGTAGTTGTAGGCAGAATATGCCCGCTTCTACCAAATAGACATTCTGTTATATGTGCTCTTTATCTAGTTGGTTATTGTACCCGCGATAACGACGTATGGTTATATGTCAAAATCCACATCATTCGACAGATTTGACAAAAAAAATATAACATTCAGAACGCGATTAAAATAACAATGATTTTTAGATGTAAGATAAACCATGTTTAATAGAAAACGGTTAATATAAAAAAAAAATATGAATAATACACCGGATCCGGCACAATAGCTCAAATTTAGAATAGAACCGCTTTATCTGTTTCAATCTAATGAACTTTAAAATTTTAAAGTGTTACTTTAAACATAAAACTTCTGTGGATTTATGTCGCATAGTCGAACTCTGGCTGTTACATATTTTATCCAAATAACCTCCCGCCTTTGCCGTAGACAGGTTCAGTTCCATATTTGTCTTCCATCCCTTTGTGCGGTAAATGTGGTCTACTCCTTCCACCACGAGTATTTACTCACTTGCGAAATTGTGCTCAAATTAATCCGGCATGTGCACTGTGCTGTGCCTAATTTGTTCACAAACTGTTCCGTGTATAATTCACAATAAGTGCGTAAGTTAAATGGCTATTTTGCGTTTGACGGTCAAGTTTCTGAGTTTGGAAGAAAACTTTGTTTAATTTATGGCTGTTTTTTTTAATTTTTTTTTTTAATTTCAAGTTTTAAGTATCTTAGTGGCATGAGCCATCCATGGTTGAGATATAATTGTTATTGTTTATTCACCTACGGCACTTCTGGGTTAAGTGACAAGTTTAGTAAGTATTTGTGGTACCTGCTGACAGCAGCAATATCAATGTCAATATCAGTAAATCTATTTTATCGCCAGTCCTTGACACCGAACATAATAGTTGACTTTGCATTGCCAAGAAAGCTGACAATGTATACAAACTTAAACTTACTGACATTAAAAAGTTTAAAAATAAATCATCCTTTTAGTTTTAACTAAACGACGATTCAAATAAGTATTACATAAATATCCAGATATTGACTTTGCTTTTGACGTGCCGCAATGCTATTTACAAGCGCGGCGTAGAAATGTGTATAAAAATTCAAATGTAAACTTTAACCGGTAAAATTTTAACCGGTTCCGTGAACTGCCAAATGCACTTGATGAAGGACAGTAAAATTCAGCTTTTCAGAATATAAATGCTTTTGTTTAGAAAAAGATATTCGTTTAATTGACACATGCCAGTTTACTTTCACATTAATGGTATTTGTAAATTCATTTCAATTGAGTGTTTTAAATAGTTATTTAAGTCTGGTTACTGTCTTTTGACATTGTGCTTATTAAGGTTAAAACAGAATCGTTTTAAAATTTAGTTTTAAATACTTTAGCAAATATTTTCTGCTCACTGGTTCTTCGGGCTGTTAGTCACTTGATTAACACTTTTAATGTTATGACCTCTATTGTAAACTGAAATAGAATGACATCTGGTAACTACAGCTACCATAATCACATCAGTGGATTTTTTATATTTTAAAGAATACTGTCACATCTGTATAATTTAAAGTATCGTGAGTCATACTGACATTAAATTGCAACGGTTAAAACTCACGTATTTATAGGCGTGACATGTTTCGAGTGCATTGGGCAGTCATCGTCGAACAGACAGAGTGGTGTTGTCACGCCTATTGTGATAAAAATACGTGAGGTTGCAATTTAATAAATGTCATATTTGCTTCCGTTTTAATCAATTTCTTAGAAATAACTACTAAGTTAAATTTGTTAAATAATTAAAATGCTTTGTATTTTTTATTTCTGCGTATGAAATGTTTTAAATAAAAACCGCTAAAATCCAAACTCTAAAGATATAAAATATTGAGATCCCAAAAAAACGATTTCGTTATCTCACAAAAAAGTTGGTTAAAGTAAACTGGAACGGACAAAGCCATAAGGCTAACCACTACAACTCCATAAATCTTAGTACAAATTCTTCGAGCCACTGAGGCCACGAGCCTTCGAGATAAAATAACTAGTTTCACCCTTCGGTACCAAAAGGGGCGTAAGACGCCGGGTTTTCTTAATAAATTGTGACGTTTCGGTGAATAGGGCCAAGCGACCGTACCTGATCCTCGCTCGATCGATATTAGACTCGAATAGTGACTGAGTGAACTTTCGGCGTTCGGTTTTCGTGTTTGAGTAGCGAGGTTGGGTTTTAAATTAATCCATACTTTAAAGGTTCCTCGTCTCGTTGGCTGCAAGACTTATTACACGAAAAGGATTGCCATAGTAAAGAGGGCTGAAGATTTCCAATAAAATTTATGTATCCTTAATCTGAAGTCACAAGCACACACGTGATCTGTCTATCGAGATACTTTTTACTTGGAGCTCGCCGGACATCTATGGTGTTTTGTTTGTATATAATATATTATTGACGCCCGGTTTTATCCTACTAGTTGGTACTGGTGTTTTTTTTAAGTGTACTTATTTATCCATTTAACGTACAAATAGCGGACTTAATGCCAAAAGGCATCCTCTAACAGTCAACCTTAACTAAAGGCACAAAAAAATATGATAAATATTGTAGGGTCCTAATAAAAGTCAAAAACCTGCATAACATTATGGTATACATATACATTAGTACATTTATAAATGTAGTCGAGACTCATCGATAGAAACTCTGTAAGTACCTTCAATCTGTTAGCAAAAAGATTGCAGACAGATTTTAAAAAGGCAAGTTCACTAGGAGCATTTTCAACATTATGGATACTTAAATGTATATTTCGTATCATGCTGGTGTAAAAAAATATATTTTCCAGTTTCATTTTGTTTAAAGTATTAAACTAAATTTTAGTATCCCCGCATTTGGCTACAGATTTGTAACCTTAGTTATTTATATGAACCGAAATGTCCACATTTCAGTGTGACACGTCGCGTCGCTTGGCTGTGGCATATTTTGACGAGGATGCATTTGGTACGGCAGAAATTAAGCCAGCGATTATGCAGCTGAATTTACATGCGGTCACCGAAACAGTTCATACATTTTAAATAGACGTTTTTAAATGAAGGCGACGTTACGGCATCAGGGGGTTTTAAAGTCACCTCATTGGTCGTCACTCAAGTTGTCAAGGAAATTGACAAGTGTTATCACAGGTTTCTCGCTGCAGGCGACATCGCATGATACTAAACAGTCTTCGAGAAACACAGGGTTTAAACACATTGACAGGGAGACGGCAAAGCGACATCTCCGTACACATTATTACGTCACTTTTTACGGAAACATGCATATAAACGCACTTCTTACATATTACATATAAAATGCAATCGGCAATGACGACACTCACACATAGAAAATAAAACGACACTCGATTAATCGACTAGTCACAACACAGATCCGCGTATGCCCATTTTACCTTGTACATCGACACTTACTGTACTTATTACTTCGGTTATGGGGAAACGGTACGTATGCCAACTCCCCTCTACAGGGAATAACTAGGCTGTGCAAACCGGTTTTTAATTTAATGTCATTTCAGTTAGTAACCGGTTATTAACCGGTTTTTTTATACAATTAAAAACCGGTGTGCACACCCTAAGAGCAACACAGGTTGCTTAACACTAACAGTGGATGAGTAGCCACAGATAAAGTATTTTGCAGCTGGCGAATGAAGAAAATGAAGAAGCAGAAGCGGATGGTTGTTTTGACACAGTCAGTTTTTAACTTCAAAATGTAACTTAGTAACATTTTGAAGGCAACGGTGTGAAATAATTTGCTAGCAGTATTCGTGTTTGTTTTGGATTTTCGCAAACAACTTTTTTGGCATAGTAAGGGAGATCATATTCCGGATTGATTACTAAAACCAGAATGAATGCTTGCGACACCCATGAAATGCAGTCCTCACTTTTGAAATCATCGTGGGTATTATTGCGAGAAAAATACAATATTTTTTGTCTAAAATAGGTAATGTTAATATTTTTCCTACTCAAAATCACGAGCACTTTTGATCCTACTTGAAGAAAAAAAGCGTCCATAATTTCGTTTTTCCAATACGTTATCATTTTTCAAACACTTTGTACGGCGATTAAAAAATGGAGAGTTTGTAAATTTTCTGTCAAAATAGGCATTTTTTCTGATTTTTCTCTACGATTGAAAGAGCTTGTGATTCTGTGTAGGAAAAACATTAAATTTATGTGTCAGAAAAAAATAATTTAAATCTCCTCTCGGATCTCTAATCTCATGCTCATGCAAATGTCATTCATTTATGCGTAAATTGCTTACATTCATAGTTCATTTTGCGCCTTATTATATGTATCTCTATTGTCAGAAGCCCACTAAAACAGGCCTATATCAGCTTGCTATGTAACTTAACCGAAACCGCGACTAAATCTCGTCCCACTCCCGACATCCCTCGCTATTTGCATACGGAAAACATCAAGGGCTTATTGATGCTCCAGATTTGATAAACAATCATACACGGAGTCGGTTCATGTTTGTTTTCGTTGACGGAGTGCCCTTCGATATGGGCGATGTTTGGAATCTTATTAGGTTAATCTGTTGTTTGGATATAAAAACGAATTTATGGTTATGTTTGGCGCGTAAATTATGAGGATTATTCAGATATCGGCGCACGGTAGACTTTTCGAATATAAAATAACACGTTCAAATAGAACTCCTATTTTTTTTTAAAGCAGAATTGTCTGCGAACTACACCAATTTTTTTAGAAAATAAGTAAAAGTGGAATAACTCATGGCCTCGAACTCGCGACTCTGGGATACATGCCCATTGCTCTAACAACAGAGCTATCGAGGCACACCCATTGCCCCCAAATTTTTCCACCGTACCTCTTATGTGACTTAGGGGGGTGCTTAGCAACATCTACTGTAAGAAAAAATTAATGCACGTACAATCTGTTATACCACCGAATGAAGAGCGCAAGCCTAGCGGAAAGTCATGATACGCAAGTTTTATCAGTGTTGCAAGAACCACAAATTTATTACCATTATTTTTTTTATCTATGTGCAGACTTATCTCGAACATAAATAATTTTTTTTTTATTGATATAAATAATAGTTACATAACATTTTATATGACAGTACCGGTAAACCAGATCGGTTTGTCTCGATACCTCGTTCCGCAGTTCTTAATTAATCAAAGACGAAATTCAGTGCAACATAAAAATGCCGTTCTTCATAAACGCTCATCAAACCTCTGTTAACTTATACGTATTCATTGTTTGTTGTGTCAGCTTAGCGTTTGTTAAAAATGGTAAAAGCGTAAGTTAACGACTTCAGGTCTGTTAAGTTTCCATGAATAAGGCGGTACCTATCTCAATTGTAACACATCTTACACATACGATTTACAATAAGTAATGATTTCAAAGAGAAAAATAAAAAAATTATAAAAAACAACAATGATAATACTTCACTATAGGTACATTTATAGCTCGCTGAGTGCATTTGTTATCTGTTTGCGCGCCGGCCGACCGGCCGAGCAAAAAAATATCCAACGGCAAGTATGTGCATGAAATAGTTAAATAAATAAATATTCTGGGACAATCTTACACAAACTGACCTTGTCCCACGGTAAACTCAATAAGGTTTGCGTTGTGGGTACTAGACGACGATATATATACACATTGAAAATATCCATAAGTCAGCAGCAAATATTCGTGATAAACACACAATTAAATTAATGTCCTCACCAGGATTCGAACCCGGGAACACAAACCGGGAACATAAACTGAAAGTGAATTAAAATGAGCTCCTTTCAGAGTAGGGCTCGATAAATAACCCTGAACATTATATTTAACAAGTAATTACACTGATAAAAATCACGGTCAACTGACTGCTCAAATCATAAAACATAATGCACAGTTTCGGTAGAAAATATCCACTAACAAAAGGCATTCCACCCCATTGGCCGCGGATATACTAAATAAGGTTCCAGATCATTGAGTTTACCGAATAGTTGTCTCCGCTATTTGTGTTCCTTCCGCCGGGCAGTAAGAGATAACAGAGGCACCCTTAGTGTAAAGATTGACCTTCAGGTTTTAAAAAAAATGGGGGGAAGGATTAATCAAAGGGAAAGTACTCTTAAGTACATGTTGGGTGGTGAAAAGGCCCGAGTGCAAGTGGTTTGCCATGTGGAAAAGGATTGCCAATGCCACGTGGATGGGCAATAAAATGATTGTAAAATCAATTGAATGTGTGCAATTTATAGATATCTGATTTTGGAGTGATAGCTAATTACGAACCTCTTTAATTTCAATATAACATTGCCATAAGTTTTAATGAGGATTACCGCGAGTCGATTCGCCGCTAGGGGCGCTAGTGGAACGTGGGTCATGCGGGAACATTTCAAACGTCACTTTTCAAATTCTCTCATATGACATAGGACCCACGCACGAGTAGCGCCGCCCGGTGAGAGACAAAACGGTAAAGAGCCAAAGTCATCTAATTTATAGAGGTCTGGGATTATAGTTTTTCTTTCTACGGAAATAGGTATGCTATCTCTTATTAGACTATTCTTAGACTATTGACGGCTATATATGTTAAGGCTATCCATTGGATCTCAATCAGGTTGTGCAAACCGGTTTTTAATTGTATAGAAAAACCGGTAAATAACCGGTTTTTGGTTGTCTCTGTGTCCTCGGTATCCAGTCCAAAACGGTTCGACTACATCGCTCATCATATCTCCACACACACATGTCGAAACATCATTTATACGGTGTTTTGTAGCATTTTAAACATGGTATCGATCTCCAGATATTTCTAAAATGTATGTGATACTCATTCACATTTTTTCAATTCTCATGGTCACGTACAATTTTAACTCAAAACTGTAGTGATTTCCTCTGCCCTCTGATGTAGCTGTTAATTCCTAAAGCATTACATTAATTTCCTTCCAGGCAACATGTTGCATATACCCCTCAATCGCCGGATAACGTAATGGTGGCCGCATAAATCTAACGAAGTAATTGTCACCGTTGGCGGGTGGTTTGGTCGCTGTTTAATTATATAACGTACGGGTTTACGTGGTGGACGGGTGTAAATTTGAATGTTGTATTAAAAGTCGGTAGTTACACTTCCTCTAAACCCGGGTTGCACTTCTTAGTTAAAACCATAGATTATATAAACGCATTATGAAGCTTTCACAACAAGGGGCCTTACTATGACGTCTTAATGAGATTCAGTTTAGGTTCTTAAGTGTGCTCAGTTGTATGGCAGCGACTCAGTTTCGGTCCTAAACTGAGTCGCATTAAGTGGTCATGGTAAAGGGGCAGAACGAGGTTACCACACACATAAGGTATTTAACTTAAGTTTATAATTAAAACCTGGTACAACCCTTCACCATTTTATAGTGTAAAATTCCAGGTTCAACGCATACACAACTGAAATAAGCGGTCGCCCTCTCATACTAAATTAGTACAAGGCTGAATATTGGTGGTGTCCGTGAGCTGACTTACATGCTCCGTCTAATGGTTGGAGGTCTATGGTTAAAATTCAATGATTAAAAACAACATCTCTGCCGTGTCATGACCAATTGCTGTAACTGTACATCAATTAGTAGTGGCAGGGCAAAAGTGGCCTATGTGTGGATTGACTCCATCGGGCAATCATCGTCGGACAGACAGTGGTGTTGTCACCTTCGTGACGTGAGTGATGCTCGAGCCGCGATAAAAATACGTGAGTGTTAACCGTTGCAATTTAATATCATTATGACTCACGAAAGTTAAAAGTATTATACAATTGTAAAGCATGAATTAAATCATTTATTAAATATAATAAATGTTTTGATTCATGTTTTTAAGTAGTCACACTACTATATATAAATTTTAAATTGAAAAAGATGTCATACACTACAGAAAAAGTGACCAAGGTCCCCGGTGAGCAGGGCTGGGATCGAACCAGCGACCTCCTGCTTTCGATGACATCTCTTTCAATTTATAATTTAAAAGTATTACATTAATTTCATTCAGGAAACTTAGCACATGTTGCATGAGCCCTTAAATCGCTGCATTACAAAATGGCGTCCCCGCATAGATTTAATGAAGTAATTGTCACCGTCAATAGGGTAATTTAAGAGCAGCGTCGAACGGATCGTTTGGTCGCTGTTTAATTATAACGTACGGGTGCACGTTATACGTCCTGGTACCGGTCGGCTTCATAAATATATACACCTATATTGTCTCTCTCGTAAAGACGAACAGTTTAGTTTACATATGCTTCATGTATGTCACAAATATTATTTATTATTACCAACTAGGTCAAGTTTCGTCGAATCTAGCCTCAACAGATCACATAACTGTCGACGGCTTCGAAGCGTTCTGTGGTTTTCCGCTAAATGGCAAAGATGTGTAAGTCTATAATATTTAAATTTAAAACATTTATATCGAACTTGAAAATAAAAATACGTTTGATATTGAGACAATAAACGTACTTGGTCCGTGTTAAGTTAACTTATAACGCCCTAGTTTCGAACACTTATAGTCGCTATATCTTATTTTTAAGAAACGTTGCGCGACCTGTACATCAATATCTGATAAGCTCGAGTATTTCATTTCCACGTATTTTTTTTTAAATAAAAAAGTCTGTGGTCGCTTTCTCACCACTCAAACAGAAAACATTATGTTAACCTTTTCTTCTTCCTAACTAATCTTTTGTTGCCAATAGGTCCCCGCGACGCTCGAGTTACTAAAAATTTAGCATTTTGGCCTCCCCTACTATAGTGAGCGTACAAAATCCATAAAGCAAATCGTTCGTGAATACTTAAATTTATATTTACCTCTCTAATCGTCACTTGGATCACCCGGGGTTAGCGAAATAGCGAGTTAAGCGTTGTATGGAATTTGACAGCTTAACTTCGGGTTAGCGGTTAACCCTGGGTGGTGCATGTCTAGCTTGCAATATAGAGAGGTAACGCCACGCGCCGCCAGCGTTGTAGTATCCTTGCCGACAGACCTTCTTGACGGGGTGTTTCTTTTATGGAAGGAATGTTGTTTGTAGGTCCTTTTTTGAATGTTTTTAGTTTTAATTTACAATTTTTTTAGTTTTGTAGTTTCTGTTATTAATTTTGTAGATCTTATATTGAATAAAATATAATGTTGTCCACCAAACAATTTACATTTAAATCAAAAGATTGCCACTGATTTAAAATGATTGTTTAAAATAAGGCGAAGCGCTTTATCTCAAGTTGCTGCATTTTGCATTTTGACGGCATAACTGAGTAGGAATTTAGGTGGAACTTGGAATTGAAATACATGTAAATCGGATTGTCGCATGCCAAGCGATGTATGTGCCGAAGTCTGCTTAAGTAGTTTCATGTTATATTCGTAAACCATAATGTTTTTTTCTTAAGTCGTTTTACCGGCAGTTAAGTAAAGTGTGGCACGGCAAACTACATATTGCTGGGTATAAGTCTGTTATTTGAGTCGGTACTGGGAACTCGATTTCCACCCTCGATTTGAACCCTGAGTTTCTCTACGATTTGAAAATTGGTAAGAAGAGGTAAAACTAGGCTGAATATAATTATTTCAGTGTGCAACGGCAGACCTAAACAATATTCGATCCAGTGTCACCATAAATCGAAGCCTACTCGGATTTACGGTGAAAACACGATTCTGAACCTTCTGTCTATGTCGAACGATGCATAATTATTATTGCATCGTTAACACGGTGCTCAGGTACGACAGATTCGATGGTCGTTTTGTCTATGTCAAGTGAAATTAAACAAATTTTGTTAAACATTGTACTATTTTAAGCATTGATTGATTGGACTATGAGGCCTATTCAGAAAAACGAAACAAATATTATAAACTTACTAAAACAGGGACAATGCCGCTTTTGAAACGGCAAAGGTTATTTTTCAAAATTTCACGCGATAAAGTCCCGTTATAGTAAATATTATTATATAATGTGAAAGTTTAAGTAAGAAACAAATACTAAATATAATTATTTTAAAAATTAATTCTGTGTTGAAAGTAGCTAGCAGGGGCTGGGGCTAGCAGGTAATCACGGGATTTTTTATATGGGCAATACCGGAATTCATTATAAGTCCCGGGATCACATGACCCAGTTGAGAAATGCATATTTTCTTCTCGCTAATATATATAATAAACCCTTGGCAAAGACCATCAGTCCAGCAGTGACTGTGTTTCGACTGCACATTTTCCGGGTTTGGCCTGGCGCGGTGGGTGATTCCATCCTTGCTTGGTATATATTCCACAAATTCCCAATAAGCGCTTTGCTTCCACTTTTTGCATGGAGTGGCGGCACCAGGAATGAACAAGTGAACAGTAATGTATATTCACCTCTATTATGAAGAAATAAGTTCTTGCATTTATTTTGTGTCAATCAATTGGGAACCATACGATATTTGAATTAAGAATGAAGTGTACATCACTGTTACCTATCAGCTTAAAGTGTTCATAATTGATACCATCAAGTTACTGCTCTTAGTGGAATTCGGCATCTATGTTTCCAAGCTCATATAACCCAGTAATTTTCAGATCAAAGGTGAGCAGGCACCTTTTGGGCAAGCTCACGCCATCGTAGGCCACGTCTTTTGCTGGCCATATATGTTCAAGCATATCCCCACTGGATCTGGGGATGGGAAATGTGTCTAACAGATGCCCAAATACATGGAGATTCAACTGATCCCCGAACGCATATGGCTGACGTTTGTCTCCAGCCAGTCTGTCGCCATGATTAAGCGCATTTATAATTTTTCATTACATTTGCTCGGTAATGGTGTTATAACGCGCAGGCGTATATAGCGGTTAGAGCCGATTTAGTCCCCTCTGGAGTTATGAATTTTAGTACAATATAACGCCCTCGGGAGTTATGAGTTTAGTTTTAAAATATCGTACGTCATTTCACTTCAGACGAAGGAGGTTTTGCATCAGCTAAGGCTTATTTCAAATCTTCAAACTTGGCTATAAACCAACTTTACCCTGTATTTAACTTTAATAAATAGATTCATTTGTTTATTTGTTTTTTCCCTTACAAGTGTGATGAAAAACGTTGTATGCATCACTGTTGGTAAGAGGATTACAAACTCGAGTAATTAAAAGCCCTCCGCCTGCTGCGTCGGGCTTCTAACAGACCCTTGTTAGTAATCCTATACTTACCTCTCTAGATGCACAATGTTTTGCCACGAAAATCGAGCGATTCCGGATTTGTATCTCCATCTCTGTCACACTTGCATATTGGAGTGACAAAGAGGTTTTCCCGTCAATGCCAGTTTCCAATGTTCGTGGTAGGCGTGCAGAGGCTTTCGAACGTTTATTTATACCTGTATGTGCATAATGTACTATAAAAGACTCACCGAGCTTGTCCTGCTGTACGGTCTTGGTGTCCCCATGCACGAGGAGCAGCAGAAGCAACGCGAGCGGCGGCATTGCGGCGTGACGTCACGGCCTAGCTCTGCCGCGCATCCTTAGACACTGTGGACAACAAATATATGTTATTAATGTAGTGTCTTACTCCTCTGGCGCAACGACCCAAAGTGAGTCTTGGCCTCCAACACGACTGCCCACTGACTCCGGTCCTGCGCACTTTGTTGCCAGTCGACAACCTGGAGTTCGCGCAAATCCGCGTCCACAACATCCGCCCATCTGTACCTAGGTCGGCCGACCGGGCGGCGTGCTGTCGGTTTCCCCTCAAAGGCTCTTTTTACGGCTCGATCGCCTCCCATTCTCTCTAGGTGACCGAGCCACCGAAGTCTTTGCGCCTCTGTCACACCAATAACGTTTGGTTCAGCAAAAAGTAGCGTAGTAGTGTAGGTAGAATGTAGTGTCAAAATGTTAAATCATATTTCACATAAAAAGTGCTTTGGGGCGATCGCCATGGGGTTGGTCCCCTAGTTGGAAATCGATTTTAAGTGCTGCGGCGGTACTCAGTGTGGACGATGCCGTACAGTGTGAAGTAGTGAGTGTCAGGTGCAATCGTGCAGTTGACAATGGGAGTGAAAGAGATAGTAGTATCTCGCCTGTAACTTTGACAGCGCCTGCGCCGCCCGCACCGTCGTTGCCTTAGTCGGGAACAGAGCGCGCTGGTGCTCGCATTGCGCGTAGTGTAGCTGCCATGGCCAGATGAATAAGGGGCATGCACTATTCCGAAATATATGGAGCTATTTTCGACTTTATTGACGTGAGTAACCCGACATAAGTATTTTAAAAGCCCTTTGGCCTAAAACTGTTAACTTATGTGTAAATAAAATAAAATATAGATAGATGCCTAAATATAAATAAAGACAGTTAGAGACATGCACCGCCCGAAGCAGTGATTTTATGCAATTGTCATTTAATTTTTGATATCGAATGTAGCTTTATTTCATACAAAATTTAAATTTATGTTAATTTTACCTTTTGTCAAAAGGCTTAAGTTTAAGCATATGGTACATCAGATATATCTAATCAAAGGCCTTCCTGTGACGTCTTAACGCGATTCAATTGACGGCCTAAACGGAGTCACTTCCATACAATTGAGCACAGAGAAGACGTCATGGTAAGGCCCCAGATGATATAGATTCTGTAATAAAACCCAATAATAGTTCCCCCTAAAACTCGCGTTAGCTACTATGATAAGATTCTAAATTTGAAATTTGAGAAGCGACATTTTTAAGTTTTGTGTACCAAACGTAAAAAAAAACACAACATCTATCTATTTTAGCCACTAGAAACTGGGTAAAATAGTCTAGAAATTAAAAACCTACGGATATTTTCTCCAGTTAAAATAAACCTTCTTATTACCATGAATTTACTTTTTTATTCAAAATCCCAGGCGGACTAAAAACATACTAAATTATGATTGATATCAATCAGATTTTCATGGCGTTAGAAATTATTTGTCGACTTAGATAACAACAGAAAAAAAACTATTATTGTTATACCATCTTAGTCCACTGGTAACCCTATCTCCAGTTCCTAATTAACTCGCTTAATGCACTTAAAAATGGCGTCGGTCGCAGACAAAAGCAACTATTATAATTTCCAAACTCCGCAGTAACGAACTCTTAAGTACTATTTGTGGTTATTTGCATTTAGGCTTTATACAATAGACTTCGTTGGACCATTTTGTTGAGTATAAAGGCTGTGAATTATATCAATGTGAAATGTATTAAGGAATGTAATTTTTACGCCACGTATTTGAAAAAAGGTTTTTTCATTCCTTCTAGAAGGGTACCAGAAAAACACTATTTGTTGTAATAAATTACATAGTTTGTTTAAATTTTCTCTCATTATCTGGCGGTTTAAAAGTATCGGTGATTTAACATTGTTATCAATGTAGTAATAATAAATAATGGTTGTTTTTTGTTAGGCAGACGTCCGATTTTATTCTCTGTAACCCAGTATTTAGTCCACCACCTTCACTTAATAGTCCAGTATGTTTTAGATTCCATTAAATCTCAATAGCCTATACACCCTGGCGGGTGCTGCCTCAGCGTGCGTTTCATGACTCGGGCAGCTGCAACGTCCACTCGGTGTACCCCTTACATTCAATTAAATTGTCGAAAGGGCCTCTGCGTGTTGGCTTCGGCTCCGAGTACGTCTCCCAAAGGTCCGGAACACCATCGTTCCGTGATGGGAAAGACATTAATGGTTATAATGGTAAGATAAATGAACAAGCTACGCTAAGATAAAATAATATGTTATTGTGTGTGATGATTAGTGTTTTTGTTTTCCAGGAAAAGCGTTGAGCGGAAACAATATTATTGTTATTTGAGGCATCAGCGGTTATAGTAAATAATATAAGGAAATGTCATAGGTATGACCTTTTGAGTTCCTATTTTATTCATCGAACATCATAATAATTTATTAATTGAACATATTAGAAGACAAAAAAAACATGCTCTGACATACTGCAAAAAAATAAAATGGTGCTGGGCTGGCCATGTATCAAGAATGAATGACGAAAAGCCAAAAGCAGGTGACAGGATGGCCTGGTCCTGATGACAAACGAAGGAACGGAAATCCATTAGTAAGGTGGTCAGACGAAATTTGCGAAAACTAGAGAAAAATGGAAGGAAATGGACGAGGCCTATACTCGAGGAGAGGTTCTTAATATCTGAGACATACATTTTTATACAGAATTATGGATTATATTATTAATACATACATTTTTGACAAAAATTGGGACACGGAAAACGTAATTGTTATTATTGTAGTAATATTACTTTTAGTTTATGAATTAATTCAGAATAAGATGCATGCATACTAAGAAAGAAGAAGATATTAAGAAATAAAAGGCTTTTTTTACTTATTTTATTTATAATTATGCATCATGTGTGGTTATGACAATATAGGTAACCATCTTTAAACTGCTTGTTTTAAAACTATTTATCGCGATTATTCGACATTCTAACTACGACTAACACTACGAAAAAATCGAGAATTTAATCAGTACGTGTATAATCAGTAAGAATGCTGGTTACTTTTTGTATTTTATATGACGTGTGTTAGTGCAAAATTTCGTTTCCAAACGGTTCGTATTGTTTCTAGTTTGCTAATTCAGATGTATTCGTTATTCGTTAAAAAAAAAAAAAAAAAAGAACGAACCCCGCATTTTTTTTGTTTTTGTCTGCAGATCCCAATTCCAAGTAATATGAATCCAAGTTAACGAATTTTAAAAAGATAACCATAGCACTGTACGGTATCCGAGTAACTTGATCAAGCGCTTGCAAACGTAGTGAATTTACTCCATTTGATTGCGAATTCTGCAAATGATTGAGTTTGGTTGATTTTTAAGAAAAAGTTATCTACCGTTTTCATGATATGAAATATTCGCTATCCCTTATTTTTTTCTCACACGGATCGTTTACTCGAAATTAGCCCTCATTATGCTCTTGTGGTTCTTAAATTCTGTCTTTTTGTCCCTAAATTCACGTATGTGCTCCGATGCTGTCCTTTTTGGAAATATCTAAATTTACTATCCTTGAAATTAAACACTTTAGAACGGATTAATCGCGTTTATTAACACCATGATCCTACGTTTCGAACCCTTTACAGCACTCGTTTTCACAGGGTTAAGATGATGACTGAGAGAATGCGAATTCTCCCCGTCAATCAATGAATAACAATCGCGGTAACAGAAGACAATATTACTATCCTTGGTTCCTTGGAGTTTGGGACGGATGCTTGTGTGCGATGCTACTTGCGTAGACACGCTGGCACCGTCCCATCTCCAACGAACTAATGTAAAAGCGGGCAGAGCGGCTGAAAGGGCCGAAATTTTAAAACGTAATAAATAAAAGAGTATGGGCAGATAGTACCGTTTTGTACCATTCGGGGTCGAAACACTTGGTCCATGGGGTCCCAGCGCACGCGTGTTTTTGGTAGAATTAAATTTCGAAACGTCTGGTTGATGTTACTGGTGACCGAAGAGCTGGTGGCTTCCTCGCATAACGTATCAGCATTGCGATACAACGAGGAAATGCTGCCAGTATCTTAGGTACAATGCCTCAAGGACCTATTTTAGATTTAAGGTAGGTAGAGGTAGGTAGCTAGGTAAGTTACACTTACTGTATATCTTTTGAGAATAAATGTTCATAAATAAATTTTATCACCTGCTGCATGCTATAAGACCAGTGATTCACAAGTTCAAACTGCGAGATCTATCTTCGGATCGATGCGCGGATGTTGTGAGTGATGTGTGTCGTGCCGATAATATTTAGTAACTGGGTAGATCAAACTTTTTCTACCTACCCACGCGTTTAAAGTGACTTTCCACCGGACGGGCGAACATTTTTAGCAAGATCGCCGTTGACACTTCGCTGATTCATCAGTCAAGGCGAGACCATGTCACATGAAACTGTATCGATTCTTTGGTACCTATATTAAGGTAACTTAACTCTTCTACCTTCTACCGATAGAATCATTCTACATATGTCTATAATCGTTTCTATTTTTGATTGATGTTTACTATTTCATGTGTTTAAGAAAAAGGAAAGACCTATTGTTTAAAGCAATGGGGTAGCATGTCTTTTTCCTTAATTGTTTTCCCTACTCCCTACCTCCCAGCCATGATCTAGTTTAAAACTATTCACTGCCAATTTAACTTGTTCAATCATTTCTTCCTATTCAAGGATTAGAGCCACAAACCAGATGAAAACTTAAACAAGTGCCCACAACGGTGATAGACTAAGTTTAAGTTGAAAGGAATAATTTGAATTAGGGCGTGATTATTTTAGTTTACTATTGGTAATCGGATTTGAAAGTTAGGTCGGCATTGGAGTAATGTGTAATAAAGAATATTGAGAATTGTAATCACCGAGAATATCTAGTGCAAGGGTTAACAATCTTTTTCAGTCCGGGCACTTGCAACTGTAGATTTTTGCCAACGATACACGTGCGAAAAGGTGATTCGCAAATCGCAACTCCTTTCGATTTAAAACACTACGTCGGCTGTGTTTTAATTTATAGCCACTTATTGCAAATTTTCTCCTTTTCGCACTTGTACCGTAATGTACAAGTTAAAAACTGAGGATGGTAGAATCATCACATCCAAACCTGAGCTTCTGAGTGAGATAGAGAGCTTTTATGGACAGCTATACACGTCTACTAGCTGACCCGAAGTTGGTCTGGCGGAAGACCCTAGAGCTAGACTGGCCCGACACTATACCGAAGACATCCCGGACATCAGCCTGTACGAGATTAGTATGGCTCTTAAACAGCTCAAAAACAACAAGGCGCCTGGTGAAGACGGAATTACAGCCGAACTTCTGAAGGCGGGTGGTAAACCGGTCCTTACGGCCCTTCAGAAGTTGTTCAATTCCGTCTTACTAGAAGGGAAAACGCCAAAGGCATGGAGCGGAGGTGTGGTGGTACTGTTCTTCAAAAAAGGCGACAACGCCTTACTGAAGAACTACCGACCCATCTCACTTCTGAGCCATGTCTATAAGCTGTTTTCAAGAGTCATTACGAATCGTCTCGCACGCAGGCTTGATGACTTCCAGCCTCCCGAACAAGCCGGTTTCCGAAGAGGCTTTAGTACCGTAGACCCCATTCATACGCTTCGTCAGGTTATACAGAAGACCGAGGAGTATAATCTGCCCCTCTGTTTAGCGTTTGTGGACTACGAGAAAGCCTTTGATTCGATCGAAACCTGGGCGGTACTACAATCTCTCCAACGGTGCCAAGTAGACTACCGCTATATCGAAGTGTTGAAGTGTTTGTACGAGAGCGCCACTATGTCAGTCCGACTCCAAGACCAGAACTCGAAGCCTATTCCGCTGCAGCGGGGAGTCAGGCAGGGAGATGTCATCTCTCCTAAGCTGTTTACCGCTGCACTGGAGGACGTTTTCAAGACTCTGGACTGGAGAAGGCTAGGCATCAATGTAAACGGCGAGTTCCTGACTCACCTTCGATTTGCTGACGATATAGTAGTCTTGGCTGAGACCATGGAGGATTTAAGTACGATGCTTGTTAGCCTCAGTAGAGCCTCCGGGCGAGTTGGTCTTAAGATGAACATGGATAAGACGAAAATCATGTCGAATATCCATGTAGCACCAACTCCAGTGACAATCGGAGACTTTACACTCGAAGTTGTAGACGATTATATATACCTTGGACAAACTGTCCAGTTAGGTAGGTCCAATGTCGAGAAAGAGGTTAATCGTCGAATCCGACTCGGTTGGGCAGCGTTCGGGAAGCTGCGACACATCTTTTCGTCCAATATTCCGCAGTGCCTGAAGACGAAAGTTTTCGATCAGTGTGTGTTGCCAGTGATGACATACGGTACTGAAACGTGGTCGCTTACAATGGGCCTCATAAGAAGGCTCAAAGTCACCCAAAGGGCGATGGAGAGAGCTATGCTAGGAGTCTCTCTGCGAGATCGTATCAGAAATGAGACCATCCGCAGCAGAACCAAAGTAACCGATATAGCTCTCCGAATCGCTAAACTTAAGTGGCAGTGGGCGGGGCACATTGCACGTAGAGCCGATGGCCGTTGGGGCGGAAAGGTTCTCGAGTGGCGACCGCGTACCGGAAGGCGCAGCGTGGGTAGGCCCCCCGCAAGGTGGACTGATGACCTGGTGAAGGTCGCAGGAGTCCGCTGGATGCGGGTGGCGCAGGACCGGTCATTGTGGAAATCTTTGGGGGAGGCCTATGTCCAGCAGTGGACGTCTTTCGGCTGAAATGATGATGATGATGACCGTAATGTACTATTCCATATTAATATACTTAGACCGGGTTATTCACGTCTATAAAGTCGAAAATAGCTCGACATGTTTCGGAACGGTCCGCGCCCCATAATCATGAGTGAGAAGCGCTTGCGGCGATTGCTCTGCGCACACTGCGCGCGACAGCGCGTTGAGCACGCCGGCAGACCGGCGCGGGGGCGCGGTCGGCGCAGGCGCAGGCGGCACCGGTAGAGGCGGTCTAAGTATATTAATATGTCTAATACTCACGGGAGTTATCTATTTAAAATGTACTATTCCAACTTTGAGTCTTCCATTACATAAATACCAACTGAGGGTTAAGGTCAACTCACACTAGCACGGGACGGGACGGGACGGTACGGGAAAATCTGTCAATTTCTATAGAAAGAATCACGTGATAGCTCGGAGCCCTCGGATGTCACGTGATGCTTTCTATGGAAATTGACAGATTTTCCCGTCCCATCCCGTCTCGTCCCATTCTAGTGTGAGAATTATCACTAGTGTCAGAAATTTCATGAATTATCACAGGTCGTTTATAAAGTAAAATACCGTGAAGTGATTTCTGTTCAAGAATAATCGTTGGCCAAATTACCTTATTACTCTCCATTTTCGTACAATAATGTTTCCCCAAAGTTTCGCAAAGCAATAAAGGCACTTATAAAACCCTTCTGTACCACTTACCTCAATTCCTTACCAAATCGCAACATAAAAAAACACTCATCCAACCTTATTAATAACAAATGTACAAAATCAATTCTCCAAGGTTAGATACGATTTTTTCCTTAAAAATAACACTTTCAGCGCTGCAGAATTTCAAAAAGGAATTAACCTGCTCCACGCCGTCACAGGACAGATTTTATTACCACCATGAATAAATTCCACTGGGGCAGCCTCGCACCTCGTTAGTTATAGCTACGGGGCTCAAGCTGTCACTGCGTTTTAGAACGGTGGCTGGCTTGGCGAGGGTATCAGTACGGCTTGGTTAGACTGCGCGATGGATGGCGTACTAATGACAATTTCGGTTGTCCTGTGCGTTGCGTGATACCGGTTAGTTTAGACGTTTACATTATATTGCGCAGTTTGGTGTAGCTCGCTGTATCATACTTTACGGCGCTGTCCTGCTGATGTTTATCTGTTTTGTTCCCGGTTTTAATAGTTTTTTGGGCGTGTGTATAACTTATTAGCAATTATGTTGAGTAGTGTGTTTTCATTAGCACGTTCACAGCTGTGTTAGTTTAATTGAGTCGTTAACGAGCTGGTAGCTATACACTTTTTAAATTTAAAAGTTTCTTCTGTTGTATGATTTAGGCTGTTATTCAGGTTATAATGACGCGGCTTCGTCTGCGTGGAGTTAGAAAAAAAAACCTATGTTCTCAGGTGTCAAACTATCCTCATACTGTCGGCTTTATAAATATATATGCACCTGTATTTAAATTTGAACCTTCTCCACCAGTAATACGTTCCAAAGTGTATATTTATGGACCTTATTGTACTAGGGGCTTTACCATGACGTCTTAACGCGATTCAGTTTAGGTTCAGTTTAAGCTCGAGTCGCGTTAAGATGTCATGGTAAGGCCCCTTTCAAAGCGTTCAGCGGGCTTAGCGTGAAGAGGTAACAAACAGACAGACAGCTACATTCGCATTTACATTACTAATATGGATACAGAATAATCATACTGTAGGGTGTGAAAACCGGTTTTTAATTGTATAAAAAAACCGGTTAATAACCGGTTAATTTCATACAAATAAAAACCGGTTTGCACACTCTAAACTGAGTCTTTCCATTTGCAGACGTATATGTTTTTCATCGAATATAAATCATCGACAATGTTGTGACAGCGTCCCGAGATCCGCATAGAGAGCTCGGGGATCACCTGAAATTTTGATTGATCTCCGAGTCCTTTAGTTGGATTTTGTTTGTGTGTATGTAAATAAATAAGTGGGTTTGTGTCGTCGTGTGTTCAAATGAGCGTGACCCTAGATATCGCAAAAAAGGTATCAATGGATACGCATAATTGACTTGACAGCAACTTCGAAGTAGTAAATCTTTTTCCTAGCGTTTTTCCAGATTATGTCATGGCTCAGGAAGCCCATGCCCACTTTGGCAACTAGACCCAAGTTTTGGCGTAGGCGCTAGTTTTACGAAAAAGATTGCCATTTGACCGTCCCCCTCTAACCGGTAAGATATCAAATGATATTTCGTACATACGTTCCGAAAATGTCATAAGTACGAGCCGGGATTGCCGTGACCTACAAATTGAAAATCCCACAAGTCTCCCAATCTCATACTATAGTTTTTCATGTTTTCCTAGTTACTAAGCTAGAATAAATTTTTGTTTTATACTACGACGGTGACAAACAAGCATACGGCCCACCTGATGGTAAGCGGTCACCGTAGCCTATGGACGCCTGCAAATCCAGGGGTGTTACATGCGCGTTGCAGACCCTTTAAAAAAGGAGGATTCGCTGTGTTGACACCTAAAGGGGCAAGTTTTGCTCCGTGGGTCCCCAGCTGTCAACACAGTGAATCCTCTTGGAGCTCTGGCGACCTTACTCACCAACAGAAACACAACACTTTGAGTAAGGTCTAGTGTTATTAAACTGCGGTTTTCTGTAAGGTGGAGGTACTTCCCCAGATGGGCTCTGCTCCAGATTTGAGCGAGACGACATTCGTTGTGCTGTGCCCACCACACTAAACGATAGGCATCCGCTGTGCCCATGACTCTCTTGAATGTAGGAAGAATCCAAATCACTTACAAAACATTAAAAGCACACTTTGAAAAACCCATAACCCCCTAACATTTTACAAAATAAATTCCCAAGCCTCACTTTTCATCCCCACAATTACCCTTTCTTCCGTCCCGCTCGTTTATTCTCCTTTTCGTTTTAATTCACTTCACAGCTGCCGTGTTTCATGTATCTTTTTTGGAAACAAACTTACGTTTGCAGGTGGTTGAAAAGCGATATTTAAATGAAATTGCGATTTTTTATTGAGGCATACAAAATAATCTAGAGTATTATTGTTACTTAAAAAAAAATTTACACATGACATCGACATAAAAAAAACCGCTGATGCTTACATTTTAGCAAATCATATTAAATTTGTCTAAAATGTTTTCTATGAAGATACAGTTTTTTTTACAGTTATTCATAGACGACCGGTTGGCGTAGTTGGTACTGTTGGTAGTGACCCTGCCTGCTATGCCGATAGTTCTGGGTTCAAATCCCGGTATGGGAATTTATTTGTGTGATGAACACAGATATTTTTTCGTGAGTCATGGATATTTTGTATGTATTTATGTATTCATATGTAAAACTATCTATTATTTAATTTTATCATCGCATAGTAACTACCCTGTATTTCTAAATTATATATATCGTTGCCTGAGTACCCGTTATACAAGCCTTCTTGAGCTAACTGCGGGACTTAGTGAATTTGTAAAATAATGTCCTGCTAGTCTATGATGGTCGGGTTTTTATCGTTTACCGACGTTGCTGTCACCTTCTAACAGTAACAAGTATGTATGTGCGAAAGTGACGCATAGCGTGATAAGCGATAAAATGGCAAGCATGCTAACCCTACTGTAATATTTATTTATTTGTACATTGAAATAAACAAAATTAAAATTTTAAGAGAGCCAGAAACATGTCCCTTTAATCCTACATTGTTTTTCTTTTGTTATTCCAGTATTACCCCCATTAATGAATACATTTATAATATATTACCTGCTATGTGATAAATATATCCTGCTGCATAAGCAAGATGATCTTCCAACTAAAGCTTTCAATTTGAAATTTTTTTTGTATGACCAATTCCGCTATTCCGGACATACACCCTACAAAATAATTTCGGAATTGCAAACCCTGCGTCATAAAAACGTCATAAGCTTACACTATGTCAACATGCTAAGCAACAGAATATCCATAGATATTTATCACTGCTCTTTGCAGTCTACTTTTACTGAACTGCTTTTCCTAAAGTCTGTTTTATCCAACTGCAAATGTACCTTTGTCGCCTAGTTTCAAGGAAATTGTCACCCAATCGAATTGGAGAATTATCACCCGAGGCTAAACGTATGTTCCTGCGAGAATCGGATTTCATATAAATTGTGTATTTAACTGTATTAAGTCGGAGACGGATACAGAATTGCTTTTATGTTGAAAATTCTTGCTTTCTATTCGAAAACGAGCAGCCTTTTCCGTTTCGTGCAATTAAGGCAAAGGATTGTAACACACTTTCATATAATATACTAGGTAAAACATGATTTTTCGTACATTTTAACACGTTCACGGACGGTAAGTGACGTCACCTGTCAACAAAGGAAACAAAAACTACGCGAATGCTGTAGCAGTCGTGTCCACCAGCGTGTTAATAACATTTTATCACTATAATTATTGAATTATGCTTTGCTGTTCCATTCGAAGCGATTATAGTTAACTTGCACACTTGGATGATGAAGTTCTTACCTTGCTTGGTGACGCCCCAAAAGAACATTCACCGATTGGACCTGACGTTCATAATGATATTGCATTGCGTTTGCAAGATATTTTATTAAATGGGCTTAAAAAGGAACAGAGAGATATAATTATTGAGAATTACCCTATCCCGGGTAACTGCCCATTATTTAGTGCGCCACTTATGATAGAACTTCACGTACAAGTAAGTTCGTTTTATCATTAAATGTACGCGTTAAGGATGATTCCAATCAATCCGGGATTGGATCAGATCGGATTGGTGTGATCTGTCAGTTTCTATAGAAATAATGACGTTTTATATACTAACTGACAGATCGGACCGATCGGATCGGATAGTTGAAAGTCATCCTTTAGGGGTACTAAATGATACTAGTAAAGTCCGTTGAATAATGAATGCTTTATTGAAGAAAACTGTGGCCTTACCACGACATCTTAAAACGATTTGGTTTAGGCTCAAATGTATGTAAGCGACTCAGTTTAGGTTTTCTGGCGCTTATTTAATATAGAATACATCTACGTGCGTGACATTTAGTTAATATTTTAAAAATTTAATATAATAAATAAATAAATATCAATAAATTTTACAGGACAATTTTACACAAATCGACCTAGTCCCACGGTAAGCTCAATAAGGCTTGTAATGTGGGTACTAGACGACGATATAATATATAATAGATAGATGCATATACAAACTTAAATACATAGAAAACCTCCATAACTCAGAAACAAATATTCGTATATAATAAACAATTCGTATATAATAAACTTCTAATTAAGTCGTAAACTTTACATGAGTTGCTATTCTACGTAATCTCTATAATTATTACCTACATTATAATGAACAAATAAATTGCCACCCCTTATCAATCAAAACTTGAAATACCTATTGTGTTTACCGACTACTTAACTACCGATACCGACCATACGAATTAAATCACTTGATCAGCATTATCGTAGCGATAACCAGCTATAACGTAGCACTTTCGTAGCACTGGCAGCGTAGCACTAATTGCGTAGCGCTAGCGGCGTAGACACAGCTCGACGCTCGGCGCTTGCGCATGTTAATAGAAGCTATATATTGGAAAAGTATCAGGTTTGTTTTAAATATAATATTACTAATATTGTCTTCTGGTACCGCGATTGTTGTTCATTGAAATTAAACACTTTAGAACGGATTAATCGCGTTTGTTAACACCATGACCCTACGTTTCGAGCCCTTTACAGCACTCGTTTTCACAGGGTTAAGATGATGACTAAAATACTATTAAAATACTATAATATTACTTTTAAAACACTTATATCGGGTTACTCATGTCAATGAAATAACTCGACATGTTTCGGAAACATTTGTGTCCCTCAATTATGAGATGCGCTCACGATGGTTGCCCTACGCGCACTATTTTCGACTTTATTGATGTGGATATTCCGATATATGTCTTCTATTTGAAATGTACCTTCTCCTTATTAAATTGAACCCAGAGAAAACATAAGCCTATGAAGTAGATGTTTTTTCTCAAAATACACATTATTAAATTACGAAAATCATGTTTTTTTGCTATTCCGCCAAACGAGAGTCAGTGCTATCCAATTTATAGATAAGAAAATGGTGATTCGTACGTGCATTCGAAATCGTATCCGTGAGACACATTTAAAGTTGCACGTATTACTACTAAGCTACTAAAGCTTCCACGAAACTAGATTTAACCTAACTTCTTTATCTGGCAGTGTACAGCACGTAAAATAGTAAAGCGTAACAAATAGGCTACATACTAGATACATGATTATTTTCTATAGTATTTGACTTAAGAACCCAATATTGGTCGAATTCGGGTATTATTTAAAATGCACGACGGCTATGTATTAAAAAAAAAAAACATATTTTTTAATTTTGAACTCTGAAAACCCTGTCAGCCATGCAGTGACGTCGTTATACTCGTCGATGCTAACTTCACGTTTAATCTTATACGAGTGAAGTTCGTTATTAACCTCTGCTGTGACATTGACGGACAACGAATAACGGAACAATTTATACGTTAATGACAATTTGATTTTGACAAATGTTGTTTTCCTGCACAGTGACATCATACCACAGATAATCTAGCCACTAAATTACTTCTGGTAACTGTGGTTACCAGCTTTCATCCTTATTTTACTAGGCAAAACAATCCACCAATAAATATCAAGCAACTGAGTGGATATGGACTGCCATGGCTGACATTGTTTTCGCCAGATTACGTAAAAGTAAACTTGAGAAATATTTTTTGCAGTTTTCCAGGGCATAATAAAATATGGATATATTTTTTTCTCTTAATTCGTCATTGATATTGATATAAGACCAACTTAAAAAAGGGTCAAGTAGCATAGCATTTGATCTATAAGTGATCTCACCATAAACTTGGTTACTTACTTTATACAGTTTCTTTACAATATATGTTTTAACTCTAAACATAAACTCTAGTTTATGTTTCATAAACAAGTCCATTTTAAATTTGATACCAGCGCTGTAAAGTTTATTTCGCGTGTGCTTTATGGCACTATGTATATCGTAAATCAGGACTAAAACATTGATACGACTTTTTGGGCAGAAATGTCTTTACACAGCCTAATTCATATGTAATATTTATACCACGACGACGGCAAACAAGCATACGGCCCGCTTGATGGAAAGCGGTTACCGTAGCCTATGGACGACTGCAACTCCAGGGGGGTCAAATGAGCATTGCCGACCCATTAAAATCTTGTAAACTCCTTTTTTCAAGAACCCCGAACTGTAATCTTTATTAATATTCAATTATGGTCATCATAAATAAATGCCCTGACCAGGATTCGAACCCGGGACCGCCTGCTTCGTAGACAGGGTCACTACCGACTAGGCTAGGAGGCCGTTAGCTGTAAGCCGTAGGTAGCGCTTGCATGAGTCTCTCCACCAGTCAGTGAGGATGACTGCCCGATGCATTTGAAATGTGTCATGCATGCCAATTCTGATGATAATCGCAAATGCAAATATCTGCCTATTATGCTGACTGGTGGAGAGACTCATACAAGCGCTACCTACGGCTTACAGCTAACGGCCTCCTAGCCTAGTCGGTAGTCACTCCCAGGGTCACTGTGACCCTGCCTACGAAGCAGGCGGTCCCGGGTTCGAATCCTGGTCAGGGCATTTATTTATGTGTTTATCATGAATATTTGTTCCTAGAATATTTCTTGTACGTGTATAATTAGTGGTCCTCATACTTTCACGGAAAGAACCTAACATGTCATGCTAGTTTAATCAGTGTCAGTACTAACAGTACCGAGGTTGACTTAAGAAACATGACAAATACGAGGGCAGAACATAATGCACTAAATCTAGATCATCATACAAAGAAATTATATTCCGATATCGCAATACTCAAATACAAGTATAACAATACCTACTCCCGTTATACGTGGTCACCACATCTGACAAACATTGTCATTCAGAACACAACCCCGTTCAGCATGCGACACGTAGCTCGCCTTAATTACTGTTACATTTAAAACTAAAACGTCATATGTCTTCAACCATTCAAAGTAACTTACACTCTTTTATACCAGACACTAGTTAGATTTTATTTCCATGCGACTATTGAGACTTACGACCTTTCGCCGCTTCGGAATTTAAACATTCCGCCCACCGAAATGTCGTATCTCCGTATTATACTCATTGTGAGTTACGTCTTTTAAATGTAGGGGAAGTTAAGAAAAGTAGCTCGTGGGGCAAATTGGCATTTGCAAAAGTGTGCAAGTTGAGAAGCGAGTTTTTACGCTGTTACGTTTAGCTCGCACGGTTGCTTGGGGTAACGTGGAGTTTGCAATGATAATGATAAGGAGGGATTTTCTTGCAATAAAATTTGAAACTTGGTAAAGGATTTACAAAATTTTGAGTGTGTACATGAGAATTTTATTTTAAGTTTAGTACAAAAATACAAATAGCTAATAGGTAAGGAGGCAAAGAGGTAGGTCATGATCGGTTAATTTCTCTTTCCTAGCACTTCCCGGCTTATACCAGAGCCCGGAGTCCATTTTGGCAACTAATCCCAAGATTTGGCGTAGGTGGTAGTTTTACGAAAGCGACTGCCATCTGACCTTACTCTGGAGGGTAAACTAGGCCTTATTGGGATTAGTGCAGTTTCTTCACGATTCTCTTCACCTTCATGAGCGTTGTACATTGCGATAAAAACACTTTTCATAAAACCAATGTACAGATGCGTATAATTATTATGCCTTATTTCTATATTTTGTATAAGTATTTTTCTTTATAAATCAAACGAAAGTAACACAACCACATTACCCAAACCTACCACTACAAAAATTGGCAGCATGATATATACTATTCCACAGTTTTAAAAAAATCGCTCAACCTTGAAAAAGTGCCCCTCTAACGTCCAATCTCTTTTTATGTGTATACTTATGACAAATATTTGTTAGTCCAGAAGCATACAACGCAAACAGCGGTAAATCTAAATTTTATACCCAAAATTCACTTGCACATAACTTGTACAAAACCGTCACGAGTGAATCTCGTATGTCAGTCACACTCTAACGTGCATTACATGTAAAACGGCGTAAGTGACTATAGAACTCTATGGATTTACGCCTTTTTAAATACTATGTTCAGAGACAAAACGATGTAAGTGCCTATGAAAATTGTATGAGAATACGTCGTTTTAGATGGTTTAATACACAAAGCTTTTGTTGCAAAAGATTGCATTTGCAATGCTGAAGTTGAGCCGGTATGAACAATAATGTTACATGTGTCTTGCGTCGGCGGAAAAAGTTTATATTTTGCACTTTACTCCGTTAAAATAAGGTAATAGCCTTACCTTGTACTAGTACTAGACAAAGTACGTAAGTATTAGAATATACTTATGTATGAACAGAACATGGGAGGTTAAGAGGGGAAATTCGTAGTAATTCCGGCGCAGCAGCCTAACATAAGGGGGGATACGTTGTAACTTGTTAAGTACCTCCGCCTCCTCCTAATATGTGTTCTGAATACCTATAGGTTCAATATTGTTACAAAAAATATAGAAAAATACTCGTACGCGTCAGTTTAAGGTATAGTGAATTAAATTACTTTTTGAAAAATGACAATTTGAAATTTTGGACTATTTGAACGACACGTAAGGAAGTGGTAGTCTCATAAAGTTGCAACAAAAAAAACGTTACCTTGACTTACTGGAGAGCAATACCTATCCAACAATATCTGACATGCTCGAGTATTTCTACTAAGTGTTTTTTTTAGACACTTTATTTACCCTACCACTAAAAAAGAAAACATCACATAACCTTTTATTTTTCTTATAATTGAATATTTCGATTCATGTAGGTCCCCGCGACGCTCGAGTTACAACAAATTTAGCATCTTAGCCTCCCCTACTATGCAGCATAGGCGCGATGATTAGGTATATATTTTTCAAATGAAATTGTGAAATGTCGCAAGCCCAGAATACACGTGACCCCATATGGGTTTAACCGTGGGATATCCAACAGACGACGTCTTCACCTACGGAAGGGGGAGGAAAGGGGGTAGTACAATTTTTAACCCGTCACCACACCAGTAAGCTAAATACAATTGTCGATAATTTTCCACACAAATAAAACCTTCTCCCAAACATGTGTCCCCCCCTATTTTCTCCATATCATTTCCTTGCGACACTCCCATTTGCTCCACGGTTCATGTTTGGTGCAATAGGATCACCGCGTCACAAGTAAAAACCAACAGAAACTGCCTATTACAATGAAATGGCAAAATACCTTTTTCTTTAACAAGTTTCAAGGAAAAAACGATCTTATCGCGATGAGTTAAGGGTGAAAGTTGGGTGTAGGGTTTAGTTTAAAGGGTGTTTTATCGGATTGGGTGGAAAGAAAGGAGTAATTCATTGTGACAAGGCCAATTAGCCGGGTGTGTGGTGATGGAGGAATTCAGTTTTGACTCGCCTCATTATAATTATGTTAGTAGATTCATTCGAGGTTTGAGGACAGTTCTAACTTTTAAACTTGAGCTGGTTTTGTTATACATAGAGGATAAATCAATATTCTTAAATGAGGAGTTCTTATATATTTTACAAGTCAGTACACTACAATTGTAAAGCATGAATTAAATAATTTATTAAATATAATAAATGTTTTGATTCATGTTTTTTTAAGTAGTCACACTGTATGTAAATTATAAATTGAAAGAGATGTCATATACTACAGAAAAATTTACCAAGGCCACCACCTACTAGATGGTGCTCCTAAATAAATGCACCCAGGCAATTAAATCTACACGAGATAATAAATTTGGCGAGATATAGAAACATATGGAGGAATCTGGTCATTAAGAGAATGACATGATATCACGATCCTCATTGAGAAAACGACTGATAATAATGAACATAATACATTGATCACGTCACCCTACCACGCACTTGGTACACAGTGAATGATCGTATTGTAGAATGTGAGGACAATTAAATTGTAAAAGGTCGTCAATGGCCAACTTTGTCATGTCACGTTAAATGTAAAATAGGTAAACTAATTTGAATGCGCAAGTCTCTAAAGACTGCCATTTAAAAATGAAACGAATGTGCCACTTTCTGGTAGGCGTCGCCACAATAATTAACTAAACGGAACGACGTGAATCATAATAGCAACTTTTTAAATACAATAACCAGCTACGATTTTAAGCGAACATGGTCACTTGCATTATAACAAATATTCAAAACGGGATAATTACCATGTATGTTTGTTTTATTGAGCACCCGATATTTCGACGGTGTTGCAAGCGCCATGTTCACGAAGGAAACTTATGAGCTGCGAGTTTTTAGTTGTGATCTACCCACACACCAGCGATCTACCCTCTTACGGATTCTCTTGCTCTTCTTAGGTAATCTGTCGGAAGTTCACAATTTAACGGTGACATATACCTACATGTACCTACACTCTCAGCTCACGAATTTGACTGTACATCCATCTTCAACCTGCAACGCCATACTCGTACAGTCACGTATATAAATATGTACACACTTCGGAACTTATTAATGGGGAAGAAGTTTCAAAATTGAATACAGGTGCATATATATTTATGAAGCCGACCGTACAACAGTGAAGCAGATCAGGCGAGGTGTTAGCGTGCGTGCTTCCAACGGAAATTATACTCAAAACCACACGAGAACCTCCCCACACACGAATAAAACGACGCAAGAGCATTACCATTAAAGGCGCTTACGACCTATTGACTTCTAAGCTTTAGAACAGCTCGATGAACGAAATGTTGAAAGTCTGTGAGGTTCAACGGTCGCTTACGACGTTTTGATTTACGTGGTCGTATAAAGCAGGTAAAGGCATGCGAATCAAACATTTATAGTCTTAATAAATAGTGTTTTAAGAGTTATAGGGACGGTTTGGGATCTGTGGTTTTGGTGCAATTACTGGTATTGAACAGGCTAACTTCCTTTTATTATATAAATGAATGTTCTGAATGAGCTTGTAGTTATTTTTGCTGGTGGCGAAATAATGAGTTCATGTTTTTGGTTTCGATACTACCGTGGAATCATTAGTAGTGACTAGTGACTTAACTTTGCAGTGACTTGGTGCTGGCACATGTCGACGCTTCCATATAGTTATTTTAAAGAAACTTTGTAATCATTTCGTAATAATTTACATATACATTGTGTCGTTTGCGAGTCCATGCAAACTTACATACAATTTCTTCCCGTAAGTAGACACATATTCTTGACTTGTGACCTTAAAAGAATCATAGGTTCAAAGATCTTTATTTCTCCTAAAAATTTCACAATTCACTTATATGAGAAACTTAAACTAGAATAAATGATGGTTTTAAAGGCGTACAAAGTTAAACACATTTTTAAACAACTTCTGTTCGTTCTTCTATTTATGACGATGCCTGCGCCCATAAATTCGACCAAAATCATTCTTAATAATTAAATTAAAAACATTGCCGTATTAATTGTAAAACAAAAAATGTTGAGACTGGCCGCAAAGAATTGTCCCGTCCTTTTGTTTCTAAAATGGAATTATTAATTTTAAATTGGAACGCTGATAAAATTGGTAAAACGGTTAAATCAGGATAATCGTATCTCGCACGTTACGTTAAGCCAATCAGGACCTTGATGTATGGGGTTAGAGTTTATTTTTCGGCGAATTGTGTGGAGTTCGGAAAGCCGGTAGGTACGCCCGAGGCCCGATGCCTAAAACAAGCCAAGCGCAATTAACGTCTATCAAACTAAATTGATTGACCAGCCCGTTTAGAAAACTCTTCGAATTTATAAAATTGTTTAAAGCGTAATAGGTTTTCTTTGTGGAAGATTCTGGGACACAGTTTTTTGATTGGCTGGAATTTTTATACCACCTACTATTTTTATCTACTGGCATGTGCCTACAAATAACATGTTTGTTAATATTAAATAAATAAATATCGTGGGACAATCGTATACAAATCGGCCTAGTCCCACGGTAAGCTCAATAAGGCTTGTGTTGTGGGTACTAGACGACGATATATATAATAAAAATATAAATACTTAAACATCCATAACTCGGGAACAAATATTCTTGATAAACACACAAATAAATGCCTTGACCAGGATTCGAACCCGGGACCTCCTGCCTCGTAGGCAGGGTGACTAACAACTAGGCTAGGGGGGCGTCAAATATTACATGCTATCTCCGATATACGCGAAAACATGATGTATAATATATGTTGGCAATGAATTATCATATAATATTGACTAAACGAAAATTTATTTTCAAAATGTATACAGTAGGTAAGTGTAACGCACCTAGCTACCTACCTCTACCTACCTTAAATCTAAAATAGGTCCTTGAGGCATTGTAGGGTAAAGGCACCAGTGGTCAGCCTCAAATCGGCTTTTTGAAGTTTGAATGGTCGGCATTTCTACAGGTTTAGTGGGATAAACAAACGCATTACGTGGTTTGATTAAACGTTTATTAAAGATTCAAAATAAGATATAACAAAAAGTAACAATCTTCTTTGTTGTATTTATAATTAAATGAAAAGTAAAAATGGCACTTTTTTCCAGTAGTCAGCCTCCAAAATCCAATAATCAGCCTTAGTGTACCCAGTACTCGGCCTTTAAAAACTATTTAGTATAATGAGATCAAAATCACATATATTTATATCAAAATCAATGATATAATATAATATACTACACCTATGGATATGACCACTTGTGGATAGTATTCTTCCATTCCGATTTTAAGGGTTTGAATTGAACACACTTAAATCGGCAGGCTGCATCATATGTGTGGTATTGGGCGGAAGAGCGTAGAGTATAATGTTGTTATCATAGCAAAATTCACTCAGTTTCTTTGTTAAGTGACTTTTGTACTAAAAGTGACGTCTTTGCGAGGTTTAACATATGGAAATACAACACAAGGTGGCAAAATTCCTCCGTCTGCTGAAAAACTCGCCAAAGTAGTAATTGTCTCCTTTTCATTGCCTTTGGCAATTTGATATATATTTTATAGCCTCGAGGAGCTATTACTTTTCCAGTTTTTGGACATATCACAAAACTTGTTTCATCTCCATTTAAAAATCCTCTGAGGGTCATCCAATACATCCAGGGCATCTTCATTTATCAAATAATCTTTGAGGTCTTGAAACCATTTTCCGTTTTCATTTGGACCGTATTTAATAAATTATCAGCTTTTAGAACCGAATCTGGACCCATTTTCCTTGGGCCTTCTGGTACTCGTAGGTGGAGCCTATCTTGCAAGGTACCTCGAGGAACACCAAACGATCTGCTAGCCTCCCTAATCGACATTCCGCTTCAAATGACTTTTGAACCTTATTTCTCTGAGTTAGCGTTCAAAGGCGTAAACATGTTTTTACACTGAAGGTTAGGTAATGGCTGAGTACTGGATACGCTAAATCCAGTGGTCAGCCGCATAGATCGGTTATTTCAAATGCGGCCGACTACTGGGTTTTACTCTAAAAAGACTACTACATGCTTAAATAAATTTGAAAGTATAAATGTAATGGACGTAATGGTTGTATTAGCTTGAAAATAAATAAAACAATGAAAAACCCAGTGGTCAGCCGTGGGAGGCTGGGCACTGGATTTTTTGGAAAAAAGTGGTACCCAGTAGTCAGCCCCCTAAATTTATGAGTTAAATGGTGATATTTTCGTTAAAATACAATGTCAGTTAATAGATAAACTAATAAATAAACCAATTATGATCAAAAACTAATAGTTATATCCATTAAAAAACAGTTTTTCGTACCTGTTAAGAGAACACCATGTGCAACAAAAAATATGGCGGACATGACACTACTGCTCTCGCCAACAAACAGCACATGTATGAACGAGTATTTCTCTTCCCCCCGATCCATCACCGCGTCTGTCGTGTGATGTAGTGACCAATGAGAAATCAGAGTTTCTATTTAAACACTCGCGATTTGTTTAAACGAATATACATGATATTTACGACCAATAAACGACTCAAAAGGCTGACCACTGGTCCCTGGCTGGCCACTGGTGCCTTTACCCTACCTGGGATGCTGGCAGCATTTCCTCGTTGTATCGGAATGCTGATACGTTGTGCGAGGAAGCCACAATAATATTGCTAGCAACTATGGTAGTATGGTAATTTAAAGGTCACAGTATGTAGTTCCTATGTATGTGCACTTTTTGAGGAAACTACTAAAAGCCTATTAGTATTAAAATAAATTACTAGACATTAATTCCTATCGTATAGTTACACATCTCGTAATTTCTATTTAGTTTGCTCTTGTGGTAACGTACAATTTAGTATTATCCTGCACTTTTACTTGTTTGATGATTACCATCCCAAAACACATAATTAATCAAATTTAGAACGAAAGCGGCATTATACACTGATCTCAGTCCACGTTTAAATCCGAGAATGTCATTCCCATATCAACCAATCACAGCGCCTTCTGGCAAAACCAGCGTTTGTTATAGCCAATCAGAACGCAATTTGTACTTTACATACTGTTACGCTTAAGCTGGTTTTTGCTTGGTCGGTTATGAGTAATAGCAGTGCAGGTTGGAATTTAATTTAGTTCTCATGCATACGAAATTAAGCTTTATTTATTTAGCGAGTTAATTCAGCTGGATGTTAATCAGCGGCTGATTAGCGATAGAATTTGAGAAGAGAGTTATCAACCGATACCAAGCACAGCTTACTGGCAGTTTCAAATTAAAAATAAAACAAACTGTCTTTTTTTTAAACTTAGTCATTGAATTAGTGAAAGAAATAGACAAACAAGGCAAAACAAAAACGTCAAAAAAGGCATACGTAAGCAATAAGTGTCAAATTCATATACAGAACTACCAACACTGTTAAAACGTTATAGGCCGTTGGCACTTAAAGAAACGTCAACAACCGTCGTTCCGAACAAGACTATATGAAAAAGTGCCGCAACTGCATCACTTGGGCATCTGGTTCCTTTTTTTTTTTTTTTTATACTACGACGGTGACAAACAAGCATACGGCCCGCCTGATGGTAAGCGGTCACCGTAGCCTATGGACGCCTGCAACTCCAGGGGTGTTACATGCGCGTTGCCGACCCTTTAAAAACTTTAACACTCCTTTTTTGAAGAACCCCATATTGTAGTCCTTTGGGAAAACAGTGGCAGGGAGCTCATTCCACAGCCGGAGCGTCCGCGGGAGGAAGTTCCTCTTAAACCGCACGGTACGAGACCATTTAGGCTCCAGGGTATGCGGGTGACCACCCTGCCGACGGCGAGCGGTGCGGTGGTAGAATGCAGCCGTTGGCATCATATCAAACAATTCCTCAGAGCACAATCCATTGTACAAGCGATAGAACACACATAAGGAGGCGAAGTCTCTCCTTAGACTTAAGGGTTCGATATCGCTCGTGAGTTTGGGATCGTTGACAATTCGGACAGCACGTCTTTGGATCGAGTCAAAGGGGCCCAGCTGGTATCCAGGTGCTCCCGCCCAAAGATGGCAGCAATACTCCATATGGGGCCTGACTTGAGACTTGTATAATAACAGTCTTTGCCCCGGAGAGAAGTACTGCTTAGCTCTATTGAGCACACCGAGCTTTTTGGATGCCAGCTTGGCCTTCCCTTCCAGGTAGCTACGGAATTGGACGTCACTGGAAATGTCAACACCCAGGATCCCAATACTCTCTGACATGGTAAGGACTGTGTCTTGGAATTGTGGGACCACAGTAAATGGGGTTTTATTCTTTATCCTTTATTCTTTATCTGCACTTAGTAGAATTTGTTGCCCAGCTTTTGTCCTAGTCTATACTAATATTATAAATGCGGAAGTAACTCTGTTTTTCTGTGACCTCTTCATGCAAAAAGCATTAACGGATCAAGATAAAATTTGATATTAGGGATAGTATAGCGCCTTGGAAAGGAGTTGAAAGGACAAAGTATAGTTTTTCTTAGAATTGTACGCGGTATAGGTCGCGGACAAAAGCTAAACGAAACAAAAACAAAACCTGCGAAATCTTTTTTACCTTTCAACCTTTCATCGAACATATTATAATCCCTATTAAATCAAAAATAGTATCTTATTAGAGAGGCTGAAAAAATGAGGTATTACCTACATAGTGCCTTTGACGATTACTGTAAAAAAATATAAAAAAAAACAATGTCCAGAAGCGTTTTTACGTACATTGCTTTAAACACGATCATTGTTCAGAGGCGTTATTACGTTGTTTGCTCTAAGCCAATTACTTTTTTGTATTATAGTCTGGATGCTAGTCTTTAAGCCAAAATCGACCTGATTGGTTTTTAAGCGAGGACAAATTTGTCCTATAAACAACTTTTAAAACCCAACTCATTGTTGGTCCAGGTGTTCTACTAAAGACTACTTTCTAACTTTGATTCAGACCATCTATTGCCACATTTCTGACCAGTAGCGTGAAGAGGTTATGATCCTCTGAGTAGATAACTTGAATGCTATTATCGCTACAAACATAGTTATCATAGTTAATGGTAAACATAGTTAGTAAACTTGTAATGGGGGTGCACTGAAAACCAGCGCTGAGGTTGCTACCACAGCTAACGCTGAGTGCAGTCCTTTTGTCACATAGTTGTGTTGTTTAGTGTTTAATATTTAAGAAGAATGTGTGCTTGTTTTTCTTTCCTTTTTTTTGTATTCTTGTGTTTGTGACAATAAATAATTTTCTATTTCTATTTCTATTTGTTATAGAAAATTCCCGTGAGTATTAGACATATTAATATACTTAGACCGGGTTACTCACGTCTATAAAGTCGAAAATAGCTGGACATGTTTCGGGACGGTCCGCGCCCCATAATAATGAGTGAGAAGCGCTTGCGGCGATTGCTCTGCGCACACTGCGCGCGACAGCGCGTTGAGTGCGCCGGCAGACCGGCGCGGGGGGCGCGGTCGGCGCAGGCGCCCGTCCCGAGACATGTCGAGCTATTTTCGACTTTATAGACGTGAGTAACCCGGTCTAAGTATATTAACATAGTTATAGTTACAATTGTGACATGTTTCAAATGCGTCTGGCAGTTTTTAAGTGGTGTCCGAGCCGCGGAAGTGACAACACCACTCTGTCTAATCGAGATGTGACGCCTATCGTGATAAAAATACGTGAGTGTTAAACCGTTTTTTAAATTTTAATCTTAGTATGATTTACGAAAGCTTAAATTGCATCGTTCTAGTTTCAAATCGTTCTAAGGGGTGATGACGATGACATAAATTACTTAAAATGTATTTACATAATCCATTTCAAATCTTCCGAGTGCACAAGGAGTTCGCGAAGGTACGCCCAGCAATATCGATTGCGCAAATTCACAGAGGTCAGTCCCAAGAGCCGGAAATAAATTGCTAGCCTAATTGAGTTTTGTTGGCATTTAACAATTCTTTTCGGGGACATTATTCTCTCATTTGCCTAATCACTTTACATCGCGAATCTGTGAAGTTTTAGACCTTATTTATGTTTTAATGCTAGTTTATTATTTAAGTCGTAAGTAATAACATTAACATTGAATTTTTGAACTGCGTTGTTGTTATTTCTATAAAATACCTAATTATTTCTTAATCTCTAACAGAAGAAAATTATTTTTATTTCATTTTAAGGTATTCCTTTGATCAGGTTCTCTAAATTATCGCCGAAAATTATTTCGCCAAATATAACTTTCCAACCAACTATTCGCCGAAAGATTAACATATTATTATAAGCCAACCTAACCTAACTTATTTGGCAAATGCAAATTCGGCAAAATGAAAGTGGGCAAATAATAATTCGGTCAATGTCAGCAAAAAGTTGGTTGACAAGTGATGTTAGACAAAATGAAATTCAGAGAAAAGGCAGGTTACGGTATAGGTTGTGTCGACTAAAACCAGTTTTACTCATTCGATAAGCTTTACAGATTTCTGTTTGCTGTAAGCAGGATCGCTCAGGTGGGATCCCAAGAATCTGCTCTTTTAGCATTTCATGGCCACATTATGTTAAACCTGTATCCAACAAGCGTACATTTTATAAAAAATGCCATATACAAAGAGCTCAATACTAGAAGCGCCCATACCATACTTCGACCACGCGGAAATGTGTCCATCCTGAAATAAGCGACCTCACTCAATCTAAACCACCAGTCAGCGGTTCAGATAAATTTCCTCCTGCGGACGCTCCAGCTGTGGAATGAGCTCCCTGCCGAGGTTTTCCCGACAGATTACACATTACAGTATGGGGTTCTTCAAAAAGTGTGCAAGACTTTATTGGGTCGACAACGTGAACCCCTGGAGTTGCAGGCGTCCATAGGCTACGGTGACCGCTTTTCATCAGGCGGGCATTATGCTTGATTGCCACGGTCCACGGTGTCTAAAGGCATCTTTAGGCAATGTCAACAACAATGGAGAACAAATATACTTCAAAACCTGCCCACATTTTTTTGCGTTTGAGGGCGCCTATCTGCTTCTATCTCGGTGGCCCCAAACAGGAAAACTCATTAAATTGCACCGGTTCAAGCTCACGTATTTTAATCACAATGGGCGTTATAAATAATTGTGATAAAAATACGTGCGATTCAACCGTTGCAATTTAATGTCAGGATGACTCACGATAGTTTAAATTATGGGAAAGTTCATGTAAACCGTTTTACAAAAAAACTACATTCTTCCTTTGACCGCACTGTACTGTACACACTGTAGTACATGTCACGCCAATTGTGATAAAAATACGTGAGTGTTAAACCGTTGCAATTTAATATCAGTATGTCTCACGAAAGTTTAAATTATATCACTGTACATTGTACATTTCGTATATGTACATACTGTACATATACGAAATGTGCCTCTTTGTGAAGGCTCGTATGAGTCAGTACCAAATTATGAAATTTAACCCTAGGTCAACTACTAAAGCCTATTTCATATCAGTTATCCATCTCATAACTCGACTCGTGTTAAAAATTTATTCTCTTCATGTCCATCAAAATATTCAACCATTTTCCAGATGACTTAAAATGTTTGGATTATCAAGGTTTCAAAGCTAAATTATTTCAGTGGTGTTTACAAAAAATGTTTTACACTGTTAATGAACACTTTGAGAACACCCGAACACCCACACAAATTCTTGTAAAAATATTCCTATTTTTTATTAGTACTGGCTTGACATTTAGAAATAATTAATTACCTATTGTAATTAAGTAACTTTTGTATATTCTCAAATGTTATTTTTAACTTGATATTGCTATTACCTATGTAAATTACTTATTCAAACATTTCTCAATGTCATGCGTATTGAGAGTCCAAATATTGTGCACCACACTCTGGCTGATTTTGAATATTTTGATTCAAAATGACCCACATTCAAACAATAAATAATTTGCATGTGAGAAGAGGTCAAGTTTGATAATCATTTTCAAATTCTAATATGTTAGTAGTTACTAAAATATAATTATCTTGATCCCAGTTCATATAAATATTTTATTTAGGCATAATAATGTCGATTTCTTAAAACAGATATCGACAAAACCTCTTTGCTTTTATTAATATTTTGTAGGTTATTAAAAAGGTTACCAGATTATTAAAAGATTCTTAAAATTGTTTACATTATTGATAACAAAGCGATTAGCGCAAAACTCTGAAAGAGGGGAGATTAAAAATAACTGTCGAAAAGTCGATAAGACGAAAAATTGCTATTGCCAAAGGAAAAAAGGCAACTGCAAATTGAAATACCGCAGAAAATATAAATAAGGATATATCTAAACATAACTATGTTTAAATATGTGTTCAAATCGCGAAAGTTTTAAAGGATATATCGTTTTGATAAGTAATCGAACTGTTTAAGAACATTATCAGATTTGTGATGCTGGTTAGGAAATGCAGACCTTACATTCTGATTGATCTTTAATGCAAACTAAATCTTCTTCTAGTCCGCCCAATCCATTACTAGTCCGTTATTATTCATTTGTTTTATAAATAAACCTATGGGACTTTAATCACAAAATAAAATACCGGTATAGGCTATAATATGTTATTTATAAATGATAAATTAATATTCTTAAATGTCGTCTGCGAGTGACTTTTATAAGTCAGTATATATTAGCCGGCCGTATACGTTCCGGCTATCCCTCGGTTATCCATAGCGGGTATGTCTACTGGTCAGCCGTCGGACAACTTTACCATACATTTGCTAGGAGATCCGGCGGACTTGCCCAGCTTCTGTCTGTTGAACAAACAAAACGTCAATAAAGACAAACAAATTTAAAAGGAATTTTAAGCTTCACATTATTTAATAGCGGCTAAACAGCCTAAAATTTCAAGAAAACATCAACATCACAAAATACGTTTACCAAGAAAGTTAACCGCACATTAAGAACTTTATCAAAGAATTCATCCAAATTGCATGTAAGATTACCATAATCATGTTACCTAGTTACTTGCACATGAAGGAACTTCCCGATTTTTCATCTCAGACTAATTTGAAATTATAATTTGTGGAGGAGGAATCAAATCAAAATTCCATTTAACTTGGTATTTCAATATTTGTTTGCTACAGCTGTTTCCATTACTTTGATTTTTCTTACGGCTTTACTTGAGTTTTCTTTCTAATTTGATCTCAGTTTAGGTTTGAAAGTTGAAGCAAAAAACTATATTTCGCCTAAGTAAGTTAACTACTAAACTACTATAAAAGTACTGAAGAGACTGAGTACTAAGTAGACTGAGTTACTGAAGTAGGTAAAATAAATGTTAAAATAAATACTTCCCTCTCCGGCACGGTACCGTACACGCTGGCAGCGTTTCCTCGCTGTATTGCAATACTAATGCGTTGGGCGAGGAAGCTGTCAGCTCTACGGTCGCCGGTAACGTCCACAAGCCTCTTTGAGATATATTAAAATTCTCATAGTGATATTCTCTTTGAGATATCTTTAAAGAGGGCGTGGGCGCTCGAACCCCATGGGCCGAGGGTCTCGACGCCGAACGGAATAAAGTTGTACACATTATCTTTATATATTTAACCCCCAATTTACAAAAAAAACTAATCCGCTCATCAATTTATAATATCAAAAAAATTGTTTTTGAAATTGGGGTACTACAGTATTAGTTATGCGATGGAAGTTCAAAATAGATTGTAGAATTGGTACAAAAAATGTACACCACCTGCTATAGTATACCCGTACCTTTTCCATTACACATACCTAACTCAATAAGCAAATAGCAAATAAACACATTAGTATGTATTTGTAGTTTTTGTATTTGTACATGTGGACTCCGGTCGGGAGGTTAAGTTTGTACCTATATTATAGCATTATAACCCCCCCACCCCACACCCTATTCCCGTCAGAGTTGAAAACGAAAACCTGTGGAAAATAGATAAACTTCTTTGACAAATCGGTTAATAAACAACATCCGTAACATCAATAAAATAAGAGCGGCAAGCAATTTTGAAGATCATCCTCCCAAACGTAAGTAATGTCAATTACAATTTAGTGAGATATATTTTACCGTATTCCCCATTACGGTATATCTGTTTCTTCTTATTTATGAGCAGGTATGAAACACGCGGATATTAAATAAGTGTAATACAATATTTGTTAACCTTGTATTATTTATCACGTGTATAGAAAGAGATAACAATATACGTCACTTCTCTCGAGAGGTCGATGCTTCGGAAGAATAGAAATATTTCACACACGTGGAAAAACCCGTCTTTAAGCTGTTGCTATCCACCTGTATGTAGCGTTATCATGGTTTAGGGTTCCGTAGTCAACTAGGAACCCTTATGGTTTCGTCATGTCCTGTCCGTCCATGCGTCCGTCGGCGGCTTAGCTCAGTAATCGTTAGTATTTGAAAGCTGTCATGAAGTATGAATATACCACCAATCATGCCGACATGTTTTTTTTGTTTCAACTCTAAAGTGTGAGGTATACAATACAATCTCTCTTCTTAGTCGTGCACTCTTGGCAGAGTGGTCGTGGTCATGTCTAGGTTGGGTCTTTTGCGACACCATGTAGCTCTATGTTTGGAGGAGTGAGAATTCTCGTTTATGCAATAAGAGGTTTAAAATAAGAAAGGATTACATATACTTAGGAAATTTCGGACTCTGGTTGCGGTGCCGTGCTCGGGTAGCCCAGTGGTTAGGGCGTCTGCCGAGAAAGCAGGACGTCGCTGGTTCGATCCCAGCCCTGCTCACCGGGGACCTTGGTCACTTTTTCTGTAGTATATGACATCTCTTTCAATGTATAATTTATATATAGTGTGCCTACTTAAAAACATGAATCAAAACATTTATTATAGGTAAATAAGAAATTATTTAATTTATGCTTTACAATTGTACATAATTATATTGAAAGTTAAATAAAAGCCTTGATCTAGTAAGTCTATAAATGTTCTATAGAAACATAAACTCACATTGCTGTCCATCCAGCCGTTAATCACAAATTTCAGTGAAATATATAATTTCAAAACAATTCATCGTAAAATGGTAAATCGCTGCATGATATTAAAACGTTCATAATATGCCCAGCGGTGTAAGTGTCATTAGCTTTGTCTTCAGAATGAAATAACCTCGTGAATGGGACAGTTTCCGACGCTGCAGCGGGCTCTGTATTCCAGGAGCTTCCAAGTGAGTATCTACTACTGGAAAACCAGTGTAATTGCATGCTAGGTTCATGCATACTGCAATACTGATGAATGAATGAGTTTATTCCAGAATAATTAATTCCATATAAAGATAATAACAAAGAACAGCTTACAATTATAATTAAATATCACGACCACAAACAATACATAGTATTAATCGGAGCCTGCGTCTTGGATCACCCCGATCCCGTTGCGACAGGCCTGTGGTAGGTCCTCCAGCGCTCGTGAAGCGGGCTGGCGTCCCAATCTCTCACCGCCGACAAGAGCGTGTTGGAGGCGTAGATTGCTTTTCTGGCGGTGGCGCTCTTTGCACGCAGCGGCGCATAACTAATACATTCCATGTTTAAATTAAGGATTGGACAAAAAACAAACATCGCTATGATAACTGCAATATGACTTTTTACTATTTAAGTACCTCTGTTGTACAGTAACGAGCATTTACCACAAACGACTTCAGTCGCTTGTTCGTCTACTTCCCTCTTTGTCCCTCGAATATGCGAGAGCAATAGAGAGGGAAATAGCCAAACGAAGGAACGAAGTAATTCGTGGTAGGCCCTCACAGGTCACACTAAGCTTGCTCAACGAAAAGTAAATGTCGTTAGCGCTAGGAATATCGAGTCGAGCCGTAATTAAGAAAATTACCAATGGCGCCTCCAACAAAACCCAGCTGAAACGGCTTCCCTTATGAATTAACATTAAAAGGAATCTACGAATTAAATTGCTTATTCATTTTTATTGAAGCCAGCTTTTGTGGAAGAATTTCTATAAGATTTTTGTAAGTAAACGTATGCTGTTCAGTTTTATCTATTGTTCTTATTTCATACTTGCCTCCGACAGCGACTTAACTCGCGTACAATTCGTCAGAAATTTTAATCCCATTTTCTCCCCCATGGGAATTGAATCTTTTACAATGAGCTAAGTCAGTATCTAATGGGGTATGGACAAACACTAGTGAAGAATACATGCAGATTTTTTTTAAAACAGTATATAGCCGAAGAGGTATATATATTGTAATCTTACTGGTAAATGTGTGAACAATTGTAAAATGTAGGTCATATAACACCGTGTAAGGTAAAATTATCAATTATTTAAACTTTCACGATTTTCACACATTATAAATTTACTTAATCGTGTAAAAATTTAAAAACGAACCACCGACGTTTTAAGGGCGACATTGTCCCCGTGGTCCCGGAGAAAGACTGGCTGAGGACATCAGCATTGTCTAGCTTCTCCGGTTTTACGAACTACCCGCACTTGGTCTTGATTGTCAACTTGAACATTTTGCGCACTAGGGATGTGACTCTTTCAACACACTCACGATGTCGGATTTTTGAGCCGAATTTTCACTTGTCAACAGCAACGTTACACAGACGTATCTTTCAAATATTATCATAATCCAACCTAACCTTTTTTTTTTGTCGCAGAGGAAATCCAACCTAACCTAACCTAACCTAGTAACCAACATATTTATTTTTAAAATGTATAGGTACTAAGTGTAACTTACCTACCTCCACCTACCTTAAATCTAAAATAGGTCCTTGAGGCATTGTACCTTGGATGCTGGCGGCATTTCCTTGTGGTATCGCAATGCTGATACGTTGTGCGAGGAAGCCACCAGCTCTTCGGTCACCTAACCTAGTTGCCAAATAATTTGGCAATTGTTCGTATGCCACGTGAATCATTAGCACACGGTTGGCAAGTAATATTCGGCAAAATGAAATGCGAAGAAAAAGTCAGGACACCATAATACAAATTTATATATAGAACATGTTATCAAGCTGAGTATTCCATATTTTTGTGCTCAAGATTGAACTTGAAGCAGTTTCTCACAGTTATCTTTTTAAACAAGCCTATAACGTTCTGAATGAAGACGCATAAACCCCAGATTCATTCCGCCAAGTAATAAACGAATATAATAAATGCAATAAAAAAACCATAAAGTTTTATGATGCCGCAGCGTGGTTCACTAGCAGTAAACTGAATGTAAAACTACCTTCGAGATATGAAATATTATGTTATATCTCGAGAATACCACCTTGACGTTTCAACTTGTTGAGTACTTTATATCAGTCAAAAGACGTCCTCTGTGGAACAAAGGCCTCAGGTAGGTATACTAGATTCTCCGCGCAAACTTCGATAGTCTTTTGTCTTGTGTCGGTACTGACTCAAGGGTTGTCCAAACATTTCTCGCCCGATCTAATTGCAGGTAACCCTAGAGTTGCGCAAGGAACCCGAGCGTCAATTGTTTTTGTGTAGTGTTTAAAACAGTTTAAATTCGTCTACGAGGTGTATACGTGTTCTAAGACTAACTATTTTTATCGTAATAGGCGTGACTGCATCGGGCAGTCATCTTCGGTCATAAAAATACGTGAGTTTTTTGTTGCAATTTAATGTCAGTATGACTCACGAAAGTTTTAATTATAGGTATTTATGACATGTGTAAATAAATTAAAACTTGTGTGGGACCAATAACTAAGTGAAAACTGTTATTATCTAACCCCTCGATCTTTCCCGCTCTCTGTCTGCTGCTGTTATTTTAATCACTTAGAACAAAATCCAAACTTTCAGTAAGTTACACACAAATCTCTATCTATCTCTCTCTGCTGCTGTTATGTGAAACACTTAAATAAAAACCAAAATTTTAGTAATCACACAAATATTTCTGTTTCAGTATACCCGCATAAGTCCACACCAGCAAATCACGTCACATCGCCAGTGTATACCCAGCTTAACCCTATCGTGATTCGAAAACGAAACTCTATTTCAACGTCATAAGGTGCAGTTTAGCGTGCATTGTACGGCTTTAAATCGATAGAGGTTCAGAGATCGGGTGGTCCGAGCGCACCGCGGGACATTTAGATTAAGTGACAGATAAGAGTGAGTTAAAAGTAAGTGCGTTTCAGTGACCTCACGTACTATTGGTTCTAGACTACATAAGAAACATTTGTTAACCATAATATTGATACTTATATCTCCTTTAGGCGGAGTAGGTCACTTTCTTAAAAAATCACTTTCGAGATAGGTCATGTTCTAAAGATGCCACTATCTGAGAGAGTCACGTTCTGATACGTCAGTTTCTTAAATCACCCCTTTCTGAGTTCATCATTTTCGGAGTTTGTCACATTCTGATTTAGTTACTTTTTGCATTTTGCGGCTGTTTTGTACATTGTCGCAACGATTAATACAGGACAAATATGGTATCTCATACTTGACAACTTTAAATATAGCCAACTCAAAACTCGCAAGAAAATTGCTCATAACTATAAACTAGATGCTTTTAGAATCTATCTTAAACATGGTCTAATACAATTGATTAAATCAAATTAATGAAGCTGTCACTTATTTTACGGAATTTTAAAATCGGTTGCATAATTTTAGTCGTGTAGATGGATATGCTTCAAAACGTATGTCTAATTTAAAAAAAGATATAACCCGGTAATACCATCGACCATCGGTTAAATTAGGTTAACGGATAGGGATATACGAGTACATGTCCCTTACCTTAATTGGACCTATAGTCTACAATACGGTGAAACTCCTTTCTAGTTACGAGTATCTATGCTAATAACATTTAAAAATTCTACAAAATGTAGAAATTATTCCACCATCATGATGTCACGATATCGTAGCTCGTTTAAGATAAAATATCTTGTCGGCCCATCGGGTACTACATTATGGCTATGATTTGACTTGCTCGTTTTCATTTTTAGGGTTCCGCATGTCAAAAATGTTGTTTCAAGTAAATGTGAATAGTAATTTTTGAGTGTAGTTCTAAAGACTAGGCGAGTGGTTATCCGCTTTCCGTGAAAACTACAATCAGTTTTGTGTCTCGTTGTAAGAAATGGTTGTTATCGAAACACTGGGGTAAAAACAAAGTTTACTGTAACGAGAAAAATATATATAATGAACGTTTTATTGTATAGAAAAGACCTCATAGATCCCCGTGTGAGGCATGATTTCTACAACCGTAGCCGCGTTGCTTCTCTGGACTGCTAAATTGTGCCTCTGGAAAAAAAAGCCTGCTGGTCACTCGAGACGCCTATGGGAAGTTTTGCAAACTTTTTGGTGTTGAATGACCAAGGACCATGGTTTCCACATCTAGCGCCGCGATCATATTCATTCGTCAGATGTCTTATTCATTTTTACAAATGGTGATTGTCATTTATTTCTAAGCTTAAATTGTCTATGTGTGTGTTGTTATGGTCTTAATATCCGACTACGTAAAATTCTGACATAATTATGCTGATACAAAAGCAAAAATGATATTTAACATAAATTTTAATCACTGTTTTGTACAAAGAGAAATAATACGCATTGTCCAACCGTGAGACGGTATAATAAAAACATTTTTTAGGGACGAGGCATCTCGCACTTCACTGGCTCTTTAGGAGTCAGTAGGTACTTCTTTCCCACGAAACAATAGTGGTCCGGACCTTTGGGAGGCATACTCTGAGCCGAAGTCAACACGCAGAATCCCTTTCGACAACGAAATGAGAATTTAGTGTAAGGAGTACACCGAGCGGATGTTGCACCTGGCCGAGTCATGAAAGGCACGCCTAGGTAGCATCCGTCCCTCCGTGTTTTAAGTTGTATCAAACTCGGCCGCCTGAAGGTGGCCTAAACTGTTAGAGCTGTTTCGCAGTAGGTAGGTACGACCGATCCGAACCCAAAAAATATGATCCGTGGTAGCAACGGCTACTATTACGGATCATATTTTTTGGGCTGGGATCGAACCAGCGACCTCCTGCTTTCGTGGCAGAAGTCCTAACCACTAGGCTACCTGACCACAGCACTGGCTGGGGGGCCTTCGTCACTTTTTTCTGTAGTATGATCTTTTTCAATTTATAATTTATTTTTCTGCCTTCCGGCCGGCAAGTAGCCAATTACAGGCCGCTACGCTAAACAAATGCGCCGCTTGCCGACTGCGTCAAGCAGAAAAATAGTGTACTCAGCTTGGGCAGTAAATAAGAAAGCCTCAGATCACATGTTTGTCGACGTCAGCTTCGGCCGACAATTACACGAGATCTGAGACATTTCTTACTTTACAGGCCTCGGTACGTAATCTACTGTTATACTGAAAACTAAACCATTATTATATTAGTTACACTGTTTGTTTCATCATACATATAGCTCCAATTCTGTTTCCAAACAGCGTTCGGCGATCATGTGGGTAACTGAACTCGGCAACACATGGTTGGGGCGAAGTTATCTGGGGTCGGGGGCTTGACCACTTTTCTCCCCAATTTATGGGGGCCTTGGCTCGAATTAATTGATTAAAGCGGAAACTTGTGTTGATTTCATTGATGCATGATTTCGGTGGCGATACGGAAGGGTTGTTTTTGGGAGTGATACAGGAAGATATATGGCATAGGCTTAAAAAATTAAGCCTCTATTGAATTGTTTTCCTCATATTAGGTTCTACACCTAGGGCTTTTTTATCAGGTAGGTAAAACAAAAAAAAATAAACTGTTTATTATCAAGTATTAAGATTACAATTTTATTGCTATCTCTTAGAAATAATATTTTATTTTCAAGATTGTGGCTCTAAGAAAGTATATAGGGCGGGGATGCAACCCCTTCTAAATTATGAAATTAATTTAATTAATTTGACAATTTATCAATTTTCTTTCAAATTTAAATTTATCAGTGCTCTTTTAAAAGTATTTTTGACACTATTAGGCTTTTACAGGGTTAAGATGATTACGAAACGAGTGCTGTATAGGGCTCAAAACGTAGGATCATGGTGTTAATAAACACGATTAATCCGTTCTAAAGTGTTTAATTTCAATGAATAACAATCGCGGTAACAGAAGACAGTTTTGTGTATGTTACATAATCAAGGCACAGGTTGCCCTCTATAAAATGGGTCAAATTAATAATTATTTATGGAAAACACATAACTTAATTGAATTTACTACCAGTTTAGTTATTAATAATGTACCTACATAAGTTGTTTAAGAAGAGTATTATAGCACTACGTCGTACCCACTGGGATTAGTAAAATCCTATTAACAGTCAATGTTTAGCCACAAAACTGGTTTGAGCAATGAATAATATATAATAGGATTAAAGCTAAATATAAATATAATATTCTAACGGCAACGGCATTGCTTTTGCCGCACATTGAAGTTCTTAATATGTTAATGGAACAAAAGTGGTATAAAAATGAGATAATATAAAACTAATACGTAAAATCGCTGTCAATGGAACTTCGTAATAATGTAAACAAACCGCCATCCATATTGATCGTAATAACCTCACTTTTAAGTTTTTTGTGAAATCTCCAAGATTAAGTTATTTATCTTATGGTTTGCATGTTACGATAATACGACCGTTTCAGTAAAGAATCGTTAAAAATACATGGAGAAACAGTGACAAAACATGTGATGCTTTTTGTTTTAAGCTGACATGGTCATGGTAATTATCCCGTTTTAGATATAAGTTATGATGCTTTTTGTTTACATCGTTAGTAAGTTCCAGTGACGGCGATTTTAAATAAACCTATACTAAATGAAATTAATTTGCGGGTGGCAGTTGCTCTCCGCCTGGGCTGCGATGTTTGTGTACCTCATAAATGCATCTTTGGCTCCATGGTGGAGGCAAATGGCCATCACGCGTTGAGTTGTTGTCGTTGTTCGGGAAGGTTTCCTCGTCACCACGCCCTAAATGACATCGTGCGAAGGGCTTTGGTATCGGCCAACATCCCCTGTGTACTGGAGCCTCCGGGACTTTGTCGTTCCGACGGCAAAAGGCCGGATGGTTTGACTTTGGTGCCGTGGCAGAAAGGCAAGTGCTTACTCTGGGATGCCACGTGCGTCAGCACTTTCGCCGCCTCACATCTCAGTCGGACAGTGCGGACAGCTGGTGCTGCTGCGGATTTTGCTGCCGCTAAAAAACGGGACAAATATGCGGCCTTGGGTACTACGTATTATTTTGTACCAATCGCGGTCGAGTCTTCTGGATGCTTGGGGTCTGAGGCGATTGCCTTTGTGAGGGAGGTGGGACGTCGGATTAGTCAGAGGACGGCTGACGCCCGCGCGGGTTCGTACCTGGTGCAAAGGTTGTCCGTCGCCATTCAGCGTGGTAACGCGGCTAGTGTGATGGGCACTTTTGCGCCAGGGACGACTCGCGGGGGACTTTTTGACTAGGCTTAAGCTTAGTCTTAAGTAATTTTTGTGTGTTTGTTTAGATGTTGGTCTTGTACGACTAGAAATGTATCTCCTATTTATTAAATGTAATAAATGAAATTAAACTATAAATAAATAAATACATATTTTGGTGACAATCTCGTACAGGTCAACCTAATCCTAAGCAAAATTTATTCTATGGGTCCTAGGCGACAATATACAAACTTATATAGATAAATACATACATATATACATAGAAAACGTCCATAACTCAGGAACAAATATTTGTGATAAATACAAAAATAAATTGTCTTACCAAGATTCGAACCCGGGACCTCCAGCTTCGTAAGCAGGGCACTACCAACTAGTCTAGGGAGGCCGTAAACTATACTAAAACTTAAAATATACATACAAATAAGAATAGCCCCTCACACTCATCAGTTGTGGCGTCCAGAAGGCTGGCAGCCTGGTTGCCTTTTTGAATAGCCAAGCTTATAAATTGAGTTACAATCCCCATAAAATGTTTAGTTGCAAAATGACAAAAATTCTTCACTGAGTTATTTATTTTCATTCAAACCACCTATTTTCCTCAACCTTTACCAAAACTTAATTTACATTTTTCCCTGCCATTTATTCATCCCACATAAATTCACTTGTCAATATGTCGAAGGTATATTCGTAATAAAATATTATGAAAACTTAATCTCGACGGAATAGTGGAAGTGACGTAAAACCAATATCGGATTGGTTCAGGATTAAGTTAATATTTTTTTCGGCGTTTTCTTGCATACATTCACGTTGATATCAATGAAGGCAGCTTTAAACTTACTCTACAATCGTTGTCTATTGCGAATTGCGAGTCAGCGTCCCGTCCCGTCCCGCCCCGTTCTATTGTGTCATTATGTAGGTAAGTATTTATTCTGCTAGCACAGCCCTTTGTGCTATCCCTTGTATTTATTATGAAATCGGTTTAATTTGTATATACATATATTATAAGCTTATTTCAATCATTAGATGATCATCATCATATCAGGCTAAGTACGTCCACTGCTGAAAGAATGTCACTTCGATCGGATCCAATGGATTCCTGCCCCCTCTACTAGGTCATCAGTCCATCGTGTGCAAAGCCTTTGTGGGAGTGAACTGGTGCGTGGTCACCACTCAAGAACTCAATGGCCCTACCAGCCATTAGTTCCACCACCACTCAGTGCCATCATATTGCCGTAACACAATCGTATATACCTATACCGTATATCTTTCTTACCCAGCTCTTTATCATGTTCTCCCTTCCGATACGCTATTTACGATAAAAACCCCAACACAACGCTTCAAAATTGCCACGATTTTATCAAACCGCCGTTCAATCTATCGATAACGTAAAAATAAACTCTCAAATCGCACACCCACCTGTTATCTCGATTCTTGCGGAGCGTCAGAACCGAGTTGCGTCTCAAACCAATTTGTTTAATCTGATCAGCGTACAAACTGGTAAAAATTGGATTTCGTGCATTTATTTATTTGATGAGCGAATGGATTAGGCTGGCTGCGTTCCCGCGATTTTGAGCGATCATCTTATTAATTTCGATCAAATAGTCAGTCGTATTCTGATCGTAGATTAATTTTTTAATACAATTAAAAAAGTCAATTACGATCAGAATTTGTTACTACGGCTTGCAAATTTGTTAGCACGTATTAGAAATCACAATACATTTGGGAATTTAAATTGAAATTGAAATTTAAAAAATGCACAATTGATAAGCATGAATGAAATCATTTATTCATTATAAGAAATGTTGTGATTCATGTTTTTAAGTAGTCACACTAGGTAGGTACTATATACAAATTACAAATTAATAATTGCAATCGCTATTCAGCGCGGGAATGCTGCCTGCGTGATGGGCGTTGCCGGGAGGACCGGCCTTTTTTTTTTAGATTGTGTTTTAATTATTTGATTTTAATATTAGGTTTAGTTTTAGTTTTTTTAAGGATGTAGGTACTTTTGAATAATAATTACAAATTGAAAGAGGTGTCATATACCTACCACAGAAAAAGTGACCAAGGCCCCCAGTGCCCAGGGCCGGGATCGAACTAGCGACCTCCCGCTTTCGCGGCAGACGCCCCAATCCGTCACATCCAGTTAAAATTTTAAGTTCAAATGACCTTGATACGAGCGTATCTCGCGCGTAACACTAAATGCGAGCAATCTGGCATAAGGCAATGAACATATTATGCGGACCAATAAGCGATCCCTTTACCAGATAACATCTAAATCAAACATTATAATTACTATTTAAACCGAGGTATTTATCATGTATATTCGTTTTTGAGAGCTCCCGGTATTTCGATATTACAAGCGCCATGTTTACGGTTGTAACGTAGTAATTTGTTCCTTGTAAAAATACCTAAACAAAAAGGATTCATAGATAAAATCAATAGTTGATTACAGCGCCATCTCTATTCGCGACGAAGTACTAACCAGTGTTCAAGCTTACACAATCCCTGCGCGCTATAGATATTGCAGATGAGCGAACTAAGTAATTTATTAGTAATTAGTTCCAAATTCCACCGCGGGATTCACTCAGAAGAGCGCGCGGTTAGAGGCTTTTTTTTGGAAGCGGATGGCGAACGATACGGACACGCACGCACTTAATATCGAATTCAGAAAAGGAAATATGGCGAAATACAAGGATCGGAGCCCTACTGGCGGCGTTTAGCGATGAAACCCTTATGCTTAGGAATAATTAATTAGGAGAATGTCATCGCATTAATGAAGATATAAAAATCCCAAACTGTAAGTACATACTTATAACCTCTCTAAGCACGTTTTAGCTTTGCAAGATTTCTTTGGTTCTATAGCTGGGTGTACCTTGTTATAGGGGTCCTTAGGATTAATTTACGAGCACGAGACCATTGGACGAGGCTTTTGAGCAGAGTGTGAGCTTCCGGACTGCACATGGTGCACGAGCTGGCGGTCCACGCTACTGGCTTGCATCCTTGAGGCATCGGCGTCGACGTGCGGTATCCCGTAATTCGTAAGAATATGTGATCGCGAGTGTTATGTGAATTAATCCAGGTTAGTTGATACCTATTTGATACGAACTTAAACTTAACGTCGTTTGACAATTTGTGTAGCTGTGACCCAGTGAATATCAATTAAAGACTTTCTCCTAATGCACTAAATTCTATCATTTACATCCCAACACAGAGGCGCCCTGAGGATTATTTTTAAAGAGAGTTTCATGCCAACGCTGAGGTACCCGGTGAGTAACGGAGATACCAAGTATCAACGTTATACGGTGTAGCTGATGTACTGCCAGTACAAAACATATATTTTTTAAATGTTTCATTAGTATTGGTCTAGGCTAAGTACCTAATAGCTACTTACGCTCGTGGGCGCTCTCCAACGCGATGGATAGACCTCATCAAGTCCGTCACATACTGCAGCATAAACGAGAATTCTCAATTCTCCAAACATAGAGCTACATGGCGTCGCATCACCAGAGAAGCGGTGGCAAAAGACCCAACCTAGACATGACTCTGCCAAGAGCGCACGACTAAGAAAAAGGCTAAGTAGCCAAGTAACTACTTGAAATGCAAAACATCTCCAAATATTTCGCTTGTGTCAGTTTTGCAATAATATAAAAGACGTTTTGTTTCGATTGTTTTTACGAGTTGATGAAACACGAAGGAACGAATTGATGATTTATAAAAGTGACTGTCCCCTGACCTTCCAACCACCGTGTAAAGTAGGGCTTATTGGTACAAGTCCGGTCTCCTGACGATGTTTTCCTTCACCGAAAAATGATTGGTGAGTATCAAATGATAAGTTCTGAAAAACTAATTTCTCTCCCTTGATATTGAAAGTCGTAACTTCTTACCGCTGGGCAAGCAACGCTCTCATCAGGTATGTAGGTCAAATACAATTTGTATATCACATATATATGTCAAGCGAAGATGAAAACAGATAAAGGATCCCAATATATTCGACTGTGTACACATATCGATACTCACACAAGCTCAAAATCCGAAACAATTTGATTTCCAGCTATTTAGGAATGCGCGTTGCATTTGAACCAAATGTGAAATTGGTTCGAAACGTGTGCATTTGAATCGCTTGCGAAAACTACTAGCGCCACTCAACGAGTACACGTTTCTCAATGTTCAGTTTTCTTTTCTTTTTTTGACCGAAGAGCTGGTGGCTTCCTCGCACAACGTATCAGCATTGCGATACAATGAGGAAATGCTGCCAGCATCCTAGGTACAATGCCTCAAGGAACTATTTTAGATTTAAGGTGGGTAGACATAGGTAATTAGGTAACTTACACTTACTGTATATATTTTGAAAATGAATGTTATTACTTTTTGTTTTCTTGTTTGATAAACCACTTTTACTATGGAACCAGGAACGAAAAATTACTATGGGAATAAGAATACATTAAACTTCATTAGACACCAATCTATACATGAATCTGTATACCTACTTTTGAAATAAGCATTGTAAGAATTTTGCGAAATGATCAAGTGACATCTACGTGCTGTGAAAGGGATTCACGAGTGTCCTACTTTGATTTGTAATTAGTAAAATGAGTTTTGACGTTTATATATTTTTTTATGGTTTTAAACATATTCGCATATATAAAGAAGATCAAAAAGAATACGGTGTTAATGTCACCTTCAAACAGAATACTTACTTAATGTTTTTTAAATCCTGCACAAACATTTTTGGTAGTATTTTTTATTGGTTGAACTTTTCTTTACTTCAAAAGACAACAATGGCTTACAAAACAAAGTAACAGATACGAGTGAAATGGTAATAAAAAGCCTCGTCGATTGGTGTACGTAATCGGTTCCGCTCGACAGTCACGTATGGCATCCTTGGCTGTTAATCCCATCGCTAAAAGAGTTAAAATAATATGCGAACCAGTATTCAAGAAATTGATTGTTTGTTCATATTAAAGAAACAAGTACATTGTATATACTGAGTCCGTTGCTTTTGACACGAAAAATATGTTTTGTGTGTTGTACTGCACTAGCTGTGTTTTCTGTGACAATAAATAATTTATTTCTTCCTCTTTCTATATAACAAATATAGTAGACTATATAATTATATATGTTTTAAAAGTAAGAAACAAAAAAGTATAACGTAGCAATGCGGCCAGCCTTCTGAGCACCCTACCCATCGGCAGCGATGGGTAGGGTTGCCCATATTAAATTTTAGTAGTAGTTTATTTTATTGCTACTTTCGTGTGTTTGTTTTTAAATAAATAATAATTTATTATTAGACTTTCTTTTGCCAAATAAAATATATAACAAAAAAAGGTACCTATTTAGTTTGGAAAATAAAGAAATAATAATTTGTAAATGTGTAAGTTTTTTCCATCACATGTTTTATAATCTTGTTAAGCACCGATACAAATACCTAATCGTTCATTCTGACCACTTTTTCGACACACCACCAATACTCAGAAAAGCTAATAATGTTCGCTCGCACTCGCATTTACTCTAAAGATATACGTTCAAGCATATCCGCAGAATCTGTCAATCAATGAATGGTATTGCCTGCGGATATACCTACTATTGAGATCCGATGGATTGCGCGAACATAATTATAATAATATAGCCATCTTAAGACCTCGAGGTCAGGTTATACAGGTGCGACCGTCAATTCGACTCGCGAGCTTTGCTTTGATTAAAGCCGAGGCCGTGCCAGTGACCCGTGTTAAGGTTCGATCGAAGCCAGGGCTGAAAATATCAGATTACGCCACGCGTACTACGCTCACTCGAGTAGCGTGGGCATTATAATACTTAATAATTAACTTTTTCTACTCCAGCACTTCTATCTGTCAATAGGATGACTGACAGCGATATTTAAAAAGTATACATTATAACGTTGTCTGTGGTATTCCATAAGAACACTGCTCCTATGGATTTTCATACAATATATTAGCACTGTTGTTGTTGTTTTTTTTTTAATTTCAATAGTGGGCACAACATCTTCCCTATTCTGTCACGTTTCTAGATTTCGCTTTTTACGCTATTTTAGCTGTCGTAGAAAAACTAGGGTATGCAACAGCTCATAATTGGTTCTTAAAACTTGAGGGTCACCGTTTCAAAACGAGGCGAAGCCGAGTTTTGTAATAAATATAATAGACCCGAGTGTTTATTACATCACTGTTGCATAAACTACTATTTCGGTGTCAGAAAAAACGAGGTTAAATGTTTAAAACGAATTTGTTTGTAGATTTTGCATTAGACAGGGTCCTGGGGGTTTTAAGCTATAACTTTTTAAAGGTGAAGGTGAATGTTTGTTTTTACGATTGGAAATTAAATTTTACTTTATCTGATTACGCTTGATCGATAATCATACCAACTAACCATAAAACAGGCATCGAATCCACAGTATCTAGGACTACTATTTAGTGTTGAAATAATTGTAAAGAGTTTTAAAAGTAAGTCAATAAAAAATCAATAAAGTTTCAAGTCGAAAGCAGACAGACAGCAGGAGGAAATAAACTCTGCTTATTCTAAACCGATCCACTAAAAAATGGATATGTTGGTTGAGAGCGTTTATTCTCGGAAGTGTTTTGTAAATAGTTACTCTCACTTTGATTCATAACTAGACCTACCTTGTCTGCACCACCAACTCGTGGAAGTAAAGTGGGTGAACGTAAATTAACATACTAAGTGCGGAGTGTCTTTATTCGTTCTTACCTGGAACAAAAAAAAGAGAGTTAGATATGTACCCAAAAGATTATATAATATTTCTTAAGAACAAATCTCATAGTGAAAGCGAAAACAAATAGTTTTAAACACGCAAAAAACAATCGACACTCGGCTCCCTCACCCTCGCCCAATGCTACCTATTAGAATTATTATAAAGCGGCGGCATGGACTGGCTGGCACAGAATATGTGTGCAGCTCGGTACCGACACAAAACAAAAGACGATTTGAGTTCGCGCTGAGAGATCCTTAGGCCCTGGTATTTGGCCCCGAATTAATTTGGCTCAGTATGACACCATATCTTTTTATGCCTACGTTTGCTGTACAATATAAATACTTCTATTATTACTTAGTTTTAGTGTATATTATTGCAAAGCTATTAATTAGTAGGTAGGTATATACATTTCCTACTGCACAAAAGAGTAATTAAGTCATTTTCTGAAAAAAGTGCACCATTTTAATCAAAATGGGTCCTCGATTTTCCATACACAAAAAAAAAACCGTTTTGTAACGGCCCATACAAAATGTATGAAAAAATGTGTTACGAACTTACGAAAATGACCAAAAAAACGGAACAGTCAATAGTACTCGTGATTCTGGTTATAAAAAGCCCAAAAATTTATGTTTAAAAAAAAAGGAAATGGTACCCTATTTTGAAAATGCCCGTTACAAACAAAAATAATGTCTCAACGCAGTTTGTTCTTTATGTCTTTTTAAATTACATTTCACATTCAAAATACATTTCATAATTTTTTGTCGATCGGGGCAAATATAGACTTCTATTCGAATAATTAAATTGATAAAATATTTCCAGCTTATTAGCCTATTTTACGGTTCATAAAGAGAATTATTGAATTCGTTAAATAATGAAACTGAGAGTATGATATATTACCAGTTATAAGTATTCTCTTTGACTGCCAATATCAATTTGTATTCACGCGTTTTGTCTTATGAAAACCCTGTTGTGCTAAAAATTAATTAAAGGATGACTCACGTCATCCTTAGTAATATATCATATATTAAGTATAATAATAAGTCGACAGGAAAGTCCAGGGGCTTTACCATGACGTCTTAACGCGATTCAGTTTAGGTTCAGTTGTATGGTAGCGACTCAGTTTAGGTCGTCAACTGAATCGCTATAAGACGTCATGGTAAGGCCGTCATCGGAAAGTTACATATTTTTATTAAATGTACCGTATTCAAAATAAATAGGTACTAGCATACATAATTTAAGTCACATTTGGCATTATCGATTATCAATTGTTACTTTCAGTATAGCCACAGGCTCTGTGGAAGTTGATATTAATTAATAGGGAGAAATAATATGAAATAATTTTATCATATTATAACATTTTTGTGTATAATTATCGCGTGTAATTAATAAATGCCACCTACCGCAAACAAAAATGCTACCGCAAATAATATATAAAATTGTATTGGTAATAAGTATACTCAAACATTATCCACTTGGCAAAATGCTGATATTTAATCATTAAGGATGACTCACACTAGGACGGGACGGGACGGGACGAGCCGGGACGGGACGAGCCGGGACGGGACGGGCTTGAACGGGACGATCTGTCAGTTTCTATAGAAAACGTCACGTGAAATCTGACGGCTCCGAGCTATCACGTGATTCTTTCTATAGAAATTGACAGATCGTCCCATCTAGTGTGAGTCATCCTTAAATTCAGTACGCAGATTGACCCAGAAACACTGACCCAGAAATACTCTGCCATCGCTATAAGTTTTCCTACAACAAACTCTGATAGCTAAAATGCTCCATCTAGTGATCAAATTTATACCAGTCGCAACCGATGCTCGCCCATTAGTCATAGGAACGAATACATTACACCCATTAAGGGATAGGTATGAAATAATCTGCTAACCTTTTAAGGTACAAAATTACGAAAAAGGACAAACGGTAACCAAGCGCATTTAATACTTGACATGTTTAGATCTTTTTAATTTCTTTTTTTTTGTGTTTTCGAGCATGGTTGCGCTTTAGCAACTTATATCAAGATTTGACTTAGGCGCTAGTTTTTATGAAAGCTACTAACATCTGACCTTCCAACACAGAGGGTACACTAGGCCCTACTGGGATTAGTCCGGTTTCCTCACGATATTTTCATTCTTGAAATAGAAGGAAATAGAAATGTATACGTATTAAAATGGCGGCCAGTTTCAGATAAAACTGTACAGAAGGTTAGGTTTAAGTCAACAATACGTTCGGACTCCGACTTGCGCTCCACTTAATCGGATCGGAGGCCAAACACAAATAATACAGAAAGAAATTTGTTTTGGTAGAATCACCCCGATTTACGTAAACCAAAAGGTGTGGGGTAAGAGTATGAGAGAAGCGGGAGCGATGTATAAACCTTATCTTTAAGCGTTTTCGCGTCGTGAATAGGTAAGACCATTGATAGAAGCAATGAAAATCTAATGAAATAAGGTACCTCGCTAGTAACTGGCCACCCTTTAGTAAACTAATAGAAAAATAATGTTCAAGGATTATCCCATTGTAGACTATATCCAGGGTTGCCAATATTTTTCAATCCGCGGCGCACTTGCTACTTTAATATTTTGTCAGGGCGCCCCCAATCTAGCATTGCTATTACAATTAGGTATGGATCGCGGCGCCCGTCTGTACTTGCTACGGCGCCCCAGGGGGCCGCGGCGCACAGATTATCCGCTGTGCCGGTCAGCACAAATGTTATATATAGAGCTTGCACTGATCTTAGTTACTATTAAGTAGATTAAGAGCGTAGCATGAAGATAGCACTATATAGGTTTATCACTATACAAGCAAATTTTTTTGGCACTGGCCATACTTTAAGTATTTAAGTATGTAATTTGTTGGTCATACTGATCAACTTTTATTATGAAGCCAATGTCAAAATCGCGAAAAAAAAACATTGTGTGTGTTTATACACAGTGTTTTTCTTGTCACAGGCCAAAATTTAAGTAGTGAATGTATAGGTCACTTTTATTATGGGGATAGTACTAGTGTAACTAAGGAATTAATTAGTCTAAGGCAACCACAATTGTAAAGCATGAATTAAATCATTTATTAAATATTATAAATGTTTTGATTCATGTTTTTAAGTAGTCACACTACTATATATAAGTTATAAATTGAAAAAGATGTCATATACTACAGAAAAAAGTGAAAAGGTGAAGAAAGAATTGCATATTGCTTTTTTAAAGGGTCGACAACGCGCGTGTAACTCCCCTGGAGTTGCAGGCGTCCATAGGCTACGGTGACCGCTTACCATCAGGCGGGCCGTATGCTTGTTTGTCACCGTCGTAGTATAAAAAAAATATATATATATACTTAGGAAATTTCGGACTCTGGTTGCTGTTGTCGGGTGGCCTAGTGATTAGGGCGTCTGCCGCGAAAGCAGGAGGACGCTGGTTTGATCCAAGCCCTGGGCACTGGGGGCATTTGGTCACTTTTTTCTGTAGTATATGACATCTCTTTCAATCTAAGTCAACCACTCAAAGGTTATTTGTACTCGCCTTCATCCGCTATCTCCTATGTCCAACGACAATTTTAGAGCAGACCTTTTTTATCAGGTCAGTAGTTTAGCGAAGGCGGGTCAGGCAACATGTTCGCTGGCCGACCATTCAGAATTATGAAGGTTCCATATTAAATCCGGCGAACCTTACTTTTCAGAGATAAAACGGTTTTTTCCACAAATGTTTTGATGCTTTAGGGCCTGTGAAGAGATTTAGATTCTCTATTGTTCGAAAAAATAAAGCTTTACCTTATTATATTGTAGTAATATTATTTGCGCTACAATAATTGTTTATCGTTATTTTCATGTATTTTATTATTAGTTTTTCTCGACTTTTTACGTTGTACCAATTTAGATACTTGGACGACTAAATAGTATCATGTTTTCAACGACTTTATTCAAAAAGTTTGTTCTACGCTCTAATCGTTTTAATTTATAAACCCTGAAATAAACATCTGCAAAAAAAACAGTATAAACATTAGTTAAACGTCAAAATTAGGCAAATCCTTCTGTACTTTAGTACTTTTACTTATTTCAGTGATTTCATATCAATATTAAAATGCGCGTAGGTACTGAAAACTCATCAGGAACAAGGAGGCCCCAGGAGAACACCGTACTTAGCCGTAATTTATAATATTTCCACTTTACAAGGATTCTTTCCAGATCTTGTGAAATATATTAAAAAAAGAAAGCGGGTGGAGCAGCTGAAAGCGCTTAAATTTTCAACGTATTACGTATAAATACAACAGCCTGAGCAGAGAGTTTTTTGTAGAAATCGCGAATCGTCTGATTGATGTAACTGGTGACAGAAGAGCTGGTCGCTTCGATAATCATAATCATAATCTTTATTGTTTGTGAGAAATGTGTTACATTGCCAGTAGGTACGAAAGTAACAATTTAAATGGGTTTCACCAAGACTCTACCTTTTCAGGTGTACAAACACATTATAACACTAATCTAAAAATTACAAATTAATATTAATATGCTGTAAATAATTCAAGTCCAAGTTAGTTAGTTTCAAGTAGTTGAAGTCAATAGTTCAAGTGTAAAGAGCGTACTCCCACCTTAAAGGCCGGCAACGCACTTGCGACACCTCTGGTGTTGCGGGTGTCCATGGACGACGTTAATCGCTTACCATCAGGTGATTCGTTTGCTCGTTTGCCCCCTATAGCATAAAAAAAAAAAAAAAAAAAAGTCAATAAGTAATAAAGAAAAAATACAATTATAATCAAGTTCCATAGCATTAAACACCTAACATTTCTCGAAACTTATACTAATATCACATTAAACACAATCAAGAAACTCATTAATACTATGAAAGCACAATTCCTCGCACAATGTATTGCGATATAACGAGGAAATACCCAGCTTTAAAAGTACAATGCCTCAAGGACCTATTTTAGATTTAAGGTAGGTAGTTAGGTAAGTTACACTTACTTTATACATATATTTTGAAAATCAAATGTTTTCTTTCTTTTGCGATTTCTGGGACTCATGGACCAAGAGTTAGAACAAAATTAAACTTTATTATTAGGAAAGTTCTTGTGATGCAAGGTTGTCGACATAGCTCAGAGAATTGCCAGACTTAATAGGCAGTGGGCAGATGTGGTGGCCGATGTGGCAGAAAGGTTCTGGGAGTGGCGATCATGTACTGGAAGACACAGTGTGGGAAGGCCCCGACTAGATCGTTCGACGATCTGGTTAACGTCGCGGGAGACCGTTAGTTAAGGGCGACGAATGACCGTTCTTTGTGGAAATATTTTTGGGGAGACATCTGTGCAGCAGTGGCCGTCTTTCGGCTGAAGTGCTGATGATAATGAGTAAAGATTAATATTAAGTCAGAAACACATGATGATAAATTTAGTCATAAATACATGATGATAATTTTTGTTTAATACTACGACTTTGGCAAACAAGCATAGTGCCTGCCTGGTGGATAGCGGTCACCGTAGCCTACGGACGCCTGCAACTATAGAGGGGTAACGTGCGCGTAGCCAACCCATTAAAATCTCGTACACTCCTGTTTTCTTTTTTGAAGAACCCCATACTGGATAACCTCGGCAGGGAGCCCATTCCAGAGCCGGAGCGTCCGCGGGAGGAAATTCCTATGAAACCACAGCGTGCGACCATTTAGGTTGCAAGCTGTGTGAATAAGCGCCCTGTTGATGACTAGCGAGGCGATGATGAAAAATTCTTCAAACTTAATTCAATATAAAGCGGTCACGTCAACTTTCAAATGTCAAAGTTATATCACGGTGATATTCCAATGTCCTTTCGTCTCACCTTCTTAGCTATTAAATAAAATGACACTTAACGTACGTGTACCGAATATTAATACATTAAAGGTGAAAATGTTATTAGAATTTATCGAATGTCTCATTACCGATGAATAGTCGACAGCGTTTGAACTTATTGAAGAACTTTAATTATTAATCTATAAAGTCGACACCTACATTGGTCGTATTCATGTTTTTTAATAAAAACTCGTTACATTTTTTTTTACTCCAATACTTCTATCTGTCAAGTAGATAACTGACAGCGATATTGAAAAAAGTATACTTTATAATGCTGTCTATGGTATTCCATAAGAACATCGCTAAATTAAGCTTCTATGAATTTTCCTACAATTGTAAACATTCTTATTGTTTTTTTAATTTTTACAGTGGGCATACAACATCTTTCACATTCTGCCACTACTCAAAATTTTTCGTTTTTCGCTGTTTGCTGTCGTATAAAAAATAGTGTACGTAACAGCTCATAATTGATTCTTAAATTTCTCGGGTTAAGTGTACATTATATACTAGTTTTTTTTAAGATTTTTAAGTATGCGTTGTATGGGGACAAGATTTCTAGAAAATTAAAGCATCCTATAACCACCACTGATAAATCTAATTCCATCGCCTGAGGCATCACTCATAATCATAAAACTAAAATTAGTAAAATCCCGGGTTCATCAAAACTAATCAAAACTAACTCAGTTATATTAGTTAAATATTCACACGAATATTTCAGCTGAAAAGCCAATTTTAAGTACTAGGTATAGACCTTTACGTTCGACAGTCTCATATTTTATTACCAACCTTAATCAAACCAGACTTTACCATTAATAACCAAACTGACAGCAGGCGACACGGGCTGCAATAGAGTACGTTACAAAGCTGAATGTTTAATAGAGTTAATTATAAATATTATAATAATATTGTATTCGGATGGAATTTGTAAATGTTAAGGGTATATATTTGATTTCGGTTTTAAATATTAACACTGCGCTGTGCCTACGAAGTGTAACCTAAATAGTTATGATTTATTTTATCAATTCTTAATAAAAGGTAAACACAAAACGATGTTTCACGTTTGGAAATATAATATTTATGGAAACGTAATAATTGCGTTAAAGTTACGTTACGGTAGTAGGTAGTGACGTTACGGTAATAGGTAGTTGTTACGGTAATTATTACCGCTGAAATCGTGTACCCAAAAAAAATGGTGACAGCTGGTGCGGTTGTGCCGAACTGATTTAAACCATTAGAATCCTAATAAAATTAAAACTATTGTATTTTTTAGTCCCTATGCTCTAAATAGTGAAGTGTGTATATTTTGCTGGTTGACTAGAAGAAACTCATTTTCTTATAATTTAATTATGGTTTCAACTTGAAACCATAATTAAATTATAAGAAAATTCAAGGTCGTAAAAAATGGAAGAGATGGCCGGATGACCTGTCGTTCTATGCAGAATAGGTAGTGCAGGGGTATTTCCACAACAGACCCAAGTGGAAAAAAGAAGGGAGGCCTGTGCTCAGCGATGAGACACTAAACCAAGCTAATAAAAAAACAATATCCCTGTAAAGCCAGTCTTCATTATACGCGTCTGTGACGTAGCTGACGTTTCATTCATACACGATACGTTGCCGTGGCAAACGGCTATAACCTACGAGCTCGCTGAAGCAAAAAAAGTTTAAAGCGAACATTCTACAACTTAGTCACATGCAAAAACCAATTTTAATTAAATTAAGCATAGGTCATAACGAATTTCTGTGGCGCTTTCTAGAGCTGTACTGTACGATCCATCTCAAATTTGTTTAAAGTGTATATTTGAGAAAAAATAGGCGTTTGTTAGGACATGTTCTGCGCAGGCTAGTCAAGCACTTATCCAAGCAGAGTCTGCACTAGCAATCTACTGGCAGAAAGAGGGCCGTTTCAACAAATGTCGTCTCGCTCAAATCTGGAGCAGAGCCCATCTGGGGAAGTACAGAAAACCGCAGTTTAATAACACTAGACCCTACTCATAATGTTGTGTTTCTGTTGGCGAGTAAGGTCGCCAGAGCTCCAAGCCACGCCGTACACTTTGAAAGTTTTACCGTTTTACGTGAATAAGTTTTCTTCGGTTTCGCTTTTAACACATAGAAGACAAATATGTCGTCATGTTCACAAACAAGAAAAATATTTATTATCGTAAATTTCAAAAATCGACTTAGTTAAGTTTTATTTTTTTAATTTTTACCTACTTCCGGAAGAAAAGCTTGTAGGATTTTTGCATACATTATTGTATAAATATCCCATTCAAAAGTAATTTGTGACAATCAGGCTCTTATAATTGAATGTCTGTCAAAACTGTATATTTCCTGTATAACCCTCGATGGGCGAGTCCGTTTCGCACCTGGCAGAGTTTTTTTATTTTTTTATTGCAAACTGCTTTTATTTCAATTACTTTGTAGCGCAATAAGTAATGAAAATAAAACTATGAAGGGTTTCATTGAGCTCAATATGCATAATAGTTATCGGGGCGCGGCATGCACTTGGTAGCCATCAAAGAAAACTTAATTACGACTAATTGTTAACGGCACGGCATTGCCTGGATATTTGCGGCTGCTGGTTTTTAATCGGCCGTTATCCTGTTTTTATTGTTGAAGGCTGTTTAAATGTTTTTTTGCTTTTAACGAAAGAGTAAGCTTGGGTTTAATGATGAGAAACTACACATAATATAGCAAAATGGCATTTTTTAACACATTAAACTGTCACGTTTAGAAGTTCAGTTTCAGTAATAAGTCGATTTCTTCTTCTTCTTTTTATCCTTTTACCCTCTGCTGGGGTGTAGGGCTCGAATTAAATTCTTCCGCTGACTTCGGTCCTGCGCGAGTTGGGTCGCCTTCTCCCAGTCCAACTCCAATGCACACAAATCTCTTGCTTAACGGAACGGCGCCAGGTAGATTTGGGGCGTCCCTGTTTCCGTTTGCCAGACATCTTCCACGTCAGGGCAATCTTTGATAGGTGGGTATCAGGTTTCCTGAGGATGTGCCCAATCCAATGCCATTTCCGGGTGTTTGTCCGGTGATTCTCCATAGGTGAGTGTTTGTGATCCAGTTAGGCCAAAAGATTCGCAGGATTTGCCTTAAGCATTTGTCGATTTAGAAATAAAAAATATAAAAACATTTTAGCACCATTAATAAATAAAAATTAAAATTAAGATTTTTACGCATTTCGTTTTTGATATTTTAGACATGCCTATGTGAAACTAAAACAAATAAAGTGCTTGAGAGCGCATTTCTTCCTTACGTACGTTTTTTTCTCAATGCGCTTAATGTAATGCATACAATCAAAGAAAACTTAATTAGGACTAATTGGTAACGGCACGGCCTTGCCTCAGGGATATTTGTGGTTACTGGAATTTAATCGGCCTTTATCCTGCTTTTATTACAGAAAGCTATTAAGTGTCTTTGCGTTTTTAACTTGGCTTATTACGACTTGGCGTTTTTCTATCTTATTTATAATGGTTTACTTTTACATTTTAGTTAACTTAATATGGAATAACGTGGATGCTACGTGAAATTTATGTTCCAAATAACGTACGTTTGAAACGCGTGAGGCGGTACTTTTAATATTCCCTAAATTAATTAAAAAAGAATATTGACACTATACAATGTCAACAAAATATAAAATTACCAAAGCAAATAAAAGAACTAGGCGTTTTTTTCCAAGGTTGTCCCCCAGTTTTTTAATTTGGAATTTTTTATGTGATTCTACAAAAAAAGTAGGTAGGGATAACAACTTTGAACAAAAAGCAGCTAAACAAACACGCGCGCCGTCTAATTACTAAAAAAAATCTACCAAAAAAGGAGGTAGCGAAAACTTAAAAATGTAATCCGTCAAAACGAAGACAATTATTGAAAGAAGCGTTATTTGAAATACTCTCAATAAACGCAAACAATTTGCTAAAAAACTTGAATATAAATGTGTACCTACCTTTCCTTTCATACTGTTACTATTTACTCAAATTTGACGACTGCTTGGCGTAGTTGGTAGTGACCCTGCCTGCTAAGCCGATGGTCCTGGGTTCGAATCCCGGTAAGGGCATTTATTTGTGTGATGAACACAGATATTTGTTCCTGAGTCATGGATGTTTTTTATCTATTGAGTATTCGTATATTATATATATCGTTGTCTGAGTACCCGTAACACAAGCTTTCTTGAGCTTACTGCGGGTATTAGTCAATTTGTGTAAGAATGTCCTATAACATTGATTAGTTATTTATTTATTATTATTAAATACAGCCTCTCGCTAAATAAAGGTCAAACTCAATTCTCACAAAAGTAACAGTATAGTATTAACTATTTCCATAAAGGATGACTCACACTAAAACGGGTCAGCATTTGACTGGTCCGGGCCGATCTATCAGTTTCTATAGAAAACGCCACGTGAAATTTGGATTCACGTGAACGTTTGGATCGCTCTGAGCTTCGACGTGATTATTTCTATAGAAATTGACAGATCGTCCCCTCGTTCTAGTGTGACTCATCCTTAACTCTAACGGCTTTGTCTAAGAAAGCCTTCGAAGGCAAACAAGAAATTATGCCGTCGATAGAGTGGGCATAGAGAGCCCTCGGCCGTTGATTCGATTTACCCTGACCCATTGCAGAGAGGATAGCATATTCACTCGTACAGGATGTATGTAGGTCTAACAACGGCCTCCCAAGTCTACGCTTACTTAAGCTATCGCGGTTTTAGGACAGTTTTATTAATAAATAAATATTATGGGACAATCACAAGCCTTATTGAGCTTACCGTGGGACTAGGTCGATTTGTGTAAGATTGTCCCACAATATTTAATATTAATATATTAATATTAATCTTACTCAATATACGATTTTAAGCTAACATGGTCATTTACACTATAATTTCTATTTAAAACGAGATATTTACCATGTATATTTGTTTTTCTGAGCTCCCGAATATGAACATGAACATGGCACTTGTAACAGTGCCGAAATATCGGGAGCTCAGAAAAACAAATATACATGGTAAATATCTCGTTTTAAATAGTAATTTATAAATCTTACTCAAATCGACCAAGTCCCACGGTAATCTCGATAAAGCTTGTGATGTGGGTACCAGACGACGATACATTATAATAGATAGATAATACGTAAATACTTAGAAAATATCCATAACTCGGGAACAAATATTCGTAGTAAACACAGAAATAAATGCCATGACCAGGATTCGAACCCGGGACCTCCTGCTTCGTAGGCAGGGTTACTACTGACTAGGTTAGGAAGCCGTTAAATTCTATCATACAGTGGTAGTCAATTTCGTTTCTTCTGTATACATAGTGTCCAAAGGTACAACCATCCAAACTACTTACTTACTACAAGGTAAACACTTTACAACGGATTAATTGCGTTTATTAACACACTATGACTATGGGGACGTTTTCAGAATATAAAAAGTAATGTACCATTATAAAGTTAACAAAGAAGGTATAATTTATTATCATATATTTTCCAAAGTGCTGGAATATAATTGTAGATACAACCGCTATTAAGTACTAGGTACTATCGTGTTTAAAATCGCATGGGCGATTTATGAATGAGATTAAAATAATCATAATCATAATCATAATAATCATAATCATTTATTCGTCAAACATAGGTACAATAATTTGGTCTTAATGTAGAGTACAATGCGAAACACTATGTTTTGCCAGTAGGCGTACGAAATATGGTGCAGCATGCCTTAACTAACAGTTATGTAGAATTTCTTAACTGACATAAAACATAATTATCCATGCAAAATAATACGCTTGTAATTTTGAACGCGTGTGTACCTATAATGTGTGAGGCTTAACGTAATATTGGAATCAAATTGGTATAAACTCTTCATATATAAATAAACCTCAGGAATTTTAGTCATACATACGCATACACACGCTGATCGGTTGTCATGTTCCCTTGTGTTATTATTAGTCGTTCCACGTAGTTAAATTTAGCTCAGTGTGATAATTATCCTTTGTACCACTTTAATTCTAATTAATATATACCTACTGTAAAATAAACTGGGTATATTTACGTATAATAACGAATTCCTATTTTAAGTCTTGTTACCAATTCGTATTCAGAATTTTATGAGTCTCAATCATACTGTATGATTTTTCCTTAACAGTCCTACTCGTATTTATTTTAATAACTACCTATTGCACTCCAGGGTCCCAAGATACAGGCTCAGCCTAGTTTGGGGTCCGCCGGACAACCCATTTCATGTTTTTTTGTTTATGTGTAAATAAATAAAATTTTAATTTTCAATTTAATTTTAATTAAAGTCATTGGAATTAGGATTAATATGGTAAACATACTTAGATACATACAGAGTCATTAGTTTTACTTTTGTATTTATTTACAGCTACCTAAAAACTGTCCCCTGAATTTTCTTTTTATCATTTGGAAAAGTAAAATTATAATAGGTAAGTTCAGTACCCTTTTCTTCAAATTCTAAAAATAAAATAAGGGTAAGGGATGACTCACACTAGAATGGGACGGGACGTACGAGACGATCTGTCAGTTTCTATAGAAAATGTCACGTGACATCCGAGGGCTCCGAGCTATCATGTGATTATTTCCATAGAAATTGAGATATTGTCCCATCCCGTCCCGTCCCGTCTCGTTCTAGTGTAAGTCATCTTTAATAGGTAAATACCTATTTAAGTTCTATCGATAAAGGTAAAATTTAAATGGGAAAAGACTGTTGCATTGTTACAGAAAATGTGAAAAGTGTCGACTAACCAGGTTTTCATCTTTTATTTTTATCTTTGGGTTCTACGGGCGTCTTTCTTGGCTTCTCCGCTCCTTTACTGCAATGTGGCCAACCGCGAAATACAATAAGCTTTTGAGGCTGTTGATGTTGATCTCAGACTTATATGAAAGTAAATATATATGTAGGTTTTATTTAATTAAAAATAAGAGCATACTCGTACTTAAATTGCATGTTTGTGTGTTTGTGCAACTTGTCACGTTTTATTGAAAAGGTTTTTACGGAAGACCAGTGTCAAGGTACGCAAAAGGTACCTTGACATCAAGCTGAGTAGAAACCTTTTCGGTGACGCTATTGTTCTAACCGTATTGTCTAAAAGTGCTATATTTTTGTACACTGAAGCGTCCCGAATAAACGTTTTTCTTTCTTTCTTTCATTGAGGAGTGTGTGCTCCCTGGCTCTCTCCAAGGGTCCACACAAGTGTTTTAGATCCATACCTAACTAAGGGCTCGTCTCCTTGAATATGCAATCACGCCGCTAAAGACAGACTTTGATCGGAGGTTTCTTTGCCATGTAAACTCTCCTTAATTTACATTTGCCTCCAGTGAACCTTGTTAGGTTGGGTAAACATTAGGTTGATTCAATATGGAAGCTTATTCATGACTTGACCGACTTTGTTTTTATTATGCTAAAACATACTTAGAAATGATTTTCTGGAGTCATCTTGTTAAATATCAATTCCCGCATGCAAAAAAGGAAATCTTCGACATGCTGTAAATATTTATGACGCGCTGTCATGATAATCTTCTTCCTAGCGTGTTTAGGTTCCTTCCGCTGGGGTCCGCTTTGGCAACTAATCCCAAAATTTTACGGGCGCTAGTTTTACGAAAGCGACAGCCGTCTGACTTTCCAACTCAGAGGGTAGAGGGTTTACCCTAGGCCTTATTGGGATCCTCACGGTGCCGGTAAATATGAAATGGTATTTCGTACATAAGTTCCGAAAAACTCATTGGTATGAGCCGACAGGATTTGAACCCGAGACCTTCGGATTGAGTCTTACGATATATCACTGGGCCACCAACGTTGTCATGATAATATCAAAATATAATGCCTTCATACATTTTAAACTCTTTTGTAAAGTTTGCTGCAAGATGAATGTGATGTAATTTCTTTAGCTTTTGTTCCAAAAAAGTAATGTGCGACGATCAAATTGAGACTGACAATAATATTGGACACCAGATATGTTTACACTTCAGCACTTTGATTCTTTGCAAGAAAGTGCAAAAGTGTAAACTTATTTCTTATGTCGTCTGTACATACAAAGATTGACTATTTATATTTAAACAGAAATTATCAAACTGCAAACGTTACCGAATTTCTTTCAAAGTAAGACTCCCCTATGTGCAACCATAAGGCGCATACGTGATATAGTGGATATAGTAGTAGTGAATGTAGTAGTGCGGGGATACGGTGGAGAAATTGGGGGCCACCGGGGTTCTCGGTAGCTCAGTTGCGTGTATCCTAGAGTCTAGTTATACATGTTCCAACTTGTCCTCCCTTTCTAAGAAACTTTGTACAAAGATTTAAGCGAGGCCGCGTCTATAACTTTACAATGAGTTACAACAAAGCAATTTCAGTTTCAATCAAATTCGGTCACACCAACAACACCAAAACTCCTTTTAAATCAAAATTGCAGCATTTTTCCTCACAACTTTCATTACTAGACTTATTAATCGCCCATTATACTAAACAATCTAAACCTTAAGTGAGGGGAAATTATGATCGGTGATAACGTCCGCATCGATTGGTGGATTCAGGAAGGGTCATAATCAATATGTTGTTTTCAATTCTTCTGATTATATTGTTCTGGGAGTTTATCTCTATAAAATGTCAACTAGTCTTGCTTGTTATGAAATAACATTGAAGCACTGTGTACTGTCATTCCCTTTTTTCGCGCTGCAATATGCAATTTTATCGTAACCAGATCACTACCTGAACATAGCAAAAGAGTTGAAATGCAGGCATCATGGTTATAAGAGTTCTTTACTCAGGTATGGCATTCTACTCTGGGGTAATTCATATCATGTAAATCGAGTACTATTAGCACAAAAACAATGTATACGATCTATATGTAACATGGATTGCTTAGCGTCCTGTAAGTCATAGTTTAAAAGTTTAAAGCAATTGACTGTTCCATGACTATATTTTTGAAAATTCCATCTTTGCTTTTCAAATTTTAGTTGCAGTTATCCTAAAAGGTATCCCGATAGATTGGTAATGGTAAAAAGAAAACTTTATGTAGTAAAAACACTTATTGTATATCTGTTTCAATCTACAATGGCTCCAAGAGGATACTAAGAACATACCATTAAATATGTTCAAGCGCAAACTCAAAAACTGGTTAATTGAGAATTGTCTATACTCCGTCAATGAATATTTTGACTATATCAAGGTGTGAAATTTTATTTCTTATGATAATTTAAAGTTCTTATGATAACGTATATACATATATTTTCCTATATTCACTGACATTTCAATCATGTTTTTTTTCTTTAAGTAACTTTTTGCACAGTAAATAATGTACAAAAGGCGAACTTAATGCCAGAAGGCATTTTAATTTTAAATTAGTTTAAAGTTGGATTGTGACCCGACCATGTTTTGCATGCCAGACATTGGTAAATTGTGTGAAACTTTTAAAATATATTATTATTGTAAATACTTTTATGTACCACATTTTATGCAAAATACAGAATTGAATTGAATTGAGTTGAACACTGTGCAAAGAAAGGTTTGGTAAGTTTCTATGATGTACTTACACTAAAATCACAGCGGGAAAATCAACAACAAACTAAATCGCTATTTTATTTAAAAGGTTAAATATCAAAATTACAACATTTCAACCTACCGTCATCACTCTTATTAGCCGTCCATTATTCTAAACAATCTGGCCTTAAGTGAGGGGGGTAATTATGATCGGAGATAATGTCCACAACGATGGTGGATTCGGGAAGGGTCGCCGTTACTATTTCTCAATTATACCCGCCAGCGTGCGTAGCCAAGATGCCAATCGCTCACGCTCAGAAGCGTATCGTACTTATCTCAATGTATCACTCTAACTTATTTGTTGCGTTTCGTTCGCGATTGGTATCTTGGCTATGCACACTGGTGTTATTTTATTTTGTTTTGTAATAATTAGGTTTAACGGCTTTCCCAGCCTAGTTAGTATTGACCCTACCTACGAAGCGGGAGGTCCCGGAGTAGAATCCTGGTCAGGGCATTTATTTGTGTGTTTATCACAAATATTTGTTCCTGAGTTATGGATGTTTTCTATGTCATTAAGCATTTATATGTATCTATTTATTATATAATATATATCGTCGTCTGGTACCCACAACACAAGCCTTTTTGAGCTTACTGTGGGGCTAGGTCGATTTGTATGAGATTGCCCTATAATATTTATTTATTATTTATATCGTCACCGTATGTACGCAGTCGCCTTCGTACGTACTATCGCGTTCAAAATTGCATGAACAGTTTATAAATGAATTCATTAATAAATTACCCATACTTTTGAACGCGGTGTACTTACTATGGGTACTAATTCATAGTACAAGCTTTGCTTAGTTTGGGACTAGGTCGGTGTGTGAGATTGTCCCTAAGATGTATTTTTTATTAGAGACAGATTTCAGTTTTTCTATCAGTATGATACTATGAGTAGGTACTACGAGCGATATATATCTGTTGCATAAACTACTATTTTGTGTACCGTATTATAAATATTCCATTAACACTATAAAAACAGTGTTCTAACAGAATGTTTTACCTATGTCTTAGTATCGTTATTACGGATAAGTTTTTGTACCAACGTTTTAAAAGTATTTACGTCTTAGGAAATGGTTACTTTCAATCACGCAGCGTTCAAAAGTGACACATTTTTTACACGACAGTAAGAACATCCATTTGAAGTCCAAAATGTACTTATTGGGTCTTAACTCTTGGACCCAGCGCACGCAATTTTTTCTTAGAAATCGCGAAACGCCTGGTTGATGGGTGACCGAAGAGCTAGTGGCTTCCTCACACAACGTATCAGTATTGCGATACAACGAGGAAATGCCGCCAGCTTTCTAGGTACAATGCCTCAAGTACCTATTTTAGATTTAAGGTAGGTAGAGGTAGGTAGTAAGTAAGTTACACTTACTGTATATTTTTTGAAAATAAATGTTATCACTTATTAGATGTAATACTTAGATAAACATCCCCGCCCCCGCCGATGCCCTGGGCCCATCCTAATCGTAAGTTATCCTACCTAAACTTGAAATAACACGATCGATTATACCCGAAGCCTCGCAATGTTATTCCTGTGATGTAGACTATGGAAATTTATCAAAATATCAAACTTTGGTATTACGGGAACGTTGAGGCGTGTTCTCATCGAAATAACAGACGGTTTGCGATTGAGGAATATTTTAGAGGAAATGTTTAAAGTGTTGGCTGAGTCGTCATTGGTCAGGTCGAGTTTATGTGAGCTACGTTGGACAATATGGACAGTACCTTCATATCACTGTCAAGATGTTATTTGTGGTTTCAAATCGGAAGGTGATGGGATTTAACTGGGAATGATTCCGGGGTGGAAATTTACGCCTATTTAAGAAAATTTGATGTTAAGCCATGGGGTATCTCTCATTGAGAAAATATATAATAAATATTAAGGAATATTGAACATCAATACGTTTAGGTAACTGTTTAGCTCAAAGTCAGTGTTTAGTTTTAATTTGGTTTAAATCATAGTTTAATTTACAAATGGAATATGAGTAGAGCAGAGAGCATCCCTGCTCTCTGCTCTACTGTACATATTATTATCAGAAAAGTAATGTTCCCACATTATTTTTCTGATAATAATACAAGGAATCTCGAACTACTACCGCGAAATGTAGGAAAAATTCTGAATTTTAAAATAGTAAATATACTTATTCTGATATTGACAGATATGTAGCCAGTGTTTAGTGGCGACGTAATAATAAGCTAGTAATTAAAACTTTGTTAAAAGCATTTATAAAACAAGAAAATCCACAAGTAACTAAATTCAACCCGTATCTTAGCATTCCTAGGATACCATTTGCATTTTATTTACCTTGGGAAGTTTCTCCGACATCCCAGATACCTATCTCGAATAAAAATAAGGAGTAGGTACGAATAAAGTGGCAGCAAGCACTCCCTACGGCACGGCCACGCATTGCGCCACAAAAATAAAATAAAAATATCAAGACACAAAGATAAACACCGTCTCTGACGCAATATGAACACAGCATCTTGCCATCTTTATAAACATGGAAATGAGGTTCAAACTTCACATTACGGTACTATCAGATTGCCTGAACATGTTAGTAGGTATATCATGCGTATTCCCCTAAATAAACAGGGGGAAAGGTTTGCGATCTGCGCCTCGTCCGAGGGTTGCCTCTTTTTATGTCATAATGCTTGTTTCTCTCGTTACTTTTTGTCGTGATTCCTGAGATAATGTGGAAAGGTGGTCGATGCTTGAGATTTTTAACACATGGGTTGGCCACGCCTGACATTGGTGTGCTCCGCATGGGACTCGAGCTTCTAAATTGCAATTGTTTTAACATTTTTAGGACCTCCTTTTACGTGACGTCGTTACGAGGGTGTCGTCCTCTTCTTACGCCCTTTGAGTTTATTACTCGTAATTTATTTTAAGCGTAAGGCATCCGGTTTAATTAGAGGTATAAACATTTTGGTTTCATTATTATTTGAGCTACTATTTGCAGTAAATTGAGGAAAGCATTTAATAAGGTGAGGTTGAGTATAAAAATCTAAAGTTTAGTCGCAAACAAAAAATGGATTTTTATACTTAAAAATATCATTTTTTAGTTTTTAGGATAAACCTACTCAACTTAGCTTACCTATCTTAATTAATTATTTTCATATAGACCTTGAAAAATAAAGTGCAGTACTCTCATATTTGAAAAAATCTACATTTGAATATACCTAATTATAAATAAGCAAAACAACGGCTATTCATTTATTAGCTGAATGCCTTGGCAACGAGACACTGTGATCACGTCAGTGATAAAAAAATTACCTTTTCCTATGTTATGATTTACAGACATATAAGTTAATTTATTACACTGATAGCAGTTTCTTTCAACAACACTCAAACATATGCGAGCAGTCTTGAAAAAAAGCCCACAAATCGAACCGATATACTCAGTTTTTCTCAGTGAATAAATTTGTTTGGATGTTCAGTAAAAAGCGGGATAAGTATGTGCGATTTGCATGCCGGCGCGTGCGAGCGATGCCCACCTAACTGCCGTGATTGATAGACGCATTATACCGGGCTTTGTCGTGTTTTTACGGGTTGGCTTTAAAAATAATAATCGGAGGGACGAATGGCGGGAGAGGTGTGGAGGAAATTGGTAAAAATTACCGCCATTAAAGTTACGTCTTTGAGATTGTAACTGGTGGATTGGGTGGGTGAAAAGTGAATTGATATTATAATTGATATTTATATTGAATTAAATTGATATTGTAAGGAAAGAGGTACTTTTCAAACGCGGCAGATGGAGGGGTAACCTATTTACACACTCCGGGAGAAAATTTGGTTTAACTTCAAGGTCTTAGACGCGGTAAAGGCTTAATTAAGTGAATGAATACATTTTTCATTGTTTGCTTTGTTATGTATATTATTTGTTTTATTAAGAGACCAGTTGTGTTTAAAGTTGTCTCTTAAAAGTTTCTTATCATTCATTAATGCAATGTTGTGATTCCATTCAATTTAGCACCTAAAGCTATTGACGAATCCATTTTTTTACTATTTAATTGGCATTTTTAAACGTTACAAACGATTGTCATTATAACATACCTAACTTGTGATATAATAACATTATTTAAAGGTGAAACAAACAGAAAATTAAATTCACAACTTCTAACTATGCTGTCTTTGTTCTTAAGGAATTAAAAAAATATCTTAATATAAGACACTGGGTCTAATAGCAGTAAGTATTTATTCATACTGTGTAAAAGTACTGTCATTTACGTCATTCCTGGCCGCTGGCCAAGCACGTGTTGCCGTAAATCATCATGGGCACTGCTTTGCTGGCCGTGGCCGTGTGTCATGCCCTTAATAGCTTCACAGCTTGAGACCTATTAAACAATGTCCGCTTTTATGGCCTGGTTAGAACGAAGTGTTTTCAAGTTGACAGGGTATATCAATATTAAATTAATTTACGACTATAGGTACTAATTATTTTCATACATTTTTGGGTTTTCCTAACACATACTCTACTATAAAGGATGACTCACACTAAAACGGGACGGGACGATCTGTCAATTTCTGTAGAAAGAATATTACACACATATCACACGACGAGGATCAAACAGAAGTTAAAGTACTTTTTTAAGAGTCCGTGGAATACATAGGTTAGGTACTTAGTCCTTAGATAATTTTTTGAGTATTTAGTGGTAGAACATATAAGTGTCAGATTTAAATCTGAACAAAACATATTATTTTACCAAACAGATTGTTACACAGTAGTCCTTCTCAAAAACAATAATACAAAGCGTAAACGTAAGCCTAATCCATCTCAGAACTTTACAAAGTTAAAATTAATTCTTTCGGACGCAAAAAGTTATCTGATCGTTGTTTTTCAACGAAATATTTTTAATTACTCCGATACCCGAAACTTTCTTCGAAACACGCATTACCAACCGATCCGGGGCCAAAGTAAACAAGTTGGGTGAAAGCGAACTTTTGTCCCGAGCTGATGCAAATCTGTGGCACAAGAAGGATAAATCACGTTTCCCGTTACGCTTTGGCCATGACGAATATATTTTTATTATATTCTGAGCCATGGTATAATCCGGGAAAAAGAAAAAATTCACACTCTCTTATGCAAACTAAACGCTGCAAATCATGAAGCATCTATTGGCCTGCCCAGCGTGTCCATAATACTGCTCAGAGCTTAACCTGATAGACGCGACGCCCAGGGCTGTCAACTCCTCCTTCTTCCTAGTGCTATGCTACGGCTCACGGAGCTTTGGGGTCCGCTTTGGCACACCGCTACGTATTGGGTATCTCAAGTATAAGGAGGGAACCTCGACACGAAGAATAACACTTTTTATACACGCAGTCGAACACCTGGTGTGCTCATTCACCCCATTCCCCCGGAGCTGGCGTTTTAGCTGGAGTTGCAGGTTACTGTCCCAGTGGCGTTCCCCCATTACTTCCTAGCCTCCCTGTTCTTATAGAACCGCAGGAATCTCCAAGGTTAACGTCCTTTATCGTTACTTAACTCATTATGTGTCAGTCAATAATTCAGTACTGTATTGCGGCGTGGGGGGGCGCAGCCAAGACCTCAATGGTCGAGCTAGAGCGGGCGCAGCGTGCTGTGCTAAAGGTCATGCTGAGGAAACCTTTTCGTTACCCCACTGATGATCTTTACATGGAAGCTTCAGTCCTCAGAGTTCGACAACTTTTTATAGTTAAAGCTGTTACTGAATCTCATCGAGTTGGTGTAGCTTCCGTAAACCACATCACACGTCGTCTAAAACGTCTTAACCACATGACCATACCTTGTCCTCGAGTTAAAACTGCTTTTGCTCAGCGATTTCCTTTCTACCTTCATCCTACTGTCTACAATAAGGTTTCCAGATTACTCAACTTTGATGACGACTCTTGTTCTTTTATAAAATCGAAAGTAAAAAAATGGCTTCTTACTCAGTCGTACGACAAGACAGAGGATATAATAATTCACACTTGAGTAGCGTATACACACACACACACACATTAACACACACACACACACATACTCACAGTATTCACACACATTATTATTACTGTAATTAATTAATTTAGTGTTATATTGCATGCATTTATTTCACTTTATTTAATTTTTATTTTGTTGTTATTTTTCTTTCAACTTGAACTACTTTTGTTAAAAACGGCCTTCATACATCAGTATGTCAAACTCTCTCGGTAAATCATGTTTTTTTCGGTTTCCAAGATACAGGCTGTGCCTAGTTTGGGGCCGAAGGATATTTTTGATATTGTGATTCCTAATTCTTGCTACTGTTTGTTAATTTTGTATGTTTTATTAATCTTTGTATGCTTTCATTTCATTAATTAAACTTTGAAATATAATCGGTAAGGACTCGAAAAAAAAAAAAAAAAATATAACGCAATGCCGCATGCATAATGCATTTTGCCAGAACATGCTCGCTAGTTTCCTCTCGCCAACAACGTAGACAAGCGGTCTTGTTGCTTTTTCCTGTCACTTTAAGATGTCTGTTGAGGATGTTGTGTCTTGTGATGATTCCAGTTAACAACCTTAGGTTGGTATTTCCCAGCTTCATAAGGTATATAGTTCTCCTTTGATCTCGACCACTATATCATCTTAGCCTGCCTGCATTTCTACTTTCTTTCCGCTTTCATCTCTTTCAGTCAATTTATCACTCCTTACTATAGCTTGGCAAGCGACCCAGAGGTTGCAGCGCAACAATGTGGGCAGATCAAGTCTGTTCCACGTTGCACGTCGCATTTCAAGATGCCAAAAACAGGCACAAATAGCAGGACGCCATCAGAGAGATGTTGTCAAGGGGACTTCAACCCTTAGCAATGACGAACACGACGCGAGGAGTAATATATAGTATAGTATAGTTTCACAATAATGTCTAGTGTCTGCTAAGTCGATTTAATATTAAGCGCTGACTTCCCTACTGGTTCCTTGTCCTTCAAGCGTTAACGATCAGAGCGCTCACTTCGTGATCCAAGTTAGAATTTAGCTACGAAGTCACACTCACAGCGTCGTTTATATGGTAAGTGAGTGCTTCCGTGCGTGAAACTGTTTTGTACGTACGAAGAACATTCTCCAACAATTGCTTTCGACACCCAAAAATTACCCCAACATTCGTACAAAACGCTCAAACTTTGTAGAATTTAGTCAATTGTACACGAACTAAAAGTCAACCACGGAAAGTTGCGCAGTACCAAACTATTAAAGTAGTACTACTTAAGGATGACTCACACTAGAACGGACCGGGACGTGGCCAGGCCGGGCCATTCTGTCAGTTTTTTATAGAAAAAGTCACGTGACCTCCGAAGACTCAGAGCTATCACGTGATTATTTTTATACAAATTGACAGATCGTCCCCCCTAGTGTGAATCACCCTTTAGTCGGTTATCCAAAAATCTTAGCCTAACATTTTCGAGGCTTGCACAAAGCTTGTATATTTGAGACTATTTAACCGGTAGATTCGCCCGCTGTGTTAATTACTAAACTACGGCAGTAACCAACTTTGAATCATCTTTTGTGATTCTGAAGGTGAAGTTCTTAGTCTATTCAGTTAATTTAGGCTGTATCTAAAGATTTTCAAGTCAAAAACTTTGAAGTGGGTAGGTATCTAAGGTCATACACGGCCCAACATTATTTGTGTGGAACCCTCGGTGGGCGAGTCCGACTCGTATTTGTCCAATATTAAGTATCATAAATTATTAACACAACTACATTTTCATCTCCAAAATAAAAAAATTAAAATTATAATTATGCCAGAGCTGATGCTGACATATATTTATCTTTACATTTTAATTTAATTTAATTTAATTTTTTATGGTAAAAATATTTACATGACATAACAGTAACAACACCAATGCGTTACGAAACTTAGACTAACAAAATATAAATATAATTATGTACATTAAGTAACTCAATAACTGGTAACAAACAAACAAATTATATAGGAACAGTAAACAAAAATCACTTAGTTCTAGGCGACGCAATAGCATGGCTCCGTTGCGTCGTCTGAACCAGCGGCATGGGATTCGGCAGGTTGCCCCGGAACCGCCGAAACACGACGCCCTTCGGCCAGAAGTCTGCGCTCGCGATGGTGTCCTGCAGCGGCCGCGGTACGCGCACCACAAACGAGCTGAAGTGCACGTAGTGGCGCGACTGCAGCTGCTGCACCCTCAGCGTATAGCCAATCTTCCGGTGGACATACTCCACCACGTCGTTAGCCACGGCGGAGTAGTGCAAGCGCGACACGTAGAGCGCTCTACTCGGCGTGGCGACCCGTAGAACTGAATTAACAGGCTCGGCTGTGCCTTGCAGAGTCTTACGAGGCGCCCTGCGCGTCTTGCGCTTCCTTTGCACCAGTGTGAATCCCTCCTTATCCACAACGGTGCATGAGGGCTTCTCCTTAGGAGCCCATACTTCACCCGTATTACAGGGTGCGTTTACCCGGTCCGCTGCGACTTGCTGACCGGCGACTTCAGCATAAACACGCTGACGTGACTTCGACAAAGGTGGCGGCCGAACGCGCGGGGGGCACGCGGGCGGGGAAACAGCGCGAACTGCACATTTTACAACGTCAGCCACGCGCAAACTAACCGACTCGGCACATCGGTCATCGGTCTTGAAATTTGAAGCCGCCAACCGAGCAGGGGCGCTATTTCGCAAACTGGCTACTTCGTTGCGTAATTCGGCGATTGTGACTTGGGCCGCTTCAAATTTTAAGATAACTTCGGCTAAGCTTGTTTTAAGGGCCACGATGTCTTCAAACAAGCCGCGAACATCCGGGTGATTCGGGCTATTAGGCGGCAGGTTAGAGGCTCCCGCCGCGACAAACTCCGGAACTCGGTCTTCGTACTCCCTCAGGATTTTCTTAATATCACTGAGGGACTTTTCACCTTCTTCATCTCCTCTCCGGTGAGGAACATAAGTGCCGGCAATTCCTAGGGACTGGCACAACACCTTCTTTGCTGTACAGATGTCATCGACGGAGAAACTCGACGCCCGTGAACTGAACTGTACAGCAGTCTCCAGGTCTATCCCTCCTTCCCGCGTCAGCTTCTCTTTCTGCTGCAGAAAGGCGAGGAACTCGTTCACGATGGGTTGACTTCCGGCACTCATCGCGTCAAATCGCAAGCAGCGGCGAGGCCGCGCTAATTTCGCAATTAATTATTTAATTACTCATCAATGCGTCTACGTCGCTGCGCGCATTGGACACGACATTGATGGGAGCTGAAAAACACGTCTATGAAAAATCCCAGCTTAACCTTTTCAAAGGCTCGCTCAATCCCTATATATTTAAGGACATCCAACCGAGCTGCAGACGTGCAAGCCGCCATGTTAATTACTGAAAGGCTGTAGTCTACTTTGATTTATCTTTTGTATCTGATTTTAACATTCGAATGTTCTAGAACTCCGTGGCTTAAGTTCATGTTTAAGTCAGTGCAAACTTCAGTTTCGCTTTATGGTTTTATTAAGTTATGAATACTTCTAGATAAATAAATTAATATGGTAAAATTTTACAAATCGACCTAGTGCCGCAGTTAAATTTTATAGGGTTTGTGTTATGAATACTAGATGATGATATATAATAATACACACATATCTCAACCCCATATCCATATCTGACGCCCGGTTCAATACGCAGTTGAGGAACTTTTTAATTAATAAATGCTATTACAGTGTACAAGATTTTCTTGATGACGAAATTTAACTATCTCCAATGTAATAACTAAAAATAAAATAAAAAAATAAAAAAATATAGACAGGACATTTCAAAACATTAATATACCTTAATTCGAATGTTAATCTGAATCATAATTATATAATTGATAAATTGATATATTGACATGAATAATGCTAGTTATTAAGATTATAAATTGCTGTGCCCTGTCAGGGCCCATGTGCTACTGAATAGTATGTAAGACCAATGTATACCATGGATGCAATAAACTATGACTATGACTATGACTATGACTATGACTATATAAGTAATTAACACACAAATAAATGCAGGATTCGCACCCACGACCTCCTGCTTATTGGCGGTGTCACCACCAATTGGGAGAATGCCGTTAATTGATGACTTATAACAGCTATAACTGTTGAGTAATGGGACTGATGGAATACATTATTGGAATAATTTATTTCTTTGAATTGGTACATTCTCATAGGTTATCTATCTAGCTTAAATTATAACGCACTCTAGAACGATACGGGACAATCTGTCAATGTCTATAGAAAGAATCACGTGATAGCTCGGAGCCCTCGGATGTCACGTGACGTTTTCTATAGTAACTGACAGACCGGCCCGGCCCGGTCATGTCTCGACCCGTCCGACTGTAAGTCGTACATAAGAAGGCCTACCACGAACCACGAACGAAGTTTCACCTCTCTGTCGCACTTGAGTGAGAAATCACAAGTGCGAAAGGGAGATATACTTTCGTTCGCGGTTCGTAGTAGGCGCTAAGACTACAGCACTAAGAACCCACAATAATTTTGTTTCCGCAAATGTAACATTACTTTGCCAATGAAAAAGTTTACTATGTTATTTCCTCAGTCCTATTCACTACGCCAAGTAAGTGTAAAATTAAAACAATTTATATTAATTGTTTAACGTTTTGTGGCTGTGGTTAAATAACTCATTACAATGCGAAAAAACGTCTCGCAATCGTACTTTTTTAAAGTCACAAGAAACCTCGTAAAAAGCTTTAAAAATTGAAAAGTGGCGCATTGTACCCACACTGAGCTAAAGTTTCCAGAACCTGGGAATAATCCGTGGCGAAATTAAACAAGTTATGAATGGCCAACTCTTAAGAATAAAATAGGGCCTCAAAGAATAAGGCGGCATTTAAGAGTCCTTCAAACATTTTAATTAAGGCTTGGTGGACAGACGAGTTTTTCCGTGAGGTTCTGTGGGTAGTTCGAAGTAAATGCAAATTATTGTTGACACTTTTTAAAAAGTGACTCCAAAGTGTCTTAATTTCACAAATCTAAATCAACACTTAAAATTTGTGTTTCTACCGTTTTTCTATATTTATGTGTGTAGTAAAATTAATATATTTATATAAGCTACGAGTTATTGTTGTAATGATTTGGAACAGATCAAAACACAGCTGAGTTTCTCTGTAAGAAACGATTTATTGTGTTAATTAACAGGTAAGTTCGTCATGAATAAACAGTGTGAATAAAACAGTGATAGCAATAAACTTTACTTGTAAGAAAAGAAACGACATTTAATGTAATTAATTAGAATGTTGAATCCGATATCAGAATTCGTTTTCTATTCTAAACTTTAACTTATTTTATTCGATGTTTAATTCTGGACTATTACGAACGTTACAAAAATTACGAACTCGTGCTTAAATTCACACTCGTTTGTAATTTATTATATACCGCCCTTAATACACAATATACTATTATGTAAGAATAGTGAATAATCACTCAGGCTCAAGACAGGGCTCAGGTACAAGGTTTTATGCGACGCGCGTGATTACTTCAGTATCTAATCTCTTGTCGCGGCAAAATTATTAACAACACTAATAGGATCACTTTGAGAGCACTATACGCTTTGTTGTGTATTAATGGAATATTACATAAATACTGCGTTAAATTATTGTGAGTAGAAGTGTTTAAACATATTTGTTATTTGTTCAAATAGTAGGTATTAATTTTCATCATTAATTTACCTAAAAAAATACGAGCCAATCAAATTGTGAGATGACCTTCAATGGAGCTGTAGATTTGTAAAAAATAAAGTAAATGCAAAAAAAAACATTCTTTAGATAGATATATTTATTTTCTATATTTAATTTCTGTCAATTGCAAACAATGTCGCACGCAAGTCGCTCGTTATTAAATATCGAACGAAATAAAGATTGGGGCCAACCCTAGTTTGTCTCTAAATTTAAGAAATAATTATTAACTACTAAAACATATAAAAAAAAGGAGGATTCGCTGTGTTGACAGCTGAGGACCCACGGAGCAAAGCCTTTGGCCCGTTTAGCTGTCAACGCAGCGAATCCTTCTTTTTTTTAAAGGGTCGGCAACGCGCATGTAACACCCCTGGTGTTGCAGGCGTCCATAGGCTACGGTGACCGCTTACCATCAGGCGGGCCGTGTGCTTGTTTGTCACCGTCGAAGTATAAAAAAATAAAAAAAGCAGTGTATGTAGTATAATTTAAATTCGGGCAGTGATGTCCTAGCCGCGAAGGTGATAACTCCACTCTGTCTGTCCGACGATGTCTGCCCGACGCAGACGAAACATGTCACGCCTATTGTGATTAAAATACGTAAGTGTTAACCGTTGCAATTTAATATCAGTGTATGTAGTTGTAAATACTCCTCATAATCTTCAGTCTCTAAATAAAAAGAACCGACACCTAGTGTACACAAAGCATGATAATCGAAAGGAAACTCGGCGACGTCAACCGAATCAAACTATACATGAAGTAGACATAACATTATCGCCCGACCCTCTGAAGCTACGTAATATAAAGTTAGCAAAGCCTGTCCAAACACATTATTGCCAAGAGGACCCGGGCTCATTGGACCGTGCGTTGGAAAAATTGTATTGTTTGTTCCCACTGCGGATTCTGACTTGTAGAATGGAGTTTGATTTGACAACTTTAGTTTTAGTAGAAGCCAATAAGAATTCATAACATACCGGCTGTAAATCCAAATAATTTCATCTTAAGAATGACTAACACTAGGACGGGACGGGACGGGGCGGGACGATCTATCAATTTCTATAGAAAGAATCACGTGATAGCTCGGAGCCCTCTGATGCTACGTGGCGTTTTCTATAGAAGCTGGCAGCTGTCCCTAAGGGATGACTCAAAGACACAACCTGCCAATAAATTTGAATAGCATATATTAAAAACCGCTCACATTTTAATATTTAGTTTATTATGCGTTCCATACTGTCACCACCACAGATTCGTAATAAACGCTTTGCTTTCACCATTGCTATGAAAAACTCTGTTGGAACTGTGTAGCCTATGAACGCTTGCAACTCCAAGGGTGTTACATGTGCGTTGCCAACTTGCACACTCAATTTTTGAAGAATTTCATACAGGTGGTATGAATGGGGCACCCTCTTTTGCAAATCTTTTCCCAGCCTTTTATGACTTGTTTTTTTTAAATCGTGGATTAATGAATAAACGCTCCATCCTAGACTGCATTGACAATTACCATCAAGGGAATTCGTAGTCAAATTCTTACCCTTTTTAAAGATTTATTTCATTTCATTTATTTTATTGTAATTCATTTACTATCATTTAAAATTAGCAGCCCCGTTATCAGTGGTGAAAACTCATTGAAACCAAGGGTTGGCAAAACTACCTATCCTAAAGTCGCCTTCGGTACATAACTTTGCCTTAAAAAATGTTTAATAACTTTTTTAACCATAAATCGTAAAATTAAAGTAATTTCATTCAACGCTTACAATTTGAAATAAGTATATATAAAAATTTCTTGATCATATTTTACATTGTAGGCGAAATTGGGAAACAAAGGCGAAATAAGGACATAAGATGGTTTTTATTTTTTAATATTAAAACTGCTTGTTTATTTACATTTAACTAGAAATTATATCTTTTGTAATATGTTTTACATAGATAGCAATTTAAATATCTAAGGCGAAGTTATGTACAACAGGCGAATTAAGGATTTCAGACTTCATGTAATTTTGGCAACCCTCGGTTCAATAAATTTTCACCACTGATAACGGGGTCTGGTCATTACTTTCATGCAAATGGAAAATTAAAAAGTAAATCTTTTCAAAACAGTGTAAATATATGAAAAGCCAATTTTGCAAACAATATATCCCAATCAATGTAATAAACTGTATCATGTCAAGGTCAAGATAAAAACAAAATAACATCGCTACCCTTCCATGGCAGCCATAAAATCTCCCTCAGGCTTTTAATTACAGCCTCATTATTTAAAACGCAGGCCTGTTGGACCGACTTTTATACGTAGATTCAACAATACTTCCCTGTTTGTTAAAAACGTCGTAAAAGACAGCTGCGGTGACGGTGGTTAGGACCTTTAAGTGGATGTAGTAGGTAAGTGGCAAAGCGTAGGCGATTTTTAACGCGACTCAAGTGGCGTCCTCTGGCATAAATTCACGTTGGCGTTTAATAACGCGAATTACGCGTTGAAGCCTATGGGATGCGTTAATAGTGTTATTTATTTGCTGATATCATTTGTGCTTTTGTTTAAAGGACTTTTTTGAAGGAGGCTTTTTGATTGAGAGTCAGTTTTTCAAATGCCCACCTTCTCTCTTCTGCACATCGACTTTCCCTCGTGAGACTCAAACATATTAAATAATATTTAAATCGGGTCACTCACGTAATTTAGTCTATTTTCGCTCGAACCACAATCACGGTTGAAGTTCGGATGACGACTTATTTCGATAGCCTCCCGTATTTTTCACTGAACTACGATTTTTTCTCTTGCCAACACGGTTACTCTATCAAACTTGATATAAAGCGTCGAATCCGAGTCCAATACGTGTTCCGTCACCGCATTTCTTCATAAAAATCCAAACATGTCGAGTGAAAATCGACTGAACTACGTGAGTGACCAGTTTTAAATATTTTTAAATTTTAAACAAGTTGTAAATCTGTGTCGATAATATTGTTTTGTCATTTAGTTTTTTAGAAAATGTTAGAAATGGTGGAAATAGGCCAATGTTTCAAAAAATCATGGGCATGTTGTGTGAAAGAAGACATGATAAAGAAATGAATGAGTGCTAAGATGACGAGAGATAAGGAATTATGGAAGAAGAAAGCATATTGTCGTCAAGCAAGTGACGTCCAAGGAGCGGTAAAGAGCAAAAGCCATCTTACTTATTGCTAGGCCTATACTTTTTCATTAAAAAAATAAAATCATCGTGTCTGTAAAAAAACAGGCGAAAATATTCAGTCATTTCAGTCAATCACCCTGCCAGGCGACGACAAAGCAACTATCACAACCACCGCTAAACAGCTGCCAGGCAGTCGAATTCATTAATGATAGTATGGCACTCTAACTAGAGGGATTTCGTGGCTCTATAATTTGCATACATATTTCTGTATGAAGACATAATGATCCCATTTAGACATTATGGTCTACCTTATGGTAAACATCCATGTGTTTTAGACGCTAGTGCCTAATAAATGACACCCATCTGTCACTTCTATTGACATTGATAACGGCCCACTAGCCTAGTTGGTAGTGACCCTGCCTACGAAGCAGGAGGTCCCGGGTTCGAATCCTGGTCAGGGGATTTATTTGTGTATTTATCATGAATATTTGTTCCTGAGTTATGGATGTATTCTATGTATTTAAGTATTTATATGTATCTATCTATTATATATATCGTCGTCTAGTACCCATAACACAAGCCTTATTGAGCTTACCGTGGGATTAGGTCGATTTGTGTACGATTGAACGAAGTATTTATAAGAAAAATATTGAATTACCTAACTTTAAAGAAACCTTATAATGGGAGCAGCGTCGAACTTCAGTGCTTTTACCTAACCTACCTACATTACTTTGCCACCCTCATTTGTAGTCCCATCTTTTTCATTGATGACCGTGAGAATTTCTTTCCCAAAATCTAGCGAACACACCTGCGTAAAATTTTTGGGACAACTTGTAATTGGGGTAACTTTGTGTAATTTTCAGTAACTTGGGCGACAACAAATAATTGTAACGGGATCGACGGTATCCGTTGGAACGACGAACAAAAAAGAGAACAGACAATGTAATAAAATAACAAAATCACTTTCCCTAAAATTGATAGTTTTTTTAAGCTATTGCCAGATGGACCTACTAACGCAGATCCTTTTTGTTTTACAATTATTTTTACAACGCATAGACCTCTCACCAAAAAACTTTAGATTAAATGGTAGGTGTATGACACTGCCGCACAGCACCCAAACTAAAAAAAACAGCTCAAGTGTAAGCTGATAACGCGCACAAAGGGTTACGTACCACATTATCTTTAAGTAAATTACGATAAAAAAAAATCTCGAGTATATGCAATCTTAAAAAATGGCCACGGGCGTTTTGCCTGTTACTAAGAGTGTATGTATATACTTGATAAATTCGCCGGCATTCGGTGAGACCAATTGGCCTAGTGGTTATGGCGTTAGCCGCGTAAGCTGAAGACCCGAGTTCGATCCTCGGATTGGCCTCTGTGGGTGTTGGTCTTTTTCTTTGGTATATGACATATTTCTATTTATATTTTAATATACTTTTTTTTAAGTTAATGTATAACTAAATATTCTGTGAATATTTCCAGCTTCTACCTGTTGCATTTATCAATATCGAGTAAAATGAATATAAAAAATCTAATTTATTGAAAGAAGACCTCTTAAATATTTATTTTATTCTGCTGTATAGAAGTTTTTGTTATAGTGGCAACAAAACTACATCATCTGTGAAGATGTCAACTGTCTAACTATCACAGTTCATGAGAAACTGCCTGGTGACAGACGAGTGGCCTGATGGACGGCGGAGTCTTAGTAATAGGATCCCGATTTGCCCTTTGCATACGGAACCCTTAAAGGGTTAATTTGAAAATTTAATTATATTCAGCAATAACAAGAAGATTACAACTGCTGGGTAGAGGTCGACGGGTAGGACGCCATCATTGAAACCGAAGTTTTGGATGGTTTTGAATTTTTACCGTATCCAACGGATACACATGCTTGTGGCTCGAATTACAAAATTATAATTTGACCTTAGCAAGTCCTTTATCATCCACAGGGTTCCCACCGGTCAGCGATGGATTCACCGAGATGTTTCACGACAGAGTGAAGACTCCATCAACGGAAGTAAATGTTACATGACATGGTTTGAACCAACACCTGCAGCGTAAGTGACGCCATCTAGAAAAGTCAAAATTTAGAATAAACGCGATTATTACATTGTTTGTCTGCTTTTATCATTCGTCCATGATAAGCTCGATTAATAATATAAAATGGAGAGTCATTCAACTTTCTACTGGAGTCGAGTTACTGTTATTATTTTGTTCTAATCTATTTGTAACACAATACTGTTTTATAGTAAACAAAGTTGATTCTTTAAAACATAATTTAATTTGAATTTCCAATTTCATCTATTTTTTTCTACGTCTACAGTAATTATTTTCATCGATTAATTTACACTTGGAATTTTAATTACCTATTAATAAAAACTGATTAGAGTAAAGTACAAAGGTAGGCTGTGGTGGTAAGGCCACGTGAAATGACCATTCGATTATGTAGGAAATGTAGGTACTACAACTTTTCAGTGGTAGAAAATTTTGCATATAAATATTAATTGTTTCGTCCTAAAAATAGAACATAGGGACGTACAAGGTTAATTAGAACTTTATTTTGTCTGTGTTAACAAACCGAAATAACATATTTGACTACTAAATGGTTTCATCTAAATTTACTCGCATTTAAAACGTATTTAGTTTAGACCGAGATACCACAATAATTTTCAATTAAATTCACGTAGCGAGTATTTTGTACAAAATTCTAAATTAAAATGTATTTCATACAATACTCCTGTGACGGAACATACAACTAAATTTTCACCATTAAAGTCACTGAATTTGAAAAAAAATCGGACAGTTCATGACATGTTAAATAAATTCATGGTTCTATATTTACGCACTTATTACGCTAGTAAACCCATTCTACAGCAGTAAAGTTAAATTGCATAACATACTCGTATCTCCAAAACGCTATGAGTATCTCGCACAAGACATCCAAAAAAGAAAAATAATTATTTCACGCCGACCCTTTTATGCATTCCACCCACCCCCATACACTTATTGCTCTTTTTAACAAAATCCCCAAGGTTTTAAAAATACATCCCTAGCCTTATATGGCTGAACCGTGAACCCACGAAAGCGTCAAATGCTAGCGGACTGAGAACGCGTCGAGCATACTAACACATTTCTCACCCCCTGACCCGCCTTCCTTCCTCATCCCCTTCCACCCTGCCAACATAACGAGAAATGCCCAAATTTCAATGATGCATTAAACAGCCACTGCGGGTCTGTTATGTAGAAATAAGTTATGTTACATCTTGCGGATTTCTGGTGTGAGATGCTGAAATATTTTATATGGAGGGTTGGTAATAAAACTGTCGGTTTGATGGCACTGGTTTGTGGAATTGAAATGTCACGGAGGTTTAGTGAAAATGCGTTTGTTTTTCTTGCTAGAAAATGTAGACGTGTGGCCGCATTTTTTAATCCTTTTTGAAGTTACTTTAGTGTCACGCCTATTGTGATAAAAATACGTGAGTGTTAACCATTGCAATATAATATCTATATAAGAGAATTAACAAATTTCCAATGTAAACAATTCTTGTTATGAATTCTTGTCTTCTTAGTTTGACGTGACGTCTGTTATGCCATCTGACCTACCAAAGCGTAGGGCCCACTTACTCGGGCTGCGGTCTCCGCAGAGACAACCCGCAAGCGGTATGTTGTCTATTAAACAGCGTAAATTGATATCGATAAAAAAATACTAATGAAAATGGCGTAGGACACTTATTAAAAATTAAATACAAGAGAAGCTTTCTTAAAGCGTGTTTATCCGTTGCTAGGCAGTCCAGTTTCAAAAATTAGATTAAATTAAATTCGCTAAATTATAATAATTTTGTAATATTATATGATTATAATTACTGTAGGAACTGAGAACATTTTAATGAGTTCTAAATAAGATCTCCTTAGTAAAATTATAAGCAAAAAAATTTTTGGAAGTACAAGATATTATAATGAAATCATGAATCGGTTGAGCTCACATAAGACACACAAGAAGATAATATTAATTATTAAATAATACTGAGGACGAATACCTGATTTGTTTTATTAAACTTATTTATTGCGCTAAATGTGACTTTTAGGATTTCAGTTTGCTTTTTGCAAATATATAGCAAGAACTTAAGCTTCGATTAATATTAAATTGAATGTATATAATATGTAAAGCATCTTTTTATCTAGACACAATATTTTTTCATGTCTCTTCTTCTAAACTTTATGTTATACACTTACTTACTTACTTAACAACCTTCCAAGCCAGTTTGGTTTAGCCCTGCGCACGAAGCTGGAGGTCCCTGGTTCGAATCCTGGTAAGGGCATTTATTTGTGTGTTTATCACGAATATTTATTTGTTCCTGAATTATGGAAGTTTTCTATATAAATAATGTGTGTATTTTATCTATCGTTCAAGCTTTGCTTAGTTTGAGGCTAGGTTGATGCGTATAAGATTGTCCCAGAAGTATTTACTAATAATTACAATCCAAACGGAATATTTACCACGTCTGTTTGTTCTATTGAGCACTTGATATTTCTAGAAACTCGAAGCTCGTCAGTTTACTCCGTGAACATGGCGCTTGCAACAGTGCCGAAATATCGGGTGCTTAATAAAACGTACATTGTAAATACCCCGTTTTAGATTGTAGTTATGATTCAAATTACCATGTTAGCTTAAAATCGAATATTTACCTATATATTTATTTAGTTAACGAAGCTGAACAGTATGTATAGTTGGCTCCGTAAAAAATCGTGTAATATTTTGAGTTTAAGCTTTATCATTTTACAATTATTCTAAAAACACATTTTACAAGGGTGTTTAAAGCAGCTATTTCATATTTCTACCTTCCATTAAAGTAATTATGGGCACAACCTTTTATTTTTCGTCAAGATAATTATGCTCAGAATTCAGACAGACTTAATTACGTTATAATTAATTTTATACGTCGGTTTATTCATCCCATAAAAGGTGCCAGCGAACCAAATATGGACTCCGTAATGAGAATTATGCTTAATCATTTATTTACATGTTAATATTTAGTCTGTATTTAATATTTGGAGGAAATATTCTTCAGAGCGGCAATCTTTATTTTAACAGAAATTAATATTTATATCTTCAAAAGAGTGTCGTAAATGATGCTAGAACGGGATATTTACCATGAATGTTTGTTTTAATAAGCACCCGATATTTCAGCACTGTTGCAAGCGCCATGCTCACGGAGTAACTGTTGTGCTGCGAGTTTTCAGTTGTATACCCACACATCAACTCCAGGGGTGGCACATGCGTGTTTCTAACCCATTAAAAACGTATGCACCCATTTTTTCAAGAAGCCCAATACTGTAGTCCTTCGCAAATCGTGTATATTATTTTTATACTATTTTGCACATCTATTTCGTGAAAAATTGGTTTAAAATGCAACCTGTGAATTACAATGAGGATTACCGCGAGTCAATTTTCCGCTAGGGGCGCTAGTGGAAACATTTCAAACGTCACTTTGACAATTGAAATGATCTCATACTGACACAAGACACACGTATGAGTAGCGCCACCTGGTGGAAGACAAAACGGTAGCTTCCATTGCACGTCCTACTGCTAAGTTACCAACGCTTCACATAATATTAAAATACAGATTAAATTACAACACCCCATCATAATTCCATTCTTTCCCCCTTTCAAGCTTCTTGACTTAACATCCATTGTTTATTTCAATAGGATCTCCAACAAATTGCCTTATATTGTTAAACAGTAAATTTCCGTTCCTAAACAACGTTTCCTCATAATTTCTCGACTGTTAGACTCTTGCAAATTCTCAACAAGTTTCGTCAACTTTTTAAGGGCTCCTTGGTGGGGTTTAGAGGTTTATGAATTACGAAAGGATACAGATTTTCCGGTGGTACATTGTGGAAAATACCCGAAACTGTTCCTAGTAAGGGTTGTTATAAGTATAAACAAACTTTGCTTATACCTCATGCTATAAAAACTCCCACAAAGTTAAAGAAACCTACCAAGCTATTAGTTTTTTTAATTATTAGCGATCGCTTTTTTTTTCACTTGTATTTTTAACCCACTGATCATATGAAATGCGTCAAATTCTATGAGTTTTCTGATATTTTCCGATATTTCTGATATTTTCTTAAAACGACTGCAAATATTTGAAGTTTTTTGGGGAAGGTATTTCGTTGTGAAAAAGGCGGAGCAATTCTTGAATGGCTTAATTTGCACTGGACCATCAAGTAAGCATTCGTAGCCAAGAAACCAATCGCTAACGCTTAGTCGTGAACGGAACGCAACTGTCTTTGTCGCACTTATAAGGAAGAGTAATAGAGATAGATAACTGCGATACGATACGTAGCGTGAGCGATTGGTATCTGACATTAGCGTTTGTTATTATTATTTTGGGATTGTATTCTAAAGCTGCTTCAGTGTGTTTTATACTGAGCAGTGGCAAAAGTCTGAAAAACATTCATTAAATAATGAATAGGTACGATGAAAAATTTTAAATGATCCGTCGAGAGTGAGCTGCGTGCAGTCGGACTGAGCTGGAACAAGGCTAGAAGGGTCGCGGAAGACAGGAAGGGTTGGCGCGAGCTTGTGAAGGCCCTCTGCACCTCTGGGGTGCCATAGGACAGCAACAACAACAACAAATTGCCTAGTTTTATTCCGCATGGTCCAATAATGCCAAACTTTCCTTGACTGGACCCTCGAAGACGTACGTCCGAGATTTTAGGACGTTTGTAGGTCAAATTCATAGAGTCCGCTATAAATAATGAAATTGAACCCAGAATATTAGGGGCATGTTCGCGAAAGGGTACAGGCTCAATATATCATGGGGAGGGTCCACTTTTCATGCGTTACTCTTTCATATGGAGAACTTTTAGTGAGGGCTTTAGAGTGTTCATTTGCTAGTACTTGCGTCAGTTTGATTTCTTTGGAGATTTTCGTCAGTGTGATTTGTTTTACAGTTTATTCAATTTACAGCAAACACTTTTAACACATAGAATTTAAACACTTTAGAACGGATTAATCGCGTTTATTAACACCATGACCCTACGTTATCATCTTAAGCCTGTGAAAACGAGTGCTGTAAAGGGCTCGACACGTAGGGTAATGGTGTTGATAAACGCGATGAATCCGTTCTAAAGTATTTAATTTCAATGAATAACAATCGCGGTAACAGAAGACAATATTATAGTAACATAATATTTTCGAATATGATCGCGTAATATTTACCATGAATGCATCTAAGTCATATTGTTGTTCTAGTTATTGATATGCCCTTACAGACGCCATATGATCAATTAATATCTAAAAATATCAATGTTGCTAATAACTGAATGAATTTATTACTACCCATTCCAATTTCTATTTAAAATGGAGGTTGAAATTAGTTTCTGTTTTACAAAAACAATTTTACCAGGCCATAATACTCCTTATTCCGTATAGGTACACACATTAAATGCTAACAAACTGTACAGATCCTCCATAAAAATGCTAATAGGATCGCTATACACCCTGTGTATACACATGAAGTGTATTTGTATGCCGGTGTATGTAGATTTATATGCTTATACAGGGTGGCGCCCCAAATGTCCATAACCCATAACTCCTACCAATAAAACGCCCCGGCCGAAGCGAAAATAATCTGAATTTACCCAACATTTTCCTGAAATTTCATGCATGCACTTTCAGATTTTGTACGGAAATTAGAAAACCGCAGTTTTAGTATTGGTAGCGTTATTTGCTAGGGAATATTGCGTTGCCTTATAGTGCTGATATTGAAACTTTTTTCTTTAATTTAGAGTGTAGATATGTTAACCAAAACACTAAGCCACTTTAGGACTATGTGATAGTGACGCTATAAATCAAATTGTAAGGAATTCCTAACTACTTATCATTTTGACATGGTTCTAAAGTGGCCTACAGCTCCAATATGGATGACGACTAGATTGAAGTATTATCTATTTAGTCCGATTTTATTAGACACGTGTTTTTATCTGTTTCAAGTTAACTAAAATTAACGACGATACAGAGCATCAAAGTTCCGGGGTAGGGGCTAGCGACATTACTTAGAGATAAGAATCGTACCTAATTGTGACGTCACGCGAAACTTTAACGCACTGTATTTCTGTCGTTTTTCATTTGACGAAATTTCAAATATTTTTTAATAATCTAACAGACGGACTAATTAGATTTTATTTGTCGTCTAGCCTATTGTTTAACTGTGCACTTAATAGTGCAGTAAATAGCTAACGTGCTTGGATATTGCGTGTAGCCCCGTGGATTGCACTTTGCGTGAACGGGACACATTTACTTAATAAATAACTTTTGACGTATGTAAAATAGTATGAAAATTTTGTTCTTTGACGATTCAGTACTTCCGTTTGATACTCAAAATGGCGAGGACATTTTAGAAATTGTTTTTCTGACAATTTAAAGTTGATTAATGTTATAGATAGCTTATTATGCAGTGAAGTAAAGAAATAGGTATGCAAGAAATAGATAAATAACTCTTGAATCGCGCTTATTTCCCTTGATACTACGTCGCTCTAAGAACTAAATTTTAACGTCACTGTACACTTAACTTGTAGCCCGTCTGGCCTTAACCTTGACACTAGCGAAAAGAAGGCATTTAATCAAATTAAAAAAACTTATATATGACGATTCAAATTCTTCCCACGTCGTGTGTTCTTCCACTTCACACTATGTGATGCCAAATAATTATTGTTGTTTTTAAGCTTTTCACAACACACAAATCAACATACAAAAAAGAGTACAAGTAATCACAACCCAGCCTAGCCATATAAATTTCAAAAAAAATTGTTAAAAATCCTTCGATTGTTCTTTAAAAGTTTAAAATTCAATTACAACGATATAATAGTATTGTCTGATACTCTCGGGAGTTTTCTAATTAAAATATAATAGTATGTTCGTTTTCATTGAATTTACTGAAATTCAAAATCAGTCGGCAGATTTTAAGCAGACGAACACACAGAAATGCTTAAATAATCCCTCTTTAATAACGGAACCATTAAAATCACATAAATTGGGATGAAACCAATTAGTTAAAAAACAACGATGGTACAGTCAGATACACATTATGTTTCAAAACACATTTTAGAGTAAATTACAATGATTTAACAATAAACAACGAAAATGCCAAAGAAAACGCTTATATTTATATAAAACCCAGAAAACGCCTACTCATTAAGGACCCTTTGAAGTTGGCGGCTATGTTCGCCCTCCAGGGTAACTTTTAACGAAGGAGTATTTTTGTTGGCATTTTGAGTTCTGTTATCAGTATCGAATCGAAATTTTGGGGTTATTAGGTATCGACATAATGGTTTCGACTTACGCATGTTCTTACAATACTTAATTGTATACTTACGAGAATATTACGGTACACAAATATATACCTGTATTTTTGCGTTATGGAGAATTATTATTTCTTCAATTTGTTTACCGTTGTAAATATAAGACGCTTTTGCAGTGAAAATAAAATATACTAGTGAAACTGGAGTGAATTCCAGTAAGACCTAAAGTTTCTTGTCTGGGGAAAAAGGTCAAAACGGTAGTTGATTTCGGGAAGAGTTAATCTCTACGCCAATTTCCAAGTTTAGGTTGCCAAGCAGATTCGGTAGGTATGTAAAAAATAACGAAGATGATTCGTTCTGTAAGTAACTGCCCAAATATTGGAACAAATAATTCACGTAGTAACTACCTGAACTAAGTAAGTGGTGACGTACTAAAGGAGCAACATTACCTACCTCATTATTGAAACAAATCTATCAGATATCATTTATGGCAACACTCGTCCACTAGTATACACGTAACATTCCAACCACACAAGTATCTTCACCCACCAGTATATGAGTTCTTTACTATTTCAGATTTTGTATAAAGCATATACTTACAAGAAATGAATGGGTATTTATTATGGGACAGATTCTTTTTACTGACTACTACATAGTATTATATAAAAGTGGTAAAAAGCCCGCCAGATTTTGAACAAATATCCCCAGCTCACCTTCGAACAAAATACGTAGAATAAAAAAGAGCTTCCTACATTTAATACAGATCTTAAGTAGGTATAGCTTATACTGGTTTTCTTGAGAATGCGACTATCCGCTTAGAGCAATGGTGACGCACGTTCTGACCCCCAGCGATCAGATAGCCAGGGTGGCCATAAACACATAATAAAACAGCTCGAGCGGCCATCTTGTAAGATATGCTATTACCAGGCAAATGTTCTCAGACGTGAGTAGCATTTATTTAAGTTGCTATGAAATATGTGCTGAGTGTTCACAAATATTTGTACATTATAGACTACACGTATATTGTCGGTTGTTAGACACGTTCTGACCTCCAGCGATCAAATAGTCAGGGTGGCCATAAACACACAATAAAACAGCTCGAGCGACCATCTTGTAACAAATGCTATTACCAGGCAAATGTTCTGAGACGTGAGCAGTATGCATTTACGAGGTTATTATGATATGAATATTCTTCTTCCTAGCGTGTTCCCGGCTTATGCCATGGCTCAGCGAGCCTAGGGTCCGCTTTGGCAACTAATCCCAAGATTTGACGTAGGCGCTAGTCTTAAGACAGCGACTGCCATCTAACCTCCCAACTCAGAGGGTAAACTAGGCCTTATTGGGATTGGGATGAGTCCGGTTTCCTCATGTTTTCCTTCACTAGAAAACCATTGGTAAATGTCAAATGATACTTCGTACTTAAGCTCCGAAAAATTGGTATGGGCCGGCAGGATTTGAACCCGAGAACTTCGGATTGAGAGTCTCACGTCATACCGCTGGGCCAGCAACCTCTGGGAGGACCTCCTCCTGATATGATATGAATACGAATATAGCCGTGAATATTGCTATTAATGCTGAGTCAAACATATTTTTGTAACACCTTTTTGTATCCTACACAGCAGATAGTAGGTATGGTATAGCCATTTATGTATATTTTCAAACACCAGAACTGCTGAGCAGGTTAAAGTTACCTGTTTTCGGTTATCTATCCGCTTCGATATTACGTCATGAAAAAGTTACTAGGTAGTTAACAGGATGAAGGAAATGATGACAATTTAACCGTTTATTTACCGGATATAAAAGTAAGCATAGATATCATTTTTCTTTCCTCGTATTCGATTTGAAAAGTAGTGTTTAACTCGGGTAAAAGCTCAGTTTCAGCCTAGGACTATCGGCGCTCTCACTACGTTTGACCGCCAAATATCTCGACTAAAATGGATACCTTACACCCCTTCGTTCACAGACTACTAAACATTGCTACGCTCCTTTCAATAGGCAAAATTAAGTGGCAACATCGAATCCGAATTGCGATACATCGTGACACGAATGATTAACTAATTTTCAGGGTCGCGGGGCTAGAAAGGGTCGAGGACAAGGTCTATTACCGACAGCAACTAAAGTCATGTGATTGTATTGACACACTTTCTTTTGTCCTATAATTGAAAAATAAATTGTTTACTAGGGTTGAATGCTTCAAATATAACCGCACACATATTATAAACTACAATTTAGGTGATGCCGGTTTCGTAAGATTAAAGCATGACTCACACTAGCACAGGACAGGATGGGGCGGGACGGGAAAGTCTTTCTCAGAGTCATCCTTAAGTCGGCTGACAAATATACATATACATAATCGTCATAATTAAATAAATTAGGGATATTCGCGTAAAGTAGTCGTGTGGCCTCACTCTGCATTTTCTATCGCATGTATTATGGGGAGTGTTCCGAGGAATTGTTCGGATTAATTCCTGCCGCTTCTTTCCGCCATCGCCCTACGCGACAATATTTCCACTCTCACCATTTAGATGGTTGGCAGTCCTCAACTGTGCGCTTTTCCCGAAACTTCCTGCCTCGCACAGCTAAACTGTGGAACGAACTGTCGCCAGCGGTGTTTCCGGACCGATACGACCTTCAAACCTTCAAGAAAAGAGCGTACTCCCACCTTAAAGGCCGGCAACGCACTTGCGACACCTCTGGTGTTGCGGGTGTCCATGGACAACGTTAATCGCTTACCATCAGGCGATTCGTTTGCCCCCTATAGCATAAAAAAAAATGTCTTCCCTAGTTGGTAATAATCCTGGTAAAGGCATTTATTTATATTTGTATGTTTATCACGAATATTTTTTAAGTTGTCTACGTTTACTATGCATATAAATAGGTATATATTTATTTATATAAATAATATAAGCATGTACCTATACCGTCGCCTATTACAAGCTTCACTTAGTTTTAGACTAAGTCGATCTATGTAGGTAAGATTGTCCGCAAATATTTATTTATTTATATATAAAAATAACTATTTTGTAGCTTTCTCTTGAATATGTATTGTCAATGTCATTCATAATAGGAATGACGACTAGGCTGAAAAACCACTATTATATTTAATCCGTCAGTTAGATTATCCAAAGCTATTAGATTAGACACATCATTTTTCCTTTATCAAGATAGGTATCTAAAATTTACGGAGATGAAGAGCATCAAAGTTCCAGGGGCTGGTGACGTCACTATTAGGTAAGAATTAACCTAATTAGATACCTAATTGTGCTGTCACGTGAATATTAATGCACTGCAGTTCCGTCATCTTTAACTTAACGAAAAAAAGAATAAAACGTACGTGTCGATTATCTTTTAATAAATATAAAATAAATAAATAAATATTACAGGACATTCTTACACTAATTGACTAAGTCCCGCAGAAAGCTTAAATAGGCTTGTGATACGGGTACACAGCCAACGATATATTATTATATATAATATACAAATACATAGAAAACATTCATGACCGAACAAATATCTGTTTTCATCACACAAATAAATGTTATTGATGTAACAGACGGACTTATAAGATTTTTACTGTCGTTTCTTGTTTATTTTGTAATAAGAATGTATATTCAGGAGTTTAATATAACATAGAGAATTACAGAAAACGTTTAGGAATTGTAACAAAACTAGCATCAAAACCATTTAAAATTAAGCATCAGATGTTCTATATCTCAAAGAACTGATAAAATTTACTAGTTCAAATACATAACGTATCAAATCTATATAAAATCACAATCGGAACTATCAAAATCTTCGTCATCTCTGAACATAGTTACTAAGTTGAAATACTACCGTTAGGTCAAAGTGCTTGCTCCTTGCCACACTAAATCATACCGGGCGAGCCGAACGTAATTCAACAACGGATCCCATTTCTGAACGAATCCAATCGGAAAAATTCAAATTTAAGACGTTTCCCTGGGACCATAAATTTTAACTGCAAAATCAACAAATTCCGACGCTCGTTCCGTTTTTGTAATTTTAGCAGGTTTTCAAGTATTGCTAATTAGATTGTGCTAAAATTAAATGAAGCAATGTTTGCAAAGATATTTTAGGGTTAGAATATTTTCGTGAAATAAGATCAAATAAAATGAAACTAAATTATGTATTTATTATAGATTAATTGACTAATTGTGTTTAATGCCGGTGTATTAAGGTTGATTAATGTGGTAATTCATTATCGGGTATTAAGCCAAGATATCTATTATCGATATCACAGATGCCACATTCATTTAATAAAAAACCTGGTTAAGTGTAAGTTGAACTTGTAACTCAAGAAAACGACCCTCATCTCTAAGTGACATACACGTTTCTCACTAGGACTTTCCTTTTTAGGGTTCTGTACTATAGTGGTAAAAAAGGAACCCTTATGATGCGACTTAGTCTGTCCATCTGTCACGTCGTTAAATATCTCGAAAAGTACTTAAGATACCGATTTGGAGTTCCAAAACTTTAGTTACTGGGTCATGTGGAGTATCATTGAAAAGGACTTGATTTGCATATTCTAAAACTATTTTTTTTTTGCCCAGTCTGTCGTGACCCAATCTGTCGATAGATACATGGGACTGATGTCAAATACTTTATGCCACACCTGGCCATAAAGTGCCCTTTTCCGCACGCTGCGCGTACGGAAAAAACCGATTTCTGCCCAAGTGTAGGCATGAAATGATGTACGTACCTAACACGGAAGGTAATAAATAAAGCCCATGATCGCATATTTACGTCCCTCGCTTGCAGCTCGGGTCGCAAACATCTGCGATCTCGGCCTTTCTTTATTTTACCGCACTAGTTAGGTAATTACTATTCTTCAGGGTGCAGTTGCAACTAAAAGTTTATACGGAACCCTCAGTACGCGAGTCTGACTTGCACTTGGCCGGTTTTTTTCTTACCTTAATACTTTGGCCTCCTGATTAATGTCTACTAAGTTAATAAGTGTTTTTAAGAGCATTTGGGAAATATAAGGACGAGTTCTATTAGATTTAAATGCATGATCTAATTACTTAAACCTTTAGTTAGTCTTTATGTTATATTTATTCTGTTTGTTATTTTGTGTTGTTACGTGTGCTAATAAATGTATTTTCTTTCTTTCTTTCTTTAAACGCCCTAGAATCAGAATCAGAATCAGAATATTTATTCGTTTGACATAGGTACATTGTATTGGTCTTAAAATTAGAGCATATCGCGAAACACTATGTTTTGCCGGTAGGCGTACGAATGTTTTTTTTTTTTTTTTTTTTATACATGGATAGGTCCATACTTAATCATGCATAATTGAATACAGCAGTTACAATTTTATAAAGGGAACAGATAAAAAATAAAAATGATAATCAGGAGTGAAAACAAACTAGTAAGTAGAGTTCAATAACAAACAGTAACAATACAAATGGTTAATTAATAGCAAAATAAAAAAATAAAATAAAAAACATGTCAAATAAAGAAAATACAATTTAAAGATCATTATCATTTAAGAATTGGTGTATACTATAGTAACATTTCTTTATAAGCAGCGATTTTAATGTCTTCTTAAAGTGTGAAAGTTGGAGTTCTTTGATATTATTGGGAATTTTGTTATATATTTGAGGTGCCATTCCTATCACGCTTTTCCGCACCAAAGCTGTCGTAGACACTTTATGGCGTAAGTCATTCTTATATTGAGTTCGCGCAGGGTGCTTTCGTGTGTCTGCAACTTTATCAAAAAGGTTGGGATTACATCTTGCAAATACAGCTACTTCTAATATGTAAAGACAGGGAAGAGTTAGGATATGTAAAGACTTAAAATATGGAATGCAATTATCTAATCTGTGAAGGCCACACATAGATCGTATACAGTTTTTTTGAGCTTTAAGTACCGCATCTCTATCAACTGAGTTGCCCCAAAAGATGACTCCATAGCGTAGTATTGACTCAACAAGTCCGTAATAAGCAACAAGTAAAGCTTCCTTGTTTACTATCTTAGAAAGTTTATATAGAGCAAATGCTGTGATACTTAATTTCATACAGATTTCATTAACGTGGTATTTCCATGTGAGCCTGCTGTCAACGATCAAGCCCAAGAATTTAGTGACTTCTACATTGTCTATTGTGTTTCCTTCATAATTAATATTAATGTCATATGGTTCAATTCGTTGATAAAAGTGCATTAAATTAGTCTTGGTCAAATTAATTACTAGGTTATTGTCATTCATCCACGTTATTATGTCAGTTATTACAATATTTATGTCTTGTTCATAAGTAGTCTGGTTATTAAATTTAATTATAGAGGTGCTATCATCCGCAAACAAGATCATAGGGTGATTAATGGCTTTGGGTAAATCATTTATATAAATTAAAAAGAGCAGGGGGCCAAGTACACTTCCCTGGGGCACGCCATATCTTACACTTCTTACATCTGAAATATACACTTTGTCTGTTTTTTTTCTAGTATAGCTTCTAGTAATTTCAGTATATTGCAACCTGTTAGTATGTATGATTCTATAAGATTTAGCACGTTACCTCTAATACCATATCGGTTAAGTTTGCTGAGCAGTATTTTATGATCTACATGTTCAAAAGCTTTGGTCATGTCTGTAAACAGAGCACATATAGGTAATATAAGATTTTAAGCTAACATGGTCATTTACACTATAATTACTATTTAAAACGAGATATTTACCATGTACATTTGTTTATATCGGGAATATCGGGGCAAATATCGGGAGCTCATTAAAACAAATGTACATGGTAAATATCTCGTTTTAAATAGTAATTACACATATAGGTATTTTTTTATCGACGCTCTTCATTATTTCATTGACGAAGTCATATAAAGCCATATTTATATTTTTATTTTTCCTGAACCCTTTTTGTTCAGTACAGAATAAATTAAAAGTGTCCATGTAGTTATAAAGCGCCTGGTATATAAACTTTTCGAAAACTTTTGAAAATACCGGTATGAGTGCTATAGGCCGATAGTTCTGAGGATTTTCTCTGTCCCCTTTTTTATGTAAAGGTTTGATAATGGAGACTTTCAACTTATCAGGATAAATTCCCATATTAATAGACATATTAATTATGTGGCTTAGATGTGGGGATATTATGTCACTTACATACTTAATTACAATTGTACAAATTTTGTCAAATCCCACACTTCTCGTATTTTTTAAAGAATGGATTATTAATTTTATATCATTTGCTGTAGATGGTGGCATAAATATGGAATGAGTATGATTTGCAATTTTACAGTCTAGAGCATTATTTTTTGTCGTTTCTTGTATACAGTCAATGAAATGATTATTTAGGGTATTTGCTATGTCTGTGGGATTCGTTACAATATTGTCATTATAATTCAATTTAAGAATGTCATCACGCTTAAAGGAAGCTTTTGTAGAATTTATTATTTGCCAAGTCGCCTTTGACTTATTTTCTGCAGATATAATTCTGTGATTGTTCTGAGCTTTCTGTGTTAATTTTATAATCTTTTTATATCTAGTTCATAGTTATGTAAACTCAGTAGGAAATCAGGCCACTTAAATAAGTACCTATACTGGTATATTTTGTCAAAATGCTGCCGGGTGTTTCTCATTGATCGAGCGTATACGGAGGTCTACGTTTTAACCTAATGCAGTCGTTGAGCTGTCTGCCCTGTTTATTTACCAAAGGCTGTACGATATTAGAGTAGCACACATCAGCAGAATCAATTACAGGAAGTACAAGAGTTTGTACGAGAAGATATTAGTGCTTAGTTTAGAGTGATCTCAGCATGTATTCTACGACATACATCAGAGACTAAGGCCAATATATATAATCAGACCCAGACACTTGTCAAATTCGTTTAATTTTTAAATATATACAGTAAGTGTAACTACCTACCCGCTTCTACCTACCTTATATCTAAAATAGGTCCTTGAGGCATTACCTAGGATACTGGCGGCATTTCCTCGTTGTGTCGCAATGCTGATACGTTATGCGAGAAAGCCACCAGCTCTTCGGGCACCAGTTACATCAACCAGAAGTTTCGCGATTTCTACAAAAAGCGTGCGCTGGGACCTCATGGACCTAGAGTTTCAAACTCAAATGGTACAACAAAGTTTAGGCGATATTGGGATGTCTACGTTCTCAAACTTGATCGGGCTGCACTAAAATCGTCGCTGTCACCTCGACGTTCCCATAATATATAATCGTTCCAACAACCCTTTGGGCATTTCCCCGCCACAGCCTGGAGTTGCAACCGTAATGTACGTATTAAGCCTAACAACATTAATTACCCTTAAGTGTTTTCGGATAGTTGGGTACCGGGTACCGGCCTACGTCACAATAGAGGCTTTGTCTCAAACGGCTGCGGGTGGCATGGGCCTCGGGCGAAATTTCAACCTTAAGTAAGTGTCGGAGATCCTAGTGACGCCATATTGGTTAAATTATACTATGTATTCTTTACGTTATTAAACCTTATACAACGTGTTTTTGAGCTTGCTTTAAATTCAAGGGTGCATTCTTTAGCTTCAATTAATTTCTGTCTTTGAGAAACTGATACTGACTGGTATTCTAAATAGCTCCATTTAGAAAATAACTACTAATCTTATGTGGATTTGCATGTGTCTAAACGGAGTATGAGTATTCGACCTGACATTGATATGTCATAGTTGTCACTTAGTAAAGTCAATTATATTGCCCGTTTCATATTAGCGATTGATGCAACATGTAATTATTTTGCATGAGAAATTTAAAAAAAAATTTACGACCTTGACCACTCAACCTTGGTCACTTTTTCGGTTGTATATGACATCTCTTTCAATTTATAATTTATATACAGTAGTGTGCCTACTTAAAAACGTGAATCAAAACATTTATTATGAATAATAAATGATTTAATTCATGCTTTACAATTGTTAAAATTAACGAATTTAATAAAACGAACTATGCCATTTTGTTTCCTTAACTATACCAAGCCACATGACGAAGTTCAAGCAAATGCTGAAGATCAACCTGTTTATTAACAAACAAACTGTGTCTTGTAATAATATAGATTGCGAATCGTCATTCCTCTCTTTTTAATGCAAACTTTTATACTTTTGAATATGATACGACAGTTTTTTTCTTTCTTTTAATTGGCTGAGGTGTCCAATTTTTCCGCTTCGATCTCTTTCCCTTGATTTTAATCCACTGCAATATACACCCTCTAATATATTCAAGCATAAGCTGTTGTGTCGGATCATGTGAACATGTTCACAAAATAGTTATAACAAGTTAACCACACTATAAAATATTAATCCTAAGTTGGTGACTATAGTATACATAATGACACTGCGTTCCGCAACTGCGACGTCTCAGGAAGCCAGTCACAAAACCGCCGGAACTCGACGTCCGACCGACGAAACTTTTCCACGAGGACAGTGGCCCATTTTCACTGCTCTTGTTTCTTGATTCTCGAAAACATAATATTGTCTTCTGTTTCTGCGATTGTTGTTCATTGAAATTAAGCATTTTAACTCGACTTCACTCTCTTCCTCATTCGCCTTTTTCTTCTTCTATTTACTTCTTCACGAAAACAGTTGATTAAATAGTTACGAAATAGTAAAGTTGGATGTAGTATGTATTCTTGCATGTATCAATAATATGTTACAGTACAATCTTACAAATCGACCTAGTCGCACTGTAAGCTCAATAAGGCTGTGGTGGGTACTAGAAGACGATATATATAATAGATAGATACTGTCCAGCATGGGACATCAATGAGAAGTCGTGTATTAATATTTTCAATACTTTAATTAAAATTATAAAAAACTACAAATAAATGTATGGCACGCAAGCACCGTTACTCTGTATAGTAGGTATGTAATGACAGTTCTTTTTCCCGAACGATGATGTGGAGTTAATTTGACACTTAGTCCGTGACGTCATGGTACTCGTTCGGTAATCGCTGCTAACCGTTTAGTTTAGCGCGAACATACTCCCCGCCCTTGAAAGCTCCTGAAGCTTTCAAGACTCTGCGTCATCTGAAGAAGGCAGCACACAAATGCGGTTGATTGCTCGGCGAATGGTTCCTCGAGCGGTGGAAATATCGGCGACTCGAGGGATGCCATCAACGCCTGGGAAGATCCTTTCGACCCTGCCGAGGCGCCAGTTAAGTGGGGGTGTGAAATCTTCCTTCAGCAGAACTAGGTCGTTTGGTTTGAGGTCCTTGCATCGGAGCTTCCACTTGGTTCGTTGCTGTAGTTCGGGGACATACTCAAAGCTCCAACGTTTCCAAAAATGCTGCCTAATCTGCTCAAGGCGTTGGTATCTGTCGAGGCGATTTGTGTTGGAGTCTAGTAGACACGGCGATGGTAGTGCAGTGAGTGGCCGGCCTATTAAAAAGTGTCCCGGAGTGAGGGGAGCGAAATCTTGGGGTGATGAGCTCAAAGGACAAAGGGGGCGGCTGTTTAGGATGGCTTCGATCTGACTAAATAAAGAAGATAGTTCTTCGAACGTTAAATGAGCTTGGCCTAAAACCCTATTCAAATGATATTTGGCGGCTTTAACGCCAGCCTCCCACAGTCCGCCAAAGTTAGGAGCGTATGCTGGAGAGAAGCGGAATTCAATGCCCTTGTCGGCCGCAAAGTCGATGATATCGTCCGTATTAAGTTTTAAGAATTCCTTTAATTCTTTTGCAGTAGCTACAAAATTTCTACCATTGTCGCAAAATATTTGTTTAGGTTTGCCGCGGCGGGATATAAATCTTTGGAGGCATAAGTTAAAAGCATCTTTGGAGAGTTGGCTCACTGCCTCAAGATGTATGCATTTGTATCGGAAGCAAATGAATATGCAAAGATACGCTTTAGTTATCCTGCACCCTCGGCCTTTGCGGTCAGTGATTAAGAATGGCCCAGCAAAGTCAGTTCCCGTCGTGTAGAATGGATAGTCGACGGTAACTCTCTCAACAGGCAGATTCCCCATTTTATTCGTAAGGGTCTTGCCTCTGAATCGCCTACAGACAAAACAAAGGTGATAGGTACGTCTTGATAGATTTCTTCCACCAATAGGCCATACACGGTCCTTTATAGCGCCTAACAGCAGTTGTGGCGGAGCGTGAAATAGCCGCTGGTGCTCTTGTTGAAAGAGAAGCTTGGTAAAATGGTGGTTCGCGTGTAAAATTATTGGGTGCCTTTTGTCGAAAGTATATGCTGAAGCACCTGCCAGACGGCCACCAACTCTGAGAATTCCCTGGGTGTCAAGGAAGGGATCGATAGAGATAAGATTAGATTTGGTATTAAGAGGCTTATTGTTTTTTAATAGGGTCACCTCATTTCCGAACGTCTCATCTTGCGAAAACTTGACCAAGGTGTTGAATGCATGATTCAGTTCATCAACTTGAAGAGGACCAGATAGTTTATTGTTAGGGTCCCTGCAGTTATTTATAAACCTGTACACGAAGGCTAAAGATCGTTGTAATCGACAGAGCTTTGAGAAGTTTGAAAAATGAATGAAAGGTTCCGTAATCGTGACATTATGCACCTTTAACTCGGGGAGCGCTTGCGGCTCCTGATTGGGATGGGAATTTAATGAAGGCCAAGACGCTTCAGGGCCTTGCAAGAAAGCTGGTCCTTGCCACCAAGCAGAACAGTCGGAAATGCGATTTGGTTCAACGCCACGAGATAGAAGATCAGCCGGATTTTCCAGAGTAGGGACGTGGCGCCAAGCAGATACGTCAGTTAGCTCTCCTATCTCGCTAATCCTGTTGGCAACAAATGTTTTTAATTTGTTTGAGCTTGTTCTTAGCCATGACAATACGACGCTTGAGTCAGTCCAGTAGACATGACGCGATATTTGACAACGGAGAGCGTCAGTCACCGTGACACTTAATTGAGCTGCAAGAAGAGCGCCGCACAATTCTAGGCGCGGAATTGTGACCGCTTTTATTGGAGCAATGCGACTCTTAGCGCAAAGAAGGCGTACTAGAATCTTACCCTCGGCATCGATAGATCGGAGGTAGACAACTGCACCGTACGCCTTTTGAGAGGCATCGCAGAAGACGTGCATTTCTATAGTGACGAAGTTGTCAATCAGTACACGCCTTGGAATAGACAATGCGGAAAGGCTGTTAATGCTGTCAGCAAATTTCCGCTAAGCTGACTTTATGTCTTCGGGAGCAGGATCATCCCAGTTTAGACCCAAAGACCATACATTTTGTATGATAAGTTTAGGTATGATGGTGCATGGGGACACGAGACCAAGCGGGTCAAAGATTTTGAAGGTAGTTGAAAGGATGCTCCTCTTTGTTAGAGTTTCGACGGGATTCATTTCAATGGTGAAGCGCAGAACGTCTAAAGATGAATCCCAGCCAAGACCAAGGGTGTCAGTGGCAGCACTGAGCATTAAGTTGCCCTCGGTATTGTTGGTTTCCGCAGTGACTATGGAGGGTAAGTTGGACCTATATTTTCTTAAAGGAAATCCTCCAGCGGCTAGGCCTACAGAGACCGACCTTTGAATATGGCGAAGTTGCACTTCATCATCGTGCCCAGTCAGCAGATCATCGACATAGAAATCCTTTTGGATGATTGTTTTGACCAAAGGATCTGGACACTCTTCCCCTAACTGCCAGAGGCATCGAGTGCTGAGAAAGCTAGCACTGGCAAACCCGTAAGTTACAGTGTTAAGTCTCAGGGTACGCAATGGTTTCGATTCATCATCACGCCATAATATGAGTTGGAGATTGCGTTGGGACTCGTGGACCAAGATTTGGCGGTACATTTTCTCGATGTCTCCGGAAAGCACGAAGCGGTATTGTCGAAAACGAAGAAGAATATTGAAGAGTGAATCCTGGATAGTAGGCCCCACCATTTGTAGGTCATTTATAGAGAGCCCAGATGAAGTGCGCGCCGAACCATCGAATACGACTCGCAATTTAGTGGATTCACTTTTTTCTTTGATAATAGGGTGGTGGGGAAGAAAGAACGCATTAGTAGGCCTTGGAATGGTCGAAGGAGAAAGATGGCCAAGTTCTTCATATTCGTGAATGAACTCAGAATAACGTTCCTTGACTTCTGGCTGTTTTCTGAAACGGCGTTCTAAATGAAAAAACCTTTTCTTGGCTGCAAGGTATGAGTCACCCAAGCAGTCGGGCTCATCCTTTAAGGGGAGCTTGACAATAAAGCGCCCGTCGTCTGAACGTTCAGTAGTTGTGACGAAACTCTGTTCGCACAAACGTTCATGCTCGGTTAAAACTTGTTTTTTATGAGGTATGCCCTCCAATTCCCAGAATTTGGCGAGTTCATCATGAAGGTCACTGGTGTGAGCAAAGTTGCAATGAATCGAGGATTTGTGCTGGGAATTAAATTGCGGCGATGGACCAACGACTAGCCATCCAAATTTAGAGCTTCGTAAGAAGGGGTTGCCATGACCTAAAGAATGCTGTTGAGTTCCAAGAATGTCCCAGAAGAGGTCAGAACCTATTAGAATATCAATTTGGGATGATATATTAAAGCTGGGGTCGGCAAGTTCAAAAGAAGCTAAGTCGAGATGACTGATGTCATAGCTGATCTTTGGTACAGGCTTGGTTACCTGAGGCAAGGCTGTGCATGATAAAACAACACTGAATGAGCTTCGTTGAGATTGGACTTCGACAATGCAACGATCGGCTTTGACAGTTACTTCAATCTCACATACACCTTCTATCTTCTGGGTGAAATTATTGGGTGTGAGAGAAGACAAACCTAACCTTTCCTTCACGTTCTGAGTTATAAACGAAGATTCGCTCCCGTTGTCAAGGAAGCAACGTGCGGTAATAACCTTTTTTGAAGTCGGGTTAACCAAATTTACCATTGCCGTTGCTAATAGGCCTCTAGACGGGGTTGGTAAGTTCGATTTAGAAATATTAGTTTGTATGGAATCATCATTAGCCTCGGTTTCTTTGTGCAGAAGTGTATTGTGGCGTTGTTTGCATAAACGGCAGGTTCCTGGCAACCTGCAGCGTCGTACTCCATGGCCCACTCTCAGACAGTTGTGACACAATTTTAAAGTAGATGCCTGAGCGAGCCGGTCCTCAGGTGATTTGGCCTTGAAAGACGCACAATCAAAAATACGATGGTCCCCATCACAAAAGACGCAGTGAGGTTGCTTAGAACCAGAAGGTTCACTGGCTTGAGCCACAAAGGCCTTGACACTAGATTGGCTAGGCTTAGACCGCTGCGTTGGAACAGGTGCGTCGGGTTGACGCTTAAACGGCTTGTCCTGTTTATTTCGCTGAACGGTCTCAAGGACGTCTGCGCGTCTTTTTAAAAAAGAATGAAAGTTGTCTAGCGTGGGCATGTCTGCGAGAGAATTCCGGTGCTCTTCCCATTTTAAACTCGTGGTGCTGTCCAATTTTGACGTCATCATAAAAATGATCAACGTGTCCCATTGGTCTATGGGCTGACCTAAAGTTTTAAGAGCGCGCAAGTTCTTACAAACGTGGTCAACAATATACCGAAGACTCTTATCAGACTCACGCGTAATAGGTTCTAAATTAAATAATGATTTTAAATGATTGTTGACCAATTGACGTTTGTTGTCGTATCGTTCGCGTAACAATTTCCACGCTTCGAGATAATTTTTGTCAGAAACCTCCAGATTACAAATCACTCGTGCTGCCTCACCCTCTAAGTACGAGTTTAAATAATAAAATTTATGTATGTTTTTGATTTTATCGTTGTTGTGTACTAACGAGTGAAAACTATCCCGGAATTCCAGCCAGCGATAATAGGCTCCGTCAAAGGTGGGAATTTTTATAACAGGGAGACGGAAACCCATGAGATCCCGGTCATCGTCATGGGGGTTGGTCGCAGTTGAGTCGTGCTCACTACCGCGATCTGGATTATTACGCTTATATATGTCTATGATATCGCGGGCCGTGGCAATACAATGGTAGAAATCTTGTTCGATTGAATCCCGTTCAGTTAACTCCGCACTTAAGGTGGCTTGATTTAATACTTCGATATCATCTTGCAACGCATCAAAGTCCTTAAATAACGCTTCAAAATGACTTAATTTGCAAGTTAATTTGCCAATTTCGATTGATAAAATACTATGGTCTAGCGGTAATGCAGCTATATAATTCTTAAACTTAGTTAAACGTCCCTTTATCGAACTGCGTTTAACTAACAATTCCTTTAACTCGGCCATAGTAACGTAGTTATTAGCAAAGTAAAACTTGCAAAAAAAGTTGTTTACTCCAAAAGAATAATAGGCATACGCTCACTTCTCGATCTGCTGAGGCTGCAGTCAGGCTGTGGCAGGCGAAACTGGCTCTTAGTAGCAGGCCGACGGGGACGAGAGATGCACGCTGCGCGAGTGCGCGGGAGTAGGGAAATAGCTGTGCAGTGCGGCGATAATGCTGGAATAGATTGTTGCAAATATGTAAATATCTAGGAAGCGTTATGTGTCTAGATTGTGAGAAAGGCAGGTTTAGTGAGTGATTACGTGCTATTATACTATAAATGCACTATAAACGTAGCGAGTAGCAAGTATTTAAGGTTTGGAATGTAACAGTGCAATTGTTTATAGCGAGTACTCGTAGGTAATCTATCAGCTATCGCTTGTACGCGTACGTAGATAGTTAGGCGCGTAGTGCTTATATAGGTATTTAACGGTGTACCTTAACTTTGCGTGCTAGGAATGTGATAAATGGTGAATTTGCTAGTTGATGGCTTAAATAAGTGCAAAGAAGTGGCTGATTGAGCGAAAGCAAATTTGACAGCCTGGCTTATATAAGCTCAAAGAACTAGGATCTCGATTCTAGTCAGATTACAGAGTCAGTCAAAGGGAAGGAAATAAATGGAACGAGCTCACTTTTTATCTAGGTAAACCAATGCTGCGGTGCTGGTAATCCGTTGCTGGCCGGCTGGTTACGGTGAGTCCACGTAGTCCTTTCAAGTAGTCCTTGTAGTCGTCTGACGATATAATTCTCGACGTGTGTTTCTTAGCTGGATCGTTCTTCGTTTAGCAAAGGCAAGCAGGGTGGTAGACGGGGCCTTTGTAGTTGAAGTAGTTGAGCGTGACCTTTGACCTGCCGCTCGCCATAGCCCGAAGTAGTAAGTTTTGAGTTTGTAGTCCTGTCACGGTCGCCAATTATGTCCAGCATGGGACATCAATGAGAAGTCGTGTATTAATATTTTCAATACTTTAATTAAAATTATAAAAAACTACAAATAAATGTATGGCACGCAAGCACCGTTACTCTGTATAGTAGGTATGTAATGACAGTTCTTTTTCCCGAACGATGATGTGGAGTTAATTTGACACTTAGTCCGTGACGTCATGGTACTCGTTCGGTAATCGCTGCTAACCGTTTAGTTTAGCGCGAACAGATACATATAAATACTTAAATACATTTAAAAAACATACATAACTCCGGAACAAATATTCGCGATAAACATACATACGCCCTCACCAGGATTCGAACCCGGGAAGTCCTGCTTCGAAGGCCGGGTTATCTACTAGGCTCGGAAGCCATTGACGGTATTAATCCTTAGCAGGCGACTATAGTATATATAATGACACTGCGTTCCGCAACTGCGAAGTGTCAGGAAACTGGTCACGGAAATGTCGGAACATCACGCCTGTCCGCCAAAACTCAATGAAGTTCAAACTAAATATCTCATAGATATACTCGTATTATCTCAAAAATCAATAGAAATAGAACATACTTGTACTAAATAGATTAGATCAACCCGTTACCTACGCCGGGCTCGGGTAGTGATGCCCGAGCCGCGAAGGTGATAACACAACTCTGTCTGTCCGACGATGTCTGCCCGACGCAAACAAAACATGTCACGCCTATTGTGATAAAAATACGTGAGTGCACACCGTTGCAATTTAATATCAATATGTCTCACGAAAGTTTAAATTAATATCAGTATGACTCACGAAAGTTTAAATTATAAGATTAGATAAACATTTATAAAATAAAACTGCACCATTCAATTTGGACTCAGGATCTAATCGGATCAAGGAATGTAAATTAGGTGAAACACTTTAAAATGAGGTAGCTCATTCCAAAAGCCTTTCTGAACGAAACTTTAAAATGTGTTCGTATTTTTGAAATAAATTATTTAAATGCCCGACTTGAAACCAAACATTTGAATTTATTAAAACACGCCAAATTATGCGAGGTGATAATATAGGTCATAATGAGCAACTTTAACTCTGGAACCAACCCAAAAAAAAATTGGCTGTCCAAGCATCGGCACCTTTGAAGAAGTCAACATTTTTAGCGCGATTTCTGATTTCACCCCTTAGTAAAAGTTGTTCTACTGAAAAACATTTTGAGGAAATTGACTCTGCTCAGAATAATGTTATAAAAATTGGTCTTTTAAAATAAATAAACTTCAGTAATCATTTCCAACGCTCCGATAGCGTTAATTAAAAATCGTACATATCATGCCTCGATAGTTCATCTATCACTGCACATCGATACGTTAGCCTAATGGCTAAGTAGCATTATTTTCGTTGTTGCTTTGGTACACTCAAATTTCAAAGAAGCGACAGTAAAATAGTAACAAAACAGGTTTTGAAACTAACAGTTTAACTTTAATAAAACGGGACATGTATGTATGTTTATTTTAATGAACACTTGATATTTCGGCACTGTTGCAACCGTCATGTTCACGAATTATTATTCGTGCTGCGAGGTTAAAGTTGTAGGTGGGTTCTGTAAAACAAACCCAAACTATTCATCAACATCACTGCAGCGTAAACATTAAATTGCATCTAGCTTACTCCATCGCAATGCTGCCGAATATACTAAGCGGCCGTTACTATAGACACTGACAGCTTGAGCCGATATAAAATGGACGGATCGCTCAGACTCCCGGGCGATTCCCCGACAAGGAATATAGAATGAAGCTAACGTATCGATGTGCAGTGATAGATGAACTATGGAGGCATGATATGCACATTTTGAATTTACTGAATCGGAGCGTTGAAAATGATTATTGGTAGGTATTAGGTATCTAGTAAAACGAAAGGCCAGCGCTTTAAACACGAGCATTATGCTAAGTTGAATCAATTTTGTGATGCACACTGATTTTTATTTTCTGTATACTTTGTAGTTGATAGATGTTTTGTGATTGTCAATAGCTAGTTTCTAATATTTATGCTGTTTTATAAATCTGACTATAAATCCAAAACTCCTCCTTTTTTGAAGTCGTTTGAAACAGGATCAGGTCTTATCACAGAAGTGCAAATAAATCTAAGGCATTACTTGTCTGATTTATGATGCACTGGTAAAAGTGGTGTTGTGATTATTTTTAATATATCTTCTTTGATTTGAAAACTGCGATCAACTGGTTATTTCAGAAATACAATAAACCAATGTTACACATACCTTTATTTCCATAACTTCAATTTTTTTCTTTTTATTTCATGCCATTTCTACAGGTTTCCCAGCGTATGCTTGATACTGCCATATAATTTATTAAGGTAACTATCATTAAAATGACCAAAACATCTCATCAAAGAAGCCTTAAATTCATTATATTCCATTCTTTGACCTATTAAGCATAAGTACGCTCATCATCCCATGATCCCATAATTCCTTTCTATAACACTCCTTATATTGTTAGGGGGTATAATGTAATAATTTTCGCACCACGCGGGCAATCTGTCCGGCCCGACAAAGGCCGAGTGATTTATGTACATCGTCGTTGGACTAATTATCGTTAAATTTCGTTAAGCAGCCTCTCATATATTAAACTCAGTATAATACTGCAAAAATGTCAAGTGTTAAAGTTTGTAACAATGGTGTTGGTTAATATATTTTTCATAATGGAATTCAACTTATGGGAAAATCATTTATTTTCAAAATATTATACGGTATGTGTAACTTACCTACCTACCTCTACCTACCTTAAATCTAAAAAAGGTCCTTGAGGCATTGTACCTAGGATGCTAGCGGGATTTCCTCGAAACCTGATACGATGTGCGAGGAAGCCACCAGCTTTTCGGTCACCAGTTACATCAACCAGTTTCTCGATTTATACAAAAAACTTGCGTGCATGGACCTAGAGTTTTGACCCCAAATAGTACAAAATGATACTGTCTTATTAAGCAGAATAAGTCTGAAGCTCTAATTAAATCATAATTATCTAAAGTTTGAATATATTTCCTCGCATTTCCTCGTTGTAATTAATAATATTGTATAGCTCTTAATGTTGGTCTTATTTGTTATTAAAATAACCATAGCCAGACCTTCATTCTATTTCACTCTATGAAAAGAATATCTCAACTATCTTACCTGCGCAAAACACACTACGATTGTGAGGAATGTCACGCCTTCATGAGCAACTCTTTAAAGAATGACTCCCACCAATCCGATGCGATCCAATCCAGAACGATCCGTCAGTTTCTATAAAAATAATCACGAGATAGTTTGGAGCCCTCGGAGGTCACTTGACTTTTTCTATAGAAACTAACAGATCGTCCTGGATTGGATCGAATTGGTGTGCGCTGTGAGTCATTCTTAAAATGCCATAATGATTATCCGAAGCAGCAAATTATCTTAAATGCTATCACAGGAAATGCCTCTCCAATTTTTTGTATAAACTTGTTTTTCGTAGAAATCGCGAAACGTCTGGTTGATGTTACTAGTGACCGAATAGCTGGTGGCTTTCTCGCACAACGTATCAGCATTGCGATACAACGAGGAAATGCCGCCAGATCCCAGGTACAATGCCTTTAAGGTAGGTAGAGCAAAGGTAGTTAGGTAAGTTACACTTACTGTACATATTTCGAAAATAAATGTTATTTCCAAAACTCGTGTCAAACTCTTATGTTGGTAATAACTTCACATATTTAAACTTTCACGATTTTCACACATTATGTATTTACTAAAACGGGGCTTAATCGTGTATAGATTTTGAAAACAAACCTCCGACGTTTCAAGGGCGACGTTGCCCCCGTGGTCCCGGAGAAAGACTGGCTGAGATTGACATCAACATCTTCTAGCTGCGCGGGTTTTACGAACTACCCGCACTTGGTCTTGATTATAAACTTGAACATTTTGCGCACTAGGGATGTGACTCTGTCGACACACTACACTCACGATGTCCGATTTTTGAGCCGGTGATATTCGATTACGCTTACATTTATCAATGACCGGATTCCAAGTAGACGAGATTCTAAAACCGTCATCCCGATTGAAATTGGGGTATTTCTTGATTTCAATGGATTGGAAGCCCAGCGCAGTTTGCCTTTTTTGGACGTAAAAGTGATTGGTCGGATGGACGGAACCCTGACGCATACTGTTTATAGGAAGCCGACGCACACAGACAGATATTTGAACGCTTTTTCTCACCACCATCCCCGCCATCTACAGTCAGTTGTCAGCTCTTTAGTGAATAGAGCACACGATCTTTGTGACCCTGAATTTTTAAAGAGTGAGATGTCACATATTCAGGAGGTACTCAGATGGAACGGGTATAAGGTGAAAAAGTGGCAGCCCAGACGAAGAGCAAGAGGGAAGCGTCCTGATGTATCAAGGCAACCGGCATTTTTGCCTTATGTGAAAGGGGTGACGGACAAGATTGGCACAGTGCTAGCGAAGTACTCCATAAAAACTGTGTTTACCCCTTTATCCAAGATTTCGGGCAAACTAAGATCGCCGAAAGATGTTATCCCGTACCAATCACCTGGTGTTTATAAGATTGATTGCAGTTGTGGTAGTTCCTACATCGGCCAAACGAAGCGTACCATGGCGGAAAGAGTGAAGGAACATATCGCAGCTGTCAAAAATCGCCAGGTAAACAAGTCTGCGGTTGCCGAACATTTGTTAGAGTCTGGACCAAACCACTGGATTGAGTTACATAACCCTAAAATCCTTTCAACGGATCGTCGTTTCCATAGTAGAAAAGTACGGGAAGCCATTGAAATCAAGAAATACCCCAATTTCAATCGGGATGACGGTTTTAGAATCTCGTCTACTTGGAATCCGGTCATTGATAAATGTAAGCGTAATCGAATATCACCGGCTCAAAAATCGGACATCGTGAGTGTAGTGTGTCGACAGAGTCACATCCCTAGTGCGCAAAATGTTCAAGTTTATAATCAAGACCAAGTGCGGGTAGTTCGTAAAACCCGCGCAGCTAGAAGATGTTGATGTCAATCTCAGCCAGTCTTTCTCCGGGACCACGGGGGCAACGTCGCCCTTGAAACGTCGGAGGTTTGTTTTCAAAATCTATACACGATTAAGCCCCGTTTTAGTAAATACATAATAACTTCACATTACAAAATTACGGCTAGTTATGAGCTCAAAGCCGCTTTAACGCCGACACACCGCAATTTTCATGTTTTATTTATGATATAGGAATTAATGGACCTAGCCATGTTGATGATACCTAGATTTTAGATGGCTACATAATGCTTGGTTAGTAAATTGGGTGTTGGTGACCGAGTATGCAGTATGTAAGTTGTGTAGTAGGTGGTGGTACATAACCCAGTATGCAAGTCTCAGTTATGTACCTACTTAAGTATTTCTAAAATAGAATAGCACCTCAGGGGTTTTATTTTCCAAAAGCTCTTCTTTTAAGTAACTATCTAACGTAACGTGTGTACAAAATCTGAATATGAATATATGAATAGGTATGTAAGAATATACAGGCTGATTTATTATTTAAGTGTATCTAAATCATATCGATATCCAAGTGTTACAACAAAATATAAGATTATCGGGGTAAAAAGTTTTGGAAAGATATCGTACATTCGTACGAGTATCTACTGCCGACGAGTTTGAAGAAGGTTTTGTTATTATTGTTCGATCAAATACAATGATTTGTTCAATGATAGAGGTACTCAGAAAGTCTATCCAATTAAGTTTTGGGTCTCTATCCCACTGGTCGTTTCGTACGCAAGGGCGACTGAGTGGCGATCCTTTCTATTGTTCGCGGTACACCTTTAGGATGGTAAATTAATAGGGGTTTTCCTATAACATACCTATTCATATTTATTGTTATGAATGTTATATTTATGATTATTTAGCGAATCGAATATACACAGTGCCCGTGAGCATTGCGACATGCGAGAGATTTTAACAGCGTATTCCTGAGGCTAAAAGAAACAAAAAATGACATATTAAGTGCATTGGATTAGGGCTAGATTCTGAGATAATTGCAATTTTTATTTAAACATAATTTTACCGCCACTCGGTAAATAGCGCGTTTTTGAGTGTGATAATGATACTATGTGGCACTGTGATATCTTTGCAAAACTCGGCTCTACAAAAAAAAAAACATTTTTTTTTGTATTTTAAGTGGGCCTTTTCTTAATGAAATTTACTTACCATGTATAAAAAAAGCATATAAAAAAGAAAAAAAAGGATTTTTTTTGTATTTTTTGGTCGAGATGACCAAAAATCATATGACATTTTTTTGTTTCTTTTAGCCTCAGGAATACGCTGTTAAAATCTCTCGCAATGCTCACGGGCACCGTGCATAGACGAAAAAAAAGGGAAAAGAGTGTGGAAGCTAAACCATAAGGTTTTTGATAAACTATCCCGAGATCTAGAGTTTAAGCTTGGCTCATACCAATGAGGCGATAATAGGTCACCATCGGTACTGTTGAATAGAAATACCATTGAAATTTATTAGTCACTTTTTGGTGAAGAAAACTGGATCTAATCGTAAGGAGGGTAAAGATTAGATAACAGACATTTTCGTAAAAATTTCCCTCTTTTCATTTTGCTTTCCCAATTTTCATTAGAAAGCAAAAAAACACTCCTATCCCACAGCGCAATTCTGAAGGTGGTTGAGTTTGATTTAGTATTTCTTTTTATTTATTTTCATTCTTGGGTTAGGGCCGCAAAGAGAGGAACCGTCGGACTATGCGCGCCGTGTCCAGGATTACCGCTTTCTGCATCTGAGCTTTGATCCAACCACAACTTTGTAGCGAGAGCCTCTCGAGATGTTGGTCGAGAATCTTCGCTATAAGGCCGTTCACCAAAACAACTATCGGTACAATGATCGCCGAATCAACCAACCTCCCACATGGCGGTTACCTCGTGGGCCAAGTCTAGGTACTTGCTGGAATTGTCCTTCTCGGCCTTCACGAGGTTCTCGGCATGGGGATGGTGATGTTGACGAGCATGGCCCGGTCCTGCGATCGATCTATCACAACGATATCATCACGGACAGGAGTCCGTGATGATATATCAATCCCAATAAAGCGTGGCACGACCATTTTCGAGAACTGGTACAGATAAGTACTTGTAGTACGCCACTTTGTGGTTCACAAACCCATATTGAAGTGCAAGTTGCAGGTATAGTTCTGGCTACGAGGTTATGGCTGTGCAACTCGCCATTAGCAAGATGAGAACTACCGGAAATAATATACCTAAGTGACTCTCCGGGACGACAGCACGCCCTACAAATGTCGACCGTACCGTCCTTCACGATATACTTCCGATAGTTATTCATCATGATAACTTCGTCTGTAATTGCACAAGCAAAACTCCGGTTTCTCCGAAAAGGTCCCCGAATTATAGCCAGTTCACCGACGCGAGCGATTATTAAAATTATATTCTTTCACTTTTTTTTCACAAATAAAATGGTTAAGTATAAAAAAATACCCAGTATGGCTTATCTGATCCAAAACACTATTCAGATTTTAAAGTCTTGATGTGTTACAATTATGACCTGAACCGGTATTCCACACGCACTTTTTAATGCACAAGTCATGTCTTATAGTTACTAATTAAACATAGAATCGATATATCGGCATTTACTAGAAAACCTCCGCCTAATTTTACTTACTTCATACTAAAAGGTAACATGATAGATAGACACACACATGTATTCACTAATATGGTCACAGTAGTGTCACAAAAAAACTGCCTGCGTCATCAAATTTGTTACCTTTAATATTCTTACCGTGAATTGCACATATATTATTTCGATGAAGTTAAGCCTATTCAATGTTTTTGAATGCTTCAAAAGTAAGTAGCTAATTTCAATGATTTATGATGTAACAGAAAATAAAGTTGTACTTTAACGAGTGTTAGATTAACGAGTCAGGCAAGCAGTATATTAAATTGTTCTCAGTTTAGCTCGAAGTAGGTTGAGAAGTAAATGTTTGAAGTACTCTACGTAAGGGATCATAACGTGAAAATTTACTTATTTCATTAATTTAGTTTTTACTTTAAAGATTTATGACCCTTATAGTTTCGCCATGTCTGTCCGTCTGTCTGTCCGCGGGTATGCTCAGTGACCGTTACTGCCAAAGTGCTGAAATTTGATACGACTATACTGACCATGGCCCGACATGCTCTTGGCTGGTTTTTCATTTTGTTACCATTAATAGGTGTTTCGTTAATTGATTAAATTTTTTACAAAAACTCACCTTGGATTTTACCTATAGTATCTTACTGTACTTATTCCATACACAACATAACATACGTTAAAAGATTTAGGGCCACCTTGCACCACCCAGGTTTAGCCGCTAACCTGGAGTTAGGTTGTCAAATTCAATACAAAAACCACTTAACTCCAGGTTATGTGGTTTACCCTGGGAGGTGCAAGTAGCCCTTAGACGTATACTACCTATTTGGGTAAGAACGCCTTAATTTTCATATAACAACGAATCATTTGACTTGACACTAACTGCAGGTTTAACGACGGAATTCATTTACAGTTCGGCAACATTGCTAAGTAAAATAAAAAGTCTTTCCCATCACGGAACAATGGTGTTCCGGACCTTTGGGAGGCGTACGCGGAGCCGAAGTCAACACGCAGAGGCCCTTACGACAATTAGGAAACTACACTGAACTAATTTAATATATTAAGACAGCATTTGCGTTGCTCTCATTTTGTTTGATATACAAAAAAAAATACCAAATTTACGGCAGCTACCTATTTAATAAAGCAATGAATTACTTACAGGGCCGGTTATAAAAGGGAGTTTTACCGCCCTTCTGGGAAATCAATATTTATCGGACAGGTAATGAGATTAAAATTTCACGTTGCAATGTCAAGCATCACGGCCCTGTCCACATCTTTATCTTCGCGTAAAAAACTTTTGTAAATATTTTAACCTCGTCGGTCCAAACACAAGTTTTCGTCCCAAAGGATACTAATGCCAATAGGGAAATTATCAGTCCACAACTCCAGCAACTCCAATCCAAAACGAATCGACGAGGTGACTGGATCCTAAACCAATCCTACTTTGTATTTAAATACAACTTTATTTTTCACGAACCGACTTCGGGAACTGTTCTGAATGTAAATTGCTCCTGAATAACAATTTCCTTGTTTCCAGTTTTGGACAGGAGCTGCTCATTACAGTCTAAATGACAGCTTTCCAACCCGTAGTTACGTGAAACACCCGTCAAAATTAATGCGTGAACTAATAATTTGTCTTGTGTTCAGACATATTTACGAAAGTCTCTAACCGTGTAATTATCAGTTGTTAAAAGAAATTATTTCACTTGTGTTTCAGTGTAACAGCTAGTGCTTATAAATAGACGTAGAAACTTATCTTAAATATTCAATCGATACGTTCTTTAGGGTCCCGTAGTCAACTACCCTACCCTTACCTATAGTTTCACCATGTCTGTCAGTTCGTCCATCCGTCTGCGGCTTAGTTCAGTAACCGTTAGCAGTTGAAAGCTGTAATTTGGTATGAATATACATACATATATACCAATCATGCCCACAAAGTAGTGAAATAAAAAGCAGATTTTTTTAGAGTACCTACCTCCCAAAGCGGGGGGTGATTTTTAATTTATTTCCAACTCCAAAGTGTGACGTATCGTTGGATAGGTATTCAAAAAGATTTTTTTTAAGTTAATATTTTTGGAAATAAACGTCCCGAAGGTTAAAAACTGTGCCCCCCTCTAAAATTATTAAAAAAACATGAAAGTGGAGCTTTAAAAAGAACTTTCAAATATGGTCAGTTAAACCATTTTCGTTTTTTTGCAAAAAATCATATCCTCTTAGTAAAAGAGCGTATAAGAGCCGTAGGTGCTGCGAAAGAACTCATTTTGCTAGTCATGGTCAATGGTATTTACTCAAACCCCTTCTTGGCTCGCTTATAGTGACGGACGGTCAACTACGGAATCCTACACTGGTCGTGGTCTGACATGCTCTCGCCAGGTTTTTATTTAAGCATTACTACTGTACGTAATGAATCCAATAACGTCATGCACAGTGCTATTGTTTTGACATGAAGAATAATTGATTACGCAGGGTTTCAGGAAGCAGCACAACATGCTATAAATTCCTTTCGCATTCGCAAAGTTCAAGTACGAGCTTATGGGCTGACACGAGTGAAAGGAATGCCCTGATACATTACAAAGCACGAGTAACAAAGGTCTGTTTGGGGGATTCTTGAGGCCGCCCTACTTATAAAAGCAGTCAAGGGCTGCGCTCAGAAGGCTCCGCAATAATGTAGGCTTGCCTTCGAAATGGCTCATTGCCTTTACGTTGAGCAAATTTTTAAAAGCTTTTATATTGTCAGTTAACGTTGCTTTACATGGCTTTGAAGTGCGTTTGAGCTTTAGACGGTATTATAAAAAGTGGCGCCCAACGTGGGGCTTACGATTCAGATGAAGGTTAATTACCCACATTCTTCATTTCTACTTTCTGAATCGAGTACTTTAAGAGTTCCGAAAATGATAATTATGATTTATATTGAAATAGTAGTCATTGCTAAAACGCTTACGTCTTAATACGAAAACCTTATCAATAACCTACCTTCGTTTTCAAACACGTTCATTCATGTTTATAACGGCATATAACTAATTCAAGTGCACTATAGTAACAAACGAGGTCACACACGCCGTTTTATAAGAATCTGTTAGTAGCACGTTCACAACACTGACACGGACACTTCACAGGCCGGTAGCGAACACTCGTCATACAACGCGGGCGACGTCCTGCCACCACCGAGTCGCGGCGCAAACTGAGGCTTAGAGCTCGATCGCGCAAGACTCGCTCATAGTATATCGTGCCGTTGGCAGAATTAGACTTTTGCGTCAATATTGAAATTTTCGAAAACTCCCAAAGTTCATTATCAATAAACATTCTCAATAACGCTCGTGCCAATTACGTCATTCTGCTTTGATAAAAGTTTGTTCGTGTTTATCAGCAAAAATTAATTATTGAGATGGGTATATTTACTGAGTTTAATGGAAAGAGTTCAATATGATATGTACATTTTAGTATTTTAACATATCTAAGATGAACGTAGTTGTTAAACCTTAATGTAAAGTCATATTTTATGGGGTTTTAATGAAATTCAATTAATTTAGGTATTAGATTTTTTTTCTATTTTCACATTTACTGATGCTTTTAAGGAATAATAAACATGTACAATATTTTATGCATAATAATTAACATAGTTATGTTATGATGCAAGTGCATCTCACGAATAAGGGTCGCGGATTGATCCGGAACATAAATATCCCTATGCAAGTATTTTAATTTGTCATGCTCACAAGTGTTTTAAATTAATTAGAAATTATGTTTTTTAAATAAGATAAAACTTGTTACTTCTTTAAAATTTACTAAATAATGATATGAAATCACCAACATCAATATTGTAAATTAATACCGACCCAAAACTTGAACTCTTGTTATTTTTAGGTTCCCGGAACTCCGAATCTCGGGTCCTGAGTAAACATCTGACTGTCTACTCTATGTTAACTGTTTGGAATTGACAAATGAAATTTTGATGAGTGCACCGCGATTCACACTCGTGCTAATGATGTGCGCATTAAACAAAGCGACATCTCGCGGGCTCTCGGTGACATTAGGCACACATGGGCGTCCACCACGCATACCTAGCTAGGACGCTTATTCGACGTGGATAAAGCGATCTGAGAACATTGGGTTGTCAAATACTTTTTGAGCTTAAGTTTTTAGACGTTACTAATAAACATAGGTTTCAAACAAACAAAAAAAACCGCGGTAAGAACCTGTGTATTAGTTGGATTGGATTGTCATTTTCAGATTCTGATTCAGTATCGTATTAATTTAACCTGCCTACATATAATGGTTTCTTTTAAACTTTTTTTTATTAGACGGGGATTGTTCTTGTTTATTTTAGTTTTCAATTTCACTGGACTTAACTCAAATATTTTGGAAGTTTTTGTAGTCTGCTAATTTGTGCTTTGTATATTTGTTATCTATTTTGTGATGCTTTTCTCCAGTCAAAGTTTGTCTGAGATACAACAAATGTTTTCATCCGATATATATAGCCTAATTAAACTGTAGCATAACTTTGGAATCACATAATTCAGCCATGCTTATCTCGTGAAAGATTACACGACTATGATAGTACTACCATAGTAACTAATAAAATGACTTATTTAAAAACGATAATGGTTTGTATATCTTTGTCACTGTCTCATTTGTTATCAACCGCAAGTGACAAAGTATAACATTGGCTAAGTTGTATAAAAAAAAACGCCGTGGTATCTCGACGACTAATTTTAAATAAAAATCCGATGTTTCGTACACTTGGTATATTTTTATAGGATGCTGGTTTACACAGAATAATGATGCTAACGGTTAAATACAGAAGTAGTTTTATATAGAAGTTGAAGGAAGAGTCAAATGACTGATTTTTGAAATATAAGTACAACGTATATTAACTTACTTCTAATTGCTCGCGATTAAGCGTATGTCGTGCGCTGCTATTGGAGCTCAGAAGAACCCTCCGAGTACTAGCCGAGCTAGAAGGAGCGTTTAACTACTGCAAGTTATACAAAACGGTTCTGTTCGCAACAGTCTCCATTATCTGACTCAACATCGCTCATGCAACCATCAAATAGCGTCGCAAAGCAAACGTGCAAACGGAAATAGGCTTTTCTTTGAGTCCTTTTAAATGCTCGGGTCTAAATAGCAAACAAAGATAAGCCAGCCTTTCGAGATGAATGAGAAATTAGTATATCTCTCCGTCGAGCAGAAGGTGTTTTCAAAAGGAACGGTTTCAAACGCGATGGCGATATACATTGGCCTAAACAAACTGGGGATTTGATAACATAATAAATTTTAGAATGACAAGCGGATAATTTTTTGGCCTAAATACGAATTTCAATAAGCTTTTAATACAGATGGCTTTTCAATCGGATTATTGTTGAATTTTCGATTTCATGTTTCGTTAGTATTTTTTTTTATATTAATACGTCACTTGTTTTTGAGCAGACAGTGACAACTGTAAATAAGGACCACCTGATTTTAAAGAAAACTATCTTGTATTTAATAATAGCAGGCGGTTCCATGTTATGTTTTTTTTTTAATATATAATTTTGTATCTAAATAAATGCAATTAAATAGGTTACACGACTAAAAACAATCTATTAAGTCCGTATAAAAAAAATGTACACGTGTTTTTTATTTTCTTCGTCAAATCGAAAATGACGAAAATACAGTGCGTTCAAGTTTCGCGTAACGTCACTATTAGGTACAATTTTTACCTAGTAGTGACGTCACAAGCCCCCACCCCGGAACTTTGATGCTCTTTATCTTCGTAAATTTTAGTTAAATTGAAAAAGGACAAAATACGTGTCTAATAATTTCAGACAATTTAGCTGACGGACTAATTAGATTGATAGTTTGTCAACCTAGTCGTCATCCCTATTGTGTGAAGAACGGGACGGCAATAATTTTGAGCATTTAAGAGTCTTGAATGCTCAAAATATATATTTAGATATGTCATTGTTTAACACAGTTTTAATTAAAGCAGCGACCAAACAGACCTCTCACTCCATATATACTTAATCACTTAACTAAGCGATACCACAGATCTGCTCACTAGATGGGGTACTCATTAAAAAATGGTTCTCGTTCACAGTTTAAAGACGATTTCACGCTACCTTACTATTTAAATAGAAATAGTAGAAGGCTATTTGAGAGCAAAACCGATTTTATGACAATTATAGTAACTAACATAATGCTTGTATTTATCTGTGTCACTTTTCGGTTAAGAAAGATACGGCGAGGAAACTGAATTAGTGTTTTCTTTCAAGTATCCTCTATAGGCTGGAAAGTCAAACGGTAGTCAATTTAAAAATAACACGCACATTATTATAATTTCTAACCCGTATAGAATTTATAATTGAGTGCCGTTAATTCTAAATTTCTTACATGCGTTGGCTAGAATAAGCAAAGAGAAACACGGTTTTCCGATGTTGATAATACGTTATGGCCTCTGGTGTTAGTCAACATCCCTTGTATCTTAGAGCCTCCAGGATTGTCTCGCACAGATGGCCAAAGGCTGGACGGACTCACATTGGTCACAAAAAAGTCGGTACTTCTAGTGCCACATGCGTCAGTACGTTTGCACCGTCTTACCTTAGCTTCATGCTGAGATCTGCAGGGTTATCCGCTAAATATGCGGCTAAACACAAACGCTAAATATAGAGCTCTGGAATCAATTTATGACTTTATGCCGCCTGCAGTGGAGACTGTAGTAGGACCTGGGGAGTAGAAGCTTAAGCTTTTATAAAGGAAATTGGTTGCTGGCTAAGAGTTAAGGGCTGCTCGTATCTGGTGCAGATAATTTCATTATCTATAGAGCGTGGAAACGTTGCTAGTGTGATGAAGACGTTTGCGCCGGATATAATTGGAGCGGTTTGTTCTAAATGTGTTTGTAATTATTGAGTTTACTAGCATAAGGGTCAAGGACGAAGCCTGTTACGGATTGTTTGAATGTTTGGTAAGTAATTCCTGTTGCTGATTTACATCTATATCTACCTGACGAAGCTTGCGCTGCGGATTTGGTATGTCAACCGTAGATTTGATTTAGTTTGCTTAGTAAATAATTTAAATTATTTCGATAATTAATGTGCTAACCCTCTGAGCTGTATAAAACAGCTATGAGTGCCGTCAGATCCAATCGCCTGCAAAAACGCAAATAATTAAAATAATGCCACGTAATCATTTCCATACATTATATACGTTTCGTTTAGTATCTCTTACAGATATAATTCATAAAGTAAACGCCCGAATGTGTCTCGCTATTTCAGTCGGTGCCAGTACTAAAAGTAGTCGATAGAAGTATCATGACAAATACGATTGTTTCCGAGACAATACGAGGACAAAAAATTATGGTCTAAATCTGTACTACGAATGTCATCTTACAATGGCGATTGCGGAGTCTATAGGAAGTAATCTAAAAGGAAACACATTTGAATCTCTCTATCCCCTATTAATGAGTCCTCCCCGGTTGGTAAGCAGCTTGACTTAATCGCTAATGACAACGCCATGTGATGAATAAATAATATAACATTATGTTACTTATTAATTATAATATTACTTCGTTTACATTATTGACACAATGCTTTGTGTCAACTGGTTATGCAATCCTATTAAGTACGTCGTATGTATTAATTATTGTGTAAATATAAATGCGGTTGGAATACACGTTTCGGATCTTTATCGGAATCCCTAAAGCTTTTATCCTATTATTGCATTCCCTATTACTATTGACATAATGGTCATCTGCCCTAAACTCATATGTCCTAATATTGTTTGCCCTAACATCGTTTTAACTTACTCTTCTATAAGCGATTCGACTCTGTGTGAGGTCACAGTTCTAACCTAACCGACTTTTCTAACAGCGATTCAGTTCTGTGTGAAGTCGTTTTTGGATAATAATTCGATTATGGCAAATAATCGTTAGGGATTATGATCATTAGGACAAAACAATTAGGGCAAGTAACTTTAGGACAAACATCAGGGATGTCGAAGGAGACCCACATATTTCAATCTATGTAAAAAACCGGCCAAGTACGAGTCAGCCTTACGCCACTATATATATCTATAAAAACGGCAATAAAATAACGTTTGTTTGTATAGGAGACCTTTAAATATTTATTTTGTTTGTTTGTTTGTTTGTAAGCACTTTATTGTACACAAATATAGTAAAAATAAACATTTTGATAAGAACAAAGGTACAAAGGCGAGCTTATCCCTATAAGGCTTATCCCTATTTTATTATATTTTTTGGTATTTGTTGTTATAGTGGCAACATAAATACATCACCTGAGAAAATTTCAACTGTCTAACTATAACAGTTCATGAGATACAGCTACACTTATTTAAACTTTCACGATTTTCACACATTATAAATTTACTAAAACGGGGCTTAATCGTGTATAAACTTAGAAAACAAACCTCCGACGTTCCAGTCTTTCTCCGGGACCACGGGGGCAATGTCGCCCTTGAAACGTCGGAGGTTTGTTTTCTAAGTTTATACACGATTAAGCCCCGTTTTAGTAAATTTATAACCATGAAGACAATCAATCACATAACTTAAAAGATAAATGCTTGCGAAGCATGTGCTTGAAAGTGAGTTTGCTCGGAGCTTTTCTGATATCGAGAGGCAGGTCATTCCAAAGAAGCATTTCCTGAAGAGTGAAGGGATTTGCCATGAAACTGAATTGTATTGTATTTCATTATTACCATCAAATTTTAAAGGTAAATGTGAAAGGTAAAAAAATAATAAGTTGTAATATTTCCCGAGAAAATCCGGATGTTTACGGTAGTATCCGTAAAATATCGCAATTCAGCTGCTAATACGATTTTTATAGCAAATATCCGGGTGTAGCAAACAGCGTGTAAGCGTGACGAGGCAGCGATGGACTAGGGATGGCCAAGTATCGATATCGATACCGATGTAACTCACAATTTAGCTAGGAATAGTATTAATTATATAACTTAAGTCATACTAACAATATATGAGTGTAACTTTTACTCGAAATAAATAAATTGAATTGAATTGAATTGAAAATGTAAATTTCTCGTTTAAAGGCGTTGAATATTTTATGTATAATGGTAAATTTAGACAAAAATATATAGATATTTGCGAATAAAATTTAATATTATTAACTTGCTGAACAGCAACAAAAATTTTTTTTATTGTTATTTTTTATCAATTCCGTTTAATTTTAATTCTCTAGTAATTAATTATTATCAATTTCTTTTTCTTTGTTCAATACTATTTTATTTACCAGAGGCCTATTGCTGCATAATGATTTGTAGCTTGTAATATTAGCGGAAGTCTTTTTTCAATCCTTTTTATTAGAAAGAGAGTTCCGCTTATATTACAAATTACAAATGATTATGCAATTGACCCCAGGTTTACATTTACACTTACTTTTCGTTTCTTCAGTTACAAGAAAATAATGTACCACCTTTAAATTAAAAAGTCGCCCGATGGGTGAGGAATATAGTTATACCATTAATTAGTAACCGAGAAACTTCGTCCAAATTTCCGTATGATGAAAGAAAACTAAACTTTATAAATTTTACCGATAAAATAATCGACACTAGCCCATCCCTGCGGCTGCATCACTGCATGATAAATAGCGGCGGTGATTCGGCGTCCGTCGCACAAAGCCTTGATCTATGTGCGTTTACAGCGAACTTTTCAATTCCAACACGATTTATGTCGCCTGTTACGAGGTGTCACATAAACTGGTGGCTCAGTGAGCTGTACTCCCCTCCCTTCCTGCCCCCTTATGTCCTAGAAAAATAATCTCATAAAAAATATTTTTATACAATGAAAAAGATGTGATATACTACAGAAAAAGTCCAAGTCCCCCAGTGCCAACAACATTTATTAGTATTAATAAATGAATTAATTAATGCAATTGTACAATATTTTGGTAATTAAAGTTTTAAATGTAAACTTATCCTTGTCCTGCCCAATGTTCTAAATGACGAACAGTTTTCATTTAATAGTTCCTGCTCAACTGTTTTAGGGTTCTGTACCTCAAAAGGAAAAAACGAAACCCTTATAGGATCACTTTATTGTCCGTCCGTGCCTTAAATGCCGCCAGCTTTCTAGATACACTGCCTCAACGGCCATTAATTGATTGTTTTACTTCATTTTAATATAAACAATATACATTTTAAATTTTAGGAAGGACATAGTCATTTTATCATTAAAATAATACAAAAAATCCTACTCATCTTTAACATATTTATTTCCACAATTTGTCTTAGGCAGCAAGCACTAAAATTAAAGTGTGCTGAATTGAGAACATTGCGCAGAATCATAATGTTAGTTAAAAATGCTTTGGCAGGACGAGAATTTAATAAGTTTCCTTGCATAGTACTTGTAAGCAATAGAATAGATATGACTTCTGCATATTATAATTCCTCTAAAACTCAGTTAATGGCATCAGAAAGTTAGGAACTTCAATGACTCCATCTTCGACTGTTGTGCGCTTTCAATAAGTTCCACAATTTCGAGCCAGAACTAATGCTTCACGCGTAGGGCTGCCATCTCCAATATTGCCGAAACCGGGCAAAAAGTTAAAAATCCCGGACGTTTCATTGAAATCGCGTTCTCGCCCCGGACACTGAAGAAAACAATTTTTAATTTGAAATATAATATTTTGCTAGAGATCGACTTGAATCTAGAAATGACCGGGTTTATCCCGGATAGTTTTAAAGATCCGGCCCGGTCGTTCCCCGGACGGGCTCCAAACTAGGACGAATCCGGGGAAATCCGGACGGATGGCAGCCGGCATTCACGCGAAATTACTTATATTTTTTTTTTTTTAATACTACGACGGTGACAAACAAGCATACGGTCCGCCTGATGGTAAGCGGTCACCGTAGCCTATGGACGCCTGCAACTCCAGGGGAGTTACACGCGCGTTGTCGACCCTTTAAAAAAGGAGGATTCGCTGTGTTGACAGCTAAAGGGGCAAGCTTAGCTCCGTGGGTACACCCCACTCCCCAGCTGTCAACACAGCGAATCCTCTTGGAGCTCTGGCAACCTTACTCACCGACAGAAACACAACACTATGAGTAGGGTCTAGTGTTATTTAACTGCGGTTTTCTGTAAGGTGGAGGTACTGCCCCAGATGGGCTCTGCTCCAGATTTGAGCGAAACGACATTCGTTGTGCTGTGCCCTACCACACTAAACGATATGCATCCGCTGTGCCCATATCTCTCTCAATTGATACAATGTGCCCATTTTATATTTATAAATATAACACATACCATTTTAAATAAAAATATCTTGTGGGTATTAGAAATAGGTTATATCGGGTTACACGTCAATAAAATCGAAAATAGCTCGACATGTTACCGGTGCCGCCTTCGCCCGCGCCTACCGCCAGTCGCGAAGCAATCGCCGCGAGCGCATCACACTCATGATTATGGGACGCGGACCGTTCCGAAACATGTCGAGCTATTTTCGACTTTATTGAAGTAAGTAACCCGATATAAGTTTATTAATAATAATAATAAAATATTATGTAAGTCTCCTCTTTTCTGTGGTTTTCCTGGCTACTGCCATGGCTCAGGGAACCTGGGGTTCGCTTTGGCAAATTATTCCATGATTTTAAGCAGGCGCTAATTTTACATGAAACAACTGTTTTAGGCCTTTTTGATTGAAAGAGGTTTTTAGTGTGACGACTAAACTTGTCGATATATTGTTATCGACACATACCCCTCACTATTTTTCTTCTGCTATTCCTGGCTACATTTTTCCTGACAGTTACTTGTCAATCTAGTCCGAACTATGGTCTTAGGTTTAGCTGCCTGTATTGCTACGGCGTAGCGCTACGGCTGTAGCGAGTTACTACGCCGTAGCCCGTAGCACAGACACCTAGCGATGATGAGATTATAATTTGTTGTTTATATTAAAAGCACAGAATAAATAATAGTACAAGTTCTAAAAGTTGACTTCTAAACTAATCTTCATGGCATGAGCGCTTTATCGATATCCGACTCTGGTACAGTCAACTAAATATATGAATACAGCCAAAGTGCCAAAATATGTATACACCATCTTAACGTTCAGGCAATAAAGTCGTAAATTTATAGTTGACTGTACCTTTTTTTTAAAACAACAAATAATAATCTCATTTTAGTTTTGCCGAAGTCGGACAAAAATTAAGACGTTACAAAAAATCTGTCTCAACTTATAAGATTTGACGCAGCCAATTCTGTATCAATGTTTGCCAAACACCACCTTTGGATTGTAGGGCGAGTCACGTACAAAGGCAAAGACAACAAAACGACAAAAGTGCTCGCCAAAATAAATACAAAAAAAAAGTCTGTTAAGCAATCGGAAAGTTTGAGACATAGCTCGCGGTTAGAGGTAGGGAGGTAAGGCTGGAGTCAGGGGAACGCGAAGCGGGGAAGAGAACAAAATAATAAAGATTTTTGTTAGAATGTGGTATATAATCATTAAAAGAAATAGACTCATAAAGTAGAAATAAACTATATATTGAAAGAGATGTCATATACTTACTACAGAAAAAGTGACCAAGGCCCCTAGTGCCCAGGGCTGGTTTTGAACCAGATATCTCCTGCTTTCGTGGCAGACGCCTTAACCACTAGGCCACCCAACCTCGGCGGCTAGAGTCTGAAATTTCCTTAGTAGGTATATGCAATCCTTTTTTATTTTTATAACGTTTTACGTGCGTTCCGCCAATCCTACTGCTCAGACTTACGTCTAGTGCTGTCTTTTGAGATAAACATTTTTTATATATAATAAATGATTTAATTTATGCTTTACAATTGTACAGAACAAAAACTTAAAAAAATGTGGCGGATAGGATACGACAATATATAAAACAGATAGATACATATAAATACTTAAATACATAGAAAATATCCATAACCCAGGACCAGGATTCGAACTCGGGACCTCCTGCTTCGTAGGCAGGGTTAAACTACCGACAAGGCTAGGAGGCTGTTAATAAGTTCTAATAAGTTCCGATTAGCTCCATAATATGTACGACATATATGCTAATATGCTTTTTAATCTCGCATATATCCACAAAAATCAGTTGTATGTGGGGAACATACTCGTAGCATGCACGAAAAGGATCCGATTTTAAGCTAATATGGTCATTTGCATGATAACTAATATCTAAAACAGTGTCGAAATATCGGGTGCTCAATGACAATAACACAAACATATATGGTAATTATCCCGTATTAGTTAGTTATAAAGAAAAGCATTGCCTTTTGGGGACTTTTTCCCAGCAGTGGGATATGTATAAGCAGCAGCGAAACAGCCTTACCATGCCAGCGATGCCTGTCCTGTGCACTCAAGCCACAAGAAAACCGTCCCGTAAAAGCCTCACTTTTTGACTTGTTGATTAAAATAACATTTCGGGACTACGAACTTTTTCAAGGAATTACGCGGTGTGTGTGGCTCTCTAACTTTGTTCACTAGCATTCTTCGAGGCTTTTTCTTTTAAAAGTTGAGAACTATAATGCATTGTGGAGAAACAGGGAATCTTAAAACGTGGGGTTTTGTGAGCACGATTCAACCTACTTTTTAACATGTTTTGGGGTGGATTCATTTGTTTTGCTTTGTAGACAGTTCTTTGAAATAAGTGTGTTGCCAGTTATGATATTTACTGACAACGTGGCAGGGCCGTAGCTAGGGGGGACATTATGGGGCAATGCCCTACCTTAAAACACAAGTTGTCCTACCTTTAGAAATACCATCAACTCTGATGATATACCCCGAAGTGCTTACTTGCGCCAGTTGTGCCCTGTATCTTATATTCAACTCTCGCCCTGCAACGCTGTCAGTTGCCATAATGGACTTAAATTCTACATAATTAAAGCCGCGGCTGGGGGACATCAATGCAATCTAAAAAAACGGTTATAAATGCAATAGGGTAGATAAGCATAATCCGGTCAGCGGAGCAGAACTACGAAAACATTTTAAAACATACTATCCAAGCTAAAATAGAGATGAATCGCGCAGTCTCTGTTAGTAAATAAGCTCATTAATAATATCCATCAAAAATAGAATCCGCCTGATGAACGTACGATAAATAAATATACTTGGAATTTCTATAGATAAAATCACGTCCCAGCTTGCAATCTTCGGAAATCACGTGACATTTTCTATAGAAACTGACGGATCGGCGCGGCCCAGTCATCACTCGGCCCGTTTTAGTGACTAGGACAACACAGATAATATTTTAATTAGATAATGTCTTTTTATGTGATAAAAATATCATAAAACAACACGAATACTTCAGCATATCGAGTTGATGATGTCATTTTGCTCAATCATATTTATATCAAAACAATATGTGCTAAGAAATCGTACAAATATGATAAACGTTTAATAAAGCAATTTTAGACGAAATAATATTTCACTATCAATACATTTAAGTCAAATATATATATACACACGCGTTCATCAACATGCAATTATGAACCCGATAGTACATATGAATATCTCTTCTCAGTCGTTTACTCTTGACAGAATAGTCGTCGTCACACGTGTTTCCCTGCATCGTCTCACTACCGCTCTCCATCTGTCTCATCTGTCTGGTGGAAGCTTGCCTTGCGCACTCGTTGAGAGACTCTTGGGGCATAGATTAAAGATTAATATACAATTAATCTTTAATACAAATGTGAAACTTTCAAAGAGCGTTGGTGGCCCAGCGGTATGACGTGAGACTTTCAATCCGTAGGTCTTGGGTTCAAATCCTGCCGGCTCATACCAATGAGTTTTTTGGAACTTATGTACAAAATTTCATTTGATATAAAATTTACCAATCGCTTTTCGGTGAAGGAAAGCATCGTAAAGAAACCAAACTAATCTAATTAGTTGATATTCTTAAATTTCATTATGATTCGGCGGGAAAACTGTAGGTTATTAAAGGCCTCCACGAACCGGGGCGAGAGCGGCGACGAATCTTATTTTAGTTTTTATTTTAGTTTTTATCTAGTTTTATTTTAGTTTTTAGTTTAGTTATACTTCTAAATTTAAATCTGTGTTTTAATAAGTTTTAGTTTAGTTTCTTATTATTATTGGTAGATGAATTATTTGATAATATATGTTAGTTCCGAAAAACTTGATGGCTATTCTTACCGGTAGGCCCTCAGGGTAGATGGCACATTTTTCGTAATAATATTGGATGTACATGTTTCTCAGCTTACCCGTTTTAAGCTTATCTCACCTACGTATTCCCCTATATCCGAAAATACTCAAGGTAAAAACACAGTAAGAATGATGGTTGATAATGGCAAATACGTGTTCGATAAGTCAGCCGTGTCGGAAAGATACCAAATAAGAGAAGAATTCCACTTATTTTGTCAAATTTCGAGACATGACGCATCGTTAAAGAAAGTTCATCATTACAGCTTTGAAAAGCAGTAAGCGGCTAGAAAAAAGACGTTATCTTTTTGACTGTTTTGTTTAGGGTTCCGTATCAAAATGGTAAAAAATAATATTATGGCGCCGCTCTGTTTGTCTGTCTGACTATCGATGTGATGAATAGTAACAAAGAAGGCTAACCAAGACACCTAGAAAGTAACGTAAATAGTTTATGCAACAGTAATATAATGAACTTGAGGGTCACCGTTATAAAGCGAAACATAGTCTAGTTTTGTAATTATAGACCCAAGAGCATTAAGAACCAACTATGGGCTGTTGCATACACAATTTTTTATGACAGCATAAAAGATAAATAAATTGAAATTGGGAAAGGCGGCAGAATGTGGAAAACAACAGTGTTTATATATTGTATCAAAATCCATAAGAGCATCACTTTACGAAGTTTAGTAATACCACCACAGACAACGTTATAATGTATACTTTTTAAATATCGCTGCCAGTCATTTAAGAGTCCGATATAGAGTCAAATACGCGCGAGATAACACTTTTGCACAATAACGCGCAAAAATACAACATTTGCACGTTACTTCATCTATACAGGGGGTTACGCAGCCACCCAATATCTCAACATCCACTAATTACACATTCCTCTGTACTCTGTCTCTCATCGTTGTAAATATTGTCAAAGCGCGGTGCGACATGACTTCTCTCTGCGAGTTCCTCTGGACAAAAAATTACTGAAACCCACTGGCTTACGTCGCATATTTTATAGTGATAGTTAGAGCGATTTGAAGTGTTGTTTAACAAAAAACATCAGAGATACGTATACACTGTTTTATAGTTTTTATATAGAGTACGACCTAAACTTTAGAATAGCATATTCATTCAGGTAAAAAAGTGACTGTTTGGCTTAAAGCTTGGCTAATGGTCGTGTATTTCTACTAAAACTTACCAAATTATCTTGTTTGAAATGTTCGAAAATGTTCATTTATTCCGTAAAAGACCATATACTACCGGTACTAGACTTACATTTAATAAATTTTACCATAAAACATAGGTATACATATTAGGTACAGGAAAAATCGTGTTACAAATTTTCAGCAATCGACAATATCGACATTCGATCGTAGCAATAAAAACTCGCATCGCCATTACAATCAGCCCTGAATCACACCCTGTATGAGTTACTCGCACTGCCGACTGCGTAAGGCCCCCTAGGCAAGAAGGGCGCGGCCCGTTTTCTAGAACTTTTATTAGATATATCACAAATTGGATAAGAAAACACTTTGAAATATTTGTCATATCATCGAAATACTGAGCGAGAAATGACTGAGAATGTACTACGATACATTTGTAAATATTTTCGACATAACAATTTCGGTAAGCCATTCTAACAGAGTGCGTATGCAACAATTAAGGATGACCCACGCTTTAACGGGACGGGACAAGGCGGAACAATCTGCGGTGCTGCTCACCGGGGGCCTTGGTCACTTTATCTGTAGTATATGACATCTCTTCTCTTCAGCGGTATAATTCCTGAGACAATGTGTTACACATGCAAAGCTTAGTAAGGTCGTATAATTGAGTATCATTGAGAATATTTGCAACGGCCCTCTAGCCTACTTGGGTTTTTTTTTTCAAAGTTGTCCCCTACTCTTTTTTTAACATGGATATTTTCTATGTGATTTCTGTGAAATTATATCCAAATAGAGTTTGAACCATTTAGATACTAGCGCCATCTCATGTTAACTGTTTGTAAACTGTTTATCACTGTCTTTGGTATTTCGTTAGAAGAAAAATAAATCAGTTTTGCTGGTTTTATTATAATTTCTCCTTAGAATCGCGAGTTCTTCCGATTCGAATAGGGGAAAAAATCCTACAAATTCCCAACACCCAAAAATTCCAAATAAAAAAATTGGGGGACAACTTTGAAAAGAATGGCCCAGTTGGTAGTGACCCTGTCTACGAAGCAGAAGGTCCCGAGTGCGAATCCTGGTCAGGGTTATTAATTAATGAGATTATCACGACATTGATGTTTTCTATGTATTTCATTTTTAATATAATACCTGGTGCCCGCGACTTCATCTCCGCAATGTCGTTATAAATTGTAGCCTATGTGTTATAAAATTCTGATGTATAAGCAATATTATTGTGAAGATTCATTAAAATCCATTCAGTAGTTTTTACGTGAAAGAGCATCAAATATTCATACTTACAAACTTTCGCGTTTATAATATTAGTAGGATGTATATATGTATATATTTTGTATATCGTCGTTTACTTTCCACAACACAAGCCTTATTGAGCTTACTGTGTGACTAGTTCGATTTGTGTAAGAGTGCCCCATGATACTCATTGATAATAAATAAATTTTTTTAAGACTTTGTAAAAGTGTCACGAGATCTAGTGTTTTAAAGAATTTTCGATAGTTTTTGACAAGAGAACGTTACTGTGTCGGAATTTCGTGAGATATATGTCAAGAACTCTTCACTTAAGCATTCGTTTTTTATGGTAATAATAATGTTATCTATACATATAAAAGGAAAAGTCCTGACTGACTGACTCACTGATCAACGCACAGCCGAAACTACTAAACGTATGATCCTGAAATTTTCACATTACGTTAGGTGTTTAACGAAGGTAACGAATAAGAAAGGATTTTGAAAAAATCATCTTCTAAGGGGGTTAAATCGGGGTTGAAAGTTTGTATGGAAGAAAGTTTTTTTTTTAAGATAGAGACTCAAAAGTTGGTGTAGAGGTGTGTTATTAAAATACAAAAAAAGTAATTTTAGCGTTTTGGAAAAATCAACCCCAAAAGGGGTGAAAAGTGTGTTAAAAGTTTGTATGGCGGAAGCGTTTCCCTTTTAGTTATAGACTACAAACTTTGTGAAAAGAATCCTCATTAGAGTTTACAAAAAGTAATTTCAGCGATTTTGAAAATTCGACCCTTATAAGGGTGAAAAGGGTGTTGAAAGTTTTTATGGCGGAAGGTTTTCTGTTTAGCTAGAGACTTTATTTTATGTGTAAAGGTTTTTCATCAAAATACAAAACAGGTGTTTTTATCTATATAATATATAAAAAAGAAACTGAATGACTAACTGACTGACTGACTGACTGACATATCAACGCACAGCCCAAACCGCTGGTCTTAGAGATACCAAATTTGAAACGTAGGTTCCTTATAAAGTCTAGAGGTGCACTAAGAAAGGATTTTTCAAAATTTAACCCCCTAAGGGGGTGATTTGGAAGTCCAAAGTTTTTATGGGGAAACAAGATTAGTTGGCCTATTCCATTTGAAACTTTACAGGGGTATTTATAAAGATAAATGAGGTAGCACGTGTTTCAGGTTTTTTGAGAATTCAACCCATATAAGGGGGAAAAGGGGTGAAAAAGTAAAAAAAAAACAACATGGGTATCGTTTTCTGGTTTATCGGGTCGCTGATTACAAAAACAACGACGATTTTAAAATCTAACGTGGCGATTGTGAAATACCATCTTCCCTGTTGGGGCGCGAGGGGGTCGAACTCTAAAAATATAAATATGGGTGTCGTTTTGTTGTTAATTTCTGGTTCTATAGATTCCAAACATAACACTTAGGTTCCTTATAAGGCGTAGGGGTGCACAAACAAAGGAGTTTTCAAAATTCACCTCCAAAGGGGGAGAAATGACGGTACAAACTATGTATGGGGAAACATGATTAGTTAAACTATTTTATTCAAAACTACACAAGAGTATTTCTAAAGATAAATGAGTAAAGACGTGTATTTGATTTTTTGAGAATTAAACCCCTAAGAGGGCAAAAAGGGGTTCTAAAAACATCATGATTATCGTTTTTATGGTTTATCGGGTCGCTGAAATCAAAAACAACAACCATTTTAAAATCCAATGAGGTGGAAGTATGATACACCATCTTCCCTGTTGGGGTGCGATGGGGTTGAAATCTCAAAATATCAATATGAGTGTCGTTTTGTTGTTTATTTCTGTTTCTAGAATTTCAAATTTGGCACGTGGGTTTCTTATTAAGGTGTAGGGGTGCATTAAGAAAGGATTTTTCAGAATTCACCTTCTAATTGAGATAAGAAAGAAGATCCGAGAGGTTCTTTACAATGAATCTGGAGCCAAAACTGCGAGAAAAGGCCACCATCAGAAATTTCGTCAGTTATGATCTGATCGTGATGGAAATCAATATCTGAGAATCCGAAAGGTTCTTTCTAAGGAATCAGAAGTCAACATTGATCGTAATATGTACTCGGTTGGTACATATCAAAGTGTTCAAGAGGTTCTTTATAACGAATCAAAGCCGCCAACTTGATTTTGAAATTACGTTACGGTTGAACATTTATTTTGTACGGGTAATTCTCCTCCTAAAGGGGTGAAGTGGGATTTGATTGTATATCGGGAAACAAGATTTATTAGACTATTTTATTCACAGGAGTATTCCTAACGAGAAATGAGTAAATACGAGTACGAAATGGGGTGAAAAAGTCAACATGGGAAATATTTACAGTAAGTGTAACTTACCTAAAGACCTACCTCTGCCTACCTTAAATCTAAAATAGGTCCTTGATCAGAATTGCGAAAAGGGGTTCCATCTTGAATTTATTGAGTTTTAATCCGACCTTGATAATAATCGGTATTTGGGGATCCGAGAGATTCCTCAGTAATGAATCTGTAGTAAAAACTGCGAGATCCGGCCGCCATATTGAATTATTTCGATTTTGATCCGATCGTGTTAAAATTAAAATCGATTTCCGAGAGGTTCTTTATAAATAATCTGAAGTTAAAACTGAGAAAAACGGCTATCGTCTAGAATTTCTTCAGTTATGATCTGATCGTGATGAAAATCGATATCCGAGGATCCGAAAGGTTCTTTCTAACGAACCACCAACGCCACCATCAACGGCCACCATCTTGAATTTATAGAGTTAAGTTCGTGATAAAGCTCGGTAGGCACATATAAAGGGTTCGAGAGGTTCTTTATAACAAATCAGAGGTCAAAATTGAGAAACAGCCGCCAACTTGAATTTTTCAGTTTGATCACTTTTGCGACAACCATCCATTCCATTTAAATCCGTTCAGCCAACCGCAAGATAATAGCGGACAAACATACATATGTACGTACATACAAATATACGGGCCCAACTAAGAACCTCCTTATTTGTAGACGGTTGAAAATTACGTTTAGTACGCGGGCGAAGCCGCGGGTAAAAGCTAGTCATTAATAAATGACATTTTGGCGGTAAACAAACATGTAGCCCGCATGGTGGTAAACGGCGCCCGTAGCCCATAGACGCTTTTAATACTAGTAATCATATTGCTAACTGTTCCGTCGTGGGAACAGATTAGATTTAATTAATTGTAGTTCTTACTTTTTTTCGTAGTAGGTGAGTAGGAATTATTTCTTACATACAAGACAACACAATTTGCAACTAATAAAGATCCCTTGTATATAGGTTGGACCAGTATTTTGAGTTGACAACTTTACGTTGATTCCCAACGCCTGTCCGGTGCGCTATGCAAAAGCGCCCTCTGGTGTAAAAAAAACTCTTCTCTCGCCGTTGAAACCAAATGCACGCACCGCGCCGCGCTCGTGCCCTAAAATTAAGTTTCTGGCTGTGTTCGTCGCTGCAGCTATATAGTGACACTAATAAAACTGTCGCGAGTTCCTTGCCCTATGGAATAAGTGTGGATGCCAGATTTGTGTGAAGGACTGCATTACCAGACACCAGACCAGCCACGAGGCTCCGCCTTGGACAGAGCTACTGGATGTCATGTAAGTTCGCCACTCATTTTTACTGTCGCCACACTAACAAATGTCACACCTCTCGTCGTGGCAAAATTGGGACCAGATCGGTTTAATATGTACAATTTCCGAATCCCCCACCCCGAACCTCTAGGAACTGTAACACCCATAACGGGCAGTCGTAAAGAAAAGTCGCGTTCCTCCGCACCGAAATTCTGACGTAGAAGCGATTTACAGTAATAGAAAATATAAAAATATGAGATATAAAGTTCTCGCCTTTGGCGTCTCCATTATCTTTACGGCTGTGTTTGCAATACGATCGGAGATAAAGGTTTTATTGTGCCCGAGATGAAGTAGCATTTCGTGAGTACAGAGTGTATTATTTTAGGCTTTGTCGAATAGCATTACAGTCACTGGAAATTAGGATACATAGTACAAATATAAAAATAGTCATAGATTTAGGTTATCCCTTCTCAGGTACTCCATGGCGTTTTCTTTAAGGCTTGCGAGATCCTCTGTTCGTCCCGTAAATCTATGCCTCGTTTTTTTTAGGAATAGAGAATAATGGTAGATCTTTCCCAACCAAGATCCCCAGTGCCCAGGGCTAGGATCGAACCAGCGACCTCGTGCTTTCCGGCAGACGCCCTTACCACTAGGCCACCCGACCACGGCGACCAGAGTTCGAAATTTCCTAAGTAGTATATGCAATCTTTTCTTATTTTTGAAGGTGCGTTCTGCCATCTTACGGCTGAGTTACGTCTAGTGCTGTCCTTCTAGATAATGTTTACAGATTTCAACTAGAAGCGAGTCTTGGAAAGTTTTTAATATATTTTGTTTTAAAAATGTTAAATGGATACGAATCGCCGAGAATGCTTGCGCATATGATTAAAACTCCATCACTTTATAATTTATGGATAGTACCTACTTACAAAACTTATAGCTTTTTTGAAACTGTTACAAGTGTAAATCTTAAAGATATATTTAACATATTTATTCAATCTTCTTCCTAGCGTGTTCCCAGATTATGCCATGGCTCAGGGAGCCTGGGGTCCGCTTTGGCAACCAATCCCAAGTTTTGACGTTGACGCTAATTTTACGAAAGTGAATGCCATCTGACCTTCTAACCCATAGGTTAAAGGCCTTATTGGGATTAGTCCGGTTTCCTCACGACGTTTACCTCCACCGAAAATCGATTTGTAAATATCAACTGGTATTTCGTACACAAGTTGAGTAAAACTCACATGTTTTTTAAATATAACAAATAAATTGAAGAAGAATTTGTTTTGGAACAAAACGAACACACCTCATTTTTAATTTTAAAAAGTCAACTTATTCAATATCATCCTGTATAGTTAAGGATGTGTGAAGTAAGTACTGCGTTATATTATGAGCACTGAAGGGAATAGCAGAAGTTATTAATTCTTATTATGTTTCAGAAGACGTTTTGCTTGCGAATTGGACGTGTTATGACCTATGAAACCGGACTTTTATATTTATTAGGTAGCAAAGAACGGCTGCTGCCCTTTTGCCACAGACTGCCTTCCAAGACAATGCAAGTCGTTGGTCCAAAAATGTATAATGCACTGCCTATTAACATCCGAATACTAGAAGGTTGCAATGTTTTCCAAAACACACTGAAAAAATGGCTAATTGGTAATGCATTTCACACTCTGGATGATGGATGATAATTGTACGCCTATGACGTATGTAAAAATAATTATTAAGAATGTTTACGAATGTTTACTTTTGACATACAAATTACTATTAAATGATTTGATTTTGATTGATTGAATGATTTGATTTTTTTTGATGATTTATGTCATTAACATTATTCTAAGATTTAAAAAAACCTTCCTCTTTAAAAAAACCCGCATCAAAACCAGTTGCGTAGCTTTAAACATTTAAGCATACATACATACATTTTGTGTCCGTCAATTGACAACCATAATGGTATTAATTAAAAATAAATGATATTTCGTACATAAGTTTCGAAAAACTCATTAGTACAAGCCAGGTTAGAAACCGTGATCTTCAGATTGAAAGACGCCCTTACCACTACACTAGGCTACCAACGCTCCATCACTTCGATTCAATCAGTTGGTATAAAATACCATACGAGTATATTTACGTCATAGATATTGAATAAAAGAACTGGATAGGTACCCAATCAGCCAAAAAAAAAAGACGCTATAAGAGTGCTTTTTCATATAGTCGTGATCGCAACATGACGTTTCGTAAATGCCAACAGTCTATAAAGTTTTAACAGTGTTGGTAGTTCTGTGTATAAATTTGGACTTAATGCTTATGACAGTAAGCTTTTTTTCGTGCGAAACATATATCGTTTGTGTCATCATCAATGCGAAATTGTTCCAAATTGAAATTGACCCACATTTTTGACGTTTTTTTCTGCTTTTTTGTGTCTATTTCTTTTAGTCAATGATTTACTTTCATAAAACGTAACCCTTATTAAGAATGCAAACAAGCCCGTTTCGTAAATACCTCGGAAACTCTAGTAAAAGGAATGTTTTTAATATTTGAATCTCGTTAGCGAGTCTTGGCTTTTCAGGAAAGCTCCGGTTTCTGGCAAACAATCCTTTGCTAAACTCATTATATTTTAAAAATGTTGCATTGTTTTTGTAAATTGCTCTTGAAACCAGAGAACCTCTTGTACGCTAACTGTACTACTTAAGAGGTATCTTTTTAGCTGTTTCTTTCATTATAAATTATATTATATTATACGAATATATAATGAATAGCAGCGTATGTTTACACTATCCATAGTATACTAGTTATAGTTCTTATTAGATATAATAACTAAAAATACACGGGGTTCTTATTATATAACCGCGGTTATTCATAATTATATTCAGTTTCAGCTTTTTTATAAAATGGCTTATGTTCAGTGGAACAATTTTGCCAGTGTCAAGGTACCGAGTCTTTAAAAGAGTTAAGTATATTATGAATATTATTTGTTGGTTATTTTTAATTCAAAAATATCACGTTTTGCTTATGAATATTATCAAACAATAATTCCGATACTTCTGCTGACTCTGAAGATTCAATCACTTAAGAATTTTATCAAGTAAATTGCAGTGTAAGAAATGTATATTTGAAGGTGAAGTGAACAATTACTTGATGAATTATTTTCATCTTATTCATTACGTTTTTATAGTCGTTTATTACGAAACTATGGTGTCTATAGGTACGTTACCGTCCATAGGTAGGTTCTTAGTGCCAATAGGGACAAATAGTAGATAATATACCTATGGAAAACATGATTATATTTGTAACCTACAGATAGCTAGCCAAATGACGAGTGGATTTTGAAAATTGATTAATTGTGATTGTAAAAAAATGGTTTTGAACATGGGTAGTAATTTTTGAATAATTGATTTGAAGTCAAATTCTGGAAAGTGTCCACAGGTTAGGCCGCTACTGCTAATTTTGTCATTTTCGTACTATGACACTCTTGTCTCGTCAATTAGACTGGTATTAACCATTAAAACAACTATTTTAGGATGATGAGTCTTACGGTCTTACGGTCTACATAAGTCTTCCTTCAGTTTGCACGAAAAAGTGAAAACCTATGAAGTTAATATTTTTTTTAAGTTCCTGAACTTAAGTTTTGAGAAGTACAACCTACGATTTTTTTTGCTTCTGTTATGGTGCCCACCCGGTATAGGAGAAGAGAAAGAAGTGTAGTTGACCAAAATTTAATGTCAGAAAAGTTTTCATTCGTAAAAGTGGTAATATCAGTTTGAACGCATCATGGAGAACTCACTCATAAAAGAGTGTATGTAATTGTAAATAATAAGGATTAAAACTCACATGTGATGTTATAATAAAACTCGGCTACCACCTCGTTTCATAAACCCACACTAGAGTTTTGATGCCTTTCATTATATACAATCACATAAACTATTATAATAGTTTTCGTGTTTTTTCCTACAAAGACCGTGCGTAGCCATGATGCCAATCTCTGACGCTCTGTCACGAACGAAACGCAACTGCCATTGTCGCGTTAGGAAAAGTGATAGAAAGATAACTACTATACGCTACGAAGCGTGATACTGCGATTTCGTTTACTCCAATACAAATTAATACGAAATTCAACTCGAAATTCACGTTACAAGGTAATAACTACTTCCACGAACTCAATATTACTTCTACTGTAGTTGGAAGGCGCTGTAGGTTGAATAGGAATTTCTCTAGTTATTTGACGTAAACAAGTCAGCACTCAAAGCGCTTTTCATCTCAACAAAACCATATTATCTTAGAAAAGGAGACGACAGCAAAACAAACGAAAATTACCAAGCTAGGAAGTTACTGTTTAGATGTCTGTAGAATTAGGAAGGTTAAGTCACGTATTTTTATCACAAAAGGCGTAACATTTTACAGTGTGACTCACGAAAGTTTAAAATTATATAATTAGGAACGTGTATTCGATCTGAATCGGCCTAAAGGATGACTCACACCAGGACGGGACGGGACGGGAAAATCTATCAATTTCTATAGAAAGCGTCACGTGACATCCGAGGTCTCCGAGCTATCATGTGATTCTTTCTATATAAATTGACAGATTTTCCCGTCCCGCCTCGTCCCGTCCCGTCCCGTGCTAGTGTGAGTCATCCTTTAAAGTTCATTTGTTCGGCAGAGATAACGTGGTCAACAAAGAGTCTTTCATAGATAAATAGATAGATTTATTATCATAAAGCATCAGCAGTAGTAGTTGTAAAGCTAGGGTAAGATAAACATTTTTTATTCAAAGTACGAAGGGGTGATTAGGGGTTTAAACCGGTGTCGTGTGCCTCAGTTGCAAACATTGGTCGCGCCCATTACAGCTATGCTGATTCTTACCCTCAACCAGCCGAGTATCGTACTCAGGGGGCGACTCCAACGTTCTGAAATTGTCTCACCCATATGCTTAATCTGGATTAGCAAGCTGAAGTGGCAATGAGCAGGCCACATTGCACGCAGAGCAGATGCCGATGGGGTCGAAAAGTGCTTGGGTGGAGACGCTGGATGCAGGTCCCTTCCAACCGGTACATATGGAGGTCCAAAGGGGAGGCTTATCTTAAGTAGTGGACGTCTTATGGCTGATATGATGATGATGATGATATGTTTAATAAATGAGCACATTTGAGGAGCAAAAACGCCGTCAACTGATGTCACAAGCGGGATAAAAGTGGAGTGTTGAATTTCGCAAACGTTAGAATATTTTCTCTGTTTTTTTACAGATTTAAGGAATGACGTCACGGGGCGATAGATACATGTACCCATAAAAGTAGAGACATAACCTACAATTACTATCGTTAAACTTTAGAATCATTTAATAATCAACCCTTACTATGTTTAAAAGAGGGTTTAAAGTGACATGCAGACAAAATCCCGGTTGCAGACTAATAACAACGTATGGGACGGATTAAGATAAATGTTTTCCGTAATAAAATTATTATAGTAGCCACAACGCGTCCGTAAAGTCATGCTAGAAGGTTCTAGAGGGATCCTCATCCGCTTATCATCAGCGGGCATGTTCAGCGATTATTTTAATCCCGACTCGTAGATCTCCAAATCGCAGTGTACGTATAAACAGTACTGCGGCGTAGGATGGTTGTGGTTTTAGCTTGCTAGGTAACGTTTTAAATTATACAAATTCAAACATCACTGAAACTAATAGAATCCTAAATCAAAAGCTAAAGTCGCAAGTGAGGTCATTTTCCTTTCAATTTAAACTGTTAAAAATTCCTACAAAGAAAAAGAATTTGAAAGAAGTCGGTCAATGGCTTTGCATACAAAGTAGTTAATTTAATGTTATACCTAGTAAAATAACAAAAGAACAAAGGTCCGTGAATGGCAATCAAATTGGTGATGAGTCGTGGGATTAACATTTTCAATATTGTGAAATTAGCTAAAATTTTGAAGTTTTCCTGATTTATAAAATAAATTGTGTTAATAACTTACTATGGTCGTTGTTTTTATAATCAATTTCCAGTAATTTATTTTTATTTCGTAATGGTCATGCAAATGTTTTTAATTCTCTTTTTATTATTTTCTTATGACGTGTATTATATGTGTTTACGAAAAAAATGAATATGACTATCTGAAGCCATCACATTTATGAATATTCTTAGCGGAAGAGGACTGAATCAAGGATGTCCACTTATTTTAAATGGACACTGCCGGTATAAAAATAGTATATCGAATTTAAACTATCGTGTGACATATTGATATTATGATAAATTAAAGATAACACGTATTTTTAGTCACTACGCACAATATATTTCGGAGATCTTGGGATTCCATTATCAAGCGTTGGGTAACGTGCGCGATAGTGCACGCGGGTGTGCTGCAGTGCGTGTCACCGCAAGCACCATCATCTAGACAAAACCTATTGAGGTCATCCTCAGCATATTTCTCCTGTCATATAATTTAAACTTTCGTGAGTCATACTGATATTAAATTGCAACGGTTACAATAGGCGTGACATATTTCGACTGCATCGGGCAGTCATTGTCGGACAGACATAGTGGTGTTGTCACCTTCGCGGCTGGGGCATCACTGCCCGAAACATATATTTCTCTAGTCTCCATCCTCTTGTCTTGAAATCCTAGGACAGTTCGACTGTATACTTGAATATACAAATACAATACTTGATAATGATAATGGAATCTATAATAAAAAAAAAAATATATATATATATATATATTATAGGAAATTCTTACACAAATTGACTAAGTCCCGCAGTAAGCTCAAGAAGGCTTATGTAACGGGTACTCAGACAACGATATATATAATATACAAATACATAGAAAACCATGACTCCATGACTCAGGAACAAATATCTGTGTTCATCACACAAATAAATGCCCTTACTGGGATTCGAACCCAGGACCTTCGGCATAGCAGGCAGGGTCACTACCAACTACACCAACCGGTCGTCAAACACGGTATATAACAGTATAAGTATGTTAATTTAATAAGATAAGATACGGGAAGTGATATTTTAACTGTGAATAGGATTACCGGTTTGATGGGGCTCCAGAACTCTACTGCAGCACATTTTAATGCCAACTTTCGCTGTTTGTTATTTTTGATGCTTCGGTAAGCTTTTGTATCTTTACGATAATATTGTCTGAGGCTTTAGAATATTTTGGAACATAATTGTGTTTTTAACGTTGAACCAACGTTGTTACATAATAAAGCCATCTGAATTCCGGAGATGCGTTTAGATCTCATATTATTGTTATACCAAAATATTCTGCTGATTTCTGCAGTAGGGAAATTGTATTGAAAGCCGTGTCTTTGATTTAAGTATATTACATAAACAAATATAATATTTACCCTTAATTCTTAAGGTATTCAGCCTTAGGTATTCAGCCATTTATTTTCTTGTATTGTTCAAAGAAGGTTGTATTAACAAAACATTTGAACTTTCGGTAGCTATACAAAATAAAAACCAACTTCCATCCGCCAAATTATGAATATTGAAAGAGGCCGTAACCATAACGATATTGATGCATTTCAACCTGTGAAGAAAGAGGTTAATTAGCGCCTCGGTTTCTTCGGAAGATGACCATTAGCGTTAAATTATAAATAGATATGTAAAAATCTTTGAACTTTCGGTACCCATACAAAAAAACGACTTCCACCCGCCAAATTGTGAAAAATAAAAGAAGAAATATAGACATTAATGCATTCCGTCGCGATGGAGTCAGAGCTTGCGGTAAAAATATCTTTGAACTTCCAGTAGCCACACAAAACCAAACTGAATTTAACCGTCAAATTGTTAAAAACAAAATTTGTTAATAAATATGTAAAGATATTTGGATATTTGGATATGTTATTAACGGCCTCCTAGCCTAGTTGGTAGTGACCCTGCCTACGAAGCAGGAGGTCCCGGGTTCGAATCCTGGTCAGGGCATTTATTTGTGTGTTTATTACGAATATTTGTTCCTGAGTTATGGATGTTTTCTATGTATTTAAGTATTTATATACGTATATACCTATTATATATATCGTCGTCTAGTACCCACATCACAAGCCTTATTGAGCTTACCGTGGGACTAGGTCGATTTGTGTAAGATTGTCCAATAATATTTATTATTATTTATTTTTCACTTTATTTATTTTTTATCTTAGGTTAGGCTATATAATATGATTATAAAAGTAAAATACAAAAACACATACAAAAACAATACAAAATACATATAAACATATTATAAAAACCTAACCTAGAGTGCCGCCGGCAACGGGGCAGGGCCCAGGCTGCCGGTGGTTAGGGCCGCAGAGAAAGGAACCGCCGGACTATACGCGCTGTGTCCAGGATTACTGCCTTCTGCATCTGACCCTTGATCCATCCACCTAGCGAGAGTCTCTCAAGATGTTGGTCGAGACTCTTCGCTATGAGACCGTTCGCTGAAACGACTATCGGAACAATGATCGTCGAGTCAACATCCCACATGGCGGTTATTTCGTGAGCCAAGTCTAGGTACTTACTGGACTTGTCCTTCTCGGCTTTCACGAGATTCTCGTCATGGGGGATGGTGACGTCGACGAGCACGGCCCGGCGCTGCGATCGATCTACCAGCACGATGTCAGGCTTATTGGCTACAATAGTCCTGTCCGTGATGATAGATCGATCCCAATAGAGCGTGGCACGACCATTTTCGAGAACTGGTGCAGGTGCGTACTTGTAGTACGGCACTTCGTGGTCCACAAGATCGTATTTAAGAGCAAGTTGCTGGTGAATAATCCTGGCTACGAGATTATGTCTGTGCAAGTACTCGCCGTTAGCAAGATGAGAACAACCAGAAATAATATGCCTGAGTGACTCTCCGGGACGGCGGCATGCCCGACAAATGTCGACCGTACCGTCCTTCAGGATATACTTCCGATAGTTATTCGTCATGATAACTTCGTCCGCAATTGCACAGGCAAAACCTTCGGTTTCTCCGAAGAGGTCCCCGAATCGTAACCAGTTCACCGACGCGGGCAGATCTACGTCGGGGCCCATGAGGGCCTTGTAGAACCGCCCGTGTAGCTCTTTGCTCTTCCATACCGTCTTTTATATATTATTATTATTTATTATTATTATTTGGACTTTCAGTAGCCATACAAAGTAGAACCGACTTCCATCCGCCAAATTGTTTAAAACAAAAGAGGCCATAACAAAATTCATGCATTCCGTTTCTATATAGTCAATGGTTGATTCCTTTGAATTCCCTCAGAGAACAGGTAACTAGCAGAAGGTATTTGGACTTCCAGTAGCCATACAAAATAGAACCGACTTCCGCCCGCCAAATTGTTAAAAACAAAAGAGGCCATAACGACATTAATGCATTCCGTCCCTATGGAGTCAGAGGTTCATGATTCCCTCGATTTCCCTCGGAGGGCAGCGGCCATTAGCGCTAAATTATTGCGCGCCCCGCCGCAGTAATCCCGGATAAAGATTTTATTTTTGGTGTAAAATGAAGAGACATCTTTTAGGGGGAGGCGCGAGGAACGAGCGCTAGCGGTTGTACCTACTAACTTTTCTCTTAGGTACTATTCTGATGCCTTGCCTTCTTTCGCTTATAATCCGCCATATTTTTCATGTCGGAAAGTAGTAATTTATCTGAAACTATGTAAATATGTCGTAAAAATATGTATTGTATTTGTTACATGGGTAGATTTTTATTTTGTTGTCGTGGTTCTTTGGGTCCGATTTGTATGAAACACTTTTTCAGACTTTCAGAGCGATTATCTCTGAAAATATTTGATTAATCAAATTTTTATTCAAAGAAACTCGAAGTTATTTGTTAAGACCTATCAAATGATGTACCTAGAGTAGATACTTGGCAAAAAAATTTTTTTGATATTTAGTTACATGTATGCCGTGTGTGCTCGCACTAAACATATTTTTTTTCGCAATTTATATGCAAAACTAAGTAGCGGCACACCAAATACACCTCTAACTGAAATATCGTTATCATATGCTTTATCTTCTTCTTCTTCCAGTGCCATCTCCTACCGGAGGTCGGCTACCATCAAGGCTATACGGACTTTAGACACAGCCGCGTGAAATAATGAACGTGTGCTCTGTTTAAACCAGGTACGAAGATTTTGGAGCCATGAGTTCCGCCTTCGTCCGGATGATCTTTTCCCTTGGATCTTTCCCTGTATTATGAGTTGAAGGAGATCGTACTTCTCGTTTCGCATAATATGACCAAAGTATTGCAGCTTTCGTGTTTTGATGACCTTAAGAATCTCGTCCTCCTTATTCACTAACCGCAGCACTCTCTCGTTAGATACATTTTGAACGCCTCCAAGCGTTTACACATATTTTTTGTCAGTGTCCATGATTCCACTCCGTACAGAAGAACCGAAAAAACATAGCACCGTGCTAAACGCACCCTGGTCGAAATATATATTAGATATGCTTTATAGTTACTGAGTAAAACCGCTGTGACATACGGACGGACAGACGGACTGGACGAAACAATAAGCGGCCCGTTTTTGCCATTTTGGCTACGGAACCCTAAAAATTTGCATATTCGGTACGATAATTTTTAAAGCTTATTTTTTGATTTCCGCCAATGACTTACAGCTTGCGGCGACCAACACAACCGAGGGTTTCTAAGCCGGCCCGTATCAATATGATTTAGCTACAACTCCTACAAGCCACTTGCTTTAACGAACTTTCTTGTTGAGAATTAATTCTCTCGTATAATCGGCCCAAGGATTTTACTTAGTTACTAGTTTTTCGACAACTTCGAGTGGTTTAGTTAATTTGATCCGGTTTTGACGATTAAAGTACTTAAAGTTTGAGAAGACTGTCAAGTTTTTCCGTTGATTAAAATCGGGGCTTCTTGATTACAGAGTTTAAAGATGGTCTTAAAGATGAGCTCGTGTAATGAAATTCTCGTTTATTTTACAAAATACATGGATGGCCTTTAAATTTTAGATAATTGGGCATCAGGTATCAGATTTCGCTTGGTTTTCAGGCCAAGGAAATAGGAAGCTTTATTTTTAAAGGCAAACTGTAAGTTATTTCCGGGATTTGTTTTGGTTAAACTTCATAATTTTGACACATATTTTGTACATTATATTTTCTACTTTTTTGGTTTAAAATATAAAGTAGATATTACGACACTGTAATTTTTTTTAAGCTAAGCGTGTTAAGCTTGGAACTCCCTGCCCCTACACATCAAGCGCGCGCAATCTCTTGCTATTTTTAAAAAACTGCATAAAGATCATTACCTGTCTCTCCCGTAATATATACATACATATATACACGGTGCTCGTGAGCATTGCGAGAGATTTTAACAGCGTATTCCTGAGGCTAAGAGAAACAAAAAATGTCAATATTCTTACCTATTTTTTTTCTTTCTATCTGCTTCTTTATCACTGTATGGCTTGTATGTTGCTGCTATAAGGATATTATATGTATATATCGTCGCTATACTTACTCAACCTCATATGTACAGCAATCATTTGATGGAAATGTCACCTTTCTGTCACTAGGAAGACGGGTGTTTTCTCTATCAAATGAGATTTGCAGCTACGAGGTTGAGTAAGTATAGCGACGATATGTAAGCATATTCATGTCTATTTATACTACATACATATGTGTATGTTTACTTTTTCGTCTTTTGCAACGCCTACTCTTCAAGGTTTTAATGTTTCCGCTACCCAAAGGTTGTTTGGAAGAGATCGCATTTCAACGATAAACCGCCTGTTTGCCTCTGCGTTAATCAAATGTTTTTACCTTGTAAATGCTTTCTTGTACTGAGGTGTGCAATGAACAATATTCTATCTATCTATCTAAGCTTTGAAAACTAACCTCCTTTGAGATTGACAATGCTCTCGTGGTCCCGGAGAAAGACAGGCTACGGTTCTTCTAACCTCGCGGGTTTTACAAACTACCCGCATTTGGTCTTGATGGTTATTAACTTTAACATTTTACGCAATGTAACATCTATCGACACACTATGCTCACGATGTTCGATTTTTGAGCTGACGATATTCGTTTACGGATATCTGAGGCCTTACCATGACGTCTTAACGCGATTTAGTTGACGACCTAAACTGAGTCGCTTCCATACAACTGAGCCTTAACTAAACCTACAATGAACATCGAAGGGATCTTATATCAAAAACTACCGAAAATGTTTTAAAACACTTTTGTTACTCATGACAATTGTCATAAACTCTTCACCAAAAAATTACGTATTTATCGGCGATTGATGTGATAATTTTATTCAAAATATCAAGGAGATGGGAAACAAACACACAGCACGCCCGATGATAAGCGGTTTTCTCAGTTAATGGATGCCTAAAACTAGCCAGTAATTAAATCATTTTTAGAATTCTCACACATTGTCGGCGTGGTGACACAAGAAGAAACCTCAGTGACACTATAAATAAGTATTCCTCCACGGTACCGTTTGGTGGTACAATGTATGGGAGCGTCATGATTAAGGTAGCTGTTGTAAAAACTGCGGTTGGACTAAACGTCAAAGAAACGCAACAAAGAGAACAAAGAACCAATTTATAAATTTAAAGAGATGTCATATTCTACAGAAAAAGTGCCCAGCCCTGCTTACCGCGGACCTTGGTCACTTTTTCTGTAGTATATGACATCTCTTTCAATTTATAGTTTATATAATAATATAGTAGTGTTAATACTTAAAAACATTACCCTAAACATTTATTATAAATAATAAATGATTTAGTTCATGCTTTACAATTGTAAAGAACTAATTTCGTGTTTTTATGTAATGTTTGTTTGTAAATAAATAATTCATATTCCCCATTAGCAGAACAAGACTCCATTATAAATTAAAATCTAAAATGTGCCCGTCACTGCGTCTCACATAATTCCTCCTTACGCAACGGAGACTATAAATCTAGGATGTTTTCTCAAAATTAACGTCTCCGCTAAAGAATTCTCATTTTATATTCGGGCCTTGATTTTCTTAGGCAGATCCAAAAAGGGCGGGGCTGGTTTTAGAGCCATTACTAAGATAAATTACAGCTGTGTTGCTCGCGGCGTAATCCTCTTAAGGTAAGCGCTTAGGGGAAAAATAACAAACAATGTTTTGCCTCAGCGGTCGGTGGCTAGCTTCGTCGTTCTTGGAAATGGATAAGTAATACCTGTAGGTACTCGTATAATTGAAAAATGTGCTTGTTTTGAGTAAAAAGCACCACTTTGTCCTTTTATAATAAGGTTGGTTTCTGAATAAATCTTTATGGCTTAACGGCAACCGATAAAGTAGCCTTTTACAAAAACGATGACAAATATATTCCTGTATATGTATTTCTTTGCGGGTGAATTATAGATCGACTTGCTAGAATAAAACAGTTGAATATAAACCCAATATTCAGCCTTTTTACTCGGGCCTTACCATGACGTCTTAACGCGATTCAGTTGACGACCTAAACTGAGTCGCTGCCATAGAACTCTGGACTTATCATGACGTCTTAACGCGATTCAGTTGACGACCTAAACCGAGTCGCTGCCATACAACTGGGGACTTGTCATGGAGTCTTCGTCGTCTTCGCGATTCAGTTTAGGTTCTTAACTGTGCTCTTAAATGGAGAGGCACCTGAGCATAGTTAAGAATCTAAACTGAATCGCGTTAAGACGTCATGGTAGGGCTCTTGAACTCAAAGTATTAGTAGGGTAAAGCTAGGGTAAGATAAATTAATTTTTAGTTCAACTGTGAAGGGAGGGCAGCGCCGTCATCAAATCCGAGTCATAGGTACTACTGCTGTTGCTTTATGATAATAAATCTATCTGTACTGTAGCACTATTAAAACTGACAGAATGGCTTCTGGCCTAAGACCTACTAACTAGCAAAATTGCACACTGTACAGTCGCCATCATGGATATTGAAGCGGCCACGTCAAAAGTATCTGAACAAGCACTCTAACGCTTATCATTAATTTAAAAGTATGACTAATTTGGACGTATTCCTTAAAGGTAATTCGGCTACCATCTACACACTTACCAAATCGTGTCATGACACGCTGTCTTTTAAATTACTGACGAATGCGGCCTTGTACACAAACAGGAGGAAGATCAAGCCGCCGTTACTACATCTGGTTAATTATTGATGGCTCTGATGTGTCTCAGCATCAGCATATATTATTTACTCGCAAAACCTATTTTCATAATAGATTTACGGTTTGTGTCTTTTTGTTTACGACATTCGATATAATTGGGTACTAAGCCTATGGAACGCTCCGTGCGAATTTAAATCTATCGTCTTTTGTCTCGTGTTCGTACTGAACCGACTCATGGGCTGCCCATATTTCCCGCACACGCCACCGCCAGTATTATATAATATTTATGCCACACCTGGCCATAAAACGCCTTTTTCCGCACGCTACGCGTACGGAAAAAGCCGATTTCTGCCCAAGTGTAGGCATAAAATTATGTACCTAACACGTGAGGTAATAAATAAAGCCCTTGATTGCATATTTACGTCCCTCGCTTGCAGCTCGGGTCGCAAACATCTGCGATCTCAGCCTTTCTTTGTTTTATCGCACTAGTTAGGTAATGTACTATTCTAATCGTAGGCAGAATCTTACAGAGGGTCAGAAGTCCAAACTAAAGGTTTGCCAACGAGCAATGGAGCACAGCAGATTAGGTGTCTCGAGGATGGATCGCATCTGAAACTACGCTGCGGTCTAAAAACGCATATAATAATATTTAGGCGAGAAGACTGCCAGGCTAAAATGGGACTGGGCCGGCGACGTCCGTCGCATGCATCCGGATAGGTGGGCTAATAAAACTACCAGATCATGAGATTTGGTTCAACCAAAAATCGTTTAAGTTTTTGAAAGCATATTAATATCAGATCTAACAAAATGAGAGCCTAAAAGTCTCCGACCTAAAATTAATAACTAAATCTAGGCTTTGCCTAAAGTTTAGGAATATTAATATTTTAGGCCATAAATTAGCGAAAGTTGGCTCGGTCTTTAGTGATCGAAATTTACGAAAAAACTTTAATTAAAATAAAAGCGATAAAAGTCGGGCTACGAGTATCTGTTGATTTATTTCAATTTTGATTTATATGTTATGATTTCTTCCGTCTTGTCTGTTCTCATCTATTGTAATTAATGTGAAATTGTGGAATATGTTTCGATTTATCTGATACCAGATAAATTAGCTTTAGATGTTAGTATGAGGAAGATCAAAAAATCTCGTTGCGTGAGGTTTAAGTATGACTCATACTATTCCGATCCGGAGCGTAGCCAAGATGCCAATCACTTACGCTACAAAACGTATCGTAGTTATTCCTCTGTATCAGTCTACCTTATTGGTGCGATAATGACAGTTGCGTTTCATTTGCGTCTGAGCGTTAGCGATTGGCATCTTGGCACGCCGATCTGGGAAAATCTGTCAGTTTCTATAAAACTAACGAACTAAAAAAACGTCACCTGTGATTCTTTCTATAGAAACTGTTAGATCGTCCCGGATCGGATTGGATTTGGATTAGTGTCAGTCATCCTTTATGCGACAACAGTAGAACCTTAATAGATAGCGACAGCTATGCTTGTAACCCGGGTAGTAGAAAACGGCTACGCTACTTCCAGCCTGTCATAAAAGGCGAATAGAACGGACGAAAGGAGTCCTCAAGGTCTCAATAAGGAATGCTATCGTCAAAAACAAAAGGTAAACACAAGCGTAACCCAAGGGCGGCACTGGTGCGTTTCACTGGAGATCTCAGGGCTGCCCTGACTGCGTTGAAGAAGACCAACGGAGCATTTTTAGTCGGTGAGAGTCCGACATAGCTTCTGCACTGACCCTGCGGTGCAAAAGTATCCATAATGGATTTTCTGCTCAAAAAGGTAGCAACAACTGCAAATGCCCCATCAAACATTTACCGTAGTCTTACGAGTAAATATAAGTCATGTTTAGAATAACTAAGGCGTCGGAGATGAATTAGCTATGGACGGTATAACATGGAGTGATGTTCGTACGAGGCTCACAAATCCGTCGTGAGTGGGGTTACACGACAACAGTAAAACGTTAATAGGTAGCCACAGCTGCAGACCCGCAGTAGCGTAAGCGTTGTCGTCAACGTGCTCGAGATATTAAATGCCTAATTCAAATGTTTTTAACATGGATAAGGGTCTCGATACGATTGTGGTACTCAAATTGACATTAATTTTTTTCACTGGTCTATTTTTTGATGCAGATTTATTTCATGTAAAAAAGTCGTTTTTTATTTTATACGGCATCGTCGACGAAGTGACGTCATTTCTACGATACAGCATACAAAAATAACACTTTTGTATGAAATAAAATTAAATAAAATCCAAAATTTTCACATGAAATCGGGGTGGAATTTAAAAAAATAATATACAGTTGGGTTTAGATTTTTAGTGGCTATTTGACTGCATCTTAAAATAGACCAGTGAAATAAATTATTTGTCAATTCTTATTTACGTTAATTCGTGAAGTATGACAATTGCAAAGCACGAATCAAATTATTTATAACCAATAACAAATAAGGTTAATAAATGTTTTGATTTATGTTTTTTTTTTGACGTTGTCAAACTATATTAACTATTAACTATATTGTTTTGTGAATTTGCATGGCTTTATTCTATTTTACCTATAGTTGTTCTAATATTTTGTAATCATGTTTTGTTATGGTATGTGACAATAAACTATTCTTATTCTTATTATTATTCTTATTAATTATAAAACACTACAGAAAAGTGACTAAGGCCCTGGTGAGCAGGGCTGGAATCGAACGACCTCCTGTTTTCGTGGCAGACGCCCTGTCCACTGGGCTACCTGGTCCGTGAAATATGAATTGATTTTGATGTTTTTTTTACACAAGGATTTTCTTTCAATCTTGGATTTGATCTGATAAAGGGTCCTTGCGTAACATCTTGATCATGAAAAGCACGTGCATGGTATTTTTTTCTGTTTATTAAATTAATTTGCCATAGCTGTTATCTGCATGCTGATAAAGACATGTAAGTTGAATGATGCTATCAATTTCAGTATCTTTACTGCCAAGCTCACACTGTGAGGTGTTAAAAAGATAGCCAGAGAGGGTGTTTACATAATACAGCTAATGGATTTAAAGCAGACAGGTTACTGCGTCCCGTCCCAAATTCACTCGCGATTCAAAAATTCACTCGTTAAATATGTACCGTTCTGGAAAAAGTAATGCGAACGAAAGTGCCAGACGGAGTTATGAGGTACATAAAGTAGACAATCAAAGTTAGGTTTTTACTGCATGCATAATGCGGCTGGCAATTTAGGTTTGAATGTATTTGCAACGTGAGTTTGCGGGGATTTGAATTAGTGTATTCATGTTGTTGCTTTATGATATTAAATTGCCATTGAGACTGCTGGGCTCTAGGGGTCTACTACGATTACCTAACGAGATTCAGTTTAGAACCTAAACTGAGTCGCTGCTATACAACTGGGGCCTTACCATGACGTCTTAACGCGATTCAGTTTAGATTCTTAACTGTGCTCAGTTGTATGGCAGCGACTCAGTTTAGGTCGTCAAGTGAATAGCGTTATTACGTCATGTTAAGGCCCTTGAGGAGGCCCCTGGATAAGGACCATGACGTCTTAACGTGATTCAGTTTAGGCTCAGTTATATAGAAGCGAATCAGTTTAGGTCGTCAACTGAACCGCGTTAAGACGTTATGGTGAGGTCTCTGAGCACAGTGAAGAACCTAAATTGAATCGCGTTAAGACGTCATGATAAGGTTTCTGGTGTAACGAGGCCTTTGCGATTTGCGATACAACGAGGAAACACCGCCAGCATCCGAGAGGTATGGGCACCGCGGATGCATATCGTTTAGTGTGGTAGGGCACAGCACAAAATCTGGAGCAAAATCTCGCTCAAATCTGGAGCAGAGCCCATCTGGGGAAGAACAGAAACACAACACTATGAGGAGGGTCTAGTGTTATTAAACTGCGGTTTTCTGTAAGGTGGTGGTACTTCCCCAGATGGGCTTTGCTCCATATTTGAGCGAGACGACATTCGTTGTGCTGCGCGCTTTTGCGCCCTATGATATGATTTAATTATCATCCTAGAACGCAATGGAATTCTACAAAGTACACCAGTCGGGGCGTCGCGGGATGATATTATAAATGCCATAATTAAGGCGTGCCCTTATCACGACGCTCGCGCGGCTCAAAGACGCCGTTATTATGCGTCACGGGAGACGAGGGACGCCAGGTGCGGAAGTAGGTAGGAACTGTTTCTGTTTTCTGTTGTCTGTTCTGATTTCTGTTAATACACAACACGTATTTTCCTTCATTGTTATTACGTTTGGACAGACAATCAGTCGATCCAAAATGTTCAACTCAAATTATAACTAGTCAAGGAATACTATTTTCTTCTATTACCGCGATTGTTAATCAGTGAAATTAAACACTTTAGAATGGATTAATCGCGTTTATTAACACTATGGTGATGGTCATCATCTTATCCGCCTTAACTCTTAAAAAGACTGGAAACGTAGGATCATGGTGTTAATAAAAGCGATTAATCCGTTCCAAAGTGTTTAATGTCAATAGTCAAGGAATCTTAAACAATACTTAATTAACTTTTTATTTCACTGTAGCCCGGGGATATTTAATGTTACATATTTACTTTTGAAACAAAAACAATGTAGCCTGCAGTGCTAGGTTATCTATTTCTTATACATATCAAATTATTTATTTTCCACCCTAGAACGCAATGGACGGGGCATCCCGGTGGAGTCGGGTGTCGCGGGATGACATTATAAAGGCCATAATTAAGAAGTGCCCTTATCACGCCGGCCGCGCGGCTCAAAGACGCCGTTATTATGCGTCGCGCAAGACGAGGGACGCCAGGTGTGGAAATAGGCAGAAACTGAATCGAGAACGCGGTGAAACTGTTTGCATTTCCGAGTGTCAGCTAATGCACTTTGCGTACCTATTATAATTAATGATGAGTTATAAGGATGGCTTAATTATGACAATTGAGGACTTTTTAAGACACAAATTGTATAAATACAAAATGAACCAGGAGTCATTCAAGTACATTTTCAAGTAGAGTGAATTGCAGTAATTTCGAAAATCACATAAAGTTCACCCATAATGCCATCATCATAGACTCATTTTGAAATGACTCCGTTTTTTGAAATAAGTATGAAATTATACCAATGCACCCTACATTACACCAAAGCGATGAAACGCACTAAAATGAATAATTAATAACATTCGTGTAAATATTGTGTTTTGAGACACTCAATTCTAAGGAACGAATTAAGGAGGACTCACACTAGAACGGGACGGGACGGGACGAGACGGAACGGGACGGGACGAGACGGGACGGGACGGGACGAGACGGGACGGGACGGGACGAGACGGGACGGGACGGCAAGAGATGGGACGGGAAAATCTGTCCATTTCTATAGAAATCGTCACGTGACATCCGAGGGCTCCGAGCTATCACGTGATTCTTTCCATATAAATTGACAGATTTTCCCGTCCCGTCCCATCCCGTGCTAGTGTGAGTCATCCTTTACCTCTATAAAATCTTACCGACTGCATCAGTCGAGGCGTAGCGGGACATTATAAAGGCAATAATTAAGAAGTGCCCTTATCACGCCGCCCGCGCGGCTCTAAGACGCCATTACTAAGCGTCACGGAAGACGAAGGACGCCAGGTGCGGAGGTAGGCTAAACCGAGAGTGGTGATTTTTTTTTGCAATTCTGGTTTTCAGCTGCACTTTCCGAACTGAAATTATAAAATCAGTTGAAATCAACGACAGGCACCACTTACTTACTTAGTACTTTCTTAACGGTAGATATTGCTAAGTGCCCCCCTAAGGCGCATATGAGGAGGGATGTGGTGGAGAAATTCGGGGCCACGGGTGTGGTCTTGTTAGCTCAGTTGGAAGAGCGATGAGCTGGTATCTCAGAGTCGCAGGTTCGAGTCCTGTCCCACTTATCCACTTTTCCTTATTTTCTGAGAAATTAACTGAAACTGAAGACTATATATCACTCTAAAGTGCATATTATGCACTTTAGAGTGATTGCAATGTTTTAAAGTTATGTCCTTCCCTGTGTAATATTGAAGTTGTGCAGCAATAAACTTGTGTACAAAGTTACTCGTATCCGTATTCTTATCTGTTGTTTTAAACTGTTTTTAGGGTTCCGTCCCTCAAAAGGAAAAACGGAACACTTATAGAATCACTTTATCCGTCTGTCTGTCAAGACCCTTTATCTCGGACACGCATAGAGATAGCATGTTGAAATTAATACCACATATAGAAATCAACGGTCCCTCAAAGCTGCGAAAAAATCAAATCTCTACATCAACGCAATCAAAAGATACGGCCGTTTATAACGCATTTCCCATACATTCGCCATTGAAACAAAATGTATAGGGTACTTCCCGTTGACCTAGAATCACAAAATTTAGCAAAAAGCAAGAAATTTTAGCACAAGTACAGGAGAAAATCCGAAAACCGTATAATTGCCGTACACTGAGAGTTCCGTGCCAACTTTGTGCGGAACCCTCGGTGGGCAAGTCCGACTCGCTCTTGACTGGTTTTATTAATAATTCGTTATTTAAATCAGTGATTTATAATGAATTCGCTTTTCAGTTTACGATTACGATAGTACAAAACTTATTCCACTCTTGAGCTGTCTATTATTACTCTGTCTATTATTTTGAATAAAAAAATAATAAAATAAATTAATAAATTATGAAGTGGTCATCGTTGCCATGGATATAAGCAACATCAAAAGAGCCACTAAGTGCCAGCCGTCGATTTGCCTAAACCACGTCCACTTAACTTGTTTATTTTCCTATAGAAAAATAAATGTAACGCTATACTTGCTTATTTATATTGAGATCTCGAAAGTACACAAAAAATTGTTTGTGTTTAAAACCGTTATTTTATTAAAATATAATAATAGACTCCCCTGGAAAGAGGAGGATGTTTATAGGCGTATGATGGCGTGTCTTCTTTTTAAACCACGTCGGTGGCGTTCAAACATACGGACCGCTTAATTTTTGTTTCTTCTTGCTGCCTTTTTTAACTCGTCAGACTCGTTTTAATAGATGGATAAAGAATAAAGTAGGGTACTTTTATTCTATGTACACGTGCTTCTACTAATGCAAGTACACCCACTCCACGTTGGGGGTGGGTCCACTCACATTTGCTATTAGACTTGTTCTGTAACGTGCATTCTTTTTTAGATGGAAGGCAAATTAGTAATCAATGAGTCCATTTTTTTTTTGTTTAATTGAATATATTCCACCACGCGGTCCTTTTAAATTCAATTGAATTTTTATTTTGATATACCCGAATAAACTTACGACATTGCTATCAAAGTTTAGTCAGAGCGATTTTAGAATAGTTGTCGGATGTTTAAAATCTGTTCGCGAGTCCCCTTGCCTGTGGCAAAACCAGCCTGTTCTTACGGGATTTGCCAGTCTAGAAAGTGTCGAATTCTTTTGTTTAAAATATGTAGCATCCTTACTGGCGTGGGATATAAGCGCCAGGGTTCTGTAGTTAAAAAATCATTTACTTGGTGAGATATTAATATACTTAGACCGGGTTACTCACGTCTATAAAGCCGAAAACAGCTCGACATGTTTCGGGACGGTCCGCGCCCCATAATCATGAGTGAGAAGCGCTTGCCGCGATTGCCCTGCGCACATATAATATAATAATATGTCTAATATGTGTATATATATAATATGTCTAATACTCACGGGAGTTTTCTACTTGGTGAGACTCAAAATAGGCAAGATTTTGTATCGGTATTTAGTATACTTTGGTAATTTATGAAAAAAATCTACTCTTACTAGGATGAGGCGGGATGGGACGATCTGTCAATTTCTATAGAAAGAATCACGTAATAGCTCGGAGCCCTCGGATGTCACGTGACGTTTTCTATAGAAACTGACAGATCGCCCCGTATCGCCCCGTCCTAATGCGAGTCGTTCTTTATCCTTATTCTTCAAGATTTTGGACCGAACAACTATAGTATGGATTACAGATTCATCAAGTACTCACTGGCCCTAGCCGAATATACCATCTTTACACGAAACGATAAACTCCTGTCAAACATTTACTACCGTTTTATTCCATCCCTTTACAACCTACTCTTTGGGCCATCGCCATGTTTGCCCCTAATTGTTTGACGGCGCTGTAAAGGCGGTGTTTCGTTTATCCGGCGCTCTTAAAGCTGAATTAGGATGTTTGATAGTGGAATGACGAATGCCGTGAATATTTGAGGAGTTTCTGCGTAAAGGAACGTAACCTAGTCGGTAGACTGTTTACAAAGGCGGTATTCGAATCTGAAATGATTTTGTGCCTTAGTTGTTCCCTCGTGTCCAGTGGGTGCAAAACTTTGACAAAACTTGTTAATAATTGGAAATTATAGAGTGCTAACAGCCAAGAAAATATTATCATTAAGGTTTTGTCAAAGTTTTGCTGAAGTTTCACATTTTCCCTGTTCACTGCGTTATGTCTGAAGATTGCATATGACCGCATATCCGGTTTTTGGACAATTGGACCGCCCCGTAGAGACTAAACATTGCAGCCCTCTTGATTGTTTCGCTCCACCGTACTGGTATTTTCCCTCTGCTGCGTTTGCCTTTACTACACTAGTAACACAGTACATATCAGTTACATAATTCACTATCTAGCTCGTATTTTCAGTATAATATCTATGTTTTTTCTGCAATTAACCGACAGTGTGGTTAACTTTAGGTCGAAAACGTCACTTATACAGTCGAGTTGATTAATATTAATCAATATATTTCAACTTCACGTATTTTTATCACAATAGGCGTGGCATGTTTCGACTGCATCGGGCAGTCATCTTCGGACAGACAGAGTGGTGTTATCACCTTCGCGACTCGGGCCGCTATACATCACAACATGTCACGCCAATTGTTATATAAATACGTGAGTGTTAACCATTGCAATTTAATATCAGTATGACTCACGAAAGTTTAAATTATATATTTCAACTTCATTGCACATCCGTTATTTATACAAGACAAATGTTGGTTCAGTTTTTAGGCCTTCACATGCTATATATTTATTTCAATAACAACAAATTGAAATAAAGACCTTAAAATAACGGATTTAGGCCTTTGTATTGCAATGGAGTTGGTAGCCTAAATACAACGCTGAACTTATCGAATTGTTATCGATACATACCCCTGACGATTTTTTATCTGCTATTCCTGGCAACATTGCCTGAGTCATTTGTCAATTTAGTCTGCCGATCTGTGGACGTGTTTACTTACGGTTGATACTCAAGATGGCGAAAGTCTCCAGAATGCCTTTTTTGTCTTTTGTCCGTTTAGTTGTTTTATATTGATAGCGTTGTATGTAGTGAACTAACGAAAAAGTGGGCAGGTAATGAAGATGAGCTCTTGAGACGCGTCTTACCATTGTTTTGTGATCACCCGGTAGTTCCAAGGTCAAGCTGCCTCGTGCCCCTTCAAACCTTTGTAAAGAAGCTATATCCTTACCAAGGCACTCACCGGTTTAAGTCGCTCTAAAAGCAAAGTTACGTGCATTGTAGTCCATCAATACCTTGACACTGGCAAAATTATCCGACTGGTCAGACGCCATTTTTTTTAACTGAGCTGAACAGAAAGACAACAATTCAGTTTATAATTAATAAAACCTACATAAACTGTGCGATAAAGTCCAGAAACCCTACAAATTGCGATGTATGCAAAGAAAGCACACGTTAGGGTACATAATTGGTTTTCCCATCAGCTTTACTTATGATACTCGCATTCGCTTGTACGAGTTACTCGACTCAACTATAGGCTAGTATCCAGGTTACACAAACCTATAAGGGCTACGTGCACCACCCGAGGTTAGCCACATAACCCTGAGTTACGTGTTTTATTATATGGAATTTGAAAGCTTAACTCCGGTTTAGTGGCTAACTCTGGATGGTGCAAGTGGGCCTATGTAATTTTAGTGGTAAACTCATAAACTCAATTAGAGAGAGTTCTAGCTATTTACCGGCTTAAGCCATGGCTCAGGGAACTTAGGGTCCACTTTGGCAACTAATCCCAAGATTTGACGTAGGCGCTAGTTTTACGAAAGCGACTGCCATCTGACCTTCCAACCCAGAGGGTAAACTAGGCCTTATTGGGATTACTCCGGTTTCCTCACGATGTTTTCCTTCACCGAAAAGCGATTGGTAAATATCAAATGATATTTCGTACATAAGTTCCGAAAAACTCATTGGTACGACAGGATTTGAACCCGAGACCTTCGGATTGAAAGTCTCACGTCACGCTGGGCCACCAACGCTCTCCAAACGCTCTCCTTACCGGGCGTTTTTCGTTGAAAAAATAAAATATAATAAATCTTCTCGCAATGTGTCTGATAACTTAAGTAGTCATAATTTAAACTTTCGTGAGTCATACTGACATTAAATTGCAACGGTTAACCTTCACGTATTTTTATCACAATAGACGTGACATGTTTCGACTGCATCGGGCAGTCATCGTCGGACAGAGTGGTGTTGTCACCTTCGCGGCTCGGGCATCACTGCCTATGATAAAAATACGTGAGTGTTAGTAAACGTTGCAATGTAACTTTAGTAGTACATACTCGAGATATTTAACGATATGACAGACAGACAGACAGACTGAGTTGCACCATAAGGATTCCTTTTTTATCATTTTGATACGGAACCCTAAAACGCACATTTCATACTTTTTCAATTATGGACAATGCCAGTCAAGTCGCAGTACAAGTAAACTCGCTCGTCACTCATAACACACCTTTGCATCGGCAACTACAGAAGTATTGCCCGATATCGCCCCCCAGAGACCCATTGGCGGTTCGTAAACGGTTCCACCCGACAAACTCGTGGCAAGACAATTTCCCCAATATGAAAAGGTTTTCAATTGCTACCGGCTATTACCTCAGGTGTGCTGTAAAGGTTATTTGTAGGACAAATATGAAGTAAAGCATAACGATTAGGCGTCGGTGGTCTACCGACGTTGTATGTTGTTACAGCCAACAAATTATAATTACTGTTTAAAACGAGATATTTATCATGTATATTTGTTTTTGTGAGCCCCCGATTTTCCGGCACTGTTACAAGTGCCAGATCATAAATATTGGGAGCTCACAAAAACATAATATATATGATAAATAACTCTTTTTTAATGATCATGTAAGCTTAAAAACTTATATAATACTACTATTATTATTCTGGGTGCGCCAAATATTTCGCAGAATATTTTATGTTTTAATTAGATATTAACCTACTCACCCGTAGGTTAATATCTAATTAACACATACCAATTTAGTTATATTTTCTATTCGCTCTGCAATAATAATAATTATACCGTCTCAAATCTTACAGAAAGTGTGATATGTAATTTTTTTTTATGCTATATGTGGCAAACGAGCAAACGAATCGCCTGATGGTAAGCGATTAACGTCGTCCATGGACACCTGCAACACCAGAGGTGTCGCAAGTGCGTTGCCGGCCTTTAAGGTTTTCTTGAAGGTTTATAAAATATTATTGAAGGTTTATCTATACATATAAAAGGAAAAGTCCTGACTGACTGACTCACTGATCAACGCACAGCCGAAACTACTAAACGTATGATCCTGAAATTTTCACATTACGTTAGGTGTTTAACGAAGGTAACGAATAAGAAAGGATTTTGAAAAAATCATCTTCTAAGGGGGTTAAATCGGGGTTGAAAGTTTGTATGGAAGAAAGTTTCTTTTTTTAGATAGAGACTCAAAAGTTGGTGTAGAGGTTTGTTATTAAAATACAAAAAAAGTAATTTTAGCGTTTTGGAAAAATCAACCCCAAAAGGGGTGAAAATTGTGTTAAAAGTTTGTATGGCGGAAGCGTTTCCCTTTTAGTTATAGACTACAAACTTTGTGAAAAGAATCCTCATTAGAGTTTACAAAAAGTAATTTCAGCGATTTTGAAAATTCGACCCTTATAAGGGTGAAAAGGGTGTTGAAAGTTTGTATGGCGGAAGGTTTTCTGTTTAGCTAGAGACTTTATTTTATGTGTAAAGGTTTCTCATCACAATACAAAAAAGGTGTTTTTATCTATAATAATATATAAAAAGAAACTGACTGACTGAATGACTAACTGACTGACTGACATATCAACGCACAGCCCAAACCGCTGGTCCTAGAGATACCAAATTTGAATCGTAGGTTCCTTATAAAGTCTAGAGGTGCACCAAGAAAGGATTTTTCAAAATTCAATCCCCTAAGGGGGTGATTTGGAAGTCCAAAGTTTTTATGGGGAAACAAGATTAGTTGGCCTATTCCATTTGAAACTTTACAGGAGTATTTATAAAGATAAATGAGGTAGCACGTGTTTCAGGTTTTTTGAGAATTCAACCCATATAAGGGGGAAAAGGGGTGAAAAAGTAAAAAAAACAACATGGGTATCGTTTTCTGGTTTATCGGGTCGCTGATTACAAAAACAACGACGATTTTAAAATCTAACGTGGCGATTGTGAAATACCATTTTCCCTGTTGGGGCGCGAGGAGGTCGAACTCTAAAAATATAAATATGGGTGTCGTTTTGTTGTTTAGTTCTGGTTCTATAGATTCCAAACTTAACACTTAGGTTCCGTAGGGATGCACAAACAAAGGAGTTTTCAAAATTCACCTCCAAAGGGGGAGAAATGACGGTACAAACTACGAGTATGTATGGGGAAAAATGATAAGTTAAACTATTTTATTCAAAACTATACAAGAGTATTTCTAAAGATAAATGAGTAAATACGTGTATTTGATTTTTTGAGAATTAAACCCCTAAGAGGGCAAAAAGGGGTAACAAAGTCAAAAAACATCATGATTATCGTTGTTACGGCACCCTAATGCAACGTACCTCCGAGGGGAGTGCACCGCGCGGGGGAGGCAGACACATCTAATTATGCATGTCACTCTTCGCCGTTCACAGTTAACGAGCGCACATACACTTAAGACTTTTTACAACTCAAAATTATTTTTCATACAGTAAAACTACATGTACTTAACTTATTTTGCATTAAAGTAAATGAAATTTAATCTGCATACATTATTGAAGCATCCAGTCATCTTCCATACATCACGCATTCAAAATCCAAAAAGCAGCTGACGCCATAGTCTACATGGTCCTTCATCGAGCCAAATATACAAGAATCAAGCCCTACATGGAGTTCAGGATGTGTTAACCAGCTGAGCCGAAGAGTCAAGCCATTATGATGCAATATTTATGAAGACATCGAAACATATGTGAAACAAAAGCCGTTAAGTGGAAAGGATTGATTGAAATTAAAGTGGAATTTAAGGCCGATACGAGTGGTTAAAGAGTGAGTTCTTTCCAAACTGTTACCTTTATGGCGTTAACTAGGTACGTAAAACATTACATACATTTATAGTTCATTATTACGAATATTAAGTGCAATTTAAGTTTCAACTTAACGGTAAATAGTTCATAGCAAATATTCAATACATTACTGCATTCCATTATGTGCATTTTTCATTTGAAATCAAACATTTAAATCGTAAATCATAAGATAGCAAGTGCAAGTAATTCGTGAATTTGAAATAATTAGTTGTTTTCCTTATCGCTGCATAGGTGGGTACTTTGTCTCCAAGCGCACTTGTTACTAGCCGGCCGGCCGGCGGTCGCAGCTAAGCGAATTTCACCCGAATGCGCGTTGCATTTTAACGCAAACAACTTATGCAACTAATAACTCATTATATTTAAATGTGAAATGCAATCGTATTGCATTTGTTTGCATGTATAAAGCTTATACAAAGTATTCTAGCTAATCAAATCATATGTAATTTAATACTTTATTTGAATGGATTAATTCATATACAATTTAATAGTAATTCATATACAATTTAATAGCAATTCATATACAATTTTAAATCATTTCATAATTAAGTTCATACGTACAAACAACGGATAGTAACCCATTTTCCCATAGCCTAAAACAATGTCAGACTTAAAGGATTTAATACGTAAGCGGGGCGCACTTAAGGGGAGGTTAACCAATTTCATTAACTATGTAGAAAAGTTAGATTCTTTAACGTCATTGCAAGTTATTGAGCTTCAAGCGCGTTTAAGCAAAATGGACGCGCTTTATACACAATTTGAGGAAATTCAATCAGAAATTGATATTTTAGTTGATGAAAATGAATTGGTCTTACACTCAGCCGCCCGCACAGAGTTTGAAGATTTGTTTTACGCGAACATTGCCCTTGCGCAGGAGATCTTAAACGCCAATAAGCCTGTTAAGGATGATGATAATTCTTCCAGTGCCTCGTACGTTTCAGGTGACGCTGAGGTGCACACACGCACGAGTCATAAGGTGGTACACGCAAGCACTCGAGGTATTAAGCTACCGACAATCCAGATCCCCAAATTCAGCGGTCAGTACGAGGAGTGGTTGGAGTTTCACGATTTGTTCGTCTCTTTGATACATGAACATACGGCGATCTCGGATATACAGAAGTTTCATTACTTAAGGGCTTCCCTGGAAGGGGCCGCTGCGCAGGTAATCAAATCTTTAGAGTTTTCAGCTCGCAATTATAGAATCGCTTGGGATTTGTTGTGCGACAGGTTTGACAATAAGCGTATTCTCATTCAAAATCACATTCAAGCGCTGTTTGCTTTAGAACAACATAAAAAAGAATCACATCAGTCAATTCGTAAAATAATAGACACTTTTACCAAAAATTTAAGAGCCTTAGAGACTCTCGGAGAACCCACCACTTCATGGGACACTCTCATTATTTATATTATGAGTACAAAATTAGATTCAAGGACATTGCGGGAATGGGAAGAGCATAAATCCGATTTAAAAAGCATTAAATTAGACGATTTCACTTCGTTCTTGAAAAACAAAGCCGATTTACTTGAAACGTTACACATGAGTAATAATAATACACATTTCAGCGCCAAAGCTGACAGACACAAATCTGCCGAGTACGCCAAAAGTCTCGCAGCAGTCACATCACAACCAACATATGCGTCATACAATTATAGCTGCCCCTTGTGCAAGCAAAACCATCGCATTTATCGATGTGAGCAGTTTCTAGGACAACCTGTCAACGAGAGAGCAGAATCGGTTAGGAGGCTCAAGTTATGTGAAAATTGCCTGCGCCCCGGTCATCAAGCTCGCGTTTGCAGATTGGGCCCATGCATGAAATGCTCACAAAAACATAATTCAGTTCTTCATCCAGATATTGCGTCAGGATCATCTGAGCCATCAGTTGTGAGTGCGACGTCGCTCTCAGTCCAATCGACAGGGCGAGGCGCGCTCTCAACTGCCGTGATCTACATGTACGACAAGGATAACCACCGCCATGAAGTAAGAGCCTTTCTTGATAATGGTAGCATGTTTTGCTTCATGACGGATTCCTTGTTACGCAAATTACAACTTAAACACACAGATATACAAACATCCGTTGTCGGTTTAAATAATCAAGTTGTGTCACATAGTACAAAAAGGTGCAATGCATTAATCGAATCGAGAACCAGTCAATTCAAAGCCAATATGACGTTCTCCGTTGTACCGGAAATCATAAATTTAAGTACAAATATACCTAAACTAAATATTCCTGAAAATGTAATATTGGCAGACCCAGGATATTACAATCCAACGAACGTAGACATTCTAATTGGCTCAGAAATCTTCTGGGACCTACTCGAACATGAACAAATTAGTTTAGGTCCAGGCTGTCCAATATTACACAAAACAAAGCTCGGTTATATAGTTGGCGGGCCTACCAGAGGGCTTAATCACAAACACACAAATTCAGTCGAGAAAATACATTGTAATCTGATAGCCGAAAATACAGTTCAGGACCAACTAGCTAAGTTCTGGTGTCTTGAGGAGGTTTCGGACAATTCCAAGCCAGCATATTCAGTAGAAGAACGTTTATGTGAACAGAATTTCGTGGAGAACTTTACTCGAATGCCAGATGGGCGATTCTCTGTCGCAGTTCCTCTCAAGAAGCCAGAATCTTGTCTAGGTGACTCATTCAATCGTGCCAAACAGTGCTTCCTATCGCTTGAGCGTAGGCTAGCCAAACAACCACTGTTGAAACAAATGTACACAGAGTTCATGTCAGAATATATTGAGTTAGGACATATGTCTGAGACAAAATCAGATACACAAAATAACAAGCAGCCATTTTACCTGCCACATCATGGAGTTTTGCGCGATCAAAGCTCCACCACAAAGCTTCGTGCTGTATTTAACGGTAGTGCTGCCACGAGTTCAGGTGTTTCATACAATGACCTCCAAATGGTCGGACCCACTATACAGAGCGATTTATTGTCGATTCTTTTGCGATTCAGACATTATCCATACGTTATGACGGGAGACATTGAGAAAATGTACCGGCAAGTTTTAGTTCATGAAAATCAAAGACACTTACAACAAATTATTTGGCGAGATGATCCCACTAAAGAATTAAAAATATACAAATTGAACACAGTTACATATGGGACCGCATCTGCGCCATTTTTGGCTGTTCGATGTTTGAAACAACTTGCTTTAGAATGCCCAGATCCACAATTATCCCAAATCATCAGCGACGACTTTTATGTCGACGATTTAGTCACAGGTGCTCAATCAAAAGAGCAATTAATAAAAATAAAAGAAGGCGTTTGCAAAGCCTTATCTGCAGGTTGTTTCAATCTTCGTAAAATTAGATCCAATATAAAACTCTCTCAGTCAGATTCATGCCAGACCTTGAACCTCGGCGACCAAAGTTCTTCAAACACCTTGGGCCTGGGTTGGTCACCACCAGATGATACATTGTATTATTCAATACAGCAAACTGTTGAACAAAATCCAACCAAACGGTCAGTTCTGTCCGCCATAGGACAGATATATGATCCGCTTGGCTTATTAAGCGTGTGCGTCATCCAAGCTAAAATCATGTTACAAAAACTTTGGTTATTAAAATGCAGTTGGGACGATCCTTTACCTTCAAATATTGTTAATTTATGGCAAAAGTTTCAGTCAGAGTTACGACATGTACTTGATTTAAAAATTCCGCGCTGTATCATCAACGACGATCCAAACAGTGTGATTGAAATTCACACTTTTTGTGATTCGTCTCAGGACGCATACGGCTCATGCTTGTACGTTAGGTCGGAATATAACGGACAAGTGGAGATCAACTTGCTATGTGCAAAATCTAAAGTCGCGCCTTTAAAACCTACAACGATTCCTCGTCTTGAATTGTGCGGTGCCCTTGTTGCTGCACGTCTGACTGAGAAAGTACTCAAATCTTTTCGTATACCAGTCAAGAGATGCATTCTCTGGACTGATTCGTCTATCGTTTTAGGTTGGCTCCAAACGCAACCTAACAAACTAAAACTATTCGTTAAAAATCGCGTAGCTGAAGTTCAAGAGCTTACTGCTAAACACGAATGGCGCCACGTGCCAACTGCGCAGAACCCAGCAGACATGTTATCTCGCGGAGTTAACATGTCAGAATTAGAGACCTTATCCATGTGGTGGAATGGGCCAGACTTTTTAAAGGAAGATGAATCAAATTGGCCTAAAAGTAATTTCATAAAAAACAATTTGGAAATACCAGAAATGATGACTGCTTCAGCACTCTGTGTAAACACAAATGAAGGTTTGATTGATTTTAAAAGATTTTCTAAATTACTAAAAATAAAAAGAACAATAGCATACGCAATGCGTTTTATTCATAATTGCAGATACAAGAATAAAATAAAGTCTGGGCCACTCACCACCAATGAAATACAAGATTCATTCAATCTACTCTTGAAATGGTCTCAAAAGCAATCATTTCAGGAATATGATCAGTTAATGAAAAAACAATCATTACCTAATAAAAACAAACTTTTGGCGTTATCTCCATTTATGGACGCCGAAAACCTAATCAGAGTAGGCGGCAGATTGAAAAATTCAGAATTCCCATTCAACAAAAAGTACCCAGTATTGCTCTCCTCTAAACACATATTAACACAACTTATATTCGCCGAAGAACATATTCGTCTAATGCATGCTGGGCCCCAATTATTATTAGCATCAATTAAAGAAGAATTTTGGCCTATTGGTGGTCGCAATTTAGCCAGATCTGTCGCACACAAATGTCTGAGGTGTTTCAGGCTGCGGGCTCAAACAGTCAACCCTATAATGGGTCATTTGCCTGAGCAGCGAGTCCAACCAGGTTATGTTTTCCAAACCACAGGTATAGATTACGCGGGACCACTTCTCGCCGCTGACCGTAAAGGACGTGGATGTAAATTAATTAAGGTCTACGTTGTAGTGTTTGTGTGTTTCACCACTAAGTGTCTACACCTCGAGCTGGTCACAAGTTTAACAAAAGAGGCATACATTGCTGCCTTACACAGGTTTATTGCATGTCGCGGAAAACCAGCTACAATCTTTTCAGACAACGGCACTCAGTTTGTTGGGGCAAAAAATGAGTTTAATACCTTTCTAACACAAATCTCTAGCTCCATTTCTGAATATATGGCAAATGAATTTGTTGATTTTAAATTCATTCCAGCCTACGCGCCTCATTTTGGAGGGCTATGGGAGGCTGGGGTTAAGTCTTTCAAGTATCATTTAACTAGAGTTATAGGCGACTCCCATTTAACGTTCGAGGAGCTATACACTATTTTAGTCAAAATTGAAGCTACCCTTAACTCACGACCTCTATCACCCATGTCATCAGATCCATCAGATCTGAATCCATTAACGCCAGGTCACTTTTTGGTCGGACGTCCTCTTACCGCTCTGCCAGTACCTCCACTAGACAACATAAATCCGACCAGATTACAGCGATGGGATCGCATTGAACAAATCCACCAGCACTTCTGGACAAGATGGCAAAAGGAATACGTCTCGGAATTGCAGCAGAAAACAAAATGGAGGTCATGCAAAGGACACCTCAATACAGGAACGATGGTCGTCATCAAAGACGACGCTCAGCCACCTCTTAAATGGAGTCTCGGACGTATAGTACGCGTCCATCCGGGCATCGACGGAATAAACAGAGTTGCCGATATCCAGACGAATCGAGGCATCATCAGAAGAGCCTTTAATCGAATCTGTCCTCTTCCACTGGACGATGATCCTGTTGAAAGCAGGACTTTCAACGCCGGGGGGCATGTTACGGCACCCTAATGCAACGTACCTCCGAGGGGAGTGCACCGCGCGGGGGAGGCAGACACATCTAATTATGCATGACTCTCTTCGCCGTTCGCAGTTAACGAGCGCACACATACTTAAGACTTTTTACAACTCAAAATTATTTTTCATACAGTAAAACTACATGTACTTAACTTATTTTGCATTAAAGTAAATGAAATTTAATCTGCATACATTATTGAAGCATCCAGTCATCTTCCATACATCACGCATTCAAAATCCAAAAAGCAGCTGACGCCATAGTCTACAATCGTTATTATCCTCCAACTTGAATTTTTCAGTTTGATCACTTTTGCGACAACCATCCATTCCATTTAAATCCGTTCAGCCAACCGTAAGATAATAGCGGACAAACATACATATGTAGGTACATACAAATATACGGGCCCAACTAAGAACCTCCTTATTTGTAGACGGTTGAAAATTACGTTTAGTACGCGGGCGAAGCCGCGGGTAAAAGCTAGTATATATATAATTGAACATATCTTGTTTAACAAATAAACTTCCCCCATTTCATTTTCGGGGTGTCCATAGTACGGGCAATCCGGAGAATACTAGCGTCTAGTTAGGTAAGTCGAGTATTTTCACTAGGTTTAGGTTGTACAAAGAGCAAGTGGGTTTGGTCGGTCGTCTACTGGACTGATGTGGATGAAGTTTGACTAGTGGATAATGCTGTTTAATAAAAGGTCCGCTTTTAGAGTTAGCAGAATGTTTACTCAAGTTTTTCGTAGAAATCGCGAATCGTCTGGTTGATGTTACTGGTGACCGAAGATCTGGTAGATTCCTCGCACAATGTATCAGCATTCCGATACGAGAAAATGCCGCCAGTATGCTAGGTAGAATGCCTCAAGGACCTATTTTAGATATTATATTATATTTTAGGTAGGTAAAGGTAGGTGTTTAGGTAAGTTACACTTACTGTATATATTTTGAAAATACGAATGAAATATTTATTTTCGAAATATACACAGCACAGCAGCACAGTAACTAACTGTTGTTGCGTGCACTGGGAGCCTATGGACCAAGAGTTTCGACCCCAAATGGTACAAAAAGGTACTCTCTGCCCAGGCTCTTATATTTATTACGTTTTATAATTTCGGCGTATTCAACCGCTCCGCCCGCTCTTAAATTAGTTCGTTGGAGATGGGATGGTTCCAGCGTGTCTACGCAGGTAGCATTCCACACTAGCATCCGTCCTAAACTCCAAGGAACCAAGGACACCCCATTGGGTCTCTTGCCACCATCCCTGAAAATGCCAGTCGGCTCAAGGAGACCAGGCACGTTGATGGTGGTAAGAGACCGACGGATTATGTCAAATAAATTAATGTTTTTGTTTTAATATTCGATATTGTTAAAGTTTGCTCCAAGTGTACCCCACCTGAGCTCTCGCCCGAGTCAGTCTAAATGACTCGCGACATAAGCCACCTGTAAGCCCCGCTCTCCAGATTGCATCCTCCACGCCGCACTTCTTTACAACTGTTCCAAGGTGTCGTAACTTGCAACACAAGTCACTTCTTATGTCACACTTTAGAATTAAATTGGCTAAATATATTTTATTTATTCATCACAATGTCACTTACAGCTACACCAAACATGACATGGAAGTACATATTTAATTTAAGTCTTAAATAATATACAAAACAGATTCATCTTACAAAGGACAAACAAGTATCTTACAAAGGACTTTTGAATTTTTTCTACTGTCAGGATATATTTATCATCACTTGAGTTCCATACTGTAATAATACAGTCAAGTTTACTTCGCACGAATGAATAATATAACAAATCTAACGGTTCTCTATTTGTGAAGTGGTTGGTCTGTCGCGTAATGAAACCTAAGAGCTACTTTGCAGGTTTTGAGTGCGTGGTGGGGAAATGTCAGTTATGCGTCAAACCAAGTACCCAAGTCCTTGACCAACGCGATCCCGATATTTTTTTCACCTACTATGTGATATACTTGAATTTGATGTTTCGAACGTGTGTATGAAACTATTGAACATTTTGATATGTTTAGTTTAGTTTATATTCACCACGCCCCAGTCGTGTACCCTGTTTATGTCACCTTGAAGTAAAGCGGTGTCTTGCGAACTGTTTACCGGATAATAACAACGAAACATGTCTATATTCTCATATAGACATTTTTTTTTCTTTATTTAACTTGGGAGTTTTAGCCTTTTCGCTATGCCACCCCCGTAATACAAAATAACAATGAATCTTAAATATGTAAACAACCTAAACTAATGATGAGATATAAATACTAAGTAGTTCCTTGGCATCATCAGATGTTGGTGACGCCAAAGTACTGTTACACATTCCTACGTTACTACTATTATTATTACCAACATGATAACGTCGCCGGGCCGCGCTCCGGACACATTCCGTCAGCACATGTACCACATCTTCCACCATGTTACAGCCTGAGCAATTGGGAGAATCTGATAGTCTCATTACGTACTTGAATTTGTTTGTTGGAATGTGTCCAGTGCGCAACCGGAGCGGGGAAACAATGTACTTACGATTTAATTCTAAACCTTCAAACCAAGGGCAACGAGGAAGATCCTGTTGTATAGTCTTGTACCAGATCCCTTTTGTTAGTGATCGCTCATCGTAATACTCCTTCCATTGTATTCGGCACTTATCTTTTGCTACTTTTAACACCTCAGAATTAACTGGTAGGCATTTGTACACGCTTCCGTCACTAACAGCTAATTTGGCGGCCCGGTCCGCTTCCTCGTTACCCAGTAAGCCTGTATGTGAAGGTACCCACTGTATTTTTACAATTTTTCCCGCGGATTGAATCTTACCGATGGTTTCTAGGATCTGATAGGCTATCGGTAGACCTCGATTCCTCGAGGTTAACCGAGCCAGATGCCACAACGCGCTCTTAGAGTCGGATAAGATGACAAATCGATTATAGTCTACTGATAAGATGTATGCTAAAGATTCTGATATTGCAATTAGTTCAGTGTGCATTATAGATATGTTCGCGTCAATTCTAAATTTAGCAATTATTTCTATTTGTGGGTCAAAGAAAGCCGCGCCTGAACCTGATACATCTTTAGAGCCATCGGTAAAAATCTTATAACATGAGCCATATTCACTGTCTAGTAACATATTACATTTATTTTTCAAGGTTATTACGTCTGATTCTCTCTTAGCAACTTTAACACCTTCAATGTCCAGTTTAATATTTTGCGATAAATCGAAAGAGGTAATCCAACAGGTCAAAGAGTACATGGGTAATTTACTTGCCGACTGAATTTGGTATTGCCTATAAACTTCGAGGGTAGACGCCAAGAGAGGTGTTTTCTTACTATCCCAGTACCTATGATTGCATAATATAGACATGTTTCGATTAAATTTTGGTCAATATGTGTCTGCAATGAAAGAAAGAAAGAAAGAAATAATAAACTAAATCTATAATCTAAATCAGTACTTGCCTTATTGTAGCATGAGCAGTAATGTTTTAATTTTTAAATGCTTGTCCTTCATCTCTTGGAATGTATACATTATAATTAATTCATACATTGTTTTAAATACTTTCATAAATGTAAGTTGTAATTATGTTATTAATTACGATAATTGCATGTTTTTATTTTCTTGTCTCTCAGAGCAAAAATATAGTATTATCCAGTGGTGGAACCTGTTTTGGCTGTTGACAACTGTATTTGTTAAACTCTGTGTGTATATATGCTGTTTGTTTCTCTTTGCAATATAAAAAAAAAATAAGCCAGTTTCAAGTCATCGGCAAATATTAGACAAAAAGAGTGTGCAGCTTTTCCGGGAAATCATTTATTAAAATTAAAAATAATAAAGGTCCCAAGTTGCTCCCCTGACCTATTCCGGAAGTAACCTGATAATGCTTTGATGTAAAGCCCTATAATATTGTTATTATTCCACTGTAAGACGAGATTGTATTTTTTTTTCAATCAAGCAAACAATATAAATATAACGTGTCATGATCCGACATGGTAAAACCTGTAGCACGGCGTAGAAAATTATAACTTCATTATTTTTTATTTTGTCGTAGAAATAGTTTTTTCTACTCCAGCACTTCCATGTGTCAATTAATTGACTGACAGCAAATTCAAATTCAAATTCAAATTCAAAAATTTATTCTGCAAGTAGGCCACAAGGGCACTTTTACAAGTCAGTAAGCATTACAATAAAGCATTTGCATGTACAAACATTTACAATATAAAGTGAGAAGTAAAAGTATAATCTAAATACTGATAATACAACAGCCAAAACCTGGGTAAACAATATTAAAATAAATGTACTAAGTAATATGACAAGAGATGTATAGTCTCTATCGTTAATAATAAATTAAGTTTGGAGATGTAAAAGGTCCCCCAACGTCAAAATAAAATACGAATAAAATTTGGAGATGTAAAAGGTCCCCATAGTCAAAAAATTATACTAATAGGATTTGGAGGTGTAAAGGCCTCCAAACGTCAAAAATATAATATATTTATGATATAAATACCACAAGTCATCAGACTGTTAAGTTAACGACAGCGATATTGGAAACAGTATACATTATAACGTATAGTATTCCATAAGAATATCGCTAAGCGATTCATACAGTGTTCCAGTTCCAGTCTCGGAACGGTTGCTAACCGGCCACAAGAAACCTTAGCCCATTTTGAAATCGCTAAAGACCCAGGTCGGGGGCTGCAAGCATAACATGGCTGGCTGACTGGGGACTGCTTTGTGTAAAACTGTCCCAGAATATATATATAAGCCAATCAACACAGATATGTCAACATGAAAATTTCAAGTACACTATAGGTCCCTCTTTTTATTTATAACTTATTCTTTTGTTTGAGTAAAATTGATTGATTTGTGTAAAATTGTCCCACAATATTTATTTATTATTATTATTTATTTTGTATGTCTTTCCCATCACGGAACAATGGTGTTCCGGACCTTTGGGAGGCGTACGCGGAGCCGAAGCCAACACGCAGAGGCCCTTTCGACAATTTAATGAAATGTAAGGGGTACACCGAGCGGATGTTGCACCTGCCCGAGTCATGGGACGCACGTAGAGGCAGCACCCGCGAGGGTGTATAGACTATTGAGATTTAATGGAATCTAAAATATACTGGACTATTAGGTGAAAGTGGTGGACTAAATACTGGGTTATGGAGAATAAAACCGGACGTCTGCCTATAACAAAATGGTAATCAATTTTATTTCCGGCAGACGGTGACTCGCCCACATAAGATGGGCCCCCACAAAAAGCGACATCTAAGATGGCTCGAGGGCAACACCGGTATGAGGGCTGGGGGTAGAGAGGTGTCACTGGACTTTAAACATATAGCCAACTCGCCACTTAGGTTTCCACATCTACCCTCGAGAACACGGCTCTCGCGACTCCACTCTGGACGGCCGGTTAAGGCAAGCCAGAGGCGGAGGACTTGGTCGGACGACGGAGTCCCCCAGGAGCGCTCAGGTACGTGGGGTCGCTACTCCCCAACAGCTCGCCACAAGCTGCCCTGCGTTGACTGATTGCACCGGTCGAAACCAGTGGGCGATGGGGTCGTCACATCCCTTATTTATTATTATTATTCTTTACTACTACTATTACCTATTATTTTTACCTGTAGCCTGTGAGTCTCATTCACTCATTCTTCAATTATTCACATTTCTCTAAATGTATACTCCCGTCCCACTAACATAGCAACAACATATCATCAACACCTGCAAGAAACAGTTTCAATAAGCCTTTTATACCCAATTCCCTTAAGCAATTGCGAACTTATAGTTCCAACATCGCATGAACACCGAAAACAATAGTCGCCGAACGAAATAAAACTCGCAAAAAACGCTGTTTGCTGACAATTTCACGAAATTGCACGCACGCGTTCCACCGCTAACTCAAACAGGCTATCGGAACCTATATTGGTATCGGAACCTATATTGGAACTGCTTCGCATATCCTTTAACGGTTATAGTCCCAGTTAGCGGGACTCAATAAGAGCGCGTTCTCTCTCATAAAATTATACAGCGCGCGACAAGAATCGCACATCGCGCGATATTTTATCGCGCTAGTGATGTACGTCGTAAATATTCCCGGGAATTCTCTGAGGGAACGTTGGGTTCGATAAAAGCCATCTAAACCATCATCAGTCGATATAATACGTCCCGTAGCCGTTGCTGGGCAGATGCTTTTTCTGTGTGTGGGTTATAATATATTGTATTCTCTATGATAGCCTGGCCTGGTGCAATCTTTTAAAAGAACAAAGTTAGAAAGACGATTATCTGGATATAAGGATATTTTTTCTTACTTCAAAATTTGAATACGCGAAATATTTGTTTTTATATTTGAGTTTTTGTATATTACTAGGCAAAATTCGATGGATTAACTTCGTTACAAAAAATATTCAATAAATATTTACCATTTATGTGTCTGTTTATTTCAATGAGCACCCTATTGCACAGTTGCAAGCGCCATGTTCACGGAGTAACTGTTGTGTGTTGTATATTGTAGTTATAATATAAATAACCATGTAAGCTTAAAACGGTATTTTAAACACAACAGTCTTGACCACTGAACTCACTTCACATTAAGTTAAAAGAACTGAAGGTAATATTCCTGAAAATATGGCCCTCATTTACCAAGGGGCGGCACAAAACAACCGCCAATTTTAGATTCCCCCTTAAAATATGGACGAATTATGGCGTTCGGAAACGGGATTTAATTCGAGTGTTTTAAAATTTGTTCCGATTTATGTACAATAATTTTGGCGTTCGTGATGTTTATAGTTAAAATATTTACATAAGGTTTACTATCCGAGACCTAAATATCTTTCTGCATAGACTAATTTTTATTGCCTATTTCGAAAAGAATACAGCACTAGTGCTAGAAATCGAACTTGCCACGCGCTAAAATTCAACTAAAATGTTATCTTTACCATCGACTGCATTAAAAAGATTTTAATATATATAACGATTATTTAACACACTAAAATCTAGCAACCCTGTCGAGTTGAGTGATCGTAGGTGATTTTACCTGCATAACGGGAAAACCACGGAATCGGTTATGGGCGTAGCGCGTACCACTCATCATCATCATCTTCATCAGCCCCTGGTCAACCACTACTGGTATTTTTTTTATATATACTACGACAGTGACAAACAAGCATACGGCCCGCCTGATGGTAAGCGGTCACCGTAGCCTATGGACGCCTGCAACTCCAGGGGAGTTACATGCGCGTTGCCGACCCTTTAAACAAAGGAGGATTCGCTGTGTTGACAGCTAAAGGGGCAAGCTTTGCTCCGTGGGTCCCCACTCCGCCTAATCCTAATCCTAGCCCCCACACCTTAGCCCTCCGCATCTAGCCACTTACCGCCAGTTTCCTCAGGTCGTCGATCCTCCTAGCCGGGGGTGGTCCCACAGGGCATGGCACACGCTGATACATGTGTTAACTTACTGGAACTTACGTGTACGATAAAGACATTCAGTCGCCATCAGATCTGAAGGTGCTCAAAAACATCTGACCAAGGCTCTAACGACATCCTGAGGCTCATTAGGGAAAGAATGGAGCCCCATTTTGGGACACTGGGTGCGAACGCATACGTATGTACCAAGTGTTTCAGAGGGGGGCAGATACTAAAATGAATAATAAATAATTAATATTACTAACATAGCTTAAGCGTAATATAATTAATTAACACTAGGGACCCGCCCCAGCTTCGTATGTGTGCAATGTATTATGCATATAAACCTTCCTCTTGAACTATCTATTAAAAAAACCGCATCAAAATCCGTTGCGTAATTTGAAAGATTTAAGCATATATAAATACAGCGGGAAGCGACTTTGTTATATACCATATAGTGTATGGACTCTGTCTGAAATAAAATACTTACAAATGTTTTTATTTTATTTTATCTAATGCTTTGAAAATAGGGCCGAAATTAGATATTAACGAGCACCTTGGCCACTCTCATCATTGGAGGGATGGAACAGGATTGCCAAAAAAGATTATCTGGGATGACTTAGCGCACGCCGTCCGTCGGGGCACCCTAGGTACCGCAGGATCGATGAGGCCAAGATCCACTTCGGGTTACTTAGCCAGTTAATTATTTAGTTGGTCGCTCTCATTTAAATAATCGCGACTGTACCTACATATATAAAACAGGTATAGTGCCTTTCGCAAGATTATTTACTCTATTTTATGATTTTATCAGCTTCCCGTAATATAAAAGTCATAAAACAACGCTGCCAGCACGATGTGGATCTACTTTAATCAGACAGAAAATAGTATGTTGGTATCTACTGGCTTAGAGTTTGAAACAAATAACGACATATACATCATTGACATTATAACTATAAACACTTTAGAATGGATTAATCGCGTTTATTAGCACCATGACCCTGTTATGTATAAACGCGATTAATCCATTCTAAAGTGTTTAATTTCAATTAATAACAATCGCGGTAACAGAAGACAATATTATTATAACTATAATTTAAAACGGGATATTTACCATATATATGTACTATATGTAGTCGCTCTTATATGGATGGCGTTAGAGCCTTAGTCAGATATTTTTGAGCACCTTAGCCGCTATTATCTGATGGCGACTGAATGTCTTTATCGTACACGTAAGTTACAGTAAGTTAACACGTGTGTAAGTGTGTGCTACGCCCCGTGGGACGACCCCCGGCTAGGAGGATCGACGACCTGAGGAAACTGGGGGTAAGGCTAGGAAATACCAGTAGACCAAGCGCACAATCTCTTGTCGTATAAAGCACATTACAGTATTTAAAAATAACGAACCTCGAAAATCAGCAATCGCTGAACAACTTTTGGTGGCGGGAACAAATCACTGGATTAAGTTACACAACTTTCGGGTTCTGATGGGACTGCCTCGCTTCTGTAGCGCATCAGGGATGTTTGCGGAGGCGCGCGTCAGCTGTTTCTATGCGACCATGCGCGGGCGCGCGGCATCCCTGGTGCGCCGGGTGCGGTACAGTCCCAACAGAATTCTTAGGATGATAGCGGATAAACCCGATTGTGCTATTTTGTTGCACTGTGAGGGGCTGCACTCTCCCACCAGTGCTATACAATGGTAGGTTTGTTTGTATATGTAGAATATATAGGTTTAATATTTCTTTTTTTTATGTGATGAGTACTTGTAAAATATGTGTCCAGTTACACGAAATAAATAATTTTGAATTTTTGAACAACCGTCAGATCCTCTCGATCGAAAAACATTTCATCCGTGGTCATGGAAGTCAATGAAATCCTCAAATAAAATACAAGAATTTTAATCTATACCTATATAAATAAATTATTTAATTATGATTATTTTTTTAGTTTATTAAATGTCACAAATTGTGTACTCATGTTTAATAATTAGTAACTAGTAAATTTTCCTCCACGGGACAGGCATTGCCTAGTGTGGAGGACAGGATAATCTGTAAAACTGTATATTTTCTCTGAAATAAACAATTTTCATTTTTTTCATTTTCAATCAAGAAGATGGTGTCGAGGGTCTTGTATCCAGTGACCTGTAAGTTCACAAATCAATAAGAGACTGTTTCGGTGAAATGCACAGGTAGATACTGCAAGTGTGGTGTGTCATGAACGTCATCGAATTTCAGATGAAAAAGCAAAAAGTAGAGTAATAAATGAACCCGTAAAAGGTTGGATCGCTAAAGCGCGTGGGAAGAACGTAACTAAAAACTCGCAACACAACAGTTACTCCGTGAACATGGCGCTTGCAACAGTGCCGAAATATCGTGTGCTCATTGAAACAAACATATACAGCAAGGGATCACTCACACTAGAATATGACGGGACGGAACGGGACGGGAGGATCTGTCAGTTATAAAGCACTCCACGTTGACCTATATAAAAATAATACTAAATTAAATAAAAATCCAAATCATTTCAAGCCGTTTGTGGAAACGGATAATCTCAAAGAAATTTAATTAAATTTATAATTCCCCAATGACAGATTTGACAAAAGACATAATCCTGATTTCTTTTGCCTTGGTTTAACGCTCAGTTTTATTTTAATTTTGCATCACTACATAAATATACCTAAATACAATACAACAATACAATACAATAACTCTTTATTACACACCTCATAAAATTATAACAACAGAAAAAAAAGATATACATCAAACACAAAAGCAGAGGTAAACAACAGGCGGTCTTATCGCTAAAAAGCGATCTCTTCCATAAATATTAGTTTAATTTATTATAAACAGCGTATCATAAACTAAACCAGATGCCATATACCGCACTTTGTAATAAAAAAAATAAGTTAAACATATCCAAAATTTTGGGTGTGTTTTCATGATTATATCCATATTTTTTGGAAACCCCCTTTCTTCTAACTTTTGAACCGCAAGTCCAAAAAATATGGAAACAATCATAAAAACAGACCTTTATGAAGACTTTCAAAGAAAATTACTTTGAACTTGGTCAGTTATAGTATATAAGTAGCCATTTTTGATTTTTTGCAAAAAACGTATCTTTTCTGTCTATAGCGTAAAAGTCGTAAGAGCTGCGAGGATACTCCTTTTATGAGCATGGTATCTAATAAAACCCTTTGAACGTTCGCCTATTGTGATGGACGGTAAACTACGGCACCCTACACTGAGCATGGCCCGACATGCCCTTGGCCGGCATTCGAGCAGCTGTTGACAATTTTGCTTAAGAAAGAAAGAAAGAAAATACATTTATTAGCACACGTAAAAACACAAGATAACAATCAGAATAAAAATAACATAAAGACTAATTGTGCGCTAAAAGGTCCTCGCTCAGCTTGATGTCACCGAATGAGCCATGTGATATGGCACATTAAGCAAAATAATGTTGGTCCATACGCTCGTAGAATAAATATTATGTATTATTAAACTGCAATTTCTTGTTCTGTACTCGAGGTTTTGAAAAATACGAAACGGGAAAGCGTTAGAAATGCAACACAATTTCTTGGAGCATTTTTCACTGGCAACCCCTCTGCAATGCGAGCGTTCCCGCAAAAACGTGGCTTGCCAGGAAATTGACGTTTCATTTCTAAATAATTATATTGGTTTCCTTGGTACACGGCTTAAGATTTATTAATGAAACATGACAAATAATCGTAGTCTAAGAAATGAGAGTTCCGGTCGATACTCAATATGGCAAAGATGTCTCCAGAATAGTTTTTATTTTTATTTAGTTGTTTAATGTGTACTATTGATTATTTTATATGTGCAGCTAATGAAACATTACTCTTGAAACGCGTCTTACCATTGTTGTTATCACCTAGTAGTTCCGAGGTCGATCCTTTGTAAAGAAACTAGCTCCTTACCAAGCCCCTCACCATACAATATTCATATTCATATATTTTTCTCAAACATGATCGTAAATGTATGCATTTATGTCACGAAATGAAGACATGAAGTTTCTTGTTTACGGCTCCCCCCATTTACTTCTTGGCCGGCGGCCGTGAAGTAATGTATGGCGTAAGTATGAACGAAACATTATTGTCCGCTGCTCTAACTTTTTTTATTTGCGTACTAACACTAAACTGACAAAGGAAAAATTACATACAGCCAACGACCACTAGATACTTGCGACATTTAAAAAAAACAAATTCTATATTTCTATGTATATTTATGTGTGGTTAAACATGGTGCTCGAATAGCTCATTCAAATGGCATCTTTAAAAAATAAAAAGGTGGCAAATTAAACAATTTTTTTCTTATTAACTAATCACCTAGTAGTTATTTAAATTTTAATATTTCCTCACAATGTTTGAGAAAAGCACTATACAAGCCTCGGCCGGAAGAGAGATTGCAGGACTTGTTTAATCCGGCCTCGTCTACGCCTCGGCTGTCTACCACAAACTCGTCCTGCAATCTCTTACTTCACGGCCTCTGCAGTAATGTACTATATTAATAATAGTTCATATTACATGTCAAACAATAGGTTACATTCCATTTTTATATATACAATTAAAATTTAGAATTAAATGATGATACTTACTTTAACTACTTATCACAGAGAAATAAAATCATTGTAGTTGTAAAAAGTGTGCTTGATAAGCCAACGCTTTAATCTACCAATATACCTTGACACTGGCGAAAATGTCCCACTTACCAGAGCCATTTTATTTAAAAAACTGAACTGAACTTGTATTAAGAAATGACAGACGTTTCCAGTCCAGTTGATTATTAAGTCAAAGAATTAATTATAAATTGAAAGAGATGTCATATATTATATACTACAGAAAAAGTGACCAAGGTCCCCGGTGAGCAGGGCTGGGATCACCAGGACCACTGAGCTACCCGATCACGGCCGTGATCCGTGGCCGTTAGGGCGTCTGCCGCGAAAGCGGGAGGTCGCTGGTTCGATCCCAGCTCTGCTCACCGGGGAAGTTGGTCATTCTTTCTGTAGTATATGACATCTCTTTCAATTTATATATAGTAGTGTGCTTACTTAAAAACATGAATGACAAGCATTTATTATAAATAATAAATGATTTCATTCATGCTTTACAATTGTCAAAGAGTTAAACCAAATAAAATCGCAAACTGCTTCTAGGCGGGTTCTGGTTATAAAATAAAGCAACGTACATTTTGTAACTTGTTTGTTATAATTGCTGATTCATTAAATAATTAGCACGGCTTGTTGAACTTCTAGTTTGGGGTCTGTTGGATCAACAATGGAAGGTCAACGTGCAAAGTTTCGTCCCTTGTTTGGGGCTAACTTGCTTCCGAGTCTCTGAGGACCAACATCGATAGCACGAAAATGTGCGGTTCTTTCCCTATTGCACTTGTTTCAAGTGAAAGAGATGTATATACAGAGTCTTGGTCTTTCCATGTTCGAGAAAAAACTGGTTTGAACATGATGTAAATTAGTAAAAACAGGAACTATTTAAAATGTGCTGTAGTTTCAAAGAGCCAAGAGTTAAGGTTGACTCACACTAGGACGGAACGGGACGGGACGAGACGGGGCGGGACGGGACGATCTGTTAATTTCTATAGAAATAATCACGTGATAGCTCGGAGGCCTCGGATGTCACGTGACGTTTTCTATAGAAACTGACAGATTATCCCATCCCACCCCGTCTCGATTCGTCCGATCCTATGAGTCATCCTTTTTTTTCACATAAATATACTTATTATTAAGTATAGTAAAAGCAAGATTATTTTCGTTACTGAGGTTTAAATACATCTTCACAATGTTTTTTAAATGCTCGGCAAAAAAAATATACCAAGGAATATTCTAAAGAAGGTTAGCATTAGCAGTATAAGTTTTCCCGTGATGGATTCACGGATTACTTATAAAATTATTTGTTTGTTTTTTTCAAAGAAAATAACTCATGGTCAGTACGATGCTCCTATTAGACGTTGGTTCAGATTTTACAATAATAATATGATGGACCGAGGAACTAAGAGAAAAAAGAACAATTTATAAAATAAAAACTATAATTTAGACATACCTTAAAATAACTAAACGCTACCCTTCAGACCTCTTCCTATGAAATAAACGCTTAACTCCGGGTTAGTTGACTAACCCTGGTTAGTGCTAGTGGTCCTAAATCATTTTGTGCTTAATTATTTTTGTATTAAGCATATTTTCAATTTTATAGTTGAAAGAAAAATGGAACAGTTCCCCGCGTCGAGCGAATTGGATTCCACTATTTCTTTCATTTGGTGAAATGCGTAGCGACATCTACCGAAAGTGTTAAACACTTGTACGGCATCGATGTTCTAAGACATTTTAGAAATCATCGATAACAATGCGCTACCCCATACTAAATTAATTTTGTCATAAGCAGAGACGTCTGCAAACGAAATTTACAATTTTATAAGTGAAAGAAAAATGGAAAATTTCCCGCGTCGAGCGGGATTTGAACCCACGATCTCTCTGAACACCAGTCAGATCGCTCTGTCAATGGAGCTGTCGACGCCCGATCGACCCCAGCGAAAGTCTCCCAAAGGCTGGATTTGACCAAACTTTTTAACCAGAGTAACGCTTACTCTTAAATACTAATGTCAAAATCCCATAGTAATTTGACTATCTGAGAGTAAGCGTTATTCTCGGAATAAAAATTTGGTAAAACGCAGCCTAAGGCGTATAACTAAATGAAAGAAATAGTGGAAACATTTGCCGCGGGGAGTTTTTCCATTTTTCTTTGAATTATAAATGCTTTCTTATGAAACTCAAGCACTTGCAAATACCATTTTTTTCATTGAAATCTGTTGTTTTCTTAAAAGGAAGTTGTTAACTACGCAATTCTTTTTATATGACTTCGACACCTTGTTTCATTTAGCTATTGTCCCCGTACGCGTGAGATTTTATATAACGCCACTTTGTCAAACTCCTATATGTATAGCTCTGCTTACGTATGTACATGACGTCCCAAGACTATGGGACACGAAAGGAAAGTACCTTCAATATCGTAGATAGGATGTTTAGCTGAAAGAAGACTTTATGTTATTTTTAAATGTTAGTAATACTGCATTCAAAGATATCCTAAAAGAAATACTTAAGAGTACCTTCTTGTACTATTCGGTGTTGAAACTCTTGGTCCATGGGGTCCCAGCGCACGCAAGTTTTTCGTAGAAATCGCGAAACGTCGTTGATGTTACTGGTGACCGAAGAGCTGGTGGCTGCTTCGCACAACGTGTCAGCATTGCAATTCAACGAGGAAATGCTGCCAGCATCCTAGGTACAATGCCTCAAGGACCTATTTTAGATTTAAGGTAGGTAGAGGTAGGTAGTTAGGTAAGTTACACTTACTGTATATATTTTGAAAATAAATGTTGTCAATCAAAAATAAATACTTAATGTACCTTTTACGAGTATTTGATTTAGCCACCGGCACGTTACATGCAACATATAATTCGGGATTGCAGTCAAACGCGCTATAATATCCTATAATATCGTATAATACACCGCAAACTAATGCCATGCTGATCGCATGGTAATACGGCGTAGCTTTTATTCTTGTTACGCTAGGTTCTGTTATTGCTGTGATAATGTTGTGAATATAAAACAGTTTCACATATGTTCCGTTCCGGTTCCGAACAAATATATGTATTCAGTTACAAAAGGATTATTTTATGTGTGTTGTAGAAATACAACTAATTCACAATGGCAATGTGTCAAGCGAAGTTCATAAAAATGGAACACCGAGAGTCACATGAGCAAGCTACATTCATAAGCTAACTGACATAAGAACAAAAGTAAGTATGTCTTGCCTAAATTATAATTTAAACAGTCTAAACTAGTGGCTCTATGAGACGCAGACCTCGCGAGCAAAAGGTCTTAAGCACCTGTATGACGCTTGAGCCCCTTGGGAAAATTTCCACAGTTTCCAACATTTTCCAATAAACGAAACGACAAAAAATATCTACATACCCCTAGAACATGTTCACAAAATTTTACAAAAAATGCGACCTATAAAGTAGAACAACCGATCATACGAAAGCACTTTTGTAAACAGTAACACGGAGACCTTTGCTTACGCTTGGTCAATTAGTGTAATGCAATGTGAGAGATGAATTTATAATCTTTCAATTATCACCTGCAGGGCTAAGATGCCAAGCTGATATCCTGATAATTGCTGGATAAGACGATAGTTTGTCGGCACGTTCTGACAATTTCTGATAATTTGAAACAGTTCTGTCAAAACTCTTTGCATTTGGCAGCTGTCACCGTCGCCGTACAACTTGTCAGTTTATCATATCATATCTATCTTAGGCCCGCTGGCTTTGTAGTTTTGTTTATGGCCGTCGGTAGCGCGGGTAAAATAGACGATTTATATTCTTCCTGGTCCAGCCCATAGCATGAACATCTCAGCTCTAAAACAGCTGAAAAGGAAGAACGCTCAACGCCTGTCCACCATCAGCGCATAATGCGTTACTTTGGCCACAATGCGACCGAGTGACTGCGAATGACGAAGTGCGAATAACTTAGAACTCTTGACAGGCACCGGTATTTCACCTACACACACGCAAACACACTCATCCACATATACTCACACACAATTTAGATATATAAGTATTTATAAACAGCACTATGCTCTCTGTACAATCTGTATAGATATAAATATTAAGCTAGAGTATGTAAGATACTGTAATGACGAAGCTGGGTCCTGTAACACAGCCAACACAGGGTTTCCTAGCTCAGGGCACAGGGTCACGATACAGATGATTTACTCTGTAATGTTTCATTAGTTCAATAAACTTCCATTAACCAATTTTATTATGGTTCAATTATTAGTCGCGGTAAATGTCGTACTTTAAGCCCTATCCAGACGCAAATAAAAAATCGATTTACTCCCAAACGATTTTTGTATTCACAGTCATTAGGGATGAAACGTAAAAGGGTTCAGAATTAATTGAATTTCTTCCAAACCTCCCTACCTAAACGTAAAGAATTTTTCCCTTTCTTACACGATAATATAGACAGAGAGAGGCTGTTTTGTGCGACAAATCGTGTATAAAAGTGGGAGAAATAGGCGAGCAATTAAATTTTTACGGTATTTGATATAGAACAGACCGGGTCCTCGATTATGGAAAAGTCTTCGTGTCTGGATAATTGAGTAGCTATATATATACAAATTTAAGATAAAAAACGTACAGAATAATGGCTGATTGGATTTCTAGGATAAAATAGGGAACACTAAAGTGAAATTTATTATACTTACATAACTCAAGTCAACATTTTATTGCTAAGATATGATATGACTCACACTAGCACGGGGACGATCTGTCAGTTTCTATAGAAAACGTCACGTGACATCCGAGCTATCACGTGATTCTTTCTATAGAAATTGACAGATCGTCCCGTCCCGTCCCGTACCGTCTTAGTGTGAGTCATACTTAAATCGTACTTAGGATTAGGATTCCCTAAAATACGAAAGTCTAGATTCATTTATGAGTTTCGAAGGAGCGACCACCCGCGACAGAGTGTACGACTTGCCTCTGTCGCGGGTGCTCGCTCCTGATGACGTTCTTCGTAAAGAACGAAACATGTCGAGCGAAAATCGACTGAATTACGTGAGTGACCCGATTTAAATATTATTTAATTTATGTTCGAGTCTCACGAGAGTTTTATAGTTAAAATTGCATTGCACATTATTGATTTTTCCTACTACCACCGATTAGAAACTCTTAGGTAGATAGTGGTAGTAGGTACCTACTATTTCTGAATGCATTTTGATATTAATATTAGAGAGCTTTAAAATTTCAACATTTAACATTTAAAACTAGTGTCTAAATTGTCATTAATATTAATATAAGTATAAATTATATTAGTCGTTGCATTGCTTTAAGTCTAGAAAGTCCGTTACTGAGTAAAAACTGTGCTCACTTAAAAATTTTGTTAGATTTTTCTTATTTTTTTTCCTAACTAACCTATATGCTTAAGTATATCATTATTAATTACTCGGGGTAATTAAAATAAAGGTAAACTGGCCCGCAATGGAACCTTACAGGCGTACTTGAAAAATGTATCTACGGTAGTAATAGGACAAATTTTTCATCTAATAAGATTAAATCCTTTCGTCATTTTAGTAGAAATATCATAAAAATACCCATGATAAAAAAGTGGCGGGTGCAACAAATAAAATGGCCTAAATACTAGTCATCCTAATCACACGAATTACAAAATAACACGGCACCAAAACGCAAAAGCTTTATCCCGAGATTAAAAACCGTAACAGAATCCGGAGATCTTATTAAGCTTCGCAGCAAAGGAAATTTCGATTTGCTTCGTTAAAAACTCCAATTCTAAAGTAAATTCCTTTGAAATACACATCCAAAAGACAATAGATCTGATATTTTAAAGATTTTTACAGTCAAGAAAGCCTTTTCTTTTATCGTAATGCCATTCCAAATGAAGAGGTCCATCGTTAAGAGCACCAAAAACGTGTTACCGTTCGAATAGTCAAATTTAGACCTTAAGCTTTTATACTTAAGGGTGGAGCCGTGTGCATTTGTCAGATTAAGTTGTACAAGAAATCAATCGCCACGGAAAGAGCGTTTTTTTAAATCAAATCGAGTAGAAAGCTCGCAAAACGGCCATTTGCTTTAACGAGGCACCTTTGTCATATTTTCTTTGGTCCATTCCTAATTGCGGAATGAAATTAACCAATCGCTTGAGCTCATTTCGTCGCCAATTGTAACGCTGATTAAGAGATCTTAGGTATTTTTATACTATTGCGATTCGATATTGAAGTTTTTAAGGTTTGTTTTTAGGGTTCCGTACCTCAAAAGGAAAACACGGAATCCTTACAGGATCTCTCTGCAGCTCTGTCGTCTCTGTGTACCCTTTATCTCGGGACCGCGCAGAGGTAGCAAGTTGAAATAAATACCACATACGCAAATCTGTACCAAAACTCTACGTCAACGCAATCAAAAGATACGGCCGTTTATGTCGCAGTTCCCATACATTTGCAATGGGAATCAAAATGTATAAGGTACTTCCCGTTGACCTAGAATCACGAAAATTCAAAGCAAGAGTGTGCTACAAGTGCAGGAAAAAATATGATAACCGTATAATTGCGGTATTATTAAATTGCAACGGTAAATACGCACGTATTTTTATCACAATGTGTGTGACATGTTTCGACTGCATCGGGCAGTCATCGTCGGACAGACAGAGTGGTGTTGTCACCTTCGCGGTTCGGGCATCTTCGGGACTCACGAAAGGTTAAATAATAGAGGTATAATTGCCATATTACTCATTCACCGCTAAGGATTTTGCGTGACACTGCTGTACATGTGTAACATGCATTTTCCGTTTTGTAACAAAAATGGTGGACAACGTGGTGATAAGCGCTTTAAGCGCTGAATGGGTGGGCCTCTGCGTGTTGGCTTCGGCTCCGCGTATGCCTCCCAAAGGTCCGGAACATCATTGTTCCGTGATGGGAAAGATATACAAATAATAAATATTATTGGACAATCTTACACAAATCGACCTAGTCCCACGGTAAGCTCAATAATTTAAGGCTTGTGTTACTGGTACTAGACGACGATATATATAATAGATAGATACATATAAATACTTATATACATATAAAACATCCACAACTCAGGAAAAAATATTCGTGATAAACACACAAATAAATGCCCTGACCAGGATTCGAACCCGGGACCTCCTGCTCCGTAGGCAGGGTCACTACTAACTAGGCTAGGAGGCCGTATAAGTAACCAAGAAGGAACCTCGTTAACGTTTCATATATATCTATGCAGCAGAATGCATAATATGCAAACACTTACACCTTATTGTCAATTTCCTAAGGGTCTGAAATATTTTTGAAGCCCTTGAAAAGCTCAGGTCTCGTTGTTATGATTTCATGTATAAATAATTTTCTGTAAAAACTCAAGCATTTCATGATTTTCACTGAGGAAGCGTTAGTATTTGGCTTTACTAGCCGAATCACATTTACTTTAATTCTAGAAGGACGTTTAGGTAGCATTCATGGAACTGCATATACTTATAGGCTTGCCTAATTTTTATCAACTGTGTCCCCTTTCACCTTCATGGAAAACCAAATTGACTGCGGCTTCATTACGGATACGAGTATATTCAACTCGCGGGGACGATATCTTATGGCGTTTTCAAATAACTAGTCGCTCTGTGAGCTCTCCTCGCGAGGTGGTACGGGTATTGGCACAAAGGTCGTAAGCGCCTTTAGAGTCTTTAGCGCTTAGGACTTTTGTACCAATTCCCGTCATTTTAAAAAAATTCTAAAACTGAATCGACAAAAAATGTTATGTTATCAACGAACTTGTTAACAAAATTTCACAAGGATTACTTGATAAATACGACCTGTAGAGGAGAACAAATGGACAGGCACACGAAAGCATTTTTGCCCAAACTGAACTTCGCTCGCTTTGCTCACTCGGTCAATAAAATACTAAATCTAATAATAAAAATACAATAAAAACGTGCATAAAAGCACTCTGCAAATGACATTAAAACATAAAACCATTTAGATCTCGCACGCAACAATAAGAGTAAGGAATTGCTCACGCGCCACTCGTTATTCTGCGGCGAGATGGCTACGCAATATTACGCACTGTGGTCGTGCTAGGGTTGTCACTTACGGTACCTCAGCCTACCACGAACTTCGAAAATTGGCATTGACAAACTTCTTTGTCACTCCAATATGCAAGTGTGACAGAGATAGAGGTACAAATCCGTAATCATTTCCTTTTCGTGGTATAGGTATAGGTGGCTGATAAAATGTGGGCGAAACTGCTTGTTTTTGTAAATTATTTAAAAAGGTTTACATAAAGGACAACCCAAGGCTTACAGTACATTTTTTATTTATTTATGCGCCTCCCTTTTATCGGAGTAAAAAAGAGAGGCATATAAATAAAGTCTGACACTAGAATTTTTGTGGTTGCCAGACTTTAATAATATAAGCACGTCATTACGATTGCTACCATACTATGACCATAGTACCATTGTACTCGAAAAAATCTACTTTCTACACTTGTATCATAAATATTTCTACACTTGTATCAGACCCTATATGGAGTACTGCTGTCGCCTTTGGGCAGGAGCGCCTGGATGACAGGTTGAATCCTTTGACTCAGTCCAGAGGCGCGCTGTACGAATCGTCGATGATTCCAAACTGACAGTCGGTATTATTATGATGAAGAGGTAAATAGTGAAATATGAAATAGCAATATCATAAATATTTTTACGTTAATAGAGCAGGTATTTCGTTTTATTACGTCTCGGTAAAGTTAACTAACAATAACACTCTTCGGTAAGCAATCAATAATTGGAACAAAACTAACTTGAAGAGTAAAAAGCACTAGTTCGCAAAAACTAACTTTGCGCACGCAAAACAGACCCTTTTTTGTCGGTTTTGCGTGCGCAAAGTTAGTTTTTGAGCAACTCTATTGAAAAATAAATTATATGTATAAAAATATATTTATGTAGCAGGGGAAAATAAAATCGAAATTTGAGATACTGTATAACCAGACTCAAATATAAAATAAATAAGTGGCAACCCTAGAACACGCAGTAAGCGATACGACCCCCATCGCCACTTGTACATACTCACCTGTTATTATAGCGATGTAAGAAAGTAATGTATTTGTGTTGATAATAACTTTCCTTATTACTTCTGTTGTCATTGTATCCCTATAAGCGCCGCTCTGATAGTTCCTTTATTACTCTCCGACTTTTTATCTGAGAGGAAAAAATACAATAAATTGGAACATGAACAGGCTCAAGTTTATGGATTTGTAAAGCCTTAAATTCATTTCGCAAATGGCTGGGACATATAATGGCTTAAAGGCTGGCACACACAACAAGGCTATTAAGCGAAAATAGTACTTCTCAATACAGTTTCTCAAAAAGTGCCCTTTTTTTGGCTGTGTTACGTGCGCAAAGTTAGTTTTGGCGAACTAGTGCTTTTTACTTTTCCAATGTTTTTAAATTTAGTTTTGTTCCAATTCATGACTGCTTAGCGAAGAGTATTATTATTAGTTAACTTTGCCGAGACGTAATTTTTTATTTATTTATTTAAACTTTATTGCACATAAAACAAAGTACAAAAGGCGGACTTAATGCCAGAAGGCAGTCTCTACCAGTCAACCATCAGGCCAAACAGATACAAATATTTAGGTGCGGTAACAGCATAAAGCGAAAGGTTAAACAGCAATCGATATATTAACAAATACGTTCACAAATTCGTACATATACAAACATACCTACATACAATATCAATATACATATAATACAAAACATACATAATTACATATACGATATACACACTATAAAGTACCTGCAACTAAATTACTACGAGCCGTAATTATTAGCATTAGCGATTAGATGCTTACGCAATTTGAGCTTAAACGACAATTTGGACTGAGCCTGCCGAATGTCCAGTGGGAGATCATTCCACAAACGAATAGCTTGCACGGTGAAGGAGTTGGACACAGAGCCAGAACGATGGTGAGGCAGGCAAAGTAATAGTTCACGCGAGGAGCGGAGCTCACGGCCCGGCTGAGCAGCAACAAACTTAAATTTAGTCCGTAGGTAGTCAGGTGCCGCCGGATCGAACAGGATACTGAAGGCCTAGTATAAAAATTGTACGGCATTAACTCCTCGACCGCGTTAGCGTATCGGGAGTTCAAATTATGTTTGCCGTTTATTTAAATCATCCGGCAACTTTCATATTTTGACCCCTCGATACGCTAACGCGGTCGAGGAGTTAATGTCGTACAACTTTTATACTAGGCCTTCTGTACAGAGTGCACAGTACCCTAAGCGAGCGGCGATCCCTAATTCTGAGCCAATCGAGTTTCCGACGGAAAGCAGACACGTGATCATACTTCCGGAGGCCGAAAATAAACCTGATGCAACTGTTGAGGAGCCTATCCAGTCTGTTCAAAAGTTCCTGAGTCATGTTGGTAAGGCACACATCACAGTAATCGATGACCGGCAGCAACGTAATACTACTAAATACCTACTATTTACGCAAAAATATTAAATATATTGATATTTCATATTTCACTATTTACTACCTCTTCATCATAATAATATTCATTCAATATCTTATTCGTACTTGTACCGTAATGTACTATTATGCAACTGTGATATAATAAGGGTTCTTAAAATTCAAGGAACGCCGTTACAAAATGAGACATAGTCGAGTTTTGTAACAATAGATCCGAGAATAGACCCGAGAATGTTGTTGTATACATTAGTTAGATGTCGTATGTCAACTATAGAAACTAAAAAAAAAACATATTTAACGGCCTCCTAGCCTAGTTGGTAGGAGGTCCCGGATTGGAATCCTGTTCAGGGCACTTATTTGTGTGTTTATCACGAATATTTGTTCCTGAGTTATGGATGTGTCGTATGCATTTAAGTATGTATTTATATGCGTCTATATATTATATATATCGTCGCCTGGAACCCACAACACAAGCCTTATTCAGCTTACCGCGGGACCAGGTCGATTTGTGTAAGATTGTCCCACAATATTTGTTTATTATTTATAATGTATGAAAATACATAAGAGCATTGCTAATGAAATACCATAGACAACTTTATAATGTATTTTTCTTTAATATCACTGTCAGTCATCTTGTGAGTCTTATTGACAGAATAGATAGAAGTGCTTGAGTGAAAAAAAGTAATTTCGTTTTCACGTCTTTTTTTTTGATAAGCAAAAGCGATAGAAGAGGGAGAAGAAAAAAGGATAGAGAACAATGCAAAAGAAATACTCATTTTCAATGTTAGAGATTAGTTAGGTACAGTCGCGGAATGAAAAGGTTGACCAGTTCTCAAATAAATTCATTTACGCGTTGCAAGCACATGTTACCTTTTTAAATTTTCAAAGTGGACCTATTTGTAGGCCACGTAGTGATTTGACATTCATTATAACGTTATGTGTCATACTCGTTCGATAAAGCAGATACTGAGAATTTATACTGAACAAGCAAAAACAGATCTTAAGGTGGTCAACCTTTTCATTCCGCGACTGTACTAGATGAGTAACTTGGCCTTTATTTCCTCAGGTACTTAAAAATACTGGTAGCACGAAACTCTCAATGTGCGGCTATTTTGCCGTTTTCGTATTTTTTCCTGTACTTCCTACAAGCTCTTGCTTTTTGTCAAATTTCTTGGTCAACGGGAAGTACCCTATACATTTTGATTCCCATTGCAAATGTATGGGAAATGTGAAATAACCGTATTTTTTGACGTAGAGATTTCATTTTCACTACTTGAAGGGACCGTATAGATTTGTATGTGTGGTATGAATTTGAGCTTGCTACCTTTATGCGTTAAAGAGATAAAGGGTCTTGACAGACAGACAGACTGACGGATGGGCAACAAACTGATCCTATAAGGGTTCCGTTTTTTCCCTTTTAAAGTACGGAACCTTAATGACAGTTGTCGACAAACAACATTGTGATTGACTATAAAACACTGTTTTATTCAAGTATTCAATAAAAGCGTTTTCAACTGACCAATTACATTGATACCGTGATAAACGATCAAACATTGTACACGCCAAATCGAAATCCGTATATTTTAACCGCTTAAAATTCAAATAAGGATCGTGGCATTAATCAAGCCAATATTTCATTGTTAATTTAACGAGCCGGTCCCGGGACGATTTTTTGAGTGAAATTAAAAAAGTTGGAGCGGCAGGGTCCGCGCGGGAGCGTCACTGGCGTTCAAATGTCACACTTGTTCTACACCATAGATAAAAGAAAAAGGAATTCTACACGGTGCTCGTGAGCATTGCGAGAGATTTTAACAGCGTATTCCTGAGGCCAAAGGAAACAAAAATATATCATATTAAGTACATTGGATTAGGGCTAGTTTCTGAGATAATTGCAATTTTTGTTTAAACATAATTTTACCGCCACTCGGTAAATAACGCGTTTTGGAATGTGATAATGCTACCGTGTGGTCTAGGTCTAGACATGATTTTTGACAGACTTCAAAGTGATACTGTGATGTCTTTGCAAAACTCGACTACCAAAAAAACATTTTTTTTGTATTTTAAGTAGGCCTTTTCTAAATTACTTACCATGTATCAAAGCATATAAAAAAAGAAAAAAAAGGTTTTCTTTTGTGTTTTTTTTTTGGTCAAAGTGACCAAAAATCGACATTTGACATTTTTTGTTTCTTTTAGCCTCAGGAATACGCTGTTAAAATCTCTCGCAATGCTCACGGGTACCGTGTATAATAATTATAAACGTATCAACAAGTGTTCCGATTAAAGAACAGGAAAACTCACACGAAATGAAAACCTACTTCAATTTTAAGTCGGTTGAAAACGGCAAGCTACACGCAGACAAAAAAATCTACGCTTATTTAAATTGTATTCTTTTAGATTCGTCTTGAGAGCGTTGGTGCCCAGCTATCAGTTACTATGATTTGGTAACGAATCAGAAATATGGATACAAAAACATTCAAACCACAAAAAAAAACATTTAAAATTTATATTAAATGTTTTCTTAAACTAAGTGACAATCAAACAAACGTAGCGTGATGAAAATTGTATAATCTTAGAGCAACGCGGGCATCCAAAACGTAGGAAAGGAGACGGCAAAGCGACTTGTTAATATAGAAATTATTCTATCACTTAGTGCTTGGGAAATCGTGCTTACAGATACCTACACTTCTCGTACAGTATATATACAAAAAACAACCTGTTATATCGATACTAAGAGCTTAAAGCTATATAAAGATTGTGTTAGTTTTGAGCTACAAAGGAGGTTTTGTTGCTCATATCGTTCTTGTATTGTATTCAATACGACAACGAGTAACATAACTAAAGGTCATATCTGTAAATTGATAACTCTATGTGAGAGACGAGGGGTTCACGACAATTACAGAGGTTGGCCGAATTGTTAACTGACTTTAATCGTTCTGTATCACACTTGCGATTTATGAGATAGTTTTGTATGAAAGCGAACACGTCACGAGTTCGCCACGTGGAAGTTTTGTATAGAAATCGCTTTCGAATCGCCGAAATGCGATAAACAACTACGCTTACAGACCTTGCACACTTCGACCTATTTTTGTGACCTACCTACCTACCTTTCATTTACCACTAGTCAGCCCACGTATGATTTAGGCTTGTACTTTGTCAGAGAGGAAACGATACGTATACCAACTCCCCTCAGTATTGCTTGATGAAGGAAAATGGTATTATTAAAGCGCGCTATTTCAGTAAAAAAGTTGCGATAACCTTCCGTGTCAAGCTAAATATAGGCCAATAGATTCAATAGAAGAGATAAGAGCCGGTAAAAATAAAAATATAAAGCACGGAACCTGACATCTTCACGGGGCAGCATCTTAGCGACCGTCATCTTGATAATTTCCCTCAGGCATGGCTCGTATCGGAAAAATTGACTTACAAAATTGTAACAATTTATCGTTTCGCGTCTCTTATCTACTTTTTTATCGAGCAAATTGTTCGTTAATAGATTCGGTTATCATAGCCCGTTTTGACGCTTTAACGCCTTTAAAATTGAGGCGTTTATCTAGAAAAATGCGGTGCAATCTGGATGTCGGTTATGGAAAAATATTTTTTTAAGTTAAAACAATAAATTCATTTTAATTATTCTTAGGCACAAATGTCCGCTGGCGTAATATCGGGGAGCAGTCCATGGAAGAGTTCATAAGAAAAAAAACGAAAAAGTAAATTAGTAAGATACCTATATAACCTTACCTATATACCTATATGTATATTAGTAAGATAATAAAGATACCTATGTTGTTATACAGTCCACAGTAATTTATTTTTGTTATCAATTGTATAAATAGTCTGTCTGAATCTATCTGTTAAAATAAAAGTAATGGTAAACGTAGTAATGTTCGACGCTGCACTGGTATTTGACAGCACTTTTATGTCTAATTTGAATTTAGAAAAATCTTCGTTGTACAAATTTATACCTTGTCACTTTGACATAAAATGCCCATGTCGAATACTGGTGCAGCGTCGACCACTAGTACTTTTATCTTACATGCTGCACTAAGATCAGATTGAATTCCATCACAGACAGTAAAAATAGTATTATGTAAAACTTTTTTTCTATTCCAGCACTTCTATCTGTCAATTAGATGACCGACAGCACAGCGATATTTAAAAAGTATACATTATAACGTTGTCTATGGTTTTCCATACGAACACTGTCCCTATGGATTTTAAAACAATGTATCAGCACTGTTGTTGTTTTTTTTCTATAGTGGGCACAACATCTTCCCTATTCTGCCACGTTTCTAGATTTTGCTTTGTACGCTATTTTAGCTGTCGTAGAAAAATTTGCGTACGCATCAGCTCATAATTGGTTCTTAAAACTATCGGGTCTATTATAACAAAACTTGACGTCGTCTCATTTTGTAACGGCGACCCTCAAGTTTTAAGAACCCTTACTAAGTATATCACTGTTGCATAAACTACTATTTTAATCCATCGCGGTATTTTGACATTTTAACTATGAACACAGGTTCTTTCAACGAGTTTTTGCTATATTATATTAATATATTCATATGGTGGGGGTGAAGCTAGTATATGGGTCTAAGTGGGATTCGTGAGAGCCAAGCTCATGGCTCTCTATTAAGTAGGTACTTAGAAACCCACTGCAATGCTGTGTTGGTGAAGCATTCAAGAATGCAGGTACTAGCCAGTCCGATTTGTCCACGTCCCCGTCGTACCCTCTGGGACCTTCTGCGACCGTGCTAGCCAGAAGTGCCAGCACGTCCACCATCCATGTTCACATCGCAGATACTGAGGACAAAGGGCGGAAAGCGAGCTACCGGCGGCGCTTTAAAACCGGTACCAAATTGGCAGGGACGATACCCGTATAAAACGGAGCAAGACCTCAATGCTCGAAGGTGGCAGCCCCACCAAAGGTCTAAGGTGCAGGGAGCTAATCACTCACTCGCCTAAAATGCAACTGATTAAGAAAGGAATAGTAAACTATACGAACTCGAATAAAACTACTAAAACCGGCTTCGGAAAACGGACAAATGAATTTGCACTATGTACGTGGAATCTGCGAACACTAAATACACCTGCAGGTTTACAGCTTCTATGCCCACAACGCAATCAATATGCTTCTATGCAACGAACCCAGCATACTGCTGATATTACTGCCGTCCAAGAGCTGCGATGGACTGGACAGGGTGTCATTAAGAAGTTTGTTTCCCGTGGTAAAGGAAGACCTAAGCTCCGGTGGTTGGACGGCGTCCATAAGCATCTCAAGACGCTATGAGTTAGTCGCTGGAAAGAAAAAGCCATGAATAGACGAGAATGGAAAATGTTACTCGACCAGGCCAAGGCCCACCACGGGCTGTAGAGCTTTGGATGATGATGATATTATTAATATTGCCAGCGGATACCCTGCTTATATACGAGTAAGTGGGTTTGACCTGCGCAGTACCTATCCAACGCCATTTTCTCTCTTGTATGTTTTGTATTTACATAATAAACTTAACCAATTATTGTATCTACACAATCAAGGTACAACCAGCATGCCAATTGTGCACTTATAAAAGTACATTTGTAGTATTTCCCGGCACTTATTGTTGCTTTAAAGGCAAGACAATAGTCGAGTACAATGCGTTTTTATTATATTGCCGCAAACGAGCAACCTAGTGCTTCTTACTAATAGCTTCCTGTTAGTAATTACATTTTAAAATGGCCGAGATGGAAAATAAAACTATTAGGAGTGGCCATTCTGTGTTCATTGCCGTTCTTCAGAATGTGTACATTATGTTTGACTTAACGTGGAAAGATGGTAGAAATTTCATAAGGAACAAAGAAAACTTTAAATAATGACACGAACAAATAAGAATTATAAATTGTATAATGGTAAAGCATGAATTAAATCATTTAGGTATAATAAATGTTTTGATTCACGTTTTAACCTCCTGACGACCAGGTATCAAAATTTGCCAATTGAAATGTAACTTTGTCAAATTGACAAAGAGTCAAAATTCCATTCCGGGAAGTCAGGAGGTTAAGTAAGCACACTACTTTATATAAATTACTAGCGACCCGCCCCGGCTTCGCTCGGGTTATTATTACGCATATAAACCTTCCTCTTCAATCACTCTATCTATTTAAAAAAAACGCATCAAATTCCGTTGCGTAGTTTTAAAGATTTAAGCAGACATAGGTACAGAGAATGCGACTTTGTTTGATACTATGTAGTGATAGTGAAGTGAAGTGATGAATTGAGGGCGTCTGCCGCGAAAGCAGGAGGTCGCCGCTGGTATGATCCGACCCTGCGGCTCTAATCATACCATCGTTCCACCTCGTCGGTGGACGTCCTACACTGCGCTTTCCAACTGCCATCAGATCTGTTCTCCGTGCTATATGGCCTGCCTATTGCCACTTCATCGAGCTAATCCGTTTGGCTATATCAGTGACCCTCGTTCTTCTACGTATCTCCTCATTTCTGATTCGATCCCGTAGAGAAACCCCGAGCATAGCCCATAGCTCGTTGAGTGACTCTGAGCCAATTTATGAGAAGATGAAGCAGCACGTCTCGGATCCATATGTCATCACTGCTCACACACTGGTTAAAAACCTTGATTTTAAGGCACTGAGGTATTTTGGACGAAGAGATGTTGCGTAATTTCTCGAAGATTAAGCCCCGTTCAAGTACAGTAACATTATAATATCTAATGTGTACTAAGTAATGATCCATAATATAGTAAACTATAAATATTTTGTTTGTGTTTTAGTTGTACTGTAATAGTTGTGTAACACTAACTCTAGTTATGTAAGTTATCGTATAAGCTAACCCTATGGGGACCTAATGGTTCGAAATAAAGCATTTGAATTTGAATTTGCAACACACATGTTTTCATGAATCTAATTCTATCTTAAACTAACCGATGTTTTCCTAGCAGACCACTATGATGCACTTTCGCAATATTATACGTATAATGCAAAATTGAATGCACAGGTTTCCAAGCTCGCGGTCTGCGTGCGTTTATTGCATTTTTGAGTGGCCGCACCTTAGGTATACTTTCCCAAGCGATTTCCAACTTTCTCTCCTGGGCGGAAAGTCCATTTTCCTCTATCGCAAAATTTTCAAACTTGCCTTTTGCCAGAAACTTGTTTCGGCACTGATAGCTGCATCTTTAATATTTGTACATATGTAGTTTCGGGCGAAGTATTTGTGAGAGTTCTGTGTTCGAGGATTTATAGGCTTTGAGCGAGTTTAGAGCATGTAGTTTTAAATAATTTTGATATTATGTCTGCATTTTTGCAACAAAATACGGGCAATTTTATTTTAAGTTGTAAATACTTATTGTGATATTATAGTTCCTATTGTGTAGGGGGACCCTCCACTTTTTTAAATATGGATATATTTATGTGGTTTCTATTTAATCAAGTTTGATCTTAAGAATAACTCACACTAGAAAGGGACTGGGCGGGACGGGACGATTTGTCAATTTCTATAGAAAAAAATCACGTGATAGCTCGGAGCCCTCGGAGGTCACGTGACGAATTCAATGGAAACTGGCAGATCGGCCTGGCCTGTTCTAGCCTGAATCATGCTCTAGTAGAAAAAAAATGTCCCAAAAGTTCCATACATTTCAAATTTTCCATTCAGTTACCGTCATATAAAGTCTGAAAAACAGTAATGGAAGGGTAAAACATGAAGGATACTTTTTATATCCTATTAAGTTAGAAAGAACTCAGGATTCTGACTAGAAATCACATAAAAATTTTCAAAAAAAAATATGGGTGGAGCAGACTTTGAAAATCTACAAAACATGCAAGCGTTAATTCAATGTCAAGCTAATAAGCTAATGTGTGTTAAGCTGTCTTTACGATGAACTCAAAAACTTGATCTATTAGAATCTTTTTATAAATATGATAATAATGTTAAAGATTAATCTCTAAAGAGAAATACATATCGATACCTACAGGTGGCGATGAAGGAAATTCAAAAATAAAAATGTTTTTTCAAACAATTATTTACGAAATTTTTTAAGCAACGCACAAAATAATAAAAGTGCTGCAAAAGCCACCGCAATGCATGAAATGTTTTGACCACGCGTGTTTTTGATGGGGACGATACGTCCACAGCTCATTCCCAACGAACGATAACCGCAGACGAGCGTTGCACTCTATAATACATGTAATGGTGACATTTGAAATGTCATTTATTAGTTCTTTAACATTCTAGGTTTTTTATACCACGACGGTGGTAAATAAGCATACGACCCGCCTGATGGAAAGCGGTCACCGTACCCTACGGACGCTTGCAACTCCAGGAGGCTCACATGCGCGTGTCGATCTATTAAATCTTGTACACTTTTTTTTGAAGAACCCCATAATGTCAATCTCTGGGGAAACCTCGGCAGGGATTAATTATTCAATTAATTTGACTGGCATTTTAGATTGACAGGAGCGGAATCAATCGAAAATAATTGTTTATAAAGGATGACTCACCTCACACTAGAACGGGACGGGACGGGGCGGGACGGGAAAATCTGTCAATTTCTATAGAAAGCGTCACGTGACATCCGAGGGCTCCGAGCGTGATTCTTTTTATAGAAATTGACAGATTTTCCCGTCCCGCCCCGTCCCGTCCCGTGTGTGTGAGTCATCCTTAATGCTTACAATATCTGAAGAGTTATCTTGGTATCTCTTGGATCGAATTACTTAGATATAGATATAGTGGAGGGACGCCCGGCCGGATTCAGGTGAGCCGAGCACTAGGCGGATTTATTGAGCCCAACTCCCTTTTATAAACTAATATGATAAACTAGTTTTTGGCTCTAGAAAGAGACAAAAAGTAGCCTATATATATCACTCTTCATCCCTTCAACTATCTTCACTTAAAAAATCACGTCAATTCGTTGCTCCGTTTTGCCGTAAAAGACGGACAAACAAACAACCGCACACACTGTCCCATTTATAATATTAGTATGGATGTTTTAATTCATGTCTTTAAGTAAATAGTGCATTTTCTATCGCATGTATTATGGGGAGTGTTCCGAGGAATTGTTCGGATTAATCCCTGCCGCTTTTTTCCGCCATCGCCCTACGCGACAATATTTCCACTCTCACCATTTAGATGGTTGGCAGTCCTCAACTGTGCGCTTTTCCCGAAACTTCCTGCCTCGCACAGCTAAACTGTGGAACGAACTGTCGCCAGCGGTGTTTCCGGACCGATACGACCTTCAAACCTTCAAGAAAAGAGCGTACTCCCACCTTAAACGCCGGCAACGCACTTGCGACACCTCTGGTGTTGCGGGTGTCCATGGACGACGTTAATCGCTTACCATCAGGCGATTCCTTTGCTCGTTTGCCACCTATAGCATAAAAAATAAAAAAAAATAAAAAAAATAGCCCTGGTTACCAGTGCATCTCTTTCAATTTATAAAAAAATGTATTTCTGAGACCAGCACTCGTCCTGCAATCGGACGAAAGTGCCTGCGGTCTGTCATGCCATGACGGGGTGTGACGCCAGCCTTACCAAGCGCCCGCAAACGGGTATTCCCAGTTATCATCACAATTCGAATAAATGAACTCTTTCAGTAATTGAATTTTAAATTTCAGCAATTTCCAAAACTGCTCTTGACTGAGTCTGCTTGAGTCGTTTGCGCGAAAAATTGAAATGAAAGTTTAAACACGTAGGGATATTACTTGCACATATTTGCATTTTTTTACATGCAGTACCTTACATATTCTTCATACTAAGTTGCATTCATAACCAAATGTATACAGGGTTTAATAAAATGTTGGTGATCCGTTTAAGAGTGGACTATATATGACTAATATTTGAACAACACAAGACTGGACTGACTGAGACTGGACCACAAGAGTGGACTGATTAGAATAAAGTTGTTTTTTTTTTGTATGGGACAGAGCAATGTCCAAAAATTGTTTCTCCTGTTTTTTCTTAATCAGTTCACAATGATTACAATTACATTCACATTCACTCTTATTATTAGAAAATAATGTTCAAGCATTTATTTCGTATCAATCAATTGACAACCATATGGTATTTGAATTAAGAATGAAGTGTCCACCACTGGTGCATATCAGCTTTAAGTGTCCTTAATTGGTGCCGACACCTGCCCTTTAACTTTCACCAACATATCTATTACATTTTGTATCTTGATAGATACAATTTATATTTGATATTCAGTGCCCAACTTACCAGTTAACACACTCTCAAATCTGGAGCAGAGCCCATCGGGGGAAGTACCTCCACCTTACAGAAAAGCGCAGTTTAATAACACTAGACCCTACTCTGATAGTGTTGTGTTTCTGGTGGTGAGTAAGGTCGCCAGGGCTAAAAGAGGATTCACTGTGTTGACAGCTAAAGGGGCAAGCTTTGCTCCGTGGGTCCCCAGCTCCTTTTTTATGCATGTAACACCCCTGGAGTTGCAGGCGTCCATAGGCTAAGGTGACGCTTACCATCAGGCGGGCCGTCACCTTCGTAGTATATAAAAAAAAACTTTCATACCAGTTATCTTACCAGCTGCCATTCGATAACTCGAAGTAGTCTGGTAACAGCTTTAAATGTCGTCTTCAAAGACAACATAATTTGCCAAGATAGCACACACGGTATAGACAATTTATCAATAATCACAAAAAAGAACAGATGTAGATTACAATGATTAATTTTTAAAGTCAATTAATAATTATACAAAAAAAGGACATTACGATGCTAGTTCCTCTGGAATATTCACAGCGACAACCCTAGACGTCATTTCAGTCCCGTAACTCGTACTTATTGCACCTTGTGGATGAATCCGTCGCTATCTCATACAAATGGAAGGCACTTTACTTTAAAATATAGCGGACAATAATGTTTCGTTCATACGCCATACATTTACTTCACGGCCTAAGGCCAAGAAGTAAATATAGGGAGCCATAAACAAGAAACGTCATGTCTTCATTTCGTGACATTAATGCATACATTTCCGATAATGTTGAAGAAAAAAATATTACCCAATCCTACTTATATTATAAATGAAAAAGTTTGTATGGATGTTTCACGTTAAACTACTGTAAGGATTTTAATGAAACTTTACAATAATATTGCATATACATAAGAATAACACATAGGCTACAATTTATAAACATATTGCGCAGACAAAGTCGCGGGCACCACCTATAAACTAATAACTAAAGAAAGTTTCGATCCTCGAAACGAAATTTTCGAAAGTTTCGAAGATTCGATTTCTCAGGTCATTTTAGAATTTCCTTCAACGTGCGTTGTACGGCAGCCGGGGCTTCTTAGTGTAATACCGTCCACGTCTGAAACAGCCATTCCTTTGTAGAATACCAACAAAATCTTAATTAGCAGAGATAAAACGAGCTGTTTGCTGACATTAATTGCAAGACGGCTACCATGTAACTTAAAACGAGTTTGAAATGAGGGTACTCCGCTGTTACTATTTTGGGTATATCAATAAGTATACTTACTACCTATACAGTGTGGAAAGCTTTCATGGGCCCTGGAGGGAATATACCCTTATTTTTTAAGTTAGCTCATTTTACTTAAATGAAATAGTCTCTTATTTTTAAAAAGAAACATTCGCTTGTCTTATCCGGGAATCGAACTAGGTAAAAATGTTAAAAATAATAAATTGATTTTTATTTCACTAATCGATAGAGTCAATTTCAAAGATAAAATTTCTCCAAGAGACATTAGGTCTTACAGTCGTCTCTCGTTCAGGATATCAAAAAAAGAACATGCTGTGCTGAAAAAAAAATGGGCCTGCCAGGGAAGTGCCTTTAAGTTACCTCGTTTTACTCAAAATATACATTCTATTATAACATTTAAAACTTTCGCGATTTGAACACCCGCGTTAAACCCGTTTCGCGTTAGACCCGTTTAATAATTATGTTTAAATATACATTCTATTATTTTTAAAAAGAAACAAAACTGCATTCAAAGATTTTTTTAGAAAATTGCTTGAGTCACCCGGGAAACAAGCCAACGAAAATTCAAAAAAATTAATAAATTACATCTTACAACGCATATTTGTGTTTTATTTGAGAAAAATAAGATACTAAGGATTTAAAGCATCTTCTCAAGGACCCGTTATGCTTTTCCCAGACCGAATATTCTTCTTTTAAATATCTGAACGACAGACGAGTATGAGACTTAGGCTGCGTTTTACCACATTTTTTATCCGAGAATAACGTTTACTCTCAGATAGTAACGTCAAATTACTATGGGATTTTGACATTAGTATCCAAGAGTAAGCTTTACTCTTTGTTACAAAGTTTGGTCAAATCCAGCCTTAATGTATCTAGGAAAAATTGTATTTTTGCCATTGATTTTATCGATTTGTAAAATAAATAGTTATTTTTTTAAATCTTTACCTGGTTCAATTCCCGGATGAGACAAGCAAATATTTTAAAATCTTTAAATGCCGTTTTGGTACTTTGAAAATAAGGCTGAGGGTCATTAAGGGTCTCAAGGCACGAGAGTTAAACAAACTTTGCTGCCGAGTATAATAAAACATTTTTCATCTCACTATCGCGAGGAAACTACACACGATTACAAATCTTATCTAAATGTAAGTTAATTTGAAGACATAATTCAAACCTCAAGGTCAAAAAGAGTCAAAGTTGCTCCATAGATATTGACTATATCTTACCAATTAGTGCGGGATAAGACCTGACCAATTTAAGGATATGTCCTCCGATTGCGCATTTTTACTAGAGTCATACAGGTCCCACTTATACTGGGCGGATAATGAATCCCCGCTAGTTTTAAAATATAAAAAAAACACTTTCCGAGCTAGTAAGGTTAAAAAAATTGTAACCGTTGATCGTTTGAGCAGTCAGTTTATGTAAAATAAATGCAGAAACTATTTGAAATATTTTAACAGTCTTCAAATTTCGCCAACAAATCATAAAATTTAACTACATAAGTATAAATCCCAATTAAGGTAAGAAACCATTTTCAGTCTGCAACTAAAATGTAATTCACTAATTCAGTATTACTAACAACTGATTCCAATACGGCTATCACTTCGAATTCTAAAAGGGCGTAAACTCATAGGAATTCTTAGTCAGTTAAGACATTTTGGTTTAGGGCAAATAAAATACTTGAGTCAATTTCACTGCTATTTTGAATCCAATTGAATAAATAATTCAGTTGACACAGACGGAGCAAACTTGCTTTTAAACTTGAGAGAAGATACTATTAATTAACTTTGTGAAATATTTTCAATTTAATTAACAAGCAACTTAAGATTATATTGGATGTTAATTATTTTATTGCTTTTGAACCTTGTATTGTGTTTTTTAATTAGTCAAATAAGGCTTTCTATAGTATTAATGTAGCTTAGGTTGATCCTTTTGTATAAATTAGCTGCTTTTTCATATTTTGAATATTCAATCTGACTTCAAATTAGTTCATCGGTTCATAAAATTACAAAGAAAGGTTAAAAAAACTCATAGGCTAGGGCGAGACTTGAACCTGCGACACTAAGCTACCGAAACAAACCCGGTGGCCACGAATTCCTCCTTTATATTAATTGTATTAAGCAGAGACGTCTGCGAATGTTTACAATTTTGAATTTCATTTGTGCTTAATACAAAATTAATTTAGTATGGGGTAGGGCATTGTTATCGATGATTTCTAAAATGTCTTAGAACATCGATGCCGTACAAGTGTTTAACACTTTCGATAGATGTCGCTACGAGTCTCTCTAAGGCGTATAACCAAATGAAAGAAATAATGGAAACATTCGCCAGGGTCGATCGGGCGTCGACAGCTCAATTGGAAGAGCGATCTGACCGATTTTCAGACAGGTCCTGGGTTCGAATCCCGCTTGAAACTGGGAATCTTTAATTTTTTTTTTATAATTATAAAATGCTCCATATTTCCGTATTAAAAAAATGTGGTTAGTAAATTATTATTTATTGATTGATTCTCCGACGGTGACAAACAAGCATACGGCCCGCCTGGTGGTAAGCGGCCACCGTAGCCTATGCAAACCTGCAACTCAAGAGGTGTTACATGCGCGTTGCCGACCCTTTAAAAAAAGGAGGATTCGTTGTTCACAGCTAAAGGGGCAAGCTTTGCTCCGTGGGTCCCCAGCCGTCAACACAGTGAATCCTCTTGGAGCTCTGGCGACCTTACTCACCAACAGAAACACAACACTATGAGTAGTGTCTAGTGTTATTAAACTGCGGTTTTCTATAAGGTGGAGGTACTTCCCCAGAATAAAGGTACAAACTGAATAAGCATACATATTGAATGAACGTCCTCAATGAACACAAGTTTCCCAGGTTATTAAATAGACGAAACTACCAGCACATAATTAAGTGTCGCATAGTCAAGACTTCAGTCCGCCCGACCTGTGGCAAATTAACTTAATTCCTAACTAGGAAAAGTTAGATTGGGTCCGTTTGCGTAGGCTATGGGATAAATGCAAACTGTGAAATAATAGTATTTTAAACAATCGTGATATAATTTTTTTTTTGTTGCCGTGTTTAGGTCACGAAGGTTGGAAGGAAAAAAATATAATGTTACGATTGTATACAAATACTTTTTTACGAGTCATCATCATCATCATCTATGGAGGAATAGTCGAGATTAGACCACGCTGGGGCTCGCAGTGTACGTAGAGCAGCCGCCGCGGCTAGACGCATGACTCATGAATAAGGGACACGGACTGTTCCGAAACATGTCGAGCTATTTTCAACTTTATTGACGTGAGTAGCCCGATATAAGAATTTTGAATATGGAGGAATAATTTGCATTTGCATGGTTATATGGAGGAATAATTTGATCATTAAATTTACGCTCATTTACGCTTCCATAACAAGCAATTATAAGCAATAAACAGTTTATGAAAACTATAGTAACCAACAATAGAGTAATTTTGAAAACAATTTTTGAAGTTAGATATGTATAGTTACGTGTGGAATAATAGTATTTTACAGTACTTTACCGCCCTAGGGCGATAATGAGCACTTTGCGTGCCTGCATCGAATATTCAAAGGATGTACAAGTACCTACTGTAAAACGTCGTACAATACACGTGCAAAGAGGTAATTTGCAACTCGTGTCGATTTAAAACACTCCCTATGGTCGTGTTTTAATTTATTGCCGCTCGTTGCGAATTTTCTCTTTTGCGCCCTTGTATCGTAATGTACTATTATTAGCGTTGAAAATTCCGAAAAAAATCAAATGTTTCTTTCATGATTTAATGAAACTTTCGTTTTTTTCCGAAGTTTTCGGGTTTTTTAAGAAATAAATAATGTTACTATCACTGTCACTCCGTTCGTCTGTTTCAACAGTTTCTTCCTCAATGTCATCAATGTATCCGTGTTGTAGGTGTAAATTAGACCTAATATACATTGATTTAGAGTTGAAAATTAGAGCGGAAACTTTCATTGATTTTTTCCGAAAGAATCCGAAAAAAACGAGTCATCTGAGAAATAATCGCATTTTTTCCAGGCTTTTTCAACGCTGACTATTATACAATCGTGTTATAATGAAAAGCGTTTCAGTCGAGCACGAAGCTTGCTGAGTGGCTTAAGTAACGTACGAAATAAATAAAAAATGTAACGATTATATACAATGCTTTTTCTACGAGCCATTATCATCATCTAGAGGGTGTAGCAAAAGTACCAAACAATAATTCAACAGCTGACAAGGTCAACCCATGGTAAGGCCCAGCTGATAAGGACTCATATTACGATGGAAGTAGAAAAAATTCGAAATCACAAAAAAAAAATTCTTTAGAGATAGGTGCATTTTCGATCAGCTGTCCCATACAATTTTTTTTAAATTTCTTATATTTACCACTTGCATTGTACTGAGGGTCATTGACCTTACCACAGTGAACGCAGATAAAGCATGGAAGCATTATGTCTGCTATATTATGGCACCACGGACATTGGTACCTCGGTAGGCGGTCCTTATGATTGGTACCGGGCGCGATTTCTGTTTGACCGCGATGTCAGTGAGTGGCAGATGCCTAAAACTAGTTATCAGAACAACGTATTTTTGAATGAAAAATGCCTTCATGTGTGGTGAAGTGGTGCAGAAACTATACTGATCATTTCAAGACTAGTGGAATCACATTTCACAGGTAAGTAAACAGATAAATTCAGCGAAAACTAAAAAAATATATGATGACATTTTCTATATAGGGATGATGTTATGCTAAATGAACTAGACTATTTTCTTAACTTGTGCGATTATAATTTTATATATTATAATGATAAACTCTAACTGACAAACTTGGATTTTACTAATACCTACCTTATACGGAATGGTGCTATACAAATCTAATTATTTCAAATTCATATTAATCATTTTTGATATTTCCTGATGTTCTACCTACGTTGATACCTACGTTTTCCTTTGTAATCAGAGTCCCACAGTATCCTAACCGTCGTCAACGATAGATAGAGGCTGTCCAACCGGAGAGGCATGAAACAGATTGGATGCCTACCAAGGCATCTAGAGTCTGTTCCATGCACTTCAAAGCTGAAGATTTCTACTTGTCTAAAAAAGGCTTCACGCAGCTTGCTAAAACCGTTATACCGATTTGTACTGTAGATATACTTTGGTTTAAATACGGGTGTATGAAAACAATATTTGTTAGTAAATTCGTTTGATGAATTTGAATTTTTTCAGATGGTATTTTCAAGTGAAACGTCGCTATCAATTACTAAACAGGGAATGAGGCAGCCAGATAGATCATCAACCCTGCCGCTCAAAATAAGTAATAAAGAAAATGACTATGCAGAAAATCAAAGTCCTCAGAAACGTCGAATGGTCAGTTATTTAAATACACGTACTTACCGTAGTTATATATTTTGTAAGGATATCTCAGCTGTTAAATTTCAACGAAATCCTTTAACTGATACTTCATTATAATGTTTTCTGGTACCGCAATAATAATTCATTAAAATGAAACATATTTTATTATTTTTAATACGATCAATCCGTTTTAACGTGTTTGGTACTTGATTTTTCCGTCAATTTAAGGTAAATTATTCGAATTGGAAATGTAATTTTACTCATGTCATATTACATTGTATTTTTACTTTTTAGATCTCGTGTCCAAGCTGTGGACATCATTTTGGTGTTCCTAATCAGGTGGATGCGGAAAATTCAACTGAGATACTCCATCGACGACAACCTTCGTCACTATTGTTATCAAATTACTTGAAACTTATGGACAGAAAACTGTGTGTTACGCCTTTAAATATATTATCTTCAAATATTCTATGCCTTTTTTTTCGTACCGAAAAAAGGGACGCTATAAATTAAAAAAAAAATTGTACTGCGGGATTGGCTTGTCATACCAGACAGATATATCTACTTGTTAGTAGTAGTAGTAGTAGTTGGCATCGCCACCTAAACAGAAATAAACCGCTACCATTTCCTTTTAGTTGATCACGCAAAATCAGACTATATGACACAGACTAACAAAGTTGGGGAATCAGCAAGACTAAGTTGAAAATAGAAAATTGAGAGATTAAACAAAAATCTTCTTCCACAAATTACCAGTTTCCGCATTCCTATTCCTACTTCATCTCCTCCACTTTGCACAATGCTGGTATATATTGAACAAAAATGGAGAGTTTATTAGAAAATATAAATCCCTTAATAAGGGCGCTACTTAATATTGATGATTGAATAAACCAAATCAAACATTTATGTATGTACTTGGTATCGACTAACAGGCTCCTTATGTTCAGGTCAAATTAGATGCTTAATAGATGGTCAGTAGTCGATAGGAGAGGGTAGTGGTGCAGGGCATAAGGCGTTTCTGATCCACACTAGCTAGTGCTAATTACCACGCTGTCCTCCTTGACGAATTTTCAGATGGGTTCTTCCCACTTATGCCGTACCTACAATATAACAATAAATATAGGGAGCGGACTGCCCATACGGATAGTTACGAACATGATATTTATATCATGGTAGCGATAACAATATCGAACCCTACAATTATTCCATACTCGTACATGTTAAGTTACCTACATAAATAATCGTGCGGCGAACACATCAACAGAACAATAAAATTAATATAAGATTTTAAGCTAACATGGTCATTTACACTATTAGATGAGCTCCCGATATTTCGGCAATATCGGGAGCTCATGAAAACAAATGTACATGGTAAATATCTCGTTTTAAATAGTAATTATAGAATAAAATTAATAGTGATTTTCTACTTTAAATTTTATTTAAACTTATCACAAGAAAAATATTGCATGTAAAAATTGTTCTTTGTTGCATCAATCTGTCTACAGACAGTGCGTTTCCAATGTCACTATTATTCTCGCAACATTTAAGTGTCAGCGCTAGTGCCAATCACAACAAAGAATATTGACGTTGACCAATTATGTTTTATGATATTTTATAATAGAAAACCGACTGATATTTTGATGAATTTGATTGGCAGTGTAGCGGACATGCGTATATCAGATTTATAGCCAGGTTTATGTTGACGATTTGTTTGAAGGAATTCTTCCATGTTTATTTCCGTTCACTGCCTTACCAACTGTTAAAGTATAGTAAACTTTTTGAAAGATACATTAGATGGAATAAATTATTTGTTTTCAAAATATATACAGTAAGTGTAACTTACCTGGCTACCTACTTCTAAATACCTATCAGCATTGCGATACAACGAGAAAATACGGCCAGCATCCTAGGTACAATGTCTAAAAGACGTACTTTAGATTTTAGGTAGGTAGAGGTAGGTAGCTAGGTAAGTTACATTGGATACAATTTTCGAAGTTTACGTATTGTGCTCTAGCAATTAGTTCACAGTAATACCTACACGCCAATATCTCGCACCGAATTAGAAACAAACCACAACAGCTTTGTTTCAACACAGTTAAACATAATCTCTAATCAAAGTGTCTCTGATTGGCTGGTAACGTGACAGATAAAAGATGTGTTTCAAATGGTAATTTGCCAGGTATTGCAAATTACTATAGAATATGTATGTAGTTTTTTTAATATTATAGTTTTACTGGCGTATCGTAATGAAATATTATAATTTAGTTGGATGTATCATATAATAAAACCCATTGAGACAATCAGGTACCTGGGCACTTATATAACAGCCGGTCATGACGGGCGAGCAATTAAAACCAGATACAGGACGACCGGTTGGCGTAGTTGGTAGTGACCCTGCCTGCTATGCCGATGGTCCTGTGTGGTGATGTTTGTTCCTAAGTCATGGATGTCTTCTATGTATTTGTATATTATATATATAGTTGTCTGAGTACCCTGTACACAAGCCTTCTTGAGTTTACTGCGGGACTTAGTCAATGTGTGTAAGAATGTCATATAATATTTATTTATTTAAAACGGTCATTGCACCGTCTATGACCTACGGTGTCAAGCTTATGGCCCTCACAAGGGGCGGCTTGGAAAGTATGAGAACTATATAATGAAAGAGATGCATATACTTCAAGGAAAATCAATTACGAAGCCCGTAAGCTATACTATTACGGCCATCTAGTCCGACGAGCTAAACCATACCTCCTTTAAGCAGCCTTGTAATACAAGGAAAGCAAAAGAAAAATGCTGGAGTCCCGGAGGATCTGCCCTGTCCTGCCCCCCATGCGCTCGCCGCACTTAGTCGCCGCTCACTCCGGAGTACCTGTGAACTGTGCTACTACACTACCGCTAATAATTATTGTTTCTTTATCTGCTTAGACAGTTATTTATATCCTCGCAAGTGTGATAAAAACCATTGTATGTATCACGGGCCGTACAAATATTACGAACTCGTGCTAAAATTAAGCCCTCGTCTTCGACTCGGCCACACTCTTGCGTAATCTCTTGTTTACCGTCCTTAAGACACAATGTACTATTATTTCTTTGTATTCGATATGAAAATTAGAGTGTTTAACTCGGGTGAAAGGCACTATTTTAGTCTCGATCTATCGGCGGTCTCACTAAGCTCGAGGGCCAAAATACATCTGAAATAGGTACATTTCACCCCTTGGTTAACAATCTACTATGGAATACACAGGCACTCCATAGTAAACATATAATGTAGATAGACGTACAGACGTCTGTATGTCTGTACCTACGAATATTTATTAAAGCGGGCATGAATGAATAATACCCTGATCAATATAAGACAAGCTCCGAGGAAAGTTTTCAAATGTTTGCAGTGACTGCAAAAAGGTTTAATCAGTGTTTCTTCTTCTGCCTACCGTTTTCCCGGCATAATGTGCCAAGGCTCAGTGACCTTTGTGTCCACTTTGGTAATAATAAGTATTATGACCTTATTGATTATGGCATATAGAATTATACATAAAAAAATATGCAAAGAAAGGAGGAATGGCACAATTTATTTATTTTAACATTTTAATACTCTACCGGGCTTGTGCATGTTTTATTCGCGATACTCCTAAACTCCTCTCGTCCCTCGGCGACCAAGTTCTCCGAGCGGCAAAATGTCTTACAAACTATTAATTTTTACCGCATCGCGGGAACTTCTTTTGACGCTAAAATTGCATATTTTGAATACTTTCCGCATTTACTTAACTTCAGTTTAATATTAAACAGTGCATTGGGGTATATTTGACAGAGTTTTAAGTGAATTGAGACTTAGTTACTAGCACACTGTTAATAGGCAAGACGACAAAAAAATCTATTTAGTCCGTCTTTTAAATTACTCGTATTAAAGATTATTGTACTTACAAGTATTTTTTCTTTTGTTCATCAAATCAAAAATAACGAAAATACAGGCCGTTGAAGTTTCGCGTAACGTCACTATTATGTACAATTTTTACCTAGTAGAGATGTCACAAGATAGAGCCCTTAATTTGGATGCTCTTTATCTTCGTCAATTTTAGTTAAATTGAAAAAGAAAAAAACACGTGTCTAATCATTTTCGGTAATCTAACACAGACAGGTGACAGACTAATTAGAATGATAGTTTTTCAACCTAGTCGTCATCACTATTGCAAGACATGAAGGGAAGGGAATGGGGGGGGGCTTACCACGAGTTGATATAGTTAACGATGTCTCGTTTACGTATCATTATCTACAGTTGCATGTCGCTCCCACCAGCAAGTGCGCCTGTTCTTTCTTTTTTCCAACTCACATGCTCCCTTTTAGTCCCACTAGGCATTTATTGGGACTGGCAAGATTTCATCACCTTAGTTTTATCAAATTAATGGTCGTATTAGGTACCAAGGAGGACCCCAGGCTCCCAACATGAGACATGGCATAAGCCGAGAATACGCTAAGAAACAGAAAATTTCGATGCCATGTTACATACAAACACTTACACTTCCAAAGTGTCGAAACTAAAGTTGAACTTTATTTCCTTATTTATTAAGGTCTTGAAACGAACGTTGTAAGGAATATTTAAACTACGGTGCGGATAATGTATTGTTTTTTGTATGTAATGTGTGAAAAGTATGTCTGTGTGTACAGCCCACAGAGAGTGATAATAATACGGCAAAATGACAATTTTTTTCTCCCTTCCAACGTGTTGGACGCCCGTGTTTCTCGAATATCGCGTCATTTCGTCAACAACATCAACCCCGAGTTGACAGAGATGGAATGATTTTGCTTGTGGTATATTTATTAGGTTTATTTATTTGACGTAAATTTGTATTGTTATAGAAAGCAAACAAAGCATTTCGTTTCAACATATTACGTTAAGTCTAGACGTATTGTTTAATTTCACCTTGCAGGTTATTTACTCGGCGTGAGGATATTATTTTATCTTAAAATTCTATTTATGTATTGGGATTGGGATTTCGTTAAATTTTGTTAACAAGCCGCCTAATTTGACAGTTTAGTAGGAAGTATTTCAGACGGTCTAATATGTGGCTGAATTAACGTTTCTTGTTAGAAATACTTTTGGCATAGGTACTGCTTTTCGCATGTTACTTACTTCGTAGAATTAATCTTTTTGCATAATATTAATTGGCAGAAAACCTTAACTAAACTCACTCTCTGCAAAACGACTATTGTGACAGTGCGATTTATTTGGTCACTGGCCAAACACTAAGTAGTGAATGTGTACCCGGTATGTATGAAGTAAATAGCAAAGTTATTTTCGCGATTTTGGCGTAGGTGCCATTATAAAAGTTGCTCAGTATGACCTATATACATTTACTGCTTAAAGTTTGGCCATTAGCTAAAAAATCACCGGTATAGGTATTTTTTTAAATTCAAAAACGAAAGTAACACGTTTCCGGCAGCAATCGTAATGCCCTTCGAGGTTTCGATAGCTAACGATATTTTCGTGATCGTATTCAGCGTGCTACATTATTCTTATTTTCAAGAATGTCCTATAATAAATATTATAGGACATTCTTACACAAATTGAATAAGTCCCGCAGTAAGCTCAAGAAGGCTTGTGTTACGGGTACTCAAACAACGATATATATAATATACAAATACATAAATACGTAGAAAACATCCATGACTCAGGAACAAATATCTGTGTTCATCATCATCATATAAATACATGTCCATACCGGGATTCGAACCCTGGACCATCGGCTTAGCAGGCAGGGTCACTACCAACTACTCCAGCCGGTCGTCAAAAGATCAGATCTATAAGTCGTCACGTGACATCCTAGGGCTCCGAGCTTTCATGTGATTATTTCTATAGAAATCGATAGCTCGCCCCGCCGCGCCCCCTACCGTCCCGTCCGTTCTAGAGTGAGTCATCCTTAATGCAGTATATGTGTAGTTTGTACTAGTGCTCCTGGTCGTGACCGTGTTTCGTGAACCCGTAGCCGAATCTCCGTTGCTGTGTTACTCGGCAACGGAGATCCGCTCCGTTTGCTCCGTGTGATTCGGCTACGTGTAATTATGATACGTAGCTACGTGTACACGGAGATACGTATCTTATTTATACGTAGATCGGATCCAGTCGTGACCGTGACGTTAAGTGTAGATTTTATGCGTGTTATTAAACCCCCGAATGTAATGCAAGGGGCGAGTTTTTAATTTCAGTTTCCATACTTTTGCATTTTAAATAAAAATTTAAGAGATCAAAAATAATTAGATGCAAATATTATGTTGGAGGCAAAAATAATAGACCAATACAAATTGTAAAAGATGTGTATTAAAAGAAGCCGAGCGGAGCCGAAGCCGAGATTCGCGGGAACGTAGCCGAATCCAGAAACGGATACGTATCTTTGACGTGACCGTGTAGTACGGGATCTTAGCACCGGCGGTGCTAAGGCTACGTAGCTACGGTTCCGCGTGTAACACGTATATCACAAGCCCTAGTTTGTACCCTGAGGCCTTGCATATTGAAAACGACTGAAGAGTGTACCTACACAGAAGTAACCTAGTCTTAATAAACTTACTTTGCAACAGTCATTGAACCTAATCATGCTCTTAGATACCGTTCAAAGCTGTTCTAAAACGTTGTTTCAAGTTCGAAATCGTCTTTCAATACATTTTCCAAGTTAAATGGTCTCACTTCAGCTTCGTAGGAGAGATAATAGTGCAAATTCAGCTCAAAGGATTGAAGCTAAAATAAACATTACTAGAGTGTCATTGCAATTGCGCAGAGAGCTGGCGAATCGGCACTTGTGATAAGGTATTCGAAATTTACCGATTGAAATAATTTTGTACTAAGTTTAGTGTGACAGAATAAAAAAAATATTTAGGCAACATATATATCGTATACTTACCCGCAAACCCTCGGCGCCGGTTAGGTTCATATTCGAACTTAAAAATTATATTTTAACTTCTCTTGCTCGAAAAGTTCGCCTTTAAGTCGTGGCTAGGCGACATAAAATCGCTTTTCATGCTCTAGGACATAAAGTAATACATTTTTGTAATTTAAACACTGGCACCATCTAGCTGGTTATTAAAACGGATCCTCAAGAGAGATAATAAAACTTTTATTTTTTGTATTTCCCATGTAATTTCATAGATGAAACCTTTGTATGCAATAAATTTAATCGCAGGTAGTACTCCTCAAACCCAAACAACTTTTGTTAAACAAAATTTAAACATTATGTACTCCTTAAGTTTACACTTTTTCATACAAACTAAATAGTATTTTGAAGACGTCTCCTGTTACAGTACAAAAATGACAAATTTTGCAGTACATCGCGTCTTCTTTAACAAAAATAAAAATATTTTAAAAAGTCGATAACAAACTTTGTTCGGTTTCGGGAGTACTATGTACGAATAAATTTATTGCTCTATAGTAGTACTATGTCGTAGTGACGCTATAACTCAGAATGTGAGAAATCTCTTACTGCTTGTATTTTGACACGGTTCTAGAGTGGCCTAGGGTTCCAATTGGTTGACTGTACAGGCAGCGGCAGCACCCAGTACATTACTATTGCATATTTTTTCAGGATTCCCTGTAATGGGAAAAAACGGGACCCTGAATTCTTATTTCGCTACTCTTCGGGAATTAGCGTGGAATTGTAAATCTATGTATAGGTAGGCCTTAATGAAAATGCCTTGTAGGGTTTAATTTGCTAAACACTTCCTACATCTTTTGTCATCAAATTACCTCTTAAGCTTACCAATCAGGCAACTCAGGGGAGAAAGGGGCCGGGGCAAAACGGCCAAGTTGGGACAACTCGGGACGAGTTTGGCGGAGTTCACGCAAGTTCGCTGTTGATTCTTGTTGCAACTTTAATTGCGGCGGTTAAGTAGGCGTTTCGGCCAATTGGTCGATGCGATTTGATACATGTTCCTCTTAAGTCTGAGTAAAGGGGAAACTTAAACTTACTGAGATTGGATTGTAGTTTAATGGGCGGGATTTATCGGGGTTGAATATTATGGTAACTTAGTTGGTACTTTTTCTAAGTTTAACAAAAAAAAGTGCTTCATACTCTGATAAAAGAGTTCTTAATTCGACATTGCACTGGCGTTACCATTGTATATAATATTCTGGGACAATCTTACACAGACCGACCTAGTCCCACGGTAAGCTCAATAAGGCTTGTGTTGTGGGTACTAGACAACGATGTATATAATAGGTAGATACATATAAATACTTAAATACATAGAGAACATCCATAACTCAGGAATAAATATTCGTGATAAACCCACAAATAAATGCCCTGACTACCTCACTACCAACTAGGCTAGGAGGCCGTTGAAATTATGCGTACTTCTCCTTTCCTTACGCGGCTTCAGTAACCCAGGCAGTGTTACACAGTCTAATTAAGCAAGGGTTGATATACAGTTATGTGGTACATACTATCGCATTCAAAATGGCATGGGCAGTTTAAGGATGAATTCATTCATAAATTCCCCATGCACTTTTGAACGCGTGTTGTTAACTGGAGGTATTGTTTTCATGTGCAGATCATTTCGCGTTTGGAGACTTCAAGGAACCTTCGCCATCTTGGAAAATGAGTATATTTTTGTAGAAATTCAAATTTTGCTTCTAATTTACGCACTTGATGAAAACGCGATACATGGAAAATGCGATGTTAAAACTGAGAATTCGGTTAAATCAAAATCTGTCTAATTAATATATTGCTCGACTATGTCATAACAGTTTATGGATCCGTTTAAGGGTTATCGGTTCAGTATAGCGATCCAAGAGAAAAAAAATACTCGATAAAAAATTAATGTCTGTCGTCCATACAGGTCAGCCCTCTATACAACTTTTTTCTTACTTTTGCCTAATCGGACCGTGCTTCTGATTATGCCCTTAAACGGATCATCAGTTTTTTGTTACACTGTGTATACAGAGTGTAACAAAAATGTAGGTGATCCGTTTAAAGGCGTATATATGTCGCAGGGAAATGACCAAAACAGAGATTTGAACAAATCTCTAAGGGATATGATCAAATCACGCAGGATGACAAAATGGCGAATCCATTTCATCATTTCTCTAGAAAGTTTCAGTTATATGACCAAATCCCTGACTCTGTCTAGTAAAATCACAAAATCGGCCACTAAACGCGCAACGTTTTGTCATTTTACTAGATTTGTTTAGGAATTTGATAAAATCCCTGAACCTGCAGTTAAGCGATTTGATCAAATCTCTAAGTAGATTAGTGAAATGGTAAAATAAAAATTTTAAGAAAAAGAACCGACTTCATTTGGTTCCCGGTAAAAGTGAAATTTTGAATTTGTTTGAGTTCTCTCTCTGAGACTCTAATCACAATGCACGTGCCGTTCAAATTTGAGGAGAAATTCAAATCGGTTCAGTAATGACGGAGTTCTGAGGTAAAAATGCCCAAGCTAATTATGAACACACTCTAATCACAATTCGTGCCGTTCAAATTTGAGGAGAAATTCAAATCGGTTCAGTAATGACGGAGTTCTGAGGTAACATCCATTAAAAAAATTCAAACGAATTGAGAACCTCCTCCTTTAGAAATATTGAAGTCGGTTGCAAATGACAAAATAGGTATTAAAGTTCTTTAATAAAACCAGCTGTTTTAAACGAATACAAGATACAAGTGGTGTAAACTTAAACATACCTAAATGTTTATTATTAAGGCGATTGAACACAACAATTATTTCGTAACAAATAAAAACATAATTTTTTTCTTTGGTTACTGTGATAAGTAGGTAGGTAGTAGGTACCTATTCATTGAAATAAAACACTTTGAAATGGATTACATCGTGGATAATCTGCATTTCCGACGATTCGAATTCTTTACAGCACTAATTTCTCCCGCTATCTGACCCATGATCTATACGCAATTTAATCCGTTTTAAGTGTTTTTTTAATAAAAAAGAAAATAATAAAAAAATAGTGAAAAACAAAGCTAGAAATGTTTCATTTTAAATTATTTTCTTATTTGTTAAAACATGTTACACATAAGGAATTTTTTTTTTTCAAGCACATCTATTTTTTTTGGATCGCACGAGCGGATCAGTCTGAACTATGGTTGAGATTTTTGTCTTTTCACTAAATTGGTTTAGCGAAATGATAAAACTAGTCGACTTTATAAGTTCGTTTCGTCAACTTACTGTCGTGGTTCAGGGATTTTATCAAATTCCTAAACAAATCTAGGAAAATGACAAAACGTGGCGCGTTTAGTGGCCGATTTTGTGATTTTACTAGACAGAGTCAGGGATTTGGTCATATAACTGAAACTTTCTAGAGAAATGATGAAATGGATTCGCCATTTTGTCATCCTGCGTGATTTGATCATATCCCTGAGAGATTTGTTCAAATCTCTGTTTTGGTCATTTCCCTGCGACATATATATACGTGGGTAGTATCCACATAAAATATCAAAAAAAAAATTCGCCGTAGATAAAAAGTTATTAAGGTTTCTTTTTTTCCTTTAAAACTTACTAATTCACGAAAAGGTTTACGATCTGAGGCAGTCGGCACGCGCACAAAGGCCGGTACGCGCACAAAGGCAGCCGCGCGCTTTCTCAGAACACAACACTACACTACTACAAAGTAAAGCGTCTTTCACATGGGGTTGATTGCTTAAAATTATGAGCTAAATTTTGTTACATTAAGCGATTATTAACAAGTTTTTTAGTAAGTGTTAGGGTCAGAGTAGTTCTCAAATACTTTATTCAAACGGAATTTGCGGGTTTTAATTCTTGCACCCATTAATACCTAATACGAAATTTAAAAGAAGTAATGTTTATCTTTAACTTTTTTGATGATTACGTGACGAATGTTCCTTAAGTAAATCACCTGAACTCTAAAACAACCATTATTTCTAGTTATTTGCGTCAAAGAAGTCTAGTGCCTACACTAATTCATGGTGTTAGCTACTTTCTGTCTTTTAAAACTTTCAGTACTGCACTGGTTTTAGTATTGGACTGAAAAACACCTGAAATTTCGTGCTTATTAATAATACTTTTCAACCACCATAAAAGTTAAAACTCTAAAATGATTTTTAAGGAAATTTGTAATTTCGTTCAATGCTCTGATTTTTTTTTTTTATCGCAAAAACAATCCTAAGTAAAGGTTATTTGTTTGTAGTGACCGTAATTTAACGTATCTTGAATTTGATTATTTTTTAATTTTATGATGGTCTAGCGTGAACGCAGCTTTACAGAACGCATTATAATTTATAGTGTTCGTAGAATTCGTAGTATTAGCAACATGCTAAACCAAAAGGTCGTATCTTCATTCGAGATTCAAAATGACATACGCTCTTTTGGATTCTGGCAGCGTTTCTGTCGGCAATTTGCAATGGCAAAGGTTTCAATTCAAATGTTGTTTAGTCGCACAAAAACGTCGGAACTGTTTGCTTGTACAGCTAGTTCTTCTGGTTGCTACTAGTGTAGTGTTAGGTACGTTGTTATGTGTTGAGTTGTGTTGTGTTGTGGTACTTGTGGTGAAAATGGAGTTGATAGCGTCTGAATGCGGAGTTCGGCGCTCGCTGGATCGGACGTGGAGGCCCCAGGGCCCTGGGCTTGGCCCCCGCGATCGCTCGACCTGTGCCTCTGGATTTTTATCTCTGGGGTGCGATTAAGGAGCAGATGTTTCGTACACAGTGCAACACAGAGGAAGAAATGCGGGCTCATCGCGACATTCGACCTTGTGTGCGCGGTATACGGCGCGCGGCGCCTAACTTCAAAGGACGGGACGGTTAACTTCGCTCTTGCGCTGACGTTAGGTACTTAGCAACTCAGGGGTAAGCAACATTTTTTTAAACGACTTAATTATTTCTTTATTTTTTACTTTATGTTTTTTATGGACTTGAAAATAAAAAAGGAAGTGTTTTTCATAATCACGATTTGATACCGGATATGCCCTTAAACGGATCACCTACATTTTCGTTACACCCTGTATATTATTATATTGAAATAATTATCTGTACCTATAGTACGAGTATGTAAGTGCCTCATCCCTCAATACAGTTGTAAATAATCCCCTCATCAATGTGTATCAATGTTTTTATTGCCCTCTTTTGTTTTATTGTGACATAAATATTATAGAATAATATTGATGCAGCTACAACAGCTACTACTAGGTACAAAGTTCTGCATATTATTGAGCTTTGGTTCTGTATATGGTTCTCAAATATTGTATGACAATGACAATAATCACAACACGTGTCCAAAATCCGAACCGTCCAACCATTGACCTGAAATAAACAGGACAAACCGGACCCGGTCCAAACTTGCGCGGACATATGGAAGTTAGTATTGTAACAAATATAATAACACAAAGGTGAGCCGGTATCGAGAATTGTTAATTAGGCCGGGTCTCAACCTCCCAACCGCAACGCATGGGGCAAGGAACAGTGGGTCCGCATCACTTTCACCTTCCATATCAATCAGCTTCTTTGAAAGGCGGCAGTCTTCTCAACATGACCGTGACCGTGCGATCCGCACAGTTTCTTTGAAAGACGTCAGACTTCTCAACACGAAGATGACATACGACCGTGCGTGCCTGTGGCAAGCCACGCCAGGTTACGGCCTTAAACGTCAAAGTAGTGGCCCAATCACTAATTATTCAATGTTTCACGATTTCACACATTATAAATTTAAATCATCGGACATTGTGAGGGTAGTGTGTTGACAGAGTTACATTTTTATTATTACATTTTTCCCTAGTGCGCAAAATGCTCAAGTTCATAATGAAGGCCAAGTGCGGGTAGTTCGTAAAACCCGCGCGGGATAGATGTTGATCCGAAACGTCGGAGTAGGTTTCAAAGTTTTACATGAGCCCTGAGAGCTTAAGCCCCGTTTTAGTAAATTTATGGTCGCATAAGCGTTGCTGAAACTTTAGGTATACAAAGATTCACTATTTCGTTAAGTGAACGCAAATATAATAATGCCAGTCCCAGCTAAAACAACAAACACGACACAAATGTTGAGACTTGAGAGCATTGGATACTTTGCATTATTAATAAAATAAAATTATAATAAAAAACCATTTATTTCAAAATTCAAAGACTCAAGCTTTATTAGGACTGTATCACTACATACCTATGTTCCCTAAATACATAAAGCTACCTCGCACTCAGGACTAAAGCGACAAAAAAAACAACTCCCGCTTTACGTGTATGAGAGAGGTAAGTCGCAAGCTAGGATTGTTGAGCCACCTACCAATATGTATTCAACTCGGCTACCAAATCGGCTTTTATCGGTTATTTTCATAAGTAGTCATGAAATGTTACACCACTATCTTCATCTATAATGTTGTCCACATAAAAGATTGCACTGTGGTATATTATACTTATGAACTTTTAATATGCTCGATATCCTTAATGTCAATTAAATACCGCTAAAAACACAATCAATCGGTTTTAAAGAGTCACCGTAATCATAACATTTATTAAATTGCAACGGTTCAAACTCAATTTTTAACACAATAGGCAATAGCCTTAGCATTTCGACTGCATCGGGCAGTCATCGTCAGACAGACAGAGTGGTGTTGTCACCTTCGTGGCTCGGGCATCACTGGCCTGACCTAGTGATGGCCAAGCCGCGAAGGTGACAGCATCAGCATCAGGTTAAGGTAGTCAGGGATAGGTAGGTCTTTCAGGTTAAGGTAGTCGGGGATACCGAGATCGCAACATGAAAACGATGCAAACCGAATAGCTGTCAGCTAGTTATTGGTCATCCATTTTCATTGCACATTACACGGCTAAATTATGATCAGTGCCTTTTTTTATTTTCCCACTTTGTCGGCATGATTGATACATATCTATGTACATATAGATATGTATCAATCATGCCATCAAGCTTTCTTAATATAAGTTACCGTTCACTGAGCTAATCCGCAGACGGACGGACAAACAGACATGGCGAAACTATAAGGGTTCCTAGTTAACTACGGAACTGAAAAAAGTGACCAAGGCCCCCGGTGAGCAGGTCTGGGATCGAACTAGCAACCTATTTCTGAGAAATTTAGTTTCGTTTGCAAACGTTCTGTTTAAATAAAATTGTTTGTAGGTATATTGTTTTATCTTTGTAGTATTCAACGTTTCAAAAAGTAACTTATGAATTATGGAATGCAGTGCAGAGGTTAACATGTATAAAAACCCGCGACTTCGGTTAAAACCGAGATTTTTCTTTACAAAAAATCACTGATTGTATTCCCTACTTTCAATTAGGTATAACGACAAATTACAACTTTCATAATTGCATTTATCATCCCACTGGTCGGACATAACATTTACTCTGTGGTTTGTATTCTAGGGCCTTACGATGTCTTAACGCGATTCAGTTGACCCAAACTGAATCGCTTCCATACAACTGACCCAAAACTGAATCGCGTTAAGACGTCATGGTAAGGCCCCTGCGTGTATAGCCAAGATGCCAATCGCTCACGCTTACTAACGTATCGTAGCTACCTCTCTCTATCACTCTTCCTTATTAGTAGTGACAATGGCAGTTGCGTTTCGTTAGTGACTGAGCGTGAGCGATTGGCATCTTGGCTATGCACGCGTTGCTGTTTGACCAAACTCGGCCTACTGTGTCTTTACCCTCTGCAGGGCCACAGTTTAATATTTCATTGGGGACATTAATTACAGTCCCCGTGTAAATATTGAACGGCGTCTCTTTGACGGCGATAGCGTCGTTTTTCGTTGGTGTCAGACAGATTTGCTTCATATCTGGGGTCCGTGGGTTATGGACGCTGATTCTTAATATAATCAAAAATAACAAAATTCGGTCGAGCTTGTGTCAAACCATACTATGCATAGTAGACTACAAACATTCATATATGCTTGTACACAAGATTAATAATATAACAGACTAACCACAACCTGAAGTAGCGGTATTGAATCGTGTATTAAGGGCGGTAAACAAGAAATTAGGAACGAGTGTGAATTTAAGCCCGAGTCGAAGATAAAATGAAACGAAATAAAATAAACTGAAAATTGTTTTATGTGAAACAACATTATGCAATCTTATAACTAAAATCACACTGAACAATTGAAAGCTTTGTTGTCTCAAAAAGGATGCCACTCAACATTTGTCGAAGCACCTTAGTGCAGCGACGCTGATTTTCAGTGGACCCTACGAAAGCTTAATTTTAACACGAGTTCGTAATGCTTGTACCGCCTGTGATATATACAACATTTTTCAACATATTTGTGAGGAAATAAATAAACTTACGTACTATGTAGATAAATAAACAATAATTACTAGCGGTAATGAAGTAGCACAGTCCACAGTACTCGTGTGGCGTGCGGGTGGGGCGGAGCCCGGGCGGGCGGTAAAGTACTATGAAAATCCATTACAACTAATAATTACATTTAATTTCACTATTTATGAGCAAGTGTGATAAAAATTATTTAATACTAATTGAGTTGTACAAATAAAACTCAAAAACTAAACACCCCAGACTGAAACTTAATAAACATTTCAATCTGTCTAAGGGAAGTAAAAAAATCTAGATCCTATTTAACTACTTTGATGGCGTGATTGATGACCTGTAAACGCAGATCAACCAAAGTTTAGCTAAATGATTGTTTGCCCTTATCTGCCACTTTGATATTTGCGTTTGTTAAAAAGAGAGGAAACATAATTTAACTAAAACATCTGTTAACTGTTTTATGAATAAAGGCGTTAGTCCCAAGCGGTCATTTTTAGCATTGTGGCTACGGTATTCTAAAAACATTAAAAGAAATTCAACATTTTATGAGACATTCTATTTCTACTTTTCACGGCTTCTGTGCTTATAAAAAAACTTCAGTCGTTTTAATAGAAAATTGTCAGGTCGCAATTTCCCTAAGTAGTAATACTTGAAAAATTTCATCCAAAATTCGTATTATTAAAGTCTTTACGACAGTTCAGAAGTAAAGATAATACCATTGAACCAATTTAAAAGTTAAGCAAATAACCAATCGCTTTAATTTTGTTAATGTTCGTTGTTAATAGCTTAAGGATCCCTGTAGAAATTTTTTCGTAATCAAAATTATGTGGCCTGCATTTTTTCCCCTTTGTTTTTGAATAAAAGATATGACGTTGCAAGTAAAAACTGAAAGATGCTCCAATCACTAGCGAGGGGTAAGCGGTCAAATCCGTTAAGTCGAGCAAACCGATTTTTGAAATTCGAACTATGTGCAATTTACGTAACGTTGTTATTTCAATGAAAAATTATCTCGACTTATCGGGTTTTACCGCTCACCCCTCGGTATATAAGGTGTACTGATAATTTAGATAAGCTGATGATAACTGGCAAGGTGGATGGTAAGCGGCCGAGAGGTCGTAGTTCCAGACCCTGGTACGTGTCTGAAGAGCTGCTGATGCCGATTTCACAGGCTCTCCATCAAGCTGAAGATCGCAGCAAATGGAACAACCTATTGCAACATTTCTGCCATAGCCACGATCTTCAGCAGTGAGGGACCGACTTAAGGAGGAGGAGGAGGTGTACACAAATACATTTATTTTATTTAAATAGCGATATCTGATTGTATTAAAAAAATAAAATATAACTGAAACTGGATAATTACCATAAATGTTTTGCTCATAAACTAAGCTATTCTAAACTTTGAATGGAACTTGAACTTTGAATGGGTTAGATTTATAACAACAAGAAAGTGCGTTCTACCAATTTCAACAATCTAGACAGTACATTTTGGCTACATTTTTTGACAGGCCTACTTTACGGAACTCGTTGTCCGATAATTCTCAATATACCAAAAGGGAGACTGCGAGTACTGTTTATCTCTTTCTCACGGGGATGAGCATGACTTATTTCAAACAGGGATGAAGCGTAAATTCTTTATTAGTTGCCTCGACGTTCCGTACGTGTCCGTTTTATTAAAACGCAACATACGCAATCAAAAAGACGCATCATCGTTTTTGAAAGGCGAATGGGAGAAGTATAAGTAACTTTAACCGAGTAGCACAGCCAACCAATTGGAATCCTAGGCCACTCTAGAACCATGTCAAAATGACAAGCAGTGAGAGATTTCTTAATATACAATCTGATTTATAGCGTTACTATGACATAGTCCTTAACTATCCAAAACAACAGAAGCAATTGAAAGGCACCAACCTTGTGAACAAGCTGGATTTAGAATCGGGTACTCAACCATGAACCACATACACACTCTAGAACTAGTTATAGAAAAATTCTAGGAATACCGCTACGGCTGTATACAGCGTTTGTAGATTACGCAAAGGCATTCGACACACTATCATACTCATCTACTAGGATATACCGATTAGTTAACAGAGGCGTCAGGCAAGGCGATCCACTATCTCCAAAGTTGTTCTTGGTGGTACTTTAATCAGTGATGAACAATCTGGACTGGAACAATATAGGAATTTACATAAATGGTAAACATCTAAACCATTTACGGTTCGCCGACGATATAATATTAATGTCAGAACATAGCGTCCAACATGATTCAAACTTTACACAAAGCTAATGCAAAAGTCGGCTTAAAAATGAACTTTCAAAAAACAAAACTTATGACTAATAAACGTATGACAATATTTATAATTAAATGTATAAAAACATGAACAAATTATTAATTATGCACCTGGAACTTTCTAATATTAGATAACATAAAAGTTTACTATACTCGAGAGCAAAAGTTACGGCTTGGCTATACATCTATAATTATTCTGGTAGCCTTATTAGCCATTATCAGGAACATAACCCTTTAGACTTCAATGTCGCTAATCTGGTTCTGGTCTTCTGTAAGTTTCCCTGCTTCGGATTAGACCATAACCAACATTAGAACAGACAAAAAATACTTGTCTAAAACTCACTGTCAAACTACTCAATTTAAAGGTTTTTCCATTTCAATTAACACATTCCTTTATCGCAGAACTCACCATTAAAATCAGCTGTAAATAGCAAACTAAACATCCCTTTCGTTTTTCCTTTATAAATTAGCCTTTTACCATAAAAAATCAGAGCCCGTGGCCTTATCTCTGCCCGCGATACTATTTCACAATGATTAATCAACACTGGTGTTGTTTGCCTTTCGCCTTCCGCTCCTATCTACCAGGAAACTACCAAGAGCAACCATCATCCAAGTTTTGGCGTAAATTGCCTGCTTGCACGGTCACTTCCTCACGTTACCCAGTTTGAGGAAGCAATGGATGTCGTTTATCTTTTGTTGGTCTTGATGTTGTTGGTCCGTTGGTACATTCCCAGCCCCGCCTATTGTTATCAGGTTGAAATCAAGCCTGGTTTTTGTTCCGGCACCCCTTTTGCACCTTTGGCTTTATGCGCGGTGTAAAACTACATTTAGTTGCCCAGTTTTGTGAAACAATGGTCGGCTTGGCCCCGGGAGAGGGTTATGAGTTTGAATAGATGGAGATTTTGATAATTTTTGTTGGAGTATTTTGGAATTTTCAGTGTTGAGCTTTAGTTTCTCACACAATAGAAAAGTTACGTATTGAGTTCAAATCTCTTTAATGATGAAAGTTATACTGATTCTGGCCTAAAACAAATTTGCAGCGCGACAGAAAATGGTAGAAATTAAAAAATGGCAAACATCGTAGTGCCATCCCGTTTTCTTAAATATATTGTTTTGAATGGGACGAGACTACGATGTCTTCCTACGCAGATTTTAGGGCATGACATAAAAACATACATACATACTCTGTAAAACCATAGTCATCATTTGACAGCCCGGCAAAATCATGGTAAAATATGTCCAGTATTGTTCTTAAATCAATGCCGTAAAAGTAGTTAGGTATTCTAGGTTTTCAAAAACAAATGAAATTTCTATCAAACTTTAAATTGGACGTCTTAATTAGAACCTTACAACTCCTTTAAAAAAAAAAAAAAAATATATATATTTCAGAATACTAGTTCCATATTTCATTAGTATCACTTACAGGCTACGTTAGTATGCTAATTGCTACGCTTATATTAACAACAGACACACGAATATAGCACGAGAATTTGTAATATAGTCTCATTAGCGTACCTACCTTTATTATAGGTACTTACGCATACATACACCTAGTATAGTTTAGACACATAAAAAGTTTTAAAATTCTGAAACATTAAAAATATTATTCGCGGCAGAGACCAAGGCTTCCGTTTTGAAACGTAATGCTTTAATAAGCATTTTGTTTTTGTGAGAACTGCCGCAGAAAGTAGTACAGAGAAGCCACTACGTAGAATAAAATAGCAATATGAGATGACATTCGTGGTTATCCAATTGTACAAATGTCTTATAAATTGTACAATTGTGACAGGTTCTAGCATTTTCGCGAGAAGAGATCGATATTTTTTGAGGGTAGGTAAATTTAATAGTTTTCCTACTCATAAATATAAAACACTCCTTGTGTTTTAAATCTATGAGAAAAAAACTGAACTTTGAAAATTTTCAAACGTATTACGTACCTACTCTCAATTTTGTAACCGCTGTACAAAGTGTTAGAAACATGGTAACGGAATGAAATAAAAAAATGGGATTCGTTTTTTATCCTAGTAGGATCAAAAGAGCTCGGAATTCTGAGTTTAACATTGAATTTACCTGTTTTAGAAATAAAAAGTCTCTGGATCTCATCTCGCGAAATGCCCACTAATAAACCCTCTGTTGTGTCATCTGTGCATTCCTAAACCTCTCTTCTAAGCTCACACTAAAATACTTAGCCGGCAAAATTGCCGTGCCTTCGTTATTTTCCACCGGAACACGACCGGAATTTATAATATTCATAAGGAAAATGAATTTGCGAGGGAAAAATGCCTTTCGCGACTTCAATGGGCCCTTAATGTTAAGGGCCCGATTTATGTCGCCGCGGATATTGTTATTATAGGTAATCACGTGGTGGGTAAACCTATTGATTGGAGCAAAGTTACACAAATTATTTTTTATGTCATTGTATGTATGAACAAATTTTCAGTGAAAACGTGTCCCTTAGATACTTGAAACTCGTTATCAAACACGCGGTTTTACTAGAACTTGTTTCTACTCCAGCACTTCTATCTGTCAATTACATGACTGACAGCGATATCAAAAAAGTATACATTATAACGTTGTCTATGCTATTCCATAAGAACACTGCTCCTATGGATTTTCATACAATTTCATAAACTGTTGTTTTTTTTTCTATAGTAGGCACGACATCTTTCACATTCAGTCACCTTTCTAGATTTTGTTTTTTACGCTATTTTAGCTGTCGTAGAAAAACTAGCGTATGCAACAGTTCATAATTGGTTCTTAAAACTCTCGGGTCTATTATGACAACTTTTGCATAAACTTCAATACTAAATCGCGTCGTCGCGCTACGGGCCGACGCTAGCTGGCGAGGGTGCACGGAGCGGGTGCACGCGGCGGATGTATTTAGTATCGCGCACCCGCTCCGTGAGTCCGCTTCACTTAGCGCTGTTCGTACTATTTCTTATTAGACGGGCGTCCGTTCCGGGTAATCCGCGTCAGCTAGCGTAGGCCCTTATACGTGCAGAGACCGCGAGTTGTCTTGTATGTTTTATAAAATAAAATATTTATTGAGTAAATTAAAGTTGTAACGTTGCTTACATTTTGTTAATGTGGCTACTTACATTTTTGAGTTAATAATGTGTAGGTATAACTTACCTATACACAATTGGAAAAATATCCGACCGACGCTACGGCTGGTTCTGTTGTCATCGTAATGTAGATACTTATTCCACCTCATATTTATCTAGTAAATATGAGGTGGTCTGAGTTTAAATATAATCGTTCTATTTGGAGGAGCTGGCATGCCTGAGTGGTTAAAATTCCTTGAAATAAAATTATTGATAATAACGTGGAGCATAGTTTCTTAGTGGGCGGGGCACATTGCACGTAGAAGCGATGGCCGTTGGGGCGGAAAGGTTCTCGAGTGGCGACCGCGTACCGGAAGGCGCAGCGTGGGTAGGCCCCCACAAGGTGGACTGATGACCTGGTGAAGGTCGCAGGAGTCCGCTGGATGCGGGTGGCGCAAGACCGGTCATTGTGGAAATCTTTGGGGGAGGCCTATGTCCAGCAGTGGACGTCTTTCGGATGAAATGATGATGATGATGATGATATTTTCTTAGAACATGTTTCTGTCAATGTCTGTGAGAGTTAGCTTAAAGGATGACTCAGAGTCAGAGTAGAACAGGATGGGACAGGGCAGGACAAGGCGATCTGTCAATTTCTATAAAAAGAATCACGTGATAGCTCAGAGCACTCGGAGGTAACGTGACATTTTTGTATAGAAACAGACAGAAGGCCTAGTATAAAAATTGTACGACATTAACTCCTCGACCGCGTTAGCGTATCAGGAGTTCAAATTATGTTTGCCGTTTATTTAAATCATCCGGCAACTTTCATATTTTGACCCCTCGATACGCTAACGCGGTCGAGGAGTTAATGTCGTACAACTTTTACACTAGGCCTTCTGATCGGCTCCATCCGCTCACGTCCCGCTCCGTTCTGTGAGTCATCCTTTATCCCTAATAAATTTTATTATAGACTATAACTATCAATTTAATTGGAGTAATAATGAATCGCACAGATCTTTGAAATAATTCGAATATTAAATTATCTAGGCAGAACCAATCCACTTAGCATATTCTAAGTCTTGACACGTCTCCGATTTAATTCTTCAAATCCTTTGTCTGGAATAATTACATTTGAAACACAATTCAATCTGAAGATAATAATCTAAATCCAAAGCCATATAAAGGAGTTCGGGCTCAACAAGCAGATCTCTAAGTCCCTCACCCGCGATATGCGCCAATTCAATACTAAGTGTATTGAAGAGGCCATTCAGCGAAATAAGGGCTCCAAAGTTTTTGCAAGGGATCTGTCTGTTGGGCAAAGCCAGCTCGCTAAGTTAAAAACTGAGGATGGTAGAATCATCACATCCAAACCTGAGCTCCTGAGTGAGATAGAGAGCTTTTATGGACAGCTATACACGTCTACTAGCAGACCCGAAGTTGGTCTGGCGGAAGACCCTAGAGCTAGACTGGCCCGACACTATACCGAAGACATCCCGGACATCAGCCTGTACGAGATTAGTATGGCTCTTAAACAGCTCAAAAACAACAAGGCGCCTGGTGAAGACGGAATTACAGCAGAACTTCTGAAGGCGGGTGGTAAACCGGTCCTTACGGCCCTTCAGAAGTTATTCAATTCCGTCTTACTAGAAGGGAGAACGCCAAAGGCATGGAGCGGAGGTGTGGTGGTAATGTTCTTCAAAAAAGGCGACAACGCCTTACTGAAGAACTACCGACCCATCTCACTTCTGAGCCATGTCTATAAGCTGTTTTCAAGAGTCATTACGAATCGTCTCGCACGCAGGCTTGATGACTTCCAGCCTCCCGAACACGCCGGTTTCCGAAGAGGCTTTAGTACCGTAGACCACATTCATACGCTTCGTCAGGTTATACAGAAGACCGAGGAGTATAATCTGCCCCTCTGTTTAGCGTTTGTGGACTACGAGAAAGCCTTTGATTCGATCGAAACCTGGGCGGTACTACAATCTCTCCAACGGTGCCAAGTAGACTACCGCTATATCGAAGTGTTGAAGTGTTTGTACGAGAGCGCCACTATGTCAGTCCGACTCCAAGACCAGAACTCGAAGCCTATTCCGCTGCAGCGGGGAGTCAGGCAGGGAGATGTCATCTCTCCTAAGCTGTTTACCGCTGCACTGGAGGATATTTTCAAGACTCTGGACTGGAGAGGGCTAGGCATCAATGTAAACGGCGAGTACCTCACTCACCTTCGATTTGCTGACGATATAGTAGTCTTGGCTGAGACCATGGAGGATTTAAGTACGATGCTCGTTAGCCTCAGTAGAGCCTCCGGGCGAGTTGGTCTTAAGATGAACATGGATAAGACGAAAATCATGTCGAATATCCATGTAGCACCAACTCCAGTGACACTCGGAGACTTTACACTCGAAGTTGTAGACGATTATATATACCTAGGACAAACTGTCCAGTTAGGTAGGTCCAATTTCGAGAAAGAGGTTAATCGTCGAATCCGACTCAGTTGGGCAGCGTTCGGGAAGCTGCGACACATCTTTTCGTCCAATATTCCGCAGTGCCTGAAGACGAAAGTCTTCGATCAGTGTGTGTTGCCAGTGATGACATACGGTACTGAAACGTGGTCGCTTACAATGGGCCTCATAAGAAGGCTCAAAGTCACCCAAAGGGCAATGGAGAGAGCTATGCTAGGAGTCTCTCTGCGAGTTCGTATCAGGAATGAGACCATCCGCAGCAGAACCAAAGTAACCGATATAGCTCTCCGAATCGCTAAACTTAAGTGGCAGTGGGCGGGGCACATTGCACGTAGAACCGACGGCCGTTGGGGCGGAAAGGTTCTCGAGTGGCGACCGCGTACCGGAAGGCGCAGCGTGGGCAGGCCCCCCGTAAGGTGGACTGATGACCTGGTGAAGGTCGCAGGAGTCCGCTGGATGCGGGTGGCGCAGGACCGGTCATTGTGGAAATATTTGGGGGAGGCCTATGTCCAGCAGTGGACGTCTTTCGGCTGAAATGATGATGATGATGATGATAAAGGAGTTAAAATATAATACCTAATTAATTATTTTAATATAAGAGCTTTGGTAGCTAAGCGGTAAGAGCGTACGATTTTCAATCCGATGGTCGCGGGTTCTAATCCTGGCGGCTCGTACTAATGAGTTTTTCATAACTTACGTACAGAATATCATTTGATATTTACCAATCGCTTTTCGGTGAAGGAAAAACGTGAGGAAACCGGACTAATCCCAATAAGGCCTAGTTTACCCTCTGGGTTGGAAGTTCAGATGGCAGTCGCTTTCGTAAAGCTAGTGCCCACGCCAAATCTTGGGATTAGTTGCCAAAGCGGACCCCAGGCTCTTTACATGAGCCGTGGCATAAGCCCGGAGAACGCTAAATAGAAGATTAGAGCTTTGAGCTTAAAGAAAAAAAAATGAAGAGATTCGTACCTCTGTATCTTGCGGCCGATAAAGACGATTGGCATGGTCTAATCCTAACATATTACCATGACGTCTTAGTGTTATGATTCAGTTTAGGCGCAGTTTAGGCTCAGTTGAAGAAAACTGTCATTTTCTAACTGGGGTATAAAATTACAGTTTTCTTTTTTGACCACGATATACTATCGCACCACACATGTGCTAGAGATAGTACGTATGAGCATTGACAGTACTTCGCATGACATCTACAGGGCCCTTACCATGACGTCTTAGCGCGATTCAGTTTAGGTTCTTAACTGGACTCAGGGGCCATACTATGACGTCTTAACGCAAGTCAGTATAGGTTCTTAACTGTGCTCAGTTGTATGGCAGCGACTCAGTTTACGTCTTAAACTGAATCGCGTTAAGACGTCATGGTAAGGGCACAGCTATGTGCTTACCATGAATTGCACGCTATTGGATTGGATAGTGGCTGTGGCGCTCGAAAATATGCCCGTCTCGCTCCTACCATTACTCTGGTAGGAGCGAGACAGACATACTCCCGATCGCCGCAGTCGATATCGAACACGGCCACGTACAATTCATGATAAGCACTCTCGTCTATTATGTGTACATATGTACCTGTGAACTGTCCCGACTTTTCATATGCCGAGCCGTCTTGGAATTCCTAAACTGAAATATTATTCAATCAAAAAACATAATTATTTTCAGCTAGTGAAAAAGACGAGCTCCAAAACTCGAAATCGCTTTGCAAGCAAACTTGCAATCTGATCGCCCGTAAAGTTTCGCTTGATTAACGATATCGTTCACGCCGACAGCAGATACTGATGCGCAGCTGTTAATAATTAGCGAGATAGATCGCGCGGTGGCGATTACCGCGCGATCGTGATCGCCGGTCGCACGCGAGCGATGCGCGGCGCGGGACGCACGGAGCGGGGCAGTGGCGCGCACCGCGCGATGTAAGAGTAAGCGTTTTAGAAAGATTCCCTTGATAAACGATATTGTTTGCGCCGACAGCAGATACTGATGCGCAGTTGTTAATAATTAGCGAGATAGATCGCTTGATCGCTATCGCCAATCGCACGCGAATGCTGCGCGCCGCGGAACGCACGAAGCGCGCACTGTCGTTTAGCGCGAGCGAGCATTCTAGAACGTTTATCTATAAAACCTGCTGTATATTGTATTATATAATTAAACTTCATATCTTGTGAAGAACAGTCATTTTAAATTATTATGAGTCATAGCAAAGAAAAGCAACGACCTTACAGCTACTTTTGAAGTAGTAGGTAACGGGTCGCGCGCGACGAAGCGGGCTGATTCGAGCAATCGGCGCCGTCGTTGCGGGAGTCTGAATTGTCGGATCGTCTGACGGGATCAACGACAAGCACACCGAACTAACCGTGACTAATTCCGTTACATAATTTAAGTTCTGTTACATTATCGATAAACGATTGTATCTTGGCTAGGCCCTGTGTGCTGTTATATTGCTCCGTGTATTTTACTATGGTTCAGTTGTTTAGTCGTGAAAGGCATTTGTTAGACACGCTTTTAGGCCAATCTCACTTTAGAAAGCCGTGTGATATATTCATTTCAAGTTTCTACTTTCGCAAAATTTCTAGGTAATTATAATTATTCACTTTGACGACTTTAACCCAATTAGTATGAAAATACTAGTTTTTCTGCGATATTGAAAAATACCTATACATTATAATGTTGTCTATGGTATTCCATTAGAACACTGCTCCTATGGATTTTCATACAATATATTACCACTGTTGATTTTTTTAAATTTCTATAGCACCCTTTTCGCTATTTTAGCTGTAGTAGAGAAACTAGCGTATGCAACAACTCATAATTGGTTCTTAAAACTCTCGGGTCTATTATTAAACAGTGACTCTCAAGTTTTAGTAGTGGTTACACTAGCGCAAGAAAAATAAAGTATGATGCTCTCTAAAACCACCTTACCACCTGTACCCGCAATAACAGTAGGCTGTTATTGCGTTCGTACGGTGGTCATACTTTAGCTCATAAAGGTCAGACAAAAGCAAAATTTAGTATGCGTAAGGGCGTAAGTGTTAAATATTCATACGTGATGCATTCCCGGGATTTCCACTTGGGAGTTCTGGTTCTCTTACAAGAGCGTACAAGCCTTTTAAAATGATTTAAAATACAAAAACTATTAAATGAACTTTTGTAGAAAAATTACCACAATAAAATATAAAAAAAAACTGAATTTACCTGAACGCTAGCAATATACACATTGCTTTGTTATGGTTATAAACTTACGATCTAGTCATGAAACGAACAATCACTGTACAACATGTCTTGTCATTCAGCATTTAATTATTGCGAGTAGTATAATCATTTACAGTACACATGGTGCTTCTTTACCGCCCTAGGGCGACAGTGAGCACTTTACGTGCCTGCGTCGAATATTCAAAGGGCCATATGTACTGTAAAACGTCGTACGATACACATGCAGAGAGGTAATTCGCAACTCGTATTGATTTCAAACACTCCCTACGGTCGTGTTTAAATTTTTCGCCCCTCGTTGCGAATCTCCTCTTTTTCGCCCTTGTCTTGTATCGTAATGTACTATTTTGAGTTACATACAGACGCCTGGTCCAAGATATGTACAGTATACATTACCAGGAAACCAGGGTTTCTTAAGCCCTAGAGTAACATTACCCACCCATATTAAATTACTAAATTCTTAAACACAACACCAACCGGTTTAAGCGCTCACAGAGTGTTTAAAGAATGCAGCCGCAGGATAATCGAAGCGACACGTGTCCAGAGGGCTGGGTCCTATCTAGCACAGCGGATCAGCATTGCCATACAACGTGGCAATGCTGCCAGCATTCTGGGCACGCTTCCACTAAGCAGCGATTTGGGGCAATTTTTTTATTTATAGGTAGTTTATTTTTATTTTTAAGTTTAGTTTTAATTTCAAGAAAAGAGCGTATTCCCACCTTAAAGGCCGGCAACGCACTTGCGACACCTCTGGTGTTGCGGGTGTCCATGGACGACGTTAATCGCTTACCATCAGGCGATTCGTTTGCTCGTTTGCCACCTATAGCATAAAAAAAATATTTAGGTAAGTTTTATTTTAAGGTTTTTATGTGTCAGATGATTAAATAAACAAAGTATTATCCATGAACTTAGTAATTGAATAACGTGTGTCTTAAGAGTACTAACTTAATAATAGTCTAATAATATGATACTCTGATCTTAATTTACGTAGTAAAAGAGCCAAAACTTAAATCAATTTTGTATATTAATATATATGTCGCAGGGAAATGACCAAAACAGAGATTTGAACAAATCTCTCAGGGATATGATCAAATCACGCAGGATGACAAAATGGCGAATCCATTTCATCATTTCTCTAGAAAGTTTCAGTTATATGACCAAATCCCTGACTCTGTCTAGTAAAATCACAAAATCGGCCACTAAACGCGCCACGTTTTGTCATTTTCCTAGATTTGTTTAGGAATTTGATAAAATCCCTGAACCACGACAGTAAGTTGACGAAACGAACTTATAAAGTCGACTAGTTTTATCATTTCGCTAAACCAATTTAGTGAAAAGACAAAAATCTCAACCATAGTTCAGACTGATCCGCTCGTGCGATCCAAAAAAAATAGATGTGCTTGAAAAAAAAAAATTCCTTATGTGTAACATGTTTTAACAAATAAGAAAATAATTTAAAATGAAACATTTCTAGCTTTGTTTTTCACTATTTTTTTATTATTTTCTTTTTTATTAAAAAAACACTTAAAACGGATTAAATTGCGTATAGATCATGGGTCAGATAGCGGGAGAAATTAGTGCTGTAAAGAATTCGAATCGTCGGAAATGCAGATTATCCACGATGTAATCCATTTCAAAGTGTTTTATTTCAATGAATAGGTACCTACTACCTACCTACTTATCACAGTAACCAAAGAAAAAAATTATGTTTTTATTTGTTACGAAATAATTGTTGTGTTCAATCGCCTTAATAATAAACATTTAGGTATGTTTAAGTTTACACCACTTGTATCTTGTATTCGTTTAAAACAGCTGGTTTTATTAAAGAACTTTAATACCTATTTTGTCATTTGCAACCGACTTCAATATTTCTAAAGGAGGAGGTTCTCAATTCGTTTGAATTTTTTTAATGGATGTTACCTCAGAACTCCGTCATTACTGAACCGATTTGAATTTCTCCTCAAATTTGAACGGCACGAATTGTGATTAGAGTGTGTTCATAATTAGCTTGGGCATTTTTACCTCAGAACTCCGTCATTACTGAACCGATTTGAATTTCTCCTCAAATTTGAACGGCACGTGCATTGTGATTAGAGTCTCAGAGAGAGAACTCAAACAAATTCAAAATTTCACTTTTACCGGGAACCAAATGAAGTCGGTTCTTTTTCTTAAAATTTTTATTTTACCATTTCACTAATCTACTTAGAGATTTGATCAAATCGCTTAACTGCAGGTTCAGGGATTTTATCAAATTCCTAAACAAATCTAGTAAAATGACAAAACGTTGCGCGTTTAGTGGCCGATTTTGTGATTTTACTAGACAGAGTCAGGGATTTGGTCATATAACTGAAACTTTCTAGAGAAATGATGAAATGGATTCGCCATTTTGTCATCCTGCGTGATTTGATCATATCCCTTAGAGATTTGTTCAAATCTCTGTTTTGGTCATTTCCCTGCGACATATATGTGGAAAAAAAGAATTTTTTGCAAACTTGTATCAACTTCGACTGATTTTTTAATGAAGGTTTCACAATACAATTCCCTAAAATACATCCAATTAGTATACCATTAGATCACAAAAACTCTTGTTTAAGATGGTACAAGTCAGAAATGATTGTGATTTCCAATAAATCACACCGAAAAAGTACAAAATTCATGAGCATTTTTTAAGGTCCTTATGGGCTGGGTGAGAAACGTTACCCCCTAGGGATAAAAAACCCAGGTTTGCGGAGTGTATTTGAATAGACGGGTCATCAGCAAGCAGCTGTCCCACGGTGCCCACCTGCGAATAAACTGCACACGGCGCACGGCAGTTTTGGAAAACGCCTCACAAATGCTAATAGCGTGCTGGTCGTTTATTGCTCGGGAGAATCGAGGGCCAAAAGGCTGGGGAGCAGAAGGGGAACTTTAACATTTAAACTTATTTCTTAAAAACGCTCATGAATTTAGTACTTTTTCGGTAAATTAAATGAAATGAAATGAATTAAAATGAAAATGAATAGAAATGAAATGAAATATAAAATGAAATAAATAAAATACATACAAGAATGAATGGCATATTTCAGATGTATTTTGTCCCACATGTTTTGCCAACATACGGCATCCAGATTTTAAACTTTAAACCTATATTACAGTTCCTCAATTTATTTATAAGGTTTATATATAAAACAGATAAACGTAATATTCTGTATGAAAAAAGAAAAAAAATGTTTTTCTAATTCGACAAATGATATGATATACCAAGTAGCTCATAACCAGGGCCCGTAATTTTCATGCCCGGTTTCGTCATAATGACGTATATAAGCACACAGGATGTTTTAATACAAAATGAGTAAATGACTGACAAAGTCTATCAACGTTTGATTGTAACCTCGAACGTATTAGTTTTGACACTATTCAATGACAGCATTATTCTTTCAAACGTAAAACCTAAAACATGATGTATGAAGCTTGACGTCATTTGTCTGTCATCGGCATGAAAATTACGGGCCTTGCTAAAAACGTACAAAGTTACGTGTCGAATATAACGGATATAATAATAATCACGGTGTATAAATATACCGCCCCTTCGGCCATTTTGAATTTCGAAAGAGAATCAAAAAATGATCGACGACGTCGGACTACCGGGTAGAGAAACATCATCCTTATACTGTGTCTAAGTTACGCACCTTGTACCTTTAGCATAGATATAGAATAAAATAATTATTTCTTTTAAAAATTGTAAAGCATGAATTAAATCATTTATTATTTATAATAACTGTTTTGATTCATGTTTTAAGTAGGCACACTACTATATATCACTACATAGTATTTAAAAAAGTCGCTTTCTCTGTCCCTATATCCCCATGTATGCTTAAATCTTTAAAACTACACAACGGATTTTGATGCGGTTTATAAATAGAGTGATTCAAGACGAAGGTTTATATGCATAAAAATAACCCGTGCGAAGCCGGGGTGGGTGGCTAGTAAATTATAATTTGAAAGAGATGTCATATACTACAGAAAAAGGCGTTAGGGTTAGCTGGTTAGGGCGTCTGCCGCAAAAGCAGGAGGTCGCTGGTTCAATCCCAGCCCTGCTCACCGGGGACCTTGGTCACTTTTTCTATAGTTTAGACATCTCTTTCAATTTATTATTTTAATAAGTCAATGACCTTTGGTTTTTTAAATAGAATCGATTATGGTACTGCGATATCCCGAACTGTGAACATCCCGAAACGAACGCCGCCTGATAACGCGCGTGTGTACGATGTATGCTGATTCGCATTTACATCCCTCACCTCGCCGTACAGCTTTCTTGGTGCTAGGAATGTTTGCGACTAATCAATAATTCATGACATTATTTTCAAAAATTCACAAACTTTAAGACTTTTTCTTTTTAGACTGTACCCGGCTCATGCGACAGTTCAAGGAGCCTAGGAAATAATCCTAAGATTTGACGTAGGGGTTTTACGAAAGTTAATGCCATCTGACTATCAACCGAGAGCAAAATAGAATAATTCCGGTTTCCTCTCAATTTTTTCTTTCACCGAAAAGCGATTGCTAAAATATCAAATGATATTTCGTACATAATTCCCGAAAAACTCATTTGTACGAAACGGCAGGATTTGAACCGGCGACCCGCGGATTGAATTCAACTAATAATGACAAGTTTTTAAATTTACACTAGGTACAACGATTTCACGTGATTTAGCTATGTGTATAGCTAAATTTTTAGACTGTTTCGTCAGATTTGCGAATTAACAATGCGTTTTGCCATGAAACATGATTTTTTAAAGCAGAATCGACGATACCCAATTTCTCATTAAGATAGAAAAAGTGTAATAATTTATGACCTTGGGCGGGACAAGAGCTCGTGTCTCTGGGTTACCAGCCCACCGCTCTGCCAACTATTATAATTATAATATATAATTCTAAAATATTTTATACCATTTCCGGTTGAAACTCTAGGTCGATGAACTCCCGGCGCACGCAAGTTTTTTGTAGAAATCGAAACGTCTGGTTGATGGAACTGGTGAACGAAGAGCTGGTGGTCCTCGCACAACCTATCAGCATTGCGATACAACGAGAAAATGCTGCCAGCATCCTGGGTACAATGCCTCAATGAACTATTTCAGATTTAAGGTAGGTACTAGGTAGAGGTAGCTAGCTAGGTAAGTTATACTTACTGTATATATTTTGAGAATAATATATATAACTTATAATTATAAGTTGTTCGCGTACCCTTTTAGCAAATATTTAATTCCATTGCTAAAATAAACAATGTCGTTAGATTGACACATGTAATAATAACAACAATAATTTGACAATGACTTGAAAGTGGTAGATTAAAAAGTGGGAAAAAACATCTTAGGACACCTCCCATTTGTTACACTCGATGAGAATCAGCTGACCACTGATATAAAAGTACAGCTTTGTCAAAATCTGTCTTATCTTTTGTTTTGTCAAAATCTTATTTTCCGGCGAGAATAAGCATATTTAGTGTTATATAAACTAACGTAGTAAGAATGTCTGCAAAACTTTTTCGGTTTGATTCTTTGCATATAATTGCTGCAATTTGTACCTAAAAGGCCAGTGGGTTTATGGCAGATTAACGCGCTATCGCTTTTGGCTATCGCAGTAATTCCGCGCCTGATAGTATAAGTGGCACAACTCTGATAATCTCTGACGCGAATATACTACTTATTTCTAAGGAGTTTCGTCCTAAAATTGCGTGCGTGTTTTACAAACTTTGGTCGTTACGCTTTTCATGACAGAATTTGGAGGGTTTTACGTAGTTGCCAGCAACTTTCTGTAGTGTTTACTTTATTAAAGCTATGTTGTAATAGTGAGAAAATATTCAGGAATCGATTGTTTTACTAACTCTACTAATTTATACTTAGATAAGCATTTTTGTATAAGTACATTTAACATTATTTATACAAACATGACTTTGTTTATGTACCAGTTTCATAATAGTACATTGGGTATTAAGGGCGGTTAACAAAAAATTACGAACAAGTGTGAATTTTAGCACGAGTTCGTAATTCTTGTACGGCCCGTGATACATATAAAGTTCTCCATCACATTTGCGAGGAAATAAATAAACTCGGGAGCTCCGGGCGGGCGGTAAAGTAGTATGATAATATTTTAAGAGCAAAAGAGCATGGGCTTGATACAGTTCAGTAAGTCTAAGTATGCTTGCATATAATATCACCGTTTACGAGCAGGTGTAATGAAAAATATCAACCACAACTGCTCAAACATCTTGGTAGGGTAAATGGGTAAACCTAACTTTTTCTATAACCTATAGCGTTTAGAGTGACCTTCCGCATAGGCGAACATTTCTAGCAAGATCGCCGTTGACACTTCGCTGATTCATAAAATCATTAGTCAAGCCCATGACACAAAACTGTGTCGAAAACTGGAAAAATCGTTATATTAAGGTAAACTAACTGAATTCGCGTTAGACCCGTTCTGTTTATAATAATCTTGGTAGAAACTGTCATAAACTGAGTAAGGTCTTGTGCATATTAGCGTTTATGCATTGGCGTTTGTAATTTTTAACCAACATCCAAAAAATAAACAGTTCTGAATTCGTCGTAATCTTTTGTTTTATAAATGTTTACAGTACTCTGAGCTCTGTTGTCCGATTTTGTTTTTTTTTTGTTTGAAAGGTGCTACTTTCAAATTGGTCCCATAGTAATTTTGTTCTGATGTGAAGATGTGATCCGTATGTATAGTTATTTTGGTGTTTTCTAAAGTAACAAGCATTTTCATCCCAAAAATATCTATTTGATAAAAATATACAATAAATAAAAGTTAACTTTTTAACAAAAAGACTTCAGAAAGAAAAATAAAACGTTATAATTTAAATGTAAAGGCACTTGTATTTTCCTAAAAAAAACTGTCCAAATTCCAAATCAAAACGATTTCCATCTGCCAAATTTAATTCCCAAAAGCAATCAGGCATCAAACGTGACTCCAGTCGGTTTTAAGCAAGAAAATACGCATTTTTAGCTGCATTTTCCTCAGGGGCCGTCTCCGGATATACCTAATACGCGACAATCTAAATTCAGTTAAAAATCCAACAAGTCGGGATGATTACCATACAGAGCGATCGGGTCGCACGCCTGGCTCGATTTCTCATTCAATTTCTCTGTTTTTACGCAATAAAGCGAAGGAATTATGAAATATATTTACCTAAAACCAGTGTGTCATTTGCGGTTTTCAGTCGTTTGTCATCTATTAAATTGCATTAGAATTACATTTCTCCATCCATGGTTATCCGCTAACCCGACATTAACTGTCAAAATCAATATTTAATCGCTTACGCTTCGCTTTACGGAATAAGAGACAAATGCCCCCGCCGGTGAGCAGGGCTGGGATCAAACCAGCGACCTCCTGCTTTCGCGGCAGACGCCCTAACCACTGGGCCACCCAATCACCCCGGTTAGGGTAGGGTGTCTGCTGCGAAAGCAGGAGGTTGCTGGTTCGATCCCAGCCCTGCTCACCGGGGGCCTTAGTCACTTTTTCCGTAGTATATGACATATCTTTCAACTTATAATTTATATATAGTAGTGTGCCTACTTAAACACAAAAAACATGAATCAAAATCATTTAATACATTTTATATATGATTCGTGCTTTACAGTTGTAGACGCTAGTTAATTAGTTAACCCTGGTTAGAGTAAGTGACCCTAAGAAGGAAAATATAGGGCATTATATTTTTAAATACGATTTTATAATTGCAAGATGCTTAAGTATGACATATTTTTATTCCATATTTTTTTACTCTGTAAATTATGATTACGACTCATTCAAAAATGAATGAGTTTCATGTCTACTGGGAAAGAGCACCTTAAAGAACTGATCTCAGGTAAAACTTGGCCCTAACAAAACGAAAGTCCTCCGTCTACTCCTGCTTCATTTATTCAGGCCTGTACGCCTACTACGAACATCGAAAATTGGCACTGACGGGAAAACCTCTTTGTCACTCCAATATGCAAGTGTGACAGAGTTGGAGATATAAATCCGCAATCGTTCGATTTTCGTGGTATAGGCCCTGTGTGGGATGCCCGACGCGAACGTCTATTTGTGAACCTGCTTTGTGAGCTGGCGAAGTGAATAATGCAGGGAACAACGTGTCATGACGCTTCTTCGATATGTATTGTTAAGCGAGTTTTCTGTGTCTACAGGAACACGTGATATTTTTTTTATACTAGGACGGTGACAAACATGCATACGGTCCGTCTGATGGTAAGCGACCACCGTAGCCTATGGACGCCTGCAACTCCAGGGATGTTACATGCGCGTTGCCGACCCTTTAAAAAATAAAAGGAGGATTCGCTGTGTTGACAACTAAGGGGCTTTGCTCCGTAGGTCCCCAGCTGTCAACACAGTGAATCCTCTTGGAGCTCTGGCGACCTTACTCGCCAACAGAAACACAACACTATGAGGTGGGTGTAGTGTATAAACTGCGGTTTTCTGTAAGGTGGAGGTGCTTCCCCAGATGGGCTCTGCTCCAGATTCGAGCGAGTCGACATTCGTTGTGCTGTGCCCTACCACACTAAGCGATATGCATCCGCTGTGCCCATACCTCTCTTAGATTATGTGATCCGTGTTTTTAAATTTTTTCGACTAATTCGAGTATCGTTAATCGGATCATATATTTGGCAGGTGGTTAAAAACAAGCTTATTTAAGCAAAACAATTCGTGAGAAAACCTATATAACTCCCTATAGAAATTCAAAGCTGTAAAAGTCTCATATCAGTATATCAGCATATTAAATGACTTTAAAAACAATTTCATATAAATAAATTTTAACGTTCATCACAATAATAATGAGGACTACCCTTTAATTATAAAAGGCGAACGAATGGAAAGTATGTTTTATTAATCAGGTCCTGAAAAGCAACTAATTAAAAACCTTGTAAACAATGTATGCGGTATTTTTAATCAAATTCGGTCCCTCGAAAAAGTCGGTATGCATTTTTAATGTACAATATTGTGGCTTTAGTCCAACTTTGTCGATTTCACAAGTAATTTTATACCGGATTTATTACAGTACCATATTGCGACAATATAAATCAATGAACGCACTCAACAGGCTACATTTTTAAACGAAAATGTCTGATGGTGCGTTTCACGATATTGTTCCTCACAAAGTCGTTAAATGTCCCGGACGATCTAAACTTGTTCTTTTTCCATTTGAATCCCCTTATAATATGACGTATGTCTCTGTGCTCGCCTCCATTTATGACCGGAGGTACCTACTCACTTAAAAATACTGGTGGCACGGAATTCTCAGTGTGCCGCAGTGATACGGTTTTCGGATTTTCTCCTGTACTTGTGCTACAAGCTATTGCCTATTGCCAAATGACGTGATTCTAGGTCAACGGGAAGTACCCTATACATTTTGATTCCCATTGCAAATGAATGGGAAATCAAAATACATGGCCGTATCTTTTGATTGCGTTGACGTAGAGATTTGGTTTTTGCACAGCTTCAAGGCTTCGCAGACTTGTGTATGTCGTATTAATTTCAACATGCTATCTTTACGCGATACTGAGATAAAGGCTCTTGACAGACAGGCGGACGGACGGACGGACAACAAAGTGATCCTATAAGGATTTCGTTTTATTCGTTTGAGATACGGAACCCAGAGAGAAACAAAAAAGAAAAATAACATAGTATATCATTTGTACAACGACAAACTTATCCACTTTAGGGATCGCTTCCAGTTAACCTTATAGAGCCTTTGAATAATCCGCATAAATTTAATATTCCGCTGCTTTGCCAATTTTCAATGTTTCTCGAGATATCTCTTACTCACAATACATACACACGGTCAAACTTACTTGAAACATTTATCCTGAGTTTTATAAAATATTTATAATTACAATTTTAAGAACATTTGTTTTCTAAATATATACAGTAATTGCAACTTCCCTAGCTACCTACCTTAAATCTAAAATAGGTCCTTGAGGCATTGTACCTAGTACGCTGGCGGCATTTTCTCGTGGTATCGCAATGCTAAAACGGTTACAACTAGCAAGCATCCTAGGTACAATGCCTTATGGACCTATTTTAGATTTAAGGTAGGTAGACGTAGGCACTAAGGTAAGTAACACTTACTATATTAAGAATAGATTTATAGTAATATGAAGTGAAAAGTGAGGTTACATTAAGGGAGAGTAATTAGAGCAAAGACAAGCAAATCGTTCCAAAGGCTTAATTACAGGCATAAAGTTCCGGCGATAGTATTGTCGGTGTTGCTTACCCTCTCAGTCTATTATAGCCATTACACGGGGCGATTACAAACTAGGTGATATTAGCGGTAGAAAGACAGAGAGAGATTTAAGTGTAATATCTCTAGTAGATATTGAATATCATAGATATAGACTATATAGAGCGTTGGTGGCTGAGCGGTATGACGTAATAAATATAAATAAATAAATAAATATTATGGGACAATCTTATACAAATCGACCTAGTCCCACGGTAAGCTCAATAAGGCTTGTGTTATGGGTACTAGGCGACGATATATATAATAGACAGATACATATAAATACTTAAATACATAGAAAATATCCATAACTCCGGAACAAATATTCGTGATAAACACACAAATAAATGCCCTGACCAGGATTCGAACCCGGGACCTCCTGCTTCGTAGGCAGGATCACTACCAACTAGGCTAGGAGGTCATTTACCGAGGACGTGAGACTTTCAATCCGTTATTTTTTACTGTATTTTTTTTAAATATATATTATAGGACATTCTTACACAAATTGACTAAGTCCCGCAGTAACCTCAAGAAGGCTTGTGTTACGGGTACTCAGACAACGATGTATATGATACACAAATACATAAATAAATACAGAAAACATCCTTGACTCAGGGACAAATATCTTCGTTTATCACACAAATAAACTCCCTTACCGGGATTCGAACCCAGGACCATCGGCTTAGCATCTCTACCAACTACGCCAACCGGCCGTCATTCCGTTCCTGCCAGCTCGTACCAATGAGTTTTTCAGGACTTATGTACGACATATCATTTAAGATATTTACCAATCGCTTTTTCCCGGACTAATTCCAATAAGGCCTAGTTCACCCTCTGGGTTGGAAGGTCAGATGGCTGGTCCTTGAGGCATTGTACACACGCGTTCAGAATTGCATGGGCAATTTATGAATGAATTAATTAATAAATTGCCCATGCAATTCTGAACGCTATAGTACCTAGGATGCTGGCGGTATTTCCTCGTTGTATCGCAATGCTGAAAAACTTAATTACTGAAGTGTAGTTTGTTCGTGTGGCAATTTATGAATGAATTAATTCATAAATTGCCCATGCAATTCTGAACGCTATAGTACCTAGGATGCTGGCGGTATTTCCTCGTTGTATCGCAATGCTGAAAAACTTAATTACTGAAGTGTAGTTTGTTCGTGTGGCAATTTATGAATGAATTCATTCATAAATTGCCCATGCAATTCTGAACGCTATAGTACCTAGGATGCTGGCGGTATTTCCTCGTTGTATCGCAATGCTGAAAAACTTAATTACGGAAGTGTAGTTTGTTCGTGTTCGTGTTCGTGTTATATGTCTATTATGATTATAATATCGAGCGCTGCCCTAGTAGCCTCCCAGTTAAAGGAAACTAAACAAAGCCACCATAACTGCCATCAACCGGCAATGCTAATTGCACTAGCTGATAATAGAAAGTCGAATAACTGCTGTATAATAAGAGCTTATACGTCTTTTTAGCTTTCATCTCAAAGAAAACGGGTATTGTTTGATTTATTGGTAACAAAATACAAGTCCTCTCAAAACTACCAATCTTAAATAAATAAATCAACATTTCGGGTCGGGAGAGTCTCATTAGCCCCAAACTAGGCAAAGCTAACAATTTTATAAATGAAAGAAAAATGGAAAAAAATTATCCGCATCGAGCGGGATTCCAACCCACGATCTCTGAACACCGGTCTGATTTGTTTCGAGCCCTTACTGTCATATGCGCGAACTTTGCCACCAAGAGTATCTTTGCCCTTATAGATATATTTATCACGGTGGGCAATGTAACAAAGTATAGATTGAACCCGGTAAATGCCAATATTGCTTACAATAAAAAATGGCTTAGGATTATCACTTTCCCGTGATTGACTAAAGAAATATCTGGGCAAAGATAAGTGGGTGTTAAAGTTGGCACATATTATGGCCGAACGTATTGTCAACGCCTGATTTGCGCCCGATTTAATACTTCACAAGGAACATGATCAAGGCCATATTTTTAATTTGTTGTCGTTTTTTTTCGCGTCTGATTTGTATGAAATTTGGTGGGTAGGTAGAGTTCCTTATTCTACGCTAGATAGATACAAAATCCCAATGTGCTACAAAAAAGTACCAAATTTCCCACTGAGTTACGAAATCGTAAGGGATTTTCGCAAAAATTGTGGGACATACTGGGAAGATGAGTCTATCTTAAGGAGAATAAGGAACTATTCCTACCTACCAAATTTCATTAAAATCTGACGCGAAAAAAAACGACAACAAAATAAAAATTGAAAGCATTTCAAAGCATAGTTTTTCATTTTTCTCATACCATCGGCCTACCAAAGAGTTCTCAGAACGAACAAACTTAATAATACATCTTGTTTGTCTTTTTTTCAAACCGTTTAGAAACTTTAAACACCCCATTCTTGTAAAGCATATTTCTCAGTGAACCTGCGCAAATAACTTTCCATTAGGGGCGCTTGTCTTGAGTGGCCATTAGGGCATTAGGCGAAGGTTAAAATTGTAATAATCTCTACAGCGCCCCCTAACGGGGCCGTAAATAAAGTAAATAGGCGCTGTAAGCCTAGGCGTCAAACTGTACGAGTGGGCGGGCCATGAGAAACGCGGACTGGCGCGAAATTCGAGCAAGGAGCAGGCGAGCGAGGCCTTTAGGCGAAGTTAGTCACATTCTTAAAAAGTTACTTTCGAGATAGGTCATGTTCTAAAGATGCCACTTTCTGAGGACGCCACTTTCAAGCGTTAAGATGTCATTATATCATCTCTGACTTTTTAATGGATTAACTACATATTACAATTATTATTGGCTGCAATTTTGTAAAGCAAATATTTTGCAAACCTATTTGTTTGCTGCTGTTCGGATCTCAATATGTGACGTACCTATATTTACCTTCACCTAGATTTAAGTTTTATATTGTATGCTTCTCTGAGGCAGGACATGATGGTATGTAAAATTATTATGTGTAACATCTAACCGTGTTATTGTAACCCATGGCCAAACAATAAATAATTTTTATTTGATTTGATTTGATTTGATGTTAAGGCTCCAATTGTAGGGCAGGTGACTCAGTTTAGGCACACTTGTATGGAAGCGACTCAGTTTAGGTCGTAAACTGAATCGCGTTAAAACGTCATGGTTTCATCCATGGTTCGCTATCGCTTTAAATCGCTCTCAAAAGAAAAAAACCATTTTACATTGGCACCGCTCGTCCTGTGGCCCCGTTCGAAATAGCACCCTTTATTATTTGTATTTATTAGTATTGTTTTAGTTTGAACATTGTATCGGAGCAGAGACTGCTCCCACACGACTATTGTTTATTTTTAACTACCATTTTTATACAAGTTGTACGAACAAACTGTGTTTAAAGATCATGCAACTTTAAAACCACGTGGGAATGCTCAAGGGTTTTAAATCCAATATGAACTCCAGTCTTTTTGGAAACTTTCTCAATTCGTTGGATTTTTTGTATCAGCTGCAGTGTTAACGGATAAAGATAAGGAAAAAAGTAAACCTCATGTCGTATCAGACAGTCAAATTGAAAGCCGTCCCCTGCTTAGTAGAATTAGTAGAATACTTATGAGGTCATCATCTGTATCAGCCAAAAGACCCCCATTGCGGAACAGAATACCAATGGAAAAGTAAACGTCTTGTCGTATCAGGCAGTCTAAAGACCCCCCCCCCCCCTATTGCTGAACAGAGAATACCAATAGAATACTTATGATGTCATCATCATTATCACATTATCAGCCGAAGGAAATTGCTGAACAGAGAATACCAATGGAAAATTAAACGTCATGTCGTATCAGGCGGTCAAACTGAAAGCTAGAATGTTACTCCATGGACAAGATCGGATCTATATCTGAATCCCTAAGTTTTAATCCTATTTTTGCTTTCCCTAATACTGTTTGAGATAATGATCATTTGTCCTAAACTCACATGTCCTAATATTGTTTTTCCTAAATAACGTTTTAACCTACTTTTCTAGCCGCGATTAGACTCTTTGTAAAGTCACAATTCTAAGCTAACTGACTTTTCTAACAGCAATTCGGTTATAAGTGAAGTTGATTTTGGCCAATAATTCGATTATGGCAAATAATCGTTGGCAATTTATGGTTAGGGATTTATGATCATTAATTAGGACAAAACAGTTAGGGCAAGTGAGTTTAGGACAAACGATATTAGAGATGTTGAAGAACTTCCAGCTCAGCTCTTAAGTAGATGATGATGACGACCGAGATTCGTACTCAGGGGCTGCGTACTCCGTAGTTAATACATGGAATTGATACAATTTGCCTTGCATCAAAAAAGGAAGTTCTAATTTTTTTTTGTTTGTTTTTTGTTTTTTTTTTCATTTATTTAGAAAACCAACAGCGATACAAAATTATATCCTGTGTTAACAATAACAGTAGTAAGGCCAATTATAGGTTTCCCTAGATAACACGTATTTTATTGGTGACAAACAAACGTATAATACACAGTTCATAAGAAAAAAGTCCAGGGAAAATACATTTTAAAAATGTTAAATGTATGATGTGATTATGGCAAACCCAACTTCACGATCTCGGAAGCCCATCGGATCATTGTGAAGTTTGAAATGAAATGAAATGAAATTATTTATTTGCTTTAAATGTGGTGTAGAGGATGTTACAATGTCATGGAGTTTCACACATTTTACCAGCATCTGGCACGCAAAAATGTATATGTTTTATACAAGCTAAAATCATTTTAATAAATATCATGCATCATGCCAATAGTATAATATGTACATTATTTTCATACTTACTGCAGTTTTCGTAATACTACATACAACTTATTCTAATTAAAACTAAGTAGGTAAGTTACACCCACCGCGCACCGTATCTACCTTGTTAAATAAATTTGGAATCATTCTAAACTTCAATTAAAAACACATTTGGAAATTCAGCATGTCACCTATTATTATAATAGTCAAAGAAGTCATTAACGGAATAAAAACATTCTTGAGTCAACCACTTTTTAAGTATCTACACGTTTAAATTTTATCAGCGGTAAATCCTTTATTTCATTGTGTAATCTATTGTAAATACGTATCGCCATGCAATATGTACTGTCGCTAAATAACTTTGTTTTATTTGCTGGCATTACAACAGTTTAAAGGCTACCTCAAAAAATGTTTTCTTCATGCAAATTTTTCATCCCTATTTATCCCTTTTATATATTATTTAGTCTACTCCGGAGCCGGTGTCAACTTAACTTCGGCCCAATAAGTTAATAAGCCGAGCAACTATTGCCTGGATCAACAGTAGAGTTAGATTATTTTCAATCTGCAAACAAAATGTTTGTTATATTTAAATTTTCGATCAATTTTCGTTTTTCTGAGAACACTTTCAAGTATTGTAGTCATTGAAATTAAAAACTTAAGAACGGATTAATCGCGTTTATGAACACCATGACTTTGTTTTTGTTTTATATAGTTTGCACAAGTAACTATTTTGATTGACGGGGAGAATTCGCGTTTTCTCAGTCATCATCTTAACTCATCGTCATGGTACACTTATAAGCGCGATTAATCCATTCTAAAGTGTTTAATTTCAATTAACAACAATCGCGGCAACAGAAGACAATAGTATGTACAGTCAACCAATTGGAACCGTCAGTCAGTCAAGAACCATGTCACAATGACAAGTAGTGTAATATGCAAAAAGTAGTAACTCCCCCTCTTTTCAGAAACACTTACGACCTTCTTCAACGAATTATTTTAACAAATTTATTTAGTTTATGTTGCGTAAACGACGACTATAAGAAACAGAACGAGTATGATAGGTAATAAAATATTAGTTTTTAGCTATTTATATACATACAAAAAGAAATATTTTAACTAAAACATCAGTACGATTATTTTGAAACGCCGAAATGCACACTCGAAAATAAACCCTAACGCACAAACAATTTAGCTAATCAACAAAACGTCGTATCTGTCTCAGTTTTATCTACACTTACAACCTTTTGCAACACGTTACCCTCAACTGAGTCCGAGTATGTTACGTAAAAGACACCCGCCATAAATAACGTGTAAGCCCGGCCCGGAATTTAGTTCCGAACTTGAATTAGATAAAGCTGTTAAATGACTTGTGGAGGTTAATATGACCTTAATACGACTTGTGGGCCGTCTGTTACTGGGTATTACGGATCTCAAATGCCTACGCAATCGAATGCCGGTTATTTTTAAGAACAGGAAAGTTTATAAGTTGTACGTGGGTATTTGTATCTATATTAAAACGACGGTAAAGTCTCGCGTTTAAATAAATAAATAAATATTGTGGGACAATCTTACACCAATCAACCTAAACGGTAAGCTCAATAAGGCTGTGTTGTGGGTACTAGACGTATAATGGATAGATACATCTAAAACAAACATTTATTTTCGAAATATATACAGTAAGTGTAACTTACCTAACTACCTACCTCTGCCTACCTTAAATTTAAAATAGGTCCTTGGTCCTTGAGGCATTATACCTAAGATGCTGGCGGCATTTCCTCGTTGTATCGCAATGCTGATACGTTGTGCGAGGAAGCCACCAGCTCTTCGGTCACCAGTAATATCAACCAGATGTTTCGCGATTTCTACGAAAAACTTGCGTGCGCTGGGACCCCATAGACCAATAGTTTCGACCCCAAATGGTACAAAGAGATTATACATCTAAATACTTAAATACAGAACAAACATCCATAACTCAGGAACGAAATGAAATATTCGTGAGAAACACACAACCCCCTTACCGGGATTCGAACCCGGGACCATCGGCTTAGCAGGCAGGGTCACTACCAACTAAGTACACCAACCGACCGTTCAAATAATATAATTGTTTGCAGTATTTTATTTATTCATTTGTAGATCAATCAGAAAACAAAGAGATCACATAGATTATTTTACATAAGCTCGCTTTTTGTTATTCGAGTTTCTTTGAAATAGTATTGTTGATTTTTTGGTAAATAAAAAATAAAATATTAATATTCTGAATTATTGCCAAACGTGGCTGTAGTATAGTAATCGTAATAATTTAATTGGTAGGTATTTGAGTAAATGAATAGTTAATCGGCTTGTTCAATTACGAATGTTTAAACACGTGCGCGATTCATACCGGAATTAGCAATTATTTTGCTTAACGTAAACAGGTGACGTTGTATTCATCATTATGCTTAAGCTAATTTTATAGGTAGGTAGGTATAGTTTATAACCTAAATATTATAATATAATGATACAGACATTTGACTTCTATGCGACAACATTTCCTTCCTCATTATTAAGTCGGTTGACAGTCCTCAACTATGCGTTACTCCAGAAACTTCCTGCCTCGCACATCTAAACTGTGGAATGAAATGTCACCTGCGGTATTTCCGATACGACCTTCAAACCTTCAAGAAATGAGCGTACTCCCCACCTTGAAGGCCGGCAACGCTCTTACAACAACTCTGGTGTTGCGAGTGTCTATGGACGACGCTAATCGCTTACCATCAGGCGATTCGTCTGCTCGTTTGCCACCCATGTCATAAAAATTGATTGCACAAATATGTACTCATGTACTCATTTTGGGGGTATACTTTATTTTCCGGACATCGTCTTTCCAAGAGATTATTAATGCCATTCGCAATTTTTACCACTTCCGGAAAAAAATTCTAACCATTTACATATTATATTATCATATTATATTTCCTAGTAGGTTATCTAACTATACTCATAGTTTTCCACTTTGTGATATGATAGATTTGCCCTAATATGTAAGTTAGGCATCTTTAGATGCCCAAAGGACAAACTACGCAGAAATAGGAACCGCGCTTTTGCGGGGCTCCGTCGACAGTAATTGGGTTGCAGGCCTTCAAGAACAAAAAAAGCGAATGCGAGTGGTTAAAAAACCTTGAAGAGCATTGTGAAAAACAAAATTGGGAAATTTTGCGATTGGAAAACCGTCTGGGGAAACAAGCTATTAAAAAAAAAACATGCAGAAAATACATTACACACTTTCTGTCCCTGTATCAAACTTATCATATATGTTGACATGTCATGTCATCTACGATCTACTCCAACGAAGACTCATTATCCAAAAAGTTCCGCAGTCGGTAGGATTCGAACCTACGCTCCCAGAGGGAATCTGATTTCTAGTCAGACGCCTTAACCGCTCGGCCACGACTGCTGCATATCTCACGTACGAAAGTCGCGATCACATAGCAGGTACATTAGCAGTACTTTCACTGTTGAAGCGTGACGGATGTAGGTCAGCCGGTTGTTACATAATATGACCTTGAGCGGCTTTTGAACTATTAATTGGCATGGTTTTGGCATCACTTGCAGCACTCTTGCTTACGATAATAATATACATATGTGTACGATGAGAGAGAGAGTGTGTGATTGAACTCATAATGAGATGAACCAATAAAATTTGAATACCACTCTTGCGCATAACTAGCGGTCAACCCACAGCTTTAAACAGCACCTTCCATCTCTTTCATCAAGATACGAGTATGTGATAAATCGTCTTTTCAATAAAGTTGCTCAAAAAGTGCCCTTCTTTGGCTGTTTTGCGTGCGCAAAGTTCGTTTTTGCGAACTAGAACTTTTTACTTTTCCATTTTTTTTTTAATTAAGTTTTGTTTACCAAAGAGTATTATTGTTACTTAACTTCTTCCGAGACGTAATAAAACTAAATACCTACTATTAACGCGAAAATATTAAAAATATTGATATTTGTCGTATTTCACTAGAGTTAATCCACGTTATCTCCGCCGAGAAAATGAACTGTCAAACATTGAAGTGTTATTTTAAACGTTTAACTATTATGTAATTATGACGATTACTTAACACTTTCACATTATTTGCTATCAAAATCTAGAAAACAGTATAGACGGACTCTATTTACCTATTAATTATAATAATGATAATTCATTGAAATTAAACACTTTAGAACGGATTAATCGCGTTTATTAACACCATGATCCTACGTTTCGAGCCCTTTACAGCACTCGTTTTCACAGGGTTAAGATGATGACTGAGAGAATGCGAATTCTCCCCGTCAATCCCGTCGTCGTCGTCGTTAAAGTGTTTAATTTCAATGAATAACAATCGCGGTAACAGAAGACAATATAATGATAATTTATTAAAAATATTCAAAATTGAAAACAGTTCTTATAAATCTGTTTGTATGAAACGTAACAGAGCCTACGAAACGTCTGTCAAAGTGGATGCGTTTTTCAATAAGTAAAACATGTTAGAGGGCCCTATTATTAGACGATACGATTTGTCACACGCGATCGCGATATTTCCTCGCAAACGTGATGAAAAACATTGTATGTATTACGGGCGGTACAAGAATTACGAACTCGTGTTAAAATTAAGCGCTCGTTCGAACGTAATTTCTTGTTCACCGCCTTCATTACACAATGTACCATTATGTATGTGTACTCTATTTGCAATGCTATGTATGATATGCACGAAATTTATAAAGTTTCATTTGTAATCACTGTAATCAGGTTATATTAATACGCTTACTGACTCATATACTCATATCCTACATATTTATTCTCGTATGAACCATAATTATAATTAATATTAATTAAAAAGTATCTATCTACATAATAAATATGACTAAATTGGATCATTGTCATGCATGTAGAATTTCGATGAAGTGAACATCCTCAATTCATTGCATTTTATAGTCGAAGATACGACTTCAATTTTCTGAACCTATATCTAGTGATAGTAGTGTAATGGTTTTTTTATCTACGCACATATTATTAGTGCTCTAAAATGCGTTCAGAAAGTATAGCCTGACCAGCAACTGTCATTTTAACATTACCTCTTGAAAACAGTAGGTTTTGAGTTTAAATTTGGAACAGCTACATATTCAAGTGGATGTCTTTTCTAGATTCGAAACGCGGCCATTCCGAACTGTCATTTGTTTGTTGGCTTGTTACTATTTACGAGTGAAAAATAAAAAAAAAATTGTTTCTGTATCGGTTCAATTTTTTTTTTTCATCATCATCATCATCATTTCAGCCGAAAGACGTCCACTGCTGGACATAGGCCTCCCCCAAAGATTTCCACAATGACCGGTCCTGCGCCACCCGCATCCAGCGGACTCCTGCGACCGCGTACCGGAAGGCGCAGCGTGGGTAGGCCCCCCGCAAGGTGGACTGATGACCTGGTGAATTTTTTTTTACATTATTTTAATGTCTGTCATCTATAAATATTTTTCTAGTAGCACTAGTTACAATGCACGTCATTTCCATACGGTCGCTGAACCTATCTTAGAGCACTTATAATATGAATGTAGATCAAGTAGTATATGCAACTATAAATATTTCAGCATTAAAACACTAGTGTTGTTGCCCTTCATTATGTCCAGTCGTACTATTATTATATTCATAATGCCTAAATTTTAAAACATACTAAACCGAAGTAAAAGTTCAAATCAATAAAATATAGTAATTGTGGAATTTATAATAATGATATGAAATACAAGTAGTAACCTCTTTAGAGCTAAAAAAAAGACCGGGCCTCATAATATTTTGAGGTGGTAAAGTTACATTTTGTTGGTTACAAGTTCTACTTTAGTATAAATGTACTATGAATTAATAAAACTATTGGAATCCTTATACACATTTATCTTCATCCATATAAGAAAAAAATAATGTATGTTTAAATAATGCACAATTTATTTTTGCAGAAAGCAAACATGGCGATGGGGTCCTAGACTATTCGGACGGCCATATTTGTCCGCTGATTGGGCTGTGTGGCTCACTGCGACAATCAATCAAGTCACTGCGGTGACCACCGTGCCGCTCGTCCATTCTTTTCACCGGATTTAAAAAAAGCTGGTTTCCGGACATCCGCCGATAGAAAAGTAAAAAAGAGTCCGGAAATAAAACTCAAGAGAATATTGGGCGGCCAGTTTATATTTCCGATCGTTGGAGAATGTCGTTTTAAACTTTATTGGAAAGGATGAAAAGTTATTTAAATAAAATATGAGACTGACAATAAACACAAGTACAACTTTTTTATTTTCACTGAGTATATTTTTATGAAATAGCTGGCAAACGAGCAGACGAATCGCTTGATGGTAAGCTATTAACGCTGTTCATTGACACTCACAATACCAGAGGTGTCGCAAGTGCGTTGCCAGCCTTTGAGGTGGGAGTACACTCTTTTCTTGAAGGTTTGAAGGTCGTATCGGTCCGGAAATCAAGCTGGTGACAGTTCGTTCCACAGTTTAGCTGTGCGAGCCAGGAGTTTTCGGGAAAAACGTACACTTGAGGACTGCCAACCATCTAAAGGGTGAGGTGACTGTGGAACGAACTGTCAGCGGTGCTTCCGGACCGATACGACCTTCAAACCTTCAAGAAAAGAGCGTACTCCCACCTTAAAGGCCGGCAACGCACTTGCGACACCTCTGGTGTTGCGGGTGGCCATGGACGACGTTAATCGCTTACCATCAGGCGATTCGTTTGCTCGTTTGCCCCCTATAGCATAAAAAAAAGGTTAATATTAAGCCGTTTTTGTTTTTTTTTTACAAAATGTCATATTTTCTTAGTAAAGTCGTAGAGTGCTGCAAAGATACTCATTTTTGTTGGTTATAGTCATGATATAAAACCTCTTCTGGGTTCGCTTGTTGTGACGGACGGTAAACTACATAGTAATATCAACGAGTCACTTAAATTTGCATAGTCATATTAAGTGAATAGTAAATATTAATGATATATGCTTATGCATACCTCACTTACCTATAAAACCGTAATGTGTGTATTCGGTCCTAAAAGGTACATACAAAAACTTAATAAACTAAAAGTTAAATTAATTACAAAACTAAACAAAAAAAGAAAAAAATAAAAATAAATATTATATATACACTTCGGAACTTATTACAGGGGAAAAAGGGTCAAAATTGAATACAGATGCATACATATTTATGGAGCCGACCGTATTCGTTGTAAGTTCTCATGTACATAAGCGAATTTTAATAAAGAATCTTTAAACCGAATTTAAGTGCAGTACGAAATTTAGAGCATATTTGCCAAACTGATTGCCTGCCATCATAAAATAATTCAGTACATCTGTATCAACAAAATAAACACACGCAAATTGCTCGACATAAGCAAATCGAAACTCGCAAAGATACTGCATTTTTTTAACTAGTTTATGTATATGTTTATGGATATTAGTAATTAATTACCATTTTAAATGTTTGATCCTCGCTCTAAGTGTAATGAATTACCTATTTAATACATTTTAAATGTTTGATCCTTGCTCTAAGTGTAATGAATTACCTATTTAATACATTTTAAATGTTTGATCCTTGCTCTAAGTTTAATGAATTACCTATTTAATACATTTTAAATGTTTGATCCTCGCTCTAAGTTTAATGAATTACCTATTTAATACATTTTAAATGTTTGATCCTTGCTCTAAGTTTAATGAATTACCTATTTAATACATTTTAAATGTTTGATCCTCGCTCTAAGTTTAATGAATTACCTATTTAATACATTTTAAATGTTTGATCCTCGCTCGAAGTACAGTCACCATCAGATACATCGGCTAAGTTGGTCACAAATATGTGAGCATCTCTATTTCCAAGGCGTTAAGATTTTTGTTCAGATATTTTTGAGTAACTTGGCCGCTCCTATATTATCTTATGGTGTCACATCATTGAAAGATGACTTAACATTTATATCGCTTGCATTTTCCAGTCATATACGTATCTTCATAATAGGTATGTCGGCCGGGTATCCGCTAGGCAAATTTCGCATACAATTATTGGCATGGTGGATACGCCCGAACGTATATAGCCAACTATTCATAATAACTATAATGAGGGAAATAAACAAAAAGATTGAGAGAGATTTTAACGCTTCCGTTTGTTTAATTTAATTAATTACGGTGTATAATTGTATAAGTTGATGACCGAAGGAATATAGTGATAGTGACGTAGCATCATTTATCAAAATCAAAGCCGTTGATTAGATACGAGGAATAGACAAATATATTTGCAGTCAGCTTCAGAGATAACGGACCCTGCATAGAAAGTTTGTATTCAGACGTGCACATGTTAAACACATAACCCCCCTTTAGGGCTTCGCCGCAGTCGGATGAGAATAACAAATAAATCTACTTACAGCCTTCGATTCAGTGATTAGACTTTAACTAATGTATCTAATAGTAGTAAGACAAGCCAATAATAATACAAGAAATATTACAAGTGAAAGTATTCATTGCGTACATTTATTGACACCCAGTCGCAAATTTCGACCAGCTGCCAAACAGCAGTCGTGGCCGAGCGGTTAAGGCGTCTGACTAGAAATCAGATTCCCTCTGGGAGCGTAGGTTCGAATCCTACCGACTGCGGAACTTTTTGTATTTTTTTAACATGCAACTTGTATTTACTTAATTAATTTTATTCTTCAAGATATTGTATCTAGGATAATTAATGCGTATGTATTGTATGTTTTCTATAAAATGGCTAAAAGAAAAATACCGTATTGACATAAAAATAACTATCTTTATACTCTACTTCAAACAAATATGTTTTTTTTTAAATAATTTCTACCATTATCATTTTAAATATGATCAACAATTCGAAAACTCGGAAATTATCGGGAAAAAGTAGAACGGCTCAATTAAGTCACAATTAATAATTAAATAATTAAAATCATAACTATATTTTTGGTAGAAAATATTTAGGTCAAATTTAACATTTTACTATGGGACTAACTCCAAAATTGCAAATAATAGTTGCTCCGTTTAAGTCGATCAACCAATTTGAAAGAAGACAATTTTTATTACCTACATTCGTGGTCAATCTTCAAAAATTGTCCATCGTTATAAAAATACACAAACCACACAAAAGTTTCACATAAAACTTTGACTCCTGTAAATGCCAATATTACCCACTATAAAAATGGCGTAGGATTGTCATTTTCCGGTAATTGTCTACAAAAACGATGTGGGCAAAGATACCCACAGCACATAGCAAAGTTGGCGCATATTAATATAAAGTTATACGTGTATATTCACCTCGCCATATTCAGTAAAGGTTCAAAAATATACCGAAACCCCGCCCTAACCCTGATCGCATAAACAGGTAATCAGCCAGTTAATAACACTGTTTGATTAATTGATTATTAATCGCGTGATGCGCTTACCCGCCGTTAATTATCGCAGTAATAAATACGATTACCGATTCATTATTGTGTTGAGCTCGATCGGTCTTTCGTTTACACGAGGAATTACATTTTGTCCCTATATTTAATGTTATTTAGCATCTTTGGCATTGGAGGCCGAAATTCGGTTTTGGTTCGTTGGCATTTTTGATACAGTCGTACAAAAGAAGCATATTCGAAGAATAACATTGATTATTGTTTTGATTTAGGTTGATATTGAATAGGAAGACGCATATCTATGTGACTCTTGTTAGTCTTGTTTAAATAATTGTTTTATTTCATTAGTATGTTTCTAAGTTCTACTATTACACAGCTATATTAATATATAAGACTCAACTTGATCACTAGTGAGTCAAATGGGCCCCTAACAGACGATAACGAAATAGTAAATGAATGTTATCTAAGTATACATGTGTAATATTAAAAGTACTAAGAACAAGAAGATAAGAAATCGTATCTATTTGACATATCTTTTTATGTCCGAAACTCTCTTGTCATAACAGATTTTGGCATAATTGAATTTCGCCGAATGTTAATGTAATAGAAACATAATGCCAAACCCACAACATTTCATATACCACTCAAAAGGCTCGAATTTTAATAAAAATTCGAACAAATCAAATTATGCTAAATTGTATTATGCCACTAAAGTTTATGCGCATGCGACTATATAGATTACCTATGCCCCATGATATAATGATTCATAAAATAAATGGTAAGACTGGGTGAACCGTAAATAATACCTATGTAGGAAACTATAGGTATGTTGACATTTTCCTTCAATATATATTACCTACACGAGAAGACAATAACAACACAATTTAATGACACAATATAATTTTAATGAGCGTATTGTCATATTAAAATGACGGTAAATTTTGTCCATTCATCAACAGCTGAGGTGTCCGAGTGGTTAAGGAGTTGGACTTGAAATCCAATGGGTTATACCCGCGCAGGTTCGAATCCTGTCCTCAGCGGATTTTTTGTGTGTATTTTAAGTAAAATGAAAATTTTTTGGACCTTCCACACATATCTGGTGGACAAACCTATACGTATATGTTTATTTTATAAATGTTCCTTAATTGATTCACATTTCGTTTAACTTTTATTTTATTTGCAATATTTGTACTTATTAAATTATAAATATTTCTGATCGTTTGCTAACTTTTTAATTTTTCATATCTGACTGTGGCTGATAGATCTGACGCGCTCTTTGAATGTCGATGTCAATACAGAAAAGCGAAATTGATTTGAAAGAAGTTTTTTTGTTGAACTGTGTCTAAGTAAGGTTATCAGTGTTATCCAGCGAACTTAAAAAACATGGAAGAGGAGCTTCAAACAAATTGACAACATAAAACGGGGTAAACACTCGATATGCGCATGCACGCTACGCTGCCAATCAAACTCGTCAAAATTTTCAGTCGGTTTTAATAACTCAAATATCCCAAAATATCATTGGTCAACGTCAATATGGTGCGGTGGGATTGGTCTGAGCGCTGACACTTATTGATGACACAACAACTGTGACATTGGAAACGTATTGTTAGTAGACGGTGTTATGCAATAAAGAGCAAGTTTAATATGATATATTTTTGTTGTGATAAATTTTAATCAAATTTTCAATAAACAAAGATAACTTATAACATTTAAAACTTTCGCGATTTGAACACATATTTAAACATAATTATCAAACGGGTCTAACGCGAATTCTAAAGATAACTTACTTTATTGATCTCGTTGGTTTGCTGTAGGATTATTAATATATGTAATTAATATGTATAATATTGTAACGTCCATAATACCGCAACCGTGCTAATTATTCGCGATCTCATTTTCATAACCTGGTATATGGTCAAACGTATGGTAAATTCATGGGTGGCTGTGTTTAGTCACATAAATATATCAGATAAAAAAAGAGATTTTGTTTGTCCATGAAGTTACAGGCAATTATAAGAACCCTTAGACACGTATGTTAGGAATATGGTAATGCCCCTTGCTGTCGTTAAATATGTTAAGCCTTGAACAGCATAATTCAATTGACATAAGCAATATATGAATGAAAATAAACGCGTAAACCAAAGAAAATAATAACTATGATTACGCAAATATTTCATTCTAAAAAAAGTATAAAAAAATACGTGCCATTAACATTTTCACATATTTATAAAATGGATGTTATAAAATTATCTAAGACTTTCACTACACTATCTATACCTAAATCTTAAACTTGGAGTCCGGTTATTTAAAGCCCTAGCTGAGCCATTGAGGTATTCCGTATTGTTGTATAATAAGTTTTTTTAAACATACCGTACAAATTGGGATTGAACCCTTTTTTAATTTGTTAATCCTTTATTTGTTATTGTAACTAATTTAATTATAATAAAAAATATATCCCTGTATTATAATTTCAATGGTTGTCCAAAAGTTGGCATAACACCATCCCCATATAAAATTGTCCCGGATCAAAGAAATTTAAAATAATATGTAAAATAACTACTTACAGATGAAAAGTAATGCCATCTTATTTGTGGTGTTTTTCCGTGCGACTTCGACACCATTTCACAGCGCAACAGGGCATTTTTATTATATATTATTAAATTTTACGCTATCTGTCAAACTGACCACATCGCTGACGGCCATTTGTATACTAAACGGCACGCTGGCGTGCCTGTGTAAGTCCCGCCTCGCGTGGCGTGCGTTTTGTGGGGTCATTATTTAGAGCTTATTAGTCTTCCATGTTTTTTAAGTTCGCTGGTGTTATCACATAATACTTAGATTGCTGTATACCTATATATAGTGTCAAGAGATAATCTATTAAGGAATCTGTGCGATTCAATGTTTACAAAAACTTGGTATTGTGTCATGATAAGACTGATTATTGATTACGATGAATTTTAAATTGGATTTTTATATGAAATGTTCCTAATCGGTCAGCCAAAAAAATATTTTGGTCAGCACAAAAATTTGTCGGTCAGCCAAGGTTTACATACAACACAAATTCCATGTATATTTTAAATTGTATCGACAAACTGTTTGAACAGTTTTAGAGAGGCAGTCTTTTGTTTGAACAAAAGACGACTTCTCTCAGATACTTGCGTAGGTGTGCCTATATTGAAACAATAGGTATTCATTACGGCAATATAAAATTACTACCGCAATATCAGATTGTTATAAATAATGGTGGTTAACTTCGTCCATTCATCAACAGCTGAGGTGTCCGAGTGGTTAAGGAGTTGGACTTGAAATCCAATGGGTTTTACCCGCGCAGGTTCGAATCCTGTCCTCAGCGGATTTTTTTTGCTTTTTAAACTAAGTGCAAGCTAGCGTAACGTAGTCATAAGTACCTAACTGATAACTGGCATAGACTGAAGAAAAAGAATCTATTTTCTATTGAGACGCTTTTGTTTAAATACGCATTGATGTTACAGGTCCCTTCTTTTCTTATTAGCCAGACTTCAATTTCACGACAGTGACAGAGGCGTAACGATTGCCAGCATAATTATTACTGGTAATAAAGACTTGTTTGCCGCCAACATGTCTTTTATAAATCAAAACATTAATATTTTTATGAAGAGCTCTTGACATTTGTCACATGAAACATGACTTCACGATATTTCAATACAGAATCATTCTCACGTCACGTCCAAAACTACTGAAAATTCTTTAAAACACTATTAGATCTCGTGACAATTGTCACAAAGTTGTCACCAAGAAATGATCTATTTATTGACGATACATTACGGTTTTATTTAAATCATCGAAATAGTGACTAACAAGCACGCAGCGCGATGGTGATGATTTCCAAAGCTTATGGAGGCCTGAAACGTCAATAATTCAGTCATTTTAGGAATTGTTATGGGTAAATTGGGGTCTGAAGAGACATCCCGGGATGAGAGACACCCAAGACATTATCGACTTTAAAAAATGAATTCTCACAAAGTTGTTAGCATTATCACGCCTGCAAATAACTGCTGCAAAGTAAGGAGTAAAATGCATTTGATTTGTTACCCGCGAAGGGTAATCTAAAGTTATAATGCTGTTTTCATGTTCTAGTATGACAGGGAGACAGAATGAACTTCATGCACCGAGGGACATCCCATTTATGTATATATCTGCTATTAATCTACTACTTGTACAGTAGATGTAGGTGGATTATTTTCCATAGTAATTTCATGAAAACACTCGGGCGTTAATTTCCATATAGTTTGTATGAGGTGATACACGAATTAGAACAAATCATAGTCAAACTATACGTAGGTATATTCTGACTATGAAAGTAATTTTAATGATTTCGAATCTGCACGCTTACCACAAACATTGAAAGTTGGTATTGACGGGAAAACCTCTTTGCCACTCCAATTTGCGAGTGTGACAGAAACGGAGGTATAAAAGATGGTTTGTGGTTAGATGGTGGTTGGAAAGGAGGTACGATTTCCATGGTATAGACCCTGTTTTGTTGCTTTGGATTGTAGGTGTAACTTCTTGCTTATTAACTCATGCTAGTTTTACTAACGGACCAAACAAATGGCTTACACCATTACAAATGCAGCTAATAAGCATATAAATCAAAGTCAGTATTACCCGCGATGTTTACAAGGAGTGCAGTATTTTGCCATCTAAAACAAAACGACTAACAAGATACAGTAAGCATGAAACAGTAATACTAAATTTTATATCCTATCACAATGAAGATAAGGCAGAAAATTGTTTGTACGATTTTGATCATGGCTATGTCAAGCTTTTTCGTTGTTAAGGCGTTCTTCTTTGGGGAACAATGCACCTTCGCGAGCACGATTTATGTACAGCGTATTCACGGAGCCGGTAAGTTTTGATTTGTTGCAATAAACTCACCTCTTACAGGGGAAGGGTGACAACGTGATCTTGGCACTGAGGTGATTTTTTTTATTTTTAAACTTATATTTGTGCATAAAGGTATCGTTTGCCTAAAGGTAAGTTTTGTTTTTTCGTCATCAGTGTCCTGATCACCAAGTGGTAAGCGTTCTTCTTTTTCAAGCCGGCTGTGTTAAAATATATTTTATTATCAGAATGCAAATCATACAATCGATCCATTTTAAACAGATTCCTTATTCTAGTTGGTAATACTGAAAAAAAAATGCATTGAAGGAAATTAATACGCCGTAGAGCATAAACATACCATTTTCCAGCCGCTTCATAGGTTAACTATAACCTATTTTCAAAAAATGAGACATGAAAACAGTAATATTGTCTTCTGTTACCGCGATTGTTATTCATTGAAATTAAACACTTTAGAACGGATTAATCGCGTTTATTAACACCATGATCCTACGTTTCGAGCCCTTTACAGCACTCGTTTTCACAGGGTTAAGATGATGACGTAGGATCATGGTGTTAATAAACGCGATTAATCCGTTCTAAAGTGTTGAATTACATGAAAACAGATTTAGCCATATTCAGAATAAATCATACACTGACTTTAAAATATATACCTATTCTGTTTCATGACTCCTTTACGCTTGTTGGAAATATACTATTTCAGTCCTCCGGCCGGTAAGCGCCACTTTACGCAAAACTAAATTGCCGCCTGCCGGCTCCGTCGGGCAGAAAAATAGTATACAAACCTCGGCCGTTAAATGGGAAAGCCTCGGATCACATGTTAGTCGACCTCGGCTTCGCCTCGGCCGACAATTACATGGGATCCGAGGCATTTCCCACCAAAACGGCCTTGGTATGTAATCTACTATTTCATGGCGTATTACATACATACAAAAGATAATATTTTTATTGACTGGGTACAAATACAAATTGCAGTATATTTTGCTCTGACCATATTTAATCATACAGTAAAAATATGAAAAAGGTCAATGCAAGAAAGTACTAAGACCTCAGCCCTTCCGCTAGTCACCCTAGTCACATAAATCGGAACATTTTTCGAACTCCGCCTGTAAGTTTAAAAGTTGAGCGTTGGCGCATGGAACATTGAAGCGGACTGCGTTTTTATCGTGCCCGTATAGGGTGGTCGCTCCTGATGACGTTCTTCGTAAAGAACGAAACATGTCGAGTGAAAATCGACTAAATTACGTGAGTGACCCGCTTTAAATATTATTTAATATGTTCGTGTCTCACAAGAGTTTTATAGTTATTATGAAACTCACTGTTATTTTAAGGCGTCTTTTATAAAGGAATAATACAACACTTGTGTACTTACTGTTAGTACTGTTGTGTGTGTGTGTGTGTGTGTACTCATTCTTGAATGAGTGAATGCAGTATACGCAATGAACTAACTTTGAAGTAAGAATACTCGTTGCGTTGCACAAAATGTGGCCAAAACCATTTCCATGTGACGGAATCCGTGGTAAACAAAAAAAGTGAAATTAAGTCAATACCTCAAGCTTTATATCTCGGTTGTAGCAGGCTTAGTGAAGCGAGGTTTTTGACTTGTATCGACCATCTTTACGACTTATGATTCATCATAGACATAAAAAATGTCTTACAGTCAATACAGGCTGCCATACAAACTTTGATCAAACACTACAGTCGTCATCAGATACTGGATGTTAATTTTTTAAACCAGCAAAATTTAAGGAGGATATTAAATTAGGGCCGACATTACTCCGAAATCACTAAAAAAAATCGGGTGTTTCATACATTTTGGTAAATCAAATGACGATGGCACATGCAAAAAAATTTTCGTGGATTCGGAGTTGGTCCTGTATTGAAAGTTGTGTGTGTAATGGATGACTTTCATAATCACCTCTGTGATAGTTATGAGATGTCAAAAAAAACGTTTAGATGTTAGTAAGTACGCGTCTGCTTTGATCTATCTGCTGGCGACTGTGTGTCTAAATGTATATATATATATATATATATGTTTTTGTATTTGTATATACAAATTAATATTAACATTTGTCTTCGTGTTTTATCCTCGTCCTGCCCAAGCACGAGATTTTAACAAACATTGTGATTTTGTCCAATGTTCTCAATTCCCTTATTTCTCCCAAATCCCTTAGTTCTTCGCGCTGTCTTGGAGTTTTTGTTCAAATAAATATATTAAATTGTGTATAAAAATATAAAAAAATATATAAAATATTTTTGACCGAATGCGCTCGTAAAGCTGTTCTGCGGAAAAAATAGCGGCCCCCAATTTGAATATGTGTAGGTAATTGAACACATATCCATTTTACAAAAACATTGGGATAGGAACTACTACATCAAAACTGTTCTTAAGTGAAAACATTGGGCAGAACGAGGTTAATGAAGAAACTTTTTTTTTATAAAACCCTAAAATCTATAATTTCACACGTCGTTGGACATGAAAGTAAAAAGGTTATGGTACCACTTTTTGATATCTATACATATTGATATGTATGTCTTGTGTTATAATAATAGCATCAAAAATTTCCCTAAATATTTTACTTACTTACGTTTTTTGTTGAAAATGCTTGTTGCTAGAGCCTTCCTGAATTTGAACAAAATATTAATGGAAAATTTTATACGCAATAATTTTATATAAATTTACTTTTTAAAACCAAGTTCAATTTTTTTCTACTGTCCAAAATACAAAAAAAAGTAATTGTATGAGGCAGCGGTGTTAAAGGTCCCTTACCACCATCAGACACTCCGTCGCGACCGATAAGGCCCGATTGATGGCCCGTCCGCCGGGCCGCGTCAGACGCTCTGTTTCAACACTGGCTGGTAAACATGTGTGCGGCCCTGATATGAAAGCACTCGTTTTTCAACAAATACAATTTATGATCTTCAATATTTCTTGTAACCAGCCTCCTCCTTTTTTTCAGTTTTAGGTATAGAGATCTGGGTGCGTAGACAAGATGCCATTCGTTAACTCTCATTAGGGAACGAAACGCAACTGCCACACTGTGCAAAGCAACGCAACTGCACTAATAAGGAAGAGAGATCGAGAGAGATGGGCGGATTTTTATTTTGTTGTCGTTTTTTTTTCGCGTCAGATTTGAATGAAATTTAGTAGGTAGGAAGAGTTCCTTATTCTCTTCAAGATAGACCCAATTTCCCAGTATGGCCCACATTTTTTTCCACTGAGTTACGAAATCGTACGGGATTTTCGTAACTCAGTGGGAGTACAAAATTTTTGTCGCACTTTGGAATTTCGTATCTATCTAGCGTAGAATAAGGAACCCACCAAATTTCATACAAACCTAACGCGAAAAACACGACAACAAAATAAAAATATGCCCAGATAACTACGCTACGCTAGGGAACGTGAGCGATTAGCATCTTAGCTACGCACGCAGATCAGATTTGCCTTGATCCAATGCAAACAAAAATACTCGTACTTACCTATTTAAATCATGGGATATCCTAACATAAATAAATGTCCTAACTACGGCTTACACCCAGGACTTCAATTATGCCCACAGAGACCGCTGTATATACTCCTAATACTTTCAAAAAGGGCGCTCTTTACGTTTGAAGGAAATTCCAAATGAAACAACCAAAAGTCTTAAAGTAAGCCAATCGATTAAAAAAATACCCCAACCCTTACATACACACCTAATAAAAATGTTGATAGCGCGATGTAGGAATCGTCACGTCCCGTACCGTACAACGACATCTAACGTGATATTTGGCAACCAGTTTATATGAGACAATTTGGACGCGAACAACCGCCATTCTGACTCGAAACTCATTTCACTCATCATCTCAACTCAACTCTTTAATAAATCATCATCTTAATTAATTATATAGATGCCACGATTAGACATGTGTCTTCTTAATGTCTATTTATACATCGTAAAAAATTAAAGCTCTTAAAGCTCTCTGTAAGAAAATAAAATAATTTTGATTTTCCAGGTAATTGTTGAAATACATAATACACCGATACCGCCAGTACCAAATAGTAAAAATTCTTGTCAAACATTGAAAACGTTACCAAAAATGCAAAAATTTCAACTGTCATTGACAAAATTAGTTAAAATCAAAATTAATAAAGAGGTATGATTATGTGATTTTTTTTGTAACATTATAATCCTAGACGTATACACCACATTTCATAAACATAAATTATCACATTTACAACTTTATTTTCTCGTATCACCAAGCGAGTAATGCGTATACTTGAGAGGTCAAAACTGCCCACGAATTCCAATTGTTGTCTCTTTCGCACTCCTGAAATACTCAAATAAAGATGTCTTCTGTTCTGCTCATTAGCGAAGCGTTAATGCGAAATCTCTTTGGCCTAATTGGTTAATGAGCTGCTAAATCGGTTTCCATGACAACGTACTAATAATGTGAGTCTAATACCGTTATACTGTTAATATGCGGGTGGTATATAAACCCTTTATATGTATACTAATATTAGACAGCCAAAGCTTTGCAACCTTTAATCCAGTCATTGAACTGACAGCTTGTATGGTAATTTCGAGTGTTTGGGAAATAATTGATAATAGCTCATTTTTTTAGCGTAACGGATATATCGCGAGTCTAGTATTAAGTAGGCAAAAAAATCACACACATGTTACAAACGATTTTGTAGTAAGATTTATTTGTATGCATGTTTTTAACCCGTTTAAAATGGGTCAGGATCAGTTTCTACCTATTAACATTTGTATCCAGCGAAATAACACAACTATCACCCGCGCTGTACATTTTGTAGATTTAACGGTTTTATGTGAATAAGTTTTCTTCGGTTTTTAACAGATAGAAGACAAATATGTCGTCATGTTCACATACAAGAAAACTATTTGCTACCGTTAACTTAAAAAAATCGGCTTAAAAACATCATTGTTACCATTAAAAACTACGACTTTTGTGAAGAGCTCTTGACATTTGTCGTGTTTCTTACGACATTATGTCACGAAATTCCGACACAGGATCATTCTCATGTCAAAAACTACCGACAATTCTTTAAAGCACTGAATAGATCGTGGCAATTGTAAAAACTTCTTCACCTAGTAATTATATATTTACTGACGATACTTCAAGATATTATTAAAATTATCGAAGTGGTGGCAAACAAGCACACATCCCGCGCGATGGTGAGCGGTTTCCGTAGCCTATGGACGCCTTTAACGCCAGTAATGCAGTAACTTTAGGCATTACACTTGGCAGCGTGGTGAAATTGGAGCCTGTAGTTATAGGTGTTGTAGTAACATATCCAGGTGTTGTGTCATTGTATATCACAATATATTATCACAAAGGGAAACCATGTATCAATACATGCATTCACACTGTTTGCGTAACAATAGGTTCAATGCCACTTAGTACTGAAGATCGGATGTGTTGCACGAAGCGAAACACGTGTGTCGGGTTTTGTATTAAGGCCGTCCCCTATCCCAATGACCTCGGCGATTTGAGCTTTCTTCCCCTACCGCTTCCTTTCCTCACCGGTTATACAATACGTCAATAAGCATAAGTCGTCACCTAGGAAGAGCTGCTTGTACTAGGACGCAACCCTATAAACTACTAGTGCCATCTTATACGACTGGCCCCCGTCGCCCGCGCAGGCATCTCGAGCCGGCGTTTTCGGAAAAATGCGTGTAATAGCTTTTTTCTCGAAAAGTACAAAACCTATCCAAAAATCAGTAGATGCGTTTAAAGTAAACATAAATATAAAATGTTTTTCTTAGTTTCTTGTACTTACGACGCATAATAAGGGAGTAGATACAGATTTAAGGTAGAAAAAAGGTCAACGGTTTTTTTTTTTCTCTTGATGTATTATGTTTTTCGACAATTTAGTGGAACCAAATGTAGACCAAATACCTAGCTACATTATATATTTTTTTCAAGCGTTGTGCTTGGAGCTGAACATAGCCTATTCACTTTAAAAACAGTGAAATATGTGTAGGTAGCCCCTGGTGGTTTATCTTATAATGCGGGAAGTGAAATTGAAATTCATGTACCTAAACAATTTTATAATCGAATGAAAAATGCAAAAAACCTCCGCGTCGAGCGGGATTTGAACCCACGACCTCTCTGAACACCAGTCAGATCTGACCCGTGTTCAGATAAATCACGCTTTATTATTTTGCATAAGTTAGTTGGTTTTCGTTTTTTTTATATTAATATCTATTACTAGCTTTTTTTGCCGCTTCGCTCGCGTTAGAGAAAGACAAATTAGCCTATGTCACTTTCCATCCCTTCAAAAATGTCCACTTAAAAAAACACGACAAACAAACACACACTTTCCCATTTATAATATTAAAAAAATTGTATGGATAATTACGAGTATATTCATAGATTAGGGATACTTATATATTATTAGTTTCCTGGGTTAACTGGAAGCGATCCTCTTTTTTTTCCTTTTTGTAAAAGTGTTTAATGAATGAATGAAATGAATGAATGAAATGAATGAATGAAATGAATGAAATGAATGAATGAATGAATGAATGAAATGAATGAATGAATGAAAATTCTTTATTTCGGACAAACATATGCATCCATAGAGTATTAGTAAAAACGCAACTATCTTATCCTATTATTAGTAGTATTATTAATTATATATACACCATTTTAAGCTTCCCCTTTATGTACCTATATAACAAATTGCACTACACTTTTGATTTGTTCAGTCCAATGTTAATACTTACTTACTCGAACTTGTAACTTTACAAACTATAGTTGTTTTGCACACAGAGTTCTGTAATGTGAACAGACGATAATCGCTATCTAATGGTAATGATAAAGTGTTTAATACGCTTTAATCCTTAGGCTCATTGATCTTGTACCAAGTAACCCGTATATCCTCAGCATCCCGGCTTAACTGGGCACTTTAAGGCCAAATAAATATTAAACTCCAAATTAAACTCGTATCATCTAAGTTAGATATAATAGTTTAAATAACGGCCTACATTTGTTATTAGTAAATGCGTAAACTTGGTAATCCCAACCCTAACTTACCGCGTTGATAGGGATTCCGTATAACGCTCCGGTGTGTGAGCGAGACGGTGCTACGCAGAGATACAGGCTGTTTCTGTTTATTTATTTTAAATTTTATTGCACATTAAAAGAGTTGAAACCCGCGCGGCTACATGTCGATGTCAACCTCAGCCAGTCTTTCTCCGGGACCACGGGGACAATGTGTGCGGTTTTATTGATATTGTATTTATGTATTATATATTAAAGAATATGTAAAAGAGCTTACTGAAGTAAGCATTAAGTGTCAAATTCATACACTTTAAAAGTGTATAGGCTGTTTGGCACTTAACGAAACCTCACGTTCTGAAGAAGACTATATGAAAAAGAGTCGCAACTGCTGCACTTTTACGACGTCATTTTTTACCATTACTGGGTATCCAGTTATTTTATCCTATATCTATGGTTGTACAAAAATAAGCCCCAAAATACAATAATCAACCTGTATAGGGATGTCTCGTTCGAACTTAAGAAATTACATCGATGTAAAGAGCCCCTAAATTGCAGAGCGTAAGTAGGAAGTAATGAGTTAATCGCGATTACATCGTAAGTTAGGAGTCTTCGGTTCCGTTCGCTTTAATTGCTTGGTTTATTTAGAGTTTACGAAGAACGGGTACGACACGACTTAGTGAGTATACTCAGGTCTCATTCCAACTACTAATTTGACTTATTTGACAGACAAGGACCATTGATTGATTGGCAAATCCAATTTCTATAGAATCTGTCAATTTCTATAGAAAGAATCACGTGATAGCTCGGAGCCCTCGGATGTCACGTGACGCTTTGTATAGAAATTGACAGATTTTCCCGTCCCACTCCGTCCCGTCCCGTCCCGTTCTAGTGTGAGTCATCCTTTATGGCATTCTTCTTATTTATTTACAAGATATTAGGTAGCTACATTACGCCAAAGTAGCGAGTTGAAAGTTGAAACCTCGCTCGCGACAGTGATTTTTCTCTAAATAAACATTGCTTAATACACAATTATTAAAATAGTTTTCACAAACAAACCAGTAAACCTCAACGTGCCGTCCTCAAGCCATCTAAATCCCATAAATCTCTTAAGTAGGTACACATCAGTTTAGGGTAGGAGTACTTAAAACCGGCTCCAGCCAGCGCTGAGCCCGAGATAATTGCCGCAGATTGTCTCCATTGCCGAAGTTTAAAGAATCGACTACGGGCTGTTGGGGTGTGTCGAGAGAACAAGAGTGTCTCTTAGACCAGTGTATCTGAAACTATGAAACACGTTGGAATTTCTCAGAAAAGGGTGGAAAAAACTCGGGCGACTTAACTGGTTGCTGACAATGCTGACACACGGTGGCCCCAAATTTCTCCGCCATATCCTTATTATGCGCCCCATGGTGGCGAGTTGGGCGATCCGCCTGAATCTAGGGAAAAATAGTAGGTTTGTATATGTCACCGTAGAATTGTGAATAAAGGGGCCTTAACATGACGTCTTAATGCGATTCAGTTGACGACCTAAACCGACCTTCCATACAACTAAGCCTAAACTGAGTCGCTGCCATACAACTGAGCACAGTTAAGAACCTAAACTGAATCGTGTTAAGACGTAAGGCCCCACGCGCGAGATTGTAAACAAACGGATTGGTTAGATTAGGTTTTTATTTTATTTTATTATTAAGCCGTTAAGTGTCCCACTGCTGGGCAAATGCCTCCCCCTTTGTTTTCCACGTCCCGGTTCAGAGATCACTCTGCCTCTCACTCATCAGAGTGAGGTGAGGTTAGTTTATAATATCCCTACTCAAATTATCAACTGTCAGAAGTTCACAATTTGACAGTGACTAAAAATGATACTAAATGAGCAATTTCACGACAGTACCTACCTAATACATATTTACATGGTTCACAAAGTTGTATAGTATTGAACTCTTTTTTCCCATAAAGCCATACTGATTACCATCCTCTGCATGCAATCGGAACACCATTTATCTCGATTCGAATTTGGTAAGGGTTAGCTAATTAAAGTTGGTGATCCCGTCGATCCCGGACCCGTATTTTTAAATGACTTCTCGGCGGCCTAAGCCCGGTCTGCGATTTCCAGGCTCTGCGGGCTCTGTGCGCAATTTAAGGGGATCTGTGGTCGGGCTGGTAATGATGGTAACCAATTAACTTATTGAATTCTCGCGTAAGACGTAAACTTGCAGAACAAACGTAAGAGTATTATCTTTAAGAAGAAATGTCTGCGAATTATACAAATTTTCTTGAAAATGGAACGAAATAGCGACTCTGGGATTACGGAGTGCAAACCGGTTTTAATTGTATGGAATAACCAGTTAATAACCGGTTATAAACCGAAATTATTAAACAAATAAAAACCGGTATGCACACCCTCTCCGTGATACACGCGGTCGCGTCCCAAACGAGGTCATGAATTATTCCACCTTACCTTTTTGCCTAAGAAACATAGGATTAGGTACCTATAATGAGTTTCGCATATGATTTTATTTTTATTTTGGGTAAGTCTCTTTTAAGGAGCTGCCAACCGCCAAGTCAGCGCATATTGCTTTTTTCTACGGAGTTACCGACGTTTACCGGCCGGCGTGGTTTTAGAAGGAATATACACGGAAACGGTGAAACTGTTTCAAACCTAATAAATAAGTAACTCTTGAGGTGTTAGCGTATTGTGAAACATTACATATTTGTATTAGGTTTTAAGTCAATAAAGATTATTCTTATTTATTCTTATTCTAAACTATTAAAACAAACAAATCGTGGACTATTTGTGAAATATAATCAAACTGATTTTAATATCAGACGCCTTAATCTTCTGTTTCCGCGATTGTAATTCCTTGAAACTAAACACATTAGAACGGACGCAAACGCGATGAATACGGTCTAAAGTGTTTAATTTGAATGCAGATGCTTTAGAAAAAAAAAGTTTTTTGATGAATTTAAGACCGATCTTTTCAATTATTTACTATCGACTGGATTAAATTAAAAATCTACTCCGTCTACAGTCTTTGAAATATGATAAATATTAACTTTTTTTGCAGCACTTATTAAAATAAATCTTAAGAACGTAAAGTTTTTATTATTAAGAGTTTTTGAAATAGTTACAATAGCTAATTTTAAGACTGGAAAAAGATACATTTTCTCAAACTGAAATGGTCGCATTTTGTTTGCAAAATGAAGACATAAAGTATATAATTCTCCACCTCCAACAGGGTGCAGACGCAGCGGCCAATAATGGAATTTGTATGATTCATTTTACTCCTAGGAAAAGATGGCCTACTGTCCCTGACTTTCCCCAGGCCCTCGCATCACACGCCGGTCACCGGTGGAGTGGTCGCGTATGTTTGAGAAAAGCACTGTATCTGCCTCGGCGGAAACAGGGCTTGCCTGAGCTCGGCTAACTACCTCGTTAGTCAATCCCTTACTTTCCCTCGCCAATAATAATTTACTATTTGTACTTACCATGTAAATAAAACGAAAATAAATAACAAAAAGATCACCTCCAAATAATTTTGTCTTCTATTCTGAGAGACATGAATTCCAGCCAGTGAGAATTATTCTTTGCCTACTTCACTTGAACTACTCTAATTAAAAATTCCTATTTGACTATACAAAGAAACTGGGTTACTCGGAAAAAATTAAATTAATACCGACTAACTCAAATGAACTAATAATTCAGTGAAATGAATGAACCACCAAATACTACACATCTTAAAAAACTGAGCTGAGCAAATTATTTCAGATATAACTAACAAAATACAGTAAGTACAAGCTACCTAACTTTTAACCTTTAGTTACTTTCATAATACAAAAATTGTAAGATGAAAGCTTGTAAGTTGTAAATAATGGAAATTACTTTTTTATGACAAATAGCCTGTTCATCCATCTGTATCATTTATTATTTCATGATCCCTTTTATTATTCAGCATTATTCTTTGTCATCTGTTTCTGATACTATGATTATTTCGAGAGAAATGAGTTTTGCAACTGTTAAGACTAAAACCTCATTTCTTTTGCGGGTTTCCTCTAACAGCGAGATTATATTTAATACACGGCAGCCATTTTGAGTCCGCCATTTTCAATTATCCGACGTGACTGCAGATTAGTAACTGTAATGAGATACGCGATTAATCCGTTCTAAAGTGTTTAATTTCATTGAATAACAATCGCGGTAACAGAAGACAATATTATGTAATGAGATACTTAACTCAAACTTGAATGGCAAGTAGTTGATATATAATATATATCGACAAAATATAAATAAGCAAATAAGAATATACTAAGACAAAAAGCCCGTACCTAAATACGTAATACGTATACGTATAGGTTAAGGTTAATTATTTAAAGATTTGCAATATGTGGTCGAATTCCCGTTTTAACTGACCCTATTTATTAGTGTAATAATTATCATCTTTTGGTTGGACGTAGATATTTTCACTGACTGTGTAGCCTAATTTTAGTTAAACTACTGGCCTATTAACGCTATACTTTGTACGAGTTTATACATTTGCTACTTTAATTTGACATATCTTTATATTATAGCAGTGAACATATGTTACTTTTCTACTAGTATGTATCTTTAAACCTAAAATGAAGTTTAGTCACCGGAATCAACTCTTCGGAATTTACTCTTGGTCCATGGGGTTCCACCCATGGACCAAGAGTTTCGACTCCGATTTGTTTTAATTTAAACAATTAAAATCCCGGTGATGACACGATTTTAAGACATATTATTATATCAATAGGGCAAGATACATAATGGCGTCTTGGCAAGTGTTCCCGGCGTAAAAATTGTTTCCAGTTTAGAATAAATTAGTGATTTTCGATTTATCCCCATTTTCGTTTTTATCCCAAAGCACCCTCATCATCATCATCATCATCATTTCAGCCGAAAGACGTCCACTGCTGGACATCAAAGCACCCTACTGTATTATTAAGTCAAAAAACAAAAAAGTTAAAAAAACATAGTGGCGAATCTGAAGTCTTTAGAATAAGTGATCTAAGACCCGGCGAACGTAACAAACCTAAACAAAAACTTAACAAATGGGGTTTTCAAGAGAACGCTTTCGCGTTTTTTAGCTTTTAATAATAAACGATATTTTTGTTTGTCTCTAAATAATGAACTGAGTATCTAGTTTCCAATTTGTTAAAATAGGACCATTTAACAATTTCCACTTTAAAAGTGAATATTTTTTATTCATTAGCATTTACTGAAACCCAAATTGCAAAAAAAGTATTATTAAACTGATGTTGTTTTCGATAAAATGCCTCAATAACGTCTTCATTGTGGCATTATATCGGTGTTTTGAAGAATTATTTCATAGTGCCGCGGTTTTGTTTTATTTTGACCGTACCCAAATTTGAAGTAATTAAACTTATTCACGGTGCCGTTTCTACACGAATTTTATAGTGGTAGGTATTAGCGCCCACGTAAAGCTGATATTTTTGCAGGGATTATCATGTCCGTTAAACTTATTTATTACTTAACTGAATGACTTTTCTGACCGGCGTACCATTTTTGAGCTACACCCCCGAAAATTCCGAAAACTTGGCAGTTACTTAGCTCTCAAATGTTAAACTCTGGTAAACCCTGCGATTGTGCAAACTCAGTTTACATGTATTAAGGTTTAAATGAAGGTATTAAAACGATAACCAGCTTGGAGTTCATTCCTGGAAATTATAAAATTTTCTTGGACAGGTGTTATTTTCACAGAGTATGTTTATCTGAAACTATAGAATAATGGTACATTATTGGCGAGGAATGGAAAGTAAGGGATTGACTGACGAGCCGAGCTCGAGCCAGCCTTGTTTCTGCCGAGGCAGATATAGTGCTTTTCTCAAACATGGCAAAACAGGCGACCTGCTGCGTATGGGGAGGGGGACTTCGCCCCACACGCCGCCGGGGCTAGTAGGCCTTTTTTTCCCTAGGAGTAAAATAAACCATACAAATTCCATTATTGTTAAAGAATAGGATACTTTACGTCTTATATTTGCAAACAAAATGCGACCATTTCTCTAATTTAATAAGCCTCGAGAGTGGGCGAAATACATCGAGTCCTATGACAATAGCAGAATTGCCGAAATCCGAAGCTGCCTCGTGGCCTACAGTCATAACGCGGCCGCAATCAGCGGCCGTAACTCGATGCCCGCACTAATCACCAGTTCATTTACATACATTCATTTGTTTTGCCGCTCGGCGCCGAATTTGCCGCTTGATTGTGTCGCGGCACATTTTAGCGGTTCACCGCCGCGTTGGACGGGGTACGCGGATTTTTGATGGCGTTCGCATTTATAGCGGGTGTTGCCTGTAACAGGCAATAAATTAAATCGCAGGTAGTACTCCTCAAACCTAGCAACTTTTGTTCAACAACTTTTAAATATGATGTACTCTTTAGGCTTTCACTTTTTCATACAAACTAAATAGTATTTTCAATATACGTTAACATGAGCCTAATTGACGTCTCTTGACTTGACATAGTACAAAAATTACAAAATTCGCAGTACATTGAGTCTTCTAAAAGTCGCTGAACAAACGTTATTCAGCTTGGCGAGGACTAGATACGATTAAATTTATTGCTCCTGTTACAGTCAATACCCGGTATAACTAGACATGAATAAACGTTTAAAATTACGGAAAAGTTTATTGTGGTGGATTTTTAGGTTTGGCAGACGCTTACTAAGTATGTTACCGAGATGTTGTGGTGGATTTTTAGGTTTGGCAGACGCTTACTAAATATGTTACCGAGATGTTGTGGTGGATTTTTAGGTTTGGCAGACGCTTACTAAATATGTTACCGAGATGTTGTGGTAGATTTATAGGTTTGGCAGACGCTTACTAAATATGTTACCGAGATGTTGTGGTGGATTTTTAGGTTTGGCAGACGCTTACTAAATATGTTACCGAGATGTTGTGGTGGATTTTTAGGTTTGGCAGACGCTTACTAAATATGTTACCGGGATGTTGTAGTGGATTTTTAGGTTTGGCAGACGCTTACTAAATATGTTACCGAGATGTTGTGGTGGATTTTTAGGTTTGGCAGACGCTTACTAAATATGTTACCAAGATGTTGTGGTGGATTTTTAGGTTTGGCAGACGCTTACTAAATATGTTACCGGGATGTTGTAGTGGATTTTTAGGTTTGGCAGACGCTTACTAAATATGTTACCGAGATGTTGTGGTGGATTTTTAGGTTTGGCAGACGCTTACTAAATATGTTACCAAGATGTTGTGGTGGATTTTTAGGTTTGGCAGACGCTTACTAAATATGTTACCGAGATGTTTACTCGAAACTGTGATAATATTTTGTTTCAAATTATAATCAAAGTCTTAAAATATTTATACGATAAATATAAGTGTGTGTGCTCTAAGTTCATTTTCAACATATTTTTATTAGGCATATCTCAAAAATCTGACGATCTGTCAGTTTCTATAGAAAACGTCACGTGACATCCGAGGGCTCTGAGCTATCACGTGATTAGTTCTATAGAAATTGACAGATTATCCCGTCCCACCCCGTCTCATCTCGTCCAGTCCCGTCCCATTATAGTGTGAGTCATCCTTTAATTACGATGTTGCAGTTGGCAGCGCTGATGGCTCCATCTTTTATTGAATTCATAAAACACTAAATACCTACTCAAATCAAATTGAATATAATGCATTTAATTAAGTCAATGAAACGACTAAATAACACATTTTGATCAGTCATATGTTGTTCTGAAATCCCTTAAATTATTTTCAAGATAATAAATAAATGTTCTTGAAATTAACGTTTTACTCTCTTATTTTGTCATGCATATTGTTTTAAGTTCGCTTTAATTTCAACCAAAAACCCTAAACCCCGTCATAGTCCCAATCAATCGTTTTGTGTGCGTTAGGTGTCAAATTGAATTAATGCAACTATGTCTTTATTTACTCACTCGCTCCAATTTTCAATTCGCTGTTCAGTTGGTTGTTTGTTCTGGTAATTTCTTTCGCTGTGTCAATACCGGTATTAATTTGTTTTATACAGTGCATGTGTAATGTGTGAACAATTGTAGTTATTTGTGTTTCAACGGCCGTGGGAATAGACAGGTTATACTTTAACCAATGGCGCACACCCCGGCTCGTACTTATTATTTTTACGGAATTTAGGTACGAATTAACTTTTAATGTTTGCGAAAGGATAATGACTGAATTGTCGGGATCAACGATAAGCACACCGAACTAACCGTATCCACTAAATCGTCACTACACACATTCACGTTCACTCTAGCTAGGAAGCACTGGTTTCCAAGCCGGTGGCAGAGCCGATGTAGTCGAAACATGTCACACCTATTGTGATAAAAATACATGAGTTCAATAATAAACCTTTCAATTTAATAATACTGAGCGGGAAATACTTTTCGCACGTTTTGGCTTCATTAGATCACGCACTTTTCAAACACATGTATTGTTAAGTTATATATGTATTTGTGTAAGTTTATGAATATAGCTTTTTTTTTTGTAGTAGTAGTAAGTAAATCAAGTCCGTTCAACACGAAAGACCCTGCACCTACTTAATCTTTCTGGTTTAGCCCATTGGTTGACTGGTAGAGAATGCCTTAAGGCATTAAGTCCGCCATTTGTGCCATTTGTATTGTGCAATAAAGTTTTGAAAAAATAAATGAATAAGATACTTTTAGCAGTTGTTGAACTTTGTTACCTCATCATAGATGCGCTTCGGCTCTCCATCACTATCCATACTAACATTATAAATGGGAAATTGTGTGTCTCTGTTTGTTTGTCCGTCTTTCACGGCAAAACGGAGCGACGAATTGACGTGATTTATTAAGTGGAGATAGTGGGATGAAAAGTGACATAGGCTACTTTGTGTCTTTCTAACATGAGCGAAGCCGCGGGCAATAGCTAGTGACCTATGTCTGTGACCAAATGTGAATGATGAGCTGTAATTCATCGAACATTGAGTTGTAGTTCCCATCGCTAGCCGACCGGGCGAGTAGTCGCCTCCAACGAGCCAGTTTAAAGTTTTTACAAGAGTATCCTTTTATCTGAATCTGCATCGTTCTCTCTCTGCTTAAATGGAACTGAACTACGTAAGTTTCATAAAATGCTTTTAGAAATAAATAAATAAAATAATTAATAAATATTATGGGACAATCTACAACACAAACCTACTACCTGACGGATCGCGACATGGAAACGATGATCGGGACACCGTCGGATCGCGCCATGAAATATCCATTCCATCCATTGCCAAAAAGCAGCAATCGTGGCTAAGAACAATTATCAATACTCAACATGGCAACCTGGCGCCATATTGTATAATAAAAATAAATAGATTATTAAGTTAAGAGGCATCATTAAATAGAGATTTGAAAATTATATTTTGGTCCCTTTTATTTTGGGAGACACAATTTCATTATTATTGTTAATTATTATTATTATTCTTTAATTAATCCGTGCTTTGTGACGATCATGATGGAAATTCGTATAAATTTATTGAAATGTAAACTTATAATGTAATTATCTTTCATGAAATAAAAATCTATCTATCTATCTATCTATCTTTTATCATCTATTTTGGATGACCGCGGTCGAGTAGATCTTATTTCATTTTACAGTGATAATTTTTGTGATCATCGCATCAGGTAGACCGACGATCAAGATTTGAAGATCGCATCTAATAATACAAAATTATTCTATCCGAAATTCTCAATTCGTATGAGAATCTGATATCTTTAAAGCTTACCTGAGCGCCCAACTCGCTGCGGGTCAACAATATCGCCAGCTCTGGAATCAGGCATAATTGGCCCGGCTTGTACTAATTACGGCGCATGGCCGTCGCGCGCCAAAAGGACTCATTAACTGTCGGAATAATGAACTGGATGGTCTGGATGGAACATGGATTCATATTTCAGTGTTTCGATGTTTGGGCTCCATTGCTGAAGGGTGACGGAAGCCTATTATTAGGTTTCGCTGTTCTATTTAATACAAAGCTCTATTTATTTTCAAAGATTCAAAGATTTCAAAGATTTTATTGAAAACAAAACAAATCTTATAGATTTTTAGGGTTCAGTAGTTAACAGGAAATAAACAAAACCATATTACTAAATTCATCTGTCACTAGAAAAGTCTAAGACTAAAGACTACCTAATAGAATGACACTAATCAGAATTCAATATGGAGGCCGAAAGCTAGTTACACACCAAGGTGCGTAGCCAAGATGCCAATCGCTAACGCCTTGTTGCGAACGAAACGCAACTGTCTTTGTCGCACTAATTAATAAGAGTGATAGAGAGGGATAACTACGCTACGCTACTGAAACGTTAGCTGGGGTCTTTCATAGAGAGATTATAGGCTAGATGACAAAAAAAAACTAATTAGTCCGTCTGTTAGATTATTAAAAATATTCGACACGAATTTTTTCTTTTGTTCGTCAAATGAAAAACGACGGAAATACAGCGCTTTAAAGTTTCGCGTAACGTCACAATTGAGTACGATTCTTACTCACAAGTGACGTCACCAGCCCCCACCACGGAACTTTGACGCTCTTCATATTCGTCAATTTTAGTTATCTTGAAAAAGGTCGTGTCTAATAATTTTTGATAATCTTTCTGACGGAATAATTAGAATAATAGTTTTTCAACCTAGTCATCATCCCTATTACTGTCTAACTGTCTTGACTACTCACTCGCCCGCTTGTTAATCTTCTTAGTTATTCGTCGTTCTTTATTTCGCTTCTTAATAAATACCGACTTCCAAAACACTTAAACGCATAAATAATTTACGTTAATGCAGTAAGCTACCATCAGCAGTGAGTCTAGATTACCATCCTTCCTAACCTGTAAGCTATGCGGGAACAGCTAAGATGGTGATACACCGGACGCAACAATTTCAACAATTTTGTGAACATTCAACCGGTTCACAAGAATAATGTAATATAAATAGTTTTAAAGCATGAATCAAATCATTTATAATAAATGTTTTGATACATGTTTTTAAGTAATCACGCTACTTTATAAATTGAAAGATATATCATATACCTTCTACAGAAATAAAGCCCTGGGCACTTGGAGCCTTGATCACTGTTTCTGTAGTATATGAAATCTCTTTCAATGTATAATAATATTAATAATGTATGCGTATAGTTTAGCCTTCTGGCTACTGTGGGGAAAAGGTGGGACAATGGCCTTTGGCATTAGTCCACGTTACATTTAAGTTTAAAAAGTAAACTTAATTAAACTTAATTCTAATTTATTTTTATTTTTTATTTTATTTCAATGGTGTAAAAAATAATTGTACATTTTTATTTAATATTTGTGTTATGTAATCCTTGTTGTCCGAAATAAATGTTTCTTTTTTATTGAAATACTCTTTGAAGATAAGGTTTAAAGGTAACACTCTGGAATTAATGAAGTTTACTTAACACTTTCACAGTCTGCGCTATCAAAATCTAGGATACTTGGCAAAGTCGGTATCTACGTCTGATTAAAATTTAAGGTAGGTACTTACCTAATATTAAAAGTACACGCTATATTAAAAATGCGTTTGTAAGAAAGAGAGAAAATATTCATTAGCTAATATACGATAAGCTTTTATGAGTAAGGGGTTAGTGTGTCCCCAGCCCGCCCCTTTCAGGCGCGGAGAGCAAGTTTTGATTTGTAGTGGCAGCCGGCGTGCGCTCAGACAATGCCTCTTTAGAGTTATAGCATCTTTTATGTACCTTGCGCTTATGGTATGTTGAATTACCGACATGGGAGAAACCTGCAGACGGAAAAATAAAGCAAGCCAGCACAAAAATGTTTTCTTGCCTTAGTTATTTTTTAACTAATAGAGTTAAAAAACTCACTACACCTAGAACCGATGGCCGTTGGGGCGGAAAGGTTCTCGAGTGGCGACCGCGTACCGGAAGGCGCAGCGTGGGTAGGCCCCCCGCAAGGTGGACTGATGACCTGGTGAAGGTCGCAGGAATCCGCTGGATGCGGGTGGCGCAGGACCGGTCATTGTGGAAATCTTTGGGGGAGGCCTATGTCTCGCAGTGGACGTCTTTCGGCTGAAATGATGATGATGATGATGATGAATAGAGTTAACATTTTGCGTATTTCGGCGTTGCGAAGGGGTAAACGGGGTTGCTGTAAACGGAACCGTGGGATGGCGTGTGTAACGTAAAATGGTGAAATAATATAGACCACCAATAATATACACAACCTATTCATAAAAGGGTTTTTTTCTGTTCAAGCTAGGAGGGATCAAAGTGGCACTTTTCTGTACAAGGACTACACATTTTTACGTTTTCGGGCATTAACTAGTGGCATCGTGGTATTGATTTGATGCTGTTTTCGGTTTTGTTTATTTCCTCTTAGTTGGTGTGAAAAGCAGTATGTGTCACACGGTATCAAAATTATTTTCGTCTTGGGCGTTAACGTTTGAATCCCTCATTACGCTCAGGATTCTACTTAGAATCCATCGCTTCATTCGGAATTCAGTGTACGCCCTTGTAACAAACTGCTATTTTAGACCACAGCTGTCAGTGTTGTTTGTGTAAGAAGTGCGTCTGTTTGCACGTTACCTCTAGCTAAAAGTGACAGAATAATTTGTACGATACGATGTCGCTTGACTTCAGATTGATACTCAAGACGGCGATTGCGTCTCTAGAATAGTTTTTTGGTTTTTGTTTGCTAAATGTTGTTTAATGTGTAATATTGACATCTAATTGTGCATTAAACTAACGAAGCAGTACACAGCAAATGAAGAATTTATCCTGAAATGAATTCAATCACTCATTTAGTCATCATGCGGCAGTCCCGGGATCTCGGCCCCCTGAGAAACTCTATCATAAGTCTTATAGCTATAAACTTAAGATATAGCGAGATCAATATTACCGAACATCGTCGCCCAAGTGGCAATATACTATTTTATTTATATAATAACTGAGGTTTTTATAATACTTGACATTGGCAAAATTCTCCAACTCTCGGACAGAAGCCATTATTTAAAAGAAGAAGATTTCGCTTTGACATCTCTCTTCCAAGGTGTTGCAAGCCCAAGTTGTTCCAAGCCCTCTAGATATACAAACAAACATTGTTGTTTATTTTAAATGATTTATAATAAGTAGTATCAACGAAGAACATACGAGACTTTTAAAGCGTGGTATTAAAACAGCCAGGCCCGCCTTAAAGTGGCCTCGAATGTAACCTACTTACTAACGTCCTTTCCCCAGGCTTTATTGCCGTTTTTCTTTGTTGGGAAATAAACAGACGCTATGGACAAATGGACCCCCGACAGGAGTAATGGCTTCGATTCCAAGACGTCCAGAGGGGTTCTCTTGAGAGATTATTGAGTCGAACTGTTCGACAACCAGAGGATTATTGTGAACATCGAAATATCGAGACACTAATGCGCTTTTGTTTATGCGAATCAGTAAGTGCAATTATACAGACGCAGCTAGCTGGCCTACAGAGGTGCAGTCAAGTTCTAGAAGATTGCTCATATGTATATTGATATTGAATCAAGCAATAGGGATGACGACTTGAAAAATTATCATTCTAATTAGTCCGTCGGTTAGATTATCTACTTAATTTGAATAGACACGTATTTTTTCTTTTTCAATTTAACTAAAATTGACGAAAATAAAGAGCATCAAAGTTCCGGGGCGCTTGTGACGTCACTACTGGGTAAGAACCCATTATTATTGTACCTAATAGTGACGTTACGCGAAACTTGAACGCACTGTATTTTCGTCATTTTTGATTTGACGAACAAAAGAAAAAATACGTGTAGGTATATATTTAGAAATTAAATGTTTAACTCATCATTTCGATTTCAATTTTATCAATGACAGTTGACATCTTTGCGTTTGCGTACAATTAAATATACAATGTTACTACTAGATCAGTGACGCTCTTCATAAATATCTACTTTTCCTGTCGCACTCTAAGTAACTGTTCCAGAGTAAGTTCCTCCCCCATAATTAACAGAATCGATAAAAAACCCATTTGCAGCAATTAGGTCTAGAGAGGGGCAGTGAATTATATCCAAATGAATTATTAATGTCTGTAAAAATACGCCCTTCACTAAATGCTTTCACGGAAACTGGCAACTCCGATAATTGGGTTACGAGTTTTGTAATTAATGTATCGTGAAATTATTATGAGCTGTGATGATAATTACCGACAAGTCTTAATTACCGGTGATATTAACAGTTGTAAGAGATTAACAGTGTTAACAGACTTTTGGACTATCTTTAGGTACCCACCAAGTATTATGCAAACAAGAATCATATTATTATGAACATATAACGGGTCTATCGCGTAGTGATTCAGAAGTTCAAACCGCGACGCGAGATCTATCTTCGGATCGATGCGCCGATGTTGTGAGTGTTAGGTATGTGTCGTGCCGATAACATTTAGTAAAAGGGTAGACCTAACTCTTTCTACCTACCCACGCGTTTAATGTGACTTTCCGCCGGGTACGTGAATATTTCTAGCAAGATCGCCGTTGACACTTCGCTGATTCAATAATATAAGTATTAAAATATTAGTTTAATATTAGTTGATGCTTTAACTTCGACATGTGGCTTTGTATAATTAAGAAAACAGAATGGCATAGTTAGCTTTCTTAAATTCGTTACTTTATATTTTTTAATTTCTCATACAAAATATTTACATATTGCATCAACCGCTAATGTAAAACGGGCATTAGAATTTACTTTACCAAGTAAGTGACAACCATGAAATATCAATGTCATGTCGAATACTCATACTCCATTTACACACTTGCAAATACCATAAGACAAATTAAATTAGTAGTTATTTTCTAAATGGAGTTAATTAGAATACCAGTGTCTTTGAGAAATCAACTTAGCTAAAGAATGCACCCTTGAATTTAAAGCAATTGCTCTTAAACACATTGTAGAAATCCTAAAGTGCAGCAAGTGTCATTGTCATTGTTTCTAATATTAATAAGTATGATTAGAAATCAAAAGAGTTGAGGCCACGCACACAATACATGTCAAGTAATGTCAGCGGGATTTCAAAATAAATGTTCTTTTTTCGTACCGATCGCAACAGCCAAAATGCGATTAACCAAAACGACTGCACTTAGTAATAATATGTGTAATAGGGGTGACGACTAGGTTGAAAAACTATCATTCTAATTAATTCGTGAGTTAGATTATCGAAAATGATTAGACACGTATTTTTTCCCTTCTAAAATTGACGAAGATAAAGAGTATTAAAGTTCCGGGGTGGGGGCTTGTGACGTCACTCCTAGGCAAGAATTGTACCAATAGTGACGTTACGCGAAACTTAAACGCACCGTATTTTCGTCATTTTTAATTTGACGAACAAAAGAAAAAATACGTGTACAATATTTTTTTATAATCTAAAAGACGGACTAATTAGATTTTTTTAGTCGTCTAGCCTAATATTGTGAGTAATCAATCACCTCAACTCTCCTGCAGGTTTTATATATGAATGTCCATGTTAGCTTCGGTATACGTAGGTAAATAGACGATAAAGGATGACTCACACTAGAACGGGACGGGGCGGGACGGGACGATTCTAGTGTGTATCATCCTTAAAAATAAACTTTTTAACTATAAATAAGGAAAACACACCCAAAAATAAATTCTGCAAGGAAAACTCAGCGCCAAAGTATCGTCAACGTCGAAAGGGGTAAAACCCCGTCCTTGGGCCAGCAATCGCACAAAATCAGTGTAAATTGCTCCACAAAGGATTGAATAATATCGTGACCCCTTGGGCTCAAGATTTATTATAACGCCCCTCGTTTGCCTGAGCAATGGAAAATTTATTTAAGATTTTTCTTTACGTTTTGGTTGGGACGTGGATAAACTTGTAAAATGAACAGAGATTTTTATAGAAAGCGCAATGTTATTTTACATTTATTTAAAGTTATATTAGACCCAGTGAAAAGACGTCGGAAGTTTCAACTGAAATCCGGGATCTTGTAGCCGAGTTTATTATGTTTCGGAGAATCAAAATCAAAGCCCACGGAGTGTGGTATGAGAGAGTGATGGGCAAAAGAGAGGTATGGGCACAGCGGATGCATATCGTTTAGTGTGGTAGGGCACAGCACAACGAATGTCGCCTCGCTCAAATGTGGAGCAGAGCCCATCTGGGGAGGTACAGTTGCCATCAGATATATCTGAGCGTCCGAGGTGCTCATAAATATCTGAACACGCCTCTATTGTCAAGATATTTGTTCAGATATTTTGAACGCCTCGGACGCTCCTATATATCTGATGGCGACTGTACCTCTACCTTACAGAAAACCGCAGTTTAATAACACTATACCCTACTCATTAGCGTTGTGTTTCTGTCGGTGAGTAAGGTCGCCAGAGCTCCAAGAGGATTCACTGTGTTAACAGCTGGGGGCCCACGGAGCAAAGCTTGCCCCTTTAGCTGTTGGCAACGCGCATGTGACACCCCTGGAGTTGCAGGCGTCCATAGGCTACGGTGACCGCTTACCATCAGGCGGGCCGTATGCTTGTTTGTCACCTTCGTAGTATAAAAAAGAAGAGTGATAGAGAGAGAAAAACTACGCTACGGCAACGGCATCGGCATCTTGCTACGCACTACGCACCCAGCACGCCTACCACGAACATCTAAAATTGGCATTGTCGAGAAAACCTCTTTGTCACTCCAATATGCAAGTGTGACAGAGATGGAGATGCAAATCCGCAATCGTTCGATTTTCGTGGTATAGGCCCAGGACTCGCTTTGGGTCGGTGCGCCGGTGAGTATAAGTAAGTAGTTAGCACAGCGTACCTATACACGGTGCTCGTGAGCATTGCGAGAGATTTTAACAGCATATTCCTGACCATATTTTAAGTTAAAAATCTAAATTAACGTCTGCTAAATTCAGCTCGGCTTTCGAGATATTTCCATTTTCCTGTAAAAATATTGTAATGAAATCTCCAGTATGAAACACCTTTACGATTGCGTCGTTGCGAGACTTAGCCATCTAATTTGACTGTAAACGTCAATTCCAGTTCTAAAGGCACGTTTTTACTAGATTAACAATTATGATGTATGAAAATATGAAGAAAAAAAACTCGTATTTCGACCTAAGTTCATATAAGATTCATTATTCCTTATAGCCTCAGGAATTTGTGGTTAAAATCTCTCGTGTATAGGTACAAGTGTACGGTCGGCTCCATAAATGTATATGCATCTGTATGCAATTTTGACCCTTCTTCTCATATAATAAGTTCCGAAGTGTAAATATATTTATAGACGTGACTGTACCTTCAAATTACAAAAGCATCGTGAAAAAATATCGAAAATTTAATTTCATTATGTACCTCTTTACCACTCTTGCTGATTCGAGTAACGAAGAAGCAAATAGAACGAACTAAGTGGCGAAGGTTGGCCAAAGTGAATAAAACTACTGACACAAAACGTTGAAATTCACTGTAAAAACTGTTTCATCACACTTGATCGTAAAAATTGTAACATCACACTTGCTGTAAATAGTCGGGTGGTAAATTGAATTTACCGCCCGCGTCGCCCACTAAGTGGAAAACGTCGTTCGAATTTCGCGCCACTTTTTCTTTCTCAAGTCAGTGTGATGAAAAACATTGTGTGTGCCACGAGCGTTACAAGAATTACGAACTCCTATTAAAATTTAATTCACATTCGTTCATAATTTCTTGTTTAGATACCACCCTTAGGTAAGTACACAATAGTGCACTTTTCTAAAAACCTGTCATTTCATACTGAACATGTCTTTATTAATGCAAATTTAAAAGCTACGATGCCACACTAAAATAACATTAAACTTAAGCTATCGTGAGTGACATTAAATTGCAACGGTTCAAACTCTCGTATTTTTATCACAATAGGCGTGACAGGTTTCGACTGCATCGGGCAGTCATCGTCGGACAGACAGAGTGGTGTTGCCAGCTTCCCGTGTCGCCCGATAATAAGCCGCGAAGGTGACAACACCACGATGACTGCCCGATGCAGTCGAAAAAAGTCACGCCTATTGTAATAAAAATACGTGGGTTTTGAACCATTACAATTTAACATTCAACTTATAATACCCCTCTTTACATCGTAGGTAATAAATAAATTACAGGCAAACTTTCAACCACGAGTTTTACAAAACCATTTTATTCCTGAACATTAGCCGATATTGCCACCGCCGCGCTCAAAGGTTGCTGTACAAAGGGGCGATTGGGGCTCACCGTAATACATGCGCGTGGAGCAGCCAAAGAGTTCTGGTTAAGGGGCGATCGCTTACCACAGCGAAGCTACGAACTGATCGGATATTTCTGTGGAGTTTTAGTTTGAAAAATACTTTATAGACATTAAACGAGATTGTTGTTTGAATTTCAAATAAACGTAGAAAGAAAGAAATAAAGAAATTATTTATTTTGTTTAAAAAAATACAAGGTTAAGGATAAACAAGGGCACCCACAAAATCATACAGTAAGCAAACTTAAGTTAAACTTTATGGTTATGGTTAAACTAAAAACGAAACGTAAAAGCAGATGGTTGGTTTAAAAAATCAATCTATAAATGATTAGGTTTCATTAACAATATCAAACGGGTAAGAGAATTCAAACTAAATTATAAATAGAGTCCTTAAGTTTGTTATAAAAAAAATTTATAGCTATTAAATATAACCCGTATGTTATGTTAAGAGAGAATAGATTTATGCTGCATATATATCTAATTATGTGTTTGTATATGTATGTATGTCCGCTTAGTTATTGGTAGTTTTTTAACGAGTTAAATACTTTTTGGGGTTAATAAATACTCGTACCTTCCCGAAAAACAAGGATTTTATGAAAAAAATGGGCGATTTGAATCAAGTACTTTGAACTTTATGTATCTCTGATAGATATATTTCAGAAATACATATATTATAAGGTAAGGTTTGGCCATGTGGCCAAATCAGCTTAAGCTTGCTCAACAAATCTTGACGCTCCTCCACTTATTGCCATCTATGAAATATCTGTCAAGAGCCAAACGAGACTATGTATTAGCTGTAATTAGCTCAATGTCTCTTGCCATCATCAACGTGCCTGCTCTCCTTGAGCCGACTAGCATTTTCAGGGATGATGGCAAGAGTCCCGATGGGGTGTCTTTGGTTCCTGGAGTTTGGGTCAGATGCTAGTGTGGGATGCTACCTGCGTAGACACGCTGGCACCGTCCCATCTCCAACGAACTAATGTTTTCTATCTTCATCAATTCCATTACTTACAATCTTTCATCTTCTTATCACCTGTATGCCGACGATCTTCAGATATACTCACAGGGTGGGCTGGGCGATCTTCCGTCCGTCATTGAGAGCACGAATGCTGACTTGGTACGCATTTCAGACTGGAGTCGCAACTATGGTCTGACAGTGAACCCTTCAAAGACCCAAGCCATTATAATCGGTAGTAACAAATTTATGACGAAAGTTGATTATAATAGTCTCCCCCCGGTTCTCTTTGATGGGATTCTAATACCTTTTTCTAAACAAGTAAGAAACCTGGGTATAATTCTGGATTGTACGTTATCCTGGATTCCCCAAGTGAGCGAGGTGAGCGGGAAGGTGTTCGCTGCAGTAGGATCCCTCAGGCGGCTTCGTAATTTTTTACCTATCGCCACTAAAATTGCGCTTGCTCAAACGTTGCTTCTTCCTATACTGGATTATGCAGACATATCTTATCTTGACCTTACCGAGGAGCAACTAAACAAACTTGAGCGTATTCAAAATCTTTGCATAAGGTTCATTTTTGGGTTACGCAAATATGACCATGTTTCTTGTTTTCGTTCTCAACTCAAGTGGCTCCCTATCCGCTATCGTCGTAATTCCCATATTCTTTCACTTCTCTATAGCATTCTTTTCAACCCTGCAACCCCCTCCTATCTCAAGCAGCGTTTTAGTTATCTCAATTCTCTTCGTTCCTCTCAAAACTTGCTTCTGACTGTGCCATCCTCCTCTTCCAAATTTTATAATACTTCTTTCACTTTTCAAGCAACCCGGCTGTGGAACTCTCTCCCTCTTGATATAAGGCGTGCTGAATCTGTTGCTTCTTTCAAATCTCTCCTTAAAAAGCACTATTTATCACTTCCTTAGTTCCTGTTCATGTAACTATTGTTTTCCTTTAATTTGACTGTGTAAAATCAGTAATCTGCTATCATCATTTCGCTTAATTAGTTTGTATTTGTATATATGTATTTATATATTTATGTATTTTGGTATGAACATATAATATGTATGTATATGTAATTGTGTGTGTGTTTGTTTTCTTTTTTTTGTAGATTTGTTTTTTCTGTTTATGTCATATATTTTGGTTCTCACATAATACTTTTTCCAGTTTTGCACCACCTACTGTATGTATACTTTTCTTAGTGTAGTGTCTCCTCTACCCAAAGGTTGTCTGGAAGAGATCGCTCTTTAGCGATAAGACCGCCTGTTGTTTGCCTCTTTTTCATGTGTAATCTATACCAGTTTGTGTTATTTTTGTTGTTTTGAGGTGCAATAAAGAGTTATTGTATTGTATTGTGTATTGTTGTAAAGGCGGAGCGGCTGAAAGCGCCGAATTTTAAATGTAATAAATATAAGAACCTGGGCAGAGAGTACTATTTTGTACCATTTGGAGCCGAAACTCTAGGTCTATGGGGTCCCAACGCACGCAAGTTTTTTGTAGAAATCGCGAAACGTCTGATTGATGTAACTGGTGACCGAAGAGCTAATGGCTTCCTCGCACAACGTATCATCATTTCGATTCAATGAGAAAATGCCGCCAGCATCCTAGGTACAATGCCTCAAGGACCTATTTTAGATTTAAGGTAGGTAGAGGTAGGTAGGCTGTATATATTTTGAAAATAAATGAGTCTTTTTTGTTTTTCGTGGTTTCGTGGTTGTCCCCTTAGTCAAAGTTGCTCAGTGTGACCCTCCCCAGTGTACCCTGTTTACTCAGTATACTCGTAAGAATGTTATAGCTAGTTGTGTCAATTTAAGTGATTTTAGCTGCATGTTATCTCCTCCATAGAGCAAACGTATTCTCGCAGCAAAGGTTGCACAATCCCCGTATTATGCCGCAAACGGCTCAGTCCTTGATCCGCAGTATTTTCAGCCCACAACTAAGGACCAAGCACGACACCGTATAACTTGATAGCAACAACAAGGTTCAAAGATCCAATAACCTAGGTTACCGAATGCAATAGGACTGTCACTAGTACCTACGCTATTGTATGTGTTGTATCGTTTCAATAGTAGATTGTGTTACATAGGATCTAAATGATATAATTTCCGGCGAGGGCGTACATTGAATTCCGAATAAAGCGATGGATTCCAAAGTAGAATCCTGAGCGTAATGAGGGCTTCGAGCGTTAATGCCCAAGACGACAATAATTTTGATACCGTGTGACACATACTGCTTTTCACACCAACTAAGAGGAAATAAACAAAACCGAAAACAGCATCATACCAACACCACGATGCCACTAGTTAATGCCCGAAAACGTAAAAATGTGTGGTCCTGAACATAAAAGTGCCACTATGATCCCTCCCAGCAGGGAAGAAAAGTGCCACTTTCATTCCTCCTAGCTTGAACAGAAAAACCCTTTTTATTAATAAGTGGTCTGAAAAATATTTTTCTACTCCAGCACCTCTATCTGTGAATTAGATGACTGACAGGGATATTAAGAAAGTATACATTATACCGTTGTCTATTGTATTCCAAACGGATTTTCATACAACATTACACAATACAACTGTTTTTTTTTCATTTCTATAATGAGCATACGATACGTTCCATATTCTGCCACGTTTCGAGATTTTGCTTTTTTCGCTATTTTAGCAGTCGTAGAAAAACTAGCGTATGCAACAGCTCATAATGGGTTCTTAAAACTTAAGAGTCTATTATTAAAAAACTCGACTTTCATTACGAACCCTTATTTCATTACATTATTGCATAAACTACTATTGTTTGTATATCTCCTCCATAGAGCATATGTTTGCTCACAGCAAAGGTCGCACAATGCTCGTTTTATGCTTCAAACGGCTCAGAGCCTTGATCCGCGGTGTTCACACGACACTCGGTGGAAAAGCACTAAATCGTATAACATGATAGCAAGAAAAAACAAATCAATTACTGTGAATTGATAGTCTTTTCTCTCTTGGATATAACTTTGGAATAGGGCATGCAATCACGGTATTGGGTTGTATGATAATCCCGGGATTTATAATGAATCCCGGTATTGCCCATACAAAAAAAATCCCGGGTTTTTTTAATTTATTTATCAAAACACAATGTACATATAATCTAAGTTTCGCCAAACTGCTCGCAAACAGCAGTTTGATGGTGATGCGCTTAAACAAAACTCATAACATTTAGTACTTAGGTACCTACCACAAATCAACAACACGGTAGTTCCCAACAATAAACCCTATTTCTACGCAATAAGTAATTGCTTGCCCTACTTTGTAACGAGCGATCACAGCAAGTCAGTTCTCCCATCCCAAAACTACTTGGACAATCCGTCGTTTGGTGATGATGGTGATGTTTGCTCGACGAAAACTCAAGTGTCATTGGTTGAATCGTCGTAAAATTTTGCATGTAGTGAAATGAGATAAATATAATTTTCAAGTTCAAATATGAGCCAGATTGGGCAAGGGGTTGCCAAGATATAGAAGTTGTGAATTCAAGTTTACGCCCGGGCGTCCCACTAGTTTAAGGTTGACTCACACTAGCACGGGACGGGACGGGGCGGGAAGGGAAATCTGTCAATTTCTATAGAAATAATCACGTGATAGCTCGGAGCCCTCGGATGTCATGTGACGCTTTAGATAAATTGACAGATTTTCACGTCCCGCCCCGTCCCTTTCTAGTGTGAGTCATCCTTAAAGATCTTGGTGCGCTGCTATAACTCAATCGGGGCAATAATCTCAGATATAAGATTTTTCGTCACCCACCCGCAAATCATTAAAACAATCCACGTTCCCTGACTTTCTAATCCAAAAAAACCCCAGCCACTAACCGAACCGAACTCGTAAGACAATTGCCGGCGCTCCGGGATTCTCGGGACCAAAAAGCCCACTCGAAAAAACTATCTCCGAGTTCTCTCATCCTGCGAAGTTGGAGTTGAGGGCGCTTCAGATTGCCAGCCAATCGCGCCTCAGTGCCGGTTCCAACAAAAAGTGTAAGAGCTAGTCGTAGCTTTTTAGAATATTTTAAACATTTGATCTCGATGATTTATTTGGCTTAATACGGCTTTATAGCTATTTTAATGGACTTAGCCAGTAAAACCCGTGTTTTGGTAATTTGTGACATTGTACTTACTTTGATACTCACTCGTTCTATTATTATTTCATTGTGTTAATATTTAATTCTAAGTATGTTCCAGGTGAAATCTTGGTTTTTTTTTTGGTGGTATAACAAAAATTATCGTTTCATGCTATCTCGCGATAAGTAGGTACTAAAATGGGACTTTAGTAACTTTGCATAGTGGAAAATTACATTTACATACATAGCAATTTGTACGTTACGTACGAATACGAAAGCTATCCATTTGATTCCCCCGCAAATCGGTAAAATGACAGACATTGCCAGCTGATTAAATAGTCGAATTTTTTACCTGTTGCTTAACAGATCCATAAGCCATTTTTATGTTCAAAAACCTGTCTATTTATAGCACAATAAAAATAACTGTTCAGAAATCCACCATACATATTCGTTGAAATGAAAAGTTACCTTTTTTGGCAGAATTAGTCTTTTTAACTAAACCGACTCACGGATTAGATTTAATAATTTTTTTAGGCAATTTAATGCAGGGACTGCATAACCGGAAAATAAAGGTACCGTTATAAAACGGTATGACGTCATACCGTATGATTTCGATATGGTTTCGGTACCGAAATAGCAATTAGCGATATCGAAATGTTACGGTACCGCTATTTTTTTTCGGTACCTATACCTTTTTAAAAAGGTACCGTTTGTGCTTTATGATGGTGCCGCCGAACGGTGCGCGGCGCCAGCCAACCAATCGGCGTGCTTACCTATACCTATATTTGTTAGATTGCGTTGAGTTGCGTGCAGTGGCTTCAGAATAGCGCGGCATATTTTGGTTCATGTATTTGCAGTGTGTTTGTGGTCTCGTGAGGTGAGTTCGCTGTTTTAGTTGTATTGATATATACATATATACGAAATCTCGAAAAAATATTCTAATTAAGAGGTAATTGATACTTAAGTATCAATTAACTCATAATTAGGCTTTTTTTCACGATTTCTTGTTTGCCATAGTAAAAGTTGCTCAGTATGAGCCTCCCCGGTGCCCTGTTCACTCCTGCTCTAAGACCCACACTGAGCAACTTTTAGTATGGCAAACAAGAAATTTCAATCCCTAAAGAGTTAAAAAAGGGATTGTATATTTGTATGGGGATAGTGTAATTTTTTTAAGTGTGAAGCTTGATACTTTGTGTATAGATTTCTTATTAAAATAAAAAAGTGATTTTATGGTTTTCCGAAATTCGTCCCACAAGGGGTAAAAAATGGGTTGAAAAATTGTATGGAGGCTATGTGCTTTTTAGGTGAGAGTCTTGAAAGTTCGTCCATAGGTTACTAATTGTAAAACAAGTAAACTAATTTTAGCGCTGTTAGATATTTCTCCCCCCCCCAGCGGGGATAAAAGAGGGCTTAAAGTTTGGATTAACGAAGAGCCAAAACTACTGAAGCTAGAAAGTTGGAACTTGCACAGCGGGCTACTTATTCAACGTGTACACATAATAAGAAGCGAGCTTGACATTTTCAACCCCTAAAGGGAAAAGAGGATCAACATTTTGATGTTTGACAATGTAAAATTTTAAGTGAGAGACTTGATAATTTGTGTGTAGATTTCTTATTAAATAAAGAAAAGTGACTCTAGGGTTTTTCGAAAACAAGAAAACCTATTTTCTCAGAAAGAAAGGAAAAGTGGAAAAATGCTTGACCTCGGGCGCGCTCGAACTCGCGAATCTGGGATATCATCCCATTGCTCTGCCAGCTGAACTACTGAGACCACACCCGTGTCCCCGAATTTCAACTTCAATAGCATACAAGGGATGGTGGAGACCATATCCCTTGAATGCTATTGAAGTTAAAAAGTTGAAATTTGCACATCAGGTTTAATTTGTAATGTGTACAATTAATACGAAGCGATTTAAAATAAAATTAACCACTAAAAGATTAAAAAGCGGGTTAGAAGTTTGCATAGCGATGGCGTAAAATTCTGATTGAGAAACTTAAAACGTTACGGATAAATTGGTGAAATACCAAAAATGTAATACAGGGGTACAGGGGGTTTAAATTGGTTGAAAACTTGTATGGGGGCCTGTGTGATTTTTTGAGTAAGTCTTAAAAGTTTTTCCATTTCATATGTATATGTATGTATTTCATGTGTATATAACAAGAAAATTAATTTCAGTGTTAAGTGATATAATTATTATATTCTTTCCGAAAGAGGGTAAAAAGGGGTTGAACGTTTGTATTAATGCAGAGTCAATACTGCTGATGCTAGAAAGTTGGAATTTATACAGTTAAATACTTGTATAATCAAAACAATATAATAAGATACGAGTTTGAAAAATTCAGCCCCTAACGGGTTAAAAAGGGTCTTGAAATTTTGTATGGAAATGGTGTAAAATGTGTGAAGTGAGACTTTATCGTTTTTCGAAATCCATTCCCCGAAGAGGTGAAAAATGAGTTGAAAGATTGTATGTGGTTGTGTGATTTTTCAAACAAAAGGGAATAATACGGGTTGAAAGTTCGAATTTTATCCTCTAAAATGGTTTAAATAGGTTTAATAATTGTACGACGCTGTGTGATCTTTCAAGTGATAACCTTAGAAGTTCGTTTGTACATTACTAACAGTTGAAGAACAAAGTGAATTTTACCGTTAGAAATATTCCTCCCCTGTGGGTATACAACCGGGTTGAAAGTTTTTAGTATAATATTAACGTAGAGTCAAGACTACTAAAGCTAGAAAGCTGAAATTTGCGCAGTGGGCTACTTATGCAACTAGTACAAATAATAAGAAACAAGTTTGACATTTTCAACCGGATTAAAAGTTAGTATGGAGATAGTGTAAAATAGAAATGGGATAAAAAGAGGATGAAAATTTGTAATAACGCGGGGTTAAAATACTGGTGCTAGAATGTTAAAATTTGCACATTGAACTACTTATATAACTAACACAATATACTTAATAAGCAGAGGCCTGAATTTTCGTGACATTTTTGAGCTGTCATAGGGACTTCTCATTTATCGACTTCGGATATTCACATTTATTACAAAGAAAAGATCCATAACTCAGGAACAAAATATATTCCTGATAAACACACAAAATAAATGCCCTGACCAGAATTCGAACCCGGGACCTCCGGTAGGCAGGGTCACTACCGTCTATGCTAGGAGGCCGTTAGATTATAGCACGCATATGACGGAAGAATAACAGTAAAAGTAAACAACTGGCGGTCTTATCGCTAAAGCGATTTCTTTCAGATAACCTTTGAATACTAAGTACATTTGAGTCTTTTATCCCTACGTTTCGAAAAAATATTCCATGCGATCCATTTAAATAAGCAATAATCACGAAACCTCAGACGTTATTTCAGGACACACACATTTGAAAATCCCATAAAAACTGAAAGTTTACAAAATAATTCTGACCAAAATAAAATTATTTGCGAACGAAGTCGCGGGCATCAGCTAGTGACGATAAAAACACGAACAAATATGAATATGCACATTGTGACCTCCCGCGCTGGCTCCCCACGCACGCCTCGTCATTTCGTTTGTCGGCTTTTACGCCGCGCGCACCGCGGTGAACAAGTAAGTACCTGCATCGTTCAAACGACGACCGTAATAATTTCGGTACCGAAATTATATCGGTATGATACCGTTATAATACAGGTATAAGTACCGCATTGAAAAATTGCGATATATATCTTTTTATTCCGGTACCGTACCGCTATATTATACCGGTATAGTTCTACCTCTATTACATTACGGTACCGGTATCAAATATCGGTACCATACCGCTTATACCGTAACGAAAACGGTCCCTGATTTAATGTCCAGCTTCACTTGATAATATTCTTTCATGAGATTTATTTAAACATTTAATGTTAAGTATACATTTTCTTGCGTCATATATAGTTAAAACTAAAGAAAGCATGGAAAAGTACAGCTAAAAAGCAAGTACAGCTGCAAAGATTTTTTGTAAGAAAAACAATATTTTTTTCATAACAGGCTCTTAGCCTATACCTCTAGATAACTACATTAGCTTGAGCCCGCGCTTCTGAAATCCTGCTTGCTTCTTGAGCTCTTGTTTTTATGGATTCCTTTCCAATTTTCTGATTTGGATTATCGTTTTAATTAAAACCAAGATTAAGGATTAAATAAAAGTATTTAGATTCCTTTCCTTCCTCCTAGCGCTGTCCCGGCTAAGGGGGCCTGGGTTCCACTTTTGCAACTAATCCCAAGATGTGGCGCAGGCGCTAGTTTCTTACGTTACTGCCATCTGACCGTCCAAGAGGGTAAACTAGGGCTTATTGGGATTAGTCCGGTTCCCTCGCGATGTTTTCCTTCACCGAAAAGCGATTGGTAAATATCATATGATGAATTAAAAATATTTAGATTATTGAAAAGAGCATAAACAGTAATAAGGTAATTGTTTTAATTGGTTGGCCTGTTTCTTCAGAATCAGGCCAGTTCGTCAACACCTGTTTTTCTGTCATCGTCACCATTATCAGCCAAAAGACGTCTATTGCTGAACTTAGGCCTCCGCCAGAGAATGCCCTATCCTTCAGTCGTACGCTGCCCGCATCCAATCGATTCCTGTGACCTCTACCAGGTCATCAGTCCATCTTGTGGGGGACCTTCTATGCCAACTGGTGAGTGGTAGCCGCTCAAGAACTCGCAGGCCCCACTGGGAAACAGTTCTCCGGGCATATGTCCAGCTTTCTGCTTCTTCAGTTTGGTAATTATTTTAGCTACGTAGATCATTTTAGGGTTCCGTAGCCAAAATGGCAAATACGGAACCTTTATAGTTTCGGCCAGTCCGTCATCTAAATATCTATTTGTGGCACTTCATCTGATAGGTCTTTAGAAATAACATTAAGGTTTATTGAGCCAAGATTTGATTAATTGAATATTTTAAGTAATAATCGCTCTGAAAGTTTGAAAATGTGTCCCCCCCCTCTAACTTTTGAACGGGAGGTCCAAAAAATGTGAAAAAATCCAGTAAGTTAGGATATAACTTACCACGAAACTTACCACGAAAATTATTTTGATCTTTGGTCTAGCCGTTTTTTAGTTTTTGCCAAAACTATTTTACAAAAGGTCTTAAGGTAATGGGGGCTCATGAACCTTCATTATGCGTGGTCCAACATGCACTTGGCCGGTTTTGTTTTTCTGCGGATCTCGTCATTCGGTCACGCAGAGAATATCCGAACCATAGTGATGGAAAGGGTAATCCTTTCCATCACTCGCTGGGTGACTTTAAGCTTTCTTACGAGGCTTCTTAAGACGCTTATGTTTTTCTGTACGTGTTTGGAGACCCATACCAACTGCCTAAGTTTATTGGTAAATCTGGAAGTACGAGTAGGTACGAACGTATACAACTGTGTACATTTTATGACTAATGTTACTTCAAAATACAGTCAAGTCCAAATATAGTATACCTACCTAAAGAATCTTCTTACAAATATTTACATATGATCTTATTATTATATCTGAAGTAAATTAAGAGCTTTAGCTCTTCTTCTTTTAAATAATGGCTTCTGTCCGAGAGTTGGACAATTTGAGAGGGCGACGTTGTTCGGTAATTAGCCTCGCTATATATTAATTTTACAGCTATAAGACTTAATATATAGTTTCTCAGGGGGCCGAGATCCCGGGACTGCCGCTTGATGACTAAAGGAGCGATTGAACTCGTTTCAGGATTAATTCTTCATTAGCATACTACTTCGTTAGTTTACTGCACAATAAGCTATCAATAATATACAGTAAAAAGCCTTTAGGAAACAAAAACAAAAAACTAATCCAGAGACACCATCGCCATCTTGAGTATCAAACGTAAGTCATAACTTTGAGTAATTTTGACGCTCCTGTATTATTAAACCACCTACAATTGAGAAGTATCTAGAAGAAATACCCCAGTTTATAGAGGTGCAATGATCCCAACTTAACTGCTATGAGACTTTTACACAGCCATCTTACAGTAATAAGTGACGCAACACGGAAATGCTGTAAGTTTACCGTACGTTATGGAGGAGTTTATTTCTCCACTGGACTTACTGAAGTTATTTCAGCAACAAAAAGTAAATTCAAAAACAAACAGGAGGACATACAATAAATAAATAAGTATATTGTGGGACAATCTTACACAAATCGAACTAGTTCGTGGAATTTACCGTGGGGTAAGCTCAATATGGCAATAAGTCAATAGATTCTATATAAATACTTAAATACATAGAAAACATCCATAACCCAGGAACACAATATTCGTGATGAACACATATAAATTAGCGTGTCATATAATAAATATAGTGTGTTAGTTTTTAAGCGATTTGGTGCACCTTTGTACTGTTATGTTTTTAAATGAATTAATAAATCAAATCAAATGCCAGGATTCGAACCCTTGACCTCCTGCTTCATAGGCAGGCTCACTACTGAGGCTAGGAGGCCGTAAAAAACTATTAACATAAAATAGGTGTTTAATAATTTATGTATTTTGTAGTATCTTTACTGAAACAAACAGCTACTTAATGCAATTCACATCATGCACCTGTATTTTCACACTTGACTTTATATAGTTTTTACTACCTTAATAAAATACCTAAGTTTATAGAGACGCAATGATGACCTGAACTTAACTGCTATGAGACTATTATACAGCCATCTTACAGTACCTAAGTGACACGACACGGACATACTCTATCTTTATGGTGATGTTTATGTCTTCACTAGACTTGCTGAAGTTGGTTATTTAGGAAAATTTTATATAAGGTAGTATTAAAACAATATAGGTGTTATAAATCAGTCACTCAGTCATACTGGTATAAATATTAAAACAGCGGTTAAAGTTAAAACTTGTTTATTTTTATCACTATTGAGGTGACATATTTTGATTAGGGCTGGCAATCATCACCGTACAGAGTGCTAGCGTGTCTGCGGTACGGTCTTAAAAATACGTGACACGTCAATTGTGGTAAAAATAGGTAAGTATTAAGAATGACTCTCACTATAACGAGATGGGATGGGGCGCGAAGGGACGATTTGTTATTTTTTATGAAAAAACGTGATTACTCGGAAATCTCTATCTCTCTTGGCATTCTTATTGCCGTTTTTCGTATATCTTGGCATTATAATTACCGTTTTTCGTATTTCTTAGCATTCTAATTACCGTTTACAATTGACGAAACAGAAGACATATTTGAACAAAGTCAACACACGAAATGAATAAACAAAGAAAGAAAATGCATTTTTTCGTGGCATACACAGAATAGAAGCAAAACACCTCAAGTTGTAAGCAGAATCTTGTGTTTCATCTTACTTTAGGGGTCGAAAAAAGTAAAATAACTAGCGTAAGTAATAGGGTGGTTCTTATTTTGTCGAAGTTAAATATTTAAACGTAGCACCCCGTTATCGTGTTCAATTTCAATGACATCAAAAAACTAGGTACGTTGTTTTTTTTTTAGATTTTTTAAACAAGTTTTAGGGGTCGCTACCGATTATTGAAAATTAAAAATTCCCATTAATTAAGTAAAAAACACTTTTTTTTAATTACTTTTTTTTTCGCTAGATGACGTGCTAGAGTACCTATATCTTTCAAGTATATGACGTTCAAAAGCACGAGTGATTTTTTCAAATTAAAAATTCGGTTTTTTTAGCTTGCCGAATCAAATGATAAAATCATCTCTGATAGAAACTTAGTACGATAAAACACAATTATTAATGTAAAAAAATCACCAATCATTCAATCATTTTGTGCAGATTTTATTATTAAAAAAACGATTGTAAAGCATGAATTAAATAATTTAGTATAATAATTGAATAAGTGACATTTTAAATTTTAAATTGAAAAAGATGTGCTCCCAGTAGCCAGGGCTGGAATCGAACCAGTGACCTCCTGCTTTTGCGCGGCAGACGCCCTAACCACTAGGCCACGCGACCAAGGCGACCAGAGTCCGAAATTTCCTTAATATATGCAATCCTTTGTTATTTTACTTTAAAAAAACTTTTTTTTTTTATACTACGACGGTGACAAACAAGCATACGGCCCGCCTGATGGTAAGCGGTCACCGTAGCCTATGGACGCCTGCAACTCCAGGGGTGTTACATGCGCGTTGCCGACCCTTTAAAAACTTTACCACTCCTTTTTTGAAGAACCCCATATTGTAGTCCTTTAGGAAAACAGTGGCAGGAAACTTGCACCAAAACATTTATTATATTTATTAAATGATTTAATTCATGCTTTACAATTGTTTCTAATACTTGTTAAAAAAACCAGACGTAGTTTTTTATGTCATTAAACACAAAAACGTTTAAATATTTAATTTCGAAAAAATAAGAACCACCCTAGTAAGTAAACGTACCGTTCCTGTGGTGAAATGTTTCGACGGTTAAGGTTAAGCCTGAGAAATGAGCTCCGTTATTGCGGCGGCTCTCATCGGAATAGTTCTTTTATGATGCAAACGGACGAGTCCGAAGGAGTGGTCGTTTAGTGTAAGGCCTGAGTGGAGGCTTAGAGCGGAGCGTGCAGCGGGGCGGGCAGCGAGGTGGGGCGAGCGCGAGATATTCGGGCGTCATGGTGACATGTTCGCGATCCCATGGCGCCTTCGTAAACGGCACATAGGGAGAAACGCCGGAGTGGGGTTTAGTGGGTAGGGCCAGCTCTCCTCCTCTCACTAGGAGAGGGGCAAAGGGCGGATAAGTCCCACATATCCCTCCACTATGGCCTTTCCGGGGCGGAGAGACGATGCGTAAATGCATTCCCCACTCCATCAAAAAAAGTTATATGAGTACAAATAATTATGAAAAATAAGATTATATGTCATTTGTTTCTTTAAAACAAACTTATGTAAATTAATCAAAAAGTAGAAATGATTTTATGAATACAAATAATTATGAACAATAATAGTAGTAGTAAAAATACAAAAAAAAATATATGCCTAATAACATTCTGACCAATGATCATTATAATCACAAATCGGTATAATTAAAAAAAATATAATGAATAACTTTATATGAGCCAATTTGGGCCCCTAACTTCTATGCCAAAAATATTAAGTAAGCTTTTGTACGCTAATATGTGACTTCAAAGTCGTTAATGTCTTAAATACTATACCTAAATTGAAAGAGATGTCATATACTACAGAAAAAGTGACCAAGGCCCCCAGTGCCCAGGGCTGGGATCTAACCAGCGACCTCCTGCTTGCGCGGCATAGGCTGGTTAGGGCGTCTGCTTTTTTTCTTTCCGTTTCTTCCGTTCCTTGTCCGTTTTTTTTTTGGTATTTTTACTACTACTATTATTGTTCATAATTATTTGTATTAAATGATTTAATTCTTAGATACTTTCAAGTACTAAAAACAATACTCGAAAAGCGAAAGTATACTTATCTAATACCTTTGGTATAGTATGAACAACGTAATGTCAATTAAGATACTCTTAGACGTTAAATTAGTATTATTCCAATGCAAAATTAATAGAAACAACCACTAATTCACCCGAACTTGCAGTTATTTGCAAGTATTTAACTGCAGTTCTACCGACAAACGAATTCTAATACAATTAGCCAAAATTCTCGCACTTGAAACATTACTCAAAATCTGAGCTCTCCTGCATACCGATATAGTTAGGCGATTCACACACCGAAACCCAACTGCCGCAGTGAGTGAGGTAAAAACATTATATCAATCCCACGCTTCGACATGTTTGTAGTATTTTATGGCTTGCGTCTTTTATTTAGGCGAGGAGAGTTGTGGAATATTGATTTCTGGTTTTGCAACGAACCAACTGAAAACGTATCGCAAAACGAATATTGGTATTCGATACTTCTTTGATTAGTGTTCGTAGAATGTATGTTAAGAGTAAGTTAGGTAAGGTAAGGTGGGGAATGATGACAAAAGGGAAAAGATTGGAAGTAACAGGATTCATGTTAGTTGCTCCAATATCGTATCAAAAAGTTGCGCAGAATCGCAAAAAAGTATACTGGGCTCTTTAAGAGTAAATTATGTAAGGTAAGGTGGGGAAATATGAAGAGCCTCGTAAAACTCCTTATTTGGTTTTAAAATATTAGTGCTGGTATCATTCTTTAAGCCGCCATCTAACGATCCGACGATGAGTAATAACGATCCGCCGCATTGTGGACAGTGACTGCCCGGAGTGTGTAGACACGTGTTATGTGCCATTTTGTGTAGGTCAGCATTTTGTGGCAAATTCGTCGATTTTCAATCTTATCCCGTAATATTTAGAAAGTAAGTAGATGAGATTTTAGACACTATTTCAATCTTATCCCTCGGCCATTCCACCTTAAACCGTTTGTTTTTATACAACAATGTATTTTAATTTATTATATTCATATATTATACTATATAGGCGTAGCCAAGTTTTACCGACAGATTACAAAACCCTGCAATCTTTTGCCCCACCTTACCTTATCTGTTTTGAGAATATTCTCATTCATGTCTTTTTGAATTTAAATTTAATTACAAACAATAAATTGAAAGTGCTTAACAAGTGCAAACAATTGCGTCTTCAAATTGAATTCATTAGTGTGTGGACACCCTTACAGGCGAATAAACCGTTGGAGAGTTCAAATTCTTGTTCCCACAGATAAATATAAATGCGGCGCGGTTCCCAGTTCTCGCATTATGAATATTGCAGTCGCGCTTCTTGCGTCCGAACTGAACGTCGCCGACCGACGAAAATACAGAATGAAAATTTAATCGGAAATGATCGCGCGAACGGCGACGCTGCGGCGCGGAATATATTCATACGGCCACTGCAGTTGCGGTAATAAGTAAAAACTAACAATGAACGAGAGAAATATGAGTGGAGGCGCCATTGCCATTAAAACAATAAATGTCGCGGGTAAAAAGGCGAGCGCTCGGATTCAGCGCTGCAATCTATGGGGAACTGAAAAGCGGGCTGCGCCGTTCCGGGGCGGGAGCCATGTTTTACTTGCTGTTACTAATTTTATAACACGTCTTGTGCTTTTTAAAATAAATTATACGTTTTATAACATTTATTGTATACTGTAGAGATCTTTTCGCTACAGTTACATGCAATAGTGTCGCTATAAAGACCGCAAAAACATCTTATACAGCCTTATTACCTTGAAAAATATATATTTTCGAAATATATACAGTAAATGTAACTTACCTAACTCCCTACCTCTACCTACCTTAAATCTAAAATAGGTCCTTAAGGAATTGTACCTAGGATGCTGGCAGCATATCCTTTGCCTAATTTGTACAGTCATAAGAGCATAAAACTTGCGGACAAAATGCGGTTAAATACTAATAATACATTATACGTACAATGTATCCTGTCATCTTTGTAAATATGTATTCTAGAAAATAAAAATTTCTGATTCTGATTCATGTCACATATGTTTGCAGCCTTTGTAGGAGTAAATACTTTTGCAGAGACTATACAGCAGTGGATGGTTTTGGCTGAAATCATTATAGGTACAAATAACATTGTATAAAAGTCAGCCAAAAAATTAGAACCACGAAAATAAAACGCAAAAATAATAATACCAGCTTGAAACAACTAGTGCTGTTCTTGGCTTACGGTTTAGAGATGACTCACACTAGAACGGGACGGGACGGGACGATAAAAACTGTCAATTTCTAAAGAAAGCGTCACGTTACATCCGAGGTCTCCGAGCTGTCACGTGATTCTTTCTATAGAAATTGACAGATTTTCCCGTCCCGCCCCGTCCTGCCCCATCCCCGTCCCGTCCCGTGCTAGAAAAGCGTTTACTATGTTTCGGTAGCTTTTTACCCAACCAATTATTGTCCTTTATTTATCTTCGTCTTAAACGATTCACCACGAATTTGTTTCACTGTTTGTAGTTAATACTAAATATTTACCAACATGTTAAATTGTTAAAGACATTTCTGAAAATAGTCATAACAATATGACATTTATCATATTTGACAGTTATCACTATTTCCTGACGTTTTATACAATCCTGGAATTCACGAACTTAAATCATATTTTTAAGAAGCCGACTCCATACTTGCTAAGCGTGTAGGTATAAAAGAATTCAAATTTCGGATCCCTGCTCACAACACGCCCAATACACACAGTTTTGTAAGTTCTTAATTGGGTTTAATATTGTCTTCTGTTACCGCGATTGTAGTAACTTTTTTGATTGACGGGGAGAATACGCATTCTCTCAGTCATCATCTTAACCCTGTGAAAACGAGGCTGTAAATGGCTCGAAAAGAAGGGGCATGGTGTTAATGAACGCGAACAATCCGTTCTAAAGTACTTAATTTCAATTCTTAATTGGGTTCTTAATATAAACACGTAATATTTCACTACGATTTATCATCCAGAATCATATTCCGAATAGTTTTCAAATGTTTTCTATTCCAATCCGCGTTCAAGAAGAGTGCGGTAAATTTCAGAAATGCTGGAATCTGGTACTTACGTAGGCTGCCGTGGTAGATCCATATTTATGACTATTACAAGCTGGTACCATGCATCAAAATACCAATGCGTTTAGCTATGCTAGTTTAAAGGATGGCTTACACTAGAAAGAGACGGGGCGAGACGGAACGGTCTGCCAATTTGTATAGAAAGAATCACGTGATAGCTCGGAGCCCTCGGATGTCACGTGACGTTTTCTACAGAAACTGACAGATTGGCCCGGCCCTTTCCAGTTAGAGTCACTCTTAATAAGAGTTATACTTACGTGGACGAACTAGAAACGCGACGCAGAATATTTACTATGACCATATACGACTCACTTATAATAAATAAATAAATTATCTTTATTTCAGACCAAGATCCATATTTAGTCAGTAACATACTTAAGAACTAGTGTTAAAGTAATAAATTAAATTAATAAATAGACTATATTTTATATTTTAATGAATAGACTATATTTTACTAATATACTTATGCTGGTGTAAGTGATAGGGTTAGAGTAATGTCAAATTACTTTCCCCACTTGTGGATAAAATGCGTTTTTCCACGCATTAAATATTAGCAATAGATAAAGCAGATCGGATTGGACTTCCGTGCTGATAGCATCTGTATTTATTACAAAAATCCAAGTCTACCTTCCGGTTCATTCGTTCACTTTATTAAATACAGTATGATTTGCGCTTCACTTAAATACAGAGCGTTGAACAGTCAACTTCGTTTTACTCTGCCTACCTTACTCATACCTATATAACCTGTAATTAATTGTAAGTTTTTACATTGAATAAAAGTCGTGTAGGTATGTATTTAAAATAGTTTTTTAAAACGCTATTCCTGGACCCCGTAATAGTACCGTAATTTTGCCGTTGAAATTTCATCAGAATTAGTAATTAAACTACATAAAACTCGGAGTGTTCTCCGAGACTCGAATGCCGCAATATCGACGCGGACAGTCGCAGCTGACAAAGCGAAGGAAAAGCAAAATATTGCTAATTAAAAGTATCTTTTTGCTATAAAATTAATTAAGGCGCTGTCGCAATTTATAGTCTTTTGTTCACTCTGCCGATAAGACTGCTGCCTCGCTGTTTTATGAGTTTTTAGCGTGCATATATATAAAATATATTTACTAGTGTTGTCACACAATATCGATAGCATTAACCTACTTATTGAAATTAAACACTTTGGAACGGATTAATCGCGTTTATTAACACCATGACCCTACCTTTCCCCTCCCACTTCCCCGCTAATCAGCATACTAGCAACGAGCACGTGTAACAGTACCTCATGAAACTTAGCATAAACGGACTCTAGATTCTCCAAATGACACAAAATAGGTTTAGGAAAAGTATTTCATTCAGGAAAGGTGTCTAACAACAGACGCATAAAAATAAATGCATTTCAATATTGCAGTCCGCTTCGAGTGTTATTGTTTTTCTTGCCGCCCGTTTCCGTATTTGCAGAATTATTAAATTCTTGGAAAACATTTGCGTTCATTTGCATTTTACGATTTATTGCGGCCGGTTTTTGTCTTCGGGTTTTTTTATGAATACAAAGTGTTGTTTTAATAAAATATGTTGCGATACGGTTGGCGAGTCGTTGTAGTTTTTATGTGTTTATTTATAATCATGGATGTATTGTTACGGCGGTTTTTAGAAAAGTACAAAATTTTCTAATGGCGATGAAAGAGAAGTTAAAATTTAATCCTATTTGTTGAGTTTTGGTAAAATAAGAGTAACTACAATCTACAATGTTCAGGGCAGAGTATACTGTACTAGGTCTCGAGGAAGGTCCCCCGTGAGGTGGACTGACCAAATAAAATTAGCCACAAACTGCCGTCTGAACAAGAAAAAATAAGGATGGTGTCGGGTGGTCAAGCTTGCCACGGCAGACATGACATGATACCCACGACCACTCTGCCAAGAATGTAACGTCGAAGAAAAAATACACTAATGTTTCTTCTCTTAATCCCACCTCCATCTCAAAATTATCTCAGAAAGCTTTAAATTCAAATAAAAATTAAGTTCCACTTCTGCATAATCCAAACTTTAAATGTGGCCGCGACACCAATTGAAATAATATATTCTTGGCATTAAAATTCACAAAGTAAAGGTCATTAAAAACTCGGAGCGCGAATCAATTAACTTCTTAAAAGTCCGTCTTAATGCATTTGCCGTATAAAATTAAAATATTTTATGCAAGCGGTGTGCAGTTAATCCTAGTGATGGATAATACAGATCCTCGATAGCTGCCTTATCTGCGAAGCCGCGCTGGCTTGAATAAAAAATATCAGATTGGAATTCAAACTTGGAACGATCTTGGACTTTACATTTAATCCATGAGTGTGAGGGAATTCACTTATTAACCAAACAAGAGATAAAATATAGGTTTAAATAATAGTAGATTGTATATATGTACACACGCGTTCAGAATTGCTTGGGCAGTTTATGAATGAATTCATTCATAAATTGCCCATGCAATTCTGAACGCTATAGTACATACACGGTGCCCAAGAGCATTGCGAGAGATTTTAACAGCGTATTCCTGAGGCTAAAAGAAACAAAAATGCCAAATTAAGTGCGTTGAATTAGAGCTAGTTTCTGAGATAATTGCAATTTTTATTTAAACATAATTTTACCGCCACGCTGGGTAAATAACGCGTTTTGGAATGTGATAATGCTACTACGTGGTCTAGTCTAGACATGATTTTTGACAGACTTCAAAGTGACACTGTGACGTCTTTGTAAAACTCGGCTCTACAAAAAAAAGTCATTTTTTTGTATTTTAAGTGAGCCTTCTCTAAATGAAATTTACTTACCATGTATCAAAACATATAAAAAAAGAAATAAAAGGTTTTTATTGGTCGAAATGACCAAAAATCATATGACATTTTTTGTTTCTTTTAGCCCCAGGAATACGCTCTTAAAATCTTTTGCAATGCTCACGGGCACCGTGTATACGAGTATATATAGTCCACCACATCGATTTCGATGACGGCGACCCCAATTTATGGATGTCTCCTGTTGTGGGCTCGTATGAAATTGCTAGACATTGAGCAAGGCACGCGTAAACAAAACATTGAGATTGTTGGCCTTGAACAGCTGCCGGACGAAAGTGCAATGAGTGTGGTAGCTAAATTAGGTGAAATGCTAGAAGTAAATACTACGGATATCGAGTGGGCCCGTCGCAACCACTCCAAGAAACAAGGCGACGACAAACCAGCCTCCATCATCGTCGGCTTCAAGACGTCGGGAGGAGGCTCCCGAGATGCATGGCTGTCGCAGCGTCAAAAGGTAGCAGAGCTGACAAGCAATATGGTGACCGGCGGCAACAAAACGAATAAAATTTACGTAAACGAAGATCTACCTAAAACAACCCGCGCTTTACATTGGAATACAAAAAAGAAACTACACGGCGTATACAAATTCGTCTGGATATCAAACGGGAAGGTGCTCGTGAAGAAAGCTGAGGGCGATAAGGCCCTTTGGATGAGATCGGAAACCGATGTCCAAAACCTACTTAAAGTGAAGTAAAGTGATTATTTATGTCTATCTTGCTAAATTTAATATAAACATTCAATGATCTCACTAGTATAGAGTCAATAAGTGATGACTCTATAAAGACTGTTAAGTTTGATAATTTTAATTACTGGTTTTCCTCTTTAAATACTTTTAAAAACAGTCTATGTATAGTTCATGTTAATATACGTTCCTTAAAGAAGAACTTCGCAGAATTACTCTTAATACTAAGTAACCACATAAACAACATTGATATTCTTGTATTAACAGAACCTAATATCAGTTACTCATTTTTAAGTCTTTATAACATCAAAGGTTTTAATCAGCATAGCTTCACCCGCTCAGATCGCAGCGGGGGAGGGGTTCTAGTTTACACGCGGGAGGGGATCCAAGCACGAGCAAACGCGACTCCGGCGACTAGCTTGCGATCAGCCGAGTGCGTTTCCATCTCCATAGATAGCAATAATGAAACTGTATATTTGTTATGTGTTTACAGACCGCCTAAAATATATAAGCAAGACAAAATAATTGAATTCCTTAAAGATATTAAACCCTTACTAGAATCTGTACCCCTAAACGCCAAATTAATTTTTTGCGGTGATATAAATATAAATTTATTGCATAAACAGAATAAATATGTTTTAGAGTATGAAACAATAATGACTGAATATGGTTTAAAAAAATGTATTAATCAGGTAACGCGTAAGGAAATTGTCATTGATAAAATTGTTGAATCCTGTATAGATCATATTTACATACGGACCACTATGCATGCGGCGCGTATCTGCTCAGCTGTTATAGAGCATAAAATGTCGGATCATTATTTCGTGTCGGCCGTAGTACAGTGGAATTGCACTCGGCCGCGTGATCCCGCGGGCCGCGCTGGGTCCAACGCCAACAGCGCGCCTATGGATTCGCGCGGCAGTGGCGCCCCCGGTGGCGCGGGTGGCACAAATCGGAAGCAGTTTGAGCAGCGACGCGTCCTTGATAACCGCAAGGTCAGAGAAATGCTTTTAGAAACTGACTTTAAACATTTAATGTCATTTGATTGCCCTGTTGAACTGTATAATGAGTTAACTCAATTATTTTTTAATATTTACAACGAATGTTACGTAGTTAAGACAGTAAAATGTAATAATAGTAGAAATAATAAACCTTGGATTAACGATAATATTAAGAATATGATACTCGAGAGGGATAGACTGTTTCAAATGTGGTGCAATGAACCTAAAAATATGATAAAGCGTCTTTCGTATACTAGATATAGAAATAAATGTACTAAAGCCATAAATAAATCTAAAAATGCTCACGATAAAAAGTCAATATTAGAATGTAATAATAATATCAAGAAATTATGGGAAAGGATACATATATTATTAGGCAAGGAAAGTAAAAATTTAGACGATATTATACATTCAAATATGCAAGGTATGGGCGATGATAAATATGTATGTAATAAGTTTGCGACGACATTTTCAGACGAAGTCAAAGAGATAAAACATGTGTGTAACGATACCTGGCTTGTCAGGGATAATTATGTAAAAAAATCAGACATGTGTATGAGATGGCAGCCCGTTAAGAGTTACCAAGTTAAAAAAATTATAAAAAATATGAATGCAAACAAATCTCCGGGCAGCGATCTGGTACGAATGTCTGACATAAAATTAGTTTCAGATAAAATAAGCCCAGTCATTGCTAATTTGATTAACTTATCCGTCAAACATCGTATATTCCCTAGTAAACTAAAAGAAGCTATTGTTCGTCCGATTTATAAGAAAGGAGACCGTAAATCTTTTTCTAACTATAGACCTATTGCTATATTATCCAGTATAGACAAAATTATTGAAAAATGTATAATTAACCAGCTAAATGTCTACCTGAGTAAAAATAGTATTTTAGACCCTTGTCAACATGGTTTCCAAAAAGGGAAAAGTACCGCAACCTTAATATCTAAGTTCACGGACGAAATCAATACCTATCTCAATGACAAAAAAACTGTTTTGGCCGTATTTTTTGATTTCAAGAAGGCGTTCGATACTTTGGAATCGAACACCTTATTGAAAGCCATGAATGAGTGTGGAGTGGGCGAACCGTTGAACTCGTGGTTCCGCGACTATCTCACTTCACGCTCATTCAAGGTCAGGGTTGGGAACACCTATAGTTGTGAGTGTCCGGTGGAGTGCGGAGTGCCGCAGGGTTCGGGCTGTGGTCCGGTCTGCTACCTCATGCATGTTAACAGCTTGTGCAGTGTGCTGCAGCATTGCTCAGCGCACATGTTCGCCGACGACCTCTGCGCTCTGCGCGCTGGCACCGACCTTGAGGACACCTTCCGTCTTGTCCAAGATGACATTAACTCTGTAGTCAAGTGGTCTCATGACAATGGGATAGTTCTCAACACCAACAAGACTAAATTTCTAATAATTCAATCCCCATATTTACCATCAAAAAATATCCCTTCTCAATTATATGCCCACACTTTCTCTTGCTTTCACCAAAATATGTCTTGCTGTCCATGTGAACCAATAGAACAAGTTAAATGCGTTACTTACCTTGGAATCAAAGTTGATGAACACTTGTCATGGTCATATCATGTTAATTTTATTTATGAAAAATTAAGAGTTTTATTAGGTAAATTCTTTCACTTAAGATACCGAGTTCCTATCAGCACACTAAGATGTTTATATATGTCGCTAGTCGATTCCATACTGAGTTATGCTCTAGACAGCTATGGTCTCACAACTAAATCCAATATCGACAAACTAGAAAATATGCAGATCAGATTTTTGAAATTATTGGTTGACAATAAAACCAAGCTTAAATGTAAAGGTAACTACAGACTTCTTTTTAATATTTGTAAAATCTTACCGGTTAGTTTAAAACATAAATATTTACTTGCAATAAATAACCATAGTCGTCCAGAGCTTAACTCAACAAATCCCTTGCTGGCACCTGTTAGCCACGCTTATAACACAAAGTCTGTGACACAAGGCAAACTATTCGTTCCTAGGATTAACAACTACTACGGTGATAGAACCCTAAAGAAACGCCTACCGTACCTATTGAATAGTTTGCCTGAAGATATCCGTTCAGAAAATAATCCAAACAAATACAAAAGACTTTTAAAAAAACACTACAATAATAAATAAATAAACAATTTATAACATAGAATATACATATATTTAAATATGTAATGTAAACTCCTGATTCCACAGACAAACTCAGTTTTCTTGAGTTTTGTGGGACTATGTTTAGTTTTAAGATGTATCCCTGTACTTAATAATTGAATAAATTGAATTGAATTGAATGTGGCTGGCCATGCCGAACTGGCTCTTTAAAACTCTTTTGCACTCATGGCAGAAGAGTTGACCCGCTTCGTTATTCGTGTACGCGTGTGTAGACGAGGCTATTTATTGGTCCGAGTTTCACTACGATTGTAAGGAAAAAAAGATTTTATTTCACTTTAAATAGTTGAAAATGTAACATCCATGTTCATTCTTCGGGGAGAACGGCGAAGAAAGCGGCGGCGAGCGCGCGCCACCTGCGATGTTATTTTATGCCCTAGAGCATGAAAAGCGATTTTATATCGCCTAGCCACAACTTAAAGACGAACTTATCAAGTAAAAGAAGTGAAAAGGAACATTATTTATGGACGACATATGTACAACAGAAAGAACAAGTATTTTTGGAAGTATTAACAAGCGTCCAACGCGCTTAAAGTAATATAACATTGGGATCGAATTTAGACATTTGCTGTAAAATTCATGCAGAATGTTTAAAAAGTTCGTATAGCCCTACCTAACAGATAGCACAATAGATGAGCACCATTAAGTTAACGAACCAACGACAGTCTTATCATAAATAAAAACGACTTTATTTTATTTTATAAACAATTTAATCTTAATTACTGGTTTTAATAACAGAGTGCCCCATGGCATATGCCTCCAACTCTTCCACTGTGCTCTGTCGAATGCCTTATCGATTTACTCTCACAGTAAGTTCAATGAGACAATGGGTAGTAAGTTAGAGATATATATGCACTCTTCAAGCTCATATACTATATTTGAAATAAGCACACAAATAAATCATCGTACCCAGATTAAAAGGCGACTCCATTACCTTAAAGCTCACAATAGGGCCAAAATCAATGCCATTACCGTTTAAACCTGATATAGCTAGCATATTGTCAGCGCTCGCTTATCTTTCCGGTACATTTGTCTGCGCCGCTGACGCGACAAAAATGGCTAACGCGGCTAACGTGAACTGTGAACGGGTTAAATAATGTCGCTAATTGATAGTTGATGGCGGCTGTTTGAGCTGAGGTGATAATGGCGTGTTAAATGTGTTGAAGAACACATTACATTAATTTAGGTTTACAGTATTTGATTTTAACTATAAAACTCTCGTGAGACTCGAACATATTAAATAATATTTAAAACGGGTCACTCACGTAATTTAGACGATTTTCGCTCGACACGTTCTTCGTAAAGAACGAAACATGTCGAGCGAAAATCTACTAAATTACGTGAGTGACCCGTTTTAAATATTATTTAATATGTTACAGTATTTACGTTGAAAAGTTGAAAACCTAGTTTTGTTTTGGTTCAGCTTGGCTTTTAGATTACCTATAATTGATTTTAGGGTTCCGTACCTCAATAGAAAAAAACTAAACCCTTATAGGATCACTTTGTTGTCCGTCCGGCCGTCCGTCCATCTGTCTGTCTGTTAAAACTCTTTAACTCGGAAACGCGTAAAGGTACACACCACATTTCCCATACATTTGCAATGGGAATCAAAATGTAAAATGTACTTCCCGTTGGCTTAGAATTACGAAAAGTGGCGTCCTCAGAAAATGGCATCTTCCTACTCCGCCTAAAGGCTTTTGGTTAGTCTAAGAAAGAAATATATAATTTTGGCTTATACGAATGAGACAGCTATCTGTCCGTGATGTCGTTGTCAGTGGGAGACACCACGGGACGGTCCCATATTGTATTCTTCCACCATGACGGGACTTTCATGCAAGAAATTCACTATAAATCTCAACAGAAACAAAAATATGAGCAGAAACTTAAATAAAGTACTAAGAAATATCTAATACGTTCTGAGTCCGGTGACAGTTACAACAGTCTTAATGAACATATTATCGTCTTCTGTTACCGCGATTGTTATTCATTGAAATTAAATACTTTAAAACGGATTAATCGCGTTTATTAACACCATGACCCTACGTTTCGAGCCTTTTACAGCACTCGTTCTCACAAGGTTAATATGATGACTGAGGTGCTCTCAGTCATCATCTTAAGTCTATATGGTGTTAATAAACGCGATTAATCCGTTCTAAAGTGTTTAATTTCAAAGTTTTAATGAAATTCATACAGTCTAAAACTTTTATCCTCTGTAACTAAAAACTGAGTCGCCCACGGATTTTAACGAAAGAGCCTTGCTGAGCGGGTGTTGAAAATTACATTTTTTCACTTACCAACGTGGCAGTCGCTGCTCACTGTACCATTTGCAGAATATAATACGGTCAAAGCAAGTTTTAATAAGAAGCCGAGAGCCGGTATTATAGACGGCGGATATCGGGCAGATCGCGGCGCGGAAACCATCAGCCACCATTACCTGGAACCGCACTCCATGTACGACTCGCACATCTAACCTCCAATGTAACAAACTGTATGTGTCTATTATCAAAGAGGGTTTAATAAGGAGCCGAAAGCCGGTATTATAGACGGCGGATATCGGGCAGATCGCGGCGCGGAAGCCATCACCCGCCATTACCTACTTAATCTACTTAAATGGTAAATACATTTAAAAAAATGTCAAATTGTACTTACTAAATTGTAAAGACATGAGTTTTATATACTAAAATTAGTAGACGAATAAGTATTTATTTATAAGTTACTAACCTAGTGTAACAATAATATAATTTCGAACTCCCCATCGGCACACAAACCTCCTCAAGGTTTTGCCTATGATGGGTCTTGCATTTGTTATAAATGCAAGGCATCATATTAAATACTGTAATTTTACTGTTATAACAATAAATTAAAAAAATAAAATAAAATAAACCTGGAGCCGCGCTCCATGTACGACTCGCACATCCAACCTCTGTGTGTCTATTGCCTAAATGCGATAACGAGCTGAGAGCCGGTATTATAATACCGACTCTCCGATATCTGCCGTCTATAGACGGCGGATAGTGGGAAACAAACAGCAAGCAATTACACAAAATACTCGTATAAACATTATGGATAATTCACGAGCCACAACAGTTTCCATTAGTGAATTAAGCAGAAATAATTAAAAGGAACTTAATCGCCTGAAACACAGAAATTTCCTAGTTCAGGCCATTGAAAATCACCTGGCCTAATTATAATTCTTTAGTACTTAAGAGACTACCCTGTACAATGCTTATTACATTTAAATATTTGATTTGATTTTGATTTTGATTTGAATCAAATACACTATAATTTAAAAACTAAACATTTTATAAATATTATCTAAAGCAATGCGGCAAGCCGGAGCAGCATATAGAGCTGAATGCCTAGGTATAGAGCACTATTTTGAATTTTTATTTATTTACAGGTATCAAATCCGATTGAAGTACAGCGAGCACAGCGGACGGAAATAGAAGTGCATCGGTGCAAGCGCGCTGCATCTTTGAGAGAAATATTCCGTGTCTATCGCAGAAATATAATAACTATCGTCGGCCGCTGACGTCTGCCCGGGGGAGCGCCACTGACGGCGTGATTCACGAACCACAACCAAAAACCTAATCCGATAAAGCCAGCCTGTTAAAATATTAAGGTAAAATGAAAAACCTGTGCGAGTTGCACTCGCCCACCGAGGGTTTCGCACAAAGGTTGCCCCCCCCCCCCCCTCATTAATCTTAGGTACTTAAAAATACTGGCGGGACTCTCAGTATGCGGCAATTTTTCGGTTTTCGGATTTTTTCCTGTACTTATGCTACAATGTCTAGCTTTATGCTAAATTCCGTGATTAGGGCAACGGAAAGTACCCTACCCTATACATTATGTTCCCATTGCAAATATATGGGAAATTAAACATAAGCACATTGCGTTAACATAGAGGTTCGTTTTTTCACAGCTTTAGGGGACCGCAGACCTGTATATCATATCATATCATATCATATCATTTATTCAGTAATAATCATACATTGTCAGGGCTATACAATTCACTTAAATATGCAATATTAAATTAAATTAAATAGTAGTTACAATATAAAAATGAAAAATATTTTCTATAGTGTAAAATCATTTAATCTCGAAATATATACTAGTGTAACTTACCTAACTACCTACCTCTACCTACCTTAAATCTAAAGTAGGTCCTTGAGGCTATAGGCTTTCTATAGTTACATAATATCAAGAAGATTCATCAATAAATTCATTTACAGAATAATAGGCCTTCTGAATCAAAAAATATTTTAAACGCGACGAAAAACCAGAGATGGTATTCATATTTTTTATGTCAGGCGGAATTTTATTATAAATTTTAGATCCAACTATATGTATACAATTGCCAGTTTTACGGGGTATTAATTTCATCAACCTCTACGCGTTCCTGAGATAAAGGGCCTTGACAGACATACGGACGGACAAACGGACGGATAACAAAGTGATCCTATAAAGGTTCCGTTTTTTCCTTTTGCGGTACGGAAACCTTAAAACACAGTAAAATGGCTTAACTGCGTTCGGCACTCTTATTATAACTCTTAAACTCCCTATAAATTGCACACCTTCAATAGATTTTAAAACCCCTCTGTTGCCCAACCAGTCCAACGACTGCCACATCCACCGCTGAACAGCTACCAGGCGCCTGGTTTAATTAACAATTCTAGAATAGCACACTAACTAGAGGGGTTTCATGGCTCTATAAATTGTACAACCATTTCCATGGCTAGCTCTCCGTTTATAATACTTTCACAGTCTGAGCTGTGCTATCAAAAGCCAGGAAACTTACCACATACTATAACCGCTGTTAGTGCGACCACGCACGGGGCGCAGACAAACTGAACATTGTTGTATTGTGTGCTGATACTCGCCGCAACAGGCGATGGTTTTAAAAGAGGCTTTATTTGCGCCATTCTTGGCCTACAATGGAGATTACCGCAAATTATTTGATTTGTATAAATAAACACTTTAGGGTTAAGATGATGACTGAAAGAATGCGAATTCTCCCCGTCAATTACCAAGTTACTTATCATCTTAACCTTGTGAAAACGAGTGCTAAATAGGGCTCGAAACGTAGGGTCGTGGTGGTAATAAACGCGATTAATTCGTAGCGTAGTGTTTAATTTCAATGCACAACAATCGAGGTAACAAAAGACAATATTATTTGATTCGCATATTCGACATATTTATTACAACCAAAAATATTTATTTTCAAAATATATACAGTAAGTGTAACTTACTTAGCTACCTACCTCTACCTACCTTATATCTAAAATAGGTCCTTAAGATGGTCCTTAGGATGCTTAGGATGCTGGCGGCATTTTCTCGTTGTATCGCAATGCTGATACGTTTTGCGAGGAAGCCCCCACATATTTATTAATTTAAATAACAACGAATTAAAATAAAGTCCTTAATATTTATATTATTTGAGTAATTTACATATATTTAATTGCACTAGTGTGCCGCTTATGCACTCAGTAGCTACTTCTTTGTATATTACATGTTCCTTGTATGTACTATTTATTTCTACACATTTGTATCGAAAACCAGTAAGGGAAGCAAATTTTAAACTCAACAAAGTAACTACTAACACAAAATTTCACACTCCGCCGAAATCCTTTAAAATTGCTACTTTATAACAAATTCCTCGATTTTTGTCGTTCTTTATTTGGGAAGATAATCTGGTTTTATAGCTCGATGTAAACGCCAAAGGAAGCGAGGGCAGAATGACGCAGCATGCAGTGTGATTTGGGTTTTACGGCAAACTGTATATTGTGTGCTTTCTAAGAAATTTAAAGGTCCATTGAATTTATAGGGCGAATATAAAGTCTAGTTTGTTAGTAAAATTGCAACATAAAAATAAGCGTAGGAAATAAACAAGAAGTAAGTACTACAGGTGCGTCAAAAATAGTACATTACGATACCAAGGCGAAAAAGAGGAAATTCGCAACAAGTAGCGATAAATTCGAATTCGATGCCAATTACCTCTACGCAGTTTTACATTACATACGGCCCTTTGAATATTCGACAAAAGCAGGTAAAGTGCTCATTCCTATGGCGGTATAGTAGCACCATGTGTACTGTAAAAAAATATTACTCCGACCACGGAACGAACGTCGCAATGGTAGGTTGGAAAGCATCATACCTACTGAATTTTTTTACTGAAATAACCACCCGGAAAAAAGGGATGGATATTGTTTTTTTGTCCTACTGTTCTGCGTTCGTATCGTACGGCTCTCACCAAAAGTGCCGACAATACTAGCAGCGGTGTCGGGTAAGCGCGATTTGTTTAACTAAATAGATATAATAACGTTTACAATTTATTTAGAATTATGACAAGAGACCATGATACCCTCAATCTACCTAATAATATAGTTATTGCCAATTTGTCAATTTGTCGTGTCATTAAATTGTTAAAAAATTTTAATATACTAAAATAGTTTTTATATAAAATATCATGTGTAAATTATCATGTTGTTTTATTATATTTTTGACAATCACAATATAGATTCTTATAAAGTGACATGCATGTAATTTGTACTGTAATCGTATATTGTGTAATAAATAAATCTAAATCTAAATCTATAACAAGTATGCAGTAAAATGTAGTGTATTCTTACGAAACAAAGCAAAGACAGTAACATCTCGCTAAGTATTGCTCGATTATACAAAAATCAACTCTATCGCATTACTTCTAGAGTAGCTTTCAATCTGCAAAGTTATATGTCATTGTTAAAGTATATAGTCCTAAGTATATAATAAAAATATGTCGTGGATATTCGGTGCGCGCTGAAAAGGTGACAAACTCAATCTTAAAATTTTAACGTGCTGTGTCAGCAAAACGACCGAGCTACGTCGGCGTCACTCTCTGCACTGCCAGGATAAAATGTAGAACTTGCAAGAGAATTCAAAATATTTATCGACGAGAACATAAATAATAGTATTGCTTTATTATATTTGTAACTACAACAATCCATGATAAAACCGTTGCAAGGCGTCGTATAAAATTAGGAAAAGCAAGTAAAACATGGCTCCTGCCCCGGAACGGCGCAACCCGCTTTTCAGTACCGCATAGATTGCAGCGCTGAATCTGAGCGCTCGCCTTTTTGCGCGCGACATTTATTGTTTTAATGGCAATGGCGCCTCCACTCATATTTCTCTCGTTCATTGTTAGTTTTTACTTATTACCGCAACTGCAGTGGCCGTATGAATATATTCCGCGCCGCAGCGTCGCCGTTCGCGCGATCATTTCCGATTAAAATTTCATTCTGTATTTTCGTCGGTCGGCGTCGTTCGGACGCAAGAAGTGCGAATGCAATATTCATAATGCGAGAACTGGGAACCGCGAAGCATTTATATTTATCCGTGGGAACAATATAAATGGTGTGCGATTTTGAAATAATGTGTTAATTTACATTGTAACCACAATATAATAGGTAAATTATGATTGAGATTCATATAAATATTATTAATTGGTATGAAGGTCCTGTATTTGGAGATCTTATGATTATATTATCAAGCGTTGAGTACCGTGGATGACGATTCAGGTGGGCAGATAGCTGCGCGCCTCGCCGCGCGCTTTGCCCTCGAAGACCCGTCTTCGTCTTCGAATCGTCTTTACGATTGAGGATGATCCTGTATCGGGATTCCGGGATCTTTCGACTGCACTTTTGGTTCATTCAAGGTAAACGGCAGCAGGCATATCACTATGTCCACTACACTGTCAATACATGGTTGTTATCCGTAATTTATTCATATTAATATATCTCACGAAAATTTAAATTCGATAATCATTTAGCACATTTTACACGCTACATTGCTTGATGGAGGACGTGTGTGGTCTCATCATTCGGTTCGTTTATTTGTGTCATCACAAGGCAAACAGACAAACAAATGAAGTTCGCGGTTCTAGGCCTGTTTAATATTAAGCTCCGAATATTCTAAGATTCCTAGATTTTGATACTACAGAGACTACAAAAGTGTTAAGTAAACGGCATGATTTCATAGAAGTTTGACGTTTAAAGTAACCTTAAAGTTTGACAGTTTTTTTTTAATACTATGACGGTGACAAACAAGCATACGGCCCGCCTGATAGTAAGCTGTCACCGTAGCCTATGGACGCCTGCAACTCCAGGGGTGTTACATGCGCGTTGTTGACCCTTTAAAAAAAGGATTCGCTGTGTTGACAGCTAAAGGGGCAAGCTTTGCTCCGTGGGTCCCCAGCTGTCAACACAGTGAATCCTCTTGGAGCTCTGGCGACCTTACTCACCAACAGAAATACAACACTATGAGTAGGGTCTAGCGTTATTAAACTGCGGTTTTCTGTAAGGTGGAGGTACTTCCCCAGATGGGCTCTGCTCCAGATTTGAGCGAGACGACATTCGTTGTGCTGTGCCCTACCACACTAAACGATATGCATCCCCTGTGCCCATACCTCTCCTAATTTGATTAGAAGAGATAACGTGGTTAAGGTCTAGTGAGTTTGCCGATTACGAGTGGTAACTGTTAATAACTATCCGACTTTGTCTAATGCTGAATAAATAAATACTCGAACGCCAAAAATATGTTTTGTTACCAGGCTGGTCCTTCGAGCCGGACTGCAGTAAAAAGATTGTAATTTAAAGAGCTCCCTACTTTTGGAGCGTTTATAATACACGGTGCTAAAAGGATAATATTCGCAAAAAGTCCGCCGTCGCCGTTATAGCCGCGTAACGGCCGGCTAGGAAAAAGTACAGCGCGTAGGCTAGCGGCACACTGGGCTACATCATTTTATAAGGCTAATTATAAAATTATAATTATATTTTACGCAAAATAGGCACTTTGGATGTCGAGTTGCGGAAAAAGGCCCAGGATAACTAATTAAGGCTAATTGTGGATAGTAAAGTTTATTTTTTACTGAAATTAAACACTTTAGAACGGATTCATCGCGTTTTTTACCACCATCCTACGTTTCCAGCCCTTTACGGCACTCGTTTTCACAGGGTTAAGATGATGACTAAGAGAATCTCTAACCCTGTGAAAACGAATGCTGTATGGTGGATTAATCCGTTCTAAAATGTTTAATTTCAATGAATAACAAAGCAGGAGAACGCTGGTTCGATCCCAGCCCTGGGTAGTGGCGGCCTTGGTCACTTTTTTAGTAGCCAATGTACGCCTGCTACTCCAGGGGTGTCACATGCGCGTTACCGATCCTTTAAAAAAAAGGAGGATTCGCTGTGTTGACAGCTAAAAGGGGCAAGCTTTGTTCCGTGGGTCCCCAGCTGTCAACATAGTGAACCCTCTTGGAGCTCTATTATTTCAATGAATAACAATGGCGGAAACAGAAGACAGTATTTTATATTTCATAGCGGAGATACTATTGCAGGTGACTCGTCGTATAAATGTTTTTTTTAATCGGTCGCTCCCAGTGTGCTCAGGGCCGGCGCAAGCGCCCTAATTACTAGCCATTTATAACCGCGCGGACCGTCCGAGCGATTTTTATATTTTTTTACCCCACACGTAATATTTTCGCAGACAGAGTTCCAACCCCGCTGAAGTTGAAATTTTTAATTGTCATTTGCGTAGAACAAACCTTTTTGGGGAGGTTTTTTAGTCTGCTGAAAGGATTTTGATATGCTTTGCTTACAATAAGGTTTATAGCTCTTTGTTGTGTTTTTAGTACTTTTTAGTTTTGATGGCTTCCTTTTTTTGCGTTTGCAATAACTGTGTATGATATTAATATATCAAGAGAATGTTTTAACGTTTTAAAATGCGCTTTAAAATATTAAATGTATCTTTTTTTCGTATACCCATTTACTTTACAGCTGGAATTGTAAGAACAAAAACTTTTTTTAAGTTTGTATTTTTGTTCTCTTCTGTGAATTATGATTTGGAACTCCTGGTCCATGGCGTCCCAGCGCACGCAAATTTTTCATAGAAATCGTGAAACGTCTGGTTGATGTTTCCTCGTTGTACTGCAATACTAATGCGTCGGGCGAGGAAGCTGCCAGCTCTACGGTCGCCGGTAGCGCCCACAAGCCTCTTTGAAATATCCTTAAAGAGGGCGTGGGCGCTCGAAATAAGAGCCTTAGATTTCATTAAGTAGACTTTTACAAAAGATGACAAAATGGTGACCAGTAACCATGTGGCCAGCGTGTACTACTTTACTCGCTTGACCGTACTTTCATATTTGATCCAAATCACTCGCATTCGATTTTTAATTAATCCCAAGCATGCGCTAAGATACAAACTATTTAATTATATGACCCTTCCAGCTAGGGTTTGCAATTCGAATATTCGAATATTCGAATTATTCGCCATAAATATTATTCGAATACTACAACACTCATTATTCGAATAAAACGAATATTTCGAATAGTGCAATTTTATTCAGAAATTATTATTTTTTACGAAAACCTATAATAAAATGCCCATTTTAATTGTATTTCACTTTAAGAACTCCGTGGAAACAGATTTAAATTCGAAGTAAAAAAACCGTTTTAATAGTAGACTAATTCTTATTAAATTATTTTTCTTTTCATTTGCCCAAATTCATTGAAGCCTAAAATTAAATCTTCTAAAACTACCCAAATATCGTATCATAATTGGTAAAAGGATTGCGAATTCGGCTACCAGCTATCTAATTAGTATTATAGGTAGTCTCACTAGAGTTAAGTTAGTCAGACAACAACATTGTCCTGTAATGAGATCGAGATTTTGAAATGAAGTACTGTTCTTTTTTCGTACCGATGGCAAGTTCTACAGTGAATTGTAAAATAGACCAAAAAGTTTATATACCAATGAATATATCCAGTAGTGTTTTCATTGACACAAACGTTAATTCCATTCGTTAACTTTTTTTGTAATCGGTACTTTATGTAGCTGTGTGTGAAATCATTCACTTCAACTCTCGTGAAACTACCTATAACTGAAATAAATAGAAACCCTAAAAGCTCAATAAGCCAACCATTACCTATGTAGGTACCATGAGCTGTTTTCGATTGCGACTGCGGCATTCAAAAGTAAGTCCGTCTCGCTCCTACCACTACTCTGGCAGGAGCGAGACATATATACTGTCGAATGCCGTTTAATTTAACACACTGCACAAGAAATAGATCCTGCTCTTAGTTTAAATTTCTCGTGCATACCGTAATTACACACCCAGTGCCTTATTTCAATGACATGTATATTATACACAGTACAGTCGGCATGCACCAATTTTTGATTGAGTTTACACTCTTCAGATCTTTATTACTTTTAGAGGTTTAAGACATTTTTATTTTTTGATAATCCATTATATTCTATGAATGAATTAGATAGATTTTGACGATCCACTACAGGAGATACTATTGTGACATTGTATGAAATTTTATATCTTGTAATGATTTGATTTATACTCTTATACCTATTCTGACGATCATAATATGAATACTTGTAGATCTTGACATGCCTGCAATTTATAATGTAATCTACCTATATTATGAAATTAATAAATCTGAATCTGACTCTGAGATATTAGCGATTTATAGTAAACCAATTATTCTACGTGAACTTAAGCTAAGCCGCGTCATTTAAAATTTAATTAGCTGCCTAGGCATTGTTACTTGTTACCATACCATTTTATATTTTGCAGTCTTAACAAGTATCATTACAAAACTGATTCAAATAAAAATAGACTTTATTTATTTGCTTAACTCAAACACGTGGATAAGGTTATGGTTGAAAAGGATCTGAAGTGTTGCGGCCGTTGCGGGTAGTCTGTAGAGTAGTGTTTTAAAAAAAAAACCGTAAACCTGATTCTTCCAGATCTTGACTCGCTTGGGCCCATTCGAATCAGAATCACGATCTGATTGGATCTTGATAGTAAAAAAATACCACAAAAAATCCTTTCTATTTCGCCACATTTTTGTCTGTACTTACTTTGAGCATGGCGTAATGAAAACTTAAATTTTATATTGAAATTTAGGGTATTTTTTTTATTATCACGATCGAATCTGCTCGTGATTCTGATTTGAATGAGCCCATGAAGGTCCAGATCTGGAAGAATGAGGTGTTCGGGATTTTTTTTGGGAAAAGCTTAGATACCAACATTAGGAATTGTCAACCAATAGCCCTTGTTCCTGTAACAATGTTAAAGGAATAAAGCATACCTACATATTTAACAATTAAACAACTTAAAATCATTATTTTGAGTTATCTTTCAAAAATATTCGTTTTATTCGAAATATTCGAATATTCGAATATTGAAAATCGAAGTATTCGTATTATTCGAATACTAAAATTGGACGAATAATGCAAACCCTACTTCCAGCTTCCGCACCGTCTGTTAAACAGATAGACTGCTCCAGCATTTTCAAAAGGACATAACTAAAATAGATATTTCCTTTCTTTGCGAATGTTTAGCTTGGGAAACCAAATTGGATTGTTCTTGCGAGGACACTTCACTTTCAGGCGTTGGATTCTTTGTATATTTTACCTATTTTACTGCAAAATTGCCTTTGAAATGAACTTGCCTCGGATTTTAATTTGAAATAGTAAAGGTGGAATTTGTTTTGAAGTTAGCGGCTGGGTGGGGCTTGCGGAAATGATTTGCTTGTTGACTGGCAATGCGCTATACAGTTTTTAAATCAAGAATCAAATCATTTATTATTGGGCCCTGGGCACATGGGGACTTTGGTCACTATTTCTGTAGTATATGACATTTCAATCAAATTAATAACTGACAATGCACTGTTAGTGACTTGATGTTTCATATTTGGAAGAAGTTTTCATAACGTAAACCGTAAATATAAATAAATAATGCTTTAGAACGAAGTAAGCATTTATTGCAATTAGCCTACTATAAGTGATTTAATAAGCGATTGTTATTCATTGAAATTAAACACTTTAGAACGGCTTAATCGCGTTAATTAATACCATGCCCCTACGTTTCGAGCCCTTTACAGCACTCGTTTTCACAGGGTTAAAACGATGACTGAGAGAATGCGAATTCTCCCCGTCAATCAAAAAAGTTACTTGTGCAAACTACCTCCATACAAAAATATAGAAGTAATAAAAAAAAACAAAAACAAAGGTTAGTCTACAATGCCCAGAGGGGCTTATAAAGCTAGTAATACATAGCCTGAAGGGTATTCTATATTTAAAATTCAAAATTTATAAATTGAAAGAGATGTCATATACTAAAGAAAAAGTGACCAATGTCCCCAGTGAGCAGCTAGGGCTGGCATCGAACCAGCGACCTCCTTAAAAATAAAAAAACATGAATTAAAACATTTATTACATTTTATAAATGATTTGATTCGTGTTTTACAATTGTAATTTATACATTGTAAAAAAACCCTGTGTGTGTGTGTGTGTGTGTGTGATAGTATACATACAACTTACGAACGCTTCCCTAACTGGCTAATGTGGCAGAAGGAAGTGACAAGAAAAATACTGGGTAGTTTTATTGTCGCTTTGTTTTTGTTTTTAATTATTTTCATATGTTTGTAGTAGTTTGCACAAGTAACTATTTATTTTCAAAATCAGAATGCCAACCCCGTTATTATAGCTCTGTAACCCCCAGCCATCGAGCATAAGTAAGTCCCGGGACACACCGGATGTGATTATCCAACGGAAGCAGAGCAATGCACTTCCGGTTCCGTCACCGCACTACTTTAATTAAAAGCTTATTTTTCTAAGCTTTTCAGTAGAGTGACTTTTTTAAACTTAAGTTAACTTTAGTTGAGAGTTGTTTGATATGAAAGTAAATATATGTTAAACGCTTTAAGAATAGCTCACACTCCGGGACGGGACGGAACGGGACGATCTGTCAATTTCCATAGAAAATTTAAAAAATTAATAAGTTTGAAAATTGATTTGTAAATTGTACTCGACGTGTAACTTTGCCATACGATAAAATAAATATAGAAAGAATCACCCTCGGATATGCGTGACGTTTTCTATAGAAACTGACATCGTCCCGTCCCGTCCCATCTCGTCCTAGTGTGTCATCCTTTACCCTCGTTTGTGTTGCGTCCGAGTTAAAAGGAGGAGGTTCTGATAATCACTACATAGTATAAAACAAAGTCGCTTCCCGCTGTCTGTATGTATGTATGCTTAAATATTAATATATTATTATTATCGAACCCTTAAGTCTAAGGAGAGACTTCGCTCGCCTCCTTATGTGTATTCTATCGCTTGTACAATGGATTATGCTCTGAGGAATTGTTTGATATGATGCCAACGGCTGCATTCTACCACCGCACCGCTCGCCGTCGGCAGGGTGTTCACCCGCATACCCTGGAGCCTAAATGGTCTCGTACCGTGCGGTTTAAGAGGAACTTCCTCCCGCGGACGCTCCGGCTGTGGAATGAGCTCCCTGACACTGTTTTCCCAAAGGACTACAATATGGGGTTCTTCAAAAAAGGAGTGTTAAAGTTTTTAAAGGGTCGGCAACGCGCATGTAACACCCCTGGAGTTGCAGGCGTCCATAGGCTACGGTGACCGCTTACCATCAGGCGGGCCGTATGCTTGTTTGTCACCGTCGTAGTATATATATTTAAAACTACGCAACAGATTTTGATGCAGTTTTTTGGGATCGGTATCAGAATGGTAAAAAAGGAACCCTTATGATGCGACTCAACCTGTCTGTCTGTCTGTCTGTCTGTTCATCACATCGTTAAATATCTCGAGAACTACTTAAGCTACCGACTTGAAATTTGGAATAGTTATAAACATAGTTAACGCAGACTTATTAATTTATTTTTAATTAAAATGCCCGATAAATAAGTGCGTAAAAATGAAAAGTTTAGTTACTGGGTCAAAATTTGAAAGGGCCCTATTTTACACATTCTAAAACAATTATTTTTAGCACGCGTAGCCAAAGCGGGATATTTTGAAAACGTAATGAAATGTTTTATTAGTACAGTAATACTGTAGACGCAGGTTCAATCTCTGACCTAGGCAGATATCTTGATCATTTTCTCTTTCATATATGACATTTGTTCAGTTCGTATTGAAAAAGTTTCCGAGTACTGGGCATCTCATCGCTCGCCAACAAAAGGTTGAGTCTGTATGAAAAGACAAGGTAGTTAAGTCTTTCTGGGTCTGTGTGGAACGAATCCGCATTAGCAATACAGTGGACGGTCTCTACATGCGAAGGAATGATCCTCTTGTGGCTGGTGCTGCCGTTTAATTGCGACTATGCGAGCTATGTATGTACACACGCGTTCAGAAGTGCATGCGTAATTTGTGAATGAATTCATAAACATTCATAAATTGCCCATGCAATTTTGTATAGAGTAGAACAGTATTTAAATAAAATGATCACAAGCAGTGCAAACCTCTAAATAGCAACGCTTCTTGCCGGCCGCTCCTAATTGTTGCACCGTGTCACATTCCTGGCCCCGACAGCATACTACCGCTTTCCCAACGAATAAATAACTTATAATTAATATGAATAAGCAACAGCTACGCCCGTATTTAAAATTTATGTAAAAGTATTTCCAATCTCACCATTTAGATGGTTGGCAGTCCTCAACTGTGCGCTTTTCCCGAAACTTCCTGCCTCGCACAGCTAAACTGTGGAACGAACTGTCGCCAGCGGTGTTTCCGGACCGATACGACCTTCAAACCTTCAAGAAAAGAGCGTACTCCCACCTTAAAGGCCGGCAACGCACTTGCGACACCTCTGGTGTTGCGGGTGTCCATGGACGACGTTAATCGCTTACCATCAGGCGATTCGTTTGCTCGTTTGCCACCTATAGCATAAAAAAAAGCCTCGGATCACATGTTAGTCGTCCTCGGCTTCGCCTCGGCCGACAATTACATGGGATCCGAGACATTTCCCAGTAAAACGGCCTTGGTATGTAATCTACTAATAATTAATACGAATAAACTACAGCTACATCCGTATTTAACAGTATAAGTAACAGGATTTGACTTTATTTTACAACTATACAACTACTATACAACTATACGAAAATTATCGTCGTAAATACCGAAAATCAAAAAAATCCGCTGTAGTTATCGGAGTCGGCAACAAAGATAGTACCCTACAATCGGCAGAGCGAATTAAATATATCCAAGCCTGGAACTTTCAGCCGGACACCACAACAGAGCAAATTACTAGTTTTTTAACTAAAATAAACGAAGTTGTTGAATACTCCGTAGAAAAATGGGACATTAAAACCAAACGTCACGCTGCTTTTATAATTGGATTCCCCGAAAGCATGTATTTACGATTAACTTCGCCGACTTCGTGGCCACCCGGCATACGTTTCACCGACTGGTTTCGCGTTCGCCCCCGCTCCGAGCGGGGTCCCACCACCGGCCAGCGATCGGCATCGGCTCAGTGACAGCGCGTCTGCGCGCGCGACGACTACACATGCGACACACACACAGGATGCAGCGAAAGCGCCAATTATTGTATGCCACCAAAACGTACAATCACTTAACAACAAAATAGATAAGCTGGATGTGTTACTAACTACCGACCTTAAATGCGACGTGCTAGCTGTTACGGAACATTGGCTTTCCGACGAAAATTTAAAGTGCATTAGTGTAGAGAATTACAGTTTAGTATCCGCCCTTTGTCGTAAACAATCTCTTCATGGTGGGTCATGCATATATGTTAAAAATAGGATCAAAGCAGTAAATGTGCCAGAAATTATTGATTTGTCTAAAGAATTAGTATGTGAACTATCAGCGATTTATTTGTTAGACTCTGACCTCATTATCATTTGTTTATATCGTACTAATTTAATTGCTACGACTGATTTTCTATCTCATGTTGAACGTGTGCTCGAGAAAGTGACCGAATTGAACAAAAATTTCATAATTGTAGGCGATATGAATATAAATTGTATTGGAGATAAATCCCTAGACTTAAAGAAACTGGAAGAGATATTGGCAGCCTATAACTGTAGGAACGAAGTAACCTTTCCCACTCGAGTATGTGCAAACTCATCCACGGGACTCGACCACGCTTACACAAATGTGGATGCAGGCTCGATAACGGCGTCCCCTGTAGTAACTAACATAGGTGACCATTTTGCGGTGCGCATAGAAGTGACGAATCCGAATGAGAAATCCGTAACCCGATCTCGGCTAGCCAGAAGTTATTCCAAAATGAATCGCGTTAATTTTATTTCAACGATAGAAAGTATAGACTGGAGGAATATTATGTCAAAAACTGGATATATAGCCGAATTTTTTTCATACGAGTTATATAAAATTTTATCTAATAGACTTGATACGTGTTTTCCATTAAAAAAAAATTGCTGTTCCAAAAATAGCGAATCTTGGGTAACAACTGATATATTAAACATTAAATCATTATTGTTTAGTTGCCTCGACTTAGGGCGTAAATTCCCATCAAACGATGCGTTACATAGTTGCATAAATATGTTAAATACAAAATACATTAATGTTATTCAGCAAAATAAAACGCAATTCTACTCGAAACAGATGGCCACGACACGGAACCCATGCAAAGCTATGTGGCAAGTAGTCAATAAAGAAAGAGGAAAGTCTGCTCAGCCTCCTGTTGACTTCACGGAGCTCGTCGTAAACTCGGAGGGTGTAAAGTATGGATCGAAGAAGGAGGCGGTAGATGCCATGAATGCAAAGTTTGTGAGCGCCGCCATAGCATGCGGAGCGCCCCGCGCTGACCTTGACCGAGTGCGCGATCAGCTGAGCGCGGCACGACCGCCTGCAGACCGTTCTATAAGACTCACCCCATTCACATGTAAGGAAGTCCATACTATAATTGCGTCCCGAATGCCGCACAAAACGAGTAAAGATATTTATGGTCTTTCCATGGACTTGTTAAACTCGATTGCCTATACTATCATCCCAGTACTCACTCTTTTGTACAACTTATGCCTTAGAGAGGGATCGTACCCTAAGTCATTAAAAATAAGTAAAGTTTCCCCCCTGTTTAAAGGCAAAGGAAAAAGAGAAAGTCCAGATGGGTACCGGCCAATATCGATTATTCCTTGCGTTGCCAAGGTATTGGAAAACGGCTTGTGTTATCGACTGACTGCATTCCTAAATTCCACTAATGCATTGTCAGACCGCCAATACGCGTACAGATCCGGTCGCTGCACCACCGATTTGGCGCGCGAAGCCGTACGCAAGATCATGGATGCCCTGGAGAACAAACAGCAAGTCGCTATGCTATGCTGTGACCTCTCCAAGGCATTCGACGTAGCTGATCACAGCGTTATCGCCGCCAAGTTAGTACATTACGGTATTCGTGGCAATGCTCACCGCCTCTTTACTGATGCTTTGCGAGACCGATCGCAAGTTGTCGTGGGGGATGGAGGGTTAGCCCGGTCAGATCCACTTAAAACATCTATGGGAGTGGCCCAGGGATCATCAGTTTCTAATATCCTGTTTTCCCTGCTAATGAACGATCTGCCGGAGGCAGTAACAGCAGCCGACATCTTAATGTACGCAGATGACGTCGCTGGTATTGTAACGGCGCCAGATGTAAATAGCTTGGAGGCCCGGCTTAATGACGCCGCTAACCAGTTATCTCGGTGGTTTAGTCTGAACGGCCTGGCACTAAACTTGGCTAAAACGCACTTTCTCCATTTTTACGTCGGAGGTCGTACTCCGAGGCCAATAAATGTACAAACTGGTGGCATATGTATTGAGCAGGTGGACACCACGACGTTTTTAGGTTTCGAAATCGATAGAAAACTGACTTGGGCTCCTCATATCGACAAACTCTGTAAGAAGCTAGGTGCTGCTTGCTACGCGCTGCGTCGCCTGGCTCGAGTCGTACCAAGGCATGTAGTCCGAACTTCCTATTTTGCAACCGTCCACTCACTTCTGCAGTACGGCTCAGAGTTGTGGGGACGCGCAGCGGATTGGCAACGAGCTTTCCGACTCCAAAAAAGAGCCGTGCGCGCGATAATGCAGGTGTCACAAGACACCTCCGCGTACCCCTACTTCAAAGAGCTCGGTATACCAACTCTGCCTTCAGTCATAATTCAGCAGATTGCCACTTTTGCGTATATGAATCTGCGCACTTATAAAAAACGTGCGGACTCATCCCGCCCGCTCCGTTTCCCGAATAAACTCCTGCCGGTGAAGCGACGACTCGCCAGATCCGGAAAAATAACTCACGTAATGTGCCCAACTGTCTATAACAAATTGCCCATAGCAATTACTTCAGCTCCTTCTCTAGCCTGTTTCAAAAGAAAATTAAAAATTTGGCTTCTCGAGCACACACTTTATAGTATTAATGAATTTCTAATATAATTTAAATAATCTTATGTTCCTACTTATAGAATTAACTTGTAGTTAAATTTTATATTTTGTTTAAAAGCATGAAATTATTATTATAATCTCTTCTTAGTCGGACACTCTTGTCAGAGTGGTCGTGGTTGCGCAGACGAGGTACTTGGAGAGATGTTCGTTGGGTCGTTAACTTTCTCGAGGATAGCTCTCCTAGCGATTTGCTTCCATTTTTGCCGGTTAGAGGCGTTGCGAGTGCATTGGGTCACGGTGGACTCGGTAGCTTGTTTAACCAGGTCAGTCCAGCGAGTTGGTGACCGTCCGCGTGATCTTTTGCCTTCTACCCGGCCCTGAACCACAAGTCTCTCCATCGAGTTCTCATTTCTGGAAATGTGACCAAAAAACTTCAGTATTCGTAATTGCACAGTTGACGAAAGCCGATCTTTGATATGAAGCTCTTTGAGGATGGAAGCATTAGTGCGGAACGCCGTCCACGGTATCTTAAGGAGGCGTCTCCAGCACCACATCTCCAGTGCGTCGATTTTACGGCGATCCTGTAGTCTCAGCGACCAAGTTTCGGCTCCATAAAGAAAGATTGGGAAAACAAGGCATTTCATCAACCTGACCTTCGTATTCTTGGTAACCCTTCTGTCTCTCCAAATCTTTCCCAGCCGCTCCACTGCAGACCTGGTGATGGCGCATCGTCGTCGGATCTCGTCGCCACATCCCCCGGTACTGGAGATAGTAGAGCCGAGGTATACATAGCTCTGTACAACTTCGCAGTTAGCTATGCTCTGTACGCTAGTTCCACTTTGTTCAGCCCGGTCTACTATCATCATCTTTGTCTTATCACGGTTAATAGCAAGCCCGAATTTAAGGCTGGTAGCTTCGAGACGAGTCAAAAGGTTCTCCATGTCTTCTCTAGTCTGTACGAGAAGGGTTGTGTCATCAGCGTATCTGAGGTTATTTATCAACCGCCCACCAACTGATATGCCTTTGTCACATTCCTCAAAGACGATGCGCATGATGTACTCTGTGTAGGTGTTAAAAAGTAACGGCGATAAAATACATCCTTGCCGCACACCGGCCCCGGTCTTAAAATGTTCAGAAAGGGTTTCATCCACCCGTACTGTCGCGGTACCGTCTTCATAGAGTCTCCTCACAATTGCTATTAGGTGGAGCGGTACACCCATTTCTGCCAGTATCTTCCAGAGGTGTGACCATATGACTGTGTCAAATGCTTTGCGGAAGTCTACAAAGCAGATGTAAAGGGTTGAGTTAAACTCTCTGGCCTTCTCTATAATCTGACGCAATATAAGTATTTGCTCGCGAGTTCCTCTTCCCTTTACAAATCCGGCCTGCTCGGGAGCAATTTGTCTTGACAGGTAGTTCGACAGTCTTGTGTTTATTATATGGAGCATCACCTTACTAGCATGGCAAATTAAAGATATGAGCCGGTAATTGTTGCACTTTTTGGTAGACCCCTTCTTATGTAGTGGGATAAAAATGGATTGTGACCAGTCATCCGGCCATATGCCAGTTTCCCATATTTTACTACAGATGGTAAATAAGACATCGACTCCAGATTCTCCCATCGCCTTAAAAACTTCAATTGGGATTTCATCTCCACCTATGGCTTTATTGCATTTAAGGTGTTTAATTGCCGCTCGTACTTCATCTCGCATGATGTTGGGCTCACGGTCACACATTTGGTGGGAAGCACCCGTAGACCGTGGTGGATCATTACTGGAGAATAGTGATTTGCAATATTCCTTCCATACGTTCACGATGTCCTTGATCTCCGTAACCGTCGTCCCAGCAGAGTCCTCAATAGCCCACGTTTTGGGTTTGAATTGACGCGTTATGTATCGCACCTTATCATGGAGGTCCTTGGTTTGATATTTATCGGCATGCTGTTCCAGTTCATCACAAATCCTACCCAGGTAGTCATTGCGGTCACGTCGGCAAGCAGCTTGTATTACCGATGATCTGGCATTCAGCTCAGTAACGCTAGCACCACTAGCTTTAAGTCTCCGGCGCTCTTCGATCAAGTGCCAGGTGTCATCAGTCATCCAGTGCTGTCGTTTTGCTGAGATGTTTTTTGGTTGGGATTCCGCCACTGCATCCACGATATACTTTTTTGCTGCAGTCCACAAAGAGTTAGAGTCTTTGTCCTCAATTCCTTCTTTCCATGCGGCATGTTTGTGCTCTATCGAGGTGGCTAAGGAGTTTGGGTTTTGTACCACTAACCTTCTAGACGTTTTAATTTGTCTCGTCCTTTGCAGTTTCAGTCGCAAGTTTCCAACCAGCAATTGGTGATCGGAGTGACAGTCAGCGCCGGGCAGAGTATGCGTATTAGTTATTGAGCTTCTCCACCTAGCTCTCACCAATATGTAATCTATCTGATTACGATAGTTGCCGTCGGGGGAGGTCCAGGTATATTGGCGTCTGGGATGGTGCTTGAACATTGTGTTCATTATTGCCATGTTGTTGTCCGCTGCAAAATCTATTAGGCGCTCGCCTCTGGCGTTACGAACACCATAGCCATAATTCCCAACAATGTTCCTAATGCCTGTATCCATAGTGGTGTTTCCTACCTTTGCGTTAAAGTCTCCAATAATGAGTACTAGCTCTCTATTAGGTATCTTGGCTACAGAAGTTTCAAGTTGACAATAGAAGTCTTCTACTTCCTCATCCTTGGCAGAACTTGTAGGAGCATATATCTGAAACACGTTGAGTGGGGTCGGTGATGCGCTGAGTTTAATTGAGATGATTCTATCATTAATAGGGTTGTAACCAAGTACCGAGTTTTTCCATATTTTAGGGATCGCTATAGCCACTCCTGAAAAACTACTCTTATCATTGCCCGAGAAATAGATAGTGTGCTTCTCTGAGTCAAAGTGGCCGCTATCCTTCCAATGTGTCTCGCTAATTCCTGTAATGGTGAGCTTGCATCGCTCAAGTTCTTGTTCTAGAATATGAAGCTTTCCAACCTTGAGTAATCCTCGTACATTCCATGTACCTATGCGATGGTCCTTTCTTAAATTCACCTTTCCATTTCCAGTAGCATTTTTTCCATAAGATGCCTGGTTGCCCGCATCCTGATGGCCGGTAACCCACTTCACACCCTCAGCCCCGGAAAGCTCAGGGCGCCGGTCGCTACGCGGATCGCCAGGCGGTCTTACACTGTCTATATGTATACTCATCATCATCATTGCAACTCTCATGGGATTAATAATGTAGTAGGCTCCCGTTACTTTCTACATCGCGGTACTATAACCTCAGTGATTATAGTAATCCGAAAGCGAACCGGTATCGAGCACATGGTCATTGCGCTTCACTTCGGTACTGATGGCTACCGCTGCCCTCCATCAGGATTCAGGTTCTACGCCCCTGTGGCTCGCCTCCTCCGCTGGTTGAGTCGTACTGACAGCTGCTGTCTCCGCCTTTCCCCACCGTTGAGGTCTTCACTCGTAACCCTGAGTTCGGGCTCTGCGTTATACCCCGCAAAACTGGGTCCCTGCTGAACTTCGCCACCTACACACTCCGGCCTACTAAAGTGTAAGGTGCCCACCCCCGCGACATGGACGCGTCAGACAGGAATTGCCCAAGTGGAGAGTAGAAAAGGTGCCTCTACTCTCCCAGGGGCCGGGTTAATGGACGTGTATGATCCCACGCCCAAAGGTATAATAGTAATATTAATATTATAATAGTAATAATAATAATTATTATTTTTTGTGTAATGTAATGAATGACATGTAATATTACAAATATTATTAATAAAGGAATATGAATATGAATATGAATATGAATATAGGGGTCTCACCATGAGGTTCTTAACTTTTAAGAACTGAATAAAACTGAATCGCATTAAGACGTGATAGTAAGGCCCCAGTTGTATGGCGGCGACTCAGTTTAGGTCGTAAACTAAATCGCGTTAAGACGTCATGCTAAGCCCCCTGTAGTAAAATAGAGTTATAATAATGAAACAAAAAAAAAGTTTTTAAGTTTAGAAATTATTTAATCTGTACACAAATAGAAGTAACAAAATATACACAGTACTTTACAAGATAGTAAGCTAGTGGGTAGTCGCTAAGCTTTTAAAAAGGCCCAAGCATTGTACCTGGGATGCTGGCGGCATTTCCTCGTTGTATCGCAATGCTGATGCGTTGTGCGAGGAAGCCACTACTCTGAAACAAAAGACTAAATAGAAACAAATCCTTACATTTGTTTAACGTAACAATATTCAAGACTCAACAAAAGCTATTTGCAGAACCCTTCCCATTCTAAAATAAAAACCGTCAAACCAACAAGGCGAACAAAATTGCTCGCTCGCAAACTTTGAGCGACAACTCAGCGGTTCCGCTCAAAACTATTACAGTTTTCGAGTCAATAAACTGAGAACCGCTTTTCATTTACATTCGGCCGATGTCCAACGTAGTGCGAGCTATAAATCGGTCCTGGGACTCCATCCCAGCATCTCCACCATTTCTTTAAACTATAAAATCGATTACTACCTTATACATTACGGGTTTGGCTTAAGGCAAAGCGCTTCGATCTTAAACAAAGGAGTAATGGACGTTTTCATAAGTCGTCACGCGAGATTCCCGTGTTAAATTCGCGTAAGGGAACGATAAATTCGACCCTTTGAGTTTATCGCTGATCAGAAAGAAACAATATGAAGAGAGAATCCGCCTCTGCCGACCGCCCCGTACAGATTTGTAGGAATTGCTATCGTATATCGATGTACTGATAAAGAATACTTAGTTGATTTTGAAAGGATTCGCAGTTAAATAGTTTTAAAAGGCAGTAAAATGTATTTCTATCAAAATAATACATACATATTAAACCAGAAGGGCTAGTGCGGTTGCCACTTCGGCTTACATGCTATGCGTCACTTTCGCAAATACTAACTTGTTAGAACGTGACAGCAACAGTGATAACCCAGTCATATTAGAATATTGCCATATTGACCCTGATAACCCAACTTTTATGTTTTAATGAAATCTTCAAGATTAGTTATTTATCTTATCGTTTCGTATGTTACAAATACAATAATACGACCATATCAATAGTGAACGTCTTCAGTGGTGATTGATTAGGCAGTGTGAAGATATAAGGAGAAGCAGTGACAAAACATGTGATACTAGCTTTATAATTTAATACATACTGAAAACAAGTGACATACAAAGTTTTTCAATTTTTCTGCTTGCTTTAAATTACGGAATTTTAATCATAATCATAATCATAATCTTTATTGTTTGTAAGATATGTGTTACATTGCCAGTAGGTACGAAAGTAACAATTTAAATGGGTTTCACCAAGACTCTACCTTTTCAGGTGTACAAACACATTGTACCACTAATCTTAAAATTACAAATTAATATTAATATGCTGTCAATAATTCAAGTCAATAAGTAATAAAGAAAAAATACAATTACAATCAGGTTCCATAGCATTAAACACATAACCTTTATCACTGAGACTTAAGGTCTTCATTTGATTTAATATATAGAAACCTGATCCCAATTTAAGTATTAAATCCAATGGCTATTCAGATGAAGAACAATTAATGCGGTCGGATTTTCTTCTCTGAATAGTGAATATAATTCATGCCACAGATGCATACTACTATCCTGTTCCTATTGTATACACGCAATAAGAAAGCGTTACCAGTTATTTGACTCTTAATATTTTTTGTTATTGCCGGCATAACGTAATAACCACTTTTTGACGGTTAGGTCAAACATAAAATGATGTTACACTTACGATGTTACCTGTGGGCTACCCAAAAGTTCAGTGCTTTATTTTCTTGTTTCACCCTTACCCACATGAAAGGGCACCCATTATCTGCTAACCTGTACCTAACGGAAAAGGAGTACATGCCCTCAAGCCGCCGCACTGTACAGTTTTACGTCCTATGGGTGGTAGTTAACAGTTTGCTACTGTTACAGTGTTATTTCATGCAGATAAGGGTAAAATAAGAAAATCTACTTAATTCATCATTAAAATCGTCTCCAAGGCTGGATTTGACCAAACTTTTTAACGAAGAGTAACGCTTACTCTTGGATACTAATGTCAAAATCCCATAGTAATTTGACGTTACTATCTGAGAGTAAGCGTTATACGGAATAAAAATTTGGTAAAACGCAGCCTAAATCTCATGGACTTAATATAAGTTATCCATATCATAAGTCGGCTCATTTTAAAAATGTATACTCTTCCCGCCTTATTCATAAAAACTTAACAGACCCATATTAGTTAAAATACGTTTTAACCTTTTTGACAAACGCAAATGTCAAACTGGCAGATAAGGATAAACAACAAATTAGTTAGGAGGTTTTATGAGCGTTTATGAATAACGATATAAATATTAAAATACTTATATCGGTTATAAATTGAAAGAGATGTTATATACTACAGAAAAAGTGACCAAGGCCCCTGGCGAGCAGGGCTGGGATCGAACCAGCGACGTCCTTTCGCGGCAGATGCCCTAGATTTGATTCGTGCTTTACAATTGTACTTATATCGGGTTACTCACGTCAATAAAGTCAAAAATAGCTCGACATGTTTCGGTACAGTCCGTGTCCTTGTGTTAATATGTCTGATACGCACAGGAGTTTTCTAATTTGAAACGGCATAAATGTTTGTTACTTCTTTTGCTTGGGAGAGATAACGTTGTTTAACTCTATACGCCCATCGCTCAAATCACATTGGATAAATGATAAATGATAACTATCTTTATTTTTCAATAATAAATGTTAAATATCGTTATTTTTCAATTTAGGCACATTACAATGCACTTATGAACGTCAAAAAAAGCTACTACCGGTTCTATCCCTACACCACAGCCTAAGAAGATTACGTTGGAGTCAAAGTACTGTAAGCAACTCTTATCTGCGTACGTTCACAAATAAAATAGGTTTCTACTTTAATTAATTACGTTGCCATTGTCTTACCTATGCTCTAGTATAAAATGAATGTTCATATTTGAATCATATTTCTTTAATATAGGTTCTGAAATGACTTATTAACTATTTACCACAAAGAAAATATTTTTACTTCCGCCGCTTATCAATTAATTTTACTTTTAGGGTTCCGTACCTCAAAAGTAAAAGCGGAACCCCTATAGGATCACTTTCTTGTCCGTCCGTCTGTCTATCAAGACACTTTATCTAGGGAACGCGTAGAGGTAGCAAGTTGAAATAGACAGGTTTGCGGTCCCTTGAAGCTATGGCAAATCCAAATCTCTACGTCAACGCGATCAAAAGATACGGTACTTCCAGAGTCTTAAAGAAATAGTGGAAACATTCGCCAGGGTGTCAATCCCGCTCGACGCGGGGAATTTTCACATGTTTCTTTCAATTATAAAATTGTTAATTTCGTTCGGAGAAGTCTCTGCTTAATACAAAATTAATTTAGTGCAACAAAATCCCATGCATGATTTTTTTTTACCATATAAACGTGACCCATGTTTATAGTCACCAGTCATGTCGCTAGTGGTTGTCGAATAGGCTCAAGCATAAATCTACGTACACGCAAGGGCCCGGCCCTGAATCTCGGCACCGGATGATTTAAGGACAGACTTTCTTTTTAGGTACTTTTTATCTTTCCAGCACATTTGCCGCGTTCTCGGCTTTTGCAAATATATCTATTACTAAAGGGCGTATGTGGATAAATCAATTGGAATTGTTGGGACCTTCATATTTTGAGCGAATCAGAGTTAAATAATTTTATAAAAACTGAATGCTCAGTATTTTGCCACTGATGGTCAAAGGCCTTTCTTCTTTATGAGGCAGGCATGGCTAGCAAATGACCTTTTCTTTACCCGCTTAGGAATAGTAACATAGTCAGATGCCAAAATTACCGCCAGGAAGTAAATAGTTTTAACTTACTTATAAAAAAAACGAACCCACAAAATACCATCGTGCTGGTCTCATGATGGAGCTGGAAGGCAGATAGTGGAACTCCTTAGTAGTGAGTCACGATTAGTCACTACTAGTGACTTATCGTCGGAACTAAGCATACAAATACTTAAGTTAATTGTAACTACAATTAACACAACATTATCATATATGTATTTAACTGATTAGTTTGTTGTTTTTTGTTTATTTAATAGAACGGGACAGCTATGCTAGCAAAAGATAAAACGACAAGCACCTTAACCTATGTGAGTAAGATTGTACTTAAATATTCATATGTATATAATTAAACATAATTATCAAACGGGTCTAACGCGAATTCACTTATTTACCTTATTTACCGACGTTTCGACACAGGTTTCACTGGTCATGGTCGCGGCTAACTAATGTCCCAGCAAAATGTCTAAACAGAGATTTCTGTAACTACCCAACGAAAAGTCTATGTAGAAATTTGGGGAAACATACAATTTTAAAGTACCTAATACAAACAAAGGAAGAATGCGAGCGAGCTGCTGCGCGCAGTGTGAAACCCGAAACATGTCGAGCTATTTTCGACAATATTGACGGGAGTATATACTTACGGGAGTTTTATGTAAAAAATGTAATTTATGTTTTTATTTTGTTAATTTTCCTTACACCGTATTTAAAACTAACATACATACATACACATTACTACCAGGGTTCAGCATCAGCTCCATCTTGTGAACTGCTCTCCTAATTGCTCGTTAACATGAGTCGAATCATGAAAACAGCACTTGCCTATGTTGCACCAAACCTGAGTTCCATTAGGTACCTGGGTTTAGCATCAGCTCCATCTGTGAACTGCTCTCCTAATTGCTCGCTAACAAGAATGAATCATGAAAACAGCACTCGCATATGGAAGAGAGATTACAGGACTTGACTTATCCACGTCTACAACAAACTCGTCCTGCAATCTCTTACTTCACGGCCTCTGCAGTAATGTACTATTTAATTAAAAAGAGTTTAAGAGTCTGATGTTTTAAACAATATTATAAATCATGTCGTTTTGAAATTACATATATTTTTTAATAATACTGTTTTTTTTATTTAGCGGAATCATCCATCCATATTGAATTAATTATATTTTTTACTAAAGGGATCCATAGAACAATTTCTGTCTTCTTTAGCTTGAGAATACATTTATATTCAAAGTACTAAGGTTTCACAAGTAGGTATACATATTATGATTTTGACTAGGTACCTAATTTAAAATCCATAAAATATGGCAAATAATTTTATACCAACCCCTCCAAGTGCGTTTTTTGCGGTCCCAAACTTTAACCAACGTTTTCTCAATTGTCGCTTTTTTCACTTTTGTGAAGAATTAAAAAAATAACTATAGCACCTAGCCTAGAGACATATATCTTTCACCAAAAGATAGCGTATGATCCCTAGTATTGGGAACTACTCATAACTCCATATCGACAAAGTAGGACGTTTTCCCAAAAACAGTCACAATTGCTGCTCATGCTGAAAAAAATGAGTACTCAGATGTTACTGGCGGCTCTGTTATAAAGAATTTTTTGAAGTTCAACCCTGTTCAGAAATTTTGGTGGACCTCGCCCGCTACGATATATCTGATGGCGACTGTACATCTCTAGCCCCGTTTGTTTAGTTTAACGTCTCGAGTTTAGCTTTTGTCGTATTCAAGATATTACTTCAGTTTTGGTCCTTCGAGACGGATCATTCCAAAATCAGGCTTCAACTATGTGAGATGCATAAACTTAGTTTAAATAATGCATCGACGTTACGACCCCGCCGGCCGTAAAGCTAAGTATAGTGCAACATTGTACTGTGCAACTATTGAACAACATAATCTTGTTAATGTTAGTCCTTACTTGTGCAGACTCAAATTGGGTTATTATCCATTTGAACGGATTACAGTAATAGAGTGCTCCAATGAAACTGATCTATCATATGTGTTTCGTTAGACTAACTTATGATGTAGAAAACATATTATTAATCCCTATTAATAATATCTTTCTGGTCCTGATTCGATGGTCCTAGGTTCGAATCCCGGTAAGGGCATTTATTTGTGTGATTAACACAGATATTTGTTCCTGAGTCATGGATGTATTCTATGTATTTGTATAATATTCTCGATCTTTGTCTAAGTACCCGTAACACGAGCCTTCTTGAGCTTACTGCGGGACTTGGTCAATTTGTGTAAGAATGTCCTGTTATATTAAATAGGTAAGTGCCTAAATTTTATGTTAATAAAAATAAAAGTCTTTGATACCGTTTCGAGTCTTAACAGCACTCGTCACATGGTACAATGATGACGTCATCATCACCACGATACCGTCATTCTTCAAAACATCGTGATATAGTTAATACACGGAAATAATCTACTTTAAAATTTTCATTTTAAAAAGTTAGTATTCGCGTTGACTCAAGTAATATATAGTAGATTAGAGATACAAGTAGATTACGTATTACGTACCGAGGCCTGTTAAGTAAGACATGTCTCAGGTCTCGTATAATTGTCGTTCGAAGCGAAGCTGAAGTCGACAAACACGTAATCTCAGGCTTTCTTATTTACTGGTCAAGGTCTGTACACTATTTTTCTGCTCGACGCAGTCGACAAGTGGCGAATTTGTTTACCGTAGCGGCCTGCAATTGGCTGCTTGCAGGGCAGAAAATGTTATTTTATATAAATAATAGCAAACTGCGAAACTTTCCTATATTAATCATCAGTGGATAATTCAATGCAGCTGCTAAGCCCGCAATATTTTAAAATATGTCAGTTATGATTATGATAATCTAGCTAAACGTTAACCAGAACAGGGCTGTGTACCCCGTTAATATACCGCCGGCCCGCCAATGAATTATTTAAACACGTCGACAACCCTAGCTGCAGAAAACTTTGCAAAAATCAACCTTATCCGGTTGTAATAAGGGCTAGAATTTGTACAGTTTTGCAAGAAAAGTATTAAGTAAGGTAGCGCCGGGATATATATCTTTTAGACGCAATAAATGTTAAGCAAAATCTGAAGATTTTGTGTAAGCCTTTTGTTGTTATTCAAGGTGGAGAAGGCGGCGGGAGAATGCAAACACCTTTTATACAAAATAAAAGCATACATTTACACTTGATCAGGTGCATTGGAACCTTATTAAGCTGATCACATTTTCTTTTATGTATTTACTTATACATGATGTACGGAACTACTTTATCGTTTATACTGTAAAAAGTCTTCAAGTATCTTTCGCGCTCCTTAATAAGTACGAACGAGATACTTAATGATGCGATGCGCTAAAGCATCTCGTGCCGACCACGTAACCGGAAATCTGAATACCTGTCCCGCTCATATCAGTACCAAAACTCAACCGAATAATTTTCTTACCAATATTTTATTTCCAAATCGAATTCCACTTTAGAAACGTACACTCAAGTTGATTAAAATGGAATGACAGACAATAAAACTAGAACTCACCAATCAACTAAAACCGGCAGGAAATTGGCTAGTTTTTATTTTCTATATAGACCTTGTTATTTTCAATGCTTGCCAAATGATTGTATTCTGCAAGCCAATATAAACAACAGGTAGGTTTTTTCATGCATACAGTCACTCATAAAGGGGACGGGAGACGAAAAATAAAATGTATAAATCTCTTATTCTACTGCGAGGGTGTCGTGTCAAGTTCGCACCTTAACTATAGATAAACCTGTAATGGTGACTAAATAAAAAAATGTACTACTGTTTACAGAGTGGAGGTCACAGCTCAGGAAAAAAATAATTTTCACAAACAGTATTTTTCCTTTATTTCTTATTTCTGGTCTTTCCTTATCACTTTTTTATATGGTTTCTTGTAGGACAACGAATTGTCAAATATTTTAAAGATTTTATGTACCTAAATTGTTTAGAAAAATAAGTCCCGCCGAGTTTCTTGCCGATAATTATCATCTCGGGCTGCTGTGTACATTGTAATGTGCGTAAATTGGAATTAAATATATTTGTATTAAGTATAGCAAATCCGGTCCAATTTTTAAAGTTAGAATAAGTCTCGTCTTAACGCAATTCTACTTTAGAATCAATCGCTTTATTTGGAGTTCAATGTATGGGGTTCAAAATGGGCATGCATGCATGGGCAGTTTATGAATGAATTCATTCATAAATTTCCCATGCACTTTTGACCATGTTAGTTTAAAATCGTATTTTTTTCTTTTTTACTGTACTTTTTGTTTTTCGATGTTTTGATAGATAGATAGCGTTAGGAATACGGCCGGGCACCGCGAGCAGCCACCATAAAGCACAAGCCGATTTTACAGAAATACTGGGAGCGCTCGCTTTATCGCGTCCATATCGTTTCGCGGGCTTATCTCATACAAATCGCTAGCGGTCTTTAAAAAAATCTGAGCTATACTGATTGTTTGAATTCAAATGATATTCTTAATTTGATTCATTTGTTAACAAGTTTTTTGCAATATTGAAAAATCAAGCAGTTCAAAAGTTTAAATCAACTCGTTTTTCGTAAATACTGATTACTAACATGCATTAGGTATTATCATTTCCTTAATTACACTTAACAAAGTCTAATAAATAAATAATTTGCCGGCCATATAGGTTTGGGCAATCTATCAAATTTCCATAGTGGGTATGTGTAGTGTAAGGTTGTCTGGAAGAGATCGCTTTTTAGCGATAAGACCGCCTGTTGTTTGCCTCTTCTTTTGTTCGCTGTATTCTCTGTATTTGCTTCATTTGAGGTGTGCAATAAAGAGTATTTGTATTGTATTGTATGTCCGCCAGGCATCCGCCAGACAATTTTCCCATACATTTGTCGGCCAGAAATTGAGGATTAGGATGTTGCTTGTATTAAACGTTACGTATTGATTCATTATCGCAACTAAATAATTATTAGTTAGTATATGTATACATAGGATGTATAGAATCCATAGATTTAGCAGGTAACAAAATCTACATTCTCCGGTTGGAGTCGATGGAAACATTGACATTTCCAATATATTGAGTTAGCTGTGTTATGCGGACAGTCGGGCACAAAAATGCAATCTATTCGAATGTTAACAAACAGGTATGAAATATAACACTTTAAGCTTTAGCGTTTTATACACATTATTATGAACATAGAAATGGTTTATCGCGAATGTAGTTAATTTACCTTAATATACCGACGTTTCGACACGGTTCCATGTGCCATGTTCTCGGCTTGACCAAGCCGATACGCGATTACGCGATAGACCTTCTGTTCATAATATAGGTATGAAATAGGTATGTGTTTCAGTTTTACCAATGAAGTAGACCAATATCACTTTGCGCACACATTAAAATTATTAAGGCTCTTCTCTCTTCGTCATCGATCCCTCGTGGTTAAGGAGCGTGACTCCCCCTCAGCTTGTCAACTGGTTGCCTTCATCGGCCCCGGTCAGCTGCGTGGTGATGTGTGGCGTTAACTGGTCCGTTGATCTGCTCTAAAATCAGACGTTTCAGGCCCTGGCTTCTGGGATGTTTTCCTTTGACTTTCTCGGTGGCCATCCGGGTTTCTAAGTTATCCATACCTTTGCGGGCGATGTGCTCGAAGTAACGCATTGCTGGAGACAGGTGGTAGCAGGAATGAAGGCTCTAAAGGAACGTAAATAAAATTCATTTCTTTAATACATATTCAGTTGCATTAAATAGACATAAACTTAATTAAATAAAGATAACAGGACACTTGTAGCTTTAAAATTGATATCATGTTTTAAATGTCGTGAAGCTTTAAAAAATGTCAATTTATAACTGAGTTAAAATAAAAACTATCGATTTCTACGCAGACATCGACACTGGCAGTATAATATAAAATTATCTTTTAAGCATGACTCACACCAAACCGATCCGACCCGGGACGATCTGTCAGTTTCTATAGAAATAATCACGTGAGGGCTCCGAGCCCTCGGATGTCACGTGACGCTTTCTATAGAAACTGACAGATAATCTCGGATCGGATTGGATAAGTGTAAGGCATCCTTCAATCTGAATACAAACACGCACTTTATATTTTAATATTGAAAGCCTACAATACATTTTGCGTACGTTAAATATTTAAAATAAAAGTTAAATGTCTACAATGTTCGAGTCTCACGAGAGTTTTATAGTTAAAATTGTCTACAATGTTATTTTCCGCGCGGACGTATGATCTCTGGCTGCGACTGTACCGGTTTTATTAAAGATGAGTGCTTGGTTGACGTATTCAATAAATTATACGTAAGATATTTCGATATTCCAATATGAAAATATTATATTACTTACTGGGTTTTTCGCAAGGACAGGATTCAGGTAGACATTTCTTATAATATGTATTTGCACGTCAGAAGCAACAAGACAATGAATTGGCAACATTCCGAACTTGTAAAGTTGTTTAAATTTAAAACCAAATGACCAAAAATCATATGACATTTTTTGTTTTTTTAGCCTCAGGAATACGCTGTTAAAATCTCTCGCAATGCTCACGGGCACCGTGTATATAGGCGAACGGGTGAACATTGTAAATTACCTCTTATATAGCTTTATTTTATGGCCAGCACTTTTTACCCACGGCACTATCACGCATGGCTGGATGCGAAAGGGGAATAATGCGAATCCTGGTCGAGACCCTCGCAGGCGGCATCTCTGCTGTTTAGTACTCTTAAATCTTCACAGACTATGTTGGTAAGATGATACACTAACTACCATCGATTTTTATTGGCACTAACAGTAGATAACTCTCTTTGTAGTACATAATTATGGTGCTATCACACTAGTGTGATAATAAGCACTTTATGTGCCTGCGTCGAATCAAAGAGCCAGAAGAAACATGTCCCGCCTATTGTGATAAAATACGTGAGTGTTAACCGTTGCAATTTAATAATCAAAGAGCAGTATGTATTATAATAAAATTACGCATAAGACTCACGTATTTTAGGCAATATGTAAGGTGTATTCGGATAATTCCGAATATCGGATAATTCTGACCAATATTTCCATAGTATTAGAGTTCATTTTCGGAATTACCCGACATTTTCCGACATTCGGAATTACCCGAATACACCTTACTGTAAAACGTTGTATAATACATTGTGCGAATAGGTTATTCGCAACCCGTGTCGATTTACTCCCTTCGGTCGTGTCGTATTTTAATTTATCGCCATTAATTGCGTATTTCTTCCTTTCCGCACTTATGTCCTAATGTATACTTTTACTGACTACTATGTAGTCTTTCTGACATTGCAATAAGATTTTTCGATTATAAAATAAGTACCTTCAAATAAGTTTCTTCCTAGCATGTATGCCACAGCTCTGGGAGCCTGCAGTCCTCATTCATGACCTAATACCAAGATTTGACATATGCAGTAGTTTTACGAAAGCGACCTTTCCAACCTAGATGGTAGACTAGGCCTCATTGGGATTGGCTCGGTTTCCTCTCGATATTTTCCCTCACCCAAGAGCATTTGGTAATCAAATGGAATTTTGTACATATGTAAGTCCCGAAAGACATTACATACTGACATTAAATTGCAACGGTTAACACTCACGTATTTTTATCACAATAGGCGTGACTCGTTATTGATAAGAAAGTGGTTAGGAGTTGGATAATTTTAGGATATTTGGGCTCCCGTACCAAAAGGCAGGCGGAGTAGAACGATGAAAAGTGAGCTATGCGAACTTTCTGTACGTTCTAAGCTGTCGCTTCGAATGTTAAAATTAGCATAGAGACGGTTACCTGTGTTAATTCGGGCTTCCAATGCTGATTGCGTTTGGAATCTTTTCGGGTCTAGTTTATTTGTCGGTGCGTCTCTAACTTTAGCTTTTCAACTTTGAACCTTCCTCCCCAGACTTAGAATTCAAAAACCCTTGATGTTAGTCGTGAACTGTGTCGACGAACTTCAATAAAGCGTAGTTACGGCGTTTTCGGGAACAGCTAGTTTGCGTTTGTTGTTCTTTTTTACAACCGTTTGTCTAACTGATCTGGTTGAGCGGTTTTGGAATTTCACTCGAAACACGATAAATGGTATTTTTTAAACAAACTACTGAAATATAAGAATAAAGTTTTTTTAGGGTTCCGTACCTCAAAAGGGAAAACGGACTCGTATAGGATCACTTTGTTGTCCGTCCGTCCGTCTGTCTGTCGAGATCCTTTATCTTGGGAACGCGTAGAGGTAGCAAGTTGAAATTAATAACACATACAAAGGTCTGCGGTCCCTTGAATCTGTGAAAAACCCGAACCTCTACGTCAACGCAATCAAAAGATACGGCCGTTTATGTCGCATTTCCCATACATTTGCAATGGGAATCAAAACGTATAGGGTACTTCCCGTTGACTTAGTAGCACGAAATTTGGCAAAAAGCAAGAGCTGGTAGCACAAATATAGGAAAAAATCAGAATACCGTATAATTGCCGCACACTGACAGTTCCGTGCCACCAGTATTTGGAAGTACCTAAGGTCATAAAAAGGGGGAGGGGGCATCCTTGCGGAACCCTCGGTGGGCGAATCCGACTTGCACTTGTCCGGTTTTTTATTCCATTTCAGCGCTATTGCAGCCTTTCTGCATTCCACTGCCAGGCACAAAGCCTCCTCTCAATAGATGCTCAATGCCTTTTATGCCTTTGAAAATACTCAAAGGCGTAAATTTGTATTTACTTAAACTCAAATTATGACGAAATAAATGGTACAGTGAAAAAATTGGAACCCTAGGCCACTGTAGGACTATGTCATAGTGACGCTATAAATCAGATTGTAAGAAATCTTCTGGCTTGTAATTTTGACATGGTTCTAGAGTGGCCTAGGGTTCCAATTGGTAGACTGTACCTAATTTTAACCAACTGTTAAAAGTTTATGATATTCAGATCTTAATTTTTGATTCATTTGGTGTAATAATAAATACGTGGAATTAACGGTTTTTTTGTTAAAATTTGGTCCGTTTCAAGTGACATTTGAAGTAATATTCCTCAATAAAAACTTACTTAAATACATTTAAATGGTATCTATGTACTAATATAAAAGCGGGCGGAGCGGCTGAAAGCGCCGAAATTTTAAAACGTAATAAATATAAGAGCTTGGGCAGAGAGTACTATTTTGTACCATTTGGAGTCGAAACTCTAGGTCCATGGGGTCCCAGCACACGCAGTGAAAAGCAACAGGTAAATATTAAATTATATTTAATAGAAAAACTCACTGGTACGTTTCTGGGTTAAAAAAAGTTTTTTCCTTTTGCAGTCTAACTCTTACCATAATCTTACCCTCCCTTAAAGTGATACATATAGTTGTTCCCCCTGTTAGTGTCAAAACTGGTTACCCAACAAGATCTTATCACCGAACAGCGGCATCTTCCAGACAAATATAAATCGGCCCGAATTATCCTCCATCCATCTTTCCCAAAGAATCAATCAACTTAACGCGGCTACAGATTATTTAATGGACAAGGGAATTTGACAATATATTCCCGGGAATTTTATAGCGTGATTAATGGAAGAAATTATTAATTTGATAATACGGTGATTTGCGTGAAAGTATTTGAAGGACGTTGTCCCGGGAAATTAGAGGGATATTGAGGACAGGATGTTTTCGTAGATTTTCGATAATAATACGGCAGTCGTTCCCACTCATTAGGCATTTAATATTATGTCAAAAACTATATTATATACGTCAAATTAAATTTTAAAACAATAAATATAAGAGCCTGGACAGAGAGTACCTTTTTGTATCAAAGTATCAAAATAAAGACTGGAGATGTAAAAGGCCCCCATAGTAAAAAAAAAATACTAATAGGATTTGGAGGTGTAAAGGCCTCCAAACGTCAAAATATAATATCTTTATGATATAAATACCACAAGTTATCAGACTGTTAATAACAGTCTTAAGATTTAATGCTACAGATTACATAACTAGTATGTATGTTATACGCTAGTAGTACCATCCGAAATATATGCGTTGATTTATTTTTCTTGTGCCGCTAGATACAATTTGGGTCCACAGACCGCGTTGAAAACAATCACCGATCCATTTATTTCCGGAACATTTGTCCCGGCGGCCAAACAGAAACACGTCCCTAGTTTTTATCTGTCCCATAAAATTTCATTAAGACCCAAACCCAATTACATACGTACCCATTACACCCTTTGAAATCCTAATACGCATTTAAATTGAGTGTCCCATACAATGGAGTGAACAAAGGTTACATTAGAGGCGTCTCAGGTAATGCATCGGTTTGCTCCAGGAGGAGAAAGGACCAGATTTAGGGATGTGCTTTGAAAGTGTAATAACCTATTACATATAAAATTTAAATTGTAGAATTTTAATCCGCTTTGTATGAAGGAAGAAGTGATAACCATTTTTGGTCTTCCATATCCTACACGTAGAAAAAAGTTAAGGGAAACTACATTTTTTTACTCATTGATAGAAAACTGTGCTCTTTACAATATTGTAGTATTAACTGCCTTAGCCTATTGTTAGTGCGTTCGTTTGCTTGTCAGACTATAGGTAATCGGACATTCCAAATAATAACAACCTTTTTTGTGTTAAAGTATCAATAGTATATAATTGAATCAAATTGGTGTCTATTTAAGTTTAGTTACTTACTAGTGTTTGACCGAAACATGTTTTTTTGCCAAAACCGAAACCGAAGGCTCGGTATTGATTCTTGTATCAGCCGAAACCAAAACCGAACCTTTGATAAATGTGATTAAAACGGTTAATAAAATGTCAGTGAGCCATTTCTTTTTCAAGTATATGAATAACGAAACATTTCCATGGCCCGATTTCACTTTTCTCAGAAATCTTTGTGCTGAGCTCACCTGACGTCAGTCGAACGCGACCCGAAAGTACAATACTGTAAGTTTCGGCGCGGCCGAAAAGTTCGGCTGGTTTTTGGCCGAAACTGGCTGAAACCGAAACCGAAACCGAAACTTCGGTCAGACACTAGTACTTACACAATATACGTATATACAAAGCATTCAAACAAATCAACCAACAAATAAACAGCATCAGACACTACCCGAAACCCGAAGCTGAACAAAGCAAAAAATCCCAAATAGTGGCAGCCCTACGTAATGAGCATATTATAAGGGGTTCCATTCATGGGAATAAATTAGAGTTCCGCGGACAATAGAACCAACCCACGCCGTAATTATTGTGTCGGGAACATTCGGTTTTTCCGAGATGATTGAACGACCATTGTGAACTATAACGAAACTGTATTTAGTGTTTGCTAGTCGTTTAGACCGAAATCATTTGCACTGACATGATTGTGGTATCTGTAGTTACCAGCGGTCACCCTTATTTTACTTGACAGTATAAGTCAATACAGGACAATATAGGCCGTGATCAGGTAGCCCAGTGGTTAGGGCGTCTGCCGTGAAAGCAGGAGGTCGCTGGTTCGATCCCAGCCCTGCTCACCGGGGGCCTTGGTTACTCTTTCTGTAGTATATGACGTCTCCTTCAATTTATAATTTATATATAGTAGTGTGACTACTAAAAAACGTGAATCGAAATATTTATTAAAAATAATACATGCTTTACTTCATGCTTTACAATTGTATAATAAATGTCATTCAAAAATAGCAATCGTGTGAGGGCTATGATGAATTCTTGTTGATCTAGATTTGCTGTAACGTTCGTAGATTTAATTAAGTTTTGTATTCTTAATTCAATCTGTATTTCTTAAATTGTAGAGATAAAGGTCACACTAGGATGAGACGGGCCGGACGGGACGATCTATCAATTTCTATAGAAATAATCACGTGATAGCTCGGAGCCCTCGGATGTCACGTGACGCTTTCTATAGAAACTGACAGATCATCCGTCCCGTGCTAGTCCGAGTCACCCCTAATCTAAATTAACACAATACGTGTAATCATAATAATATAATTAAGTATCAGAATCATAAACACCGAAAAGCGATTCGTAAATATCAAATGATATTTTACGGCCTCCTAGCCTAGTCGGTAGTGACCCTGCCTACGAAGCAGGAGGTCCCGGGTTCGAATCCTGGTCAGGGCATTTATTTGTGTGTTTATAACAAATATTTGGTCCTGAGTTATGGATGTTTTCTATGTATTTAAGTATTTATATGTATCTATCTATTATATATAGGCTTGTGTTGTGGGTACTACAACACAAGCCTTATTGAGCTTACTGTGGGACTAGGTCGATTTGTGTAAGATTGTCCTATAATATTTATTTATTTATTTCGTACATAAGTTCCAAAAAACTCACTGGTACGAGCCAGCAGGATTTGAAGAGATTCTGATTAAAAGTTGCACGTCATATCGCTCGGCCACCAACGGTTAAATATGAATATACCCTAAAACAAAAAATTCGGCGCAACGATCAAAACGCTGGCCACGATCCTAAGCTGCATAGTTTATTTGTTTAGACACTGTATCACGACAGGAAACATAAAGATAATTTATACGCGCGGCGCTGGCCGTCGGCCGCGGGTAGCCCGTTTTGTAACTTATTCCGCGCTGGCACGGCAGGGGCCAGCGAATGAGAATACGCAATGTGAAATACTTACCCAAAAAATTATACGACGTGCGTGGCAAACAAGCTTTTGGCTCGCCTGATAGAAAGCGATCAACGTGGACGCCTGCAACTACAGGGTCGCCGACCCATTAGAACTTATACACTCCTTTTTTGAAGATCCCCATACTGTAGTCTTTCGGAAAAACCTCGGCAGGGAGCTTCCACAGCCGGAGCTTCCGCGCTTTTATGATTTAGAAGGCAAACGAACAGACGAATATGCTGATAATAGAAACATATTTTATTTATTACTGGTAAAATATTTGATGTTTCTTCACAACCATGTACAGTCACCTGCAATAGTATATGACGCTGTGAAGGCCGCAAAAATATGTGACACAGTCTTGTTTGTACCGCCATAAGAGCGTGTCACATATTTTTGCGGCCTTCACAGCGTCTTATACTATTGCAGGTGACTGTACCACTTATTTTATGGTATAGTTAGGAGGCTAATTCTGACTTTAAAATTTGAAATAGTTTAGTTATCGACCTAGACACGACTTGAACTCTCTCGCTTGCGCGAAAACATGGAAGCAAGATGCCAAAAGCCACTGCGCTGGGCACCTGGGACCTAATCAAGATTATAAAATCTGAATACCTATCACTTACTGTAGTTGCCAATCTAGGTAGTTGCATGAGTAGTATGTTGAGTAGGAATTATCATTGTAAGATTACGGATAACACTTTTAGTCACTATGCGCGACATGTTTTGAACATCTTAGGATGTGCGCGACGACTTGCGTGGGTGGACTGAGCTTCTTCTTGCCGCGCGCAGCGCCCTTGATGATAGGACCGGTTGAGGATGATCCGGTCTTAGTCCTGAAACCACGGGATCGTTCGACTGTAGATCTGGTTCATCCAATGTAAACTTATAATGTTAAGAATGTAACCTTGATAATGGCATATTAATATACTTATATCGGGTTACTCACGTCTATAAAGTCGAAAATAGCTCGACATGTCGCGCCCAGTGTGCGCAGAGCAACCGCCGCAAGCGCTTCTCAATCATGATTATGGGACGCGGACCGTTCCGAAACATGTCGAGCTATTTTCGACTTTAGTGAGTAACCCGATATAAGTATATTAATATGTCTAATACTCACGGGAGTTTTCTATTTAATACAAATAAATAATTGATAATTACATCCTAACATATCCGAATCGCGTCTGACGCGCATAGTGACTAAAAATACGTGAGTTTTATTAATAAATTTATTATAATATTAACATGCCTCACGATAGGTTAAAATCGATATGAATTAATATTTCTTATGAAACAGCCCGCAGTCCTTTAAAATGGTCTAAATATGCTAAGCATCTCACATTTCCTGCCGTTATAAATTCAAATACCGGCAAAATTCTTGAATTTAGTTTAGCGACGTCTGCAATTTTGCTGTATTTTAGGGTGACGTATAATTTTATATTGAAGCTGAACGGAATACAAAGCAAAAAGCGTATATCGGATTTCAAAGAAGCTTGTGTTCTGTATGCGATCAAAAACAGTACGAGGAAGAATAGACTGACTTTAGTTTGTACTGTGTACTTCTGGTACGAGTACCTACATACAGACAGTTGCAGGGAAAATCGACCCCCTACTTATAAACTACGCAGGGGGTCTGTTATCTCGGCAGCTGACCTTAGGTACGGTATCGGTAAGTATAATAAAGAAAGAAAAAATGTTTATTGCCACAATACATGTCAGTACACAATACAGTACATGTCTTCAATATATTGTTTTTCTTTGACCATCATAATATTATTATGTAGATACATATAGGTACATTTATATAGATAACATCTACAATTGAGGAAAATGTGATAAACGCACAAATACATTCCCTGAAGGATTTGAACCCGGGACCTCCTGCTTCATAGACAGAGTCAATGCTGACTAGGCTAGGAGGCCGTTAGGAGTTTAGTTTTGGAGTCCGAATCTCGTCCTTATGCGATTAATTTATCAATCTTTCCTTTTTTTTATAAAAATAATTGGGTATGAACTATCATCTTCCTCCTTCACCTTCCAGATAAAAGTGTATACTTCCATCTCAAAGGCCCGCAACGCATTTGGTGTCCATGGACGATGGCAGTCGCTTACCATCGTACGTGAGATGGAGTCTAAGTTATGTCTAGGTAATTTTATGACGATAACTAAACTATTTCAAATTTTTTAGTCAGTATGCATATTTATTCATGAAAAAAAGAGACTGTTTAGTCAGAAAAATTGGCTAATGTTCATGTATTTCTACCAAAAATATACCAAATAAAAAATATATAACTCAATAATTATAAAACAGCTGGTAGAAAATGGTGGATTATTCAGAAACTAACAACAACATTGAATTATTTTTTTCATTTATTTCGTTTAAATTTAAATGATATTTCAATTTTACAATAAAAAACATGTAAAAACATGTAACATGTAACAATATTTTTACATGTAAAACATGTAAAAATATTGTTGTTACTATGAAAACTTATGGCAAAAAGTTGAGCTAAATCGGCCTCTTAAAAAACATCACGACCAGAACAAGACTCCAGTGTCCGGGATAGCTGATAGAAATTCATAGTTCACCAAATGGTTATAAGCGACCGAATATCATACATAGTTCAGTAGGCGTGGAGCCGACACGCTTCCAAAGCATATGGCGTGGCGTTTAAAAGAGTTTGGTTACAAAGACCCAGGGCCAAAGAAATTTTAAACTTATAGAGTAAACTAGAAAGTACCTATTACAAATTTTTGCGAATCACAAAGTACCTTTTAAATAATGTGCTTCTTCTTAGTCGGTACACTCTTGCCAAAGTGCTCGTGGTCATCATTGTTGTGAATACGATGATCTCGGTAAAACTGCGCCATTCATCGCGGACTGCAGCTAGGCGTTTTTGCGAGAAGCGATCCAAAAAAAATCCAACAAAACAAATTATTATTTTAAAATCTGAATCATGTTCTACGTAGTCTATTTATCTTATAAACTTATTTACGCTTGGCAAATAGACGCTTTGGCCATGTTCCATGCCTTAAAACGAAAATACACTTAAACATAATAGTCAATTGTAAACCTTAACGCGTTAGCATAAGGTCTATCACTAGACACGTGCCTACGTCTTCGTTGATACAAGTGAAAAGGGACTCAAGTGACGCTACAAACGAAAAGCAGATAAGACATTTCGTAACCGATAAATACTAAGATTTCGTAGAAGAACATAAAAGTAAGGAGAATTAACGGCGCTTACGACTTTCTTTTCCAACGTAGTTTAACCATTACGGTCCTCATGAGGAACATATGGGCAGCCACGAACACTTCGAGCCTAGTTTAGGTTTATTGAAGAGATGACATTATACAAGTTTTTGTGATGCCTGCACAATGGATAATCACCACAATGATTATCCCCCTCCTCAGAAATATACGTAAACCAATACTTATTTTTCCCGCCATTAAAATGAAGTTGCAATTGGTCTAAACAACTTTTCATTGTTTGAAATAGTTTCTTTAATGTCAAACCACATGCTCGAAAACTTATTGTTGTCAAACCTTTAGAAGGTCATGCGTGATTAAACTGTCAATTCACTTGAGACACTGCATGCGATTGTATTACTAATTACAATAGCAGACGTCTTTGAATAGTACAAATATAAGTTCATAATATTAAATTGCAACGGTAAACATCACGTATTTTTATCACAATAGGCGTGACATGTTTCGACTACATCGGGCGATCATTGTCGGACAGACAGAGTGGTGTTGTCACCTTCGCGGCTCGGGCATCACTGCCCGAGACCGGCGTAGGTCTCGGGTTAACGGGTCGCGCGCGTCTAAGCAGGCTGATTTGAGCAATCCGGCGTCGTCGTTGCGGGAGTCTGAATTGTCGGATCGTCTGACGGAATCAGCGACAAGCACCCGAACTAACCGTGTCCACTAAATCGTCACCACACAAATTCACGTTCACTCTAGGAAGCACTGGTTTCCAAGCCGGTGGCAGAGTCCAACCTCCGTCGCGGTTGAATATAGGGCGACGTCCGATTTCAATGGCCTCACGGATCTTGCGTGGCACGTAACATTTTTCCCGTACCAACAACTTCACTTTATCGAACCGAATTAAATGCGTCGCGTCCGTACCGCAAGTATGTTCCGCCACCGCCGAATTCCTTACGTTCTGGTTTTCACGCTTCGAATATGCTCTGACAATCTCGTAGACACGCTCCGCCCCGTTTCTACCGCAGTCGTAGGGTTTTTCATACGCACCCGGGTTCCCTAGAGGCTCCTGGCCCTTAGGTCATGTTTGTCCGACGATGACTGTCCGATACAGTCGAAACATGTCACGCCTATTGTGATAAAGATACGTGAGTGTTAACCGTTACAATTTAATGTCGGTATGACTCACAAAATTTTAAATTATAAGTTCATAATATTTTTACAGGCTATTATTACCCGAGACCTATCTACTTACATATACATTTAGACCGAACAGAGTTGGACTTAAAAGTATTTTAACGGCTACAACGACAACCGCAATGGCAATTACGACTTTAAGGCTTCATTCGAAATCTAATAGCATAGCGTTGCTGAAAGTCTCTTACATTATCAATCCCAACAAATGTAAATTTTCTTGAAAATTAAGAGGTAACAATGATCGCAACACCGTGACGATTTCAGAACCTGCATAGGTTAAGATTCAGCTATTTTTATGAAATATTTTGACAAAAACAATAAAATTTCCCGTGATAATTTTTAAGGTAGCGACAATGTCGATAGTAATATAACCTTTATTTTGTTTATTGGGATCACCAAAAGAAGAACAGTTACAGTACACACAATTTGAATGACTTATTGAATTTGTACGCTTATTCAGCTGTATCCAATAGAGTTTCCTTAAACAAATTGGTAAAACAACGATATTTTCTGGGACAATACTTCACTTAAATTATTTCATCAAAAAACGTATTTTATTTTATTCATGCTCTCTAAAAGCTTTTAAGGAATAAAAATAGAAGCAAAACAATTCATCACATCCAATATTTTCTCAAAGCCGAAGATTACGACCCAAATCCTTTAAACATGAGCATGTTAAAGCAAATCTTTAAATAGCGGCAAATTCGACGTTTAAACTTTGCCTAATGCCAACATTCTTTACCGTATGCAAATCCTCTCAATCCACACATACAATTTGAAAATCCGTAACTATATTAAACTCGGGATGAATATTAGGAACTCAGATAACCTGCCTCGCTGGGAGGCGATAGGATTTACATATTTCCGCCCTCGGCGTGGCATTTTAATATCATCTACATTTCATAACATACCTACCCACTTTCTTAGCGTTTTTACTTTCGACGATGGATTCAGTTTTAGATGCGTCACGTAAATTAATTGGCTACGAAAACTGTTTGATATTAATTGTTAGTTACTAGACATAATTAACAGGTCTTAGTACTTAGTAGTAGGCATTCTCATTTTTGCAATTTATTAATGAGTTCATTCATAAACTGCCCATGCAATTTTGAACGCAATAGTACGTTTTAATATTAGAAATTCCTCAAAATATTAGGCAATACTAAAAATATGAATGAAAGACGACATACTGGAACTACCTACCTGAAACATAATTATTATAAATAATATATAATTATTTATTAAAATATCGAGATGACATATACGCAATCACAGAATTAGCAGAAACCTATTTTCATAAAAGCAAACCTGTTAAAATTGAAGCCAAAAACTGGTCCGTCTCTTCCGTCGTATATCCGTAAAAAAACTCACAACTAAAATGGCGTCATTGCATTTGACAGAACGTACTTTCTTAATGTTTAGCTGGTCATATACGTCCGGGCGTCCGCCAAACATCCACCAGACAAATGGGCCGCCCGAACGTATATAGACGGCTATTATTCTAATCACCTGATATACTGGATGTGGGCCATAATAGGAGCAGTAAATTTATTAAATTGAAAAACATTTGCTTAGCGGCTGTTAAAAAACGTGCGTTTTGATTTTTATTACAATTATTTTAGTAAATAAGTCATATCCATCAGAAATGTGTTTACAAATATGAAATCGCAAATATTAGTAAGACATCTGCGTGTGTAGCCAAGATGCCAATCGCTCACGCTTAATAAAGTATCGTAGCTACCTCTCTCTATCACTCTTCCTTATTAGTGTGACAATTACAGTTGCATTTCGTTAGCGACTGAGCGTGAGCGATTGGCATCTTGGCTACGCACCCTGATGTATCTATAATGTTAAGGGCATCTTTGCTCCCAGCGTCATGCAAGTAAAGTTACTCCTAAAGGCAGAAGGAAAAATAATTCAAGATTTTAAGAAAGTTTCTCGGCCGTGTGGGGACGAATTCGTTTTCTTTGCTTTTACTTACTTTATAGTTACGAAGTTCTGAGTTGCCTTTCAGAGGGTTTTGCGACATGGCGGGGAAATCATTTCTGTATTGGATACCTGGCTTATGTAGATAAATAAATAAATAAAATTAATCTTGTGGGACAATCTTACACAAATCAACCTAGTCCCACGGTAAGCGCAATAAGGCTTGTGATGTTATTGATAGATACATATAAATATTTAAATACATAGAAAACACCCATAACTCAGGAATTGTTTCGTGATGAACACACAAATAAATGCCCTAACCAGGATTCGTACCCGGGACCTCCTGCTTCGTAGACAGGGTCACTACCGACCAGGCTAAAAGGCCGCTACTATTGGAAAATCTTGCGTTCAAAGAGATCTTGACACAGTTTTAGCCTTATCACATTTGGGCGATTTGAAAGCGATTTCTTTACAAAACTTGTACGCTGCGAACTCGTGACGTATCTATTCGCCTCCATACAACAACTCGCTCGCAAATCGCAAGTGTAATTATGCCCTTATTGTCACAACTAGGGCCCGTACTTTGCCCGATGACATCAATTTGACGTCCCGCTGCACATAGAATGATCCCAAATAGTTTAATTCTAATTATTAATCATTAGTCGCCAATCATTTGGATCCTGTACAAATTACTTCAAAAGTAATCCGTTTACACGTGGAATATTTAATAAGTAAGCATTTTCGCGAGTAGAGATCCTAAAATAAATGTATTAGGAAGGTAAATTTAATGTTTATCCTACTCGGAGTAACGAGCCCAGGAGAAAAGGTCTCAAAATTTTCAAACGTTTTACGTACTCTCCATTTTGTAATCCCTGTACAAAGTGGTTGAAAAACGGTAACGGGATGGAACAAAAAATACATAGGACTCTTGTTTAGGGTTCCGTAGTCAACAAGGGACCCTTATAGTTTCACCAAGTCTGTCTGTCTGTCCATCCGTCCGCGGATAATCTCAAAGTGTTTCTTTAGGGTACCTCCCGTACACGTAAAGTGGGGGGTGTTTTTGTTTGTTTTAACCCTAGAGAGTGACATATCATTGGAAGATGGTATTGGAAGATCTATCGTGCGAAAATAAATTTGCACACCTTGCCTGCTTAGCTACTTTTACTGCTGACTGTACTACGGAGAAACCAGTTAACTTACAGTGATAACGCCATTTATGATGGTACTACCTTTATCTAATACGTTGCACTGGAGTTACGGTAAAACTTATTAATGTTAAGCGAGCTTAAAACTTGATAGTTATTGAGGTTATATGATATTAATAATAAGTTTTAGCAGAGTGCGCTTACAACTTGTACGCTGAGCTGATATTACGTTAATCGGGGGGTTCATTTTGGGTTTTACGTTGTAGCAAAATCGATCTAGTAAGGCTTGCCAGGATTCCTGGAGGTTTCGTTCGTTCGAGTTTGTTCATTCGTTCGTCTATGGGCATTTTCAGAAAAAAGTGCACCCTTTTAGTGAAAATGTGTCCTCAATTTTCCATACAAAGTTTTTTTGTCAGGTTTGTAACGGCCCATACGAAATGTATGAAAAAATGCGTTACAAAGCTGACAAAAAAAAACGGGATACTCTTTTTCTTTTTTAAAATCAATAGTACTCGTACATATTAAATAATATTTAAAACGGGTCACTCACGTAATTTAGTCGATTTTTGCTCGACATGTTTCGTTCTTTACGAAGAACGTCATCAGGAGCGCCCACTCGCGACAGAGGCAAGTCGTACAGAGAGTAGTCGTAGTCGTAGTCGTAGTCGGGTCGTGAGTGACCCGTTTTAAATATTATTTAATATGTTCGAGTCTCACGAGAGTTTTACAATAGTACTCGTGATTCTGGTTTTAAAAAACCCAAAACTTCCTAGGTTTAAAAAAAAAAGAACATGGTACCCTATTTTTGAAAACGCCTATTGTGATTAAAATACGTGAGTTTAAACCATTGCAATGTCAGCATTACATTTCTTTAAAACAAAGTCATGAGACATATAACCTACATTTTCTTATTTACTCCAACTTCGATTGTAGACCTCCCGCGTAATAAAGAATGAAAAACGCGACCAGACATTTATTATAGACCACTCCTCCGCGCCGTAATCCGAAAAACCACAAATAAACGTCGAGCTAAAAATATAGCTTCCGCGGGCTTTAGTGACGCGAGTAGACAATAGATGGCGCTCACGCCCGAAACTAGCGCAGTCACGGATCTAGGGAAAAGAGTTGGCCCGTCCGTATAAAAGATTTACTATCACAAATAATTGGTTTTTACATGCTTTTGTTTATTTTCCAACCCATTACGCCTCAGTCTGTCGATAGTGTATTCGAGTCTTGGTAAGGGTTTTTCTACAACCCAACACAAGCGTTATGAAGTTTAGATAGAAAGATTCCCGGAGCGTTGGTGGCCCAGCGGGAAAAGCATGCGATTTTTTGAATACAGATGCTGCATGTTAATTGTCTACATAGACTTAGTAAAAAATTTCGTTCTTATTTGCATTTATATAGCATATTGTAATATTATTGCTGCATGTTGCTTGTTTACTTATAACTAGCTTGTAAGTTCTCATTTAAGTGAACATGTATATTTTGTTCTTATGAGAATAAATTCTTTAAACCGAACCGATTTTCAGTCCAAAGATCGCGGGTTTATACCCCGACTCGTACCAATAAGTTAAATGTATGACACTGATGTGTCATCAGTGACTACTCATGCATGAACAAATTATAAATGAATTCTTCTAGCGGACGTAGTGTGGAAACGTCATTATGAATATTTACCATATTGAAAACAACTGTATTTGGGATTTTAGTCATTTAATGTCAACATCTCTATTTTGACATTGCTACATCTTAGAAATATGGTAATTATGATATTTAGCTTTAACAAACAAGATCGCAGCGTCGGAGTACCCATAGAAAATGATTGTCCCAGACTTACCTAACTTTCAAAGCTGTTGGATATTATACAAGTCTTTTTACGTGCAAGACACGTTCCAAACACGAAAAAATATACCTAACTTTATTTAACTGCATCCATATCGTGATTTCCACCCATTTGCCTTATTATGCCTTTGAATATCGTAGGTTTTTAATGTGGTACTTAAACCGATTGGTGGCGTGACGGAGGCTAGTCGGGTTGTCATTCAGAAAAGTGTTACTTGACATTATGATCCATAATAACTGCAGCAAGCCATGTGTATTGCGCACCAAAGCACGCTTAAATGGCTAACAATACCCAATTTGTGTTTTAAGCGATTTTTTACAATAGTAATGTATTGTAAAAAACTGATTAAATACAAATCATTTATTCGTGGTAAATATAAATTACAATTACAGACATCGAAAAGAAAGAACTATTTATTAAAAATATATATTTCAATACTGCATAAAAATAAAAGGTTAAACATACTTCCCCCCCAAGTCCTCCGCAAGGTGGACTGATGACCTGGTGAAGGTCGCAGGAGTCCGCTGGATGCGGGTGGCGCAGGACCGGTCATTGTGGAAATCTTTGGGGGAGGTCTATGTCCAGCAGTGGACGTCTTTCGGCTGAAATGACGATGATGATGATGATGAATCATACTTCAGAAACCGTATACTGAGCCGATTATAGGGTTCTGTATCAAAATGGTATTAAAGGAATCCTTATGGTGCGACTCAGTCTGTCTGTCTGTGACATAGTTAAATATCTCGAGAGCTACCGATTTGAAATATGAAATATTTATAAACAAAGTTAACCCAGACACATTGAGAGAATATTCATTTTCATATATTTTAATTTATTTTTAATGACACGATACTAGGCGACGATATATATATAATAGATAGAGTCATATAAATACTTAAATACATAGAAAACATGTTCGTGATAAACACAAATAAATGCCCTGACCAGGATTCGAACTCGGAACCTCCTACTTCGTAGGGTCACTACCAACTAGACTAGGAGGCCGTTAGACTATAGACTAGGAGGCCGTTAGACTATAGATTTATACAGTATATTTCGAACTCGTGGTAAGTACATTGGTTAAACTCATGCTCTTGAAGCTTATAGCAACACCGCGAAGTTTGTAAAGTTCCGCGAATGCCCAAGTTCGATCAACTTGAGCCGGACTTCGGTCCCCGAACATAAACGTCTGAGAAGAGCTCTCTCGGGTGTTGCGGGGAATTGTCCGAAACCTACATCTTTTTATTATCTTATCTGCAATAGTGTAGGTAACTTAAAAACATTCTTGCTTAACACATTAGCCTCCTGGATCCCCCGGTCCTCACTTGAGGACATAACATTTAAAAAAATCTCCTGTGCAATGTCAAAGCAGCATAACATTTTTGTACACATAAAACGTTTCCGAACGTAACTGTCAACCAAACAAAACAAACACCTAGTCTCAGATGGCCAATCAGCGATCAGTGCAGCTTAGACATCTGACACTACCGGCCACACTATGCCCCGGGGTAAGTAAATCCAAATATATCTCACTGAAAGTCTAATTATATATTTTTGTTTGGTTTTAATTAATAAATATACGATGTATTTCATGTGTTAGTTAGTGGATTTCATCCGTATAATTTAAAAACTTTGACTTTATATAGCTCTGAAGTTTATGTTCTCGTGCGAGTACTAGCGGACTTAAACAAGTAAATTTATGTTCTCGTACGAGTACAGCCGGTCTCAATACTGTAAGTTTTTTTTATTTCACATGAAAGTTAATCATGTTATGTTTCCAATTTTCAGGCTTAAATGACTGTGACCTTAACTTTGATGAATCCGACAGTCATTCTAAAGGCGAAGATGTTTATATTAGAAGTCATCATCTTGAACTTAATGGTTCCGGTTCATCAGAATCTGAAAGTGACGACGAAAATAGCGATATTTTGGAAAATATTCAAAGATTGTCCTCAGAACATATAATATCGGCGGTTCCTAGTCCTCGGAGTCTTATTATTTTATATTATTAAATAAGATGATTATTTAAGGTAAGACAAAAGTCCTAATCAATGTAAGACTGAAGATTTAAGTTACTTTATTTTCTTGTTATTTAAGTTGTATGTAAATAAAATATTGAACTGTATGGTTAATGCATTAATAACTAAACTATAATTATGTTAAGATAAAAATGTCCTAAGAAATGTAAAATCTAAGACGTAACTTATTTAGTAAGGAAAATTGTAACTGTGATTTCTAGTTAGTAGATTACATTAAAGTAATTTGCTTAAAATGCAACTTACATACTATTGTTACATGTATACTCGTAAATTTTTTTTTAATAGCCTATTTTGTGTCCAACTGCTGGGAAAAAACCTCCCCTCTCTTTCTCCACCAAGAAGAATTTATTTTGTTATTGACTTTAATGTGTTAGCTTGTGCTGTTAGTAAACATACGTATTTTTTGTAGGTTTATATCCAAGATCAAGATATAGATTCATAAGATTTCGGTTTATTTGAGAGTGAATTAATATGGTTATGTATAATAAATACCAATAAGTATTTTTTGTATTTTTTATATGCAAGTAAAGTTGATTTTTGTAGTATTTTGTTTGATACTACTGGTACCTCGAGTGAGGACACAGTCCCCATGTACTCGCCTGAGACCATAAGGAAAAATCGAGGGGAAAACACCATGATTTATTTTACTAATTTTCCTACGTTCCTGGTTACTTACTTAATCGATTTTTTCAAAAAAATATCGGTTTTGCCAGAATTGATACCCCCAGGATCCAGGAGGTTAGGACCGAATGGAGAAGAGGGGGGCCTTTGCCTAGCAGTGTGACACCAAAATAGGCTAAAAAACGTGAGAGTCAGAATGGCGGATGTATCTTAACAAATATAAGAAAGTAATATAATAAAATTGAGTACCTAATCGGTACTAAATAGTACCGATTCGTACCTAATATCTATATAAGGTGCTACTTTATTAGTTGCAGATTTTTTTGCAGCTGATAGTACTCGGTTCCTGGAGTAAATTTAAGTATTAAACATTACATCTTTTACGATGTTTTTTTGGAGAAAACGTTAAAACAAATTTGCTACTTAAAAACATCCTGTTAATGTGATCAGTAAATGAGAACTCCTTGAACAGATTCTAGTACCTCTTTTACCTACCAGTTAATTGTAACTGGCCACTTCACGTCGATAAATCACGACCATAATGACATTTAAGACAAACTATTGTTGACATGAGTGATATGGCAGATAGTGTTAAACGTCTTGTCAGTGAAATGCACATGCTGATTCTTTTTAGACGAAATTATAATTAATTATTTTGTTCGGTAAATGAAAACAAAAAAATCATATGCAAAGATTTCATAATTTCTATTTAAAGTTAATTGTTTTAAAGTAGAAGATCACGTGTTAAAATATCTGCAACTAATAAAGTAGCACCTTATATATAGTATGCGTAATCGTGTTAAGACGTCATGCCAGGCGTGTCCAGGTCATCTCGCCATCTATTTTGCCCTGCCTCTGCCTCGACCATCAGACTCATAGGTACCGTTTTTTACTATCAAAACTAGTTCAATGTACTGTCATATAGCATTGGATTTAAGTTCGCGTGACGCAAATCATCGTAACCTGCGGCCAGCAGTTTTATAGGGACGATAAACATGACGCTTCAAGTGCAGCGGCGTCGAACCGGAATATATGACGCGACTCGCTTGTTATTGTTTAGTTATGGCTGTGTTGTTTGTATATCGGCTCACGGTAACTCGCCTTAAAGGGTGAAATAATAAATTGAAAGAGATGTCATATACTACAGAAAAGGTGACCTAGGTCTCCGGTGAGCAGGGCCGTGATCGGGTAGCCCAGTGGTTAGGGCGTCTGCCGCGAAAGCCTGAGGTTGCTGGTTCGATCCCAGCCCTGCTCACCGGGGACCTTGGTCACTTTTTCTGTAGTATATGACATCTCTTACAATTTATAATTTATATATAGTAGTGCCTACTTTAAAACATGAATCAAAACATTTATCATAAATAATAAATGGTTTAATTCATGATTAACAATTGTAAAATGACTACAACTTTTTTCTACTATTTTTGGTTTAGGAATCTAAATATGATATCGTAGCAGAGCTACGGTTAAACTTAGGTGCTACGAATCCGTCTACGCGCTACGCCGTAGCACTTGCAGCATCGTCGTAGCACTAACAATGTAGTTTTATCATCATATAAATTATCTGTTGCAGCAATATTTTATTACCTTATTACTTTGTATAATATAATACATAAAATCTTGAGAGATAATACTAAAGGTCCCGTTAACATGTAAGCCGGGCGAGTGCGTACAAGTTGCCTTCAGATACATCGAAGCATCCAAGGTTTTCATAAATATCTTCACAAACACTTGTTGACTCACACTAGGACGGGACGGGACGGGACGGGACGGGATGATCTATCAGTTTCTATATCGGGACATCCGAGGGCTCCGAGCTATCACGTGATTCTTTCTATAGAAATTGATAGATCGTCCCGTCCCGTCCCGTCCTAGTGTGAGTCATCCTTTATCCCACAACACAAGAAATTGTAAGAAATTATTGTAATTATAAAACTCAGGTCCCTCACGAGACGCAGCGAGTGACATAGTGAGTGTTGTTTGCAACCCGGTTGAAATAAACGTAGGAAATTAAAGTAGGAGATCGCTGGTTTGATCCCAGTTCTGGGCACTGGGGGCCTTGGTCACTATTTCTGTAGTATAAATATGAGATCTATTTCAATTTATAACATATTATTTAAATTTCAAAAGCTCTCCAGTATTATATTTTCTGAAAATTAAAGTCATTTAGTTAAATAAAATATGTACACGTCTAAATACCTTAATTAGATATTTAATCATCAGTCTAGACAGAAAAAGACAATAAATAGCATTCCTATGGGTATTTCTCAACAATGCAGATTATTTATCTGATTATCACGATGTGCTTAGTATAATTCAATCCTCATTTATTTCTCATTTCATAGGTTTCATTTTAAATTAACACATAAAGGATGACTCACACTAGAACGGGACGGGACGGGATGGCGCGGGACGGGAAAATCTGTCAATTTCCATAGAAAGCGTCACGTGACATTCGAGGGCTCGAGCTATCACGTGATTATTTCTACAGAAATTGACAGACTTTCCCGTCCTGCCCCGTCCCGTCCCGTCCCGTGCTAATACGCGTCCTTAATACGCAAAACGAGTACATTCAACTTTTATTTGACTACACAATAATAATATTTAAAACGGGTCACTCACGTAATTTAGTCGATTTTCGCTCGACAGGTTTCGTTCTTTACGAAGAACGTCATCAGGAGCGCCCACTCGCGACAGAGGCAAGTCGTACACTGCGGGCTAATGCCACACAATAATAAGCAAAAGGAGTGCCATTTCATAAATGTTGCCATTCCTTAACGAAAATAGTTGTCCACTGATGAAATACTACGCAAATCAATGAACATCAAACTGGGCATCACATATCAGTAAACATATAAAAAAACACGCTGGAATACGTAGAAAATTGAGATTGAAATAGTGTTTTTTAGGTTCTTTTTTAAGTTATTTAATCGTGTTTTGGTAAGTACAGTCAACCAATTGGAACCCTAGGCCACTCTAGAACCATGTCAAATGACAAGCAGTAAGAGATTTCTTACAATCTGATTTATAGCGTCACTATGACATAGTCCTACTCCTACAGTGGCCCAGGGTTCCAATTGGTTCACTGTACATCTGATCTATAGAGACTTTTGGGCACACAAATGCTCATGAAATTCTATGCTGTATTATTAAACCCGCAAGGGGCCTACATACGAGTATTTAAATATTCTTCAATCATTTGATTAACAACCTACTTATTATAATATTGGTGTATATAAGTTTAGCCGTTTGAGTTGGCAACTCGGCATTAAACAAACTTGTGGAGTCTGAGCAAACAAAGAAACGCCATTACTAAATGAAGCCTGATAATTCACGCTAGGACTCTTTATTTATTTAACCTACTTCGAAAATTCGCGTTCAAAAGTGCATGGGCACTTTATGAATTAATTCATTAAGATACTGCCCATGCAATTTTGAACGATAGTCCAATACGGCGGTATATTATATTTTAACAGCCTCTTAGCCTAGTTGGTAGTGACCCTGCCTCCGAAGCAGGAGGTGCCGGGTTCGAATTCTGATCAGGGCATTTTTGTGTGCATATCACGAAGAGTTGTTCTTGTGGTTATGGATGTTTTCCATGAATGTAGGTATTTATATGTATATATTGTTTATATATATCGTCGTCTTTTACCCACAACACAAGCCTTATTGAGGTTACTGTGGGACCAGGTCGATTTGTATCACATAGTTATTTATTTTTAACCGACTTCGAGAACTCGACAGAAGCGGTTATATGTTCGTCTGTTGGTATTTTTTTATGTATTTTCATTATTATTTATTACATTATAGTGCCTATCTATTTACATTGAGTCACAATAAAAAAAATAACAATTGAAATTTTAAATATTACGATTGTGTAAAATTAAGTAATAGTAGTTTATGCAACAGTGATATAATAAGGTATTAAGAACCAATTATGAGCTGTTGCCTAAGCTAGTTTTTCTACGACAGCTAAAATAGCGAAAAAAGCAAAATCTAGAAAACTGGCTATGGAAGATGTCGTATACCCACTATAGAAATTAAAAGAAAAACAACAGTGCTAACATATTGTATGAAAATCCATAGGAGCAGTGTTCTTATGGAATACCATAGACAACGTTTTAATGCATACTTTATTCATATCGCTGGCAGTCATTTAATTGACAGATAGAAGTGTTGGGGTAGAAAAATAAGCGTAAAGCATCCAATTATAAGGCATAAACATACGAATTCATTATTTTTCCTTCCACCTTGACTTACGGGTAGGTACCTATGCGCTACAATTTCACGGGTCTCTGACTCCAGTCTTGGAATGCCGCAATTCAAGGTGACGTAACTACCCATAACATTTAATCCGAGTGAGGAGTAAGAATAGCCAAAACGATTATACTCCATACAGTCGCGGAACCACATACCTTCCCACATACGTTTTTGTATTTTAGGTTTCCTTCCTTCTACCTAGCTCTCTTGCTCTTTAACAATAAGAATAAATAAACTGCTATTCGTTTTATTACATTTCAACCAAGTTGCAACAAAGACGACCCTCAAAATACGAAGAGAAAAAATATTGAAAAAAGTTCATATTAAATACTCTTATTCGTCATACATTCATTTTTTTAATAAAAAAACTTGGTTCCTCTCCAAATATATTTTGACAAAGCAAGCGCCTTTGGCTACTATACCTACAACCCTGATTTCACACATCCCTGCATCCAAATACTTGGGTTACCTCCTTCTGCCCTTTCGTAATTATAGTTTGAGGGCCATTCTGATTGCCTAGCGCTCAAAATAGTCAAAAGTTGATGCTAGCCACCGTAGGAGTCCTCCCGAGATCGGTAAATACCGTAATACTACGAGTTTACAATTTTTTGTTCAACTTATATATTATAAATTGAAAGAGATGTCATATAGTACAGCAAAAGCGACCAAGGCCCCCGGTGATCAGGGCTGGGATCGAACCACTGACCTCTTGGTTTCGCGGTAGACGCCCTAACCACTGGGCTGCCCAAAAAACATGAATCAAAATATTTATTACATTTAATAAATGATTTAATTCGTGCTTTACGATTGCAACTTTTATGTCTGAAACTAACTACACTGTAAACAATTGTTCATGAACTATTGACTAGTTAGTCTTAATACTTGTACAAGAATAATGTACTAGATATCTTATTAACAGCTAAAGGATGACTTACACTAGAACGGGGCGCGACGGGACGATCTGTCAGTTTCTACCGAAACGTCCAAGCTGACGCTGACGTGACGTTTTCTATAGAAACTGACAGCTCAGCCCGGCTCGTTCTAGTGTGGCTCATCCTTAAAGGTATCCGAAATTAAAGTTAGGGGCCTATGTTGCTACAAAGGCTGGCAAACAAGAACTTTCCGGCCTAGACCGGAAAAGTTATTCCAAAATCTTACCCGCGCATTGGTTATGCATAAGAGTCGATGTTTAACACACCATTATTAATTTATTACATACGATGTTTGGGAACAAAATATTACTAATGACCTGATCCCACCTTCACTCTTCCATCATCGGACGTCCAGGCGCGGGGAGTAAGCATTCCATTTATCTGCACTAAACGTTAGCCTCGTCATTCTTCGGACTGTCAAGGAATATAATGTTTGTATTACTTTTGTATTACCTGACAGGTACGACCTTAGTCGTACTTGTGAAGTTACTTGCGAATAGGTTACTTGTGAAGTGGTGAGCTCCATCTTTGACTTTGTCTTAACTTTCCATTAGGTGTGACTAGAACAGATCGCCGGGCTGTTTATTGTTAAAAATATCGAATATTTCATAGATATAGGATAAAAGAACTGGATACCCAATCAGCCGAAACAAATGACGCTGTAAAAGTCCAGCAGTTGCTAGTCTTTTTCATATAGTCTTGTTTAGAACGTGATGTTTCATTGAATAAAAAACAGCCTATAAACTTTTAAAGTGTATGAATTTGACACTTAATGCTGTCATCGGTAAGTTCTTTTTCGTACGAAACATTTAACGTTTGTATCATTATCAATGCAATTTCGCTAATGTCATTCTGACTTCTTTTTTGATTTTTTTGTTCTGCTTTGAGTGTCTATTTCTTTTAACCCTTTAACCGCTTAGAATTTTTCATTGAGCGTGCTCGTGTCGCCGCGTCACCCGAAATTACACGGATTTGTCTTATTTATCAGACTTCGGCGAAATGAGCGGTTAAAAGAGTAATAAGTCAATGGAATATTTAGATTTACACACCGAATACCCAAGCTTCAAGTGTTATGGCCAACTACATTGACACTAAAGAGTCCTAGATCTAGTACCGAGGTCACATGATACTAGTTCGTACAACAACTTGACTCGCTTTCGCAATAAAACGCACGACCAGCAATAGCCTCTCAATTTGGCGTACAAAATATTGGATTTAGTTCTGGCCTATGTTATTTCCATGCCACTTGCTTCGAAAGGCTGAGTCCGCAGGGCATTTTATTACGACACCGTTTTACAGCGATTTCTCTATTTACGACTCGATTGGGTTCCGTGGGCGTGATAATCTGAAACGTCGGTGGTACGATAATCTTAATTTTATACGCGTTGGAGATTTATATTGAGAAAATCGTAAAATACTGGGTTTTTCGACATAATACGGTGGATGTTTTTGGCGGATTCCGAAAACTTTGATGTATACACAAAAACCTATAAATAACCTATAACGCAATGTGGAAAGACCTCCAACAAGATTGACAATATTTTAGGGTAACAGCAGACGTCTTTCAGCTGCCATAATGATGTTGATAACAAAACAAAAATCATTGAAAATTAAAACCAAGTTTTTTCAATATACAAAGCATCATTGTCAATTGGGTGATAACAAAATTAATGTACACATTAGATTTTAGGTACCTTTTCACAAAACTCGCTTTCATCACCTCAAGACTTGTCATCAGTATAATGTCCGTCATCCGGACATCAGCGTAATCGCCGTCCGGAAAAACCGGACCCTTTCAAGCCTTCTACTGTCCGGGCTAATGGCAGTATTTACCAAAATTGTAAGGGGACATAAAAATACGGTTTTATTACATAATTAATTTTAATGATATGATCATGAGACCCTGGTGACACATTATGCCCGTAATTTTTGTAGGAATTACGGGGCCGTTTTTGTTTCTCAAGCTTTTGTTTTTTGCTGCGTTACGTAAAATGCAAGGAGCACTAAGGCTGGATTTGACCAAACTTTTTAACCAAGAGTAACGCTTACTCTTGGATACTAATGTCAAAATCCCATAGTAATTTGACGTTACTATCTGAGAGTAAGCGTTATTCTCGGAATAAAAATTTGGTAAAACGCAGCCTGTCTCCTAGCTTTATAAGACGTCTTTTAACACAGAAATCACCGATTTATCCCATTTTTCAAAACTTACCTACGTACCTATACCGTACCTACCTTTAGAATATTCTTTGGCATTTACCAAATGCTTTTCAGTGAAGGAAAACCTGTACAGATTCGCGAATAGGTACATTCAAAGGTGTATTAAATTCCGTAACCGTCACGCGTTGGCTATATCTCAATCAAAGGAATGCGACATAAATTAACGAATAAAGGATGAGTCACACCAGTCCGATCCGATCCGATCGGATACGGGACGATCTGTCAGTTTCTATACAAAACATCCTGTGACCTCCGAGGGCTCAGAGCCCTCAGAGCCAGAGACCGGTATCGGATCGGACTGGTATGAGTCATACTTAAAGGCATGTTTTTTTTGTCTCCGTCGAAGTGTTTGGTTTTTAAATCTTGCTAAGTACAAAGAAGAGAGAAGCAGTCATCATTTAATCTTCTGATCATTAACCCTCCTTGCCGTGTTCGGGCAATAGCGACTCAATCAACAGTTATTGTCCGGATAAACGGATTAATGGAATGCTCTGATGTGGCTCGCGAAACCAAATTTCGTCTTGAAGATGAGGTCACACGTTAACGAGATAAATCCTCAGTTGTTGGACCAATTACATAATTCCATATGGTGACAGATACGAAATATTGTAACTTTATTTGGGCATATTTTTATTGTTTTGTCGTTTTTTTTTTCTAGTCAGATTTGTATGAAATTTGGTGGGTAGGTAGAGTTCCTTATTCTACGCTAGATAGATACGAAATCCCAAAATGTGACTATAATTTAGTACAAATTTTCCTAAATTTGGGACATACTGGGAAATAGGGTTTATCTTAAAGAGAATAAGGAACTCTTCCTGCCTACCAAATTTTATTAAAATCTGACGCGAAAAAAAACGACAACAAAATAAAACTCCGCCCATTTACCGAATGACCATGTCACGAGGTTATATTTGCATTCTTTGAATTTGAAAAAATTACACCAGAACTAATAACTTTAGCTACCAAGCAAAACGCCTTTAATTCCGCGGCAAAACTTGTCAACGCCCAACTTCCTAATTCCAATCGGAATAATTTCAAACGTAGACATTTTTTCTAATCAGTAAGCTCCGGGGGCTTGACTGATTTACTTTTAATCTTTCGGTACAAGATTATAAAATTCAATTTTGGGTTACAGCATCATGGCAAGATGACGGCGTTTTCAATAAAGTACTGGTTCTAGAAAATGTAGTAGAAAATTATGCAAAATGCTTCTGGAAAAATATATACTGCGGATACATTTTGTTTTAATAAACGGGAATAGATTTACGATATACGGATTTTTAATGATGTTTTTTTCCTATTTTGTTGCCGGAACGCAGTGATGTCTTAGGAGAAAGTAGGGGTACTTATCGTATTCTTTGACGATGTCGTGAGTTATATTTAAACAATATTCATAGAATTTGATAGTAACGAGTTTGTCTGAAATATCAGATACATACATTTTTTTAGCAAAAACGTTTACCGAGCCATACGAAATTATTCAGGAAGAAAGGAATAGTGGGTGGTGGGGCTGGTATTCCAGAGTCGCGGATTCGAATCCCGCCCGAGCTCATGAATGTTTCCACTTTTTTCTTTGTAATATATATTGAAACTTTCTATAGAAATAAAAAACCCATTAGATATTTGCATTTACACAAAAAAGCTATCAACTATTGTATATTGGATTAGTTACCAAAGCGGGTTCCAAGCTCGCTGAGGTGTGGCATAATTTCATCATACAGTCGTGATTTTACCTTTTCCATAATAAAAATATATATTGAATTGCTACCTATTGTAAGTATCGTTCGGAGTCTTTCTCCGGGACCAGGGGGGCAATGTCGCCCTTGAAACGTCGGAGATTTGTTGATTCATCGTTAGGGATGATGATCATTAGGACAAAAGAGTTAAGGCAAGTGATTTTAGGACAAACGATATTAGGAATGTCGAGGGAGACCAATTTTTCAGTTTAATTTATTTTCCAAAACGTATTTATCAATCACAAAATATCCATAATATCATTGTATCCGTAACTACATAAAATGGAACATTTAATTGTATCATCGACCGTTATTAGCAAACGCTGTAAACCGCTTAGCAATGGTACTAAGGTTTCCATTTAATTGCATTACCAGTTACCACCCGAATTAATTACATGCAATATCACTACTGTAAATCGTATTAACATCGGTACTCACTGATATTTAGTGTCGGAACTAACGAGACAAGCATATGGTATGTTATACAGTCACTTCTATTAAATATCTTTACACTCGGAACTTATTACAGGAGAACGGTCAAAATTTAATACAGATGCATTTATATAATTTATGAAACCGACTGTACAATCACAAGCCGGTATACACAAAACGCGTTTTCAGTAGTTAAGACTAGATTTGCATTTATATATATATTTTATAACATTTTTTTTCAGGAGTTTTCTAGAAAACATTGTGACAGAGTGGTATTTTTCAGCGAACACAGCCTTCCGATTGACCGCTCTGTCACGATGTAGGTGAATTTACAGTCACTAACCGTCCTTAGATTGATTTCACCGTGTATAAATAGGCCTGGAGAAGAGATATTTATTTACCTATCATAGAAAAAACAAATACAAACTATTTTGAACACTAGCCAAAAACAATAGACGCTCGCCCCCCTCTTCCCCGCACACGAAATACCCGAAATATTAAATAATATTTAAAACGGGTCAATATTACGTGAGTGACCCGTTTTAAATATTATTTAATATGTTCGAGTTTCACGAGAGTTTTATAGTTAAAACTAGTAGGGTTACCTACGATCAGAAATATTATATAATACTGGCGACGGCGTGCACCGATGGGCGCGGGATGTGAGGCAGCCCGTGAGTCGGAACCGACACAAGACAAAAGACGATCTATTCGAGTTTACACGGAGGGTAGGAGAGTAACAAACTAATATTCCATATTTTAATTTTAAAATCACTGCACAAAAACGAAGACTACAAGTTAAAGGATAACTCTCGCTAGAACGGGACGGGACGAGACGTGTCAATCTCTTTGGAGTCACGTGTTATAGTCTGACATCTGTTCTAATTCGTGCATAGTCAGAGAGGCATACTGTATTTTCATTATGCTTGTATTGCCACTCCTAAAACAAAGGGAGGCATATAGATTATTTGGAATCTACTGTCAGACTATAGATCGGAGATCACGTCACACCCCCGTACAGTGTGATATACATGACGATAATGACCCACATTGGATAGGCAAGAAACTCAGAAGGACTTATTTTTCCTGTATTGTACACAATTATACGAGGAGATTATCTAAGTATACAATTGTATACTCATAGGTATTAATCCAGGTATTATCTCCTACCTGATTATGTCTTTTCGTACATATTTGTGAAATACAGTGAATACTTGTGTTGAGGTTGAAAAAACGCCATTCAGACGCGCACAAAGCGGCAGCATGAATGGCGCGCGCTGGAGATTCAAAAATGGAATTGTGGAACGGAACGGACGTATTTTGGCGGCACTGGGCTTTTTGTGCGACACAATACCTTACAATTTGTATAGGACTTATTTCAGTTTATTGCACAAAGCCCCTATATTATTCGGAAATATGTGGAAGCCTCGATGTTTTCAACTAATTTGGCACAGTCTCTTTTTGTTCTGGCTCTTTTGTAATCAAGGTAATAAGTATTATGTGTAAAGATAAACTACAGTAGCAAAAAAAGTATTTTCCTAGTCTTTTCGTACATATTTGTGAAATACAGTGGGTACTTCGTGAACACACGTGTGTATTGAGGTTGAAAGGACGCCATTCAGACGCACACAAAGCGGCAGCATGAATGGCGCGCGCTGGAGATTCAAAAATGGAATTGTGGAACGGAACGGACGTATTTTGGCGGCACCGGGCGTTTTGTGCGACACAATACCTTACAATTTGTATAGAACTTATTACAGTTTATTGTACAAAGCCTCTATACTGCTGTGAAATATGTGTGGAAGCTCAATGTTTTTAATTAATTTGGCGCAGTCTCTTATTGTTCTGGCTCTTTTGTAATCAAGGTGAAAAATAAACTTAAGTAATAAACTTATCTCTTATTAGTATTTTGACACATTTGTGTTGTACTAATAAGTGTGTAGACAGTAGCGCCATTTAAATTAACAGTCATAAAACATGATTAAGCCAAAATACCAGGCGAGAATAGATTTCGATCGATTGTGAACCTCCTTTTGTTTTGACATCGGTTAAAAATAAAAATATCAACGTTCAGTTACTTAAATGTCTCCAAAACCTCACAAAAATAATAATGCGATTTTCGTACTAAGTTCATAGTAACAATGAATCGTTTTGAGGTTTCATAAAAAATAAGTAACTGATTCGACTAGCTTACTCTATTAAGGCCACTTGCACCGGCCAGGATTATCCAACTATCCCGGTAACCCGGGGTAAGCTGTCGAAATCTGTACTAAACTTCTCCGGGTTGGGTAACTAACCCCGGATGATACAAGTGCCTGAGAATGACGTCAAATTCCAAATGATATCAAACAGATATCAAGCTGTAATAATGCTTAGCAAACTTTATACATATAATTGTAACATGTATAAAGTTTGCTCAATATAATTTGGTCCCGAAAACACCAGCAATCGGCTTGATTACCTAGTCTTAAGCCTCATATCAGCGAAGAATGTGTACTTAAACTCGGTAAACGCCAGTTAATCCGCTCTAATTTCCATATTTCAACAATTAAGAAGCGTATCCATTATTATTAATCCATAATTACGATTCTCCGGTGCCACGCTTTGTTTGCATTCCATGTTCCTTGTTTATCGACAATATTAGCTGGTATCGGCGCCCCGATATATCGCGTCGGCGCAGCATTAAGATATGCAAATGTTATTAGGAGACTACGCTGGTTATCTTTTAACTTGTATTGTGATAGCGATTCCCTTTATACTCGCTTTTGTATCCGATGTCGCGATACCGGCACAAAGAGAGCTAATTGAGTTTGATTGTTGTTTTATCCCCGTTTAAACTTACGGTGACAGCATTACATTTAATTATGTCTTGACTCTACTCAAAGATCTCATTAGTGCGCACATTTGGGGCGCGAAAGGTAATCAAACTTTAGATTATTTTATTTATTCACGTCAATATCTTGGTGACGGACGTTGAATATTAAGAAGTGATTTAGATTCCCGATCGAGATGCGCTCGACATCGTCAAAGAAGCTGGCCCGAATCAGATTAGATATGCTAATCTGGCATACGCATCCGCGCCCGGCATCCGAGTTGATATCTACGTGAATTATGTAAATGCTGGCACCTAAACTAAATTATTTTCTGCTAGAATCGAGTCTTAGTAAGACTGTTTATTATTTAAGAAACTAAACCTGCGCTTACAAGTTAATTTATAGTAAGCTTTAAGGCCAAGAAAAACCAAATAAGTCAGTCACGCAAAATACCGAATGTTACATCGTTGTAAAGGATGTTGAGGGGATTACTTAATACGATTTTTTCTACTCCAGCACTTCTATCTGTCAATTAGATGACTGACATATTAAAAGTATAACTTTTTCTATGGTATTCCATAAGAACACTGCTCCTATGGATTTTCATACAATATATTAAGCACTGCTCTTTTTTTTTAATTTCTTGAGTGGGCATACGACATCTTCCACATTCTGCCGCCTTTCTAGATTTAGCTTTTTTTGCTATTTTAGCTGTCGTAGAAAAACTAGCGTATGCAGCAATTCATAATTGGTTCGTAAACCGCATGTCATTGGACTTTCAGGACTATGTAAACAAACGGCGTCACTTTGATTTATCACTGTTACTCCTTGAAGTTTCACTCCACCTCATCAAAAGCCATTGAAAACATACACTATTAAAATAGCCTTTGTCGTAAAAAACAAAAAATATAGGAAAAATTACTTAATCTTGGAAATTTCATTGAAAATTCAATATGATTTAAAAATTACGTTATTTCGACAAAATGCAATGACGTTTTTGTTTCTTTTATATTCTACGTTTGTCTATGACGTTTAGGGATGTGACTAAAGTTAGTGACATTGTAATGCCGGTACTCACGGTATCTACCTGATATAGGCATTGTGTACACTACACGGTAAGTAAATGAGCAAAGGATCGTAGCGTAATAATATACTTAAAATTAAATAAATACCTAAATTCAGATGCGGATGCATGCACTGGAAGAAATGCGTGGATCATGTAATAGGAGAAGAGCATAAAATGAAAAATTTAGACGGCATCATCGATAGGGTATACCGATGATGTAACGCCACCTTTTATAATTAATACTGATGACTCTAGTACAACTTCAAGCACCGGTTTTTCAGAAGATTTAACCAATTAAAAATATGAAGATGAGAATAAAGATGTGTTTTACTTTCGGTATTTTAGTAATCGATTTATTTTGACTTAAAATAGCACTTCCCCATCACTAGTAAATTCATCATTCAAAGACAATTTCAATATGGCGGTTTGTTTACACAGTCCTGAAAGTCCAATGACGGTTTCTTTAAAACTATATATTATATCACTTTTGCATAAACTACTATTAAGCTAACATGGTAATTTACAACAATTATTTTTAATAACTTACCTGTACTGCAAACTTTGCTCTAAAATAGTCCCCAACTTTTAAAATCTCAAGGGTCACCGGGGTTAGTGTTTTGTATGGAATTAGTGGTAAACTTAGGTTGGTGCAAGTATTAGGCCTAATTAAACTATAAACTTATCACAGAACATTACACCCTTGCTTGGAATTGCAAGTTATTTTATATATAAAATAATAAAACGTATCAATGGAGCAATGTTACCCGATCATTGTGTGTCGGATTATTGTGTTGAAGTTGTGTAACTTTGCTTCTAAATTCAATTTCACCCCTTTTCAGTATATTTGCTCCCTGCCAGAATGAATGACAACCCGACGAGAAAGTTATAATTGCCTATATAAATAATGACAGAAGACACGTGTTTGCTTTAGGCATAATCAAGATAATTTACCATTATGTCCCTATATATATAAATATATACTAACATGAGACTATATAATAACATAAGATCCCTATATATAAAGGGATCTCATTTATTGTCACTGTGAGAAGGTACAAAATGGTACATTGCAATAAGTGAATTTCCTTTGCCGTGAGGTATTACAAGGCAAGTTAAATGTATTTGGACGTAAACAGAGTATTATTTCTGTCAATTACACAATAAAATTAATAACGAAAATAATGTTACTTTGCTATTCCGCCAAACGTGCTAGTCAATCAGTGCCAACCCGTTATTTAATGTTAATACCCTCCCGCCGCAAAAACAATTATTCAAATATTATAAATAATTATAAGATTCAAATAAATACAACAAACCACCACCAATAAAACAAAACTTGACACGTGTTTCGCCTTTCTACGAGCCATCCTCAGGAGATGCAGATGTTGTCGTACTGGCGTCCGACAAGTGACGTTTGAAGCACGTTTGGCGGAATAGCAGATTAATTAACATTATTTTCGTTATTGATATGGAATTCCGCAAAGTAAAGCCTTATTCATTTAATTAATTACCGGGTTCGAATCCTGGTCAGGGCATTTATTTGTGTATTCCCGAGTTATGGATGTTTCTATGTATTTTTATGTATATATCTATTATATCATATATGTATCGTCGTCTAGTACCCACAACACAAGCCTTATTGAGCTTACCGTTGGACTAGGTTGATTTGTGTAAGATTGTCCCGCAATATTTATTTTTATATTACCTATATTTAGTTACACAAATTTATTGGGTACTCTCTAGTCCGATTAAATTTCTACTATGATTACTTAATATCCGATCCTGTCTTTGTACTTAGTAAATATATGGGTAGTGTAAATAAAACACACGGCTCCTTTTATTTATTTTATTAGTAAGAATGCATATTGCATAGCTTATGACCTAAAGTAACACCACTGACGTTTGCAATATTATCCAGGCAATATTTCCAGATCAAAACGAAATATCCCACATGAGAAATAAACACTAAAATACAGAGTGCCCGAGTAGGTCAATGTGGTATGGTACGATGAACGGAAGTCCTATCACAAATAACTATATTCTAATAAAAATAGGCGAGTGGAAACATCCCTAGTTTATATAATGTACGTTAATAATTATGCTATGGTTGGTATACCTATTTAATAATTATTAATAATTGAGTCGTTAGCGTGAATGGGGCTAAATCCGGTTCGCTTTCAGCGCCACCTATCGTTGTCCTCAGGAACTACAACGGCTGCAAGTTTCATACCAAGCAACATACACAAACAACGAAACTTCCGCCACTAGATGGCGGCAACAGCGACCAGACGATTTAGACCGTGTCCACACTAACCAAAATGCGTTCAAGTCGAGTGAGTATATCGCTTCTTAATTTACGCGTTTTCAAGAAAAACGAATACGCAAAATGGATTTAGGATTTAAAAATTCAATGTTTCTCAACCTTAAATACTTCATTTGCTATTACGGGATTACTATCATGAGGTATTTTAGGTCGATGAGAACATTTCTCGTTAAATATTTCGCCTCCGCTTTTGAACTTACAATACGAAATATTTGAACTCGTGTTCCATTCTAAATCCGAACACGCTCTAAAATATCCAACAGTGGCCAAGTACTGGTGGATATTGAAATGGCGTTCAGACAAAAAAAGTAAAACAAATGTAAAAGGAACATTTAATTAATACTTGGTGGTCGAAAACTGTTACGAACGACTTTATGTTCTTAATTTTTAAAAAGCTTTTTTAACACGCAGGCATGGGGTATCCACTCACATGCTCTCAAAAACAGTAGTTGAATACTATATTAAGGCCAACGAAAATAAAACACGATTATCTAAAGATCTTTGGAATCTGAATCGCTTTAAGGAAAAAGCTAGTGCTTTTATACACGCACATATAATCAAGAACGCTAAAGAAGTTGTAAACAGTTCCAAAGGACCACTAAATATTAAATGTCGTCCCAAATAAACATTCCCGTACTAGAACACAGAAGTTAATACCCCGTTGCCCGAGACAAGGAAACAACGGAATACCAATACCGTGTTCCGAATACTGGACGCGCGATTGACAATATCCCTCTATAAAACTGCGAAGGCTTGAAATGTCGTCCTGAGGGACAGTCTAAAAGACCTCGTAGTTCATGGAAATATCGCGAAACTTGACGCCCAGTTTCGGGTAAACGATCGTAGTTCAACCGTTCGATTTGATGTTTAGCTTTGAGTACTTGCCTTCAAACGTATGAACCACGGGCGCGAACTAATATACCATCTAAACGAGCATGGATACAAGAGAAATCTAGAAATTTCTCACTGCCGTGTGACCTTGTATCCAAGATAGTTTAGACTTCTCTCTGAATTTTTGTCAAATCTAAACTCACTTTGCTGCTAACGCTTCTCGAAAGTCCATGATTTTAGAAGCGATTTGCTCATTCGGTTTAAACGTTAACATTTAGCGTGCTGTAACACTATGGCACAATTACCATTGAACTTACCTAATCTTACATCTATTGCATTATATATTGTTAATTTTTATATCTCGACTATACCGTGAGCTATGAGATGTATATCTATCACACAATTAATATGAATGTTTGGCTATATCCCGTGATGTGTACTTAAAACTAAAGTCGTGTCGAAGTACTTTGGAAATATAAGTGCTTATCGATTTTATAATTTAAATTGGACTATTTCTAAATAATTCATTTATTCGAGCGTAGTCTGAAGACGATAATGGAATGTTGATCCTCAAAAGAGGACATCAACTTTCCTCAATCTTCAATCCACACTCTAGGGTAGACTTACTTTGCTAGAATCTGAATATGGCGTCAGTGGAATCCAACACGACTAACAATAACTGTAGCCTTCCAGAGTACCTTCAAATATAACCATGTTGATTTTTATATTGAAATCCTTTGCAAAGTTGCAATTTTGCAAGTTAAATTCATCAACCTCGCCAGTTTGTGCCTATTCATTGGGTCTGTCTAAGATAACATTTAGAACATAACATTTATCGTTAGTCCTATTCTAATTCTCGAGAGATTTTGTGCTCCGTTCCGATACTTTACCATTCAAAATTGATAAATCATACTAAATTATATGCAAACAAATTGTATTGACCAAAGTGTTGCATACATTCATGGTATCGTTATTGTATGTTAAATGGACCAGTTTGTAGATGTTGTTAAACCATACAAAAAGGATACGCTGAATGTGAATGCAATATAAAAAAATCCTTCAATCATACTTTCATTTACAAATAGCGAAAATTTTAAGAAGACGGAGATTTGCAACCATTTCGACCTTTTTCTTTTTCTTTTGCTTCCTTAAACCTTCTTCTTGTTAAGAGCTAGTCAACAAGCCTCATACAATGCCCATACTTACGTGTACGGACACCATCATATATATCGAATTGGCCAGATATCTGACTCACAAATATCTGAACAAACAGTCTAATGCTTTGACATTACAGGTGTAATCAAATATTTGTGACCAGCTTGGATCTGATGGAGACTGCAGTTCAGTTTCTGGTGAAGATGACGAAAAGTAGACGTGTGATTCGACGCTAAGATGTTAGTCAAGTCAAGTTTAGGAATCACATGTCTGTTTTCCCACAGCAACTGACAGAAACTGACAACTTTGTGCATTGAACATTGGTGGATTGAAAAACTGGCATTAACGGAATGCCAGCTTTTCCAATCCACCAATCCACCATCACTGGAAAAGCTGTGGCATTTTGTTAACCAAGTATTTGGTGTTTGGTGAACACCTTTTCTTATTCCATTGTCGATGGATCACCGATTTAGTCAACACTCTAAAAATGGATCTATATCGGAATCCCTAAAGATTTTTATCCTATTTTTGCTTTCCCTAATACTGTTTGACATAATGATCATTTGTCCTAAACTCATATGTCCTAATATTGTTTTCCCTAACATCGTTTAACCTAACAGCGATTCGGTTATGACTACTTATCGTGAAGTCGTTTTTGGGCAATAATTCGATTATGGTAAATCATCGTTAGGACAGTTGATCGTTAGGGATTATGATCATTACGACAAAAACCAACCAAGACCTGAATTCTTTAGGATGTTATGATTGAATACTGACTTTTTTACATATTACCCTTTGCAGAAGTGAACCAGAAATGTTATATTTTCCTAATACTTTGTTATCTCCGTCTAACACAAATCTAACACATCAACAATCTAAAACACATTTAAAAATATATATATATTTTTAACACAAATAGATTAGTTTTATTACGTTTCATTTAAAACACAAAATAAATTTTCACTCAATTCTCCTGCTTTTCCTAATCCTAACTCAAATCCAAATCTCTTTCTCACCAAGACAAAACAGGTGCTACATACAATACCAAAGACCCCTTTTATGTGTGCGAATTTCCATTATGTTTCACAGGATGATAGCTGGTTTAGAAATGGGAATGAGAAGCAAACCAGCACCATCCTTGACTGACAATACCTATCTTATCTTTTGATTACTCTTCTGTATTCTGGAATGTGTGATTATGGATACAGCCTTAAAGACTAGCTGTGTGAGAATATGTTTATCTTCTGTTAGTAGTCCCAATAGCAAGTCCCTTAAAGCTAAGTTGAGAATCACATGTCAGTGGCGTTGCTTAAAACATCCGTGCAAGCTTATGGTTACTTGCTATTTAAGACTTGATTTAAGATTTTTAAAGCTTGTCACAATCAAATTCGCTTTTGACTTAACTGTATTTTCTATTTGGTGTGCTTCACCGAGTACAAAACTTGCCGCTTCTGGCTGAAATGTCAGCTTGCCACTGACATCTGTAACTATCTCTATTTAGTTAGTCGACTCAACTTATAGTATCCTCGTGTTCTGTGGCTGTAGTGTGGTTATGTGAAGTCCTGTGGGAGCCCTTGACGCCGCGGGCCCGCTTAGTTGCCCTTCTCGTTTTCGATGACGTCGTTGAGGTTCTCGATTTCAATCTCGTGGATGTGGCGGCCGGAGAACTGGATGTAGTCGGCGCGCGGCTCCACGGAGCGTTTGCGGACTGGAATTGGTACATTCAGAGTAGGTTACAATGTGAAATTGGGATAATTAGTGTGTGTAACATCTCACAGAAAGGAGATATCAATATCACAGAAAGAAGACATACTAGTAAGATTTAGAACGAGTCACAAAACAGGAAGGGCAAAGCTTCGAGGGTGAGGACCAGAAGAGTATTGTTGCCGTCTACCTAACTTTACCTTACTGAAGCTTTTGATTGTGTACATCACCAAACTCTACAAATTATCAAAGTAAGATAATAAACAACCTGCACTAAAAGATATAATTTAATCATGTCTGTCGGAGAGAAACTCTAAGATTGTGTAAAAAGGAGCCGTTTTATTAATAAAGTAGTACGGATAGGAGTACCTCAAGGAAATATTTTAGGTCCATTTTTGTTCCTCGCATTAGTCATGGATTTGATTTCTGCACCACTTCGTATTAGTCACATTAACAAAAAATATCAAAGCCGCATGGGACCTCATACTCCTTCATTGGTCCAGAAAATTCCTTTACTGTACATTAATGACTAATGACAATAATTGGTAAAGCGGAGATCAGAGGGCGAGTGAGGTGAACCACGATACGTACTGACAGTGTCGGAGCGCTGCAGACGGTAGACGGGAAAGTAGTACGGGTAAGAGTACCTCAAGGTAATATTTTAGGTCCATTTTTGTTCCTCGCATTAGTCAAGGATTTGATTTCTGTACCACTTCGAATTGGTCACATTGACAAAAAATATCAAAGCCGCAAGGGACCTCATACCCAGTTGGCCCAGAAATCAAATTCCTTCACTGTACTTCAATGAGTAATGACAATAATTGGTAAAGCGGAGATCAGAGGGCGAGTGAGAACCGCGATACGTACTGACAGTGTCGGAGCGCTGCAGACGGTAGACGGGCTTGTCGCGGCACAGGTCGGGCAGCAGGCGCGCGGGCCGCGCCGGCAGCGCGGGCAGCAGCGCGCGCAGCGTGGAGCGCACGCGGGTCACGTCGAACTCTTCGCCCTGCTGGATGCTCAGCACGAAGGCCTCGGGGGCCAGCACCAGTTGCGGGTTCATTTCCATCGCGAAGCAGCGGTCGGCGTCCACTATGCCTGAAAAACGTTACCTTTTTATAGTCCCTGGTATTTCAAAGTTTTTTCATCAAATACGACGCTAGGAATGACTGAGTCCAACTGAAGGCCTAGTATAAAAGTTGTACGACACTTACTTCTCGATCGCATTAGCGTATCGAGAGTTCAAATTGTAGTAGTAGTAGTAGTAGTAGTAGTAAGCACTTTATTGTACACAAAATAAATCACAAAACAACTGAAAAGAATTGAATTGAATTGAAGAATTGTGTTTGCCGTTTATTTAAATCATCCGGCAACTTTCATATTTTGACCCCTCGATACGCTAACGCGGTCGAGAAGTAAATGTCGTACAATTTTTATACTAGGCCTTCTGTAAAGTTTTGTCTTATAAGAGAGCGAGCCAGTTTTGATATTTTCTTGATTAGCGTTCTCTTCTTAGGCGTAAGCTCTTGAAAGAGCTGTCGTGATCACCCGTGCGATTTGGCGGTGGCACGTTGCACAATTCTTCTCCAATTCCCCCTAGCCTGAGCTTTGTGGGCATTTATGGATGGGGCCATTTGAAATTAGCGTCAATAGCGGGATTAGCGTTATACCGCGTGTTAAGTTGACACCGTCCTCAGGATTATCGTCGGGTGCGAACACCATGTCGGAGGTCAGGGGAAGATGAAAACGGAGAGGCATCATGCTGTAGTCGGGAAGCTCTCAAAACTACGATAAACTTAAAGCAGCTGGTAAGTACCAGTATGGAGCTGGCCTGCCTCCCATTACCGTAGACCGTGGTCTTCTCCACCAGGTTTCCGATGCTCAGGTCCTTGCGGAGGAAGTTGACGATGTCTTCAGGGGCGTCGGGAGCTAACACCTGCACGTGCAAGCCAGGGTCGGGAGAACATGACTAGCGGCTAGGCACTATGCGGTACTTCAAACCCCCAAACACTAACAATAACTTGAGTAACTTACCAGTAATGTTAGTCCCAAAGTCATGGATGAAGCTGGTCTGCCTCCCATTATCGTAGACCGTGATCTTCTCCACCAGGTCTCCGATATCCAGTTCCTCGCGGAGGACGTTGACGAAGTCTTCAGGGGCGTCGCCAGTTGCAAAAACCTGCACGTCAGGATCGGAGGAGGAAATCCACTGGATGGGCACCATGCGGTAGTTCGGCTCGATCAGAGCTGACTCCTGCAACTGTTTAGTTATGCCTTTAAACATAGCACTTTAGAGTCAATTATAAATGAAATGGCTTAAACTAATTATGTCCAATTTTGGTAGGGTTGTAAAACCTGATGAGTCGTGTTATTTTTTATATTAAAACAGGGTGTGCTTGCCGCCGTTTACATTGGATGAACCAGATCTACAGTCGAACGATCCCGTGGTTCCAGGACTAAGACCGGATCATCATCCTCATCTCCTATCATCAAGGGCGCTGCGCACGGCAAGAAGAAGCTCAATCCGCTCGCACGAGACGTCGCGCGCGGTTGTTTACGGTTGACGATGGCATCCCAAGATGTCCGAAACATTTCGCACATAGTGGCTTAAAATACTTGAGTGTAATTCGTTATTTTATTATAATATTAATATATTTCACGATAGTTTAAATTCGACAGTATATATCAAGTACCTAAACAGCGTTTTCCTCGTTTAACAATAATATAGTTACTACCACAAACTGCCATAATATACCATTATACTAATACGATTGTGTAAGTACTTAAGTATATACACGTTTTCCTGTAGGTATAATGGTATTGATACGAGCAGCTTGACTTTGCTGTGACCTCGTCCGCTGGCTCCCTGTCTGGCAAACGTCGATGTGTCGATTTTATTATTCACTATGGCTAAATGTATTTAGTACGAGTTTTATAGCTTTCTGTTATCGAGTACTGCAATATATATAAAAGAAAAATATGTCTTTAAATGTTATAAGCTTAGTTTCTGGTTTGTTTGTAGCGCAAAAACGATTTCATTTCGACATTTTTGGTAAAGGTGACATTCGTAAACGTTAACGACATTATCGCGGTCTATTTTTTTTAATTTGCTACATTTTAATCATTTAACAGACAAACCTACCTGTTTGGTGTCGATGGGGATGGAGCAGAAGCCCTGGTAGCGAGGCTGGGGCTGCAGGCAGCGCCGGAACAGGTACATCCCCGAGTAGATCCCCACCACAGAGAGGAGGATCACCAACAGTCCCACACTCACGCCGCCACACGGGGCCGGCTTAGGGGTGTAAGTCTCTACCTTGTCCTGTGGACAAAACAAATATTTTATCGAATTTAAGCTCTCGTGGCTTGTACAAATAATTTATTTCCTTGAACAGAACAATGAACATAGGATACCAAATTAGACACTGACAAAGGAAAAAGGATAATGTTATAAAGGATTATGTTATACTCATCATCCTAGACCCAGGAGCGCGATTAGAAGTACCAAAATGTACAGATGGATGTGAATTACCGCGTTTTTATCATTTATCTACTTATAAAACGTAGAGGAAATGTGGATGTGGCAGTATTTAGAATGGGACTTCAGGACTACTGTCACCAGGATAACCCCGTTAATGGGTCTTGGGTTAGAAACCTGATAAGGACATTTACTAGTAGTTCTAAATAAGTTAAATTAGAACATGTGTGTAAGCATGTTTATCACACGACTTGTTGACATTGTAATCATCGCTCACCAGGCGGCGCCACTCATTACAGCCAACCAACGTTCCACTCGCGCCCCTAGCGGAAAACAGACTCGCAGTAATCCTCATTGAACTACGGTCGACGATATGATTAGGTATTAAAACTAGCCAATAACGACCTACCCGTTTAATACATGATTTACGCAACCCGATATAGCCTAGATAATATCCGTTCTAATAGGCAAAAGTGCACTGATTGCATGACCGATTTCAGCAATGCGACATTCACTTCATTATTAACGATCGATTTCAGCTGAAACGGTTGCAAGAAAACCTAGCACATAGCTTCGCTTTAACTAATACTGCCTTATCCCTCTTATTCACAAAACCTTAACCTGTTATCCAAGTTCTTCTTGCGTTTTCCCAGAGCCTGGGGTCCGCATGGACAACTAATCCCAAATTTTGGCGTAGGCGCTTAGTTTTACGAAAGTGACCGCCATCTGAACTTCCAACCCTGAAGGTAAACTAGGCCTTATTGGGATCCCGCACTGTTTTTCTTCACCGAAAACCGATAAGTAGATATTAAATGATATTTCGTACATAAGTTTCGAAAATCTCATTGGTACTGGCCAAGGTTCGAACCCAGCTTAGGATTAGTCGCACGCTCTTAGCTGAACCCCCAACGTTCTCCTGTACCCAAACTGTTAACCTGTTATTCACGATATTTACTAAATTACTCGAGAATCTGTTGAGAATCGCGACATGTGGGAAAGAATAACATGTCCCGCTTTCAGTAGGACAGACACACGATAGTATTTAGCTACACCAAGCAGAAACGGAGAGGCTTGGCGGCACAGCATCAATGGCAGTTAAGCAGCCAAATCTTCAACATTCCTAACGCCTACTGTGGACATCCACGATATCTCCACATTCTACCACTTGAAAAGTTCCAAGAGGTAATGGGTGTTTTTATTTTTTGTTGTAGAAAAATCATTTTTTGAAAATTTGTTTACTTTTATTGTTTTCTATTTAGAATCGCGAGCTCTTTCAATCCTAGTAGGAGAAAAAAAGTATCCCAAGATTTGTTTTCCATTTCGCCACCATCATTTCATAGATTTAGTATGGCGGTAGCGCAATGGAATATTCCAAAAATGTATGGAAATTTTAGGACACTTTTTTTCTCCTACTAGGATTGAATGAGTAGCGATTCTGAATACAAACAATTAAAAAATTTCAAATTATGAAAAAATGATTTTTCTACAGCAAAAAATAAAAACGCCCTAATATTGTATGCAGACTTATTTTGTTTACCGTTGACGGTTACGGAGTATTTTGAATGTTCATGTCCCCGGTATACTAAAAGCGTCTGCATGACATTTTGATCCACTACTTAGGTAAACGTAACGATATCGTGGACGTTTGTAAAAGCGACCACAAACCGTAAAAGTAAAGAGGTAAACAGTAACGCATTCACGTCATTTCACGTCAACAAATAAAAAAACAAAGTTTTTCAAACCACCATCGTTTTAACTTACAAACTTTTCACAACACTATTTCAATCGTTGATTTGGTACGAGTAGTTTGATGATAAACAAACTCAAATCAAAGCATCCTGCCCTGTCCCAAGGTGAACAAAATGTAAAAGGTCACGCCATGACCTATATTTCGCACATTGCCCCGGCCGGGACCTCGCTAGACCTAACTGCCACAGGTACAAAATTACTGGGAAATCGTATTTCAAGAAGGGTACTCCAGGGTACTGTTATAGGGCCAAGATTTTACCTTAACGCGATTTGTAATATTGAATGGGCTACGCCAAATCTTGGAATTAATTGCCAAAGCAGACCCCAGGCTCGCATAAGCGGGGAAAACGCTAGGAGGAAGAAGTGAATGACCTGACATTCCAAAGGTTCCTAAGCGAAAAAACGCTTTTGACCTCATTTCTGCCTTAATCTGCATGTAATAGCAAGACCATTAAACCCATAATAAGTGCAACGGATATTATGCAGTTACCATTAAAAAACGTAGACTTAATAACACGACCTGTGGCTTAACCTCAAACTGGCTTTATTAACATAATCTAGTTTATTTATGGAAATTAAACACTGTAGAACGGATTAATCGCGTTTATTAACACCATGACCCTACGTTTCGAGCCCTTTACAGCACTCGTTTTTACAGGGTTAAGATGATGACTGAGAGAATGCGAATTCTCTCTTACTTATGCAAACTACCTACATACAAAAATAAAAAATTAAAATAAAAACAAGGTTGGTCTACAATGCCCAGAGGGGCTTATAAAGCTAGTAATATATTGCCTGAAGGGCATTCTATAATTAAAATTTAAAAATATAAAAACTCTGTGTGTTTCCAGTTTATTAATTATTTACTTAATTTAAGGAATACGTAGAATTAGGTGCGTCAGTATAGTATAGTACCACAGAGCCTACATATACCAATTCTTCAAAAGTAGGTAAGTAAATAATAATAACAAAATGCTAACTATAGTAGATTACATACCAAGGCCGTTTTAGTGGGAAATGTCTCGAATCCCATGTAATTGTCCGCCGAGGCGAAGCCGAGGTCGACTAACATGTGATCCGAGGCTTTCCCATTTAACGGCCGAGGTTTGTATACTATTTTTCTGCCCGACGGAGCCGGTAGGCGGCAATTTAGTTTTGCGTAAAGTGGCGCTTACCGGCCGGAGGACTGAAAATTAGATTTCACAAGGAAGTTTTTTGCAAACAGAGTTCAACTTCCTAGTGTTTGACACCGTCATTTTAACAGGGATTTTACGGAGGTCTGGATCCGTTAAGTCGGAACTTCCGAATGATATTACAATTAAGTTATATCGGAATTTGAAGCTTAGCGTCGGCGGGACTTGCCACGTCCTGCGGTAATTAGATGTCTTCTTATATTTGAGTTATTTTGGGATTTTTATTTTAATAGGCCTCCCCTTATCATCTCTCTTTCACTAGGGCTCTCTGGTTCGATTCTGAAGGCCTACCACGAACCACGAACGAAGTTTCACCTCTCCGTCGCACTTGAGTGAGAAATCACAAGTGCGAAAGGGAGGTATACTTTCGTTCGCGGTTCGTGGTAGGCGCTCTGATTCCGATAAACTAATAAAACATCTAGTTCCGCTTTCGGTTCGGATATAACCACATCCGTTTAACACTTTCGTAACAACCGTTAGCTGCTACGCTCGTAGCCGATGCATTTTCACGCCTTGTAGAGTCCTTTAATGCTAAGTTTCCTAGATTTAGATTAGAGTAAGGGTCGCCACAAACGTCCGGAATTAGAGACGGAGTTCGTATGTGTACTTATATTATGAATTCACAACGCACCGAATAATATACAATTTAGCTAATGAATGATCAATGTTAGATTGAAAAAAATCTCGTGCGTTATGAAACATATTACATAATATGAATTAAGGAACTCAACATAGGAATACTTAGCTTGATAATGTCAAGTAAGACTAATTATTTTTTATATTTATCATAGTGTGGTCTGATCATCCATAGGGACTGACTGTAGCCTACTGCTTCGTTCGAGCAAACGAGCTAGTATACTAATGAAATATGGAACCAGTATTCTGAAATAAATAATTTTTATTTTATTTTTTTATTTATTTATAGCTGCCTCTCTTTCGCACTAAGTATTGTATACAATACAGATGGAAGGGAAAAAAAAGGGTCGGCAGTGGTGAGCGGTTTTTACCAGAATGGCAAGATAGGTTGACATACCGGCGGGCGGAGCGCGGAGTATATATTTTTATGCTTATTTAAAGTATAATTGTAACCATTATTCAAATCATTTATTATTTATAATAAATGTTTTGATTCATGTTTTTAAGTATTGAATTATCTACAGTGCATTCATTTTAAGGTTTAGACACGTGTTAAATTCAAAAATAGTTTATAGATAATAAACATAAAAATTTAACTTGTTACACTTGCTAAGAGCACACAAAATATTTATATAACTAAATTTTGAATTTAACCAGTGCATTTAGTATCTGGGTACATGAAATTAACAAAATACAGTAAACAAGCCGGGTCGCAAAGTAAGCACGAAACAGTCCAGTAAACAAGCCGAGTCACGAATTAAACAAGAAACGGTCGAAAAGAGAGCACTAAGGCATCCTCACCCGCACCGTACAAAAGACAGCTGTTGAGTGTTGACTGGCCTAGTACCACGAAAATCGAACGATCGAAAATTTGTATCTCCCTCTCTGTCACACTTTCATATTAGATAAACAAAGAGGGTTTTCCGTCAATGCCAGTTTTCGATGTTCGTGGTAGACCCTCGAACTTTGACCGCCATGTAATCCCATCCGGTGCACATGCATAGCCCGTATCGCTGAGACGCTGACAAATTACGTACTGTCTAAGTTTTCTGGTTACTAGCTCGTTATTGTGGACGGAGTCTATAGTTTATAGCTTCATTATTGAAAAGCAGTAAAAGTAAACAAACTGCAATTTCAATTTCCTTCTTGCTAACTAACAAAATGTATTTGATGTCAAAGAAATCAAACTATGTAAATAAAGCACATTAATTGTTTACTTAAAGGCTAAAATTGTTTATAACGTTTTGCTTTATTACTAATACCCAAACCTTTATTAGATACATACAAAACTAAAAACATTTTAAAATAATCAGATAACGGTAGAGCGAGATAAAATTATCTTTTCAGATTTTTACTTGCGCTACCACTTAAAATTTCGATTAAAAAACTAATTTTCTTATACTTATCACAATCCAATCTCTGTTTTATTGCAAACTCATTCTCATTAGCAATTCATCTGTCTTCCTATCGAACGAGAGTCTGCCCAGCGCAAATCATATTAAAATTAGCTGATCATCCAATTGATTCCAATTATGAGATCAGAAATAAAACGGCAAGCAATCTGCTGTGCGGTTACCATACGCTAAAGTTGCAGGAAACAATTTGATTTACATATATCTGCACAACAAGTCACAGAATGCGCCAGCCCGGGCGGCTCGCGTGCAATCGATTTTGGCCTCTATTGTTGTATTTCATGGTCCACAAGATCCTGTGTACATATATACTCCTATTGCGTACTGTACCTAATAATTTAAATTGCATTTAGGCACCTGCACCATCCATCGAAGTAAAAAAGAGAAAAGTCTAAAATATTAATCAAAATACTCACCTCTTCCACTAAAATAGTTTCGTCGGGCACGGGACATTTTGCCATATCCTTCTTTATTTGAATAAAAGCATTCGGCTTCGTTAATATAGTCATGATGAAACGCGTTTATTTCCAGTTTTAAATATTTGAAGAGATTCAGCAAATATTTTTTATTTGTAACTACGTATATTTCAAACCCGTCGCGCACCCAAACTGCGCGGGGGTAAAGGAGGAATATTCACCCTCCCGCCCACTGCATACATCAATAACTGTAATGTTGCCACAAGTAAAAATAGAAATCTAAAGTCTCCATTCACATGCCAACCGCCCGCCAACACAGCGAAGCAACCAAACGTAAACCGGTAAACGCTAGTACATCCCTATCAAAAAAATAAACTACAAGTCCGTTGCGTCTATGACATTAGTCTATCTTGTCTACGCGTTCACAAAGAAAGAAAAAGAAAAGAAATCCAAGGGGCGACGGAGTCGTACATTTTTCCGTGTTAAATAGGTTAATGAATCAGCAACGTATAAAGTGCCGTTAAAACATGTTTGTTTAGTTCCCTGTAGCTTTATTTTAAGTTAGTTCTTTATTTCATTGTGTAATAACCACGTTTTGACCGCTCGGTGCACGAGCACAATTAAAATGGCGACTGACCCAACTAAAAACCGCATGCAAGTTTTTAAGAACACAGGCAAAGATGTCGACGTAAGTATTTACCTATTACTTTATCCTACCGAACATTTCAAATAGACGAGAGAATGGTTTATAACAGTTGCTAATTTAATTCCCACGCTTGCAGGAAATGCGCAGGCGGAGAAACGAAGTGACAGTCGAGCTCAGGAAGAATAAAAGAGAGGAAACCCTCCAAAAGCGGCGCAATGTACCTATCGGTGACTCGACGGATGAAGATGAGATCGAGAGGACATTGGCGTCGACAGACTTGAAGGAGCTGGTGATGAACGCGGCAAATGGCGAAAACCCCGAAGTGCAACTGGCGGCCGTACAGCAATGCCGCAAGTTGCTCTCCTCTGACAAAAACCCGCCAATCGACGAGCTCATCGCCACCGGCATCCTGCCCGTGCTCGTGCTGTGCCTGTCGCGCGCCGACAACCCGACTTTGCAGTTTGAGGCTGCCTGGGCGCTCACCAATATCGCATCTGGCACCTCCGCGCAGACTAACAAAGTCGTCCATGCGGGCGCCGTCCCTTGTTTCCTTCAGCTCCTCATGTCCCCCCACGAAAATGTCTGTGAACAAGCAGTATGGGCGCTCGGAAACATCATTGGTGATGGCCCAGTGCTCCGAGACTTTGTTATCAACTTAGGAATGGTGCAGCCCCTACTCAGCTTTATCAAGCCTGATATCCCCATCTCATTCCTGCGCAACGTCACCTGGGTGATTGTGAACCTGTGTAGGAGTAAGGACCCTCCGCCGCCAGTGAGGACCATTCAAGAGATCCTCCCCGCACTCAACATACTCATCATGCACAGTGACATTAATGTAAGTATTGATGACAAAATTACCACATACTTTTTGGTTTCTTTAACATCTACATAGTTAACAACAGATACACATAGTTAGTCCAAAAGTAATTACTTGATTGATTTATTTAATTGCAGGACAGTTGCTTTCCCAGATACTCCTTATGTTTACCAGTTTAACAATAATCCTTGATTCTTATAATAGATTTCTTCAAACATTCATTTGTTGACACAAATGATACCTTGATTCCTAAAATAGATTGTGTTGAAACAATTATTTGTAAATTCCTCTGTCATTGGTTCATCAATTTGTGACTGTTGTTATTAGCAATCAAGATACAATAATAAACATGACAAATCAAGACATTGATGTTATGATCAAGTCCATGAAGATTTAAAAACTGGTAAGGGAGTAGAGAGCCAATGTCAGGTGCAGATTTTTAGTCTATTAGCCCATACTGAAAGATTTACTAAAATGAACTCTATAGAACGTCTATTTCTATTAAATTAAGAAATTATAATTTTAATCAACTATTCCTTGTCACAAGGTGCCATGATCGCCTGAAAAATTTTTGAAATCACGGTTTTAGGGCTTTAAAATTCACAAAGGATTCTTTTTTTGGTAGTTATATTCCCTTTACAGGATGGTCTGTCTGCCAAGCATGTCAGTAGAACTTACTACAATGTTTCGTTTAACAAACTATGCTACATTTTGTGGCCTGGCTGATGGGCAGAATAACTACAAGAAATACTATTCACCCATTACTATTCTGCAGGCATAAGTAAGCAAATATAGTAGAAGGTCGATGACCTATAACGTTTAATCTCTGGTATAAGCTGTCATCATAGCTGAATATTAGAAATAGAAAATATTTATTACATATTGCAGTGGTTATCAATGTTATCATAATACTGACATTGTAAGAGAGCACCCACAGATAAAAATATTCCCTAACCCTCAAGGTATTTTTAAATTATCTGGCTGTCCTTTCATATGATGAGAATTAGTTTATGATTTAAAGTGTGTGTTCCTGTACTGGTTTTCTATACAAATACAGTACCAGAACTGGGATTTTCCAGATGGGTGGAAGCATCCCCTAATGATTTAGCAAATTACTTTTTTGCTATAGTCATTATATTTTATCCCCTGTTGGGTAAAAGCCTCCTCAACATCCTTCCATTTCTTTCTCTTCTTTGTATTTTCTATCCAGTTTTTGCCAACTATTTGTATAATGTTTTGCCTGTTGTTTTTGTGGTTTTCCTCTGCCTCTTTTCCCTGCAAATAATTTAAGCATTGAGCAAAGAAAGCTTTAATAATAATAATAAATAGATATTTGAAAGTAAGTTTTAAAAATTAAGGTACTGCCTATTATCCGGCTTCATAGTTTTTTGTGATGTTAGCATAGATAACTGGTACAAATGGCAAATGTTATTGTCTTCTGAATTTTCATACATTGGGTTCATTAACTTTGACTACTGTTGGCAGACTGTTAGCGGTTAAGATTAACAACAGTTCATATGTAAACGATAGTTCAGTAATTTCTCCATACAAACTTTCTCTAGGTAGAAATCTGCAATCAGTTGTCTATTCTTTGAGTTAAGTGGATGGCAGTGTTTCAATTTTGAGGCCAATGACCCAATACACTACTTAAATTCCATTGTCACATTTTAGTCTCAAAACTGTACATGAAAATGGTGATGTCTTGTCTATATAATGACAATATAGAATTGTTTTTTATGGCCTAAGGCTATTGGTAACCGATAAAGTAGTACTTTTGACTTTTTTAAAGAATAGTTGGATATTTAAAGAAAAATACTAGTATTTTTTCGGTGTTTAGTTTATTAATTCATTTGAATGGGGCAATATAGTAATACGAAGTTGTTACCGAAATAAAATATTGAGTCTCACATAAAGAGCATAAATTGATGGGTTATTTTAAGGTTTAAAAAAAACTTGGTACCCAATATCGTAAGAATTAGGACAGCCCAAGAATCACAAAAACTTCTTAACCAAGTATTTATATATGTTATTTAATCATATGGCATTTTTTACCAAGTTTTTAAGAAAATGAGTTAAGTTGTACTAAAGGAGTACAGTCACCCGCAATAGTGTCTTCCGCTATGGAGCCCACAAAAATATCTGACACAATTTTATTTGTACATAACTGTCACATAAATAATTTTAATTTAATTTTAATAATCATATATATATATTAATCATACATAATTTGGCGGCCTTACTATTACAGGTGACTGTACATAGTTTGATTTGAGCCCAACTTCCTGTAAAGTCGCATTCCATAATTTGTGTAATGGGTTCTGTAGAATCACTTACAACCACTTTAAATGTCATTGACATTCAAATAGCTCAAGTTAATATCCCATTAGTGTTATTGATATTTAGAACGTAATTTATATTTCAATATTACTGGTATTTGTTGCAACATACGCAATTATGCATTCTTGTTGTAAACAATCAATGCTTCAAGCTTAAGGCTGAACAAAACTGTGTGGCGACCTAATTTCAAGGTTTTACCACCATCTATTTGTCCAACCCGTACAAGAAACTAGGCATTATTACCCTCACTCAGAAAGTGTTAGGTTTTCCATCTGGACTCTTTGAAAAGCCAGTATGCTACCCAATATCTTAAATAAATAAAGATTGTGGGACAATCTTACACAAATCGACCTAGTCCCACGGTAAGCTCACTAAGGCTTGTGTTGTGGAAACTAGATGACATACATAAATCTTGTCTATTAACGTTACATACATTAACTTTTACAACGGCCTCCTAGCCTATTTGGTAGTGACCCTGCCTACGAAGCAGGAGGTCCCGTGTTCGAATCCTGGTCAGGGCATTTATTTGTGTTTATCACGAATATTTATTCCTGAGTTATGGATGTTTTATATGTATATAAGTATTTATATGTATCTACCTATTATATATATCGTCGTCTAGTACTCACAAAATAGGCCTTATTTAGCTTACCATGGGACTAGATCGATTTGTGTAAGATTTTCCCGGTTTTTTTTTATGACCAGAATGATATCCGCTTTTAAAATCGCATATCTTGTTCCAGGTTTTAGTAGACACAGTATGGGCAATCAGCTACCTAACAGACGGCGGCAACGACCAGATTCAAATGGTGATCGAGTCCGGGATTGTGCCCAAGCTCATCCCGCTACTGTCCCACAAGGAGGTGAAGGTGCAGACAGCGGCGCTGAGGGCTGTGGGCAATATTGTGACGGGCACGGATGAGCAGACGCAGGTTGTGCTCAACTGTGATGCGTTGTCACACTTCCCAGCATTGCTCTCGCATCAGGTAAATTACCAGGAGGATTTTCAAAAAAGAGTACCATTTCCTTTTTTTAATATAGGAAGTTTTGGGTTTTTTATAACCATAACAATATTTTTTGAAGAACAGATAGTAAATATGTGTGAAACTGGAATAAGTGGTCTTGCTTCAATTCCGAAAATGATGGTTTCCCCGCAGATAGTTTTAAAATTCTGACTGGACTCTTCCTGGGCTACAAACTAGGGAATCCGGACAGATGGCAGCCCTACCTACATATATTCAATTTCAAAGCCTTTATTTGCTGATAGAATACAATTACAACATATCACACACTTTATATTATTTATATTCGATCAGCGTATCCTTTTGATACAAAGGCCTCCTCTGGATCCTTCCATCTGAGCCTGACCCACAGTGGGCCAGCGACCCCTTTAAGGCCATCTGACCATCTCATTTGGTCTCCCACTCTTTTCTTTTTGCATTTGTGCCTCGGTACTCATTCTATCATTCTATTTATCCATTTCTCCTTGCTTCGCATCATATGGTGCTCCATTTTGCAGTATTTGATTTTTTCTCTACATCTTCCCATTTTGTCATTTATCTAAGATCTTCAGCTCGTTTTCAATATGCTTCTCTCTGTTATTCTTTGGCAACATCTAAGTTTTTGAAGTAGTTTCCTTGTGAATGTCCATGTTGGGCGTTCATTTATGTCACCTACAAATATATAACACATCAAAACAAAGAACCCTATGTTTGTCCACAGAAAGAAAAGATTTGCAAAGAAGCAGTATGGTTCCTATCCAACATCACAGCGGGCAACAAGAAGCAGGTCCAAGCGGTTATCGACGCTGGTCTCCTGCCCAAGATCATCGAGAACCTCAGCAAGGGAGAGTTCCAGACACAGAAGGAGGCCGCTTGGGCTGTCTCCAACCTGAGCATCAGCGGGACCAAGGAGCAGGTGTCCACGCTCATACAGTGTGGAGTCATACCGCCTTTCTGCAATCTACTCAGTTGCAAGGACACGCAAGTGATCAATGTAAGTTTACCTTTGCCAGCTTATAGTAATTTTGCTTAAGGTCCGACTGATATCTCGGTCTTGGAGTGGCATCTCGTCCAAGAACCTTCTATGTTGCCACTTTTTGCGATTTCGGTGGGTATTCACTAGTGTTTTAAGCCAATTATGAAGTGTATCGGTCATCGCAATGCAAGTTATGACTTTTTTTCTCAAACTTTGGCTGTGAATGTACTGTTTCAGTATTGGCTATATTAAACAATAGTTAAATTTTGATTATGATATATTTTCTATGGAAAATGCGTGTTTTTTCGTATATGTTACAAAATCTTGGGTCTCAGTCAAAAAAAGTAGTCTCGGTTGGACCTTAATGTTGCTAGTTAAACACTAAAACGCACATGTAAAGTATTTACACTTAGTTACATATTGATGCTATTTTGGACTAAACAGCTGTACATGAACGGATAGATATAGAATTTAGGGTAAACATGTCTCATCAAAGGATTTCTTCTGCTAACCTTGCTTTTACATTGCCTTAAGAGATGTTAAGGAATTATTTTGTGCACTGTGTCTCCCGTACATTCATGTATCAATTAAACAAGTCATGTTAGTGAAATATTTTTATTATGAGTAGTCACTATTTTTTAGGCAGACGTCAGTGATGAAACCTTATGCTATGAATCATATCAACTATACACAAATATGACTCATAGCTTGTTTGCAAAAATAAATCAATTATTACATCATGATTTTAAGAATTAAATCTAATAATGTAAATGTGATGTGAAATACTGTAAATGGTCAAAAAACAAAAGGTTTAAATAGTTTAATATTAGTACAACACTGCCATTTTATTATGTCTTTCCCATCACGGAACAATGGTGTTACGGACTTTTGGGAGTCGTACGCGGAGCAGAAGCCAACACGCATAGGCAATCAGTCAACGCAGGGCAGCTTGTGGCTTGTGTTGGGGAGTAGCGACCCCACGTACCTGAGCGCTCCTGGGGGACTCCGTCGTCCGACCAAGTCCTCCGCCTCTGGCTTGCCTTAACCGGCCGTCCAGAGTGGGGTCGCGAGAGCTGTGTTCTCGAGGGTAGATGTGGAAACCTAAGTGGCGAGTTGGCTATATGTTTAAAGTCCAGTGACACCTCTCTACCCCCAGCCCTCATACCGGTGTTGCCCTCGAGCCATCTTAGATGTCGCTTTTTGTGGGGGCCCATCTTATGTGGGCGAGTCACCGTCTCTGCCGGAAATAAAATTGATTACCATTTTGTTAGGCAGACGTCCGGTTTTATTTTCCATAACTCAGTATTTAGTCCACCACGAGTCTCACGACAATTTTATACTTTATTGTTATTATTATTTTTTATTATCTATATAAGTTAATGTATGTGTAATTTAGATGGTTATGCGTGTTCCAGGTGGTGCTGGACGGGCTCAGCAACATGCTGAAGATGGCGGGCGAGGGCGCCGTGGAGGTGGCCAACCTCATCGAGGAGTGCGGCGGCCTCGACCGCATCGAGGCGCTGCAGAGCCACGAGAAGAACGAGATCTACAAGATGGCCTACGATATCATCGAGCAGTACTTCGCTGACGAGGTGAGCGAGAGCCAATATTGGTGCACAGTCGACTGCAAAAATACGACAAAATCGTCTCATAAACACACGTCGTTATCGCGGGTGCAAAAACGATTTGACAGTATAGGAAGATTATGAAAAACAAGCATTGACTCGACACTCATTTTGAGGAACATCTATGCCTACTCGTACGAGTTAAAAACTTATCAACATTAGGCATTTCTAATACCCAACCTCCATACTAGACTTGAGTATCAATACATACTTAAATAGATTAACTATACAGTCGCAATGCAAACTCTTTAGTCTTTTTTCCTTTTTAAAGACCGTTTTTGGACTACTTGTATAACTGAAAAACGTTAGTTATGTTGTTTTTGTAAACATGCCTTCAATTATTATAGATCTTTTCTAGCGAAAACTCTCCAGCTCCACGTGTAGAGAGCTTCTTAGATGCTTAGTAGCTGTAGGCATGCCCGCTTCTAACAAATAAACATTCTGTTACATGTGATCTTTATCTAGTTGGTTATTGTACCCGCGATAACGACGTATGCTCATAAATATGGTACTACGCTCTTATTACAATGGAATAAAGTGCTATGGGACATATTTTTGAGTAAGATGTGTCCACCCATATTTTTACACTTGACTGCACAATAGGGATGACGACTAGGTTGAAAAACTATCATTCTAATTGGTCCGTCAGTTAGATTGTCTAAAATGATTAGACGCGTTTTTTTCCTTTTTAAATTTAACTAAAATTGACGAAGATATAGACGTTACGCGAAACTTGAACGCATTGTATATTCGTCATTTTTGATTTGACGAACAAAAGAAAAAATACGTGTACAATATTTTTTCATATTGTAAAAGACTGGCTAAACAGATTTTTATAATCGTCTAGCCCATTATAATGATAAATTAAATTTTATATTTTTTTATTTTGACATATTTATTAGAATTAAGTGTTACTTGTTTTGTATTTATTTTTTTGTATCGTGTATTGAATTTGACGTTGAAAAGTATTGACTTTTGGCCTATTTCAATAAATCTTTTTGAGTTTTTGAGTTTTAGACGCTGTCATCCAACAGTATACACAGTAATTTATGCAACAGTGATATAAGGGTTCTTAAAACTTGAGGGTCGCGGTTACAAAACTCGACTTCGTCTTGTTTTGTAATATAGACCCGAGAGTTTTAAGAATTATGAGCTGTTGCATACGCTAGTTTTTCTACGACAGCTAAAACAGCGTAAAAAGCAAAGTCTAGAAACGTGGCAGAATAGGGAAGATGTTGTGCCCACTATAGAAATTAAAAAAAAAAACAACGGTGCTCATATATTATATGAAAATCCATAGGAGCAGTGTTTTTATGGGCATTTTCAAAAATAGGGTACCATTCTCGTTTTTTTTTAAAATATAGGAAGTTTTGGGTTTTTTATAACCAGAATCACGAGTACTATTGATTTAAAAAAAGAAAAAGAGTGTCCCGCTTTTTTTGGTCAGATTTGTAACGGATTTTTTCATACATTTCGTATGGGTCGTTACAAAACTGACAAAAAAATGTTGTATGGAAAATTGAGGACCCATTTTCTTTAAATGGATGCACGTTTTTCTGAAAATGCCCATATGGAATACCATAGACAACGTTATAATGTATACTTTTTAAATATCGCTGTCAGTCATCTAATTGATAGTAAGTAGAGAAAGTAACGAGTGAACATTGTGTTGCAGGAGGAAGACGCGACGCTGGTCCCGGCCGCGGCGGACGGCGGCTTCACCTTCGACCCGGCGGCCGGCGGCGCGCACGACGGCTTCCACTTCTAGGCGCTAGGGACGCCGCGCAGCCATGTGAGGCCATGGATCCTACACTTCGCTACCTCAGACCGACCATGCTGAACACGTGATTACATGTGATTAGGGCTAAACCGGACAAAAAAGTTAAGAAACCCGGACGTTTCACTAAAATCGCGGTCTCTCCCCGGACACTAAAGAAATCAATTTTTAATTTAAAAATTTAGCTTTTGCTAGGGCTTGACCTGAAGCCAAAAATGTCCCGGACAGTTTTAAAAATCCGGGCCGGACGCTCCCCGGACGGCCTCCAAACTAGGACAAATCCGGGGAAACCCGGACGGATGGCAGCCCTACATTTAATACATGTGACGAAGCAAAGCACGTGAGGCCATATTGGTCAACAAGGCAGTCTCGCGTTAGTGATACAAGTGTGTTTCCCCGATCATCCAGAAAGCTTTCGAGATAGTTAAGCCGTTAATTGTGCATATTTGGGTTTTTTTTTCGGTTTCTTAAAGTGCTCGAAACTTTACAGTAAACTACTAACTATTATAAATTGAAATAGATGTTATATACTAAAGAAAAAGGCCGATCCGAGGATCGAACTTCTCGCCATACCGGAACCCCTGAGTGGTTTGGATGGAAGTACTAAGAGACGTCGCTCGTACTTAGAAAATGGCCACGGGCGTCGTGCCTGTTACTAAGATTGCATATACTCGAGAAATTCGCCGGCATTTCGATAAGACCAGTTGGCCTAGTCTTTAGTATATGACATCTATTTCAATTTATATATAATAGTGTTACTACTTTAATAACAAATCAAAAAAATATTAAATAAAATAATTTTATTTGTGTCAACAAAATGTTCTACTAGCTATCTTTACAAATAAAGTACATAATGCTTTGCCCTCGCATTTTCTCAAAAAGGCTTGTTTCTCATGCTATTTCAATCGATCTACGTACTTTTAGTACTGACGAACGTAATAGCATGACACGCGTTTCCGCGAAAATGGGGCAAAAAATTAATTTGTACAGCGTATTTATACGGCTTTAGGAACGCTGAGGAATTAATAGCAAAACAATATACTTTCACGCGGTTATGAATAGGATTCCATGTAACTCATCTGACACAAGCCGCACCATGACGCATACGTGGCTCGCAAAAGGGTTGTGACTTTTTTTGTAATCGTAATTTGAATCTTATAGTGACATTTTATGAAATGGGGGGGCGGGGAAGTTATCGAATACAAAAAAGTCAACAAGTCGTAATAAGACTAAATGCTTGTATATAAGTCTAGGAATGACGTTTTGATTTAAAACAAAAGCCTGCTATATGACACGATTGACGAATTCTGCCGAAAGATATGCTCTCTTAGTCCCACGTATAGCGGCGTCCCTTTCGGTCCTGATCGTGTTATTTAGCACGCTTCAACAGGACACTAAAACCCTAAATGCGTGTCTACAATAGTCCAAAGAAACAACTTCCCTGTTGAAGATGTATAGTTATAAACATGTACACGTTTCATACTATCTGCCTTGCTTCAAAACTAGATCCTACGCCACATGGGATTAGATTAGGATGCTACTAGTTTTTAATTGAAAACTTATACATATTTATAACGTACACATGTGATTCAAAGGTAAAGGTGTTTTTTTTTACAATGATTTAAAAGTGAAACTATTTAGCAGGGAAGTTGTTAGATGCGAGTTCCTTCGTCCATCGCACTGGCAGCCATGAATAGCGTTTACATGGACGATGGTGTGACAGTTTGACATCCACAAAGATCACTCAAAACTAATGTGGCCAAATTCAAGTCAGTAATTAGTATTAAATATTTTTGATTGTATAAATGTTGACTGTATTTATAATAATAATCAAAGGGTCTATAACGAATACTTCCATTTACTTGTTAGTGAAGTGTCCGTGAATTTTGAAACAATTGTTTCCAACTATTTATGTTTGTGAGAACAATGTTTTTATTTTTGTGTCTGTCATGTATTTATTGTTTGTGATTTGAAAGCGGGGTGTCAGACTGACTAGCATCTTAACCAAAACGACAAACATTAACACCACAGACAACGTAGTCTATAATGTTGTCTATGGTAAAGATGGCGACTATATCTTGAGCTATTGTGACGTATTGACCGCCATATTGAGTGGGCGGGGCTAGGATAAGTAAAGTAAGCGACTTGAAGACCGCTCGGCGGCGCAAAAAGGCCGGAGCACCGATTTGTTGTATAATTGATGTAAAGTAATTTAATCGGCTGCCTACGGTGCTCAGGCTTCGTTGTGATGACTCTAATGTGATTATCTATTGTTTTTTTTTCACTTGTCTTATCGATTTCGTAATTTAATGGACAACACGAAATCGGGCCATACAGATTACCAAAACCTGATGATTAAGAACATTCGAGCGTACGATATTGATACACCGAAAACATCGAAATCGTCCGCATAAAAATACTTGCAAGTCCTTAATTTTCGGGAATGGAGATAAATTTAATTCGTTTTTGTATATCTGTATGGCTCAGATAGCTTTAATGAAAGCGTCGTGAGTTACTAGCGTATGCATCGACTGCTTTTGATATAAAATAGTATTTATGTTTCAATTTTAACTCAGAATGTAAGAGCCGCAGCTCTATGAAATTATGTTCAGTATGACATTGAGCCCATTTGTATCTATATCAATAAATTCTGTCCACTTTTATGGTTGTTTTATTTGAATAATGTTATATTAATTACAATATTTTTTAAAACCGGCTAGAATATGTCGGGCCACGCTCAGTGTAGGGTTCCGTAGTTATCCGCCCGTCAGAATTAGCGACCCAAGAAGGGGTTTTACTGACGATGACCATAACTAGCAATAAAGAGTAACTTCACAGCACTACGACAAATATACAAAGAAAATATGACTATCCATAAAAAAACAAAAATGGCTAAATTGACCATGTTCAAAATAATTGTCCTTGGAAGTCTTTTTTTAACCCTTTGACCGCCGTTGTCACCTATACAAGACAACGATAGTACGATACACTAACGCCGTCGTCTTGTATACAAGACAAAGTTTCAACCGCTTACTAAATGGTAAAATAATAGAATTTAAAAATTATTTTGTACTCGTGTCAACTTGTTGACCCTTTGTTTTTTCATACATTTACTTTTTAAGCAGGTATATGAATCCATTGTTTCATAATAAAGGATTTAAAAAATATGCTTATAATTTCTACATTTTTCCGTGTCACTGTCGCCGTTGGCATGTATAAAAGACAGCTAGGGATGGGAAAGTTCAATCGATGTGCAAGTTTTTAAAATGAATATGTTTTCACGAATCTGGTTTTATTTAAGCGTTCAAACATTTAATTGCCAATTATTTTCATTGTTGGTAACTACTCGTAGTAAGTAGGTATATGTAGAAAAAAAAAGGCATAATAATGGATAAAGTTTAGGCAGCTTCTTCAGTAAATTGTCCATTGCGGTTTATTTGCCGAATAAATTATTGACCGCAGTGACAGCGGAGGTCTACATTTTAACTCGATATATATATATATAACCGATATATACAGTATGTATCACAACGAAGAGCAAACCTTAAAACTGGTTGACGGGGAACTCGAGTACGATGTAATGACGTGCATTTCACGTGCCTAAATACATGTTTTATGGCATAAAATTACTAAATGAATTACTCGAAGACCATATTTTGCAGTCGGTTAATGGTTTTTGTAACATCCTATAGGGTTTGTTTACGTTTTTGATTTTTGACAGTGCATGCGTATTGCGTACTGTTGATATGTAGCTAGGGGCAACTAATTAACATTAACGTTGCTATGTCAATACACATGTGCTTTGAGTTCTGTTTATAAGTAACCTAGGTAATTATTTTAATAATGGCTGTAGTCATAGGCAACGCGCAAGCGCTTTGTTAACTATTTGTTTGTAACTAGGTAAAAATCCAAACTTCAACAAGGTTTGACGCCTGTCTGTCAGCACAGTGTAAGGACTCTATACAGTGGACAAGGTTCATACAACCTAATCGTTCGGCGTCTTGGGTTGTCCGAAACTCAGGGCTGTCACAAATCTTTTGTGACATGTTTTAATTTTTTTTATCTTGCAACATCTGCTATTGAGATTTGTTTTTTTTTGTTGTTATTTCTCGGAAAGTCAAATTGTAACAAAATAAAGATTGTACAAATCGGTACCTATTGCAAAAATCGGTGCCATCTTGGATTTTGTAAGATTAACTCCGATTTGGATAAAAATCGATATCTGACGATCCGGCGGGGTCCCTCACATGAATCCAGAGTGAAAACTGTAAAATATTGTAAAAACCGACGCCATCTTGGATTTTGTAAGATTAAGTCCGATTTGGATGAAAATCAATATCTGACTATCCGGCGGGGTTCTTAACAAGAATCCAGAGTGAAAACTGTAAAATATTGTAAAATTCGACGCCATCTTGGATTTTGTAAGATTAAGTCCGATTTGGATGAAAATCGATATCTGACTATCCGGCGGGGTCTTTAACATAAATCCAGAGTGAAAACTAAAATATTGTAAAAACCGACGCCATCTTGGATTTTGTAAAGTCAACTCCGATTTGGATAAAAATCGATATCTGACTATCCGGCGGGGCCCTTAACATAAATCCAGAGTGAAAACTGTGAAATATTGTAAAAACCGACGCCATCTTGGATTTTGTAGGGATTGCTCCGATTAGGATAAAAATCGATATCTGACGATCCGACGGGGTTCTTAACAAGAATATACAAAATCCAAGATGGCGTCGGTTTTTACAATATTTTAGTTTTCACTTTGAATTCTTGTTAACGACCCCGCCGGATAGTCAGATATCGATTTTTATCCAAATCGGAGTTGATTTTACAAAATCCAAGATGGCGTCGGTTTTTAATTTTTTTTTCCAATTTTGACACCAGATTCATGTTATTGACCCCACCGGAGCGTCAGATATCGTTTTTTATCCAAATCGGAGTTTATCTTACAAAATCCAAGATGACGTCGGTTTTTATAATATTTTACAGTTTTCACTTTAGATTCTTGTTAAGGACCCCGCCGGATAGTCAGATATCGATTTTCATCCAAATCGGAGTTTATCTTACAAAATCCAAGATGGCGTCGGTTTTTACAATATTTTACAGTTTTCACTTTGGATTCTTGTTAAGAACCCCGCCGGATAGTCAGATATCGATTTTCATCCCAATCGGACTTAATCTTACAAAATCCAAGATGGCGTCGGTTTTTACAATATTTTACAGTTTTCACTTTGGATTCTTGTTAAGAACCCCGCCGGATAGTCAGATATCGATTTTCATCCCAATCGGACTTAATCTTACCAAATCCAAGATGGCGTCGGTTTTTACAATATTTTACAGTTTTCACTTTGGATTCTTGTTAAGAACCCCGCCGGATAGTCAGATATCGATTTTCATCCCAATCGGACTTAATCTTACAAAATCCAAGATGGCGTCGGTTTTTACAATATTTTACAGTTTTCACTCTGGATTTATGTAAAGGGCCCCGCCGGATAGTTAGATATCGATTTTGATACAAATAATTTAAGAGTTAATCTGACAAAATCCAAGATGGCGTCGGTTTTTACAATATTTTACAATTTTGACTCTGGATTCGTGTTAAGGACCCCGCCGGATAGTCAGATATCGATTTTTATGCAAATCGGAGTTAATCTTACAAAATCCAAGATGGCGTCAGTTTTTACAATATTTTACAGTTTTCACTCTGGATTCTTGTTAAGGGCCCCGCCGGATAGTCAGATATCGATTCGGAGTTGATTTAACAAAATCCAAGATGGCGTCGGTTTTGTCAATATTTTACTATTTTGACTGGATTCATGTTAGGGACCCGGCCGGATCGTCAGATATCGATTTTTATCCAAATCGGAGTAATCCTTACAAAATCCAAAATGGCGTCAGTTTCACAATATTTTAAAATCAACAATAAACTCTTCGCAGCCACAAATACTGATTTCCTGAGAAATTACAACGAACAAAATCACGTTCTAAAATGGCGTACCTCCCTAGGTTATAAATTCAGCTATCAAAATACTATAACGTGACAGCCCCGAAAATAGACCTCACAATCTGTATGGAGTTTGTGAGGAAATCCCCCTCCGCCCGCTTCACCGCACACCCCCCATCGTTGCCCCGCAAATCGCCGGAGCTGACTCACTGTATAGAGTCCTTACACTGTGCTGTCAGTTGGTAATTTAAGAAATGTCATTTATAAGATTGTAAACAAATAATACAGGGGAGGTGCAACACAATAATAATAAATGTATATTTTTATACCTCACGTAAAACCTGTCGTATTTTTGATGAATTAGGTAAGTACCATGCTCATATTTATGATCTAAACATTAAGGTTCTTAACATTAGATTTCTTGTTTTGCCTTTCATTCTGATACATACTGTATATATATATATTATTAAATCCACCTGTTAGTTTTCTCCGAAAACCCTCCGGTAAGTATGTAAATTTATCGAGACACGATGCGCGTCTCTAATCTTATGGTTTATAAAGTTTACGTACCGACAAGCGCTTATGCCGTTGACTCAGACGCTATTATTACTTAACTCGCGCGTAAACAGTATTTGTCAGTCGGAACTAAAGACTAGCCCTGCGCGCCGTTGACATGTATAGAAGACTACTCGTACAGACTAGTGCGGTGATATTACTTCATGATTCGATAATGTTTAGTTGTTGTTTTTCATGATAAAGTCCTTTATTTTCAACATTTTCTTGTATAGTAAATCTGTTTAGTTTAGAAATTTTGAGAGAAATCTAAGTTTGGAAATAAAAAAAGGCAAATTGAGAAGAATTCCACCTTTAATTATGAATATCGATATCACTATTTGCAATCCCTAAACTTTTTATTAGTTGTTTACTTAAAATTTGCTCTGGCGTGTGAGTGAGCGTCTTGGCGAACAGGGTCCGGCGGCCAAAAGGTAATTTTTGAACTTGCGGTTTAAATAGATCGCCCCCGCTGACTTCTGATCATAACGCGTGTTGATCAATTTGCATAAGTCTTTCTGCGTGCTAAGTGAAATGGTCGTTCTGCGTATTGTTCGAATGCGTCGAGACGATTGAGACATGTATTTAGTAGGTACACAACATTTATTTCAATAGCAAAATGTTTTATCTCAATAAGTTACAAAATCAGTCAGATAGAAGGCAGGCTGGAGGAAGAGTTGCGTGTGCCGTACACGTTTTTCAGGTGAAGCACGGTTGCCTGTAACAAATTTATCGTATATGACAAAGGCATATTTAAAGTTTACAAAAAAAATTAAGTATTTTTTTATGGTTGTCTTGTATGATGTCCATTCTGATATTTACTTCTCGAATCCATAAATGACAACATTAATGGTACTATTCTATAAAAATTGTGCTTATTCTAGACTCGTATTAGAAGATTAGGTTTGGATATATTTTATACCTAAATGAATTTATTTATTTACATTGTCTTTTTTTCCTCGTATTCGATATGAAAAGTAGAGTGTTTAACTCGGGTGAAAGGCACTATTTCAGCCTCACTATCAGAGCTCTCAAGAGAGGTTAGAATTTATTTTTAGAAGGTTCAGAAGCCTTCAAATCAGTATTTGAACTATAAAGTTTAGTGTACTTCTCTAATGAAATGTTTAGTTATGTCCCAGCACGTTCTTTTTTTTCGAATTAAATTATTTTACTTGAATAAATTGTCAGCCATGCTATTTAGAGGCCCGGACAAGCGTTTATATAGTCTGACCACCGAACGAACGCCGCAACAGTAGGACAAAACAACTATATGAATATATATATATATATATAGGTAGTATCCATTCCTTTTTTCGGGGTGGTAATACTAGCGTCAGAAAAAGGCAGTATGATGCCCTCAATCCTACTGTCACTGCGTTCGTTCAGCGGTCAAACCTTACCAAGACTTACTCTCTTTTGATAACACGCGAAGCACTTGACGTGTCCAGTATACGAAGACTCCTCGGATACTTGGGAGCACGCACGCGCCGCCAGCCGCCCGCCGAGAGCAGAGTCTTCGTAGAACATGCCCACTTTGTGACGGAAGCTGGAAATAATTAGCTGATTGTAACTTCCTATCCAATGAGTCGTATTACTCGCGCTGTGTAGTGACTCACGCTGGCTAGGTAATTTTCAAATAGTATCCTGTTAGGAGGACCATTTCCTTAGATAAACTTTGCAGCACAGCCGGTAACAGTTCGTAGACGAACAGAACATCTCCTTGTTGTCTGACAATGGTATTATTTAGGGTCCGTAATTTTGTATTAGAACAATCGCATGGTACGACACACTGGCTCCGCCTTGATGCGCGGATTCAGATTGACGGTGACGCGTCCCGCGGGGCGGGGACAGTTGTCTATTGCGACTGAATTGCAAGCACACCTACTTGGGCAATGGCGTCTCCCAGCAGTTATCCAGCCGCTTGGTCTTCATGATGGCAGACAGCCGCTGCAACAGACTGAAGTTGTCTCTCTCTATCTTGCGGGCGCGGTCGGCCTCGCGTTGATACTTCTTAAGCTTCACAGCTACGTGGGCCCGTGGCGGCGGGGGTCGGTCGTCTATTGCCGGGAGTGCTGAGCGAACCTTTAGGTACATTCGTCGGGTGACAAGCAAAAGTCACTAAGTAGGTAGGTAGGTATTACGTACTACCACAAGTTCATAGCCATAGTTCGATTCTTGTTTAATTATTTTATTGAGTTTTGCTTGTCATCTGCCGATATTATGATGATACACTGCGTGATCATTTATTACCCAGTATTTAAAACAGAAAATCTTCTACAGTATAATATAAATTGTACAAAGCCCACAAGACTATATTTGTATCAAAAATTCGAGATAATTAGTTTCAATTCAACACACTTACAGTATTACCCCAAATCCCTACATTAGTTACAATTTGGGAATATTTTGAAGGGGATTGCTTCATGCCACTTAATATCATCCATCAAGCGCTAGCTCGACATCATATCACACCTCTATAAATACACGCAACCTAATAGGTAACCTAATATTTAGGTAGGTAGGTACTGACTCCCATGCCATGCGCCATGTTTACTCCGTGAACATGGCGCTTGCAACAGTGTCAAGATATCGGGTGCTCAATAAAACAAACATACATGGTAATTATCCCATTTTAAATATTAGATAAAATACCTACATTCACTCTTATTATTAGAAAATAAGCATTTATGTTGAATTACGAAGTGTTCATCACAGATGCCTATCAGCTTAGTTTTCTTGGTGCCATCCTAAGCATTCAATATGATCGCAAGTCGAACTCACCTTCGACCTATGATCCTGAAACCTGCGGGCCTCCCACGGCTGGACGTACAGTTTATCCCGACGTGACAACATAATCAACTTGCAATACGAGAACTGGTTCCAAATGGGTGCAGTTGTAGAATCGATGGAAGTTGCTATGTCAACACTGACCTATTTTATTTGTGTACGGGGTGTACTACTTACAAACAATCACAGATTTTGTATTCTCATTTTTATAGGAGGTAAATCTTACCTTTATTCTTTTAAAGCAAGCAGCACGGCCCAATTATTATCAACACGCGCGGGTACATATCTCGTGTAAAGTTGAACCTTACGTTAGCGACTTTAGATGTTGAATAGACACACAGAACAGAACAAAAACGTCAAAAATATAGGTCAAAATGACATTAGCGAACAATTTTGCATTTATGATAATGATGATACTAAGGGCTGCCATCTCGTACATTAGCCAAACAAGCTTAAAACCCCGGACGTTTCATTAAAATCGCGGTCTCTCCCCGGACACTAAAGACATTAATTTTTAATTTAAAAATATATACTTTTGCTAGGGATTGACCTGAACCCAAAAACGTCCGGATTTACCCCGAACAGTTTTTAAAATCCGGGCCCGACGCTCCCCGGAGGGGCTCCAAACTAGGACAAATCCGGGGAAACCCGGGCGGATAGCAGCCCTAGATGATACAAACGATGTTTCGTACGAAAAAGAGCTAACTGATAGCATTAAGTGTCAAATTCATACACAGAACTACCAAAACTATTAAAAATTATACGCTGTTGGCACTTAACGATATGTCACGTTGCAAACGTCATTTTTTTCGGCTGATTGGGTATCCAGTTCTTTTAATCTACATGTATGACCTTAGATGACGCAAATGCCTAAGGAAAGGGTCATGAAATAAAAAACCATATTGCAAATTAATAAATAAATTATATAGTTAAATATTATACACTGCACTTACAATGGTATCATATCATCGTTACGGGAATATACACGAAAACGTACAAAACACATGGTTACAAATTAAATTACACTTTGAGCAATACAAAAATAAAAAAAACTCAATCACTCTATAACTCTAACCTTACTCATTAATACAGTTAGCTTCAATCCGGTGGAGGTACTTTGGTACCAATATGACCATAATCTTTACAATTTTTGAAAACAAAAATGCACCTTATTTGGTTAAAGTTAAGGTGCAGATTTGTTTAGAAATTTACATCGAATGTGTCAGTATATTTAGTGTAAGCTTAGGAATGTAAGTCTGCATAATTCCTCTACTTTTGGCAATGTTTAAGTAAAGCTTCCTTTATAAAGTGTTATCCACAGTAGCTTTTAAACCGGCATTTCTTTTAGGGTCGCCACACACGCCAATCAGATCAATCTGAGTAGTTCATAACCAGAAAACATAATGCGTGTGATCAATAGCTAGTGTATGTAATTCCGTGCGTTATAGATTCTTAATATAAATTAAAATGAAGAATTATATCTCTGATTCCGGAGCGTGTGGCGACACTGGCAACTCTTAATCTGCCAAAACGCATGTTCTAGAGTCAAGTGTGTAACAGCTTTAAGGATACGTTAGTGCTATCTAATTTCAAATGTATTTTAGTAACAATTGTTATTTTCCCCCATTTTCTGACCCGTAAGTGTTTGTGCTAACCGAATGCTATAAAAAAGGAAGACTATTGCAGTTTAGAATTTGTTACAACCATCCTTTTCTACGCATTATTCTTTTCTAACATACGTATACACGCCATTATAAGTTCCATATTTAAATCAAGTCAAGACGAGATAAATTCAGAACGAAAGTCAACAATAGACTCATAGTCAGTTAATCCAACTTAATTTCGTTGAACTTTAATATATTAAAAATAAAATATTATTCATTTTTAGTTGTTTAATCGAGTTTTTCCATCAAATATCCGGACCATTGTCCTACTTTAAAATGAACATATTCTTTGCAAGGTACTTGCTTACATTCTTAAATTATGAATCTGAGTGTCTACTGACTCAAATTATCTGTAAAAAATTACAGATCATAATCAATAGTCAGAGCCTGCGATACGTAGATTCTCAAAATCCATACATAGTCCTTGCATTGGCGTTTCTTTAGCGATTTGACATTCCAATAAAACTTTTAAGATTTAAAACCAATTTTATCAAATACCTTTTCTAGTATGGCGGCGATTACTTTGCCGCTGACTAAGGAATTTAAGTCTTGCGATAATATAGCGACTTTTCTGGTCAATAATACGGTATCATATAAAACATGTACAACGCTACATTCGTCAACTACGTTACCAAGTACAAAACGTGTTAAATACATTAAAAAAGGTCTAGTTACGACGTTTGGCATACAAATTGAGTTTTGTCAATCAAGGACTCGGAAAGCAAAAAAAAATTTGAAAACGCGCAGAAATTGTTTAGTTTTTACCTACTTACTAAAGCCTCTGACATTAAAAAGATAATTTCTTTAATAACTATAAAGTTATTTCAGGATTTTTAAAGATTATTTTGAAGCACATCAACTCAAGTCATATGCCAAACTCAGAATCATGATTCAAAAACCAGAAGGATGTTTTCCAATAACACATGTGACATTCTCTTTAATGAGAACACTTAAATACAGTCAAAAGAAGCTGAATGGACAAAGTATACAAAATGATCTGCGCACGCTTTCATTCTGTAAAATAAAGTCGCGTCAATAATTTTGAAGACATCACCCACATAGCTTCTTATGACGATACTACAGGGCCTCCCAAGACTATGGGACATCAAGGGAAAACCTTAAATATAGTACGAGTAGATAGGATGTTTTGCTGAAAGAAGACTTTATGTTACTTTTAAAAGTTAGTAATACTGCAATTAAAGATATTCTAAAATAAGTTTCATGTGTTTTTAATTTGAGTGAAATGATTAATTTCACGTTGTTCCTTTCTTTTAAAATACTATGTTACTTAAGAAGAATGCCTATTTTTTGCCCATTCTTTCGATTGGCATCATAAAAATTTAACTTTTTTTTTTACATTTAAGTTAGTTCGATTCCCAGACGAAGCAAGTAATTTTAAGAAAATCTTTGGATGCAAAATTACTAACTTTTAAAAATAACATAAAGTCTTCTGTCAGCAAAATTCCCTATCTACGATATTGAAGGTACTTTCTTTTCATGTCCCATAGTTTTGGAACGTCCTAAATACCGAATGAGATGCCTGACATGTAATACTGTATTAAATGTAGGTATGAGAATGTCTGTTTATAAAATAAATGCGTCTATAAAATACTGAAAGCAACGGGAAAACACCCTTTCAACCTGTATTGAACACTCACCAAATCAGTGCGTGTCGCATAGAGATCGTTACAGTCCTACCTTATTCTACGTCTCATACAAAACCCTACACTTGGTGCACATGATCGCTGCTAAGCAAAATGTTGTATAAAAATAATCTATTTCATTACTCGAACGGAGTGTCGGTACAAAATGCAATCGTTTCCAATAATATATATACTTTAAGAACATCTTACGGGTACAATGAAGTACAAAGATGTAAGAGTTTTTTTTTCGTAACTGCTCAATATCCTATGCGAAGTTTAATAAATCTCAATTTATTTTGATAATGATTTGAACCACGAGTGATGCTAGGTCAAGTCAAATTTTAAAACCTCGAATAGTCACTACAAGCAGTTTTGAAAACCGGAGAAGGAAGAGAATGTACCAAAAAGTTATATATATTATTGGAGCGCTTACTTGGACGATACACAAGCCTGTAATTGCTTGGAATAGTAGGAATAAAAAAAACTACGCTTAAAATAGCTGTCAATGGAACTTCCTAAAAATGTAAACAAACCGCCATATTGATCGTATTAAACTAACTTTTAAGTTTTTAAATCTCCAAGATTAAGTTCGTATTTAATAGTAGATTGTATATCAAGGGCATAAAGTAACCCATTTTAGACGAGGCTATTTATTGGTCCGAGTGCAACGAGGACCAATATAGTAGTCGAGGATAAAATGGGTACTTATGCCCGAGGTATACACTCTGCTTTTCACTTCGATTGTAAGGAAAATATTAGGTTTTATATCAGTTTAAATCGTTGAAAATGTAACATCCATACTCTTGCGCTTGGGTTCTCCCCGCCGCGCGCCGCCTGCAGGCGGCCGGGGGCGGGGGGGCGAGGCCGCGGCGAACGCGCTCCACCTGCGATGTTACTTTATGCCCTAGTGCATGAAAAGCGATTTTGTGTCGCCTAGCCACGACACAAAGGTGAACTTTTCGTGCAAAAGAAGTGAAAAATAAGTTTTTAGTTGTCTTACGTTTTGTATGTTACGATAATACGACCGTTTCAGTAGTGAATGGTTTCAGTGGTGTTTGATGAGGTAGTGTAAAAATACACGGAGAAACAGTGACAAAACATGACGTGACGCCTTTTGTTTACATTGTTAGGAAGTTCCATTGACGGCGATTCTACGCATGCCCATGAAGAGGTTCTCATAAATAACGATGAGAGCATACACTATTATTGCGTCTCATAAGCATGTAATACGCATACTAAAAATATATGAGTGCAGTAGACTACTTTTGAGATGCTGAGCGAAAATCAAGGTTAGCCACACCGTTAACTGTCAAATATGTAATAAACGCGAAACTCAGGGTTAGTTAACTCAGCCCGGCTGGTGCAAGTGGCCTTTACACTCTCATCGTTTACATTCGACTTGGGCTCACACTATACGTTTGTCATAGTAAATTACGATACCAGGAGGAAAAAGAGGAAATTCGCAACGAGTGGTGATACATTAAAACACGACTGTAGGGAGTGTTTTAAATCGACACGAGTCGCGAATTACCTCTTCGCACGTGTATCGTACGACGTTTTACAGTACATATGACACTGAATATTCGACTCGGGCACGTAAAGTGCTCATTATTGCCCTAGGGCGGTAAAGTAACACCATGTGTACTGTAAAATAACAGATAGCCCTATAGGAAGATTATCCCGGCACGGTCATCCACAACTGTATACAAACTACAGCCATACTAAACTTATAGATCAGTTCAAAATACAAGTCGATGTGATATATTGCGTTAAAATTAAAATATCTACAAAATTAACATAAATATATATAAAAAAAACAACACAACAGCTGCCGTCGTTCATTTCACACAAAAATTATAAAATACAAAGGAATCATATACACCTATGATCGAGGCAAGTAGTACTTAGACAAATGCATATACTCCACACTAGTTAGCACTTTCATCATCATCTAATACTTACGTACTGGCGAACTTATACTCCACAAGTATAAGCTCACTTATAAGGTCAATGTGGGTATAATCGTCTACCGACTTCATCTGATTTTACTGTTGCATTTGTTATACGTAAGCCATTGCCTGCCCTAACGACCCTGTCTGAGCGGTAAGGTACCAACATGGGAGATCTTGCCCTATATAAAGGGCTTCCCAAATAAAATATTATTAAGGTCACAAGTGGTATAAAATTCTAGAGTACATGCATTTGTCATTTCCTACATTCGCCTTTAATAACTTAAGTATTATTTGTATTTGGATATTTATATCTTAAATAATATTTTTTGTTCTTTTTCTTGACTATACCATTAAGTAGTTAAATTTAGACTATTATAAGTCCCACGTCATAGGCGTATACGATTCGCTTGCGTCATACTAAAAGGTAATATAATCTGACAGTTATATTGTATAGGCGAAGCGCTGTTTTGTGATGTCGGCGATTACTGACTAGTGAGAGTCACATCAGCGGAAATCTGAGATTCCAATCCTACCGTCACAGTTCAAACTTCATCCTGCGATATTATAAAACTTACGCGAGTACTAAACTGCAGTCTAAGAGAGATACCTCTTAGAATGCTATTTCATACTGGCTTTTTATATGAATTGGTTTTGCTGTATAGCACAAATGGATAGCAAGTTTTTCGTATCAAGGGCTATAGCATAACTACTCGCGACACGAATCCATATATCAAGTCGCGCTTGGTTAACAATTTATGCTAAGGGGGTATATACAGCCTCCTGCGATCCACTGTCCAAAAAAATGATAATTTATTTAGGTTTAAAATGAATTTTTACAAAAGAAATTCACTGTTCAAATGAGGATTACTGAAAGTAGATTGACCGCTAGGGGCGCTAGTGGAACGTGGGTCCTGCGGGAACATTTCAAACGTCACTGACAATTATCTCATATTGACACAGAACCCACGCATGAGTGGCGCCGCCTGGTGACCGGAACGGTAGCTCCCATTGGAAAGATTTTAAATTATCATTGAACTAACTAGTCCTACCGGTGGGACTGGTCCTTGGGAGTAGAATGTCAGTTTGAACTGCGACGGTCTCCCTCGCACTGGGACCTAATTCGTTGTCAAAAGACTAAAGTTGTAGCGGAAACAGTCTACGCGTTCCTAATCAGACTTTATTCTATAAAACAATGCCAATGATACGAAACTTTCGAGATGAGAGCGATATTAATAAATATGCAACATTGTTTCGTCTCATTGGCTTTGTTTAACAGAGACTAATGAAATAGTGGTAAATTAAAGAAAAACGTGTCATCCGTAATTTGTTGATTAAGCCGTAATTTAAACCAAAGCAACAAAATTTTTATCATAATACTTGTTATCCTGTACCGATTTACATGGCGACCGTGGCAGGACTTATTTGTATTGGCAAAGTAATTACAGTACCTACACCTGTATACTTACATGTAGGTAGGTAATTACTTTACATCACGTTATCTGGTTTGCCTTGCCAAGGAGTCTTGACATTATTGTCAGTGGCAACATAGCCGGAAAACATGGCGATTCAGCGCCGAATGATTTTAACTTTCATGGCTCGTGTTTTCTTTAAGTTTACAACTATTCTTAGTCCCTGGTATTCGGGCATTTCGCCCTTTTATAAAAAAGTACAAAATCCCCACTTACCGCGATCTCCCTGAATGACTTACATAATAACTTACGTGGCCAAACATCACAACGTATATGCGTACTGGTGTATAAAATGTCTTGGAATCTAATTGCAAAAAGGGAAGTATCGATCAACGTACATAATTAACCATTTATATACATAAAACTTAACAAACGTAAGTTCATTTTCGTCTCTTGCGCCCAACGTACTGTCAACCAAGTAGAACCCTAGGCCACTCTAGAACCATGTCAAAATGACAAGTAGTAAGAGACTTCATACAATCTGATTTATAGCATCACTATGATATAGTCCTTCAAGTGGCTGCAGGGTTCCAATTGGTTGACTGTACATGTAGAAATAACGGATAGGATCAAATTTTTTTGGTGATAACCCATTGGGGATTGTCCTTATCCATTTGACATTTGTGTTTGATAGAAAGAGAAGACGAATGACGAAGACCATGAAAGCACCAATGTGTGAATGTCACACTCTCGCCAGGCGAAGAATGAAGGACTTTGGTGCAGGATAACTGGAGCCAAAGTAATTTCAGAACACCTCTGAGCTCCATCATCCGTCATATGGAGATGGTCGAGCAAGCTCTTGAGTAGGGAGCAATTACACAAAAGATTCCCATGGGTAGAAGTGTATCCGCTAGGGACCTTAAATAAGATAAGATTGATAGAAAGAAACAAAATTGAACATAGGTTCGTTATGAAGGAAGAAGGTATAAATGGTTAATTACGGTAGTACATTTTGAGGTTGAAGTACTTGGAACTATTTTCGGAAGTTCTTTTATTATGCAAATAATTGTAAGCACTTTCTAGTATAAATACTGCCTATACAAGTTTAAATAATGGTATTACAGAGTAGTATTGTTTCCTATGAAAGCAAGAATAATCTATGGCATTTTGGCAGGTTTTACCTATATTGAGGATTTTAAATTAAATTAACTTATTTACACGTATAACTAGCCCGCCCTTTTTGCAATTACTCATATATTAATTTGTATGAAGCATTAAACTATGACGCATACGTGTCGTCGGGCGTCCCACGTATCTACACGAACGGACTATAAAATCATTTTACATTACTCTACGTACTTGTAACTTACCTAAATAATATGATATAGAAAATGCTCTTAAGTTACTAATAGAGATGCAATAAAGAAGCCAATTTTTGGTTTATTATTGTAATTATTAATATTCCGGCGTTGCATCAACGCCGCATTTAAACTAGGTAAGTGGCCGGTTTCATACTCCTACTGAGAATCATAGATAAATACGGCTTTTTTTTCACAACATTTGGGCCAAGAAAGACGTCGTACCAAATATTTTTAAGAGGGCACATGACAGGTCAGTTTCCTCCTTCGTTTTTCAAACTACAGCCATGAATTTTTCAAACCAGTATTTTCAATACTAGGTGGTGCCCGCGACTTCGTCAGCGCAATATCTTTATAAATTGTAGCCTATGTGTTATTCTGATGTATATGCTATATTATTGTAAAGTTTAATTTACGTGAAAGAGTAACCAACATCGTCTTTTAGTCTGTAAGGATTTGTCGGTGGACGACGCAATGATTGTGCTTTTTATTTTATCTTGCAGCTCCTTTATATGCTCTGCTTCTGGCAAATATTTTTCTATTTTTCGTTTAGGCAGTCCGTTTGCATGTTTTGGTGTATTAACTGGCTCCTGTTTTATTTCTGGCACAGGCTGCACATTTTTTATGTGTTCGCGTTCTTGTTCATCTTTGACACTTTTACTCTTAAACATAGGACTGGTATTATTAAAAGGGAAGCCATTTTGTTTTGATCCATTGAAAGTAGCATTCGTTTTTATTTTTACATTTTCATCAGCGATTCCATTCATATTACGTTCTTGTAGATGTTCACTTCTAGTTTTAAACATATTGTGCGTTGGGATTCCGTTTTGTCTTGTGTCTACATTTGCTATTGAATGTGATCCTATGTTTTCGTCAGCTGACATTTTATTATTCCTACTTCCATAATTATTTTTAGGTACGTTTCATTTCACGTCATATTAGTAGGATCTGTGCCGGACTGTTTTGTTATTTTTGTTTAAAAAAAAATACAAAAATATCAAAAAAAGCAAAACAGTCCGACACAGATAATTTAACAATAATATTCTGTTTTGATAAAAATCATTGCTGTAGCTTCAAAAACCAAGGAGGAAACTATCGAGTGTGTTTACAACATTTGTATGGAGAACTTACCCTGTACTGAGCCCTCTTAATATGCGCGTTGACCTAGAGAACAGTTTAACATAATTAATAGTAATTATATAGATGCAAAACGGACAAGAGCCGTTTTTATTGCATTAGTCTAACTATTTATCATGAATAGAATACTGGGAGGATTATTTAGGCCTTATTGTGGTACTAGCATGACTATTGAAACATACTATTATTTCACATTTTTGATTCTTTTGCAGGAGTCGAAATCGGCACTTCGAGTATATTTTACTTAAGGGGTTCAAACATATTTCATTAGTATAAAAACCCTATACTTGTACTATATTAAACAAATAACCGATACTAATGAAACGTTCTGGCCCTGTTTCGACTTTGCATCTCTTGTTTTCGTGCGCCAAAGAAAGAGATGCAATATGAAATTATATAAAAATGCTTATTAAAGCTCTGTGCGGATAACATGGTCAGTTTTTAGTGTGAAGACATTTTTTCCTCTTCTTACAATTACTTATTATTTTCAAATACCTCATTGAGATACTCAAGAATACTGGCGTCATGTTAACCGCCCAAGAAAACTAAACTCAACAGGGCCCTGTTATTCATAGTTTGCATCTGTGACTTGGTCAGATCTTAGAATTAAGTGATGAAGCTTATTAATGGCACATTTAATTCAATCTACCCGTCATATACAACATAGAAACATCTGATCAGTGTCCAGCTATTGCAATTTCCAGTGAATACTATATTAGTATACAAGTAGTATTTTGTAAATATTTATAGATACAGGGCCGTGTTAAGGTTAATTTCAAATTATACTGGAATGAATATTCTTTACAAATTGACTTTGAAACGGATGAGATGAGAAATATTAGTAAAGGAAGCGTTGAAAGTCAGTAATTTCATTACGGTATCTAAAGTTAATTTTAATCCTCGCTAGGTTCCGCCATTTTTATTTTAATGTTTATTTCCCATCCTGTTTTATATAGAAGTTGTTTAAGGATATTAAAGCGTTTTGTTCTATTTCAATTTACTAATATCATTAGATATGAATAAATACTCTTGATTAGTCGAAACAGTATGCGAAACACACAAATACCCTTACCAAGAAAAACCATAGACATAGTAGGTCCTATAACTTATTGTTATTTTAGGCAACTGCATTTAAAACTTAAAAAATGGTACTAATAATTCAGCTAAGATCATTTTACTGTCATTCAGTTATTTGACATAACTAACAATAAATTCAAAAGGTTATCGATCTCTTTTTCCTATGTATAGCCTCTGACACGATTGCTATTTTTGAATGACCTATATTGACAAGTAAAATAAAGGGGACAGCTGGTAACTACAGTTACCACAATCATGTCAGTGGATAGGTAATCTGTCTATGGTGACGACGAAATATGCTTCATTAAAATGTTCGAAGTTTACCTAATTTCTGGATATTTTTTGACGAAGTTTACATTTCAATATTATTTCAAGTCGGCCTGTAGATACATAACTCAAAATATTATTATAGTGTAGACTTCCGATACCTCAGCCGGTTATAATCAGGGTTGGCTAAAAAGTAAAAAACTGAGGAATAATAAAAATGGCGGCTACCAGTGAAGAGAGGCTTGCGTGACCAGCTCGGACCTGTGCCTGGAGTCGGACGCGGACGCGGACGCGGAGCCGGCGGACACTCAGCAGGGCGGGTCGGCGCGCGGCAGCGGACGCACGAGGTACAGCTTCTCGCCCGCCTGCGACAACAATACGGTTGTAGACAACACTCACGAATCGAGTCATAAATAGAATGCTAAAATTATTACCAGGGCCCGTCATTTTCATGCCGATGACAGACAAATGACGTCAAGCTTCATACATCTTAACAGCCTCTTAGCCTAGTAGGTGGTGACCCTGCCTGCGAAGCAGGAGGTACCGGGTTCGAATCCAGGGCATGTATTTGTGTGTTTATCACGAATATTTGTTCCTGAGTTATGGATGTTTTCTATATATTTAAGTATTTATATGTATCTATCTATTATATATTATATCGTCGTCTAGTACCCACAACACAAGCCTTATTGAGGTTACCGTGGGACTAGGTGGATTTGTGTAAGATTATCCCATAATATTTATTATTACACATCATGTTTTTGGGTTTTACGTTTGAAAGAATAATGCTGTCATTGAATAGTGTCCAAACTATTACGTTCGACGTTAAAATCGAACGTTGTTAGGCTTTATCGGCCATAAATCATTTCATATTAAAACTCTTGTGTGTTTATATACGAACCCGGCATGAAAATTACGGATGATCATTACCCTTCCTGTTGGCCTCGCCGTAGTCCGAGTGTAAAGGACAAAGGAGATAAAAAATGTACCACAGAGCGAGAAACCTTCGCTGTCTTACCAAATGTGCGAAAGTTCTTGTCTTTGAATTTTAATTAATAATTACATTTTCAGTCCTCCGGCCGGTAAGCGCCACTTTACGCAAAACTAAATTGCCGCCTGCCAGCTCCGTCGGACAGAAAAATAGTATACAAACCTCGGCCGTTAATTGGGAAAGCCTCGGATAACATGTTATTCGACCTCGGCTTCGCCTCGGCCGACAATTACATGGGATCCGAGGCATTTCCCACTAAAACGGCCTTGGTATGTAATCTACTATTATTAAGTTCTTAGTTTAGACTTTTTTCACAACTTTTTTTCAAAACTTGCGGGATAATATCAGTTGGATTTTTAAGGCACATGCATACATATGTATGAAAAAATGTTATAGATCTACGAATTTTAACCAAATTCAAAGTGAAAAACAACATAATCGACGAAATACTACACCCTCCAGGCTATTAGTTCCAAATCTAAGGTTATGCCAGTCAAGTATGATTGGAGTGAACTCTCCCATACCACAGCGTAGGTATGTATTCCATACAGTGAGGTAACTTCATACACGGCCAGCGGCTCGGCTCGGTGCTCGTGCTGAGGCTTAGGGTTGTCAAAAACTATGCGAAAGATATTACAGTCTGATTGGCAAACTAATTTCAATTTTACACGCCTTAAAATAGGCGTCTCCTCCCCGCCTCCTTCCCCGCGCCCCCCATCGATGACCCAGAAATCGGCGGAGTTAACCCTCTATATGGAGTACATCCTTACGCTGTGCCCATACCTTGTTAGTGTAGATGGGTGCCCGCTGATAGTGAGCGACCAGCTGGTCAAGTGTGGGGAACTTGCGCTGGCCGATGCAGTAGAGCGAGCCGGACACGTGAACACGGAAGTGCTTGTTGCGGCCCGGCGCTTTCAGGGACACAGAGAAGTCTCCCACCTGCAAATTACAATTAGGGTTAAGCTGGGTATCCACTACGCAAATCGGGTGGAGTAGCCTCGACTTGAAGCAAACAGTTTGAGGCTACTCGGTCTGAGGCAAAGGCTCTAGGCGAGACGCTTCACCTTGTGACGTCACTGCGGGACGCCGGCAGAGCGCCGCATGTTCAAAAGCAGCGCGGCGACGCGGACCAGCCGTTTTCAGTCCGTTATCAACCCGGCACCGCCGCGTACCGGCTAGCATCAATCCGACCGCGATCGGACCTAACTGAGTTTCTTGATAGAATCTCCTCGGCTAGTTTAGGGGTAGCGAACCAGCAATAAAACTCCCAGTAGCTAGTTATGTTACACACGCCTCAGTTTTGAATGGACTCGGTCCAATCGATCTCTCTGGAGCGCAAACTCAGAAGGAGAATTCCAGAGTAGTAAATATCGTGTGACGTCGCGGAAGGGCCCTGGATTTTCCCCAGGCTACCGTCCCACTTCACAATCCGTACGCTCCAAAGGTCAGTGCACGGAGCCCCTGCCAGGAAAAAAAAACAAACGCGGACCAGCAGTCGATGCTCTCAGCCCGCGCTGAGAACAACGGCTGCCTCCCCCAACCCGACGTGGCGGTGCGTGTATTACGCGTTCGCCACGCATAGTAGCCAAAGGACTCTCCTAGCGCGATGCGGCCGTGTGTGTACCAGCTCCCAGGCCTAAGCGCCACGACCGCATAATCATGACCCCTAGTATAAATTAGCACTAACCTTTAACCTATCGAGTCCCAGGTATTATTACTATAGACTCTATTATTATAGGCATTGAAATGAGCACTGACATCATATGATGACGCTGGGTCTCGACGGGTTAATAACAATAAAGGGCATAAAAGACTCATATTTGTAAGGTAATAACTAAGCGTTTAACTAAACCCTATTCTCCAAACCCTGAGTTAGTCTGGAAACTCTCGGAACAACCCTCGCGCATGATGGCGCCGTAGTACCACGCGCGGGCCGGCCCGGGCCGGGAGGAGTGTGTCGGTATACTGACGTTGGTCTCGGAGTCCCTGATGAGGAAGTCGCCGTCGTGCCCGTGCTGGTTGAGCAGCGCGTCGCACTGCGTGCGCGTGATGGCGCCGTAGTACCACGCGCGGGCCGGCCCGGGCCGGGAGGAGTGTGTCGGTATACTGACGTTGGTCTCGGAGTCCCTGATGAGGAAGTCGCCGTCGTGCCCGTGCTGGTTGAGCAGCGCGTCGCACTGCGTGCGCGTGATGGCGCCGTAGTACCACGCGCGGGCCGGCCCGGGCCGGGAGGAGTGTGTCGGTATACTGACGTTGGTCTCGGAGTCCCTGATGAGGAAGTCGCCGTCGTGCCCGTGCTGGTTGAGCAGCGCGTCGCACTGCGTGCGCGTGATGGCGCCGTAGTACCACGCGCGGGCCGGCCCGGGCCGGGAGGAGTGTGTCGGTATACTGACGTTGGTCTCGGAGTCCCTGATGAGGAAGTCGCCGTCGTGCCCGTGCTGGTTGAGCAGCGCGTCGCACTGCGTGCGCGTGATGGCGCCGTAGTACCACGCGCGGGCCGGCCCGGGCCGGGAGGAGTGTGTCGGTATACTGACGTTGGTCTCGGAGTCCCTGATGAGGAAGTCGCCGTCGTGCCCGTGCTGGTTGAGCAGCGCGTCGCACTGCGTGCGCGTGATGGCGCCGTAGTACCACGCGCGGGCCGGCCCGGGCCGGGAGGAGTGTGTCGGTATACTGACGTTGGTCTCGGAGTCCCTGATGAGGAAGTCGCCGTCGTGCCCGTGCTGGTTGAGCAGCGCGTCGCACTGCGTGCGCGTGATGGCGCCGTAGTACCACGCGCGGGCCGGCCCGGGCCGGGAGGAGTGTGTCGGTATACTGACGTTGGTCTCGGAGTCCCTGATGAGGAAGTCGCCGTCGTGCCCGTGCTGGTTGAGCAGCGCGTCGCACTGCGTGCGCGTGATGGCGCCGTAGTACCACGCGCGGGCCGGCCCGGGCCGGGAGGAGTGTGTCGGTATACTGACGTTGGTCTCGGAGTCCCTGATGAGGAAGTCGCCGTCGTGCCCGTGCTGGTTGAGCAGCGCGTCGCACTGCGTGCGCGTGATGGCGCCGTAGTACCACGCGCGGGCCGGCCCGGGCCGGGAGGAGTGTGTCGGTATACTGACGTTGGTCTCGGAGTCCCTGATGAGGAAGTCGCCGTCGTGCCCGTGCTGGTTGAGCAGCGCGTCGCACTGCGTGCGCGTGATGGCGCCGTAGTACCACGCGCGGGCCGGCCCGGGCCGGGAGGAGTGTGTCGGTATACTGACGTTGGTCTCGGAGTCCCTGATGAGGAAGTCGCCGTCGTGCCCGTGCTGGTTGAGCAGCGCGTCGCACTGCGTGCGCGTGATGGCGCCGTAGTACCACGCGCGGGCCGGCCCGGGCCGGGAGGAGTGTGTCGGTATACTGACGTTGGTCTCGGAGTCCCTGATGAGGAAGTCGCCGTCGTGCCCGTGCTGGTTGAGCAGCGCGTCGCACTGCGTGCGCGTGATGGCGCCGTAGTACCACGCGCGGGCCGGCCCGGGCCGGGAGGAGTGTGTCGGTATACTGACGTTGGTCTCGGAGTCCCTGATGAGGAAGTCGCCGTCGTGCCCGTGCTGGTTGAGCAGCGCGTCGCACTGCGTGCGCGTGATGGCGCCGTAGTACCACGCGCGGGCCGGCCCGGGCCGGGAGGAGTGTGTCGGTATACTGACGTTGGTCTCGGAGTCCCTGATGAGGAAGTCGCCGTCGTGCCCGTGCTGGTTGAGCAGCGCGTCGCACTGCGTGCGCGTGATGGCGCCGTAGTACCACGCGCGGGCCGGCCCGGGCCGGGAGGAGTGTGTCGGTATACTGACGTTGGTCTCGGAGTCCCTGATGAGGAAGTCGCCGTCGTGCCCGTGCTGGTTGAGCAGCGCGTCGCACTGCGTGCGCGTGATGGCGCCGTAGTACCACGCGCGGGCCGGCCCGGGCCGGGAGGAGTGTGTCGGTATACTGACGTTGGTCTCGGAGTCCCTGATGAGGAAGTCGCCGTCGTGCCCGTGCTGGTTGAGCAGCGCGTCGCACTGCGTGCGCGTGATGGCGCCGTAGTACCACGCGCGGGCCGGCCCGGGCCGGGAGTGTGTCGGTATACTGACGTTGGTCTCGGAGTCCCTGATGAGGAAGTCGCCGTCGTGCCCGTGCTGGTTGAGCAGCGCGTCGCACTGCGTGCGCGTGATGGCGCCGTAGTACCACGCGCGGGCCGGCCCGGGCCGGGAGGAGTGTGTCGGTATACTGACGTTGGTCTCGGAGTCCCTGATGAGGAAGTCGCCGTCGTGCCCGTGCTGGTTGAGCAGCGCGTCGCACTGCGTGCGCGTGATGGCGCCGTAGTACCACGCGCGGGCCGGCCCGGGCCGGGAGGAGTGTGTCGGTATACTGACGTTGGTCTCGGAGTCCCTGATGAGGAAGTCGCCGTCGTGCCCGTGCTGGTTGAGCAGCGCGTCGCACTGCGTGCGCGTGATGGCGCCGTAGTACCACGCGCGGGCCGGCCCGGGCCGGGAGGAGTGTGTCGGTATACTGACGTTGGTCTCGGAGTCCCTGATGAGGAAGTCGCCGTCGTGCCCGTGCTGGTTGAGCAGCGCGTCGCACTGCGTGCGCGTGATGGCGCCGTAGTACCACGCGCGGGCCGGCCCGGGCCGGGAGGAGTGTGTCGGTATACTGACGTTGGTCTCGGAGTCCCTGATGAGGAAGTCGCCGTCGTGCCCGTGCTGGTTGAGCAGCGCGTCGCACTGCGTGCGCGTGATGGCGCCGTAGTACCACGCGCGGGCCGGCCCGGGCCGGGAGGAGTGTGTCGGTATACTGACGTTGGTCTCGGAGTCCCTGATGAGGAAGTCGCCGTCGTGCCCGTGCTGGTTGAGCAGCGCGTCGCACTGCGTGCGCGTGATGGCGCCGTAGTACCACGCGCGGGCCGGCCCGGGCCGGGAGGAGTGTGTCGGTATACTGACGTTGGTCTCGGAGTCCCTGATGAGGAAGTCGCCGTCGTGCCCGTGCTGGTTGAGCAGCGCGTCGCACTGCGTGCGCGTGATGGCGCCGTAGTACCACGCGCGGGCCGGCCCGGGCCGGGAGGAGTGTGTCGGTATACTGACGTTGGTCTCGGAGTCCCTGATGAGGAAGTCGCCGTCGTGCCCGTGCTGGTTGAGCAGCGCGTCGCACTGCGTGCGCGTGATGGCGCCGTAGTACCACGCGCGGGCCGGCCCGGGCCGGGAGTGTGTCGGTATACTGACGTTGGTCTCGGAGTCCCTGATGAGGAAGTCGCCGTCGTGCCCGTGCTGGTTGAGCAGCGCGTCGCACTGCGTGCGCGTGATGGCGCCGTAGTACCACGCGCGGGCCGGCCCGGGCCGGGAGGAGTGTGTCGGTATACTGACGTTGGTCTCGGAGTCCCTGATGAGGAAGTCGCCGTCGTGCCCGTGCTGGTTGAGCAGCGCGTCGCACTGCGTGCGCGTGATGGCGCCGTAGTACCACGCGCGGGCCGGCCCGGGCCGGGAGGAGTGTGTCGGTATACTGACGTTGGTCTCGGAGTCCCTGATGAGGAAGTCGCCGTCGTGCCCGTGCTGGTTGAGCAGCGCGTCGCACTGCGTGCGCGTGATGGCGCCGTAGTACCACGCGCGGGCCGGCCCGGGCCGGGAGGAGTGTGTCGGTATACTGACGTTGGTCTCGGAGTCCCTGATGAGGAAGTCGCCGTCGTGCCCGTGCTGGTTGAGCAGCGCGTCGCACTGCGTGCGCGTGATGGCGCCGTAGTACCACGCGCGGGCCGGCCCGGGCCGGGAGGAGTGTGTCGGTATACTGACGTTGGTCTCGGAGTCCCTGATGAGGAAGTCGCCGTCGTGCCCGTGCTGGTTGAGCAGCGCGTCGCACTGCGTGCGCGTGATGGCGCCGTAGTACCACGCGCGGGCCGGCCCGGGCCGGGAGGAGTGTGTCGGTATACTGACGTTGGTCTCGGAGTCCCTGATGAGGAAGTCGCCGTCGTGCCCGTGCTGGTTGAGCAGCGCGTCGCACTGCGTGCGCGTGATGGCGCCGTAGTACCACGCGCGGGCCGGCCCGGGCCGGGAGGAGTGTGTCGGTATACTGACGTTGGTCTCGGAGTCCCTGATGAGGAAGTCGCCGTCGTGCCCGTGCTGGTTGAGCAGCGCGTCGCACTGCGTGCGCGTGATGGCGCCGTAGTACCACGCGCGGCCGACCGCTCCCGAGCCGGCCGCGGCACCGGCGAGCCCTCCTTCCGTCGCCTCGCTGAAAATTAAACAAAAAAATCATATTACTTAAAAATTCCATTCAGAATTACCTTATGATCTTATAAGGCGAGAGATTAAGGGCGATAGTTCTGCGCGCGGTACCACCTTAAAGATGGGTTTTACGATCTTGAGCCGTAAGTCTTTCTTCAATAGGCGCGTCCACACAGAGCGCATTTAAATAAGCGGCATTTAACGCATACGACTGCCGCACGCATGGCGACCGCGCCAGTTTCACTTCAAATTGCTCTGAATATCGCTACAAAATATACGACGTAATAAATGTAGCGGCAGTCCAACTCGTATAGAGGTCATGTCGCTCCGCGCCTTGACAATATTTACAAAGATGAGAGACTGAGAGTACAGAGGAACGTGTAAGTAGTGGATATCGAGATATTGGGTGGCCGAGTAGCCCCTTGTATAGTTGGGATACTTTGGTATACCTATTTATTAAGATAAAGTGTAAATGTTGTATTTTCGCGCGTGATTGTGCAAGTCGTATCTCGCGCATATTTAAACATATAAATAAATAATAAAATTTAAAAACCAACAACAAACCGACCTGAGTCATCTTTGCCATAAGAACGGGCTTTTCCAGAGACAGGTGTTTATACACTTTGGCTACCGAGGAACTGGAATTCTCCAAGTCTGTTAAAGCCTTTTTCTGGACTGGTTCGGGATTATTTGGAGTCTGCTGTAGACTCTCCGAACACTTCCTAGTCACAAACTGCCACTCGGAGGATATGGAGCAGAGTTACCGCGTCCACCATCGGGGGGTTCATGCCCATCCATTTCCCAACTGACCCAAGGGCCAAATGGGATGACACTTAATCAAGTTACTTACCAATATATAACAGTTATACACCTCCACCAAGACAAAACACCACCATAAATAAGGATTAACACTGTATATGGGAATTAACCAAAAACCGCATCAGACTCCCCACGCGCTTCTGTCAAACTCCTTTCATATTTTCACCTCTCGATACAGTACAGTTCAGTTTCAAAAATTAAAATGTCTGTCAAGTGGGACAATTTCGCCAGATATTGCCACATGGGCTACATACTGTGGTGTAGCATGTAAGTAGTACGTAAGCGCTGCCTATATAATCGTGTGCATTGTTTAATGGTCAGAATAAATCATATATTCATCGAAGCTGTTGTTTCTCTTACGTCGTCCGTACATGGCGATCCTGCCAGGATAAAAGTTGCGGTGAGTTAAAAAATGTGCTCTTAGAGCTCCGACTCTCCTCGCAAAACTCGACATGCTATATCTAAGGTCCGACCGAGATGTCGGTCTCAATCTCGGCAATCTCGGCCAAAAATCGAGCCGAGATCTCGGTCTCGGCTTTCGGCCTCAAAGGTCCGAGATTCTCGGCCTCGGCCGAACCTTGCGTCTTGACATTTTTTGTGAAATAAAAAAAATATATAAATTATAAATGATATATAATGATATAATTGCGTCACTACCGTAGTTGGTAGTGGCCCTGCCTGCTAAGCCGATGGTCCTGGGTTCTGATCCTGGTATTGGCATTTATTTGTGTGATTGTTCCCGAGTCATGGATATTTTCTATGCCAATTATAAAGTGTATCGTGTTAATCATAATGCAAGTAATGTCTTTTTTTCACAAAATTTGGCTGTCAATGTACCGTTTCAGTGTTGCCTATATTAAACAATAGTTTAATTTATATTATCATATATTTTTTATGAAAAATGCATGTTTTTCCCTATATATTATAAAATCTCGGTCTCGGTCTCGGCCGAAACAAAAAAAGCAGTCTCGGTCGGACCTTAGCTATATCTATGTGTATACCTGTAGGGCATGGCGAGGTAGTCCGCGAGCTCCTGCAGATAGTTCCTGGGCACGAGCCCCTGGCGGCCGCGCGAGTCGCGCGCTCGGTACCACTCGGGGTCGGAGGGCGGCCGTTCCACAATCTCAAGTCGATCGCCCTTCTCGAACGATAGCTCTTGCTCGTTGTTCGACGTGAACGAGTATAATGCCACCTAAAAAAAACATTTACAATTTGAAAAATTAAATACGTACTTTTGATATACATCATCGATGAAATGAAACACTTTAGAACGGATTAATCAGGTTTATTAACACTATGACCCTTCATTTCGAGCCCTTTCCAACACTCTTTTTCACAGGGTTAAGATGATGACTGCTGACCCTGTGAAAACGAGTGCTGTAAAGGGCTCGAAACGAAGGGTCACGGTGTTAATAAACGCAATTAATCCCATTTAAAGTGTATCATTTCAAAGAACGACAATATTATATATAATCAGGTCAACTTACAACAATATCTAGAACGTTCTCCGCCATAGCGTATGTGTGAACCGGATCCTCAGCATCGCCTTCTTCGCTCGTGTAGTTCGAAGGAAACCTGCACAAATAAACCCTGATTTAATTTGCAAATAATGTATACAATTATTGCCATATTGATTATACGATCGTTTCAGTAGTGAATGGTTTCAGTGGTGTTTGATGAGGTGGTGTGAAAATACATGAACATGTGATGCCTTTTGTTTACATCGTTAGTAAGTTCAATTGACGGCGAATTTAGTCAGACTATAGTGAATGAGCACAAAGCATGTAAGGTCCGACCGAGACTTCTTATTTTGTCTCGGCCGAGACCGAGATTTCTTATTTTGTCTCGGCCGAGACCGAGATTAAATTGAGTTCTCGGCCGAGACCGAGACCGAGATTTTATAATAAATACGAAAAACGCGCATTTTCCACAAAAAACGTGTAATAGTCACATTAAACCACAACATTTACGGTCAAACCTTGAGAAAAAAAGTTATAATTTGCATTACGTACGATTACACGGTAAATTATAATTGCTTAGAATACCCACCAAAACCGCAAAGTGTCAAGATGGAAGGTTCGGCCAAGGCCGAGAATCTCGGCTCTTTTTGCCCGAGAGCCGAGACCGAGATCTCGGCTCAAATTTTGGCCGAGACTGCCGAGACCGAAACCGAGTGTGCTCATTATTTATTTATTTATTTAATCATTATTGCACAAAAGAAAATACTTATAGTACAAAAGGCGAACTTAAGGCATTCACATGAATCAGAACTGTATGTCATTTAATAGAATGCTCACCATCCAGTGTGCCCCTGGTACTGTCCCCTCCACCACCCGTCATTGCTCTTCTCCAGAATCAGGATCCTGGTGCCTTTGGTGAGTGACAATTCGTCGGGTTGTTGGGCCTGCAAAATAAATGTTTGGTCATTCTAGTGAACTATTTTTTTGTCAATTTTTTTTTAAAGAGTATTCGTAGAATGTTAGACATTTTTTCGATTCAAAAATGTGGAGAAACATGTTTGCATCATGTACACGGCAGTGTTCGACCGAAACATGTTCTTTTGCCGAAACCTAAACCGAAGGTTCGGTATTGATTTTTGTTTCGGCTGAAACCGAAAGTTGGGTATTGATTCTTGTATTTGCCGAAACAGAACCTTTGACAAATGTGATTAAAACGAAACGAACGGCGACTCCGTGCCGCCGCCTGTGGGGTGCCCGCACCATGCTCACCTGGTAGTTGTACTTGACGACGGCGGTACCGAGAGCCTCGGTTGGTTCGGCCACGCGGCGCGCGCCCGGCGACTCCGTGCCTCCACCCCCGCCCCCGCCGCGCACGGGCGAGCTGTTCGACGGTAGAGTCTTCGAACCCGAACCCTTTTTCACTTTCTTCTTGATACTGAAATACAAATTAGGTTTTAATTTTGTAACTAACTATTAGTGGTTATGTAAAGCTGCAGACCTCGCGAGATGGCACAAAGTTCGTAAACGCCTTTCGGGTCTATGCCGCTTAGGACCTTTGTATTAATTCCCGCCATTTTGAAAATTTCCCAAAACTGAATCGACAAAAAAATTGTATGTAATCAACAAACTTGATTACAAAACTTCACAAGAATTGGATAATAAATGCGACCTATAGAGGAGAACAAATGGACAGACACACGAAAGCATTTTTACCCAAGCTGAATCGAAGACGCTTCGCTCGCTTAGCTCACTCGGTTAATCAAACTGATAATTACCGCGGAAGAGGCGCATTTATCATCCGTCGTGTTCGTCAAAATACTACCCAGGGAGCGGACAGATCTCGAAGTTTTATTCAAGTTTCGAAACCAGAAAGGCCATACCAATAAGGCTAAATTGTCCATATAATATTAAAATATAATAAGTGAGAGGGACATACTCTCCTAATTTGCTGCGCCCAGCAGAATACATGATGTGATCACACTAATCACATATATAAAAAATGTTAACAACAAATAAAATCACTACTGACACCAATTTTAATCATTATTTACATGGTTTTCCTAGTAATTAAATTACTCCGTTTTTTCCTTATAATATAAATAAGTATAACTCTGATTTTAATTTAGTCATGAATGCCTACCGAGCACAGATTATTGTCATTTTATGAATAACTGATGAATGACTGAATTAATGATGATAAAGTGGATGAAGATGTCACTGAACTAAAAGATTTTGGAATCCCAGAAGACGCCTACACCGCCCTCACTAATCTTATTATTGAAAAATCTCACCCAATCTATTGTTGTAGGAGTAACTTGCCACACGATTCTTACCCGTCGAAGAGTGAAGGTTTCTCCTTCTTGACATAATTGCTGGCTTACGGCACTAGTATTTAGAATCGTCTAGAAGGAAGTGGCGCTCGTTCTTGCTAAGCCTAGCGTATATTTCATAAGCACGTACTGATCTTACCTGTCAAAGAGCGAAGGTTTCTCCTTCTTGACATAGTTGCTGGGCACATAGCCCGACTGGGAGCGCGCGTTCTGCACCCGCCACCAGTGTTTGGAGTCCTCTAGAAGGAGGTACCGCTCGTTTGCGGAACTCATGCGCTTGCGCTGCGTAGCGTATTACATGACGTACTGATCTTACCTGTCAAAGAGCGAAGGTTTCTCCTTCTTGACATAGTTGCTGGGCACATAGCCCGACTGGGAGCGCGCGTTTTGCACCCGCCACCAGTGTTTGGAGTCGTCTAGAAGGCGGTAGCGCTCGTTTGCGGAACTCATGCGCTTGCGCTGCGTAGCATATTTCGTGACGTACTGATCTTACCTGTCAAAGAGCGAAGGTTTCTCCTTCTTGACGTAGTTGCTGGGCACATAGCCCGACTGGGAGCGCGCGTTCTGCACCCGCCACCAGTGTTTGGAGTCGTCTAGAAGGCGGTAGCGCTAGTTTGCGGAACTCATGCGCTTGCGCTACGTAGCGTATTTCGTGACGTACTGATCTTACCTGTCAAAGAGCGAAGGTTTCTCCTTCTTGACATAGTTGCTGGGCACATAGCCCGACTGGGAGCGCGCGTTCTGCACCCGCCACCAGTGTTTGGAGTCGTCTAGAAGGAGGTACCGCTCGTTCTTGCGCAAGTCTAGCTCTTGCGCGCCTTGAGCCGCGTAGTCGTATTTCGCGACTACGTAGCACACGTCCTCCTGAAACAATAATACCTTATGTAAATTTCAAAGTAAAAAAATAAAATAAAATAAAAACTAATTCTGGTTATGGACACCTTACCACGGATTTGTATAAAAACATTTGATGTTGCTTTGTCATCCGACAAATTAGTATCTAAACGTTTTGTATACTACACTCAAGTGAAACAATGGTCACTTTCTAAGTATGTATATTTCCAGTAAGAAAATAGCGTTTGCAGAATACTATCACCGCTTAAAAGGCGAGTCGTACTACCATCTTGTTTCACAACAAAAAACTTGCGAACCACATGTGATTTCAGAAACAACGCTAAAATGTAACAAAACCAGCGCCAATGTAACATACCGAACAACAGGGTCCTTTGCAGAAACGAGTGAATGACCAACAACATTTAAACACCATTTTAATTAATTCTGTACTCTCCCAAACACACACCTCCAAAAAATAAAGTTCACCGTAACATTTCAGGGTTACCGCTATCAATTCATAGTTTGACCAGGATCTGTTCTCATTCGTGAACAGGCGGCAGTTATACTGTGTCTCTTATTGCCACTTCGAAAAACAGGGAGGAATATTGTTTTTTTTTAAATCTACTGCGCGATTTTTTTGTCAGACTATATATCCCTTTATATAACTCATCTCTATGGGCATTTCTATTTTGTCTCGTACCCAATTAAGAAATTGTTAACAAAAAACTAAATTAGTCTGTTTTGTTACGAAGGTTAAGCTTGACAATTTAAATGAGACCTCAATTAATTAGTGTCACAATAGGGATGACGACTAGGTTGAAAAACTATTATTCTAATTAGTCCGTCAGTTAGGTTATCTAAAATTATTAGACACGTATTTTTTCCTTTTTCAATTTAACTAAAATTGACGAAGATAAAGAGCATCAAAGTTCCGGGGTGGGGGCTTGTGACGTCACTCCTAGGTAAGAATTGTGCCTAGGAGTGACATTACGCGAAACTTGAACGCACTGTATTTTTGTCATTTTTGATTTGACGAACAAAAGAAAAAATACGTGTACAATATTTTTTTTAAATCTAAAAGACGGACTAAATAGATTTTTTCAGTAGTCTAGCCTATTGAAGATTGCGTGTAGATTTTTGACTTACGGATCTCGAAAGGTTAATCAACTATTTCTTGTCACACGTTGCCACGGTTACTGTCTCCTGAGTCACATTTAAAACACGGTTTTATGGCATTAAAATTTACCATTATTATTTTTTTGTAATCATATTCCCATCAACCATCAACCAAGCATATCAGTAGAACATACTACAACGTTTCTTCTAGCAAACTGTGCTGCATTTGTCCCCTGGGACAGAATACCAACAAGAAATAATAGATTCACTCACTGAACTTATTCAATTAATAAAATTAAAATAATACGTGTTACGTATTCTACTAGTATTATTAAGTATAAAAATATTCAGTTTGTCACGCTTTATTTTTTGACAGTGAAAAAGTGCGTAACGCAACAGACTTTTTTTAAAACAATTTCTTAATTAAGTACAGTCAAGTGTAAAAATATGGTGGTGCACATCTTACTCAAAAATATGTCCCATAGCACCTTATGCCGGTGTAATAAGAGCGTAGTACCATATTTATGAGTCGATTATGTCGAACCATATTTTTGCACTTGACTGTACAATAAAAGATTGAGCGATAGAGACGCAACGTTTTTTTTTCGATGTTCGCGGTACCCGCCGTGAACAGATACTGCGTCATACTTCCTCCGGTACAATTAATTAGTAACATCAGTTAACACGCCTGCCGCCTGGTATGTGTTAACATATAGGGATGTTTATAAATGCAGTATGCCTTGTTGTTGTAAACACCTCTGTAAACAATGGGTGCCTGTTTTAATAATGTTATACGATTTTCGTGAATTATAAATTGTATGGAATAGACATTATTGCCAAAGTCTATCCAGCTGTTCCATAAAAGCCGCGAAATAGTTGCGTAACGTCAAACTTAATGACCGACCATGGTTAGGTCTGGACGGATGTGGTCGGGTGTAACTTTTTATTGTGTATGCGAATTTTCTTTTTTTTTCTTGTATATTTTTATCATTGTGTTTTTTGTCTTATTCTTTCCCTCCTTTTTGTCTGTGTGCTTTTATTCGGTATTGTTTGTTGCCTGCCGAGATTGCTCACCGAATGGTCTCATCGGAAGATCAGCGCTGGCATACGCTAGCAATACGCTGAGATGAGACCATTTTCGTGACACTTGTGCTATTTGTTTTATCTGTTTTTTTTTGTGTCTTGAATAAATAAATTGAATTTGAAATTGTAAAATTACATGCGAGAAAGCATGACTATTGTTTTATTTTATATGATACCTGTTTTGAGCAGATATGAGTTGGCCATCTAACTAGGTAGTTATATTATGACAATCTATTGAATGGGTCAAACAGATTGAAAAAACAGGCCAAGTGTCCCGCACAAAAGTGTCACGGAACTCCCAGTGTGCGGGAATTATGGGGTTTTCGGATTTTGTCCTGTGCTCTTGCTTTTTGCCAAATTTCGTAATTCTAGGTCAACGGGAAGTACCCTAAACATTTTGATTTCCATTGCATATCTATGGAAAACGGCCGTATCTCTTGATTGCGTTGACGTAGAGGTTTGGTTTTTTCACAGGTTCAAGTGACTACAAACCTATGTATGTGGGATTAATTTCAACTTGATACCTCTACGCGTTCCCAAGATAAAGGCTCTTGCTTGACAGACAGACGGACGGACATCAAAGTGATCCTATAAGGGTTCGGTTTTTTCCTTTTGAAGTACGGAACCCTAAAAACGTCACTTCAGTTGACAAAACATTGAAACGGGGCTTAATCGTGTAGAAGCTTTGAAAACGAAACTGACGTTTCAAGGGCGACATTGTCCCCGTGGTTCGGAGTCTTTCTCCATGTCGTATTCGTAATACTAGCGCGTACGCCAAATCATGGGATTAGTTACCAAAGCGGGACCCAGGCTCCCTGAGCCATGGCATAAATTGAGAAATAAGGAGTCTCAAAACCAGGCAAATCACATTTTTCTGCTCTCCGGCCGGCAAGCAGCCAATTGCAGGCCGCTACGCCAGGCCTGTCCCACTCGCGCGTGTAGGTATCGAACTGTAAGTACCCCTTGCTAGGGGCCAAATCAGTAGGGACTCACGGGCGAGCGGTGACGCACGCGCGAGAGTTGTTCGTCGCATACCTACGTACTGATTCGACCGCCATCACAGAATTTTATTTATATTAAAATAACTAAAGGGCGGTATTATTCAAGGCCTTTGGGTAGGTTCATCAGGCCTGTTTCAATTAAGGTACCTATCTAAGTAAGTACCTATGCCTAACTAGTTGCACGCAAATTAATTAGAATTAAACCTACATACCACTTAGACATATCTTAGGTTTATTCGAGCTAAAGTAGAGCAATATAAAAAGGTAGTAACTAAGTATTAAGATTATATTAAAAGAAGACAACATTGATATCATCATAAAAGGAACGAGTTACGCGATAGAAAGAGAGCGTACTTTACGTGAATATAATTGTAGGCATTCAGCGTTGCGCGCTTGCGCGGTCGGAATTTTAACTTAGTATTATCGTAACATGAGTCGTTATTTCTTTAAACGAGTTGTTGGAGAGGGATTTTTGTACTTGTACTAATATGTATTCTGTGCCGTAACGAAGATCGTAAAGTCATCTACGTCTCTGTCACTCGAATAGTAAGTGTGACAGAGATGGAGATAGACTTTACAATCTTCGTTACGGTTTGCGGTCACACGCCTGTTATGTTTTCGGTGTTATTTACCTAAGTAGCTGCTAAGTGTAATAATTTATGCGTGTAGATATACCACGCGTGCTATTTAATATTTATAATTCGCGTATTCTTTGTGTGTATATTATTGGATCAAGGGTAGGTACACTGCGTATGGTAGGTGATATGTACATTGAAATATCTTATTGTCGCCGAGGCGGACCGTATGCTTGTTTGCCACCGACGTCGTTCAAAAAAATGACAACCCTATCTTCGGCGAGGTGCGGAGTAATATCGACTTTCGCGCCGGGCAATAGAACTCAATGACAGCGCGGCTCGCGTGCGGTCCGTGCTAATAATAATTAATAGGCACGTAAAAAGGCGGCATTCGTGAACATCAAAACAGAGGGTCTTCTGTACTTGTACTATTATTTATTCTGTGGCTACGCTAACCAAATTCGCCGCTTGCCGACTGCGTCTAGCAGAAAAATAGTGTACAGACCTTGGCCAGTAAATAAGAAAGCTTCAGATCACATGTTTGAGACATTACACGAGACCTGAGACATTTCTTACTTTACAGGCCTCGGTGCGTAATTTACTATTCCCAATGTCACTAATATTTGCCGAGAATACTTTTAGATGAACAGAAGAAGCAAATGTTGAACCCGCGTAACTTTAGACAAATTACGTCGTTTACGTAAAAGTTGTAGTGCAGCTTTATAGAATTTAATTGACTGGCAAGACCTAGATTTCAGTATTTTGCTTAAAAGGAATTAATATTCATGTGTATAAAAGGTAACCTAATGTAATAGACTACTATTCACCGATATTACACTAGCTATCATATAACTATGATCATAGGGCTCTAAATATGATCATGATATGCTCATAGATGTAGGACTATTAGTCATAGTTATATGATGTATTAACGGCCTTAACGATTAAGTATATGATACTTCTTTTGATATTTATGATACTTCCAGCAGTTCCAACCAGGGCTTGGAGCCGGAATAAAAATTTTTTTAACATGTTATCCGCTTTATGTAGGACTTAATCATGTATGGTCAGTTGCAGAGAAAACGGACCTCCCAGCATAGAAAGTTTGTATGCAGTGGTGGTCTTTATCTCTGCAGCTAACTCTACTAACCACTTTGTATTATTAGATTTAATAAATCAAAGTATGGAAAGAACATTATACTACAGGTATTTTTCAAACTCCAAAAAAAAACCTTAGACTACCAGTATTTTTATGGTGAAATACCGGTACACATGCCTTGCTTCCAACTAAAAAAACCATTATACTACCGGTATTTTTGGTGAAATACCAGTATGCAAGTCTTGCTTCCACCTAAAAAAAAAACAATTTACTACCGGTATTTTTACGATGAAATACCGGTATATAAGCCTTGTTTCCAAATCCAAAAAAAATATATACTACCGGTATTTTTATGGTGAAATACCGGTATACAAGCCTTGCTTCCAACTCCAAGAAAAGTGGCTTGACCAGTTGACCACCCTAAAACATACCATAAAAAGACAACAGGCTAAAGGACTAAAAAAAATTGTCGTCTGTTAGATTAAAATATTCGTACGCTTATTTTTTCTTTTGTTCGTTAAATGAAAATTGACGGATATACTGTGCAAGTTTCGCGTGACGTCACAATTAGGTACAATTCTCACCATCACAAGCCCCCACCCAGAACTTTAATGCTCTTCATCGTCAATTAGTTATCTTGAAAAAGGAAAAATATGTGTCTAATAATTTTGGATAATCTAATGGTAAAACGCAGCCTAAATAGAATAATAGGTTTTCAACCTCGTCTAATATAAACGATTCAGGGTACTATATCACGAGAAATGGGGTTTAGACCACAAAAATAAAATTTGTTAACTATATTTACATATGTACCTATTCATGATGTCCCCATGTCGCAATGAACATTACCTAGTCCTTCTAATTTGCTGTTCTAATTAAATGACTCACATTATTACAAAATGCCTGCATTCCTTCTGATACATTTACACTGTAATGTGGTCCCATTTCAATTAAATATAGACATCAGTATTCTTCCTTATGAATTATAAATTGGATCAGAATTATTTGATTGTGTGAACAGGCAAATTCAATTAATAACAGGATATTGGTCTGAGATATTCCAAAAGGAGATACAAATAATTAAATAATAATAAAATCTTTTTAGGATTCTCTATCAAAAGGGTAAAAAGAAATCCCTATGGCGCCACTCTGCTGTCTGTCACATCATTAAATATCTTGGGAACTTAATTTTTTATACAATGTCAGCAGCAAACAAGCATACGGCCCGCCTGACGTTAAGCAAATGCCTTCATCTCCAGGGGTGTCACATGCGCGTTGCCAGCCCATTAAAAAGTACACTGCTTTTTTGAAGGGCTCCATACTGTAGTCTATCAGGAAAACCATGGCAGGGATGGAGCTCATTCCACAGCCGGAGCATCCATGGGACGAAATTCCTCCTTACCCCTTATTTCGGCTTTGGCCTTTTATTTTGGGTTTTTGACCTCTTTTGGTCATCTTTTTTCCTCTCACAATTTTATTTAGCATGTTCCTGACTCTCACTACACATGGATAGTACCACTTGCCACTTTGTTACATAAGTTTAAGAGATAAAACAGGGTTAAGTAATATTGGATGCACAACTAAAACAACTACAATGGAAGGGCTAGGCATGCTACTAGAGCACGAGATAAATGGAGGGTTCGAGTCCCACCCAAGATTGAATTTTTCAACATTTCGTTTCTTTCTGAGATATCTTATAATGTTTATAGGTACATGATTAAGAACACTCAGTATGGCTACTTCCACAAATAACAAACCTAATAATTGAGAGCAAAGTAATTGCAATTGGGAAGTAGTGTTTCTGCATGAATGATGAAATGTTTACTTAAAAGCAATGTTTAATTATGCTGCAAGGTTAAACACTATCAGGCAATTCAGACGTGAAATAAATCCTTATACAAACAACTGAGTTAAATGGCAACGTAATTAATACTTGTAATATAACTCACGGTTTGGGGTCCTAGCACAGGCTCAGGTTAGGATTCGCGATGACAGACTGGCTTTTCACAACTACCTCACTTTGTGCACACATGTCAAAAGTCTATCCTCATTGTCTATACATAACAACTTGCAACATGAAACTATCGGAGAATAGAAATGTAATCCCACAATATGTAGAAGTTCTTGGATGTGGAGACCACAGCCTATTGGCTTTTGGGAGTAGGAGGACTGTACCAAGCTGTGACATTCTTTTCATCTAATTGGTAAATATTTTTTAGGCATACATAGTAAAGTTTCCTATAAGAATATATCAGAGTAATTGGTCATGGGTTTAACCAGTTCTTACAGTCTCTCAATATAACTTTTAATAGTTTTGAGTCAAAGAATAAATGACAATAGGGAAACCCAGATTCAAATGTTATGATTCAACCTTGTCCTAGTTTGTGGCTAAGAGTCCAATCACCTTTAAGGCAGTCTAGAATCAATTAACGTTATCCTAAAGCTAAGCTAGAATAATGACTTTAAGGACCAGTCTTTATGCTCATCAACCCCTAATTCCTGATTGCTAAAGATATGTATAGACAGTATTGTATGTCCTAAGGGTTTGGAGACACCATAGACTTCAGTGTCTTTGTGGTGTAGTGATACTGAAAACAGTGACTAATGCAGGGTGATGTACAGTAAAGGATGGTTGTTACCTGAGTGTTTTTCCCATGTCTCGGGTTGGCCATGGCGTGCGGCGCCGGCAGCGGCTTGCTCGCCCACACCGAGTCTGCGGCGCGCGCGGTTCGCGTCTCCAACATCTGAGTCCCTGGCGAGCCCTGCTGCTAGCGCTCCTTCCCTTCACTGATGCATCTCCACCTCCGCCGCCACTGCACCAACCATCACCACTACACACCACCACACGCGATCGATCGCTCGCGTGAACACGCCGCAAAAACAGACTATTGTTTATTGTAGGACGTGCGAAACCGATCGAAAGCTGTCGCCCGATGAACGCACAGGTGACATACACGACGAGGGTTTATGCCGTTTTGCGAGTCTAGTCTATGTTTAGGTTGAACTTAGTTACTACCCCGTTAGCCTACACGTTAATTCTAAGTAGAATTTTCTTATAAAACGATAAATTAAAGAATTTATCGAGAAAATTTCACATCAGTCGGTGGGGCAACGATGGATGAATTAATAGACAAGAAAGTTTCTTTTTATCGCAATTTTTCTCAACTACCATTGACAAAATGCAGCATTGAACATTTTTTTTTAGAAAGTTGTTTTTTTATTCATGTGACGGGAGTGAAATGTTATTATTTATTTCACTCACTCAATTTGTTCAAATATGAATTTAATATCTCATTTCTACCAAATATTGATATTGTAGGGGTAACTTTTAATATCAAAGAATTCAAAGAGTCAGAGTTTTTGCAGTAGACTTGAACGATCCATGTCGATTGTCGGCTGTCATTTTATCACCAACCATTTTCTAGTTTATTTGTCAGTGTTGTGTCGTGCAGTGTAGACGCGTAGCATTGTAGTGCAGTGAAGTGAATTTTCTTAAATATTACATGGCTTCAAATCAGTGATATTCAAAAATCGATATGTCTGATTCGGAGGGCAGTAATTACTCCGGGAGCGGTTCGGAGGCTGGTAGCGTGGTGTCGAACCGTTCCAAGCGGAGTGCCGCGTCGAATAGGTCTGCGAGGTCTCGCTCGGTGTCCCGGTCGCGTTCACGGTCCCGATCGGGAAGCCGCACACCGAGCCGGAGCCCTAGCCGCTCTCGCTCACGCTCCCGGTCGCCGTCGCGTTCACGATCGCGCTCACGGTCGAGGTAAAACAATGTTTTATGTAGCTACTCGGCTCCCTTAAACGTCTTAAATATATATGTGTAGTTCCTTTTAGTATCTTTATAACTGACGTATTTTACTTATTAGTTATTACGTAATGTTGCACAAGGTTTTCTATCCATTGCACATAAAGAAAAGTTCAAATTAGATTAGATCCTGTAATGTTTATAACGTAAATCGGTTTCAGGAGTCGGTCTGCTGGGTCTGGAGGCAGCCGAAACCGAGACAATGAGGCAAAAGAGGCTTCTGGTGATGAAGAAGTTGAGGTTAGATTTACATTTATAATGATGCTGACATTATTATTCAGTAGATTACACTTTAAAAGTCATCTTATATTTTTAACAACTAAAATGCTATAATTTCAGGATGAAGAAGAGCCAGAGGGAGAGGACTTGGTGGACTCTGAGGAGTATGATGAGGATGAGGAGGAGGCACGGCACCGGAAGAAGCGGAAAAAGGACAGCCGCTATGGAGGCTTTATTATTGATGAGGCTGAGGTAACTTTAAGGTTTTCCTCTAATATTTTATGGTAAAGGTGAATTGGGATGTTTTTTATTTGCAAAATGTTGTTTAGGGTGTAACATAGATAGCTTATTGTGCAGTAAACTAACGAAGCAGTATACAGCTAATGAAGAATTAATCCTGAAACGAGTTCAGTCACTCCTTTAGTCAACAAGCGGCAATCCCGGGATTTCCGCTTCACGGGATCCCTGAGAAACTAACTTAACATACAGCGAGGCCAATTACCAACGTCACCAAGTGGCAATATACTATTCTATTTATACATTATTTATATATTATTATACTGGAATATTGATAATACGTGACAGTTGGCAAAATACTCACTCTCGACAGAAGCCATTATTTAAAAGAAGAAGAAGGGTGAATTGCACACTTGAGCAAAGGGCCATTTACTGTAGGAAATTGGAGGTGGTAGAGCAAGTGAATTCAATTCTTGTTGTTGTTAATTTAGAAAATATATTTTCTTAGCAGAAGTCTACAACACAATTATCTTACAAATTACAAAGTCAAAAGTATAGACAGTGTTTTAGATAATTAACTTGGTACAGTCTTCATCTTATATGGATATCGGAACTTACGGGTGCTCACAAATATTTGAATTTGGCAGTGCCCCTAACAAATCAAGCAAAACAAATTCTATAAACTTTTTGAGAACAAGAATCAACTGCGGTATACAATTTCTAAATGGAAGCTTTGTAAAATATAATCAATTTGTAATTAAAACACAATTTACTTTGAAGATAAAAAATTTGCTATCTTACCAAAACTTACACATCTGCTTTGTCCCGATAGGTAGATGACGAAGTTGAAGAAGATGACGAATGGGAAGAGGGAGCCCAAGAGATGGGCATCGTCGGCAACGAGGTGGACGAGATGGGGCCCACGGCGCGCGAGATTGAGGGCCGGCGCCGAGGCACCAACCTCTGGGACACGCAGAAAGCCGAGAAAATAGAGGAGTACTTCCGCAACAAGTATGCTGACGAAGCCGTCGCCCTCAGACACTTTGGTGAGGGCGGTGAAGAAATGTCCGACGAGATCACACAGCAAACCCTCTTGCCAGGCATTAAAGACCCTAATCTATGGATGGTCAAATGCAGGATCGGAGAAGAGAAAGCCACAGTTTTACTTCTAATGAGAAAGTTCATCGCTTATCAGTTTTCTGAAGAGCCGTTCCAAATTAAATCTGTTGTCGCGCCAGAAGGCGTCAAAGGGTACATTTATATAGAGGCATACAAACAAACTCATGTAAAAGCTCTTATCAATAATGTGGGGACACTTAGATTGGGTATTTGGAAGCAGGACATGGTCCCTATTAAGGAAATGACAGATGTTCTTAGGGTGGTCAAGGAACAATCTGGATTAAAATCAAAGCAATGGGTGCGCTTAAAAAGAGGTTTATACAAAGATGACATCGCTCAAGTTGACTATGTGGACTTAGCTCAAAACCAGGTCCATCTAAAACTACTTCCTAGGATAGACTACACTCGACTGAGGGGGGCTTTGAGAACGGCACAGAGTGAGAATGAAGCCATGAAACGTAAGAAGAAGAAACGTCCGGCTGCCAAACCGTTTGACCCAGAAGCCATCAGAGCTATTGGCGGTGAAGTCACATCTGACGGTGACTTCTTACTCTTTGAAGGCAACAGATACTCCAGAAAAGGTTTCTTGTATAAGAACTTCACAATGTCTGCTATATTGGCTGAAGGTGTTAAGCCAACTTTGATGGAACTGGAGAGGTTTGAAGAACAGCCAGAAGGAATAGATATCGAGCTAGCGGCGCCCGCCAAAGATGACCCAACAAGCCTGCATTCCTTCTCTATGGGTGACAACGTTGAAGTGTGCTCCGGGGATCTGGCAAACTTGCAGGCGAGGATTATAGCTATAGATGGCTCTATGATCACTGTCATGCCTAAGCACGATGCTTTGAAAGACCCTCTGGTATTCAAACCCAATGAGTTGAGGAAGTATTTCAAGCAGGGTGACCACGTGAAGGTGTTAGCTGGTCGATATGAAGGCGACACTGGTCTCATTGTCAGAGTAGAGCCTCACAGAGTCGTCCTGGTCTCAGATTTGACTATGCACGAGTTGGAAGTGCTACCCCGAGATCTTCAGCTATGTTCCGATATGGCGACCGGCGTGGACTCCCTCGGGCAGTTCCAATGGGGTGACATGGTCCAATTGGATCCTCAGACCGTAGGAGTCATAGTCCGACTGGAAAAGGAGAATTTCCACGTTCTAGGCATGCAAGGGAAAGTCATCGAATGCAAACCACAGGCTCTACAAAAACGGCGGGAAAATCGCTTCACCAAAGCGCTAGATTCCGAACAGAATACGATACAGAAGAAAGATATAGTTAAAGTCATCGACGGACCTCACGCGGGGCGCAACGGGGAGATAAAACATCTATATCGAAACTTCGCTTTCCTACAATCAAGAATGTATTTGGATAACGGCGGTATATTCGTGTGTAAGACTCGACATCTTCAGCTAGCCGGGGGGAACAAAAATCCATCGGCAAATAATCAGCTGTCGCTCGGGTTTATGTCGCCGCGCATACAATCTCCCATGCACCCGTCCGGCCGCGGCGGCGGCGCTACACCCCGCGGGCGCGGCCGCGGCGCCGGCCGGGGCGGCGGCGTCACTAGAGACCGGGAGCTCATCGGGCAGACCATCAAAATCACGGGAGGACCTTATAAAGGCAACGTGGGTATCGTTAAAGATGCCACAGGGAGTACGGCGAGAGTCGAACTACACTCCGCTTGTCAAACTATTTCAGTCGACCGGAGTCATATTGCGAACGTTGGAGCGCCTTCCAAGGATGGCTCCTCGTCGTTCTACAGCCGGACGCCCGGGCGGACGCCGACAGCGGCCGGGGCGGCTACGCCGACGTACCGCGACACGGGGCTCAAGACGCCGATGCACGGCTCGCAGACGCCTATATACGACGTGGGCAACCGCACGCCGCACTACGGGTCGGCCACGCCGTCGCACGACGGGTCGCGCACGCCGGCGCACGGCGCGTGGGACCCGGCAGCGGCCGCCACGCCGGCCCGGACCGACTTCGACTACGGGCTGGACGAGTCGCCGGCCTACCCCGCGCCGTACGCGGCCGGGCCCTTCACGCCGCAGACGCCGGGCACCATGTACGGCTCGGACCACAGCTACAGCCCGTACCAGCCGTCGCCGTCGCCGGCCGGGTATGCGGCCGGCTACTTGGGCACGCCGAGCCCGGCCGGCTACTCGCCCAGGAGCCCCTTCGCCGGCGAGGCGGCAGGCGACTGGCACACTACGGAGGTCAGCCACATTCACTAATCTTATATTTTATGTTCCTAAAATTTAAAACCATTTTAATCATGAATTAACGGTATTGATCGTAAAACATCCTAAATGACAACCAAATTCATTTCAAATAAGGAACTTGCGACGATATGACAAAGTCTACATTCCAAGACAACTCGATTGTCACTTATCTCGTCTCTGTGTCATAAATGCATCATCACGCATTTAAGGGTTAAAAAGCTATAAAAGTTTCAGAAGCGGCCCCTTAGACTCTTTAAGGATTGACTCCCCAACCTTGACTTTCTTCATTTTTAGCAATAAGTATTTTCTTTATTACCCATTTCCTAAGAAATGGCAGATACTTAGTTCCACAAACCAAATATTAGAATTTATTTTGGAAGTAGCTTGACAAGGCTATTTTATAGCATCTACAAATGGGCGTATCAAGCCGCAATCCTGAGGGCTATTGCATAATGACTTGTAATATTAGCGGTAGTCTCTTTCAATCCCTTTTATTCGAAAGAAAATTACGCAAATTTTACAAGTTACATATAATTATGCAATTTATTGTAGGATTAGGGTCGTAAAAAGAAAAATTGGATACGAATTAGATAATTATATTGATTTATCTTTTGTAAAACACTTTGGAAGCAAGTATACGTCCGTTCAGGTTGAAGAGAGGGTAGATGAGAATTGTTAGGTAGATTAGTGTTGCTACATTTTCATTTATAATCGATGTAGTTTATCATCGATTAACATACAATTATTATAATTAATTTTTGTATTTTAAAATGATTAAATAAAACCAACACAATTGACCCCTGGTCCGGCAGAAGTAAACCATAATCCGTGTAGTCGCGTCTTTATCCAACATATCGCGAACTAGCCGAACCGCCTTACACATTACGATTCCATAGGTTTGTCTGTAAATCTTTCGCATATTCAACATTGTGCTATATTTATTGTCTATGCTTTGTAAACTTATAAAGGTATCTCTACACTACCACTTGATTAAATACCGGTTTTTCATCCGAGAAGAAACCGATACTAATTTTACGTCACTATTTTTAAAAAGTAGAAAAATGGGCGGGAGAATTGTTTTATTCAATCAGAAAAAAAACATTCGCTTAAAGATGGTATTTAATTCAGCCCAGGTGGAAGTTCGTAAGAATTGTTTTATTCAATTAGAAATATAAACACTTAAAAATGGTGTTAATTGAACCCAGGTGGAAGTCCGTATCCGCGGGTCGGAAGACGACGGCCTGGCCGGACTCGCCGGACAGACCGGCGTCGTGCGCGGGCTGTCGGGCGCCATGTGCGCCGTGTACCTGCCGCGCGAGGACCGCGTCGTCAACGTGCCCGGCGCGCTGCTGGAGCCCGTGGTGCCCGCCTCCGGGGAGAGAGTCAAGGTAACCTCATCAGTATACACTGTCGGTGTAGCTGCCGCGCGAGGACCGCGTCGTCAACGTGCCCGGCGCGCTGCTGGAGCCCGTGGTGCCCGCCTCCGGGGAGAGAGTCAAGGTAACCTCATCAGTATACACTGTCGGTGTAGCTGCCGCGCGAGGACCGCGTCGTCAACGTGCCCGGCGCGCTGCTGGAGCCCGTGGTGCCCGCCTCCGGGGAGAGAGTCAAGGTAACCTCATCAGTATACACTGTCGGTGTAGCTGCCGCGCGAGGACCGCGTCGTCAACGTGCCCGGCGCGCTGCTGGAGCCCGTGGTGCCCGCCTCCGGGGAGAGAGTCAAGGTAACCTCATCAGTATACACTGTCGGTGTACCTGCCGCGCGAGGACCGCGTCGTCAACGTGCCCGGCGCGCTGCTGGAGCCCGTGGTGCCCGCCTCCGGGGAGAGAGTCAAGGTAACCTCATCAGTATACACTGTCGGTGTAGCTGCCGCGCGAGGACCGCGTCGTCAACGTGCCCGGCGCGCTGCTGGAGCCCGTGGTGCCCGCCTCCGGGGAGAGAGTCAAGGTAACCTCATCAGTATACACTGTCGGTGTAGCTGCCGCGCGAGGACCGCGTCGTCAACGTGCCCGGCGCGCTGCTGGAGCCCGTGGTGCCCGCCTCCGGGGAGAGAGTCAAGGTAACCTCATCAGTATACACTGTCGGTGTACCTGCCGCGCGAGGACCGCGTCGTCAACGTGCCCGGCGCGCTGCTGGAGCCCGTGGTGCCCGCCTCCGGGGAGAGAGTCAAGGTAACCTCATCAGTATACACTGTCGGTGTAGCTGCCGCGCGAGGACCGCGTCGTCAACGTGCCCGGCGCGCTGCTGGAGCCCGTGGTGCCCGCCTCCGGGGAGAGAGTCAAGGTAACCTCATCAGTATACACTGTCGGTGTAGCTGCCGCGCGAGGACCGCGTCGTCAACGTGCCCGGCGCGCTGCTGGAGCCCGTGGTGCCCGCCTCCGGGGAGAGAGTCAAGGTAACCTCATCAGTATACACTGTCGGTGTAGCTGCCGCGCGAGGACCGCGTCGTCAACGTGCCCGGCGCGCTGCTGGAGCCCGTGGTGCCCGCCTCCGGGGAGAGAGTCAAGGTAACCTCATCAGTATACACTGTCGGTGTAGCTGCCGCGCGAGGACCGCGTCGTCAACGTGCCCGGCGCGCTGCTGGAGCCCGTGGTGCCCGCCTCCGGGGAGAGAGTCAAGGTAACCTCATCAGTATACACTGTCGGTGTAGCTGCCGCGCGAGGACCGCGTCGTCAACGTGCCCGGCGCGCTGCTGGAGCCCGTGGTGCCCGCCTCCGGGGAGAGAGTCAAGGTAACCTCATCAGTATACACTGTCGGTGTAGCTGCCGCGCGAGGACCGCGTCGTCAACGTGCCCGGCGCGCTGCTGGAGCCCGTGGTGCCCGCCTCCGGGGAGAGAGTCAAGGTAACCTCATCAGTATACACTGTCGGTGTAGCTGCCGCGCGAGGACCGCGTCGTCAACGTGCCCGGCGCGCTGCTGGAGCCCGTGGTGCCCGCCTCCGGGGAGAGAGTCAAGGTAACCTCATCAGTATACACTGTCGGTGTAGCTGCCGCGCGAGGACCGCGTCGTCAACGTGCCCGGCGCGCTGCTGGAGCCCGTGGTGCCCGCCTCCGGGGAGAGAGTCAAGGTAACCTCATCAGTATACACTGTCGGTGTAGCTGCCGCGCGAGGACCGCGTCGTCAACGTGCCCGGCGCGCTGCTGGAGCCCGTGGTGCCCGCCTCCGGGGAGAGAGTCAAGGTAACCTCATCAGTATACACTGTCGGTGTAGCTGCCGCGCGAGGACCGCGTCGTCAACGTGCCCGGCGCGCTGCTGGAGCCCGTGGTGCCCGCCTCCGGGGAGAGAGTCAAGGTAACCTCATCAGTATACACTGTCGGTGTAGCTGCCGCGCGAGGACCGCGTCGTCAACGTGCCCGGCGCGCTGCTGGAGCCCGTGGTGCCCGCCTCCGGGGAGAGAGTCAAGGTAACCTCATCAGTATACACTGTCGGTGTAGCTGCCGCGCGAGGACCGCGTCGTCAACGTGCCCGGCGCGCTGCTGGAGCCCGTGGTGCCCGCCTCCGGGGAGAGAGTCAAGGTAACCTCATCAGTATACACTGTCGGTGTAGCTGCCGCGCGAGGACCGCGTCGTCAACGTGCCCGGCGCGCTGCTGGAGCCCGTGGTGCCCGCCTCCGGGGAGAGAGTCAAGGTAACCTCATCAGTATACACTGTCGGTGTAGCTGCCGCGCGAGGACCGCGTCGTCAACGTGCCCGGCGCGCTGCTGGAGCCCGTGGTGCCCGCCTCCGGGGAGAGAGTCAAGGTAACCTCATCAGTATACACTGTCGGTGTAGCTGCCGCGCGAGGACCGCGTCGTCAACGTGCCCGGCGCGCTGCTGGAGCCCGTGGTGCCCGCCTCCGGGGAGAGAGTCAAGGTAACCTCATCAGTATACACTGTCGGTGTAGCTGCCGCGCGAGGACCGCGTCGTCAACGTGCCCGGCGCGCTGCTGGAGCCCGTGGTGCCCGCCTCCGGGGAGAGAGTCAAGGTAACCTCATCAGTATACACTGTCGGTGTAGCTGCCGCGCGAGGACCGCGTCGTCAACGTGCCCGGCGCGCTGCTGGAGCCCGTGGTGCCCGCCTCCGGGGAGAGAGTCAAGGTAACCTCATCAGTATACACTGTCGGTGTAGCTGCCGCGCGAGGACCGCGTCGTCAACGTGCCCGGCGCGCTGCTGGAGCCCGTGGTGCCCGCCTCCGGGGAGAGAGTCAAGGTAACCTCATCAGTATACACTGTCGGTGTAGCTGCCGCGCGAGGACCGCGTCGTCAACGTGCCCGGCGCGCTGCTGGAGCCCGTGGTGCCCGCCTCCGGGGAGAGAGTCAAGGTAACCTCATCAGTATACACTGTCGGTGTAGCTGCCGCGCGAGGACCGCGTCGTCAACGTGCCCGGCGCGCTGCTGGAGCCCGTGGTGCCCGCCTCCGGGGAGAGAGTCAAGGTAACCTCATCAGTATACACTGTCGGTGTAGCTGCCGCGCGAGGACCGCGTCGTCAACGTGCCCGGCGCGCTGCTGGAGCCCGTGGTGCCCGCCTCCGGGGAGAGAGTCAAGGTAACCTCATCAGTATACACTGTCGGTGTAGCTGCCGCGCGAGGACCGCGTCGTCAACGTGCCCGGCGCGCTGCTGGAGCCCGTGGTGCCCGCCTCCGGGGAGAGAGTCAAGGTAACCTCATCAGTATACACTGTCGGTGTACCTGCCGCGCGAGGACCGCGTCGTCAACGTGCCCGGCGCGCTGCTGGAGCCCGTGGTGCCCGCCTCCGGGGAGAGAGTCAAGGTAACCTCATCAGTATACACTGTCGGTGTAGCTGCCGCGCGAGGACCGCGTCGTCAACGTGCCCGGCGCGCTGCTGGAGCCCGTGGTGCCCGCCTCCGGGGAGAGAGTCAAGGTAACCTCATCAGTATACACTGTCGGTGTAGCTGCCGCGCGAGGACCGCGTCGTCAACGTGCCCGGCGCGCTGCTGGAGCCCGTGGTGCCCGCCTCCGGGGAGAGAGTCAAGGTAACCTCATCAGTATACACTGTCGGTGTAGCTGCCGCGCGAGGACCGCGTCGTCAACGTGCCCGGCGCGCTGCTGGAGCCCGTGGTGCCCGCCTCCGGGGAGAGAGTCAAGGTAACCTCATCAGTATACACTGTCGGTGTAGCTGCCGCGCGAGGACCGCGTCGTCAACGTGCCCGGCGCGCTGCTGGAGCCCGTGGTGCCCGCCTCCGGGGAGAGAGTCAAGGTAACCTCATCAGTATACACTGTCGGTGTAGCTGCCGCGCGAGGACCGCGTCGTCAACGTGCCCGGCGCGCTGCTGGAGCCCGTGGTGCCCGCCTCCGGGGAGAGAGTCAAGGTAACCTCATCAGTATACACTGTCGGTGTAGCTGCCGCGCGAGGACCGCGTCGTCAACGTGCCCGGCGCGCTGCTGGAGCCCGTGGTGCCCGCCTCCGGGGAGAGAGTCAAGGTAACCTCATCAGTATACACTGTCGGTGTAGCTGCCGCGCGAGGACCGCGTCGTCAACGTGCCCGGCGCGCTGCTGGAGCCCGTGGTGCCCGCCTCCGGGGAGAGAGTCAAGGTAACCTCATCAGTATACACTGTCGGTGTAGCTGCCGCGCGAGGACCGCGTCGTCAACGTGCCCGGCGCGCTGCTGGAGCCCGTGGTGCCCGCCTCCGGGGAGAGAGTCAAGGTAACCTCATCAGTATACACTGTCGGTGTAGCTGCCGCGCGAGGACCGCGTCGTCAACGTGCCCGGCGCGCTGCTGGAGCCCGTGGTGCCCGCCTCCGGGGAGAGAGTCAAGGTAACCTCATCAGTATAGACAAAATTGCCATATTCATTTGGCTTTTGCCATACATAAATATTTTTTGCTGTATATGTAGTCACGTGGTAAGCGGTTTTACCAGACTTCCTGCCTTTTTAGTTCTCTAGAGATTTGGCGAACTTGCAGCCGAGGAAAAGGAATCGAAAATCGTCATGAATCCTGAGTTTATATGTATTTGGCTTTTGCGATACATAAATATCTTTTGCTGGATTTTTGAGTCAACTGGTAAGCGGTTTGACACGACTTCCTGTCTTTTTAGTTTTGAGACAGTTTTGTCATTGTTTGTTGGAGATAAGATACATGTGTTCATTCGATTGGCATCCAATACAAGAATATAATCTCATAAATCGCTGTATAGTACCTTCAAAAACATAAGCTTGAATCCTTTGACCGCCATAGTCGACTGTGGCAACGGGAAGTGCTGACTTGCCTACAGCCGACAGCTTTGCCAATGAAAGAAAAAAACAAAGAAAAATATTTATTGCATTTATTAATATTTATGGTATAAACCATACTATATACAGCAGCAAAACTATAGAAACTTAAACTAAGTCATGCTAAATACACTAAAACCGATTTATTTAATATATTGGTGCCATTGTAGTAATAGTACCAATGCAATAAGAACTTACGCGGGACTTCATAAAGTTCAATGGGAGCTACCGTATTATCGCTCACCAGGCGGCGCCACTCATGCGTGGGCCCTCTGTCTATATGGAGGAATTGTCCAATGTCACGTTTGAAATGTTCCCGCAGAACCCACGTTCCACTAGCGCCCCTAGCGGCAAAACGACTCGCGGTAATCCTCATTGATTCAAGATTCAAATGATCGCGAATGCCTGGCGTCCAGGGCACCCCACATTCCTTCGCCTGGCGTCCATCTAGTAATGGACCGTTCTCGGAAATATTTCCTAAGTCTTATTATATTTGTTACTAATATTGTGATTATCTCAGGTGGTCGCGGGCGAAGAGCGCGAGGCTGTCGGACAACTCATCAGTATCGAGAACCAGGAAGGCGTGGTCAAGTTCGGCACCGACGACATCAAGATCATGCAGCTGCGTCATCTCTGCAAGATGAGCACCGCGTAGACACCCTGTATTCAAATTCAAAATTCAAAATTCAAAAATTTATCCTGCAAGTAGGCCACAAGGGCACTTTTACAAGTCAGTAAGCATTACAATAAAGCATTTGCATGTACAAACATTTACAATATATAGTGAGAAGTAAAAGTATAATCTAAATACTGATAATACAACAGCCAAAACCTGGGTAAAAAATATTAAAATAAATGTACTAAGTAATATGACAAGAGATGTATAGTCTCTATCGTTAATAATAAATTAAGTTTGGAGATGTAGAAGGTCCCCCAACGTCAAAATAAAATACGAATAAAATTTGGAGATGTAAAAGGTCCCCATAGTCAAAAAATTATACTAATAGGATTTGGAGGTGTAAAGGCCTCCAAACGTCAAAAATATAATATCTTTATGATAAAAATACCACAAGTCATCAGACTGTTAAGTTAACAGTCTTAGATCTAATGCTACAGAATACATAACTAGTATGTATCTAACAAGTCAAAATTATGAACCCAACAGAGATGTAAAGTCCCTATAGTCAATAATATGTACATTAAATTTGGAGATGTAAAAGGTCCCCAAGGTCAGAAACATAATATGTAATAATACTATATGAATAAGAAATGGAGGTGTAAAGGTCTCCAAGTGTCAGAATATGATGTAACAGCCAGTAACAGCATCACCTTGACCATCGTGCAAACCACTCCGGGACACTGCTAGCCTGATAAGACAGCTTTTGAGACTAAATACTTGGCCATGGCTCCTTGTCTCCTAAGTAATCGTCGATTTTATAGTACCCCTTTTTAAACAGAGCATTCTTAATATATAACTTGAATGAATTGAAAGGCATGTCCCATGCCTCCAAGGGTACTTTATTGTAAAATGCCACACAGTTGCCTGGAAACGATTTTTTTACTTTCTGTAGACGAAACTTTGGAACCACTAACATATTTTTATTTCGTGTATTAAAGTCATGGATATCAGACAGCTTCTTAAAGGACTTTAAATTCTTATGCGTATACATTATAACATCTAGTATGTATTGTGAAGCTACAGTGAGAATATCAATTTCCTTGAATCGTTCTCTCAGAGAATCACGAGTGCCCATATTATAAATATTACGGACTGCTCTCTTTTGGAGGATGAAGATTGTTTCAATATCTGCTGCTTTGCCCCAGACCAGTAAGCCATATGACATAATACTGTGAAAATAACTGAAGTAGACTAGGCGAGCTGTCTCCACGTCAGTGAATTGTCTGATTCTTTTGACTGCATACGCGGCAGAGCTCAGCCTATTCGCAAGGGCAGATATGTGAGGGGCCCATTGCAGATTGCAGTCCAAAGTAATGCCCAGGAAAAGTGCGTTATCGGCAAGGTCCAGCTTCTCTCCGTTTAATGTGATAATAGTTTCAGCCTCTCTTACATTCGGCAGCGTGAATTTTACACATTTTGTCTTTTTTGCGTTAAGAACTAAGTTATTTGCTGTGAACCAATCTAGCACCTCTTTCAAAGTTTCATTGACTTGGCTGTAATCACCCAGTTTCCTGTCAACTTTGAAGATTAATGAGGTATCATCAGCAAACAAAACTATATCACATTTATTCTTCACAAGATTCGGCAAGTCATTTATATAAACAAGGAAGAGAAAAGGACCCAAAATGGAACCTTGCGGTACGCCAAGTTTTACAGTCATACCATTAGACTCAGTTCCATTTACAACAACTTTCTGAGTTCTTTGGTTTAAGTAAGACTGTAGAAGGTTTAAAGCTTCAGTAGACAAACCGTACTGTTTTAGCTTGTACAGAAGCGTAGCATGCTCCACGCAGTCAAATGCTTTGGAGAGATCGCAGAAGACACCTATAGCATCTTGTGAATGTTCCCAGGCGTCGTAGATATGATTGATTAGTACAGTGGCGGCATCTGTCGTCGAACGACCTCTCGTAAAACCAAATTGCTGATTCACCAGTAATTCATTTGTGTTGAAATGTCGAAGCAATTGGTTCAAAATAATTTTCTCAAACACTTTACTAAGTACAGGAAGTATAGAAATGGGTCTGAAATTTCCAAGTTCGTCTTTGCTTCCTGATTTAAATAGAGGAATAACCTTACTGTACTTCATAAGACTGGGAAACACACACTCTCCAATACAAGCGTTAAACAAATCGGCTAAACAGGGTGCCACAACGTCGATAATAGATTGCATGACTTTCACAGATATCCCCCAAAGGTCCTCAGAGTTCTTTAATTTCAAGGAATTGAACGTTTTTATTATCTCGTGGGGGTCAGTGCATTGGAAGTGTAATGACGTGCCGCATTGATTAACTCTGTTTGTATCGAAGTATAAGCCAGCCTTAGCTACAGATGAGTTCAGATTTTGTGTAGTATCAGTGGCTATGTTGGTAAAAAAGTGTTGAAAGGCGCCAGCAACATCCTGGTCTGCAGTCAACGTACAATCGTTTACCTTAAGTCTATAGTTGCCATCACGGGGTTTCGTCTTACCAGTTTCAGATTTTATTATGTTCCAGGTAGCTTTTACTTTATTGTCCGCTGACTTAACTTTATTTTTTATAAATGCAGACTTGGCAGCGGCGCAAACTTTCTTAAACACTTTTGAATATTTTCTTACATATTCTGCAAAGTTCTCATCGTGAACATGATTCCTCATTTCATATAGGTCATACAATCTATTTCTGCTCTTATGAATGCCCTCTGTGGCCCAGTCACTGAAACTTATTTTCCTTGGACCTTGCTTTAAAGTCTTCAGCTTAAACACATTCTTGTGTATGTTATGTATCACATTTGACATCCCCTCGTATAATGTGTCAGGATCTTTGTTATCTGTGATAAGTACAGGTACCTTATCTATAATATTTTCTCTAAACTTTTCTATACGACTTACAGTGATGGGTCTATACGTAATTACTTGTTGCAATTTAATAACATCTACTTTAAAATAAGCTTTCTGACCACAGTGGTCTGAGTTAAAGCAGCTAATGATGCTCGTCTCCTTTGCTTCACAGTTACAAAATATATTGTCCAAGCATGTCGCCGTGTTGGCTGTTATTCTTGTGGGTTCATATAATTCGCGTAGGACAACCTGTATAATACTATCGACTCAACATACAAGTACACTCCACGGCTAAATCGCACACCTTTAAAAATCAGGAGTGCAAGGGATTTTAGCTCTTAGGGAAGTTTCCTACCATTTTTTTAATAGTAGTTTATGCATCAGATATAATAAGAACCAATTATGAGCTGTTGCATACTCTAGTTTTTCTACAACAGCTAAAATAGCGTAAAAAGCAAAATCTAGAAAAGTGGCAGAATTGTAACTGTTGTGCCCACTATATAAATTTTAAATAAAAATTCAGACGAATTGAGAACCTCCTCCTTTAGAAATATTGAAGTCGGTTGAAAATCAACAATAGTGCTCATATATTGCTTGAAAATCCATAGGAGCAGTGTTCTTATGGAATACCATAGACAACGTTACAATGTATGCTTTTTTAAATCTTTGTCAGTCATCTAATTGACAGATAGAAGTGCTGGAGTAAAAATAGTAAACTATCTTTTCAAAGGTGCCTAAGTTATTGAGGAAGAGTTATTTCCATAATAGCTATCACCTAATTACACTGTTGATTGATGAAGGTGTCTGATTTTGTTGACGCGATGGATATGCAACACATTATGACAGTTAATCGGAATCACTGTCACTATCTGAGAAATACTTAAATATGACAGCTTGTATATCTCAAGGACTTTAATAGATCACCTTGTGTTATATACAATATTCAGACGAAACTGGAAACATCCCTGTATAACTCTGTTGACCAATTGCGGAACACAGTGAAATATAGCTTACATAGTTTTAAGAAATTATGTTTCATTATTTTGGTTGAATGTGGCCTATATTTTGTTGTACCCAGCTATAGAAAAAGCTGATTATGTTTAAGAAACTTTGTGAAACTGAGTAATAATAGTTATTTTATTACCACGAATTCTTCTCGTCTTTAGTTAATCTAGGTATTCCACTAGGAATATAATTTTATGTCGACACAAATATTATTTTATCGTCTACCACATTTTGTTCACTAGTGTTAGATTGTTAAACAAACAGGCGTCCACAGGCTACGGTGACCGCTTTCCATCAGGCGGGCCGTATGCTTGTTCACCACCGTTGTGGTATAAGAATAATAATTATCAGAGTCCACCGCGTTCTGACAAACAAGCGAGAGACGCGTAGTAACCCAACAGACTTCATGCATTACACTGTACAGTATTACATGTATTTCACTGATAGGATGCACGACAAATGTGTCTATATGACATTACATATAATGCATTGTTGATACTGCAGACAGTTGAGTGGTCATCGACTACCATGTTATCCATGCAGCTAGACTCGTGCTAATGGAAGCTACCGTGATTCGCTCACCAGGCGGCGCCACTCATGCGTGGGTCCTGTGTCAGTATGAGAGAATTGTCAAAGTGACGTTTGAAATGTTCCCGCAGGACCCTCGTTCCACTAGCGCCCCTAGCGGAAAATCAACTCGCGGTAATCCTCATGAGATGGGTCACGTGTCTCACGGGATTTGACAACGACCTTCCATAGTCCGCCGATTGTAATTTATCAACAAGGACAATAACATCGTTATTGTTCTTAACTTCGACTTCCGTGTAAAAGTTGTAAAATTAAGATGTTATTTATTTACACAAATAAATGATGAAGGCATCAAAATGGTGGTTTTATTTTTAGCTAACTTATTATATTTATAGTAGTGTATGCAACAGTGATATAATAAGGGTTCTTAAAACTTGAGACGAAAACGAGTTTTTTAATAATAGACCCGAGAGTTTTAAGAACCAATTATGAGCTGTTGCTTACGCTAGTTTTTCAACGACAGCTAAAATACCGTAAAAAGCAAGATCTAAAAAAATGGCAGTATAGGGAAGATGTTGTGCCCACTATATAAATTAAAAAAAAAACAACAGCAGTGCTCATTATGGTGCTTTTACATGCTCGGGCTCTCGGCCGAATGATTCGGCCCACCCTAGTACACGCTCATTCGAGACAGACTATATAGATAAAATTTAAGCCAGACCATAGACAATTTAAGCTTTTTCAGGTAGTTTCGGTGAGTTAAACGGTGTTTTAAATAGCTTTGGTTATTGAAACTATTTAAGACACTTTTTAAATAGCTTTACCCGAAGTGAAATTATTTAAGACACCTTTTAACTCAACCAAACTACCTGAAAAAGTACTTAAATTGTCTCTGGTCTGGCTTAAGTTTTTTCTATATAGTCTGTCTCGAATCATCGTGTACTAACATGGCCGAAACATTCGGCCGAGAGCCCGAGCATGTAAACGCACGGTTTTATATTGTATGAAAATCCATAGGAGCAGTGTTCTTATGGAATACCATAGACAACGTTATAATGTATACTTTCTTAATATCGCTGTCAGTCATCTAATTGACAGATTGGAGTGCTGGAGTAGAAAAGATATATTTCATATTCTTTCATACATAATGTAGATGCAATCTTTGGTAATTATACGTGTCCTTGACGTCTTTGGATCAATCTAGAATTCTAGATCTAGATCCAAATAAACATATTTGATGTAGAGTTTAAAGGGGTAAAATAAAACAGAATATAATGATTTTATTAACATGTATTATTTTCAATTGTATTTTAAGAATTTCAAACAATATGCAGTCACATAAACTGAGCAATAACTTGCTAATACCATTTTGTTATTCAAAACGATTACATACGTCGAAAAATATGATGCTACCTATTATAGTAACAATCAGGTTCACATTAAATACATCGATGGAATATGTGTACAGCTAGGTATAACATACCTATTCTATGTACGGGTATACATTGATTTTAAAATTCGATTACACCAAATATTACCGAACTGGGGTGAGTAAATGCTCAGCAAAATGCGCCAGAAAAATAAAATGCAGAATAGCCATGATAAAGTAAAACTAATTAACAATTTTAAGGGCGGACGCCCAGTACCTAAATGATAAAACAATTTGGCTAAAATAACGCAACTGAGCTACACTAACGCATTACATGCTACATCCCGAACTAATCGAAATTATTATTGCAAAATTATTATTAAAGTTTTCAACAGCAGCAAAACATCCCCTTCCCCCTAGGACTATAACAATTATCTTACGCTAAAGAATTTCAATATTTATTACGAGTCTGCTTCGGAGCGCCGTCTTGAAGTCATAGTCACACATACAAGTCTTCAACCAGATGTCACACTCATGACAGGAGTATCCATATCAAAAATGTGATCACTGTTGTCAACAGTACAGTTCACACCTTTTAGTTTCGAAATAGGTCATGGCAATTATATAATTAACACGACTATATTTAAACACCAGAGGGGACTCCGAACAATCACACACACTCAACATGATTCAGATCTGAATATGACATGAGGGTCTTAATATACATAAATCTCATGAAATCTCTGAACATGGTTGCGATGTACTATAGACTATACAATATATCGAGACCATTCACGCATGTTGCATTGCTACCGTTAAAACTATTTCGACATAAATATGTACAACACTTATATCAAAATTATCATAATATAGAAACTTAGAACCGAAGGATCCTGAGAATGTCTGTTACAGTTTGGTGCCGTGGTTTCAAATGCGTGGGTTGTTTACAATGAAATTGCACCGTCGGTGAATCCTACCAACGCCATTGAAATAAATATACTACGTCTTTTTACTTGAAAATATATTTAAAATATCAATCTAAAATTTCATATAAAATAGGCCCCTGTGTAGGATTGACGACGATGCTATTTTGGTCTTTACACTGTATTTGGCATAAAATATAAAAAATGTTTACATATCTAAAACAGATAATGTGATGTGCACGATATACAAATAACTCTATAAAAATTGAGGCCTAGTCTCGGTCCGCTAAGCTACCTATTATCTTCATAAATAATTTACAAAATACAAAACTACATCCCATTGAAGAAATCTGTACATTTGAAGCGGTCGAGCGCCCGATCCTATCACGTAAGCAATTTAAGACGTTCCGATTGAAATAAATAAATACAACAGATTGCGGCCGCCTCACAGAGGCGCTTTTCGTATCCATTATAATAACATCTATGTACAGAAATCGCCAGCTATGGGCTTAAATAACTTTTAGCTACTGATCTCTACAAAAATCTCATACTCATACATTCATCTTAAAGAAGTTCGATAGAAGAAATGCACCTTCCAAGATAAACCATTGAAAATGTAACTAAACATTTGAAATACTATTGCCGCTGATGAAAATTACACCGATTTGATGAATCGAGCATTTCAAATCAGTAAGCTTATTGGTAAGTTAATATACACGAGACAACTAAGTGATGGATTTTTGAATGCTACCATTTTATGCTTGCTGAGGATTTGATAGAGATCGGTAGCAGCGGTTAGCCAAAATGGCGCGGACCTGCCGCCGCGTGGCTTCCGAGTTCCGGTACTGCAGAAATTTACCGGTTATTATCCGGTACCGAGCTACAAAACCGGTACAAAGCCGGATGCAAGTACCACTCCCGCAATAACTTCAATAGTTTGACACGAAACAAGTATAGATCAAACTATCTATTCACATAAGTTGATTGCAATAGTTAGTTTGAGTAAAACTGATGTGTGAGTAGATAATCTGATTTTTAAGTATCCTAGTGTCTAGTGCCGTTACTTAAATATAAACTATTGATTTCAAAGACCTAGGACATCGGTAAGCACTAGACACGACTGAAAACTAACAGCGTTAAGTTAAACCTAGTTTAAGTATTTTTTAGACGACCGTATGTAGTTTTTGTTGTTTTTTAACACTAATATGTAAAAGATGAAGAAACTATGAGTGTTTGATTTTGAATAATCAAAAGAGATTAAGGACGTCCTTAAGCGCGATCGTACCTAAATATCTAGCCGGAAAACACCAACTAGAAGTATTAGATTGTCGTCCCAGCAACAACTAACTCGATCAAGAGTAACATTAGGTATCTACTATACGACATTACGATTGTGTGTAATGGGAGAAGCTAAACTAGGTTCACCTCACGACGCGTACATACGCTTGATGTCTTCCTTGTACCTCTCTTGGATGTCTTTCCGTTTGATCTTGAAGGCGGCGGTGACCAAACCCATGTCGGGCGACCATACCTCGGTGCAGAGCTTGACGGCCGTGGGGACTTCAAACCGCTCCAGGCCGCACTTCTTTGCGTGCTCAGCGAGTTCTTTCACAACGAGCTTTTCCACTTGCGAGTTTTTGCAGAGTACGTCGAATTCTCTTTCTTGTAGACCGGCCCTGGAATAAGATAATACACCATTCAATAATTTGTTATGTATAATCACAATAGAAACTTTGGGAAAATTTGTTAGGGTAATATCATTATAATTTTGTAAGTACTAAGTATATAATTTGGATGTTGGTGGGGTCTGGAGTCTAAATAAATGAATTTCTGTCTTACATAGCTAAACTGTGGAATGAACTGTCGCTCACGGTTTCTCATACAAAATAATTACATGTTGCATCAACCGCTAATGTAAAACGGGCGTTAGAATTCACTTTACTAAGTAAGTGAATTCTTTTCTTAGTGTAGTGTCTCCTCTACCCAAAGGTTGTCTGGAAGAGATCGCTCTTTAGCGATAAGACCGCCTGTTGTTTGCCTCTTTTTCATGTGTAATCTATACCAGTTTGTGTTATTTTTGTTGTTTTGAGGTGCAATAAAGAGTTATTGTATTGTATTGTATTGTTGTAAGTGACAACTATGACATATCAATGTCATGTCGAATACCCATACTCCGTTTACACATATGCAAATCCCATATGAGATAAAATTTAATTAGTAGTTATTTTCTAAATGGAGCTAATAGAATACCAGTGTCTTTGAGAAATTAACTTCATCATCATCATATCAGCCATAAGACGTCCACTGCTGAACATAGGTCTCCCCTTTGGACCTCCATATGTACCGGTTGGAAGCGACCTGCATAAGGTCATTTGTCCATCTTGTCGGTGGCCGTCCTACGCTGCGTTTTCCAAGCCGTGGTCTCTACTCAAGCACTTTTCGACCCCATCGGCCATCTGCTCTGCGTGCAATGTGGCCTGCCCATTGCCACTCAGCTTGCTAACCCGGGGGGCTATGTCGGTGACTTATGAATATGAATTTAAAGCAATTGCTCAAAAGTAGTTTATAGATGCAACAGTGATATAATAGACCCGAGTGTTTTAAGAACCAATTATGAGCTGTTGCATACCCTAGTTTTTCTACGACAGCTAAAATAGCGTAAAAAGCGAAATCTAGAAACGTGGCAGAATAGGGAAGATTAGCCCACTATTGAAATTAAAAAAAAAACAACAGCAGTGCTAATATATTGTATGAAAATCCATAGGAGCAGTGTTCTTATGGAATACCACAGACAATGTTATAATGTATACTTTTTAAATATCGCTGTCAGTCATCTAATTGACAGATAGATAGAAGTGCTGGAGTGGAAAATAGCACGTTGTGTAAGAGTTACCTGGCAGCCAGGTCCGCCAGGTGCTGCGGGTGCGGCACCAGCAGCGCCACGGTGTGGTTCTTGGAGCTGTCCCCGTACACGCAGATGTTCTCCACGATGGGGCACGTCTTCAGCTCGGCCTCCACCTTGCCGAGCGACACATACTCGCCCGCTTGGAGTTTCACCAGGTCCTTCTTGCGGTCTGGAAAAAACATGTACATATGTCAGATTATCATTATACTTCATTGGGCTCATTCAAAAATCATGTGATCGTTTTTGGGGGGGAGGGGGTCAAAGAAATATCACGATGCGGGAGGGGGGAGTCGAAACCACATCACGTGTACTTTTTTCTCACACAGCGTAACGACACAGAACAACGAAATTTAACCAACATAAAAATCTCGCATCGGCGCACATGAAAATGTCGATTCAAAAATCACTTCAACTTCACGTGATCTTGATGGGGGGGGTAGCGTTAAGATCACCAAGGGGGGGGGGGGGTCAAAATAAGGCCAAAAACGATCATATGATTTTTTAATGAGCCCATAGATATAGGATAAAAGAACTGGATACCCAATCGGGCGAAAAAAATGTTACCATAAAAGTGCAGCAGTTGCGACTCTTTCATATAGTCTTGTTTGAAACGTGACGTTCCGTAAATGCCAACAGTCTATTACTTCAGTGTTGGTAGTTCTGTGTATGAATTTGACACTTAATGCTTACGTGAGTAAGCTCTTTTTCGTACGAAACATTTATAGTTTTGTACCATCATCAATGGTCTTTTTTTATACTCGTAGTATAAAAAAAGACCATTCTCGCTCTCGCTACGCTCGTGGCTCAATTTTGGAATCTTTCGCTTGCTCGCGTCTCAATATAAGCCCGAGAGGTAAACAACAACTTTGCCCCCTTGTATAATAAATAACTTTTGTTTTGTTTTGTGTTTCTATGTGTTTGAATAGGTGATTGTGTGCAACTGACCGATGATCTTGATGCAGCCGTCGTGATGCAGCTCGCCGATGTCGCCGGAGCGGAACCAGCGCCGCCCCTCCGCGTCCAGGAACTCCTCGCGAGTCTTCTCCGGGTTGCGGTAGTAGCCCTCCGCCACGCTGCCGCCGCCGATCACGATCTCACCCTACGACAAAGATACGAACGAATTACTACTTGTGACTAATAGCACAGCGTAAGGATGTATTCTATACAGTGGATTAACTCCGCCGATTTCTGGGTCATCGATGGGGGCGCGCGGGGAAGGAGGCGGGGAGGAGACGCCGCAGCGTAGGGATGTATTCCATACAGTGAGGTAACTTCATACACGGCCGGCGGCTCGGCTCGGTGCTCGTGCTGAGGCTTAGGGTTGTCCAAAACTATGCGAAAGATATTACAGTCTGACTGGCAAACTAATTTCAATTTTACACCGCTTAAAATACGCCGCCGAATTTTCATAGAAATTCGGCGGCATTTCCTCCCCGCCTCCTTCCCCGCGCCCCCCATCGATGACCCAGAAATCGGCGGAGTTAACCCACTGTATGGAGTACATCCTTACGCTGTGCTACTTGTGACTAGTTAGTTTGTCTGGGCTTATTCCGCAACTCGACATCAATTGTGCCTTTTTTGCGTGGTAATTTAGTTGTGACTAATTCCAACTAGCACTTGGTTTCTAAAACTTACAATATTTATTAGGCGTTTTATTTGTTATTTTAACTGACCGAGTGAGCGAAGCAAGCGTAGCTTCTCCGTCTCAGCTTGGGCAAAAATGCTTTCGTGTGTCTGTCCATTTGTTGTCTACAGCTCACAGAGCCTATTATAATAGGGGCTACTGTATTGTCGCTCACCAGGCGGCGCCACTCGGGTCTCATCATTCGATAAAGGAAAAAATCGTGACAAAACCAACTATTACAACAAGTCTTAATTTCCACAGTAAATAAAAAATTATAAAGCCTTCGCAAGTTGTACCATTAAGAAATCGTTAGGCAGATATGAATTGTATGATAATAATGAAGAAGGGGGGTTTACCTGCGGGAACGGTTTGTTGGTGACGCGGTAGCCGCCCTCCTCCCACGTGACGAGCCGGATATCCGTGCCGGTGGTCGGCGCGCCCACGCGGCCCGTGGACCTGCATAATACAATACAAAAAATTAAGCACCGATTTTAAATGCAAAACTCCTGTGAATATTAAACATATGTAAGGGCAAAATCGATACTTAGATCGAACTGTAATATATAATAGTCCCGTAAGAGTAACAAGGATAGATATATGGGTAATGATGCTAATGTAGAGTAGGACAGGAGATAAGAATAAAGAACACTTCCAATATGTCGTTGTTTCAATGAACATCTCCTTTACACATATTAATATACTTATATCGGGTTACTCACGTCATTAAAGTCGAAAATAGCTCGGCATGTTTCAGAACGGTCCGGAGACCCGGTCCGGTGTGCGCAGACCAATCGCCGCGAGCGCATCTCACTCATGATTATGGGACGCGGACCGTTCCAAAACATATCGAGTTATTTTCGACTTTATTAACGTGTATAACCCGCTATAAGTATATTAATAAGCACCGATTTCCTTAAGCTAGCCAACGGCACAGACCGCCTTTGTGCATAGGAGAGTATTAACTAATTATAACGTAATTTTTCACATCTAAAATTAAAATATACATAAGGTAAGGTGGGGGATAACATGATAAAACAAAGGTTTTATTAGTACAAATAAATTAAAAGAGGCAAAAGTCATGTGCCAGTTTTTTTCTTGCATTTGACTGCATTTACGGTGCGTCTGGGTATTTTGAGCAGCGTTTTGGATAGTACACGGTAAAATATCAGCGTTGTGAAGAGTACGCAGTAAAATATCAGCGCTATAATGAGTACGCGGTAAAATATCAACGTTGTGGAGAGTACGCGGTAAAATATCAGCGTTGTGGAGAGTACGCGGTAAAATATGAGCGTTGTGGAGAGTACGCGGTAAAATAGCAGCGTTGTGGAGAGTACGCGGTAAAATATGAGCGTTGTGGAGAGTACGCGGTAAAATAGCAGCGTTGTGGAGAGTACGCGGTAAAATATCAGCGTTGTGGAGAGTACGCGGTAAAATATGAGCGTTGTGGAGAGTACGCGGTGAAATAGCAGCGTTGTGGAGAGTACGCGGTAAAATATGAGCGTTGTGGAGAGTACGCGGTAAAATAGCAGCGTTGTGGAGAGTACGCGGTAAAATATCAGCGTTGTGGAGAGTACGCGGTAAAATATGAGCGTTGTGGAGAGTACGCGGTAAAATATCAGCGTTGTGGAGAGTACGCGGTAAAATAGCAGCGTTGTGGAGAGTACGCGGTAAAATATGAGCGTTTTGGAGAGTACGCGGTAAAATAGCAGCGTTGTGGAGAGTACGCGGTAAAATATGAGCGTTGTGGAGAGTACGCGGTAAAATAGCAGCGTTGTGGAGAGTACGCGGTAAAATAGCAGCGTTGTGGAGAGTACGCGGTAAAATATGAGCGTTGTGGAGAGTACGCGGTAAAATAGCAGCGTTGTGGAGAGTACGCGGTAAAATATGAGCGTTGTGGAGAGTACGCGGTAAAATATCAGCGTTGTGGAGAGTACGCGGTAAAATATGAGGGTTGTGGAGAGTACGCGGTAAAATATGAGCGTTGTGGAGAGTACGCGGTAAAATAGCAGCGTTGTGGAGAGTACGCGGTAAAACCGTAACAGATGAGGCGCGGTACTGCGATTCCACGCCGTCCTTGGGTTAGTTGACTGCGGTAGTAGTGCGGGATAGTTACCGATCGTGAGCATCAGCGACAGTGGCGCAGGAGGTTGTCTCGGTGAGCCCGTAGCCGGTGACGACGTCGCAGCACAGGCACACGCGCACCTGCGCCTGCGTGTCCGGCGACAGCGGCGCGCCGCCGGAGATCATGAGCCGCATGCGCCCGCCCAGTAGGGCCGACACTTTAGAGAACATCTGAAACATTCAACACATCACTTAAAATAAATAGACACGAAAAGCAGAACAAAAACGCCATAAAATATGGGTCAGAATAACATTAGCACAGCGTAGGGATGTATTCTTACAGTGGGTTAACTCCATACAACCTACACGGCCAGCGGCCCGGCTCGGTAATCGTGCGGTGTTGTCAATAACTATGCGGATGATATTTAGTATATTTTTTACTAATTTGGTGATTTGACCCGGGGGTCACAAAAGGAAACGTGAGAACTGATTTAAACATATTTATGTATATTTACTGTTTATGTTAGAAAAGGCCGCCATCTTGAATTTCTTCAGTGTTCATCCTATCGTGACAAAAATTGATATCTGAGGGTCTGAGAGGTTCATTATAACAAATATGAGGTGGAAATTGCGAAAAATGGCCGCCATCTTGCATTTCTTCATTTAAGTAATTTATCTGAAGATTTAATAAGCCCTTTGGGAAAATATTTGTAACATTGATAAACAAGTTGCTGGCTACACCTTATATCATAAAAAAAACAAGTGTTTACCTACAATTTCATTTATTCTTACGTAATTTTTTTAACACTTTTTTTTTAATAATTGTATAAATTTCACCTCAGATTCGTTATAATGCACCTCTCGGACCCTCAAATATCGATTTTTGTTAGGATCGGATCAAAAATGTAGAAATTCAAGATGGCTGCCGTTTCTCGCAAGTTTTACCTCATAGTTGTTGAAACGAAACTCTCGGACCCCCAGGTATCAATTTTTGTCACGATCGGATGAAAACTGAAGAAATTCAAGATGGCGGCCGTTTTACGCAACTATGACCTCAGATTCGTTATAAATATCCTCTTAGATACCCAGATATCGATTTTTGTTAGGATCGGATCAAAAATTAAGAAATTCAATATGGCGGCCATTTCTCGCAAATTTCAGTTCACATTTGTTGTAATGAACCTCTCGGACCCTTAGATATCAATTATTATCACAATAGGATGAAAACTGAAGAAATTCAAGATGGCGACCGTTTTTCGCAATTATGACCTCAGATTCGTTATAAAGATCCTCTTAGATACCCAGATATCGATTATTGTCAGGATCGAATTAAAAATGAAGAAATTCAAGATGGCGGCCGTTTTTCGAAATTATGACCTCAGATTCGTTATAAAGATCCTTTTAGATACCCATATATCGATTTTTGTTAGGATCGGATCAAAAATGAAGAAATAAAAGATGGCGGCCATAATTTGCAATTATGACCTCAGATTCGTTATAAAGATCCTCTTAGATACCCAGATATCGATTTTTGTTAGGATCAGATCAAAAATAAAGAAATTAAAGATGGCGGCCATAATTTGCAATTTTCACCCCATATTTGTTATAATGAACCTCTCGGACCCTCAGACATCAATTTTTATCACGATAGGATGGTAACTGAAGAAATTCAAGATGGCGGCCGTTTTACGCAATTTTGACCTCAGATTCGTTATAAAGAACCTTTTTGATCCTCAGATATCGATTATTGTCAGGATCGGATCAAAAATTAAGAAGTTCAAGATTGCGGCTGTTTTACGCAATTTGGACCTAAGGTTCGTAATAAAGAACCTTTTTGATCCTCAGATATCGATTATTGTCAGGATCGGATCAAAAATGAAGAAGTTCAAGATGGCGGCCGTTTTACGCAATTTTGACCTTAGATTCGTTATAAAGAACCTCTTGCATCCTCAGATATCGATTATTGTCAGGATCGAATTAAAAATGAAGAAATTCAAGATAGCGGCCGTTTTTCGCAATTTTCACCTAAGATTCGTTACAAAGAACGCCTCGGATCCTCAGATATCGATTTTTATCCCAATCGCACAAAAACAGAAGAAATGCAAGCCGGCGGACTTTTTAGGGGTTTTGATCGTAGATTCGTTACATCTCAAATCCTGAAATATCGTTTTTTTTTGAAATCGTAATTGGTTTAAAAAAAAATATTACTGTAGCACCGATTTTCAATCAAAAAAAATTCCTTTGTTTACATGAGTTCACCTTTTACGGCCATCATAGCAAAGTAACTTCCATTTACCACCCCTTAAAAATAGACCGCCGAATTTTCATACAAATTCGGCGGCATTTCCTCCCCGCCCGCTTCCCCGCGCGACCCTCATCGATGACCCAAAAATCGGCTGAGTTACCACACTGAATGGAATACATCCCTACGTTGTGACATTAGCAAACTTGCATTGATGCTGATACAAAACCATAAATGTTTCGTACGAAAAAGAGCTTACTACCGTAAGCATTAGGTGTCAAATTCATACACAGAACTACCAACACTGTTAAAAGTATATAGGTCGTTGGCATTTACGGAACGTCACGTTCCAAACAAGATATATGAAAAAGAGTCTCAACTGCTGCACTTCTATGTCGACATTTTTTTTGGCTGATTAGTTATCCAGTTCTTTTATCCTATATCTTTGAACACAAAACATATAGAATGATAGTAGTTTATGTGATTGTATATAATGAAAGGCAATAAAACTCGAGGGTGGGTTTATGAAACGAGGCGTCAGCCGAGTTTCATAATAACATCACACGAGTGTTTTAATGCCTAATTATTTACAATTACATACACTGCTTTATATACACACATATCATGACTCTCCATGATGCATTCAAAGCGCATATATATCGACCGCCATTGCGACTTTCAGGAATTAAAACTTTTCTGACATTCAAGTTTTGACATTTATATTTTTTAAATTCAGAGACAAACTAGAGTTGGCGCCAATTTTCATATCGTTCGATATCAAAATAACGTGCGACTTGCGTGCGTCATTGTATGCAATTGACAATTCGTTTCAAATTAAACGTCATATCGACTGATATTAGAATAGAGGTCAAATCAAATTTTCTTGTGTCAGATGTGTTCGAAATTTGAACAAAAATAATATTATCGAAAACGATAATATAATTTAGCTATTATTACATTTTCACAGATAAGAAATTTGTTGTAACAAAAAAGTTTATTATTATGGGGGCCTTTATATGCGATTTTCGAACGCATTATTGAGGGCTAATGACACGTGGGTATATAAAAGTAGTATAAAATACTGACCACTTTGTTGAGCAGCGGCGTGTCGTATCCCCGCCGCATCCAGGTGAGCTTGTAGGAGTACGCCCACTTGAAGGCCGCGGCCGCCATGGGCCCGGAGCGGGTCACCTTGTCCGTGATGCCCTTGCTGATGCGGTCCATGATCAACTGTGGCATGCAATACTTTATTCAGTTATAACTCTTCGAAATCACGAGAATATACTACCAAATTGTTACCCAAGTCATGAAATATCATAAATATTAAATAAATAAATAAATAAATATTGTGGGACAATCTTACACAAATCGCCCTACACTCTCTCGTCTCTGTTTGGCCCTATGGTTGACTGGTAGAGAATGCCATTGGGCATTAAGTCCGCCATTTGTACATTTTTTTTTTGTATTTTGTGCAATAAAGTTTAAATAAATAAATAATAAATAAATCGACCTAGTCCCACGGTAAGCTCAATAAAGCTTGTGTTGTGGATACTAGACGACGATATATATAATAGATAGATACATATAAATACTTAAATACATAGAAAACATCCATAACTCAGGAACAAATATTCGTAATAAACACACAAATAAATGCCCTGACCAGGATTCGAACCCTGGACCTCCTGCTTCGTAGGCAGGGTTACTACCAACTAGGCTAGGAGGCCGTCAATATTACAGGACATTCTTACACAAATTGACCAAGTCCCGCAGTAAGCTCAAGGCGTGTGTTACGGGTACTCAGACAACGATATACATAATATACGAATACATAGAAAACATCCATGACTCGGGAACAATTATCTGTGTTCATCACACAAGTATATGCCCTTACCGGGATTCGAACCCAGGACCATCAGCTTAGCTGGCAGGGTCACCAACTACGCTAAGCGGTCGGTTAAATCATCATCATACACAAAATCACTTTATTAGCGTCTTCATAAGTAATAGAAGAATAGCGTCACGTAAGCAACATAGAATACTCCTGTACATGAAGTGTACATTTTATAATTTGAACTAGCGACCCGCCCCGGCTTCGCACGGATTATTATTATACATATAAACCTTCCTCTTCAATCATTCTATCTATTCAAAAAAACCGCATCAACATCCGTTGCGTAGTTAAGATTTAAGCATACATAGGGATATAGGGACAGAGAAAGCGACTTTGTTTTATACTATGTAGTGATGGTAGTTTAGAATAACTTACAGGAACAGTGGTCATGCAGGTAGGCTTGAGTACGGTGGCGTCTCCCTTCGTGCCCTTCATGATCTTGCTTGACGAGTCCAGCATGGTCAGCGGGGTGGAGTAACCGATTGGGACGCCTGTGAGACACAATCAAACATTCATATATTCAAATTCATATTCAATATTCAATATTCAAGCATTTATTTGCATAATAAAAGCACAAAGTCATGCATGCAAATACAGTTTATAATAATCTTAAAACTAAAACGATTGAATAATACAAGAAAAACTAATAATACATAGCTCTGAAATAATAATAACTGACTCAAACAAGAAGAAAAATGAGATAAAATAAGGAATTTTAGGTACACAGGTCAAAATACAATTTCTATATCACATATGTCATGAGAAGGCAATTATAATGTAAACTAATAATAACAATGTCAAAGAAATATAATAATGTCAGGTACATTGGTCAAAAAGCTTATCATAATATTCGTTAATGGAGTAAAAAGGACGGCACAAAAAATACTCTTTAACTGTTTTGTTAAAAGTTTTAAAATCATCTATATTTTTAATGTCGTCGGTCAATAGATTGTATACTTTTATAGCAGTATTGTTTAAGCTTTTGTCAAAATTTACATAATGCGCGTCATTTAACAGTAACCTATTCCTAATTCGTAATTTATAAAGATTTATGGTCGCACCCTGTTCCGCGTACAAATGTTTGTTGGTGAACACATAAACACAAATCTTATACAGGTACATAGAAATCACAGTCATAACTTTGTTCTTTATAAATATACTACGGTGCGACTCAGGTATTGTATGACATCCTTCTACTATTCTCATGGCTTTTTTTTGCTTAAGCAGAAGTAGATTTATATTAGATCCGTTTCCCCAGACCTCAATGCAATATCTAATGATGCTTTCAAAGTATGAAAAGTACATAGTTAATAAAACTTCTTTACTGGCAATGTTAGATAAGGCTGTCATGGCATAACACGCCCCCGCCAATTTTATATTAATCTTATCGATTTGATCATGCCATCTCAAATAAGGGTCAAGATCTACACCTAAGAATTGCACGCAATTTGCTTTATCAATTGGAATATTACAGTCAAAATCAGAACTTGTGGTGCTCCTACGAAATGCCATATAAAAGCTTTTACTGCAGTTCATTTTTAATCCGTTGGCTGCAAACCATAATGTGAGTTGCTGCCAGGAAGTTTGCATACGTGAATTCAACTCTTTAACGGACGTTGCACTAAAGATAACACTTGTATCGTCAGCGTAGAGATATGGCGTACCATAGCTTAATATATCAGGCAGATCATTTATAAATATTATAAATAGTAAGGGTCCTAACACTGATCCTTGCGGAACTCCATATTTAACATGTTTCTCATCAGATCTTACTGCATCTTCATTTGAGCTATTATTTTTTAATTCTACATATTGGCATCGGTTGGACAGGTATGATCTCAATAAGTCTAGAGCATTGCCACGCAACCCATAAAAATTAAGTTTATTTAACAATATTTCGTGATCCACACAGTCAAAGGCCTTAGTAAGATCACAGAAAATACCCCCACACGTAAGTCCTGAATTAAGGTGCGTCATAACTTCTGTTACCAAGTTACTTACTGCTGCCAACGTGTTTTTATTTTTCCTGAAGCCGTATTGATGCAAGGTAAAAATATCATTGTTTTCAAAATGAGCTTGTATTCTAGTGGCTATACATTTTTCAAACACTTTACCAAGAATTGGCAACAAAGATATGGGTCTAAAATTATTTATATCGGTTTTGCTACCCTTTTTATGAATAACAACCACTTTTGCTTTTTTGAATAGATCAGGGAAGGTTCCATTTAGTAGACAATCATTGAATATGATGCATAAAGGTATACACAACACATTAATATTCATTTTAATTATGTTGGTGTCTAAATTATCTGGCCCTGTCGAATAAGTATTTTTAAGATTTTTAACAATACGTATAACTTCAGGCTCAATAATTGGTGTCAAAAATATGGATCGACTACAACTATTACGTCGTTCTGTAAGTAATTTCATAAAAGTTGCGTCATTAACTTTTGTTGTGTCTTCGCCGACACTAACAAAAAATTTGTTAAAGGTGTTTACGATCGTTTTGTCATCACTTATGACGACATTGTCTATTTTGAGGGCAATCTTGTCATTTGTCTTGCATTTACCTGTGTTTTCCCTTACTAAGTTCCAAATCGCCTTTGATTTATTTTTTGCTCTAGAAATCGTTTTCTTTGTATGATTTTTCCTAGCAGTGACAAGTACTTTCTTGAATGTTCTTTTATATAATTTGAAATAGGAAAGAATAGATGCGTCTTTATGTTTTCGTGAATATATAAGTAACTTTCTCTTATAACTTAATATTCATTCATATTCATTTATTTGTATTAATCATACATTGTTACCTATATTTTTATACACCTTATTATACACGGCTATTATTACCTATATACAATGTTTATGTCCAATTTTATTACAATAATATACAGTATAAGATTTTAAGCTAACATGGTCATTTACACTATAATTACTATTTAAAACGAGATATTCTATAAACTCGCAGCAAATCAGTTACACCGTGAACATGGCACTTGTAACAGTGCCGAAATATCGGGAGCTCATGAAAACAAATGTACATGGTAAATATCTCGTTTTAAATAGTAATTATAGAATAATATACAGATTTTTAAATTGAAATAGATGTCATGTCATGTCATGTAGGCCAATCCGAGGATCGAACTCGGGTCTTCAGCTTACGCGGCTAACGCCATAACCACTAGGCCAACTGGTCTTATCGAAATGCCGGCGAATTTCTCGAGTATATGCAATCTTAGTAACAGGCAAGACGCCCCTGGCCGTTTTCTGAGTACAAGTTAAATAAAATAATTTGATTTGTGTCAATCATGTACAGATTTTTTTTAAGATATCCAAAATTATACAAAGAGGAACATGGCGTAAGAACCTTTTTTTGTAACAAAAATGGTGGCGTAAAACCAACTTATTATTATTAATAATGTTGTTAGAGTTTTAGTATAGTATTTCCCTTTTAAACGGAGCGTCTGCTTATTTATTTATTTATTTATAAGATTCAATATGAACTAATTGTGAAAACAAGAAATGTAGCACGGTGGTCCCTAGAATTTACCTGAGAGAAATGTGCGTATAATGTATTTTAATCATTTTTCTTAAGAAACAGAGTTGATAATGGCAAACCATTTTTTTTGCATATTCGGCGCCGGCGCCTCATAGATAGATAATGCTATTGTTAAATACAATTGCTTTATTGTACGCTAATCCGTAAGGGCTCAGCTAAAAAGAGACTAATTTTACTGAACTACAGTTGAAGCTGTCGCGCGCAGTGTGCGCAGAGCAATCGCCGCAAGCGCTTCTCACTCATGATTATGGGACGCGGACCGTTCCGAAATAATTAGAGCTATTTACGACTTTATAGACGTGAGTAACACGACATAAGTATATTAATACAGTTGGATCGTCGTAGGATCAAAGTTTTTGTCAAGTGCTCCTAAAAATACCTAATCTCGTTTCTTGTCATTAATATTACATTAGAAAAAACATTAATTGCGAAGAAAATTTTTTTATACATTAAAAAATATGTATGTGTGTCAACTCACCAGCGATGATGCAGAGACTTTCGGCCAGCAGCTCGAACACGTGCGCCAGCGGCAGGAAGCCCATCAGAATATCGCTAAAACAAAATACAATTGAGATGTTACTACAAATCACAATCTACATCCCCTAATTTCATTCCACGTTTTATCTACGCAGATATCACGACCCTACCCGATACGGCCCTAAGGTTGTCTGGAAGAGATCGCTTTTTAGCGATAAGACAGCCTGTTGTTTACCTCTGCTTTTGTGTATGATGTATATTTTTTTTCTGTTGTAATATTTTATGAGGTGTGCAATAAAGAGTTATGGAATTGTATTGTATATCATTATTGCTCTAAAATGACCAGCATTACCAACCAGCAGGAATTGACAACCATTCATATTTTTAAGAAATGCACTTACTCGTAGGGACCACCCTAATGAAATAAAATTATTTCGGAGGCAATTGTCTATACACCTATACTATAAAATGTCAAGAGTTAAAATAATAATAAATTTCACAAGCAATTTAAAAATAATCAACGAATAAGGAGCTAAATTAGCTTTAAAAAAAAGTAAACAGTTATTTTTCAAAATTTCCATGTGGCGAGTGCGATTTCGCCCACTGGCTAAAAATCGGACTGTCGCATGCTTCTGCAACCATACTCAGCAGACTGTTGGCGCTGCCACGCACACGACGCATCACAGATGCAACCCGCTTACGCATAATTGCATCAAAATCAATTGTAAAGCACGAATCAAATCATTTATTAAATGTAATAAATGTTTTGATTCATGTTTTTTTGTTTGTTTTTAAGTACAAATACAAATCGTTTATTTCCTTGAACAAAACAATGAACATAAAATACAGAATTAGGCACTGACAAAGGAAAAAGGTATGGGCACAGCTTAGCTGGTTTTAAGCCCATCCAAAGTCAATCAAAGAGGGAGAAATTACAATTTAGGTATAATAAGGCAATGAATAGAATGTAGGTACACAATAATTTTTATAAGAAGTAAAACTACAACTACTTACTACTATACTTACTATTATACTAAACAATGGCTGAAGTAGTCACACTACTATAAATTGAAAGAGATGTCATATACCACAGAAAAAGTGACCAAGGCCCCCGGTGAGCAGGGCTAGGATCGAACCAGCGACCTTCCGCTTTCGTGGCAGACGCCCTAACCACTGGCCTACCCGATCACGGCCGTGATCACTCTTTCTATATTAAATAAAAAAAAATATAAATTACGTTTATTCACAGATCTTGCTTACTTCTAAATACATATATTCTTCTGCCAAACCACATAGTGGTTTGTTGGCAGGCTCCTTTACACTTATGTAAGCTAGGTAAGTCTTTGTTACGCAACTTAACCAGGTTATTAATATACATTTTTAAAATACTTTTTTTTTATTTATGACATGAAGTATGACATCTCTTTCAATTAATGCATAAAAATCCTCCGCGCCTTCGCAAACATTCCTAACGCACTGCAATCGTCTGCCAACAAACCACTATGTGGTTTGGCAGAAGAATATATGTATTTAGAAGTAAGCAAGATCTGTGAATAAACTTTTTTTTTTTACCGTGGCAGCCCCATCAGCATCCTGCAAGCATTGTTATAGAGGACAAACAAGCCACCAGTTACCTGTCGTAGATGGGCACGGCATCGACGAAAGCCTTGAGCGTGGCCAGCATATTCGCGTGCGACAGGATCACGCCCTTCGGGACGCCCGTCGATCCCGACGTGTACATCACTATGGCGGTGTCTGAAGCCGATGGCGGGACCGACTCTGTACGGACAAATAGTACGGTAAAATACATGGATGAGTGTGCGCAGAGCAATCGCCGCAAGCGCTTCTCACTCATGATTACGGGGCGCGGACCTTCCCGAAACATGTCGAGCTATTTTCGACTTTATAGACGTGAGTAACCCGGTCTGACAGTTGTCAACGAATGTTTAACACGAGTGAGTTTGCATTACATTGCGGGCCGAATTATTTTCTATGGATACAATTTTATTTGCAATTCCATTTAAAAGTTATCTCATTACATTTCTTATAGCCTATACTAACCACCGCTAAGAGGTTCGCCCGTATTAGATTTACACACTGTATTAATATGTCTGCCACACACACATATGCCACATGGAAGACCTACTGCGCAAAATGGAAGATGTTAGCCTAGAATTTGGACTCCAGATCAATAGAAGCAAGACAAAGATGATGATCGTCGACCGTGCCAACAACAACTCGCCCGAAGTCACACAAATAGCGAACTGCGATGTATTTCAATCGTACATCTATCTCGGTGCCTTGATCTCCAACAATGGCGAATGCGTGGATGAAATAAAAAGACGCATGGCGATCACATTTCTTTTTGTACCCGTACTGTAACGTACGGGTTGGTACGTTGGGTACGTTGTTGTAAGATTCTAAAGTAGAATCCTGAGCGTAATGAGGGATTCAAGCGTCAACGCCCAATACGAAAATAATTTTGATACCGTGTGACACATACTGCTTTTCACACCAACTAAGAGGAAATAAACAAAACCAAAAAAACACCACGATGCCGCTAGTCCTTGAACAGAAAAGTGGCACTTTGATCCTTCCTAGCTTGAACAGAAAATAGTACATTACGATACAAGTGCGAAAGGAGAACATTCGCAATGAGTGGCGATAGTATAAAACAAGAACGAAGGGAGTGTTTTATATCAACACGAATTACCTATTCGCACATATATCGTACGACGTTTTACAGTACATATGGCCTTTGAATGTTTGACATAGGCACATAAAGTGCTCATTATAGCACTAGTGCGGTAATATAGCACCATATGTACTGTAAAACCTTTTTATGTATAGGCGGTGTGAAAGACGAGTTGCTCACCAATCTTGGAGAATTTCCCCTTCTCCAGCACGTCTTTGTACGCCACAATCCTTATCCCATCCTTGTATCCCTTGGTGTCGGTGGGTTTGAGCTGGTCCTCCATGTAGATGATGGTGTCGACGAGGGGGGTCTTCGCGAGGATCTTCTTGAACTTGGGCAGCAGCTCGTGGGTGGTGATGACGGTGGAGACCTCGGTCTCGTTGATGCCGTGGGCGATGGCCTCATCTCCGAGGGTGGCGTAGATTGTCACCACTGTGGAAGAGGAAAAGCTATGAGTATTCCTGCCATTTTGATATGGTATAGAGATCATATTAAATATTTGGAATGGAAATATTAGTTTTAGTCTACTAAGATTTTGAAAACGATTTGATTTGGTCAGTCCGCCTCATTGGAGATCTACCGCGCGATCTGGTACCGTCTACTGCCCTGAACCACCAGGCGCTCAATGGATAAAGCTCCTCGACTTGATACGTGTCCGAAAAAGGTGAGAATTCGAGACTTCACTATAGAGGACAGGCGATGCTTTTAAGAGAGGTATGGGCACAGCGGATGCATATCGTTTAGTGTGGTAGGGCACAGCACAACGAATGTCGTCTCGCTCAAATCTGGAGCAGAGCCCATCTGAGGAAGTACCTCCACCTTACAGAAAACCGCAGTTAAATAACACTAGATCCTACTCGTAGTGTTGTGTTTCTGTTGGTGAGTAAGGTCGCCAGAGCTCCAAAAGGATTCGTTGTGTTGACAGCTGAGGACCCACGGAGCAAAGACCTTGGCCCGTTTAGCTGTCACCACAGCGAACCCTCCTTTTTTTTAAGGGTCGGCAACGCGTATGTAAAAGAAAAAAAAGGTTGAGCTCCTGAAGAATGGACAGGTTAGTGCGAAATTCTGTCAAGCATTCTTCTCCAGCACATTTCCAGCGCATCTATCTTGCGTTTCTCGACTTCTCGCGTCCAAGTCTCTGCGGGGGAAAAAACGGGAAATACCAAAGACAAGTAGGTACCGGGAATGCTCTGCTTGAAGCAGCCGTGGGCCGCCACCATCCACTCGGCGCGCGTCTCGGCGAACATGACGATGTTGCGGCGCGGCGCGCAGCCCAGCTCGCGCAGGCCGCCCGCGAACTGCGTGGCTTCCGCTTCCAGGTCCGTGTACGAGCGCCATGTGTATGAGCCCATCTTGAACTGGAAATATACGGGCATGTTAATGTCGGAGTAAAAAATTGAGTTTCAATACTCTTTCACACACACTCCCACATACACACATATAATATATAAATACACACACAACTCCTTAAAAGCTATTGCATGCTATTATTGTTGAGTAATTGCCACTCTTTTTATGAATTTGAAAAATCAACTATGTATAATTAACAATGTAAATTACCTACTTGTATACCTAAAGTCTCTCAATGGTTCCCAAGATACAGGCTCGGCCTAGTTTGGGGACCGCTGTTTTAGACTATCATACTGTTGTTTGGATTGCCTTAGTGATAAAGTTCTCAGGTTATTTGATTCGATACAACTTAAGTCTTTGTCTAGCTTTTCTTTGGTGTGATTTAACGTAATCATTTATTTTTTACCCTATTTTGGTCTAATAGCATACAATTTATATGTATTTTAGTGTTTTTACACTGGGAAATCTCCCTTTGAAAGTTACTCGAAATTGAACAATTTCTACCAAAAAAAAACTTTTTCATCTTAAATTAAAGAGTGCATATATTCAAGAATTGGTTCAAATTACCTACAATTTTGTTATAATTTCAGTTGAAATATTATTAAAGGGCGAAAGGCTTCTTAAATACGAGAACAATTTTGATGAGATTTAATTTCTTTTTCTTACGTAAGAAATGAAAATCAAAGTCCTCAACACTTTCCGAACCCTGAGATCATCATTAGAGGTCGGCGGAGTGAGCAATTTACCATATAAGTTGACATGACATACGTCATATAATAAGGACAATAGCTCGCCCCTACCGATCTCTGATCATCACTTGATCCCAGCACGCACGAACATCGAAAATTGGCATTGACGGAAACACCTCTTTGTCACTCCAATGTACAAGTGTGACATAGATGGAGATACAAATCCGCAATCGTTCGATTTTCGCAGTATATGCACTGTACCACTGATAGACTAAGTAATAAGTAAATCGATCAGTCCTCTCTACACGGGATTACCGAACAAGTCTCATCAACAAAGCGGATTCCGAGATGCGAGAAGCCGCACAAGTCCATTCGAGATAATTCCCACGCTCGGCTTGTGAATCGATCGCGGTGTGCATTATGCTTATCAGCAGTATTGGTATTGACATTGTAGTAGTGTTGACATTTCAATTTGTATCACTACTATTACTACATATCAGTTTATGCACATTATTTTATACGTATTTTCTATTAATTGTGTTCGTATGGAATCTTTTAAAAGCATATAGATATACACGGATTACACGGTGCTCGTGAGCATTGCGAGAGATTTTAACAGCATATTCCTGAGGCCGATTAGGGCTAGTTTCTGAGATAATTGCAATTTTTATTTTAACATAATTTTACCGCCACTCGGTAATAACGCATTTTGGAATGTGATAATGCCACTATGTGGTCCAGTCTAGACATGATTTTTGACAGACTTCAAAGTGACACTGTGATGTGATGTCTTTGCAAAAATCGGATCTACCAAAAAAAAAATTGTATTTTAAGTATGTTTTTTTGTTTTTTTTGGCCGAAATGACTAAAAATCATATGACATTTTTTTGTTTCTTTTAGCCTCAGGAATACGCTGTTAAAATCTCTCGCAATGGCACCGTGTAGAGCTCTATTAGTCGGCCCATCAAACTTGGCTCTTAATCTGTCAACTCTTTCTGTTGTTACTTTGGGGATATACATAAACATAGACATTCATAATAGGAATGTTTCCCGGGTAAACAGATACGTGATTAGTTTGTCTCGTCGCGGTTTGTCGAACCAGCGAGCACCCGCGGATGCCCTGGTGAGACCGATAAGCAAGTTATCGCGTCAGCTCGGTGTCTTACCTTCTTGAAGACTCGTCCGTTTGGCTGCGGCTCGTCTTCCCAGCGAGCACCCGCGGATGCCCTGGTGAGATTGATGAGCTCAGTAGTCTTACCTTCTTGAAGACTCGTCCGTTTGGCTGTGGCTCATCTTCCTCGCCGAGCACCGTCCTTGTGCCAAGCGCGGGTTTGTCGGCCCAGCGGGCGGCGGCGGCGCGGAGCATGCCCTCCATGGTGAGCACATTGTCGCGCACCAGGCGCAGGTGCAGCTCGGTGGGCTCAGCGACGGAGCGGACGGTCACGCTGTCGTTGCTGCTTTGGATTATGCGGGCCTGGAAAGCAAATGTTCGTTAGTAACAGCGTAACATTGGTCGATATCCTGAAATACGTACATTTTTATTTGGACGGAATGGGGAATGCCTTTACGCATTGTCCCTCAAGCTCCGGAAAGGCCCTAATGTCGGACTCATCCGCTCTTTAACGCTCTCCTAAGCGAGAGGAGAGCTGGCTCCACCCACTAAACGTCACTTCAGCATTTCATGAAGGCGCCATGGTATCGCGAACATGTCACCACGAAAGACATACTTAAATAAGATGTAATATTTTATTGTTTGCAACTGAGTTTCCGATAATAATTTTCCAAAATTACAAAGCATGGTCACGAGATTTTAATGCGCAACTTTCCACAATCTCACTTTCCATCGTTGCCTATTATAAAATAACTATAACTATAAAACAGTAATAGTCAAGTGGCCTACCACCTCCTCTATTGGTAATGCATCGACATCAGAGTCCCCGAATGACCGAAAAGGTCAAAGTGCAGAATACAGGACTCCGTCACGTGTACGCCCACAGATTCAAAGTTGAGGGTATTAAAACGGAACGCAATAAGGATTGTGACAGAGCTTCTGGTAAATGGAAGCAAGAGAGAAATCAATTCTCTTTGAACACGGCTTAAGGTCCTTTGAATATTTTTCCATAAGCCTTGCAACAACTCAAGACGTATAAAATCGTAGTTTCCAATGGAAGGTAAGGTATATGCGTCGTTTTCAAACAAAAGCGATTCGGCGTTTCATAGCGTAGTGTGTGTTTTATACTCGCTAACGCAGTCGATGTTTTTAGTTAAAGTTAAAGGTACCACTATATCAGTAACAGTTACCTAGCTCGGATTACCTAGTTATCTAGAGAGTAGTAAACACATGTGTCGGACGCAGGCGGATCGTAGTCGCGGTTTACGGATGGATACACTTCGTTAAAGTGGACACGGTTATCATACTTTTAATACCAACGTTATCTGATAGCAATATATAGCAATGACCGTTAAAAACTATCATATTGTGAAAATACAATTTTTACTGAAGTTATAAAACGTTTTGGTTTGAAATAAACGTATATAATCAAAATCAATATAAATAAAATTCAACACTTTAAAACGGACTAAGTAATATATTACTTACTACATACATATCAATGTTAGAAGACTTTACGAGTATATCACTTGTCACATAGAAAAGATATACCTACATTTACTGAAGGCGATTTAAGATTAATATTTAAGTATGTGTAATTTTCATAAGTACAAAAGTTTTTGCAGCTTTATGGCAAATCTGCTCTATATTGTGTTATTATTATTTCATTTAATCGATCATATTAATACAATGAAGCATGAATTAAATCACTTATTATTTATAATTAATGTTTTGATTCATGTTTTTAAGTAGGCACACTACTATATATAAATTATAAATTGAAAGAGATGTCATATACTACAGAAAAAACCCACCCAGCCCTGCTCGCCGGGGACCTTGGTCACTTTTTCTGTAGTATATGACATCTCTTTCAATTTACGATCATATTAAATTTTATGCGAATTCAGTAGAAATATGGTGATTACTGCCTTATTTAAGCGTTTTTATATTTTCATACGAAACGAAAAATGCTCGTATATTCTAAATCCTAAAAAATTCGTACATGTTTTTCATTTCCCGCAAATGATTGAACACGATTGATTATATTCGTAATATGAAAGTTTCCTAAATAAATATCCTAAAGACCTGCAATCATTTTACCGCCTCATTCATAAAAACTTAACAGACCCATATTAGTTAAAATATGTTTTTCCCCTCACTAGCTCGGAAAGCGTTGTCTTGTCCTTTAAAACTAGCGTGGAAAACGCATTTTATCCACATGTGGGGAAAGTAATTTAACCTTGCTGTAATTCCTATCACCCGTCCAGTATAAGTGAGTCCTATACGCCCATAGTAAATAATAAATATGCGCAATCGGAGGTCCCACCTTAAATTGGTGAAGTCTTATCCCGCACTTGGTAAGCTGTTGGCAATATCTAAGTACCAGGAGCGTACTCTATGATAAATTTTGAAATGGAATTATGAATGGTTTCTTCAAGATAACTTACATGTGGATAAGATTTTTTTAGTATGTAGCCTTTATTTTCCTCGCGATAGTGAAGGGAAAAATTATGTATTACACTCGGTGGCGAAGTTTGTTCAACTCTCGTGCCTTGAGACCCTCGTAAAGTTCAAGATACCAGTTATTGAAAATTTTGGAATCTTTCACTTGCTCAGGTATCAATATAAGCCCGAGAGTTAAACAAAAACTTTGCCCCCTTGTATAATAAATAACTATTGTACTTTTTTAACAATCGCAAATTTCAAACTGACAAATAAGGACAAACGAAAAGCATGTAAATGTGCTTGTGCAGATCCGTTTTCTTGTATTGATTTTTAATAGATAGATAAACAAAACAATGGGTGTTTAGGCTTATAAAAATAAAGTAAGTAGTCAATTGTTTCACATATTTCGATAAACATGAGATTAGTTTTCCTTTAATGATTGAAATTCTTCGTGACCCTTATTTACTTTTGCCTTATTCTATTATCATTGCCGATAAGGGAAGTGTGTTTAACTTTGAACAACTTTCCATTACATTTATATTACTTAGTCGTTTTGATAAATACGTTGATAAATATATTATGTGGAAATATGGTGGGAGATAAGATTAGGTAATATTGTGAATAATACGGCCTAAATCCAGGTGGATTCGTATTTCGACGGACGGAGCAACGCATACAATACCTATCAATTATTCTGTCCGAGTGTCTTATTACCTTTAAGGCTCCCTAATGCCTGTTGAGGATTAACAGATATAAGAGAGCAATGTATTAGGAATAGTATTACAATTATGTTGAATAGGATTAGTTCAAATTAAGATTCACAATGCATTCATTATGATATTTATGACACTCATTATCTTCAAAATGCATATCGAATTCTGTACAATATAGTAGTGTTTATGCAATAGCCGTTGGTTTAGTGATTAGTATCTAGTTAACTATAATTAGAGCAGTATCGTACAATTTTAAATTCGGCACGACAGCACCACATTCAGGCCGATTCTACAACATCAGAAGTGGGATCACGGATGTGGTAAGTAAGATCCCACTTCTGATTGCGCAGAATCGCTACTAAGTTTTCTTTACACGACATCCCCACTCCCCTACCCCCGCCGTCCCACCGTCGACAATGAATACATTTTAAATTTCGAACAATAATTATAAATGTTCAAAGTTTGACTAGTGGGTAAAGAGACTCGTTTTCTATAATGAAGTTGTGTTGTCCCTACCTTACAAATTTTAAATTTAGAACAAGAATTATAAAATGTTCGAAGTTGGACTAGTTGGGTAAAGAGACTCGTTCCATATAATCACAGCGTAGGGACGTATTCCATACAGTGAGGTAACTTCATACACGGCCAGCGGCTCGGCTCGGTGGTCGTGCGGCTTAGGGTTGTCAAAAACTATGCGAAAGATATTACAGTCTGATTGGCAAACTAATTTCAAATTTACACCCCTTCAAATACGCCGCCGAATTTTCATAGAAATTCGGCGGCATTTCCTCCCCGCCTCCTTCTCCGCGCGCCCCTCATCGATGACCCAGAAATCGGCGGAGTTAACCCACTGTATGGAGTACATCCTTACGCTGTGATATAATGTAGTTGTGTTGTCCCTACCTTACAAATTTTAAATTTCGAACAAGAATTATAAAATGTTCGAAGTTTGACTAGTGGGTAAAGAGATTCGTTCCTTATAATGTAGTTGTGCTGTTACCTTGATCCGGCGGGACAGCGCCCTCTTGCGCCACGGTTGCTGTAGCACCAGGTGCACGGGGAACGTGAGCACGTCGAACACGAGCGCGACCGCTCGGATCGCCTTCAGCGCCGCGGAGACCCACCATGACTCTGGCCTGGAACAAACATTAACATATCATTAGATCATGTTCAATTTCCCATAAGGACATCTACGAACTATTAAGTTAGCATAACGTTTAACAAAATCTTAGCCCAAACAGATACCACCGAGTCAGAGCTTCGGAAGAATCTTATATACTTATCTACACCAGCAGTCTACCATGACGTACCAGAATGCAATATAAGTTCTTCTTTTATTTAGTATTTAGCTTAATTTAATTACTATGTTTTTAATCTAGGTCATTTAAGTTTTTATCATTATTAATGTTATTATAATTGCGTGTTCAAATAAAGCACTTCCACAATATCAGCTCCAGAATTTCATAACCAATTTATGAATTGATTCATTCATATGTTGGGTAAGAGTGCACTTTTGCAGCCTATCCTACACACTATTTTTAAGCGAAAACCAATGAACAATATCAACAGCGTGCTTCGTACCACGAGTTTGATAAAAATCTATTTTTTATTATGCACAGTTTTCAATTTTATCATACGTTTCCAAGCGTTTGGTAACGACTTGATGTCAACAGAGTTCACGTATGCGCCATTTCCTATCAGAAAAATTTAATTGTTTACAGGGATAATCTAAAAAATAAAGTGAGTATGCTAATTGGACGGACAGCAGTACTAAAGTAAGTAGGTACATTTAATTAAACCACCAAACAAAGGATCCTGTGTGTCTTCTAGGTTTCTGATTGGTTAGTATAGTGCTTTTGTTAGAAAGTTAGTCCTAACCTCAAACCTGTAAGCCTAAACAAAATTTTCTTCAGAAATGAGGACCGAGCAGCTTTCATCGATGACCTATTGTTTGCAAATCAGGGAGTTGTTAAACGTGACAAAAATTTAACAACATCCCAAAACTGCCACCAGTAGATATAATAAACAAGCTTCAGCTGTCTGGGGGACTGTGTTCAGTTGTGTTCCACAATATTTATATAATTCCAAAATGTGTGTAGCTGACGTAATCCAAGCAGCACATTGTGAGCCCCACAAAACTTCGTCCAGTCAAGAGTCAAGACAGACCACAAAAACGTTGTAGAGACGAATTTGAAGTCTTTCTCGCCGAATGGCAGGATATTGCCCACGACTGGGTTGCGCGGAAGGGTGCGAGGCCCTTGCGCAACAGTGGGAAAGGCTCTTAAATAAATGCGTGCGAAAACGGATTCGTTTTTTATTTACTAACGTGCTTATAATACGCAGGTATTATGCTTGCATCCTAAGGGAATGTAAAGGCTATGTTAGTATGACTAAGTTAATGGAAAAATCCTTAAACGCCGATCTACTGTGACCATAGAAGGGCCTAATCGCTGGTGCGGAAAAACAGCTTTTCAATGAAAGGGGTCAAGGCATACAGGTCTTTATTTAGTAGTTATTTTATTACCTACCGGTACGAAGTGAACGGATAGTTCATAGTAATTAGTATTGCAATTTTCAACATGTGTTGTTTACTTTAGGAAAATGCTGTTGTTGCTCACAACCGGGACGAGTGGAAGACAAAGTCTTTCCTTTTGTCTCCCCATTGCCAAATGTTTCAAGTTAACATTTTGTTATAAATCCTGATTGTGCAGACATACAAAATACGCTTCTTTGTATATAATTAAGCTAATTTCGCAGATCAATGCCACGCCGAGGTTGCGGAGCCGGAAACCGTAAGTTCCTTGGGCTTGCTGCACAATTAGAGGTCAACGCATATAAGATAGGAAACTGTATTCTGAAGTTCTGAACGGTGTATCTTACGTTGTATACTGAAATACACGATGACGATTTTTGTGGAACTCTGTGGTCATGCCATTTAAATCCAATTAAAAACATTACATGTACAAGTCTCGCTTCGCATTTCTTATGCTGCAAAAATTGTTTTGAGATGTAATTTTAAAGTCAATCCGTTTTTTTAGTCGATACCGGGGCCGGGGTGTCCATAGAATGGGACTTTCACTGATTTGCCTATTTCTATTTGAGCTCTGTGTTACTGTACCAAAGTACTTACAGTCCGCGATAAATGCTATCAAAAATGTAATCTTTGACCAAAAACTTATTTTAATCAGACTTGAAGCTGGGTTCAGACTAGAAATTTGTATACGTTCCAGTTATTGCGTTACCTAAAATCTAAAGTCTCTACACCATAAAGTTAAACTAAAACTGACTATTGCAAGTCCCAAGTACTCTCACCTAAAACCTTCCTCCACAGGCGTACGAGTATCTGTCGATCAGCCCGGCAGGGATATTTATCATAACATAACTGGACATACCGTCCAGCGACTCCCGTCGAGATAGGTCAGTGTCACAGCGGGGGGAGTCCGGATGCATCCTGACGCGGCCGTGACCCACAAGCGAACGGCGCGCCTGCGTACTGCTAACTCTGTACATTGACCATTTGTCATCCCTATTGCAACGACATAAAGCCTAAAAATAGTCAGTGGGGTGCTGTTTGTCACACAAAGCTTACATTACGACCAGTGTATGTGGGACCCCTGATTGGGGATAGCTGTTGCGGGTGGTGGTTCAAGTTATAATAGGTTGTGTGGGTTGTGAGACTGTGAATGGTTATGCTGCACCTAGGGCTGCTAATCTGAATGTATAATTGTTATTGACGACTGCGTTTGGATAATCGAGAGCAGAAGGCATGTTAGGATAACACTATTCTATTGTTCTGCTATGGAACTCAAGCTGTATAGCCAAGATGAAATCCAGAAAAGTTGATTTGATGGTTGAGTATATAGTGGAAAAGTTATTGACGGGCTTTGAAGTAGATGTAGGGACGCCCGGCCGGACACAGGCGGGCTGTCGAGCACTTGTCGCATTAATTCAGCCCATTTCCCTGAAGTTTGAGATGTAGTGACCCGGCTGCCTTCCCATCCTACATTCTTCCTCGAATCTTCTAGTCATTAACGACCTTAACATCTTAAGGACTTATTTTTTTATGAATGACGCCATTGGACAGGAGCTTGTAAAGTCATTATGAAGATTGGGATCCAGTGATGACCGCGGCTTCCACGAGATCAATAATGAGGATAAATTACGTATAGAAACAAAACTGTTGTAAATTAAACCAGCATCCCGGGTTCAATCATCACTCAAAACAAATATTTCCAAGTGTTTTTACGCACTATACGCAGTTTATTTAAAAGATACAAACTATAGAGAGTTTGTTACCATTATGTTAATTTCTTAACCCACTTCAGTGAGAGAGATAGTGAGAGACAATGAGAGAGATAGTGAGATAGATAGACAGTACAGTCAGCCAATTGGAGCCCCAGGCCACTTTCGAACCATGTCAAATGACAAGCAGTAAGAGATTTCTTACAGAAGCGAGAGAAATATTACACACCTTGTCACTATGACATAGTCCTACAGTGGCCTATGGTTCACATTGATTGACTGCACATTTTTGTCCACTTTTGTCAACCCTAAGTTCAGTTATGCGTATACACGAACTTTTTTTGCATGCATACGCTTGCGGGAGAGTTGCCAACACGCTGTGTGATATCAATAAAAGCTGGTCCCGTATGGTGACATATCGAACAATAAAGTTTCGATATAAAGCGGGATTTTCATTTTCTAATGTCACTTCAAAGACAAACTACGTATGCGTCGTCACGAAGCTTTGTGCACCAATATGAACTAAATAGAATACCAAGCCACATGAAAGCTACAGACGGATATATTTGATAAAAGGAAGACATTGGGCGCTAAAAGTAGGTACCGGTCGGCTCCATAAATATATATGCATCTGTATTGAATTTTGACCCTTCTTCCCCTGTAATAAGTTCCAAAGTGTATAAATATTTATAGACGTGACTGTATCTAAAGTTCTGTCCTAGCCGTCCTAGGGCAAGAGTAGAAATGAGAAAAAAACCGTAATCTTCTACATAGCGTTTTCCCGGCTTACTCGTATGCCACGGTTGCAAGGGAGCTTGGGGTCCGCTTTGGCAACTAATCCCAAGATTTGGCGTAGGCGCTAGTTTAACGAAAGCAACTGCAATCTGAACTTTCGAACCAGACGGTAAACTAGCCCTTATTGGGATTAGTCCGGCTCACAATGTTTTCCTTCACCTACAAATTTCGTACGTACATAAGTTCCGAAAAACTCATTGGTACGAGCCTCGGTTTGTAGTTTGAGCCCGCGACCTTCTTCAGTGCACGCTCTTACCGCTGAGCGCTGGGGCAATAATGGCGTCCGGAGTAAAGTTCTACCCTAGAGCAAGAATAGAAATGCGAAAATAGTAGATTACATACCAAGGCCGTTTAAGTGGGAAATGCCCCGGATCCCATGTAATTGTCGGCCGAGGCCGAGGTCGACTAACATGTGATCCGAGGCTTTCCCATTTACCGGCCGAGGTTTGTATACTATTTTTCTGTCCGACGGAGGCGGCAGGCGGCAATTTAGTTTTGCGTAAAGTGGCGCTTACCGGCCGGAGGACTGAAAAAGTAGTTTATGCAACAGTGATATATAACGGTTCTTAAACCTCGAGGGTCGCCGTTACAAGAGACGAAGTCGAGTACTTTTTCTACGAGAGCAAAAATAGCGTAAAAAGCCAAATTTAGAAACGTGGCAGAATAGGGAAGATTTTGTGCCCACAATAGAAATTAAAAAAAAAAAACAGTGCTCATATATTGTATGAAAATCCATAGAAGCAGTGTTCTTATAATATCGCTGTCATCTAATTGACAGATAGAATTGTTGGAGTAGAAAAAAACCTTATAACTAGGTAACTACTAACTAGTTCTATAAACATAGGACGTCAGTCAATACCATTGAGAGTTTAACGTGAATTGTTGAAACTGGCTTAGATCCAAGTAGTCCAAGTCAGGGTCAAAAAAGTTGTCGCAAATGGAATTGCAATTTCGTTTAGCACCCCATTTGAACATTTTTTGCGCTTTAGAACAGTGCCAATTTTGCAAAATATGACTTTACAACTTAAAATCGCTTTCAATTGCGCTCGAAAAACGTACCTACCTACTTACTATCCTATATACCTAACGTACATTTAATTAAGCGAGCGATTCTTGTATATTAATGTATATATATATATATATGTATATTTCGGCGATCTCAGAAACGGCTCTAAAGATTTCGATTAACATTGGTATACAGGGGAATTTAAGAGTGAAAATCGATATAGCTTGATCTCGTGAGTATAGAAGAATGATCAAATTGTTCAAAACTGTATCGAGTAAATTCATATAAGATGGCTTACAAAATAGAATATCGAATCAATATGAATGACTTCATTCGACATGTGGCTGCCATTACGTGCCATATCGGACATTGCCAAAACGCAAAAAGTTAAAAGTCTCGGACTTTTCATTGAAATTGGGTGCTCGCCCCGGACACTAAAGAAAACAAATTTTCACTCGGACCCTAAAATCTCTGGGTTTTTTTTTTATTTTTTTTTATACTACGACGGTGACAAACAAGCATACGGCCCGCCTGATGGTAAGCGGTCACCGTAGCCTATGGACGCCTGCAACACCAGGGGTGTTACATGCGCGTTGCCGCCCCTTTAAAAAAAAGGAGGAGGGTATATCTCGGATAGTTTTAAAAATCCGGCCCGGACGCTCCCCGGACGGGCTCCAAACTAGGACAAATCCGGGGAAACCCGGACGGATGGCCTAAGCATTTATAACCTAAACCCCGACACAACTCCAGTTCGTTTTACCTTCATTTATCATATAAACGGGAATATAGCGTATATTTGGAAGGTCAAATGACCTCATTATCACAATTAATTTACGTAACTGGACATTATCACTGCGCCACTGAGCTGTGTCACCAATACCGTAAATCTTGTAAAACTTCCATCAATGTATAAAATTGTAACGTTTTACCGCGTCTGCGGTTCAGTTACATTTTGGCTGCAGTTTTTGTGAGCGAATAGCTGAAACTAATTACATTTAGCCAGACTGGCTGGACTATATATTATACTTATAATCCTTAATTAAATTCTTGTGGTCAGGTGTTATAAGTTAAGTTATGGAGCCAGGGCACCTGCTGGTGTTATGCGAATTTCTTTTGTATTTTTAGAAAATGAAACCTGGCAACGACATTAAGTTGGATGAAGGAAAACTTAATGGGAGAATTAAATATACGTGCAATATGATTTATTAGACTCAAACCACGTTATCTCTGCCGATCAAATGAACGTGTTATTATAAACGTTAAACTTCTATGACATTATGATGTTTACTTAACACTTTCACATTATGGGCTATCAAAATCTAGGAAACTTAGCACGGACTACGAGGGTCATGCTGAAAGTATTTATATTCTCAGAAGTGTATTCATCACGCAACTATATTATCACCTTTCTTAACTCTTTCTGACAATAAGTATATACATAGGAAATTTCGTACTTTGGTTGCCGTGATCGGGTAGCCCAGTGCTTAGGGCGTCTGCCGCGAAAGCAGGAGGTCGCTGGTTCGATCCCAGCCCTGCTCACCGGGGACCTTGGTTACTTTTTCTGTAGTAAGTATATGATATAATGATATCTATTTCAATTTATAATAAGTACTTATACATTTTTAGAACAATTGAACCAACCTGAAAAGCTCAAGACCCATTTTTCGGAGGTCGCTTTTAGTATGTAAATTTTATATTCTCAGATTATTTGGATGGGAGTCCATTAATATCGCTTTTTTAAGAAACAGTGTTTAGAAAGATTTTTTTTTTCTCAAGAGTCGTTTGGAAGCCTAAAATTGATATGCTGATATGCAACTTTTTTGTGATGCTCTAATATTTAATATTTATCACATAAATGCAATTTGACATTAGAGGATGCCTGTTTAAAGACGTTCATCTCAATACTAATCCATAAGAAAACAACGAAATCAATTTAATGTTCAATACCTACTGCAAACAGTCTGACAACAAGTGGCCTTCACTGACTCCAAGCTCTTTTATGCTTTTTAGTTGACTGAGGACACCGAAGTGATTATTTACGAAAGTATTTACTTTCTCAAAAACAGCAAACCCCTATTCTCTTTCAAATGCCTATCCAACGATAAGTCACAGTTTAGAGTTTAAACGAAAAAAAAAACACCCCCAGGTACCCTAAGAGTAAGAATTAAAAGTTTTTCAACTTTTTACTTTACCACTTCGTCGGCATGATCGACAATCGACATGTACATAATATAGACAGACATGGCGAAACTATAATAAGAGTTCGTAGTTGACTACGGAACCCTAAAAAGGGTAAATATCAGCGATATTTTCGCAACGCAAATAATGTTACGCAAGTAGGTATAACGGGTTGGCACTATTGACTAGCACGTTTGGCGGAATAACAAAGTAACATTATTTTCGTTGTTAATATTCCCATAAAACAGCTGTCCGTGTCCACATCATTATTTCTGACCTTGTCAGTTAAGTACGTTGCAAAATGAACGGACAGTACCTACAGCAATATAACAACATAGTTTCGCCCCACAGCGTGCAGTAATCACAATTACTCGATAATATCGCGTTGGGTATTACACGGTCGGATGATGCGATGTAGATGCGTGCTGTCGTCTCGTTTATACTTGCTGAGTCTATTGTCATGGATAGTAATAGTAGTTACCATCGGTAATATGTATTTGTGTGTCTGTGTGTGTATGTATATGTGTGTGGGAGTGTTTTTATTTTATTTTTAATCATCTCGGCTGCTCATATAGGTACCTTGTGGGCCCCATAACAGGAGCAAAAAATGTACTCGTAGGTAGGTCCTCCCGGCGACTTTTAAACATAACGTGTGTTTTGATTTATTACACTTTAAATTTTGTTTGCAGAACAAATGTAATGTCCGAGAAGCTGGTTAAATGCGAAAAAGGGTGTAATTTTTTTAACTAAGCGAACTCCCTAAAAAATGTTTGTTTCATACATTTCGTCAAATCAAATGTCGATTCTTTACCGTAGTACAGCCAGCATTTTTCTCACGATTTCGGAGTAAAAGTTGTTAGCAATCACCTCCTTAAATATATATATAAAACATTTAAATCCTGTATACATTATACATGCAAATTTGCATCTCCCTTTACGATATATGCTAAACTTATTGTTAGGCTTATGGAAACAGCGTCTGCGAAGGACACACATGCACTTTACCATTTACGAGAACAACATACGAGGTATAATGGGCAGATGTCGTCAAGAACAACATACGATACGAGGTATAATGGGCAAATGTCGTCATAATGATGGAGTACGCGAAAAGAGGCCGCTTTGAGAAACAGTGTATAGCAATAAGTAAGGTAGGTACGCTCGTACGCTGTGACATATAATTATATGAAGGTATCGCACACATAGTTAATAGTCATACTTAGGCCTCGATAATTATAATTGAATTAAAGAACAAATTTAATATTGTCTTGTTACCGCGATTGTTATTCATTGAAATTCAACACTTTAGAATGGATTAATCGCGTTTATTAACACCATGACCCTACGTTTCGAGCCCTTTACAGCACTCGTTTTCACAGGGTTAAGTTAAGATGCACTTTACACAAGCAACTTAGTTGATTGACGGGGAGAATTGGCATTCTCTCAGTCTGCTGTAAAGGGCTCGAAACGTAGGGTCATGGTGTTAATAAACACGATTAATCCGTTCTAAAGTGTTTAATCACGCGATCTTCATTATGAATCATAATCAAGTAAAAAAAATACAACAACCAAAGTGAACAAAAATGAACTACTGTATAAATTACTTTTATTGAACACCCAGTTTCCTGTTTTGTTTGGTCAAAACAAATATGAGACACATTATAGTCGTAAACGTCAGACAGAACGACAGATCACATGACTTTGGTCACCGTTTCGTCTGGGAATGTATCGGAATTCATAAAAATACTTAATCATAAAATACCGTACCTACGCCTAATGTCAAACTAGGTACCTGCGAGTAGGTGCCTACTTTCCCCTAAGGTCAGAAAGTCAGATGATGGTCGATTGGTCGCCGTAGCAATAAGTTAGTAGTATAATTTAAACTATCGTGTCGTGAGTCATATTGACATTAAATTGCAACTGTTGAACTCACGTATTTTTATCACAATAGACGTGACATGTTTCGACTGTATAGGGCAGTCGTCGTCGGACAGACAGAGTGGTGTTGTCACCTGTCGCGGCTCGGGCGTCACCGATTCGGGCTTCGCGGGCTTCGGGCGTCAGTGATGCCCATTAGTGATATTTAGGTAAGTACACTAATTACACAGCTATCATCTTCACTTCGGATCTTCACCTCACGAAACTAGTGAGTATTATACTCGTAAATATTATAATGACTAATGGCTAACTGCTGACTACATGAACGAAACCTATTTTTAAGGTTCCGTACCAAAATGGTAATAAAGGAACCGTTATGTCTGAATTATACAGAAGTTTGTTATGCACTAGGTATATTAATCCTTGTTTAAATCTGAATAAAATTAAATATGATTATAATTAATAAAAAGATGCATTTTTTCATCATTAAAGAAGAAAACAGTATATTATGTTAAGAAAAGGGCAGTATGGACTAGCAAATCGTTGTACCAGCAATCAGCAGGTACCTACCTACACTTACGTAAATGGCAATTCACCGTCCGTATCATCGTAAATCTCGACAATGTTCTAGCTTTGAGCAATTTACTACCTACTTCTTGTATATGCAACCACACAGAGGTATGTAAGATGGTTATAATCAAGGAGCGGAATTCTTCATAGCAAAAATCAATCTGTCAGAGGGATTGACCTAACTGTTTTATCGACTTATCGATGTTACGGAATAATATCGCATTAGGTATCCATAATCAACTTAAAAGATTATCCTGTAACATTTGACCTCATTGATGAGCAACTTGCATCTCCATATTAAAGTAAATCATGTCAGCGTCACATATGTCATTTATGTCACTTGAGTTTTCATGAATGATTTCCGTGCCACGTTACTAAAATGGTTAATCCTAAAGGAAAAACAATAAAAAAATGGATACAGAAAGATTCTTCTCTTAGTTTCAAAGAAGATTCTTCCACAATTATATTGCTCTAAATGTGACGTTGATTTACATCAGTTAAAGAAACATTGTGTTGGAAGTCACTTAGTGAGTAAAACTCATTCGTCACAATGCTCAAAAAGTACGAGTTCAGACACATTCTATATAGATTTAATCATATTTTTAGTTTCGTGCAATATTCAATGGAAAAAAATAAACAATTATTAGATTTCGACCCTGTTATTTTGAATGAAGATTAGTTACCTACTCTTAGCAATATTCGTTTTTAATTTTTCATGATAAGTTTCCTATAGAAAATTTAAAATAGAAGTATTTTCTGTTTTATTCTTTACTATTATACTAAAATACAGTGGCGGTCAGCTAATTAGAGACACCGTTAATTTGTTTGTATGTATATCCAAAAGCCTGATTTCATTACTTTAAGTTTGTTTCGTTAAGTGACAATTTGACAAATATTTATCGATAAGTCGATAAAACAGTTAGGTCAATCCCTCTGACAGTTTGATTTTTGCTATGAAGAATTCCGCTCATTGGTTATAATTTTCCACCTTACTCATTTGTAATATGGTGCAAAAGTGTAACGATATCTTCGACTGCACCGAAATACTTAACGGCTTAATAGCGTATAATATGTTGACTACATTCCAATTAGTTTAATAACGGATTAATATAGGCGATTAATTTGTTTTAAAGGGTTTGATTTCAATTAATACTAACCGCCGTAATAGAAGACAAATGATGTTTGTTGTCAATTCAAATCAAATTTTGATTTGATTTTGGTTTGATTTATACTATGAAAATCATGCAGAGAAGTAGATGCTATTTTCGCACGATTTGGCTCTATTAGAACAGGCATTTTTCGAGCATATGCATCGTAAAATATAACCAGTGCCGGTTACATAAAGCGTCGATATTAATCTATCATAATACGTTAGATTGTTACCTACGAAGAACTGTTTTAAACGAATGCGTTTCTTATTTTGGCCTTATTCGAACTATTTATTTGAACAAATGTGATATCCACATATCCTAACAAATACAGAAATAAAAAGTCCGTGTTAATCCACATTGCGTCAGTGTTGAATCGCACTCGATGTGCCCGGATCTGTATACAGGTTTACAGTGTTGATTAGTCTACCCACATGATTCCTTATAGTAGTAATATATCGTTCCCGTATCTTATATCAGTCAATTAGCACGATAAGTGACAAACTAGAAGGCGTGAAATCTTATATCAGGGGCCTTGAGCGTCGCCTTGGCGCGTGGACTTCGACCGACATTTATCTATTCAGCCACTATTTCTATACGCACAACATACGGTAAATATAGCATGCGGGAAACATTGTATTAGCATTTTTTGTGTCGAGCCCCCGACATTCTTGCTAACGGGTTTAGCAGCGCAGATGTTCAACTAGCAGTGAAGTGGCGTAGGACATGGCACATGCATGATGATGCATTTATGACACAGAAACGAGACAAGTGACAATCAAGTTCTCTTGGAATGTAGACTTTGTCATATCGTCGTAAGTTCTTAATTTGAAATGAATTTGGTTGTCACTTAGGATGTTTTACGATCAATAGGTACTGTTAATTCATACATTTATTTTAAGGGTTAAGTATTGTTACCGCGAAATTAACGCATGCAACGCACATCAACACGGAAGGAGCTCGAAGAAACCAAAAGATACTTGTGTGTAAACTATGAATTTTATTTCGCTCTCAAAACCCAAACCGAAAAACTGACTTATTTCAAAATCCCTGACAATTTATTATAGGACGAGCTACAAGAAAGTAATAATTAGTCTCTCCCGTACGTCAAATTAACAAGCGTTAGTACCCAATTAATAAAGTTAAAGGCAGTCACGTTGCTGTTTAATGACAGAAACTTTACGTAAAAACATTTAATGATCATTCTTAGGGCTGCTGTCGCCTTAAGTAGTTGCACAGTATGTAAGTAGGTACTTACTTAGAATTTTTACTTGATTATCCAAAATTAAATTAAACCATTTGACATAGCAATTACCAAATTAAGTAACTAAATTAGCAAATTCTACTTATATTCGAATTTCGAACTAGCGACCCGCCCCGGCTTCGCACGAGTTATTATTCTCGGTCTCGGCACTCGGCAGTCTCGGCCAAAATTCGAGCCGAGATCTCGGTCTCGGCTCTCGGCCAAAACGGGCCGAGATTCTCGGCCTTGGCCGAACCTTCCATCTTGACGTTTTTTGCAATTTTGGTACGTAATGCAAATTATAATTTTTTTCTCAAGCTTTGACTGTACATGTTGTGATTTAGTGATGGCTATATTAAACAACAGTTTAATTCTTGACTATTACATGTTTTTGTGGAAAATGCGCGATTTTCGTATTTATTATAAAATCTCGGTCTCGGCCGAGAATTCAATTTAATCTCGGTCTCGGTCTCGGCCGAGACAAAAAAAGAAGTCTCGGTCGGACCTTAATACATACAGAGGGCGGGAAGCGACTTAGACGCACAATAACGTTTTTTTTTGGGGTAGTACTTTTAAAATCAGTTGGCAGTTAATTATACAACTTTTTTGACGGTTTTGTTCCGCTTTGTGTTTCTATTTCTTTTAACACACCAATTGTATTGATAGTAAATCAATTAAAAATATTTAGTCAAGTTTTGACGTTACCTCAGCACAACCACAATCACGAATCATAATTATTATCCTCGATAGTGTTATCTAAGATACGGCTACCAAACTGGGCTAAAAAAGTCATTAGCCTTTCCTTCGTAAATCACATGCTATTGAAATGCAATCTTACTTCAAATTCTAGAAAAACCAGATTATTTGGAGGGTAAAACTAAAGTCATTAAACGAAGGAGGTGATTTTAGTTTACCCCTGTTCACTCCTGTTCCGTGACCCAAAAATCACCTGTATATTTATATCATTACATGTTTATGTTTACATTTCTATAGTAGTATTAATTATATGTATCTTAGTATGTCTTTTCTTTATACAGTTTGTAAGATGCACCGCCTACAATCTTTTCTATTTTGCCCTAAGGTTGACTGGTAGAGAATGCCCTATGGCATTAAGTCCGCCTTTTGTACGATAAGTTTTTCTTTTGTGCAGTAAAGATTAAATAAATAAACAAATAATCGATACTTTTTACCTATCCTAAAGTATCTCTTAGAACATTACATTTTGATGTAAAGAGCGAAATGTATTATGTAGATATTAACTTGAAGAATCGCGAGTTATCTTGGCTCGAGCGGCGTCGAGTTTTTTTACACCATGTCGGTGGCAAACAAGCATACGGGTAGCTTGCAACTCCAGAAGTGTCACATGCGCGTTGCCAACCCATTAAAACTAGAACCTACACTACTTTTTTGAAGCAGCTCATACTGTAGTCTTTTGGGAAAACCTCGGCTGGGAGCTCATCCCACAGCCGGAGCGTCCGCGGGAGGAAATTCCTCTGAAACCGCACAGTGCGCGACCATTTTGATTGCAAGATTTGCAAGGTGTGCGGATAAGCGCCCTGCCGATGTCAAGTTTACAATGACCAAAACAATAATTCCTCTGTGACTCACCATTTGTAAGCTTTAAATTGAATTAACACAATTAGCAAACCTGCCTAAAACTAGGAAAATTGGTCTAATCAATATGTATTAGGTGATTAATACTCAATTACTCGTACGATTTATGTCACGGAGTCAATTCACTTTAGATTGTATCATAATTAGGGACAATGCACCAACTATTTGGTTAGTTTTGCGATTCATTATTACCTATTTGTGTTCTAATTGTATGCATGCATTGTTACTCTATCAGGCACTGACAGCACATGTGTAGACAGACAGTACTCCTCTTTATGTATAATTATTATCACAGGTAAAATTGTTTTGCGTGAGTGCAATTAAAGAAGATTAAATTACTTGTTGTGATACCATGATTGATGATAGTAGGCGTTAGGCGATTCGATACGATTCGATTGCGACTATTTCTTTGGTATCGAAGACTCCTATCATGTATAAGGCCTAATCAGGCAACTGCGCCATCGACAACGGTAGAAGACAGTCAAAATTAAGCTGAACTATCACCTAACTGACTTAATAGGCAACTTGATTCCGCATATTGGAATTTTCCTCCAAAATTAACCGATAAACTTCACCTGCCGTCTGAAATCCCTTATGACGTTGTACGAAAGTTTACTATCGCTCAATTCGTCTGCAAGATGACCAGGTTCTGGTCCATCGGTCCGGTGAAAGTGGGGAAACGCTGCGCATGGTACCTCGTTGCGTCATGTTAAACAATTGGTATAATAGAAATAATGAGGATAATTTATGTAACACGATTCAAGTCCAGTGGCATACATTCAGGTCGATTTAGAAGAGCTGAGAACCTACGAGAAGCCGCAAATGAAGTGTTCGCTCTCTATAGTACATGGGTAAGAAAATGTAAGTGCGACAAGGAAGGAAAAATTCTTTGCTGCTCGCAGTAGACCCTCTGACGAGAAAGCAGATTGCCGAGATTTGGTACCATAGGTGTCAATACCGTCCATTGCCGAAACCTGTTTTATTTTATATTTTTAACCCAATCCGAAATTTTATGAAAATTCTACGTGGGAAATGTATATTTTAAAACGTAATAAATATAAGAGCCTGGGCAGAGAGTACCTTTTTGTACCATTCGGGGTCGAAACTCTTGGTCCATGGGGTCCCAGCGTACGCAAATTTTTCGTAGAAATCGCGAAACGTCTGGTTGATGTTACTGGTGATGGTGACCGAAGAGTTGGTGGCTTCCTCGCACAACGTATCAGCATTGCGATACAACGAGGAAATGCCGCCAGCATCCTAGGTACAATGCCTCAAGGACCTACTTTAGATTTAAGGTAGGTAGAGGTAGATAGTTAGGTAAGTTACACTTACTGTATATATTTCGAGAATAAATGTTTTTAGTTTTTAGAAATGTAAGATGAAATTTAACATTCTTTTGATCATTCTACAAATAAAACTACTACTTAAGAACATTTATCCCCTCAGAAATATACGTAACCAATACGTATTTTCCCCGTTATTAAAAGGAAGTTGCTATTGGTCTAAAAAACTTTTAATTGGTTAAAATCGTTTATTTAATGAGTCTAAATGACATATATTGACAATATATGCCGATCATGCGGTTGATGCGTAATAAAACTGTCAATTCACTTGAGACAGGTGAGACTCTGCATACATGTTACGAATTATAATAACAGACGTCTTTGAATAGTACAAAGTGTGTAGATTGTTTCAAGTCAAATTAATAAATAAGTTATAAAATCGTACAATATTTTACAAATTTTTTAAAGCACGAATCAAATCATTTATTAAATGTAATAAATGTTTTGATTCATGTTTTTGTGTTTTTTTAAGTAGTCACACTACTATATATAAATTATAAATTGAAAGATATGTCATATACTAAAGAAGAAGAAATTGTATAGAATGGTGACGTCACCCTCGCTTCTAGTTGAAAATAATCTGTAAAGATTATCTAGAAGGCAGCACTAGACGTAAGTCTGAGCTGTAGGATTGGCGGAACGTACCTTAAACGTTTAAAATAAGAAAGGATTGCATATACTTAGGAAATTTCGGACTCTGGTCGCCGTGATCGGGTAGCCCAGTGGTTAGGGCGTCTGCCGCGAAAGCAGGAGGTCGCTGGTTCGATCCCAATTCCCAGCCCTGCTCACCGGGGACCTTGGTCACTTTTTCTTTAGTATATGACATCTCTTTCAATTTATAATTAAAACGTGTCTCATAATAAAATAAAAAAGTCAATTTAGCTACTATTATTATAGTTTTGTAAATGCCTAATATTTGTCTTCAATACGTCAAATTGATCTAAGTTGGAACAATAAGTTTAAAACCTGGACCTGGACGAATTGATATTTTGATTGATGTTCTGTGAAATTCAGCATTCCCGATTTTCCGATTTCAAATGAATAGGGATGACGACTAGGTTCGAAAAGTATTATTCTATTTAGTTTAGTCCGTCAGTTAGATTATCCAAATATATTAGACCGTAGACACGTGTTTTTTCCTGATTCAAGTTGACGACGATACAGAGCATCAAAGTGGCATCAAGGTGGGGGATAGTGACGTCACTTAGAGGTAAGAATCGTACCTAATTGTGACGTCAGGCGAAACATTAATGCACTGTGTTTCCGTCGTTTTTCATTTGACGAACAAAAGAAAAAATACGGGTCGAATATTTTTTAATAATCTAACAGACGGTCTAATAAGATTTTCTTTGTCGTCTGGCCTATTAGTTTTCCCTAATAATTCATTAATACAAAGAATATTTAATTTTAAACCGACGTCAATAATAAAGATGAATTCCAAAGTGCAATAGAATAAATTTACCTTGCGTCATTGTCATTACGTTGCAATTAAAAACATATAAAAAGTAACCTCCTCAAGGTGAATCGGTTACGCTGGATACTGAGTAAGGCAATAAGGTTATCTAATCAGGATATGCATTAGACGATACATTTAACCTTTCTTGATATTGAGTCAAAGAAAACATGCTTGGGCAAAGTCTGAAGCGGTGGGAAATTGTTACTTTGAAAACTTTTTCGTATGCATTTAATTTAGAATCATGTGGGTTAATCGAATATTTCTTATCGTTAGATGCCATGGTTACAGTCTCCTGGGTCACTTTTCAAAATCACGGGTCTATGGCGTTAAAATTCATGATTATTTTGATAGTTTTGTTCCCTTTTCATAACGGGCCATCTACCAAGCACGTCAGTAGAACATACTACAACGTTTCTTCTAACAAACTGCTCTGCATGTATCCCCTAACTCATAGCACAGAATAACAACAAGAAATCGTTGATTCAACCATGGATGCGTTGTACCAGAATCGGCTTAGAAATGCGACATGAACCCAGAGGAAAACTGCTGGTCGAAGACTTACGAAAGTATTTTGCGTCACACTCGCTCGATCTATAAATTTCATCATGAATAACTTGGTATCATAAATTAAACTTTACTTTCTTAACTGACCATAGACTTATATACTATTAGGTATCTACTATCTAGTGAAGCGCGCGCATTTACAGTAATTTCAGTTAACAGTGTTAACGATGAAGTTGTACTAATGGTAAATAGTAGTATTAAGTAATTTATTTACGGTGAAGTTATTTTCACGTTGCTTCAACCGAAAAGAGACATTAGGGCGTATTTTCAAGTATTTTGTCACAGCCCGCCTTAGGGGTTAGCTGTCGAGGGTACATTGATCTTGCATTACTAACCCCACTAGGGAATTTATCCATCACTCAACTCTACATTAGGAGGAGGATACTTACAGAAGTCCAAGGAAATTAAAATCCAATTTTAGTATAACGACATAAAATATAATTTCAAGGAGTATAATGGTCAATTAATATAAAAAATGTTTAACATTACATTTACTGGATACATGGATATAAGTTATGAGTATTAGTAAAATAATGTCTCATTAAATCCAGTTATACCAACAAAATATCAAGTGTTTTAGCGACACCGTTACGCATCGTTTGAAGTGCCGAAATAAATGAAAGATCTGTCGGATTGAGTCCAGATCTGCCTAATTCCATAAAGTTTCGGAATGGAATTCCAGACTACAATCAAATATCACGGTCTATAACGTTAATTTACCACTAATCAATAATGTAGGTACTCACCCGTATCGTTTGACGGAAATCATCCTATCCGCACTAGTTACAAACCACGACTGACTATGATTACTATATCGTGGGCTTAGTTTATGTATCTAAATGGTGTGACATGTTATCTGATAACTCGCGAGACGGATTCCAAGACGGACCCTGCGCCCGCGCATATGGTTACGAAACATGCGTGCTATCGACTTGATTACTTAGTAGATCCGTGTTAGGATTATTTTATTTTGAACAATAACCAACGAAGTGACTATCGAACAGTGATTAATAGGTAGAATATAAATAGAATTAAATAACTGGAAGTTATATTAACATTTTGTGTACTACTTATAGTTTAAAATTAAGTGAATAATAAAAAAAAAATTGTCATTTTTCTGCCTGAAACACAGGGAATCCTAGTACAGGCATTTGTAAACCACTTTGTCGTTTAAAAAATCTTAGGCTGTAAGAGTAAGTAGAGTAACCTCTGTATTTATACTTTTTTGAATAAATTAAGTATTTGTATTTGATTTGTATTTGTATTTTGGAAAGGTTTTGAGCTCAAGTTTTATTGGTCGATTTTGGGTCGGCGCAGGAGATTGACATGTCACATGCTGGCCATATATGTCCAGGCGTGTCCGCCAGATCTGAGCCTATACCACGATACTAGAACGATTGCGGATTTGTATCTCCATCTCTGTCACACTTGCATATTGGAGTGACAGAGGTTTTCCTCTCAATGCCAATATTCGATGTTCGTGGTAGGCCTGCTGCTACGACATTTATTACCTAATATCCAAAGTCCATCCAAACCACAAGGATTCTGCGGTGACCATATTCATTCTTTATCATTTTAGTATAGCGAATTATGGAAACACAGCGTTCAGGGTAAAATCAAAACTAATTCGTAGTACTGTCTTGTAATAGTAGATTACATACCAAGGCCGTTTAAGCGGGAGATGCCCCGGACTTCATGTAATTGTCGGCCGAGGCGAAGCCGAGGTCGACTAACATGTGATCCGAGGCTTTCCCATTTAACGGCCGAGGCTTGTATACTATTTTTCTGCCCGACGGAGCCAGTAGGTGGCAATTTAGTTTTGCGTAAAGTGGCGCTTACCGGCCGGAGGACTGAAAATATATATTATTTTGTAGGTTAGACGAGAATGACGAGATGGAACATTTCAATTATCTATGTAGTTTTAAAATTAGAGCTTATGTATATGAACCCCTAGTAGTAGTATGAAAAGTTTATTACAAAGAATGCCTAACCATTCCGAAACATTCTATGTAATGCCAAATGAACAAACTCCCGGGTTAACCAAGAAACCCGGAGCAAAGCGTTTATTTCATATGGAAATTGGTTTCTCCCGGGCCGAGTGGGATCCTTGACGGAATTTCCCTGGGTCATAAAAAAAAATTGACGAGTTGACAAGTCATCGCACTTGAGAACGTTTGTTTCCGTAGCAAAAGGTAATACAAACCTACCTAGGTAAAAGTAGTATTGTTTATTCTTTTATTGTTATCGCGTGTAGTTTATTTTATATTTGCTTTCCTTTAGCCAGTGTAGTGATTGTTGGTGTACGTATTTAGTACCTAGGTAATTAATTATAATTACAAATGAATGAATGTGATAACGTAATATGTCTTATCCAATTTATATGGAAATATATCGTGCACACGGAAAAACCTTTTTCTAGGCGGATATAGAATTAATATCGATGAGACATGTAATTAACGATATCCTTTTCAATTTCTCTAAAATCATCATCATCATCATCATTTCAGCCGAAAGACGTCCACTGCCACATAGGCCTCCCCCAAATATTTCCACAATGACCGGTCCTGCGCCACCCGCATCCAGCGGACTCCTGCGACCTTCACCAGGTCATCAGTCCACCTTGCGGGAGGCCTACCCACGCTGCGCCTTCCGGTACGCGGTCGCCACTCGAGAACCTTTCCGCCCCAACGGCCATCGGTTCTACGTGCAATGTGCCCCGCCCACTGCCACTTAAGTTTAGCGATTCGGAGAGCTATATCGGTTACTTTGGTTCTGCTGTGGATGGTCTCATTTCTGATACGATCTCGCAGAGAGACTCCTAGCATAGCTCTCTCCATTGCCCTTTGAGTGACTTTGAGCCTTCTTATGAGGCCCATTGTAAGCGACCACGTTTCAGTACCGTATGTCATCACTGGCAACACACACTGATCGAAGACTTTCGTCTTCAGACACTGCGGAATATTGGACGAAAAGATGTGTCGCAGCTTCCCCAACGCTGCCCAACCGAGTCGGATTCGACGATTAACCTCTTTCTCGAAATTGGACCTACCTAACTGGACAGTTTGTCCTAGGTATATATAATCGTCTACAACTTCGAGTGTAAAGTCTCCGATTGTCACTGGAGTTGGTGCTACATGGATATTCGACATGATTTTCGTCTTATCCATGTTCATCTTAAGACCAACTCGCCCGGAGGCTCTACTGAGGCTAACAAGCATCGTACTTAAATCCTCCATGGTCTCAGCCAAGACTACTATATCGTCAGCAAATCGAAGGTGAGTGAGGTACTCGCCGTTTACATTGATGCCTAGCCTTCTCCAGTCCAGAGTCTTGAAAACGTCCTCCAGTGCAGCGGTAAACAGCTTAGGAGAGATGACATCTCCCTGCCTGACTCCACGCTGCAGCGGAATAGGCTTCGAGTTCTGGTCTTGGAGTCGGACTGACATAGTGGCGCTCTCGTACAAACACTTCAACACTTCGATATAGCGGTAGTCTACTTGGCACCGTTGGAGAGATTGTAGTACCGCCCAGGTTTCGATCGAATCAAAGGCTTTTTCGTAGTCCACAAACGCTAAACAGAGGGGCAGATTATACTCCTCGGTCTTCTGTATAACCTGACGAAGCGTATGAATGTGGTCTACGGTACTAAAGCCTCTTCGGAAACCGGCTTGTTCGGGAGGCTGGAAGTCATCAAGCCTGCGTGCGAGACGATTCGTAATGACTCTTGAAAACAGCTTATAGACATGGCTCAGAAGTGAGATGGGTCGGTAGTTCTTCAGTAAGGCGTTGTCGCCTTTTTTGAAGAACAGTACCACCACACCTCCGCTCCATGCCTTTGGCGTTTTCCCTTCTAGTAAGACGGAATTGAACAACTTCTGAAGGGCCGTAAGGACCGGTTTACCACCCGCCTTCAGAAGTTCGGCTGTAATTCCGTCTTCACCAGGCGCCTTGTTGTTTTTGAGCTGTTTAAGAGCCATACTAATCTCGTACAGGCTGATGTCCGGGATGTCTTCGGTATAGTGTCGGGCCAGTCTAGCTCTAGGGTCTTCCGCCAGACCAACTTCGGGTCTGCTAGTAGACGTGTATAGCTGTCCATAAAAGCTCTCAATCTCACTCAGAAGCTCAGGTTTGGATGTGATGATTCTACCATCCTCAGTTTTTAACTTAGCGAGCTGGCTTTGCCCAACAGACAGATCCCTTGCAAAAACTTTGGAGCCCTTATTTCGCTGAATGGCCTCTTCAATACACTTAGTATTGAATTGGCGCATATCGCGGGTGAGGGACTTAGAGATCTGCTTGTTGAGCCGCCGGTATAAAGTCGCGTCAATTGAAGATTGTAGAACCATTTTACTCCTCTTATCGAAGAGTCTCTGAGTGGAGTCTGAGAGCCTTTTGGTCTTATTTGTCCGTTGGGCCTTAAAAAACTTAGACCCAGCGCTATGGACAGCTTCCACAAACCCGTCGTTGAACTCGTCCACATCATCGCCTAGGCAATCGAAACGGTTTTGGAGTTCCAGCTGAAAGCTCTCGGGGTTTTGAGTTTGGAGTGCAGGACGGAGCGTAGACTTCATCAGTCGAGAGCGTTCTAGCTTAGGACATATATTCAATGTGCCTCTTACCAGACGGTGATCGCTGCCGGTTTTGACCATATTTATCACAGAAACATCATTGAATATATGTCTCTTCGTCGACATGATGAAGTCAATCTCGTTTTTAGTTGCACCGTCGGGACTCATCCAGGTCCATTTTCTGTGCTCGCGTTTCTTAAAGAAAGAGTTCATCATGTAGAGTCCCTCTTTCTCCAAGAAACCAGCCAGTAGATGCCCCCGGTGGTTCCGACGTCCAACCCCAAATTGCCCCACTCTCAGCTCGTCACCATCTCTCTTGCCTAGTTTCGCGTTGAAGTCCCCCATAACAACGGTGAAGTAGGTTCTGGAGCTATGCATGGCTTTTGAAATATCCTCATACATAGCCTCCACCTCGTCATCGGAGTGTGCCGAAGTCGGCGCGTACACCTGTATGACCTTCAACGAGTACCTCTCGGATACTCTGAGTATAAGGTACGCCACCCTAGTCGACACACTCTCGATCCTTACCACGTTGTTTACGAGGGACTTGTGGACGATGAACCCGACACCTCCCTGGGACTGTTGGTCGCCCTCCCGGAAATAGAGCAAGTTGCCGGACTTTAGGATTATCGTGTCCTCGCCCTCTCTTCGGACTTCTGACAATCCCACGACGTCCCAACGCAACTTGCTCAATCCTTCCTCCAGTTCCGCCAACTTTTCGTCGGTCCGCAGTGTACGCGTGTTATATGTTGCCAGGGCCAGGAGTCGTCGGTGGTGGTAGCCGGATCTTTGCCGGAGATTCTTAGCACCCCTGACCCCGCTAGCACCCTGGCCGCTACCATAACCAGGGCACCGGGGGTCGCCGGAACCTCGGGGCCGGGGCCTTTGTGTACTTTTCATTAGGGGGGTTTTTGCCGTAATCGCCACGCTTGGCATGCGGGTTGGCGATCGCAGTGTCTCCACCGTAACTTAGGGATGCTGCTGCCCATCCCCCGGTGGTCTTGGTCGTAGTTTAAGGACATACCCGGGTCCGTCTCTAAAATAGCCGTCAATAAAACTTACAAACGATGTAACAGATGGGCATCTAGGGAAGCACCTCCACCTTGCAGTTTAATAACACTAGACCCTACTCATAGCGTTGTGTTTCTGTTGGTGAGTAAGGTCGCTAGAGCTCCAAGAGGATTCACTGTGTTGACAGCTGGGGACCCACGGAGCAAAGCTTGCCCCTTTACCTGTCAACACAGCAAATCCTCCTTTTTTTAAAGGGTCGGCAACGCGCATGTAGCACCCCTGGAGTTTCACGCGTCCATAGGCTACGGTGACAGCTTACCATCAGGCGGGCCGTATGCTTGTTTGTCACCGTCGTAGTATTTAAAAAAAAAATAGTGTTACAGGATGAATTAATTACGATTACCTACAAATTCTACCGTACACAAAAATAATAATTTGGAAGAGCCAATACTATTTTTGGAACTCGGATAAGATAACAGTAATGCCCCATCGCTTGCAGACGACAGCGTGGACCACGTACGTCAACTGCAATCAATCATCCACACACTTTAACCTCCGATGCGAGATTAATTCTACTATCACCAATATTTAAAACAATATTAATTAAAAACTGTTTCTGATAGGTATATGAAACATGAAACTAACAACATTTACTGAACGTAACGGATATATTTAATTTAACCGGGTCTTAAGAAGGGAAACCACCGGAACCATTATAGCAACAGAGTTGTAGAATATTTCGTTATAAAACAGGGTCAAACGGAAAGCGACTTAGTAATATACTTACAGTGTAAGTATAATATGGGCGATTAAATTAACCAAACATAGAATTCAATAGTGTTATGAATAATTAAAACATATTTTTAAGTTACACTTAACCCGTGGAGCGTCCTATAGACACCGTGTGTCCATAACTTTTGTTGGCGGGTAGCGCCCTATAGACACACCGTGACTATAAGAGAAGTGCTGCTATTGGTGGGCTTCTTTGTCAGATTCGGTTATGTTGTCACTCCAAATTGTATTAAAAATTAGTGCGTGACAGTTCTACCAACATAAAAACGTGGATATTCGGCAATTTACTCGAATCCAAGGCACCAAAAAGAATAAATTTCTGAGACGTGTGAAAAAATTTGAACGAGCCGTCATTACACCCCGTTTGCGGAAAGTTGTGTTTCGTTTGTTGTGAGTTTTAAAATGAAAAGTTAAGTGTTACTTATATAAATTATATATCAAATTACTGGAAATTAGATAAAGATTTTGTTTTATGTATTGGTTTTTGAAAAATCGCAGCATAACTTGATGATAAAAGCCTCCAAAGTTTGACAGTTTTAAAGGCGGCACGGACCCGCGTAGCGCGCGCGTAAACATTGCGTAAATAAATAGTTCTTGTGTAGTGCATAGCGCGTCTTGGTGAAAACCAATGGTATCTATCGACGCGGAATGTTATAAAGATCAAAATGATATATATAACAAGTGTGAAATATGTGAACAAGTTGTGTGTAAAAAGGCAAAGTGTTCAAATGAGTGACAAAAACAAATGAAACTCGAAAAGGAATGTTTGTTTTTGGATTGATAATCACAGGTCAGTTACATTTTTCTAATTGTCATGTATAGCATATTTATTCAGCTTTCTAACGATGTCTAACATATGTTATATAATTATAAAACAAAAGCACAATTTCAAATGAAGTATCAAAAGGTAACCTCAAATCTTTCTACTCAAATTCGCCGGGCAGTTGCGGCCATTTTATATTTAAGCGGGAGGTCGCTCCACGGGTTAATTATCACCCCATAATTATTATTTTTATAAAATTTTCAGCAGCAATGTACTTACTTACTATAAAAAATTTGACGCTGACAATTGTCAACGAATATTTAATGCGGGTGTGTTTACATTACATTGCGGGCCGAATTATTTTCTATGGATAAAATTTACCTACCTAATTACATTTCTTATATCCTATTCCTATACTAACCACCGTTAAGAGGTTCGCTCGTATTCGATTTACACACTGTATATATATAAGCTATTTGTCAAAGAATCTACTTAACTACCCATTTCTCTTGGATAAAACACTAAGCTATAATCAACAATTTGATAATAGCACGTAATCAGTTTGAAGAACATTCATGTCATAAATAAATTACATCCGTTAATACATACCTATAAAACCGTAGATAATCGCGATGATAGATTGTGCTGAATTTTTTTATAAATGTTGATAATTGCATAACGTGCATGTGTACGGGAGAAAGCGTATGTAGTCAACTACATAAATATGAACACAGCCAAAGTGCCAAAAATACACGACCATAATATTCAGACAAAAAAGTCCTGTATATATATTTTTGGCACTTTTGCCGTATTCATATCTTTGTCGTTGACTGTCGGCATACGTACCGTTTCACGCTACCGAATTACGAGCCCAAATGGACATACGCGGCTCTGTGTTGTCACTAGTCCGTACACTAAAATATAAGTGTGCAAGATTTGTTAGTGTAGTTGTATCATTTTCTGTCTTTAGTGTCATTATTACAGATTTTTTACACCCCAAAGGGTGTCAGAATAATTAGTACGGTAAGATGCCCTTCCAACGCGTTGGAACCCTGTGTTGCTCGAAGGTACCTATAGTAGTAGGCACGCGAGGTAAGAGCAGATTGTATTCAGTAACAAAGCGAACGAATTAATAAGTAACCTCCAAATTTTTACCAAAAACACATGAGACCAATCTAAAATCTAAAGACCATAACAAAACATACAAGATTCCAATGAAGCAAAACCACATTCGAACCGCCACATCTATTTGGGCTACGGCGCAGTAAGTTCGCAAAGCCTCTAATTCCGTCGAAGGTTTAAAACACTTACCATTCAATCTGATATGAATTTTCTCAAAGTTATTTTACTATAGCTATTACATTTCATGTGTTGCGAACGTAACGCAATAACAATATTTTTAGGACTAATATTAATCATTAATGAGTGCTCGTAACACATGCGCTGCGCCATCACCACAAAGCCACGTCATCCGAACCACGTATCTAATCTACGAGTATGTCCTAAACACGAATACCAGTGAGGTATGAAGTCGCCATTAAAAAGCTTTCGGCCGGGACGGAGCTTGTTGACCTTTCCCATAAACATAGACGTAACTGTAATATATTGTAGGTACTTACACTTCGTTTTCGTCTATAAACATTTCTGTCTGCTTTGACCTGAAACAAAAGATCATAGATTAATAAAAGTGCATATTGAGGAGGTTTGCGAGGTTTTCCCGAAAGATTACAGTATGGGGTTGTTCAAAAAAGGAGTAGGTATACAAGATTTTAGTGGGTCGGCTACGCGCATATGACCCCCCCTGGAGTTACAGGCATACGCTACGGTGACCGCTTTCCATCAGGCGGGCCATATGCTTGTTTGCCACCAAAATTGTATTAAAAAAAATTATCGTGCACAAAATGTTATAAGAATGAGATTTTTTTTGTATATTTTGTATACATAGGTATACATATAGTGAAATATTTACTCTGATTTCTGCTTTTGTGTCCTTTTATATTCTAGTATTTACGAGTATTTAACCCTTACATGCATGATGATGCATTTATGACACAGAAACGAGTCAGTGACAATCAAGTTCTCTTGGAATGTAGACTTTGACATATTGTCGTAAGTTCTTAATTAGAATTGAATTTGGTTGTTACTTAGGATGTTTTCTAAACTAATCAATATAATATACATTCTATTGATGAATACTTTGAAGGTGATTATAGTTAGTTATTACACAGTTAAAAATCCCATAAATAGCGCGCAAAAACGATAAGGTACTGTTACACATGCTCATTACTAGCATGCTGACACGTGCTTGTTAGCAAGGGGGGATGAGAGCGGGGCCCCTCCCACTTCGCCCACTTAATTCGCATGCTAGTAATGAGCATGTGGAACAGTACCTTGCGATTGACATTTTGTGCGGAAGTCGTTAATTAACTCCGAAAGGTGAGTTGGATAATAAAGGCGCCGCCGGTTTGGCCATTTTGATAATACAACTTTAAATACCGGATCCGTTAATATTACCTATTATAAAATGTTAACTGCACAATGCAAACGTTTTTATAGTACTATGTGCAATAAGGACTAATTATAAGCTGTTGCATACTCTATTTTTTCTACGACAGCTAAAATAGCGAAAAAGGAAATTTCGAAAGGTGGCAGAATGTGTAAAGGCCGTATGCCGGCCGACTATAGAAATTAAAAAAAAAACAACAGTTCTAATATATTGTATGAAAATGCATAGGAGCAGTGTTCTTATGGAATACCATAGACAACGTGATAATGTATACTTTTTTAATATCGCGGTCAGTCATCTAATTGACAGAAAGAAGTGCTGGGGTAGAAAAATATATAATAAACGAAGGGGAAGACAATGTTCACAAATCGTCCACTTAGAAACGTCTACTGTTGACTGTATTTACCCATCAAGGTAGATAAAATACCACAGAACTAATATGACAAGAATGTGTGTCGAATATTGAAAACGTAACCAAAATCGCAAAGGTGTCAACTGTCATTGATAGAAATCGAAATTAAGATATGATTACGTGAATGTTTTTCTTTAGTAACATAATCCAAGACGCCACACACCACATCTCTTAAACACAACTGTTCATAATAATGTCTTCTGTTTCCGCGATTGTTGTTAACTTTTCATATTTTTATTAAGGCCTAATATTTTCGTATCATCAAGTACCTACAGTCAAATGCAAAAATATGGTTCGACATAATCGACTCATAAATATGGTACTACGCTCCTATTACACCATAAGCGTATTACGGCATAAGGTGCTATGGGACATATTTTTGAGTAATATGTGCACCACCATATTTTTACACTTGACTGTACCATATGCGTACGAGCAAGCTCAAAAATGGCTACGTTTTTTAATAGTTCTGTGTCTCTTTTGCAGATGGCTTCTCTTTTGCTTACTTTATTACTCTTTAAGCCTTAGTTTCGCTTGAAAACTCAACGATATTTACTATCCATTTGTGATTACCATGAGTTGCATTCGATTGCGACTGCGGCATTCGACAGTCCGTCTCGCTCCTGCCAGACTAGTGGTAAGAGCGAGACGGACATACTTTATAGCTTGCTTGCACACTTATAAAGCTTGGCTGACCCGAGTGTGCCGATAGATAAACAAGCTCTATTTGTATTCAATTACATAACGGATCACAACAGAGCGGCATAAAAACTGATGGCTCCGCCCGACCAGGAAGCTTGTTATCTGAAAACTCTTTAATTGGAACTGCAGGTTTTTGTTTTTCAAATGAATAAAACATTCTCGATGATACATATTGCAGTGAAAGAGTAACCGTTAGAATATAAGATGAATAAACAAATCTGAAGTAAGTACGATCTTGTTATTCAAGATATAAATGGAATCAATAACATTTAGTTATCACTCCAGGGAAAAAAGGAACAATGGGTGTCAAGTGGCGGAAAAGGTCCAAGTTCTAACTGAAAATTTGAACGCAACCGATATTGTAATTCCATAGAATTATTTCTTAGTTATTTGCATGTGAACTGTATTTTTTTGGACATCTTTTATTGACTTGTTTTATTGTTACTGAGCTCTGTATGTCTGTATGTATTGCTGTTGATGCCCCAAATAAACAAAATAAATAAATATTAATGTGTAGTTCACTAAACGTGAAACAATAGGCTCAATTTATAAATCTATTAATGTTAATTTATAAATATTTTTATTTATTTTGTTTATTTGGGGCATCAACAGCAATACATACAGACAGACATACAGTGCTCAGTAACAAGAAAGCAAGCCAATAAAAGATCACTTATTTAAACTTTCACGATTTTCACACATTATAAATTTACTAAAACGGGGCTTAATCGTGTATAAACTTTGAAAACAAACCTCCGACGTTTCAAGGGCGACATTGCCCCCGTGGTCCCGGAGAAAGACCACGGACCACGGAGACGGAGAGGTCGGAGGTTTGTTTTCAAAGTTTATACACGATTAAGCCCCGTTTTAGTAAATTTATAATAAGCCAATAAAAGATGTCCACAAAAATGCAGTTCACATGCAAATAACTAAGTGGTAACGAAAGACAGTAAACAAACAATAACAGAAAGTATACAAAATATTATTTATAACTTGTTATAATTTTATATTTAGGCAAATTAACATAACACAAATTGTTAAAGCAATCTGCAGTGATAATCCTCGTAAATCGTACTCCAGGTACAGCGGGGTTGAGTTACGCGTTCAAAAGTACATGGCCAACTTAACTTATAAATGAACTCTCTTAAAATGACCATGCAATTTTGAACACGATAGTAACTACTTACAGCTTTACCTTTTTCGCTACGCATACTGTAACATAATGACCGAGAAGTACTTACAAACAGCTGAGAAGTTGCTAAATTATTTATAGCGAAACCGGTTTTAGTCCTACTGAAAACCGGTAAGATAAATATTCGATTTAAAAATAGTTTATTAGAGTAAACTGGAGAACCACACCCACGGCGCGCCTCCCACTATATTTAGCTAGCAAACAAGTTGACAACTGACGCGATAGTTTTTCGGACCACGTCCGTTTAGTTATGCTAAATTGCATTTGCGTTGCAGTCGCGATGTGCTAAATAATTTGCCGAATTGGCAATTTCTACCATTGAATTGAGCATACAATAATCACATCATTCGCACACCTTGTTACATCGCGATATGGCTTTCTAACGCGTATCTCTGCGTGTGGTGTGTAGTATACGAGACAGTTGAACAACATTTGACATAGATCTGATAGACACCACAGCAAATCAGCAATAGGTAATCCATTATTTACATTCGGAGCGATTACTTATAGATACGTTTTATATATCTTATAGCACAGTTTCAATTTAAGTACTAACATAATAAGTACCAACTATGAATGGTTTCCTCAAGATAAATTACATGTGGATAAGATTTGTAATCGTATCTAGTCTTTATTTTCCTCGCGATAGTGAGGGGGAAAAATGTTGTACTACACTCGGCGGCAAAGTTTGTTCAACTCTCGTGCCTTGAGACAGTTGAGACCCTAGAAAAGCTCAAGATTCCAGTTATTGAACCACTAGCTACGCTCGTGGCTCAATTTTGGAATCTTTCGCTTGCTCGGGTCTCAATATAAGCCCGACAGTTAAACAGCAACTTTGCCGCCTTGTATAATAAATAACTATTATTCGATAAATAAATCTAACAAACTTCGATCGAAACTAGATCGTAGAAGACAAATATGCAAACTATATCTACCATGAAAAAAACAAACATTTCTCTCATACTAATACAGGACCCACGCATGAGTGGCGCCGTATGGTGAGCAACAATACGGTAGCTCCCATTAGCATTGTTTTCCGATGAACGTAAACTATTAATATATTCTCGATAAACACCCTCATGCAGTTGGCAACATAAATTAATTATATGTAGGATGTTCCAATGTCAAGAGAATCGAGTCAACATTACTCCTGACATTGCCTGATAAAGACCATACACACATTGTATGTTCCATCTGTTGCGCAAGTGTTATCACGGTGAATAAGCATAAATATTAATGAAGGAAAACTCACTTCGTATTTATTATGGCTTACAACTTTTCTCTTTCATTACAAAGTAGTCTTGCTGCGCAGTATAATAGTGATTTGTGATTCTTTTGAACAAAGGTGAAATCTTTATTTGAATTACTATTTAGATTCAAGGTCTGAATAACAATCAGGACATTGGGACAATATTATGTGAATGAGGGGATGTGTTTATTTTAACCCTCTGTCAACTTATATAATTGAGCGTTTCTTTCTATTTAGTAATTGTTTTATTGTGTGTGATGTATTTTGTAAATTTTGTGATATTTCTGCTCAGAATCACGAGCTCTTTCTATCCAAATAGGAGAAAAAAGTGTCCATAAGGATTTTTACCTATTTTTACCAAAAAAGGAGTACGGTTGGTTGAACTTGACTGTACAATTTCTACGTGTATAATAACAATGCAAGCATATTGTTAAACATGATTACAAGCATATTTGATAAATAATTATCAGTGACGTTTAAAATGTTCCCGCAGGACCCACGTTCCACAAGCGCTCCTAGCGGGAATTCCACTCGCGGTAATCCTCATTGAAATAAGTGGTAGCTTACTTGTATCACCGTAATGCGTTATGCTTCTTTTGACAAATTCTTTTTCAAATTAAAGGAACTTTGCCAGTGTTCCCTACATATAATATAGACAATGTACCAATGTGGGTACTTATCGATTTGATACTCTTGATTCGGAACAAAACCAGTTAAGACTTTAGAAACTAAATCTGCGCGTGAACTAACTACCAGCCTTCGAGCAGCTAATTAAGCCATTGGAGACACAACATTGAGACTGAATTGAGACAACCTCCGCACGGTCGCGGTGTTAATTCCATTAAAACCAGACGGACCTCAATTACGTCGAGGAATGCTTTGGATAAATTAAGATTTACGCGCAATAGACTAAGAGTTACCAGATAATTTCAAAAGCTGATAAGTGATAACATTCGTGACATGCCATCGCATCCTTAGACTCATTCAACAATATCATAAGTATTCAATACACTCAACAACGTCGGACATTTCAGCATTTTTAGCAGAAGTCTTGAGAAATGATCAAAAATTCCTGACATCAGGGTAACAGCTAACGTATGCTGAAGCAACAGGTCAACGCTGCTTGCATGCTAACAAACATAACGTTGCGAGAATCAGAAACTTTCTTGTTAGTCATGTAACAAAGATCGCCGTTATGAAATACATATACAAGTAGTAGTAGTATTCGGAGAAATTACGGTAATTCTATATATTTTGAAGCTCTCAGTTCTACGAGCGGGTAGTAAAGTACTACATTATTAAATTTGGTCGGGCACATTGCCCCCAATTGCGGATGCAGTCTGGGATTCCACTCAGATAAACCAGATGGACAGGTATTCGGACATTTGAAGGTTCTTGACACTGACAGGTCAAACAACCCGCCGTGCTCTTGACACTAATGACTCTGTTTGTATCAAAACACATAACAAAATGCTTCCGATGTCTTTATGTTTCATTCCTACAAACAAAACCAGGAAAACTAGGACAAAAAGCGGTATGCTTCATAAAATTAACCGGTTTTTAAATTCTATAGATCGAGATTTAAGACATTGTGCTTTAATAAATATAAAAATAAGAATACTTGAAGATATTTCAACTAAACGTGTTTAACCGATTTGCAGTGCCGTGCCGGACTGATCCCATAAGTGCTCCGAAAACAAAGTTTTGTACGGAGCACCAAAAAGCAAATAAAAGGCACTGAACTCATATTAATAGATACGAGTAGATATGCTACGTACATATTCAATTATGTTTTCCTAGTAAATGTTCGAATCACAGTTCAAATAGGTGAGTAAGCAAGAGGCCAGTAGGTCACTGTGTGAATCTAATGCAGCGTTCCGAATCGAGCAGCTACCGTTTAATTGTAAAAGATTTAGAAAGCAATTACTAACTACTACTTTAGTTACAATTCTTCTAAGTTTATGAAATTTTATCAAAGCACAAAAAATACTTTCGATCAAGGCAGATTGAAGAAAAAAAGAAGAGGCCTTTTACGTGCAGTGTGACACCAAAACAACTCTAATGAAATACACGTTCCGTTAAGTTGAAGCGTCAAAAAATGCTAAATGCCTGATCCTAGTTCATCGATAAAAGCAAATCTATCTATCCGATTTTCCTTGAAAATGTTTTATTCACAGTTATAAGTAATGCCCTCAACAGGCTCAATACCGAGCTCAGCAACGTAAGTGACGAGATATGAAATCACCAACACATAGTTTATATGATGTGGCGACTGGCACTAACAAATTGTTTTCGAAGGAGAAATAATAATTTACCTAGACGATCTGTCGAACGCGCAGCTTAGTAGCTTAGTTTAATATAGAACTATCTATCTAAAATGTTGTCGAAATCCGAGTAAAAAGAAATGTGACAACAAAATAAAAATTGGCCTAATTATAGATGTAAGACCAAAACATGAAATCACAAACACTCACATCGTTCATGTGGCACTAGATTGTGTTCGCAGGGATAAAGACGATCTTGCGCACGCACCGCTTGGAGCACAATGCTGACGAATTATGCCGCACGTGATCGTGAAGGTCCCGGCATAGTGCAAGGTGCAGACGAGAGAATACAAGTCGACAAGACACAAAAGCAAAACAAAAACACATCGTTCACAACAGATTGTGTTTTGAGGAATACAATACAGTACAGATGATTCAGGCAGCGTAAGTGTAGCAATATGTAGCGGTACATAATTATGAAATTAGTACAAAGAACCCGCTCCTAGCGCAGGGAATGGGAGAACACGAAACATATTGGCAATTTTAACATTGTATTTTTCGTCTCGTCCCCACACACATGTATTAAGTACTAGCTTTTGCCCGCGACTTCGTCTGCGTAAGATTAGAATAAAGACTCTCCTTTCCCAGGAGTCAAACTATCCCCATATCAAATTTCATCATGATCCATTCAGTGGTTTTAGCGTGAAGAGGTGATAGACAGTTACTTTAGCATTAAAAATATTACCCCTAGTATTGAATTGACTAAGACTAATAAGGGTTCAACAATTTTTTTAATCAGTAAAGTCTGCCAACGATACCAAATTTTGCAGAAAGAAAGGAAAGGGGAAAAAATTCATCACCTTAGGCGGGACTCGAACCCGCGACTCTGAGATTCAACCGACCAACTGAGCGCCTCCGTAAGGCGCATACGAGGGATATGGTGGAGAAATTCGGGGCCACGGGTGTGGTCTCGGTAGCCCAGTTGGAAGAGCGATGAGCTGGTATCTCAGAGTCGCGAGTTCGACGAATTCCCGAGGTCATGATTTCCACTTTTCCTATTCAAAAGCAAAACAATCAGTCGTTTAGAAAAAATAAGGATTAAAATGTTCACAACACGGACGTTTTCTACTTTGCTTCCAAGAATATGATTCAGCTACAGCAAGTTGTCCACGTGGAAATTGTTAGTGTTATACTTTCCAACAAGTTTAGAACAAAAGTTATACGGGATAATACTTCAGTTTGACGTTTGCAATTCTCTTAGAAAGTTTGAATTGAATTGAGAGCATTACGAATAAAACAGGAAGGTTCACTTCTTATTTTAACTTTGGCAATTCATTTTTGAAACGAATACGAGTTCAGTTTTGCTATAAGATTGTCTCCTGCTGTGTAATTTGAGTAAATGGATAAATAAAAATGCCATAAACAAGAAGAAGGCTATTGAATGTATCTTTAAACATATTTGTTGTTGACATGGTGACTTTCAGATACCTGAAATATCATTAGCATCACAAGAAAGTTAACCATTCATGTTTGCAACCGCGTTTCCTTCCATTATACAATCCGATTGCCAAGATGTAAACATGTCAGACAAAACACGCATTCCTGCACTGGGCCTATCAATCCACAACAAGCAGGCAACAAGCGGCTCAAAGTTCAGCACGCAATTGTTGTGAGGACGCGGACAAGAATGGCCGCGGGCACAAAAACATGGACTTTGACCATCACGGGACACCGTAACACGAGGTACGGCCATTCATGAAACGTACGAGTAGGCCATGTTGGACCAATGTATAGGTGACACATAAATGAAACTATTGAATAAGCATACGTACGTAGTCGAAGGAGTATAGGAAAGGTCTTAATAATAATTAGATTAAAAATTGTTTACTCGTTTCTGTTTAAAATTTTCAAGTTCCACAGTTTTTAGACAGACCTTTATTACATAAAAACTTTAAAGCGAAATGTAGGATCTAGAGTTGGTAAATTCTGCAATTGGAAGAATTAACTTTTTAATCTCTGTTATAATTCAAAAACTCAAACTATACTATGCTCGTAGGATCTAGAGTTGGTAAATTCTGCAATTGGGAGTATAAACTTTTTTTATCTCCGGTATAATTCAAGAGCTCAAAGCTCAAACTATACTATGGTCTAAATGTATGATCTAGATTTGGTAAATTCTGCAATCGGGAGTATTAACTTTTAAATCTCGGTTATAATTCAAGAGCTCAAACTATACTATGGTCTATATCATAGACGAATACACTGTTAGTGAATGGGAAGCTGTTGATAATAGTATTACTGGCGATTAGATTAGGTTAGGTTTACTTTGGACTTTGTTGACGCGCCATTCATCGTTTGTAACGCAGTCAGAGTTGATCTTGATAGATGAGACAGTATTACGTCAACATTCTATATAGGAAGTAGGTAGTTGACTTTTTTCACAGTAATAAATGAATTTGTTTGTCATTAAATATTAAATCGGAAGACATTTTAGTTTGTTCTTTGAATTTCCTTTATTTATTTTCTTTCTTAGGTTAGGTTGATACATAAATATGTAGGTATATAAAAGTGAAATACAAAACAAAACGGGGCTAGGCCCAGGCTGCCGGTGTTTAGGGCCTCGTGGAATCGTGGTACTATGCGCGCTGTGTCCATGATTACCGCCTTCTGCTCCTGACCCTTAATTGATCTAACCACAACTTTGTAGCGAGAGCTTCTAGAGATGTTGGTCGAGATTCTTCGCTGTAATACCGTTCGCCGAAACAACTATCTACTTTCAACGTTAAGGAGCATTTACTACTTTAAGCATTCCACCTGATCGAAGCTGATCAACTCACGGAGTAACCAAAGCAGAATTGTTTATAAAACGACTTCCACTATCATTTCAGCTTAGTGCTGCGTGATCCTAATAACTTGTAGCCGCGTGACACTTAGCTTGTATACTTGAAAGAACCTCAAAAGATAGGCATGAAAGACCGGTATCTTATCGATAAGCCGGGGTTATCAGCTGGAGGCGCTTAGTCAACGATAAAGCCTATTAGCCTTTGCCCCCAGATAATGGTGTTGGTGGGAACACTATCGAAAACAACGTATCTCTGTCCACTGTCGTGTTGTCTTATCATGTTGTCCGAAAAGTTATATAATTCCATACGTTCTAAATTCAAACGTGTAAGTTTTTTTTTCACTAACTCCTACTTCTTGAATGCTTACTTGGACTTAAGTCTCCCTCAACGACACGGAGACAGTATTACGGTACCGATATGCGACATTGCGTTTAGGGCATTTGTCAAAAAATTGCAATATTGATGTTTTTCTTTATGTTATGACGTTAACTGATCCCGAGTAGATGGGAACCGCAAGAACAGAGCTAGTAGGTTTATCAATAATACACAACGTCGTTGCGTATATACTCCGGATATTGGCCCGATGAGATCGGATCGAGTGAAGTCAATCGCCATATTTATATTTACGTTAAATCTCCTACAGTCGTATAATAACAAGACTACTACTACACTTGTTTCACAGCCATCTGTTTATATCACATTGATTTCATTATCTGTATAGTGGATTTGGCAAAGGAATGCGTGTGATCCTAATTTTAGTGTTACTTACTAACAATAACGAGCAAACATTCATATTCAGCAATGATGGTGACTTGACTAGTGAATATAATAAAGAAACTGTACATTCCGAAAATTTTGAGTTTTTTGTCAGCAATAAAGATATGAATAAAGGCTCATTTAAAATCTTGTAGCAGAGTGCAGTGTCAAATCAAAAGCCACTTTGTAATTTGTGATTACGACTGATCTACTGAAATCACCTAGGGTAGGCAGTAGCTTCAATTATACCACCACGGTGATTTAATTAGGTGATATAAATCAATCTCATAAAATCTCGATTAAAAGTAAACTTTAAAAGAGACGCTTAGGTTTTATCATTTCTTTCATCCCTTCGTGATCTTACATTAATCAGATAAAAGTTTAGTAGCAGTCTAGTAAAGTTATCCATTGGTAAAATCCAAATATTTGTCTTAAGATCGCTCGACAAGCGACCTTGACATTGAAACGACCGGGGGGTTAAGGAGCGTGCGACCTCATGAATCTCATCATCTCAGGCAGGTTTATGTTTAAGGTCCGAGGCTCAGGACTGCGGCTAAGGGTTATTAGGACAGTTTAGTGTTCCAAGGTCCGAGTAATAAAAAGTAACCTTTTTTTATTTCATCCAATATGTATATATTTTGGCAACTTTAAGACTATACTCTATTTATCGAAAACTTTGATAATATAATCTTCCTACTTGAGTGAAAATTTCACCAGTTTGAAAGTACATTAGCATGAAAAATCCGATTTCAAGCCAACTTAGTGACAGATCAAAAGTGAATAGATAGAAATAAACAATTCAAGCACCTTAAGTGTCTTTTAGACGGTCACCAACACAGCTCCCGAGGGTCCAAGGCCACAGTGGTCTTGTCCGGTGCTTCATACAATTTGGTGGCCAACCGCCCTGTCGCCGACCGTGGAGGAGGCCCATTATTCCGCAAGGGAATTCTCAAGTCTCCTCCCAGTCCCAGATGATAAGATAAGATAAGATCATTTATTGATAAAATACAAGAATTTTATATGTCATATTTAAAGCTAGGTACATAATTTGTAGTTAGTATAGGTAATATCATTATAACTAAGTATGTAGGTAGTGTTTAGTTTAGTAGATGGGGCAGCGACTTGTTACGGTCTACGAATTCGTCGACACTATAGCACGCCATGTCTATCAGAGTTCGTTTGAGGTTTCTCTCGAACATCGCGTCAGTACCTGACTTTAACTCTTTACTCAAAGTGTTGTACAGTTTTATCCCTAATACGTGTAAGGATTTCCTACTCTTTGCCAGGCGGCACAGAGGAACGTATAAGAGGTTACGCCCACGTGTGACAGTCTGCCTTTGGAAGTTAGAGGGCAACAGATGGAAATTGCGTCTTACATACTTACTGGTATATCATTTACATATGCAGCATGCTTAATAAGGTCAAACTAAGTTCATATCAGCAGTAGGAAACGACTAAGGTGGAACTTAAGAGAACTTCATTATAAAGTTGACCCGCGCATGCTGCAAGTGCCGGTGACACAGTTCCATACCGCATTGTTACGACACCTACCACCTACTGGAGTGGAACTTGGGACAAAAGACTGTAACCTATTTGTTTGTTTTATAGTTTCATGCTGAAAAAATTGGTACAAATTATTTGAACCTTTAAGGTTCAAATAATAGGAATAGGGGATATTCTGCTAAAACATTAAGGGACGTCTGTGTGCAGTTCAAGTTACACGCGAATAATGTCACGGGTGAGGTTGGGCAAAGTGGACTGAATATTTTTGTGAAGTCTAAAATAACCAAATCGTATGGGATTGAAATACACATACTCCTTGAAATCCCATTATTCACAATACGGTCACTACTTCTATCACAAATAGAGTTGATTTCGGTATTATATATATATCCTGCTAACCTCTTATTACTCAAACGTTACGTACCCGAAACCGTAGGCGTTAGCCACTGCGCGTTTCTAAAGTATATCCGTCTCGCTCCTACCACTACTCTGGCAGGAGCGAGATGGACATACTACGAAGGACATACGCCCGGTAAGCACACTGCTGACCCAATCCCTGCTGACTTTAGCTCTTCACTAGAATACTTCAAACTCACTTTTTTATCATCATAAAAAATCAATACAGGGTGCTGAACACATTAAAAGCATTGTTCAGATATTTGCGAGCACCTCGCCTGCTCCAATATATTTGATAGTGGAGTGACTACACGAGCGAAATCATTGTCATTACAAAGCCCACCGGCACCCCGTGACACAGTTGCTTCGATAGTATATGTTACGCTATCATTGCTGACTTACTACAGACAAAGGCGAGTCTTGCCTGTTACTCACCGGTGGATGAACTGCTATAAATGCTATAATCCTTTTGTTAATTTTATTGTCCCGCAATAAAGTGGTAAGCGAATGCTTCTTGTGCGACAGTGTAGATATGTTTTATTTATTTGCGGGTCCATAAGTAGTAGAGTTACGCTATTTATAAAGCTTTAATCGACGACTTTATTTATTCCCATGATTGAATCTTGGGAGATACAAACATACCTATTTTATGTATAAAGATACGTGACAAACTGAAGGAACCCCTAGTTTATTTAAGTGCACGGGTATTTTTTGCGTTGTTTTTGTTTCATTTAGTCGTTCACACAAAGTTATTCGCGCTAAAATTAATAGAATTATCGTGATTACTGCCTTATTTTTGTGTTTTTAGATTTCCATACAAAACGAAAAATAATTTCTAAATCCTAATAAACCGCGCACGTTTTTGTATTCGTGCAATTGAGCACGATTGGTTCTTCAATCATAATATGATAAAGTCTTCTAAAATTAAAACCAGCAATAACTTCTGTATAAAATTGTGTTTGTGCAGATCTATTTTAACACATTGATATGTGTTTGAAATATCATTGTCGTCTCCAACACTTTAACGCTTTCTTTAAACAGATGTTAATGATAATGAGTATATATAATAATGATATTGATGATCAAGTGCAGTTCATTGAACGCGGAGCAAAACAGATGGGACACGCCTGAATGGACTAAAACGGATGTTTAGCCGCGAATAACGACCATATGATGGTGTACATCGTAAAAACAACGTTGTAATGTAAGCAGCTCGAACAAAGAAGTATTTTGCTTCGCGAAGATTAGACAAAAATGTAAGACTTAAACGGGACTGATACATAGTAAGTATATATCTTGGAACGTTAAATATATTTAAACATAATTAAACGTTAAATATGATTGACGGTTTTGCATCCTTATTGATAACTGAATCTGAATTTCTGGTGATTATTTGTAGGGTAAGGTGGCCCAAAGCGGTCACCATTTTCAACTTGTAAAGTTGAAAATAAAAAAATTGTAACCCAGTAACAATATTCTTTTGGTTGCCACGAATATTTGCAAATACAAATTCACGCGCAAATGTTAGGAACAAGGATAAACTTGATTTCGAAAAACATAGGTATAAACAAGGACATATGCACTAAAACATAAAGTTCACAGTTTTCGCTGCATCTCTTTCGCTTGAATGTGTACGACAGGGAGGGAGATACAAATTTTCGTTCGATTTTCGCGATAGTATGCCAGCCTGATACGGAGAAGGCAAGAAAAGCTAATATACATAGTACCGCAAAAAACCTAAAGTATAACATTGAGTTATACTACTTCGTATAGAGGAGCCATAGGCAAACAAGAAACTCGTCACAACCCGCAAACTAAGTAGGGGCGTCAACCACGCGACCAAAACGTCGTAAACGCCGCCATTTTCACGGCGCTTACACGTTTAGGTCACGAGATGCAATGTTCCACTTCTGCATTGTCGTAAGCGCCGTGATTTGCACGGCGCTTACGACGTTTAGTCGCGATGTTGATCCCGGCATAGATTAGTCAGGAAGACGTAGAAAAAAAGAAACGGCATTGGTATTGCCTATATACGGACTGTACGGACAAATTAATGTAGCACTATGTTGCATTGGTACAAACTGGAAAATGACTTTAAGTACTAGAAATACATGGTAATTGGACATGAATTTGTTCTTGTGTTTCCGAATAGGCCATAACAAAATAAAACAACGTAAACTGCAACACAATATTTATTTTAATTTCTTTCAAACAGTATCAGTTTTGTCAGTTTCTGCCGTTTAGTAAAGTAATCTAAACTTTGATCAGTTTTTGCTTCGTGATGCAATCTAACTTTTGCGTACTGATTTATAATAGCACGAATTAAATGGACTCTGTGGTTAAAAGTTGATGGCTGATTAAGTGAATGTTGAATTAAACATACAAATACTTCTTTGTCGATGAAGTTCTTAAGGGTGTTTACTGTTATATAACTTTAGTCATATTTGGAAGCAAGACCTTTTCCACCGCGTAAGCTGAAGACTTGAGTTCGATCCTCGGATCGGCCTTCGTCGGTGTTGGTCTTTTTCTTTAGTATATGACATATATTTCAATGTATAATTAGTATAATTACATTATCTGTAATATCTGTATTAACGTTAGCACCTCGATATTGTTACGTCTATGTAGACCTTTTTTTTACTCTTTGACGCTAACGAAACATGGCTGCCAGCTCATGGCGCACCGATATTGATACAAAAATTATTAAATTAGCGTGATTAGATGAAAATGCAAGTAAACTTACGCGTGAAAAGTCCCTCCTTGACTTTTGTTTGCTGTTTTGGTATAGTTTTTGCAGTATCTCACTACACATGACGGCATATTTTACGTAATATTTTTAAAGCCAATGCGTCGAGCTACCGCAACCGTTTGGCACAGACTGAGCGTGAGTGCGGCAATTGCCTCTAACAGGGTGTACAAAAAATCTAGTTGAGGCGCCTACTCTATTAAAATGATTACTCAAAGAAGTATAACAAAAGCAAGGTTTAACGTGATAAATGCGTGTTGCGTGAAAATGACGCGAACAAGCGAGTAAATAAATTAAAAACATCCCAAGATTAAAGTTCGTATATTTCTTCAAGGGCACAATAATCACAACAACAAATACTGACATACTCGTAGGTCATCACGGCTGTATTGATCTGTAATCCGTATCTCTGGTATCTGTTTCTCTTGGAATCTTAGAATGTTCCTGAGAGAGGTTCTCGAATATGTGAAGTCTCATAAATATTCGGCCGGGGTGAAAGTGTTTTCGTATTTTGTATACAAAGAGTTATAATATATTTTTAAATGCTTTTACTGTTTCTATCTGTTGAAATTAAACACTTTAGAACGGATTAATCGCGTTTATTAACACCATGACCCTACGTTTCGAGCCCTTTTCAGCACTCGTTTTCACAGGGTTAAGATGATGACTGGAACAATGAATAACAATCGCGGTATAACAGAAGTCAATATTATGTTTCTATCTGGTTGTTTTTAATAATATCATAAGATCACCTATTAAAAATAGTAATAAATAAGAAAAACTACATTTTTACATTTGTTTTCTGTGTGTCAAAACTCATTTAATGCATTTTTCTGCCCTCCGACCGGCAAGCAGCCAATTGCAGGCCGCAAAAATAAGCAAATTCGCCGCTTGCCGACTGCGTCGAGCAGAAGAATAGTGTACACACCTTGGCCAGTAAATAAGAAAGCCTCAGATCACATGTTTGTTGACCTCAGCATCGCTTCAGCCGACAGTTACACGAAATCTGAGACATTTCTTAGTTTACAGGCCTAAAACAAAAGAAAGTTGCGAATCAAGCAGTTACAAAAACCTGTGATATTTATGAACCCATGGTAGTGTTAAGTGTTAGTATAAGTGGCGCAAAGCTTTGGGGTCTTTTAGTCAGGGAATTTTAATATCAAAGAGGCAACTTTTTTTAGGGTTCCGTAGCCAAAATGGCAAAAACGGAACCCTTATAGTTTCGTCATGTCCGTCTGTCCGTCTGTCCGTCTGTCCGTCTGTCCGTCTGTCACAGCCGATTTACTCGGAAACTATAAGTACTACAGTGATGAAATTTGATGGGAATATGTGTTGTATGAACCGCTACAAAATTATGACACTAAATAGTAAAAAAAAGAATTGGGGGTGGGGCCCCCCATACATGTAACTGAGGGATGAAAATTTTTTTTTCGATGTACATACCCGTGTGGGGTATCAATGGAAAGGTCTTTTAAAATGATATAAAGTTTTCTAAAAAACATTTTTCTTAAAGTGAACGGTTTTTGAGATATCAGCTCTCAAAGTCGTAAAAAGTATGTCCCCCCCCCTCTATTTTTATAACTACGGGGTATAAAATTCTAAAAAAAATAGAGGTGATGCATGCTAATTAACTCTTTCAACGATTTTTGGTTTGATCAAAGTATCTCTTATAGTTTTTGAGATAGGTTGATTTAACTGTAATTTTGGTTAAGTTATTGTGCTTACACTGAAAACGATGGCTGAACCTTATAAGTTTAGGCTCCATTCACCAGGTGTATAAATTGACATAATAAGTTTATTATATTTGCTGCTACGGAACCCTTTGTGCGCGAGCCCGACTCGCACTTGGCCGGTTTTCTATTAGCTTTTGGAATTTTCATACAAAATACAAAAAGGACTATTTCCTCGACCTAATAATTGGATGCCTATTATACACAGCTGAAGAAACTTTCTCACTAAGAACTTTGTTATTCGATATTCCTGTATGTTTACGTAACTTTTTTCTTTTTCTTGTCGTGACTTGGTTATTGTTTGGTTTTAGTACCTGGGCCTTATTTACTTTTCTATACCAAGCTGGGATCGGAACCGGTTGTTTTTAAAACAACTCGAAATAGCCCAATGAAATAGTACATTTCCATGCTAGTGCGGAAAGTATGTCATTACTTCACGAGTCCCGAGGTATCTTGGCAATACTCGGGACAAGTGAAAAATGACATATCCGCACGTGAATCGAACGACGTTTTTCAATACAGATGCGAAAAAAAAAATACATAAGAACGAATTTAAAGTTTTTTTAATATTTCCGTGACATGATTGTAATACAGTTGATATATTAAGAACATCTTCAAAATGTTTATCTTATCTTCTTTAATTTATCATTTTCAATCTCATAATAGTTATATCTCATAAACAAAATAATAAATCGCATGTGACAAATCGTATCGTCATGTCTTAGAGGCCCTTCGAACATGTTTACCTGATTGAAAAACGCCTCTACTTTGACTGACGTTTCGTAGGCTCTGTTCCGTTTCATACACACAGATTTATAAGAACTGTTTTCAATGTTAATATTTAAAATGAATAATCATTAGTATGATGAAGAAGTAATTATTGAAATATGAAATATCAATATCTTTAATATTATTGCGTTAATAGTAGGTATTTAGTTTTATTACGGCTCGGTAAAGTTAACGAACAATAATACTCTTCGGTAAGCAGTCATGAATTGGAACACAACTAAATTTAAATAGATTGGAAAAGTAAAAAGCACTAGTTCGCAAAAACAAACTTTGCGCACGCAAAACAGCCAAAAAAAGGGCACTTTTTGAGCAACTGTATTGAAAATAATTTATGCTCTTTATGTGGGTCACACTCTTTTATGTAGATAACAACGTGTTATCAGATTGCCCCATTAACAATGAATTAATAAGCGAAATAACAAAAAAAAACGACACGAAACTATTCTTTTGTACGGAGAAAATACCTGTATCCGATCCGATAATCTTGGCAACAAGTTTCAAGCTGGTCAAATAATCCAGCACAGAAAAAGCAACAACATTACTGAGATTGGAGGTTTACCTCATTAAACTCGGTAGGTCCAATTTGTTCCGTACCGTACTTCTGAAACTAATTTAATACGTCTTCTCAGTCGATTTGTACTTCAGTCTAAGGAGAATGTTCTATAGGTCAAAGCTAATCAAGTCGCCTAGCGGTTGATATTACAGTTTTGTTCGAATGTCCGACCGAATTATGATCATTTATAAGATTAGCTTCTACCGACTTCGATTGACTACCGACTTTTATTAGAAAGAAGCATTGTAGAGAGTTTTGAATTATACTTAAGTTTGAATCTGAATGACTGTTGAAGGAAGTAAAAGGAAAGGTAAGTCAAGGAAAAGATGGATGGCCTGTGTGAGAGATGATATAAAAAAATTGGATATTAATGAGAAGATGACGGGGGAAAGAGATTTTAAAAGAAAAATGCAAGCTGCGCCGAACCCAAATAAATTGCACAAGGACCAGCGAATGATTATCACTTTAGTTTAAGTGAAGTTTGCGAAGTAGTAAATGAATTTATTTGAGATACATTTTCATATTAAATGTAATTTTTATACGCGAAGGCCAATCATACTTGAAATTCTCTAAAAACCTTATTAAAGTACTGACTTAGTGAATCCTGTATTTTGTGATGTCTCGATCTGAAGTAATAATTACAAGATATCAACTACATCAAACCAATACTATTCAATGAGATCATTTTGACAGGCTTCTGCTTTAAAAAACGTGTAAGTACCTTTCAAAAGATTCTCCCCTCATCTTTAAATCGATAAGCTGTGTTGATAATATAATTTTATAAAATGTTAAGTTTTTTCGTTGGAAATTGAATTTAAATCGCTATAGAGCTGTTCTAAGGTCACGTTCTGACTGCAGCCTCAGAACAGCTTTCATTTGAGGGAAAAAAACGGCAAAAAAAATCAAATCCATGCATTAGAATCTAAGGAAAAATGATAACTGTAAAGAACAAGAAGTACAAGATCTTAATTGGCAGTAACTTACAATTTACAATGTGTAAAAAATAAGCCTGACAGACGTTTATAAGTAAGGACATGTTATGTATAACTTTTTATTTCTACATATAGCGGTACCGGCAACTGTTAGTACGTGTTAAAGCATTTAGCATGCACACGCGAAAAAACACGGTCATATACAAGTATACAACTTTTTTCTTAACTGTGAAGACGTAAGAAGAAATATCGTATACATATTTATAAGGGCGACTGTTTCCTAATTCGCCGGCGGTTGTAAAGTTATTGACCGGAGACGTGACGCAACACTAATGACGAATCCAGGGCCAATGTAAACAAAAACTAAACTAAGGAACCACGATATCCGGGTGGTAGAAGTTTTGGAAATATCACACTTCTTGGATGTCAAACATTGACTAACGACCGTCTTTACATTGCATTCGATCAAATTGAGTAGCAAAGCCGGGTAAGTATTAAAAAAGTATAACACGAATGTATCATGAAGAGAGCAAAAAGTATATGTAAATGATTGTAAACACTTCGGTTCCTTAGCATCTGCTGCTGACTATCAAATTAAATCTTTATTACACACGTCAGTAAATGAAAACGGTACAGGGGATGCAAAAGAAAAGTTAAGGTGGACACGCATTCTTGTTAAAAATATAAAAGATAACAATTGTAAAGCATGAATTAAATCATTTATTAAACATAATAAATGTTTTGATTCATGTTTTTAAGTAGTCACACTACTATACAGGGCGTCCCAAACTTATGGGACATGAAGGGGAAGTACCTTAAATATCGTAGATAGTGAATTTTGCTCAAAGAAGACTTTATGTTATTTTTAAAAGTTAGTAATTCTGCATTCATAGATTTTCTAAAAATTACTTGCTTCGTCTGGGAATCGAACCGACTAAAATGTGAAAAAAAATCACCCTTTTTTTATGATGCCAATCGAAAGAACAGCTAAAAAATAGTAACTCTGCTTAAGTAACATAGTATTTTAAAAGAAAGGAACACCATAAAATGATTGAGTCAAATTTCAAGAAAGTTATTTATTGCCGAAGACGACGTTCGAAAAGTAGCGATATTATCATTCTAAAGATAGCATTGATTATTCGTAAATAAGTACCCACTTCATAAAATAGGTACTGGCATAAGTTTTCCTTATTATAAGTGCACGTGTGGATAAAATGATAATTTGATAAAACTTAGTATTTCAATACGTCCTCTGTAAGCTAGACAGAAGGCAAATTTAAAACAAAAATAAATAATTGTTAAATTTGAAAATGGAACAGTTTATGACAGCGTTTGTTTGAATGCATACTTTTTAAGATATTTTAAAAAGAAGTGATATTTTTAAATGTTGTTCTTAAATTTGAAAATGGAACAGTCTGTGCAAGCGTTAGTTTTTCGGATATTGATCTGTTTAGTCTTAATTCACTTACACAAGTGTTATTGTGTTAATTTATTGCGAACATGGCATATCAAGTAAGTTTTGATCTAATAGAAGCATATTTTTTGAACGATAAAGATATCTCTAGAAGTTTGCGGTGGTATGGCGTAAAATATCCTGATAGACAAATACCGTCTCGTAAAGTTTTGAAAAGGCTTGTGAACAATTTGAAAACTCTGGGACGTTTCGATAAACGCCCAAGAGAACCACAGCAAGAAAACCATACGATCAACGACGAAGAACTTGGTATTTTAATTTACTTTTCGGCTTTTCCGAAAGCATCGGTGAGAGAAGGAGAACAGGAAATTGGAGTTTCAAAAAGTAAAATACACCGTGTATTAAAAAAACACGGTTTTAAGAGTTATGTTGAAGGACGATTGGTTCAAAAGTTACTTCCGGGCGATACAGAAAGGAGAAAAAATTTCTGTCTTGATATCCAGGCACGCTTGCTCGAAGATCCAAATTTTTTGGATAATATTATTTGGACAGACGAATCTAACTTTAGCAATAACGGTATGTATAACCGCAACAATAATCGTATTTGGTCTAAAGAAAATCCCCTACGAGTCACTGAAACTAATAACCAAGTGCGTTTTTCACTTAACTGTTGGTGCGGACTTTTAAAAAACCGGGTTTTCTTAATCCATTTTTACCAAGGAACCTTGAACACAGAAAAGTATTTAGGAATACTTCAAATTTTAAGGGATAAGATAAGAAACCTTTCCGCGGCGGAGCAAGAAAACTTAATTTTCCAACAAGATGGAGCTCCGGCTCATAATAGTCGGAGAGCAGCAGATTTTCTAAATGAATGTTTTCCTACATGGATTGGTACAAATGGACCGATTAGATGGCCGGCCAGATCCCCGGACCTCACACCATTAGATTTCTTCTTTTGGGGATACGTGAAAGATATGCTATACAAAAAGCGATACGAGAACGTAGGCGAGTTGCAAACAGAATTGTGCCATATCACATCGAGTGTTCACCATAAAATGATAAGAAAATCAACAGGCAGCGGGCTTATTACAAGATTGGCGATTTGCGTAAGACAAGAGGGATCACATTTTGAGCATTTAATTAATTAATTTACAAAAAAATACCTACTTAACTAATTGACTACGGCAGTTTCATGTATGTTTTTTATTTGATTAAAATGATTAATTTCACGTTGTTCCTTTCTTTTAAAATACTATGTTACTTAAGCAGAGTTATTATTTTTTAGCTGTTCTTTCGATTGGCATCATAAAAAAAGGGTGATTTTTTTTTTCACATTTTAGTCGGTTCGATTCCCAGACGAAGCAAGTAATTTTTAGAAAATCTATGAATGCAGAATTACTAACTTTTAAAAATAACATAAAGTCTTCTTTGAGCAAAATTCACTATCTACGATATTTAAGGTACTTCCCCTTCATGTCCCATAAGTTTGGGACGCCCTGTATATATATTATAAATTGAAAGAGATGTCATATACTACAGAAAAAGTGACCAAGGTCCCCGGTGAGCAGGGCTGGGATCCTTGCCGAAAAATATATTTCCAGACTACCTAGGCAGAGTAAAATTATTTCTATTCCTTAACAACTTAATGAAGTAGGTCACACATAAATAGTTTTTATCGCTGATGTCATTGTATTATTGTAAAATTTAGTTGCAGCGAAATTTGACGCGCTAGCGAAAGTGAAACAAAACTTGAAGTTGATTGATTTCTTTTTATTTTACCATCAACGAATGAAAGGTAAAGACGCAAAAAAACGCACGCAACCGCTCTCGGTCAGGTTAACTGTCCAAGTTAAACTTTGTAAGGGTCACGTGGCCGATAGATGACACTGGTTTAAAAATATAAGACTCACCTATATACGTTCCAATAAGCTTACAATTAAAACTATCACTATGGTATCACAGCCACTGTTTTGGGGCAAGATGGTATGATTTTGGTTAGTTTTACGCCACGCGTCTGTTCACTGCGGCGTGCGTTTGGAAACTGAGGCATGTCGGCCGGGTGTTCTATTTGATGAACGTAGGAGTTGAACGCCTCTATAACCAGTATATATGTGACCTCATCTGAAAGAACTAAGCGGCATACTCTCCACATGATTACACTGGTTTTATCAGCGTTGTCTCGATTGGAAGAACACCCACATCGCGAGACGAGGAGCTCGTTCCAAAGTCCAAAGTCGTATGTCACAATGAAACCCATAAGGGACACGTCCTTTTAAAGTTTAGCTAGTTTGACCGTGTCTGTACCACGTCTAGGGCTACCACGTCAGCGATAAACAAAGCCACTTGATGCGCGGCTTCATTAACAATAACAAGTGCATTTTTTGTACAACCCTGTTCCTAAGCATTGGAGCAGAAATAACTCGACTAGATACAGTTAGTGGACTAATAGATCTTATTGTAAGGAGACAGAGTTCATTATAGCATTTAGATGTATTAAGTATGACTGCAGTTGACCGATACAGAAAAGTGGGGCGACAGAAAATCTGAAGAATGTGTGTTTCATGAACATTGCGATAGGTCGCGTGTTTCACACTTTCACTACGTGGTGTCTCCCGAACTTATTGTATGTAAATTTAACCAATAATTTAAAGAATCGGCCAAGTGCGAGTCGGATTCGCCCACCGAGGGTTTTAAAGAATGCTCCCTCCCTGTACTAAAAATACTAGTGGCACGGAACGCTCTAATTACTTGTGCTACAATGTCTTGCTTTCTGCCAAAATTCGTGATTCTAGGTCAACGGGAAGTACCCTATACATTTACAGTCAACCAATTGGAACCCTAGGCCACTCTAGAACCATGTCAAACTGACAAGCAGTAAGAGATTTCGTACAATCTGATTTATAGCGTCATTATGACATAGTTCTACAGTGGCCTAGGGTTCCAATTGGTTGACTGTACATTCCCATATAATTTAAACTTTCGTGAGTGACATTAAATTGCATCGGTTAACATTCATGTGTTTTTATCACAATAGGCGTGACATGTTCCACTGCATCGGGCAGTCATCGACGAACAGAGTGGTGTTTGGTGGTATTTTGATTCCCATTGCAAATGTATGGGAAATGCGACACAAACGGCCGTATCTTTTGATTGCGTTGACGTAGAGGTTTGATCTTTTCACAGCTTCAGGGGACCGCAGATCTGTCTATGTGGTATTAATTTCAACTTTCTACCTCTACGCGTCCCCGAGACAAAGGGTCCTGACAGACAGACGGACGCACAACAAAGTGATATACGGGTTCCGTTTTTTACTTTTACCGGAGGTACGGAACCCTAAAAACGTGTTAATTACAAAGTAAACTATAATCATTGTTCGAGTGACTAATTGTATTGTTGTAGATAAGTACACTATTAACAATTATGCAAAAATCTACCTTTATATAATTTGTAAATTTGTTCTGTTTTTGTCTCATATGTGGTGCAATAAAGAATATTTTACTTTTACTTTACTTTACAACATGTACAGTCCAAAACTGTTCAGCGATAATAAGATTCGCAAATCCAAATAAACAACTATATCTGAGCTTTCGATCAATAAACTATTACACATCATCAGCTTATCCTGAAGACAATAATCTCGCCCCTGATATAATGATTGAAACGGGGAACTAAAAATATCTTCCTGACGTTATAAAATGAGTCTTAATGCTTTGAAATACGAAGCAATGGTGTAATGGATGAAGGAAGTACGGTGTCATCCGCAGTTGTGTTAGGATTCCAGATATATTATACCTAATATCTAAGTAGACCACGCAAAAAAGATGGGCTACGTCCAGCAGTGGACTGCAATAGGCTGATTGATTGATTGTGAGTTATTAAGAGGGTTCAATCTCTGGTTGGTTACTGAATGAAATAAATCGAACGAGTAATCTGCTCGGTAAATGTTTTGTAAAACCTGGCAGTTAACACGACAGATAGCTCACCGCAAACAATTAAAAAAAAAAACAAATTTAACTCTCATCACACTTGATTTGCATGCGTTATTTTTAATTCATACGCGAAGGCGCAGATGTGAAATTCCCATTAATATAAACTAGCATTATCAAGACCACATGTGACATCTAAGTCTACAATATGTCTGCGGTCAGAACTCCTACACATGAGACAATGGAAATGGAACGTGCCTCGGAATGAGCTGCGAGCGGGGTGACCATGTCTTCAAGAAAAATATGACTTTTTCGTACAAAAAGCATCATTTTCTATTTACCTATGAGGACAATTTTTTATTTCTTTTGTTTCTTAGTAGGTAGTACCTTATTGTCCGAGTGGTACTTTTGCTCGAGATCGTCACAATGGGACGTTAATGTGCCGTTACCGTAACAAAAGACTGAAAACTGCAAATTAGATGAGGTATTGTTCCTATAATAGGGTACGAAGTCCAAAGACAACAGAGTATCGTGTATTTTTCATGGCATTTTATATTTACAGTTTTTCTTTACCACAAGCAAGTATTAATATGATTATAAAATGTACGCGTCTGCAATTCTGCATCGAAATTAAATGCACTACGCTGGTATTGACACTCTGCAGATATTTATCATTTAACTCTGAGCAAATATTTCGTATTCCTTAAAGTAATAAGTAATAATTCCTTAGGCTTTAAGGCGATATTAAGATACAAACTACTTCTAGCATCATTTCATATAATTAGTGGCCATCAAATTATTATAAACTAGCTTTTGCCCGGGGCTTCGCTCGCGTCAGAACAGACAAAAAGTTACCTATGTCAATCCCCATCCATTCTACTGTCCCCGCTTGAAAAAACAGTTTTGCCGTGAAGGACAAACAAACAGACACACACACTTTCCCATTTATAATAATAGTACGGATTATTGAACGGTGACATGAATTTATAATAGTATTCTAGAAGATATATAAACCAAAACAAGTGATACGCCTAACACATTTGACGTAGTTGTATTACTTATTCAAAAACACCCATCGAGAATTTAACAACCTTCAAATAGTATGGAATATAGGTCGACACGAGTCATCCAAGAATTTCAAATATATTCTGCCACTTAATATTGCCCTGACGGGGCGATATACATGTATACACACAATTTTGTCTTTTTTCCATTTTTTTTAATACTACGACGGTGACAAACAAGCATACGGCCCGCCTGATGGTAAGCGGTCACCGTAGCATATGAGCGCCTGCAACTCCAGGGGTGTTACATGCGCGTTGCCGAATGAATGGAATGCGAAGTGCGAAAGCAGAATTGAATTGGCTCTAAATAGTCTAAATAACTTGATGGCGCAAATGACAAACGAGATGTAGGAAGGCATATATATGGCTACTCAAAACGCATGCGTGTTTAGTTAATATAACGATAATTGTTTAGATTAAATTGGTATTATAAGTGAGAACTGTGTCTGTCTATCTAATGATAAGTAGGTTCGCCCGCATATGGAATACTGCTCTCATCTTTGGGCAGGGGCACCTAAGTACCAGCTTCTTCCTCTAGACCGCATCCAACGGAGAGCAGCTCGAATTGTCAACTGCCAACGTATTTCTGATCGGCTTGATCCCTTGGCGCTGCGTAGAGATGTGGCCTCACTCTGCATTTTCTATCGCATGTATTATGTTGTAATGTGATACGCAATAAACATCTTGAATCTTGAATCTTGAATCTATGGGGAGTGTTCCGAGGAATTGTTCGGATTAATCCCTGCCGCTTCTTTCCGCCATCGCCCTACGCGACAATATTTCCACTCTCACCATTTAGATGGTTGGCAGTCCTCATCTGTGCGCTTTTCCCGAAACTTCCTGCCTCGCACAGCTAAACTGTGGATCGAACTGTCGCCAGCGGTGTTTCCGGACCGATACGACCTTCAAACCTTCAAGAAAAGAGCGTACTCCCACCTTAAAGGCCGGCAACGCACTTGCGACACCTCTGGTGTTGCGGGTGTCCATCAACGACGTTAATCGCTTACCATCAGGCGATTCGTTTGCTCGTTTGCCCCCTATAGCATAAAAAAAAAGAATAACAACAATTTGTAAAGAGATTATAATTTTCATTGTCACTGAATAAGAAGTGCTGTTCGTGTTTGGTACATTTTACATTGCGACATATTTTATACATCATGAAATATTTATGGATTATCTGTTTTAAAAAAAATCCGTGTTGGAATCACCACGAACTAAATAGCAATTTTCGTGTAAGGTATATTGATTCGTCAAGTTAACTTTTAGTTTCTCTAGAAATAAAACTACTATATTTTTAGTGATTTTTTTTACTTCATTGCATGTTTGAGAAAAGCACTATACATGCCTTGCCGTGAAAAGGGCTTTAACGGCTTCGTATTAGTATTCGACCTCGTTACGCTCGACGCGTCTATACATGCTCACCCGTTAAGCCCTTTTTTCCCGGCGTCTCCAGTAATGTACTATAATTATACCTCTTCAATTTGCGACAGTATTTTTTTATCATTTTTATTATGTCATGTCCACATGTCCCACTGCTGGGCAAAGGGTTCTCTCAACCCAATACAAAACAAAATACAATAAATACATTATTTTCATTTAAAAACTATTGATAAGTAAGTCTTTTATGTTGGCAATAATAGTCTACCCGCATGCAGTGTTAATGAATGAATGAATTTCGTTCTGGCTAATCGATATTGTGGATAGATCCGACAGAGGGGCTACTGCGAATAACGATTTACATGAATGAAGTTTCAAAGAGCGGTTCTTAGCAAGATGAAAGCTTATTTGACATACTGTGATGCTTATGTACTTCTTAAGAGTTATTATATTTAGTATAATTGAGTTATAAATTTCCTAATCTATTTAGTCCGCAGCGCACTTGCAACTTCAAAATTTTGTCACGACGCCCCAAGGCGCCGCGGCCCGCAGATTGGCATCCCCTGGTATAAGTAATGGAAGTTTGGTGATATTATAAGATTTTAAGCTAACATGGTCATTTACACTATAATTACTATTTAATTACTATTTATCTCGTTTTAAATAGTAATTATTTTTGGTGATATTATTGAAGCTTTGTTGGATCGTTTCAACACGCTGACAATGTCGACTGCATGCTAAGTTCATAGAATCGTTGTGACAATTGTCGCAATGTCAGCGTGAAACAGGCTGCTGATGGCGACGATGGGGCCGAAATCCGTGGAGCGCGAGGGTCATGTGTGGTGAAGTATAAAACACCAGCTATACTGGGTGGTGGAAATGAATTGCATAGGCTAAGAAGTTTGGTGACATTATCGGAGCGGATGGCAACGCGGCCGGATGGCGACGATGGGGGCAAAGTCCGTACTGGAATAGCACGAGGGCCATGTGTGGAGAACTTTTCTTCTTTAGTAAGAGCGTTGGTAGCCGGTAAGAGAGAGTGACTTTCAAACCGTAGGTCGCGGGTTCAAATCCTTGCGGTTCGTATCAATTAGTTTTTCGGAATTTATGGTTTAAGATATTTATTTCTCTAAAAGATTTACATTAATCACTTACAGAGAAAACAATTTTTTTTTTCTTAAAGCTAAATGGGAGAGGGTAGCATGCAAAAATTGTTGGACGATTTAAGAACAAAGGCGCTTGGTAACACCAAGCGTAATGCAACATTGGAATGTTGTGCGTACGGGCCAGTTACACTGCACTACCCGGTGCGATCACTGGTTAACTTACAGATGATTTGTGTGCTAGTTCATTAAGTGCATATTTTTTGTGGAAAAGCCTTAGAAGATGTTTTATTTTTATTTATTTATTTACGTACTATTTATACGTAATAATTTACGTACGAAATATCATTTGATATTTACCAATCGCTTTTCGGAAAGGAATACATCGTAAGGAAACCGGACTAATCCCTTTACGCCTAGTTTACCCTCTGAGAGAACGCTGGAAAAAAGAAGACTTTCCTCCTTTAGTAGTTTTGAGAGTCTAGGGAGCGTCTATTTATGTTATGTTTCTATTTTTTGACGATTTCTGACCTCTAAGATTTTGTAAAATTAGGAAAGTCGTTCATTTTGAAATTTTTTTTCGTAGGCGTATATATATTTGCAAAGGAAATTCGAAACATAATTATAAACGCGTGCAGTTTACTAGCATACTTACATTTTTTGTTACTAACTAACCCATCAAAATGTTAGTGATACTTATATTACACGTAAAGCCAGTAATGATTATAATATATAAGCATAATAAATAATAATGTATTTTGTATTTTAGTTTTTTGTGAAATATTACCTAATTTGCGTTAATCACGTGGTTATAATATAATTCAGAGTTTATTGTGTGATGATTTGGTAGATTAAGCTATATTTCTTCTCTAAACACTTCAAGTAATTAGTGGTCATTCCACCATCAGACTATCACAGAAATTTGATGATGCGTATGAAGCGCTAGTCGCCTACATATAGATTCCAGTAGTCAGAGTAGCTACAAGGATGCCTGACAATAACCTAAAACCTGAATAGTCAAGGGCGCCAAACTCTTAACAAACTATAGAGATATTCAGAAATTTCTGACCGTGTACTCTATGATGTGCAAGTTGCCTATAGATTCAAGTAGACGCAATAGCACAAGGAAAAACTATCAGTTCAAGGAATCGTCAGAGCTAGGTCATTCGTCTCGACGCTACGTGCCCTATCCGTGTAGGACTTGGAACTATCGACTCTTTGGACCTATTATTCATTGGGTTTGATCATGCCTTTATCGGGGTTCACAGGTCGTGCTCTAAATGTCTGTCTGTTTATTAAATTCATTATGTAGATAATAGAAATGTTCATTAAGGTGAGTACTGTTGGCGTCAAATAGATACTTTACTATACTCTACTTTAAGACGATTTTTTAACTAGTGAGACCGAGGTTTCAATTTGCGTAAAAAACAAAACACTGATTGGACGAAAATAGACAGGTATACATACAATTGCGCCCGGGCTAGAAGTAGAATACGGTGCAGCTACAATGTCTCCTGCCTCCAGCCTGTCGTAAAAAGCGACTAAAAGGAGACATCGGGGTCGCAGACCGTAGCAATTAGGGATTGCTATTAAGAAAAGGTCTCCTCTTAAAAAAAGGTACATACAATTATTATTATACCTACATCTAATTATTATACCAAACCTGTTCATTTTGTTGTGCTCAACTGTAGAAGAGCATCGCCCGACATATGAAGTATTTTTGCCCAAAAGAAACACCGAGTCGAGCGAGGTAACGAAGCGGTGCGCGAGGAAAATGGCATCAAAAGAAAAACTAATAAAAAGGCATGTATCAATACCCTGTATGTCGCTGAATGCCCAGTGATAGACACATTCTCATTAACAAAAGTCCTCGTTTGAATATGGTTTAGTTCCTCAGGAAAAACCTAATTAGAACCTAAACACGCACGTAACTTGTTTGTGTTCTATTTTTCCTTAAGCAATTTATATAAAACCGATTGAGTTTTGATTCGACGGTTATCCTCTAACGCACTTAGAGCATAGACAACGTGATTAGGCTTGTCCACGTATAATAGACATGTCAACCCATACAACGATATGATATTTCTGTATCAGAATTTCTGAATTCAGGACTAAAGTGCCGATGCCCCTATTTAAAGGGCCGCCTAAAATAGTACTTAGCTTTAAATGTATAAAGTATGTTAGTTTACACGATATTTATCATATCATATGTATGTATGAATCAAAAATTGAAATAAATAAATTACCGACGAGATATTTTTGCGCTCGAGCGAATTAAGAACACCAATAGATTCCTTTCATCGGGTTAAAAACTCTACTTTTCATTTACAATACGAACATAATTTACATACAACAATTATTTCACAATGCATTATTAATAACTTAATTGTAACGTAATGTTTCCATGAATGACATAATAAGAGGAAATAAATGAAGTGCAGCTGGAATTGCGGCTGGTTATTCACACGGTCTAAGGGCGAGAATAGGCCAAAGGTTAGTGGGACAACCCCGTAATAGTTGAGTTCTTTGTAAGACTGAGTCACTTAGTTATTATATGTTTTGATTTAAGAATGGATTGCTACTTGCTACGTCGTAAATGTGTGAAAATATTGCTATTTTTACGCTGATAGCATTTTATTTAGCTAAAGAAGAATTTCATTTCCTCGCACGTCTGTTGAAAAGCAATTTAAGCGTGATATGGATTTTATCAGAATAAACTTTATCCTTTTAATAGCAACCGCAAGTTTTTACATATATTTTATCATATAATGAATGTTTTAAAATAATACTTGATACGTCGTAGAGTCTATAAATCCTTTAAGAGTCCACATGCTCAAAAAAAGAGAGTGCAATAGATCTAAGAGCACGCGAAATATGAGAAGGCGATAGTCGGCGGGCGCGTCAAATTAAACCGCGTAATCGTATTGCTGTTTCCAACAAAACAAGTTTTTTTGTAAATAAAAGCTTTTACCAGATTTAAGAACTAGTTATTACTCAACTATTTAACTAAGAATCATGTTTATAAATTCCAAGGGTTACGACGTTCTGAGCAAAATCTTGTAAAAAGGACCTTTTTTTTAATAGCCTGTTTTTGTGTCCCACTGCTGGGCAGAGGCCTCCCCTCTCCTTATCCAATCCTCCCTGTGCTGGGCAAGATCCCACCAATCCCGCTGAAAGGACCTATGTTTGAAAAATTGTTTCAAATTAGTGCATGGGCCAGGAGGCCAAAAATTCGAAAATGGTATAAGTTACCAAATTTGTTTTATACAGCAGTTAAACATGTTAATTAGGATGTTCAAAAACTATGACGGCCATCTTGAAGTGGTATCTTATAGTAATGGCGGCCAATCCAAGATGGCGGATGTATGGGTGGTATGGGTACATTTTGGACGTACTCATTTTCCTTTTCACGGCGTTAGGTAAGCTTATAAGAAAGTCAGCTACAACTTTGAGATGGCCATCGTGTTTTTTTTTATCATCCTAATAAACATGTCTAACTGCTGTATAAATGAAATTTGGTACCCAACCCCAGTTATACCGGTTTCTAGGCTGGCCTATGGACTAAATTCATGTTTTCACGTTTACCAGTTTGATAGAAATATGTTGCAATTTTATGTACATGTGAATATCAGGTACCTAGTTGTTCTCAATATTGAGGTCTAGACGTCTGAATGATAACAATTTGACCACTGTGACCTTTTAAAGGGTAGGTACCAACGGTCCATGCATTAATTCTCACCATATTTCAAAGACCGTAGACCAAGCCGATTTTTAATTTAACGAAATTGGATCTATAGAAAATAACAGCAAAGATTGGTCAAGTCATCATTAAACGGTTCTGTATTTTAAGTCGCATTTCCCATACATTTGCAATGGGAATCAAAATTTATAGGGTACGTTGACCTAGAAATCCTAGAATCACGAAATTTGGCAAGAGCTTGCTGCACAAACAAGTACAGGAAAATATCCAAAATCCAAAATCAAATCCAATCCAATCCTATCCCAGCCCTGCTGGTGCTCACCGGGGACCTTGGTCACTTTTTCTGTAGTATATGACATCTCTTTCAATTTATATATATAGTAGTGTGCCTACTTAAAAACATGAATCAAAACATTTATTATAAATAATAAATGATTTAATTCATGCTTTACAATAGTACAATCCAACCCTGTTTCTATTCTATCTATGTGTCAGTCTGCGGCGTCGGAGCTCTTGAACGGGTAAACCAACCCATTGGGTATGTTTTTTTTTACTTCCTAATTAGCAGCTCATCATGCGCCGTGTAAATGCGGCAACGCAAAATACGATAGCCTACAAATAACTTGATAACCGATTTTTGACCTTATACGAATCAACAAAGAGTATAAAGTCCACTGTTCGACGTAGCGTGCATCAATATTGACACGCGTTAGATTATAGGTTATTGTGACAATGCTGGCCTATAAAAGCAAAACACTTCGATTATTTGCATCTTTATCGCTCTAATATGCAAGAGCGATAGAGAGGAATAAAACGAAATTTTTATTTTCGGTGTTCTGCTGATTTGGTGATTTGGTAAAATGGAGTTTTACGCGGGGATGTAGAATACACACATTTTTTTTGTATTTTTACTTTTATTTGAGTGAATATATTCACTCAAATAAAAGTTTTATGAAATATTAGACATAGACATAGAAAAGTTTTATTCAACACAAAAAAAAAAGCAAAATGTACAAAATTGAAATAATGTTACAAACTAAAAATATACCTTAAAACTACCTGGCTTAATAGCAAAGAATACATTTTGATGTTAAACAGGATCCCGCCTCAGCATAAAGTTGCAGTGCATTTACTGCAACGCTGGTTTTCAGGCAGACCCTTTATACATGAACCCTTACTTGCTGTATGTCGAAAACGTTTCTCTTGTGACAGACATGTTATATATTATATGTAATATTTCATAAAAAAACTATGGTTACCTAAGTTTTATTTAGTTTTCACATTTATATAAATTTTACTGTATTTTAATACCTAATTACCTTACTTACATGCAATTTGTATGCAATTCTGTACTCTGCCGCAGTTATATACCTACCGAAACATAAAGTTCGCGTCTAATCAGATGCCATATACAAAAATGTTAAATTAAATTTTTACATAATAGAAAATAAATAGTTTTTTCTTTGTATGTAAATTTGAATTGTATGCAAATTATTTTTATTACATTTCATTTTTTTACATTTAAAATAGTTGCAACTTTAGGGGTCAATTTATTTTTTCGAAATTATTATTGAACACGGTGAAAATCATAAAAACTTAAACAATCCCTGAAGGACTTAATGTTTTTGTTTTATCCATACTAATATTATAAATGGGAAACTGCGTGTGTCTGTTTGTTTGTCCGTCTTTCACGGCAAAACGGAGCGACGAATTGACGTGATTTTTTAAGTGGAGACAGTTTAAGGGATGGAGAGTGACATAGGCTACTTTTTGTCTCTTTCTAAAGCGAGCAAAGCCGCGGGCAGAAGCTGGTTATAACATATATATTAGCATAATTGCAATAGTGGTAATAATGTCAGAAAACATTGAGAATTTCGAAATGACTCTTCTGTGATTTTCGAAATTACCCTACATTCGAAATTATCCCAAATGGTATTCTATACCAGTAAAAAAAAAAGACATTTACGTCTATTTTGGACACGTTTCTAGGTCTTCGCGATAATCGAGATAAAAACAGACAAAAACAGAGCTCCTGCCGGCTACACGGGCTTAGAGAAAGATCCAAAGTGTCTATATTAATGCTGCAAGTGTGTTCCGTAATGGGTTTGCGTAGTGTGTTTGCGGCACTGTCGTTAACCATGTGGTGATGCTATCTAATGGGGTTAAAGCTGCATTCCACGAGAATTGTTCCTTACGAAATGCTTTTGTCGTTACCATGAGTTGCTCTAGGACATTGACTTACTCAAAGAAATAGACCCGCAAAGCAGCAAAGCAATTTTTGACATTAATATTTTAAAATTTCGGAGACAAACTAGAGTTGGTCCCAATTTTCATATCGTTCGATATGAAATAACGTGCGACTTGCGTGCGATATGTTTGCAATTGACAATTCGTTTCGAACTAAACGTCATCTCGACTAATATTAGAATAGAGGTTAAATCAAATTTCCATGATTGTCAGATATGTTCGAAACTTGAAAAAAAAAATCTAATTCGATAATATTCATATTCATATATTTATTAATAATAGTTCATATTACATGTCAAACAATAGGTATCTACATTACATTTTTTTATATACAATTAAAATGTAGAATTAAATGATGGTACTTACAAATACTTTAACTACTTATCACAGAGAAATAAAATCTAAATATAAAATAAAAATTAGCTATAATAACATTTTCACAAATAAGAAATTTGTTGTAACAATAAAGTTTATTATGGGGGTCTTTTACGTATACATATGTGGTTTATGAACGCATTATAGACAGCTAATGGTATGTGGGTAAGTATTTAAAGTAAGACATTTTAAGTCTCAGATCTCGTGTGAAAGACTGAAGCGAAGCTGAGGTCAACAAGCATGTGATCTGAGGCTTTCTTGTTTACTGGCCAAGGTCTGTAGGTAAGGTACACTGTTTTTCAACGCATTTGGCAAGCGGCGAATTTGTTTAGCGTAGCCGCCTGCAATTGGCTGCTTGCCGGAGGGCGGAAAAGTTAATTAACACTGCCTAACACTACACTCCGCAGATAAGTGTTCTCAAGTTTTTAGGTCGTGCGACCAGTGGGTCAGGTCGTCCAATTTCTGGACTTTGGGCGACCAATCGCCCTGTTACTTCGTTTTATACTTTTGCTAGGAAAAGGTCATTGGGCGTTTTTGACCCGCTTTATGAAAGTTCGCGTACAGAGACCAAACCAATTTTAAATTAAAGAGCTTAGTCCCGCTTCTCAAAATATATTAAAATTTTCAATTTATCGGCCGGAGGAAAAAAGTTATTCAAAAAAATAGACTGAGAATTTACCTATAATTTTTCAAAATTTTTGTTACGGAAACAGTATTTACATACATTCTTTAAAAGAAAATGAGGAAATATTCATGTCAATGTATCAACTTCATTCCGAAAGTACGCAGAGTGCTAGAATTAGTAATTACAAAATATTTTTGCAATGAATATTATTAATATTTTAGCGAAACTACATTGTACACACAACTCGTATATAACATGATACAGATATTCTTATTGCTTATTTTTCGTAACATATATCAGTGCTTCAGCACCTGCAGGAGCCAACATAAAGCCACTTTTTTAGTTAACAATTAACTAATTGTAGTTATTAATTAAGCATTCAAAGTGCTACTTATCGCTAGATGGAGTGACAAACATTAATATTAGCGCGTTTCGTCACATCGGTCTAGCTCCGTCATAAAAACGTATTTACCTGCACATGACAATCAATAGTCTATGAAATACTGAAAAAAAAAATTGACAGTTGTCATTCTTCAAAATAATAAATCGTTTTATAAATTGTAAGGCGGATAATAAAATATATTTCTGTCTGTTTTTCATAAAATATTGGTAAATATGTACGAAAATATTGGTACATGCCGCTCTGGGTTGAATAGAAGTTTTTGGAGTGTAGCTTTTCCACCAAGGCGCCTGAATATGTGCCTAAGCGTTGTTGCAGCGATGTAAGTACGTTTTACAAAATTCACCTTAGCTATAACTCTGGGGCTTTGATAACTGCATTGCCATTTACTTTGTCCTTTTTTTGGTTTCAGGCTAGTTGTCGTCTGTGCCAAAAAAAGACCCATCAAATACTAATTTAAGCTGAATCGCTCTTAACGTATTGCACATTTTGAAGACCTAAAGATTATCACCTTATGCACTTTCACAAGAAGAACATTATGATTAATGTTCACATACAGGTAAGGTGTTCGTAATAAACATTGTATATACATGGGATCTATTTCACTACGAGAGCATCATGAACACAAATAAGAAAACATCTCATGAAAAAAGGTCCCATACTCGTACCAGTCCCTCCATTCCTGCTGTTTTCACAATCAGTGTTATGCGCGCGGTGTGTATAGGCACAGGTTTCGATTTGTAGCAGCTTCCGTTCCATTGGCGTTTGCAGCCATCGACGTTAATGAATTCTCATGTATGATAAATATACGAAGAGAAAATATACTAGCTTTGAGAAAATACAGACTTTTGAGCCTTTTGGAGTTTTTGGATCTTCACTAGGTCGCCCAGGTACTTATGAGGCAAGTATGAGGGATTATCTGATGATGAGATCCATAAGAATTAGATGGAACTTCTCAAATGCACAACTGCCCATGTATGGTGATTTTAGTATTTTAGGTAGCAATAACTAAACTACCACTGCAATATCACGAATTCATTATCTTAAAAACCCTCAATTGCTATGTTGGCGCTGAAACGGAGCAGTATATGTTTTCTGCCTACCCTTTGTGAATGTGAATGCAGAAGGCGCAGCCGTTCACGATTTTTTATCAAACTTCAATTCAAGAACGAATTCCGTCTTTTTTAAGGGTATATGTAAATATGTATAGCACATAGCATACATTTCATTCTGATCTGATAATGGATTCCATTAAAAATGAGGGAACTCTTCAATTTTCTTGTGACAGGATTGAAGGAAATCCTAACTTAGATTTCGCGTAGGGTCGAATCCTACTACTTATTCGATTATAATAATTAAGGATTGCCATCTTCTTCTTCCTAGATCAGAAAACAAAAAAAAACCTGCATTTTGTTCTGACAAAACCACACAAAACACTGACAAGCTTAAGCTCAACATCAGAACCCCACTTTGGTATCGGAGAGGATACAATTCTGCCATTAAACATTTTTGCTATAGTTATATTATAAAATAATTTATAGTATTAATAATTCACAATATGTTTTATCTCTTTTTCATGCGCCGAAATCCTCCTGGCATCGAAAGGCAAAGTGAGTTGCACGCGCAAGACGTTACGTTATTATTTCAAGTTAAGTATATTTACACTCACTATTCAAGACATTTATTGGTAAAACTGTACAAATAAACTTTAGTATTATGAAAGGGCCATAATACCAGTAGGACCACATGAGATTTGCGTTTATTATGAATCTGAGATATGTTACCTAGTCCACATGGAATACAGCTTCATTATTCGAAATCATGTTGAATATGTCGATATTTGTGTTAAGCACGCAGCTGAAAGTGGATCAGCATATCTTTTCGATATTTAGGACCAACCCATAAGTGTTAAACCACGATGAGATGTTTTCAACTGCCTGACATAACTTGCGTTTTCGGCTATGTACACCGATGAGTTAAACTATAATACAGGTACCATCGGCAAACATTACGGACAAGCTACGTACCGCTAGAGCCATGGGCGTGTATACCAAAATCGCGAGTTCGAATCTCGCCCGAGACTTTTTCCACTGTTCGTTTTATTTCTAAGGAGTGATGAAATCCGTTTCTAGTTCCTTGTATATATATTTTTAACGCTAAAGTGCGAGGTGCCGTTGGACAGGTATTTAAAAAGAATAATTAAAAAAAACTCCCTTTCCTCCAAGTTTTGAACCCCAAGTCAAACAATATTTAAAAAATCATAAAGTAGACTTCAGGTTGCAGGTTTGCAGAGGGTAAAAGCTTTCTCAGGAAGCTGTGTCGTCACCTGGTAATTAAAGTAGAGCTTTATATAAACTTTCAAGACGTTATACCTACGGAATCCTGAGCGTGGCTCAACACGTTCTTTGCAGATTTTTAAGGTTCCGTACCCAGAATGGCAAAAACGGTAACCTTATAGTTTTGTCCGGTCCGCCTGTCTATCCGTCTGTCTGTCTCTATGTCTGTCCGTCCGTATGTCACAGTGTATTTTGTGTGCCGCTATTTAGTTTTGCGTATTCATTGTGAAAAAAAAAATGTTTAAGGGAGGCACCCGAACCAATACATTATGGAACTAAACGAAAAAAAAAAAAACATTTTTTAGCAACCATGTGCTTGTGGCACATCACCTGATAGGTCTTTAGAAATAACTTAAAGGTTGCTTTAAATAGGTGTACATTTGATTAAAAGACTTTCAAGACGGTATACCTACGGAATCCTACTCTGAGCGTGGGTCAACACGCTCTTTGCAGATTTTTAAGGTTCCGTACCCAGAATGGCAAAAACGGTAACCTTATTGTTTCATCCGGTCCGCCTGTCTATCCGTCTGTCTGTCTCTCTGTCTGTCCGTCCGTATTTCACAGTGTATTTTGTGTATTAAGTTTTGCGTATTCATTGTGGAAAAAAAAATGTTAAAGGGGCCTCCCTTTAACATGTTGCTAAAAAAAAACATTTTTTAGCAACCATGTGCTTGTGGCACATCACCTGATAGGTCTTTAAAAATAACTTAAAGGTTGCTTTAAATAAGTGCACATTTGATTAAAAGACTTTCAAGACGGTATACCTACGGAATCCTACTCTGAGCGTGGCTCAACACGCTCTTTGCAGATTTTTAAGGTTCCGTACCCAGAATGGCAAAAACGGCAACCTTATAGTTTCGTCCGGTCCGCCTGTCTATCCATCTGTCTGTCTCTCTGTCTGTCCGTCTGTCTGTCTCTCTGTCTGTCCGTCCGTATTTCACAGTGTATTTTGTGTATTTAGTTTTGCGTATTCGTTGTGGAATAAAAAATGTTTAAGGGAGGCACCCCAACCATGTGCTTGTGGCACATCACCTGATAGGTCTTTAGAAATAACTTAAGGGTTGCTTTAAATAGGTGCACATTTGATTAAAAGACTTTCAAGACGGTATACCTACGGAATCCTACTCTGAGCGTGGCTCAACACGCTCTTTGCAGATTTTTAAGGTTCCGTACCCAGAATGGCAAAAACGGTAACCTTATAGTTTCGTCCGGTCCGCTTGTCTATCCGTCTGTCTGTCTCTCTGTCTGTCCGTCCGTATTTCACAGTGTATTTTGTGTATTTAGTTTTGCGTATTCATTGTGGAAAAAAAATGTTTAAGGGGCCTCCCTTAAACATGTTGCTAAAAAAAAACATTTTTTAGCAACCATGTGCTTGTGGCACATCACCTGATAGGTCTTTAAAAATAACTTAAAGGTTGCTTTAAATAAGTGCACATTTGATTAAAAGACTTTCAAGACCGTATGTATACCTACGGAATCCTACTCTGAGCGTGGCTCAACACGCTCTTTGCAGATTTTTAAGGTTCCGTACCCAGAATGGCAAAAACGGCAACCTTATAGTTTCGTCCGGTCCGCCTGTCTATCCGTCTGTCTGTCTCTCTGTCTGTCCGTCTGTCTGTCTCTCTGTCTGTCTGTCGCCACGCTGGGCAAGCGGGTTGGCGATCGCAGGGCGTAGCTTCTTGCACTGTTGACGCTGCTGCCCGTCACCAGCCTGTTGGATTTAGCTTCGCCTATTTAAGATGGATATACCGCCATCGGTCGGTCGCCAAAGCCTCGTCTGTTAATCAGCAGGGTGCACCACGGGCAGGTGAGGTTGGCAATTGGCCGTTAAGTTAATGTAATGTAATGTTAAGTACATGTTGACATCTCTTTCAATTAATAATATTGTTATTTATACTTCCAGAAAGTCCAAGTCCGACTTCAGTAAGACGAAAGTAAGTCGTATTCGAAAGACGAAACATCAGACAAAGGATCAATATCCAAGCAATAAGAAAAGCTGCAAAGGATTTTTTATACAATATATAAGAATTGTATTTTGTGAATTGTAAAAAATAAATGCTTATGTGCTTAAGAATACAGAACAAATGGTGGGAATATTTGGTGGGATAATGGTGGGTATATATTTTTTTTGCGTGGTTTGCATTTCATTTCATTAATATTTTCTTATTCATTACTTCCAATATAGTAATTGTGTTCTGTATTCCAATGCACGTTAATTGTTTTTGCGTAATTATTTGTCATAGCGTGGCGTGCAGTGTCTTAGTTGCGTTTTGTGTAGTGTGCGCACTCAGGATGCTCATGTATGTACGAGTACTCTGTACATTTACTTACTTGTGATTAACATTAACACGTTGACTGTCCGTGCATTACATGTAATTCACTATTGGGACTTATGGCAAGTATGTGTTGGTATATATACATCTGACGTCCATGCATTACATAAAATGCACTTTCGTTGATATGGAGGACAGCCAAAGTGTTAACGTCACGCTGCCCGCCTCGCTGTACGTCCCGCTCGAGGGCCTCCGCATACTGGCGCGGTTGCATGGAGCAAGCGTAGGCACAGTTAACCAATTGGAATCCAAAGGGTTGACTGTACTTAGGTCTTGCACTCACGCAAAGTCAGTAGGGTGACTAGTAAATGCGTTCGCATATACATGTAGGATTGTTTCTCTGTAGTCTGTGATAGATATATCTATCCCTGGCATTGTACCTACGCCGCAGATATATCCTTCGTTGGCGTCAAAAAGGTTTAATAAAGTAATACTAACTGTAAGGCTTAGGTTTATTTAACCTTTTCGACGCCGCCAATTACTGATATATCCACAGCAAAGGTCCGAACGTCCAAACGCCGTATTTATCCGTCAGATACCAGGGCAACAAACCTACATGTATGCACAAGCATATAGTTTAATTTCAGTTTGACAATTCGCGGTGCTTGATGTTTGATATGGCTCAATAAGGTCAACTCATCTTTCTGTCAAAAGTTATATCTATGATCATATCTCTGATCAGTGATCATAAATCTATATGCCTAACTTTTTCTGAAGTAAACCTGCGTAAATAAAAATAGAAGCATATAAATCTATGATCATAGATATATGATAGTGTAATATGGACCATTGAATAGCTAGGATCCTTTATATTAACCTTTTCGACGCCATGTCCAACGCACAAGCTTTCACTCACACGCCACGTCATCGGAATGTCAAAACTGAAGTTGAACTTTATGTTTTACCAGTGTAGGTTTATTTTACTCAGTGGTTTGTGACCGATATATCGGCCATTGGCGTTGAATCTGCGGTGGCAATATATACGCCTTTGGCGTGGAAAAGGTTAATACTTATCCGTCCCTGCATACCTACCACGAACATCGAAAACTGGCATTGAGAGGAATACTTCTTTGTCACTCCAATATGCAAGTGTGACACAGATGGACACAAACCGTTCACAAAACGTTCGATTTTCGTGGTATAGGCCCTGTCCCCTAACGTCTCACGACTCTCTAAGTTCCCTACACGCGGAACGAAGCCAGGAATTGGACCCTAAAATCGTGTCGTGTAGTACTAGCATAAGGTAAAATAAAGTAAAGTGCCACCATCGACAACCAACAAATAAACACAGACAACAGTCTAACTCATACTTGATATGATGAGTACGAAGGTACTGATACTCGTACACATTAATAGCATGCTTATTAGCAAGCGGGGAAGTGGGAGGGGCCCCGCTCCCAACCCCTCTTGCTAATAAGCAGGCTTATTAGCAAGCTAATAAGCACAAAGCATGCTATGAGCATGTGTAACAGTAGGTTGAGTATTTGTTTAATTGCGATGGAGATCTTTTCTGACCGCTTTTGTAGTATACGAATATCGGGGGTTTCCACGACGCGTCAAGAATTTATCGCCACGTTATAATACCGTGGGAAATCGTAATGTAAGGAGTATAAAGACTCTTTTACATTAACAAGGTATAGGTATAAGATTTTTATGGAGTATAATGCAGTCAGTCTCCAATCGCCCAAGGGGTAGCGCTGCCGAATACGAGATGCTTTGGGCATACAATATCATCGATTCATCTCCGCATGCCAGTGCCAGTCTCGCATTAGAGTGGAAGCCTCAAAGCGGAAAGCGTGCTCGTAGACGCCCTGTTCACACGTGGCAGCGGAGCCTGTAGAGCGAGTTGCGAGCCGTAGGACTGCATGCTTACCACGAACATCGAAAATTGGCATTGACGGGAAAACCTCTTTGTGACTCCAATATGCAAGTGCGACAGAGATGGAGATACAAATCCGCAATCGATCTATTTTCGTGTTATAGGCCCTGAGCTGGACCGAAGGCGAGAAGTTTGCTCAAAATATATTGGCATGAGAGGATCTTGCGGATACCCTATGCACCTCCAGGGTGTCCCAGGATCTATATAGAACAACAACAACGCCACTCATTTAGCACGGTGGCTAAGCTCTACTAAGGTTTATTTTACTTATTTATTGCTTTATCCCCTAAACGGCGAAAAGTGGCCACTACATATTTTCTTTTTAGGTGATAGATAAAGCTATCCCCCAATAAGGGCGCCACTGGACGGTCGGCGCCCTCTTATATTGATATTTATTGTGCATTGAAATAAAGTTTTTAAAAAGTATTAAAAATGTTTTATTAAACAATAATTCTGTTAGTAGTAGATAAATATTGATTATATTATTAAAATTAAATATACCTACCATACCTAAAGGTATTTTAGGTAGATACTCTAGGTACATTTTATTTAGTGGTCCCAAACCAGTTTGCATAGTTTAATATAATTGGTGGAAAATATTCATTCGGTATTGTTTTTTCCGTAGTGAAATCGAGTGACAGTGAGGTATTGTGAGAGAGACATTGGACAAGAAAGAAGGATATCGAGTTCAGCAAATAATCATGTAATTCGATTTTACCTAACTGTATTTCATAAAAACGTGATTCACATTTCTATGTAACTATTAAGGCCAGTAATTGCACAGAGTTGATTCTAACAAATAATTATATTATATATATTTTTCTCTATTGCTTGAATTAATTTCCATCAGCCCTAGAAATAGACAAAACTTCTTAGACAGAACATTTTGTTTGATAGTCAACGTTCAGAAATTAACTATGTTTACAATCCTTACATTTCAAAAGTATTTTTGATCGTTTAAAAGCACCTATATGGAGCCAGCATTTACTTCACCTACTCGCCGGTAACTCGGTTCATCTACTAAATACAAGATGTCGCTGTTGTGGCGTGACATCAAAATGCAAAATAAAAATATTTCTGCACACATTCGGCCTCCAGTGTTATATAATAAATAAAATCTATGATTAAACCTTATAAATAAATTATCTTTCAATTGTCTACTGTATAAAATAAAATGCTCATTTTGCTACCATGGCTCCATCTAGAGACAAGTAGAAAAATCAAAGCGTAGTTAATTAACGCTAATCGCAATTAATTAACTAAAACAAACCCTTATTCCTCAATTCTCCCATGCCCTGCAGGAATGCGCCCTATACCACTGAGTTGCAGATACATTTATCTACACATCTAGCTCTATTTCGTCTGTGTACGCCGTGGGTCAAATGCCCGAACAAAATGCCCAATGACCTTTTACGGTCGGAGGAAGCTTTTGTGGTCAAAGAATATTTCGTAAAATCAGTTAAACAATTGAAATAATACTTTATACATTGAAAGAGATGTATACTACAGAAAAAGTGATCAAGGACCCCGGCGAGCAGGGCTTGATAGAATCGAACCAATGACCTCCTGTTTTCGCGACAGAAAAACATGAATTACAAATATGAAATAATTTGATTCGTGCTTTACAATTGTTCAATAATACCTGTTATTTCGGTTGATTCGACTTTGAAATAAAATTGTTTGGAAGATTATGCATTGTTTTTTAATATCATTATTAGTTGCGTTAATTTAGGTTATGTTATGTCTCGTAATGCTAATTAGATAAAGTAAGCGGATGGCAATTAAATAGGTACAGTCAAGTGCAAAAATGTGTATCAAGAAAATCGTAGGTAAAAAAATAAAAATTAAATGTACGTAATACCTACTTACGCTCGTATTATGTACACCGGAATAAGATGCTACGCCGCTACGGGCCATTTTCTCCCTCTACTTGGATACTCCGTCGTTTGTATTTCCGGTGTTGGTAATTGGTATACGTCAGAGCTGTTGCTCAGATATTTATAGCCCGGGTGTCTGGGTACAACAAGGACGTGCACTTTGAACTTCCGCCACGACTCGAGGGTCCGGTGATGATCCAATAAGGAATTGACCAAGCTGTTTACCAAGATACCAGATAAATTGCAGTTAAAAAAAAATGCTCATTTAGGCTTGGGACTTTTGGGTGCTCGCCGTGGTTCTAGAATCTAGGGAGTCGCAATTACATATATATATTATATATATATTTTTTTATTTTGACTTCAAAAGAAGTTTGTTTCTTTTAAGAGCCCGGTATATAAATTTAATCGATTCAGCTGAACTTTTTGCTATGAGTTTTCATAGTTACAAAAAGATTTTTACATGTTTTAATATAAACATTGAAAGATCATTTCAATTGAAATGGAATAAATGAAAAACTTTTCCAAAATTATTGTTGGTTTTTGAAAAATACACCATTTTTTAACAGCTGTTTTACCATTTCTTGATGAGCGAGCTTCTAACATCTATCTGGTTTTCGACCTCATTGCTATTGAATCTAAATAAAACTTTTTTTTTTCTTGCTCAGCATATAGTCTTCTTCGGTATAAATGAAACAGTTTTGAACATTTTTATACAAATTAAGAGTGTGTCTCATATTTTTGCGGCCTTCATAGAAAGATAATCACAGTCAGAAACGTATATTGGGCTCGCGTGTTGGTTGACATTAGGAACAAAACAAAACCTTTTAATCATAGACCAATCTTACAAAAGCATTGATGACGCAGAGGGAACCGAGTTTAAAATACGACCAAGTTATTTTTCTTTGCTTGCTCGCAACTGGCAACCGAGTGCTGAGTCAGAGGAATTTTCTTTGTGCACAAGTGTGCAAATTTTTTTGAATACTTAATCCGAATAATGACATGTAATGTTATCTGAATTATAAATGTACACTATGTGTCAAAATGGCACGCCTCAGGGCCTTTTGGGCTATTTTATTTTTTGTTGTAGATAAAAAAAAATCTATACTTATTGTAAATTTTTATCTGTTTCGTACTCGGAATCGCGAGCTCTTTCAAGCCCAGTAGGAGAAAAAGTGTCCTAAAATTTCCATACATTTTTCAAACTTTCCATTGCGCTACGGCCATCTGCGAAAAAATAGTGGCGAAATGGAAAACAAATCTTGGGACACTTTTTTCTTCTACTAGGATTTAAAGAGCTCGCAATTCTGCATAGAAAGCACATGAAAATTTCCAATTTTGCAAAAAAAAAAAAATTCTACAACGAAAAATAAAAACGCCCCATTATCAACAGGATGACTTACGCCAGGACGTGACGGGACGGGGCAGGACGGGACGATCGGTCAATTTCTATAGAAAGAATCACGTGATAGCTAGGATCACTCGGATGTCACGTGGCGTTTTCGAACTTAAAAACTATATATATCTCATCTAACCACCTGCCAAATCTCACGGCGATCCGATAAACGATACTCGAGTTATTGAAGAAATATACATACATACATACATTACATACATACATACATACAAACAACGGATTGTCTAAATAGACGGGAAGAACGCTGCTCGCATCACTCACTCGTTCAAATATTGACATTCATTATTTCTATTACCTACTTTTAAAAGGTGTGGTGATAATGGTAACTTATCAATTTTACTCATACTTGTTTGACTTGGTAACTTTGGAGTTAAAGCCATTGAATAAAAATTTTTCAGGAAGTGTTCGAGAATATTAGATTAATGTATATAGGATATGAACCTGTTTTTGACAGTATGCTCGTTTGAGCAGATAAACAAATGATTGACCAAAACAACATGTCTATTTTGTCTATAGTTTTCAGCCAAGGTAAATAGTGTGCGCAGAGCAATGGCCGCAAGCGCTTCTAACTCATAAAGTAAAAGTAAAAGTAAAATATTCTTTATTGCACCACATATGAGACAAAAGACAGAACAAATTCACAAATTATATAAAGGTAGCAACAGGCGGTCTTATCGCTATAAGCGATCTCTTCCAGACAACCTTAGGGATAACATAATTTATTTATTTATTTAGGGTTAGGCATAATTATGGGATGCAGACCTTTCCAAAACATGTCAAGCTATTTTCAACTTTATTGACGTGAGTAACCGGATATAAGTATATTAATACCTCGTGTGTTCATTATTGTAGCAAATTATGGTAGATCGTACATGGACAAAGTTTATAAATATGTCTAATACTCAAGGGAGTTTTCTATTTAAAAAAGGTCAATAATTCTTGATAGGTTGGAACTTAAAATAGAGCAAAGTAAGGAGTTTGCATTATTATAATCTTGTTGTGAGTTTTGAAATAAAGCTTTTCTTGTAAAACTTTATTTATATCAACATGCTCAGTGTGAGGTGGAAAGAATAGTCACATTCACATAATGTCTGTTTTAATGCAATATAAACTAATTGAGGTCCCACTCATTATTAAAACAAAGAAGAATCTGTTTACATAAACAGTTAGTTAGTTTCTCTGGGCTTTTTCCACAACTCGACATCCATTGGGCCTTTCTTGCATGGTAACGAGGTAGCCCTATTCCAACCACCCCAGCTCCTCAACGAAACCAAGAATCTGTTTTAGGTTGCTAAACCTAAAACAGATGCTTACATAAACAGTATAGAGTGACTTCTAAATTTAGTTCACAATATTGAAATTCTTAAATCTAGTAATTAAGCTGAATATAAGAACCAATTTTGTTTGTTGGAGATCCACTGTTTAGATTATAACAATCAGACCAACAGTGAGTTAAACATCATGTTTAAAAGTATACTATATCAGTCTTATCACTAATAAAGTCACTCAACTGATAAGAAGCCGAGATTTGATTTATCACAACTAATATTTACAAGTTATCTCATGATATACACAATGCAACAATAAGTTAGACTGGATACACACTAACGGTCAAGCATGGCATAAAATAATAAAATAAAAAAAAAACTACTTCAATCCACTTATGAAGAAAAGTCAAATTCTTACAAATTGAGCTGCTGTTCCACTATGCTCAAATGGCCAAGACTCTAATTGGAAGAGCATAATTATATTTTTTTTAATTTATTAAAAAAACAAGCAATGATCTTGTCACTACACACTAACATAGGTAATGTTCGGCTAATATTAATGCTGGAAATCAAAATTTATAGATCTGCTTTTTTTCTCCAATTACCTCAAAGAGGCTGTATTGTATATAAAACAGCAGAAGAACAAAAATATTTCGATATGAAGGCGTTTTTATCGTCGTAAATAAAAAAGATAAGTTAAGGGATATTGTTAAAAAAGCATATGAATTCCTAAATCCTGAAGATTAATCACCTTGGTATAGAAATTAAAAAGGAAACAAAAGCATGCGTATGCAGACTACGGATTCTTATTTGGGACACGCAATTCTTACACTAAAGTGTAGGTAGTGAGATAGAGTATCAAAAAGTTCAATGAAATAATGCGTGGCATAACACGGTGTCCAAACCCTAGGATCCTTAAAAGTATTTACAAATTTACATAACGCTGTGAAATACCAACGTTTTTGGAAAAAAGAAAATTAAAGCTCAAATTCGTGAGCGGTTTTTTCTTATAGGTTATGCATGGAACACACAAAAGACTAGTAACGCTATTTTTAACTGCGAAGTTAAATTACATGTACTTACCTAAGATTTCTGCGCACCTATTCTTAATGTTTCACTTGTAAATTAACACCAAACTTTAAATAAACGCGAAATAAACACTCAACGTTCTTCGATTTCGTACATACTAGTGTTGTGTTTTTCTTGTTGTCATTTTGAAGTTTAGTGCGAACGGTAGGAGTCGATGTTTGTCAACCTTAATCGAAATATAACAATCGCAACGATCTCTCGTCTTGTTGTTTTTACATGTTAATGGCCTTAAACATAAATTCAATACTATTTTATTTATCATGTATACAATAACAAGTTAATTTGTAAAGTTTGTAAGTTTTTCACAAAAATAAATCTTATTTGGCATCGAATCAAAACTCGATTGTTCTTCGACGTGGAAAGAAACTATCGAGTCGGGTGGTTCGTCACTAGACATGTTGAATGTCCCGTATTTTGATTAGGAGGGGGGCGAGTAGCAGCTTCGACCAATCACATTGCAGCAACTGATCCTAGAAAGGTGGCGTGATCTCGACGTCACGATATACATATGAAACTTCTTATAACACACCTAGAAATCAATACTCTCGAAATCCAGATTTTGGGACTGGCTAATCATGTTTCATTTTCATACTGAGTTATGACTTAATGAAACAGATTGTTTTTAATACATGTTCATGTAGGATAACAATTAGACAGCAAAGGATAGCACTCGTATACTTCTATAACGTTTTTAGCGCCATCTGTTATGTATTTTTCAAATATCAAGTAAATAACGTTTTGTTTTTGCAATTTCAATACAACTAAATACAAACGATTATTCGTTATTTGCAAAGAATAATCATCGATTTATTTCTGTTCTCCTCACTATTTTCAAAATTATGAAGCTGACATTTTGGCTTAGACAAATGTCATTTACCATTTACCATAATGACAGTCAATCATTAGTGCCTTTCGAATTACCTGAATTTGGAAGTATAACAGAAATAAATTAAATTATAAGTGACTTCAACAATGCATTTCAATAGTAAATAAATTAAATCAACAAAATGTTTAAAAATTATAAAGATTTGTGCGATGTCGTATCTTTATTGCCATACTGTTCTTCTGAAAGATCATACTTGCTTAACAAAGAAGCTAATGGGGAATATTGGCTATCTTCCTGCAAAAACGAGAAGAATTGTTGGAACACTACAGCCCAGAAAATAAATGTAGAGGTACACCTAATTATTGTATACATTTTTTAATATTGTCCGCTCCACACAAATCACACAATGAACCATCATAGGCCATTATACGGGACTTATACACTCTACACTACTACTACATACGAACTATAGGTACAGCAGAACGGGATGGCAGTATTGCGTAACCCCTCTTACTCATAACTGCGTCCTTTATCATTATCATCGCCCAACATGATCCATTGTGTGGCGTGGCCATCCGATATCTTCAACGTTTTGTTTCTGCATTGCTCGGCTCAGCTATTTGCTACGTAAGTCACTAGGAAAGAAACGAAATCTGGACATAGTAGTATGGTCATGTCTAACTATATGAATAAGAGTTTTACAGCCTGAAGCCTCATTACTGCTCATTACAGTCATTACTCTCATTCCCTACTTCAGTTAAGCAGTACTCAGTGTCATCTAACTTCACTTGCCCTTAATAGATGGCGCTGAAACCAATGTAGGGATGAGTTGATTTTGTATGTTTTAGAACTTTTAGATGTAAAGAAATAACGGAAATGTTAAAAACTACCGCCAATTTCTCTTATTTTCAAGTTTTCCTCTACTTCTAAGCGTTGTGGTGGTAACAGACACGATTAATGATTATGCTAAATATTTTACGTTTCTGTCTTCGGCTTAAATCGTACCCTAAGTACAGCGTCATCTTTCTGTCTTCTTATGCAATATGACGCTGTATAGTAACTACCACAAATTAGAGTCATATATTATTGTAATACTTTAACTTAAGTAAGTATGTACATGTATTAAGCAATCGGCACAAGGTTTGCTAGGGCGAGTATTAAATTAGGTATTTTATTTGCAATCCCTTACAGTTGATTAAGAACAGATTGCTGTGTAGATATTCGGGAGCGAAGCAGGCGGCTGCCAGCCTCTTCAGGTGATAAAAACATGGCTGCCAGACCACGACAGCGCATGCGTGTACCACGCCATCTACAAGACCTGCGTCAAATCGGATGTCAAGAAGCGCATGAAAAACAAGGTTTGGAGCTACTTTTTTAGATATCCTTAGGGATTCAAAAAGAAAAAACGGAACCTTACATATAGGATCACTTTGTTGCCCGTGCGGCCGCCTGTCTAGTACAGACCTTTGGCTAGTACAGTCAAGTACAAAAATATGGTTCGACATAATCGACTCATAAATATGGTACTACGCTCTTATTACACCGGCATAAGGTGCTATGGGACATATTTTTGAGTAAGATGTGCACCACCATATTTTTACACTTGACTGTACCACTAAAATCTAACTTGCGGATTTGTGTCTCCATCTCTGTCACACTTGTTATAGGGTGATAAAGAGGTTTTTCAGTCAATGCCAAGTTTTTTTCGTGGTAGGCGTGCTGTTCTTATGAACGCGTAGAGATAACAAGTTGAAATGAATACTATATCCTGAAGTCTGCGGTCCCTTGCTGTGCTGAAACCAAAGCTGTGAAGAAACCTAAACGTCTGTGACCACACAATCAAAAGATAATATCCAGGACAATGAAGTAAACGACATATCAAACTCCCGGGACATTTAACTGAAACCACATTTTCCATACTTTAGGCCCGGGGTTTGAAAACCGGAAAATTGTAGCGCACTGTGTGTTGCGTACCACCAGTATTGTGTGGCGGCACCGTACCCTCTATTGTGCATTTATCATAAAGCACAGTGTTGCAGTGCAACGAACCCCGACGAACCATTATGGTTTGCCACCGTAATATTCTATGGTTCAACGATGGAATATTGCGGAATTCCTTGGTGGCGAAAAGACAAGCAGCTCTCTAGTTGAATCAGTGCACGCATGCACGTCGGCTTAAATGATAATAAACCAACTGACTGAACTGATTCTTCTTGCCTGAATTTTTACACTGTCAACTTTTAGGTTTGCTAAATTGTTTATTCCACAAACTCACTAGGGCCCCAAAAACCGCCAATGGGTGAACGTGGTGGAGCTGGAGCGTCTACGCGCACACTGTAGTCTACGGAGCCCAGAGATCGCCGTGCTCGCTGCCATGGCAACTGGGGAACATTGCAAAGAACAGGAGACTGTAAGCATCTAGACTTTAAAAATCTAGACTGTAAGATTAATCTGTACTTTACTCATAACTGCGTCCTTTATCATTATCATCGCCCAACATGATCCATTGTGTGGCGTGGCCATCCGATATCTTCAACGTTTTGTTTCTGCATTGCTCAGCTCAGCTATTTGCTACGTAAGTCACTAGGAACGAAACGAAATCTGGACATAGTAGTATGGTCATGTCTAACTATATGAATAAGAGTTTTATAGCCTGAAGCCTCATTACTGCTCATTACTCTCATTCCCTACTTCAGTTAAGCAGTACTCAGTGTCATCTAACTTCACTTGCCCTTAATAGATGGCGCTGAAACCAATGTAGGGATGAGTTGATTTTGTATGTTTTAGAACTTTTAGATGTAAAGAAATAACGGAAATGTTAAAAACTACCGCCAATTTCTCTTATTTTCAAGTTTTCCTCTACTTCTAAGCGTTGTGGTGGTAACAGACACGATTAATGATTATGCTAAATATTTTTCGTTTCTGTCTTCGGTTTAAATCGTACCCTAAGTACAGCGTCATCTTTCTGTCTTCTTATGCAATATGACGCTGTATAGTGTATAGTAACTACCACAAATTAGAGTCATATATTATTGTAATACTTTAACTTAAGTAAGTATGTACATGTATTAAGCAATCGGCACAAGGTTTGCTAGGGCGAGTATTAAATTAGGTATTTTTATTTGCAATCCCTTACAGTTGATTAAGAACAGATTGCTGTGTAGATAGCGTCGCGACGAGCGCGTCGCTCGCGAGGCCATTTGAATTTGCACACGTACGACTTCTTCAGAATCCAAATTGTAGACCTGAAAGAATTACAGCGCCAATACGCTCCCATCCCACCTAAACGCTAAGATATTCCAAGCATCCTAATAATGATTTAAATGCAGCAAGAGTTGAAAAGCGGCATGGTGGTAGAAGTTTGCGAAGAGAACTCGTTGATTGGCCCTGACTGCGCGGGTAGTCTTATCGGCGCTGCCCTGCAGCAGTGCCAGCTACTAGCTGCCGCCAACTACAAAAAGGAAGGTATCTCTCACTCTGATCTAGTAGACTTCGTGTGTTGTAGTGGTAGAGGCAGCTCTCCAGCAGTGTTAGCTTACAAGCCGCCGCCAATTAATTACAAGAATGACGGTTGCTATTTTTAACACTGATAAAGATTCTTTGCGTTATATGATTATTTGATTACAACAGCAAGACTGGAAAAAATACAAACATCAAGGTGCAAATTTTAGTGGATAACTCTCGTCATGTTACTATTCGATATTTTTGTTTTGTAAGTATTGACATACTTACTGTTTATTTTTATTATTAGATTAAATTGTATTACACTCATGACGATCCTTATTGGGAGACACAATTTCATTATTATTGTTAATTATTATTATTATTCTTTAATTAATTCGTGTTTGTGACGATCATGATGGAAATTCGTATAAATTTATTGAAATGTAAACTTATAATGTAATTATCTTTCATGAAATAAAAATCTATCTATCTATCTATCTATCATCTCCAGTGAGTGAATTAGAACTTATTCAATGTTTCTCCCATTTTTGACATACCCAATGATAGCTAGTATCTATGACACTGTTCTTTGTGAACCTCTAACCATATTTTCTTTACAGACCAGATCCGCGTGTACCGTGAATTCACAGAGATGGTGTACCCGTCACAATACATGAGCCCACATCTCTTCAAGCAGTTGATGGTGGAAGTAGGCTGGCAGTACCAGCAGTGCCCGGCGCTCTTTAGGTAGGGGTACTTACGCTGACCATACCGAGAGATCACAAAAAGTGTCCCCACATAACTGACAAGAGATGTGTTGTGACCGGTGCTAATATCAGCCAAGAATAAACATACGAAGTCGAAACATTTATGCTGGTCGGCCAGAATTAAATAATAATATGTTTCAGAGCGGCAGACACATTAAACCGCGGCGGGCTCTCATTCCACGACCTGCTGATGTGGATAGCCGCACTGGAGCCAACGACACAACACAGTGGTTCTACTGCAGAAATTCGCTGCAAATACATCTTTAGGTACTAAATTTTACTTGTAGTTTGTCGCTTTTTTTACTTTCCTCGGCCTTCCTCCTCCAGGATGTTTTCCTTCCTCTCCAACCAAACATCAAAATAACAGAAATTGAATTCTTCCCAGGTACTTCGACAGCGATCGTGACCAGAAGTTGGACTACGCGGAGTTCAAGGAACTGGTGGCTGCTGCGCGAGCGGCGCGGCAACTTCCCATCGACGCGCTGAGTGTGGCCCGAGATGCTGACAACGTCTACAGGTTGGTACTTTCCACGAGGATACAGTTTAGCCTATTGTACCTGTATACGTCCTACCGCCGGACACGGTCTTCCACCTGACCTGCCCAAAGTGGGTTGAAGACTTTGTATACCTGTATACGTCCCACTGCCGGACACGATCCTCATACCTTGCACGTAAGGATGTGGGCTATAGTCCCCCATGCTAACCCAAAGTGGGTTGGAGACTTCTGGACATTTTTGCGGGCTTCCACGCGACCAGAAATTCACTACTTAGTAAATACCTACCAAATGATATATTGCACCTGATTATTTGATTTCAAATATCCTGGCTGGGTTTGACTTTGGCGGCTGGAACTATGAACTGGCTATATCGTTACGTAAACTCTTTGTTACCGATACGACATACCTAAACGCTCAGCGCAGAAAGGCACCTTTATACAAAATCTGAAAGCCGAGCGTCGGTCTTCAAGTTCAACCTGACCTTCGGAAAATTGCACGTTTAACAGCAGTGATGGCTTCATTTTGGCCAATCTCGTGCCGAAGTGCCATGCTTGGAGACTTCGGCACGATTCGCGCGATATTTCTAGCGCAATAGTTGCCCTCTTACCATTTTGCATTGAAAGAGAATTTAAGACGAAACGTTTATCAAGAATAAGTGAGATGAAACGGCTAGGTTCAGCTCCCTTACATGTAGTCTAGCGGCTCCCGAGCCTCAACATCTACTTCTCTTATGCCTAGCATTTTCTTAAACGTTCTGTCGCAGTTGGGCCAACTTTTGCCAGACTCCGCCGCGGCAGACGATATGTAAATATTGAGAACCTCTAATCCTATTTGCATTTTATCAGGCAGCTAAACTTGCAGCCGAACTCTCAGATCTCAATGACGGACTACCTACGAGGCATCTCCGAGGCACGCCTTCGTGGCACCAGCGCCATGCTGCGCTCGAAACGAGGCATCGCCAACTACCTCATTGATCTGCAGTTCGTATACTATTTATCAGCAGTAAGTGCAGATGAGCAATTTACCAAAAATTTAGATACAGTTCTCGGACACTTTCTAAATGTACCTACCTAAAGACCTTTTCCTTCATATTTCTTTTTTTCCCATAGGTACTTGATATTTTTTCAACGCTATGATCTATGATGAAAATTTGTGAGTATGTGTGACATAAGACCACAGTTTTGTACACTGTGGTCCCGAGAAACACTTGATAATGGCTAGATCTTAGGTTGCCGGGGGTTCAAAATCAGTGGTTAATTTAATAGGTAGTCGTTGCAAAATGTAACTTTACTCGCTCTCTCTGCGTCGAATAACCAAAATAAGTAGTAGGTTACTTACTTACCTAATAATATTTTTGTTGAAACAGGCAGATGAAACTTATTCGCCCGCAGATCATTGACCAACCGTAAGTTGATGTTTTTCTTGTCGAATTCAATGAACGTGAACTTAACTTAAGTAGGTACTATATGTATTTAATCTTCTATCTTCTCTGGTTGCAGGCAAGCCTCTGTGCAAATACCGCTACACTTAAAAAGTATACAGACTCGTTGTGAGTGTATTTCACCAATACTTATACCTACTTAAATCTAAGTAAGATAGCACAGTAAGGTTAACGGCCCAGTGAAAAAAAAAAGATATCGCTATATATAGGTATAACCAAAAATAGACAGCGCGTGACAATTGCGAGTTGTGTTCTTCCGTTGATTCAATAAATAATTTACAATTTGAGAGACAGTTATAAATTGAAATAGATATCATATTCTAAAGAAAAAGACCAACACCGACGAAGGCTAATCCGAGGATCGAACTCGGGTCTTCAAATATTAAATAAAATAATTTGATTTGTATCAACAAAAAGTTGTACTGAGAGACAGTTTCCGCGTAATTAGGTGTTTTTAGCGAATTTGTTAAGAGCCTTTATCGTGAAAGTCAAGATCATAACCACAATTACGCGTGTTTTAAGTAATTAATTATTAAAACTGTTAGATAATTTATTAAACCATTGATGTAGCGTGTTTGTATCTAATTATTTTGATTAAATTACCTTTATTATTTTGGAGGCCGGATGGTGGATAGAGGAAATTTACCTGTCATTCACTGGTACAATTTCAAAGGTAGCAGAAAACTAAAATAACTTGACACAGGTAAGAATATAATACATTTTATGGTCCGCATAGCATGCAGAAAGAAGTTGATTACATATTTGCACAAGAATACAGTCGGTATGTTGGATGGTTTCGAAGTTATTTGTAAAAATGTGTGAATCACTCCTTAAAGTGTCAACCACTGGGCTGTTCACCTTACTTAGTTAATTTATTTTAAGACCTCCGACCTCCGCAAGGTAGGCCAACGACAGTTAACGGTTGACTGCAGGAGGCGCAACGTCTTTCAGTTGAATGATGATAAAGGCTTTCTTCTTCTAAGACCAGCACATCTGGCAGTCACAATTGACCGCAACTGACCGACTGAAAAGAAGAAACGTGGTAAAATTATTTAATGTTGGGCTCATACCGGCCTCGTGCAGGTTTTTACTAAACACTCTTAGTTATCTCTTTATAAATAAAAACAATGGGTTAATTTCGTCATAGGGACTAATCTTTCGTCCTTCGTCGATGAACACAGGATAGCTTGCTGCTTATTGCGTATACTGTGCTTATTCAACGCAGGCAACCGTTAGATGGAACAGTCCTTAAGACGGAATTATCCACATTGACCCTACCTCTGTTCAGCATTAGGGCAGCAGACGGAAAACGGGGCGTCCCGGCGAGGCAAAACGAGCGCGAGCTCATTCCGCCACGCCGCCGACTATTGCGTGGCCGCTTACACTGTGCGCGTGCGCCGCCGCACCAACGAGATGCTGGAACTGACGTCAATAGACGGTATAGTATGTAGTAACATTCCGCCACGCCGCCGACTGCTCCGTGGCCTACACTACACTGTGCAGTGTGCGCGTGCGCCACCGCACCAACGAGATGCTGGAACTCACGGCCATAGACGGTATACTATGTAGTAACATTCCGCCACACCGCCGACTGCTCCGTCGCCTACACTGTGCGCGTGCGCCGCCGCGCCAACGAGATGCTAGAACGGACAATAGATGGTATACTTCATGTACACACGCGTTTAAAAGTGCATATTTGAATTAATTCATTCATAAACTGCCCATGCAAATTTGAACGCGATAGTACCTACCGGGGCGAGATAGACGATCCGTGCAAACCACGGGCCTGCGGCGCCAGAAACCTGGTCCGTCCGGCCTGCGGCGCGCCATACCCTCGCGCTGTGTACCTGGTTCACGGACCAGAACCCAAGCCGCGCCAGACGCTCGGTTCGGCCTGGCCCGTAGTTTTACAAGCAGATATCTCCACCGTTACATTCCGTATAAGTCCCCACTTCACTAAAATAAATGGAAAGGTATGATTCGTTTGTTGGAAAGCGTTGCATACTTCACATCCCAATAAAGCGGTGCGGTGCGCCCACAGTCGGCAGCCGGGTCGCTACTGCCCAAATCCAAATCATATTTGCTTTACTTATTGTCGCAGAAGACGCAGTGACCCCCTCAGCGGTGAACGTATTAGGTTCCCTATCACTCGAGGTCCTGGGTCCGTCCACGGTACCGGTCGCTGCACTCGCCGCTGTCAGATATTTCGCCACAGCCGTCACCGCGAGTACCAGCGTAAGTGACACACAATCTTCAAATGTTGCGGCATTTCTCTAGGAAAGGATTGACAGGTGTAGGTAGGTGAAAGTGTTCTTTGCAAGTTTTATGTCTAAACCTAAACCTGAGCGATAACGGGCTAATGGACTGTAGTTAAATACGAAACGGGGCGAGAGAAAGTTTAAAAGGGGCAGCTGGAGGAGCAAGGAAGTTGGTGTTATGTAGATGAAAAGAACGATTATAAAACTAAAGTGTGAAGCAGTGTAATAGAAAGTTACCTCTTGTTCGGGGAATGCGTGGGACAAAATCGTTGATCGCCGTAAAGCCAGCACCAGTTTACAACGGTTGTAGACTGGTGGTGCTGGCTTTGGCTCCTTGTCGCTCGCTAGAGAAAGCTTATGACCGTTACCTTGAGTCGTCCAACTTAGACCTCGGATTTTATGAACGGTGATCTCTAGTTACAAGACTAATGTGTATGCCACCAAAAACATAAATGTGAAAGTAGAAGCCGAAAGAAGAATTTATATTAAGTGAATTTTTAGTAAAAAAGGGGGCAACAGTGCCTCCCGATCGTTTGTGTAAATATACCTACACACTGCAGCTGCGTCACCTGAACTCGGCTGGACACGCTGCCGCGTGTCTAGATAGTGCTTTTAAATACGAAAATGGGGAGATGTTCACTGTCATGTCACTGGTAGATAGCAACAGTCATTTTAAATTCAAATTCTAACTGTAGCCACAGCATGTACCAATATATAACTATGTGCGACTAAACTGAATACTAGGTAAGAATTTCCGTCCACATCAAGTCATTGAAGAGGAAGAGTCACATACAAAATATTTTCGTCTATTCAGAAACGCGCGTCAGTCGCCAACAACATAACGAATAACCTATCCAAGTCGGCGTGGAGCTGGGCCGCCCGATCCGAGGAGGTTGAGATGGGGAACCTCATCCTCAAGCTGGCGGACGCTGTGGCGATCATCTGCACCAATGAGCCCAGGATGCTGAGAATCCGGTCTCCTATATACGCTGTAGGTGAGAACTCTTTCTTTTTCAGTGACGATCTGACGAATCGCTGACCTAAATTTTTGCGGTGGTGAAACGACAGTGTGCTAGCTTGTGGTCCGGAAGAAAGTGCTAAAGTTGACATCATCTTCTAGCTATTTTACAAATAACCCGCACTTGGGCTTGGTTATGAGCTTGAACGACATGAACTCTATTAGAGACGTCACGCGGTTTACTTGTCGCAGGTAACTTTCCAAGGTTTGGCGATTGTTAAAGATCTCATTGTATTCTGTTTCTTCAGGTGACTTACATGGTAATCTAGCCGCGCTCCTTGCGATGGAGAGCGCCTTCTGGCCCATGGGTCCTGCGCTGGCGCCCACCCACTTCATCTTCCTCGGAGACTACGTAGACAGAGGTCCCCACGGGTCTGAACTGATAGCGTACCTGCTGGCGGCGAAACTGCAGCGGCCGCAGTCAGTGCTGCTGATACGAGGGAACCATGAGACCAGGGATATACAGAAGATGTTCACGTTTCATACGTACGTTTTGTAGTCCAGGATATTGTTGCAATTCTGAGTCCCTCCATGAAACCTTTCCCTAGAAAACAGTTATGTCTGATCAAGCCCTTCCAAAACCAGTGAAACTAAAATCCCGGACCCTAAACGCACTTTTGATAATTAAAAACCTACAGTAGAACCTCGATTCCTAAGTAACTACGTAATTGGGGCTGAGACTAGTTCGGATAATTTAACCCGAACCAACTGTCACCTACTTTGATGTCTCGATAAGTAGGTATAGTACCAACCTACTTATCGAGACATAAAAGTAGGTGACAGTTGGTTCGGGTTAAATTATCCGAACTTCTATCTCTTATTTCTATCTGCTAGTCCTTACCCAGTGAGAGTGGCAACAAGTTCGCGCAAACGTTGAGATAGTGGTTATCCCTACTGTACGTTTTCTTACTGATCAAGTATCTGTTGCAGTGAATGCCTAACCAAATACGGCGAGGTGGAGGGTGGCCGCGTGTGGTCGGCGGTCAACCACGTATTTGACGCGTTGCCGCTCGCTGCCGTTGTCGACGATAAGGTCAGATACTACTACTATCATCAGAGTGCGTAGCCAAGATGCCAATCGCTCACGCTCAGTTGCTAACGAAACGCAACTGTCATTGTCACACTAATAAGGAAGAGTGATAGAGAGAGGTAGCTACGATACGTTATTAAGCGTGAGCGATTGGCCGATTGGCATCTTGGCTACGCACGCAGGTCAGGTACTATAGATTTCAGCTCAAAGTTAAAGGCTGTCGGCTTTTCTGTATCCGAAAGCAAAAATTGCCAGTCCAGTTATATATGACAGTCGGTCATTTTCTTTTGGTTAAGTAAGATTTCGTTGTCGCCACCGCCAATAATCTACATTAAGTGGTTTGCAGGTGTTCTGCTGCCATGGCGGCATCCCTCCACCGTGGGTGTGCCCGCTGATAACCGCCATCGACAAAGTCCCCGTGCCGCTGCCGAAGCCTTCCGAACAGAGCTCGATAGCTTGGGAGCTGCTGTGGAACGACCCCGTAAAGTACGTTGCATGCCCTTCCCCTCACATCAGGTATTAAGATCAAGTCAGGTGGCTTATATTCGTTTCATCAGCAGAATGAAACTTAAGGTACTATTTGTTTGCAACCTTGCCGGCTTGTAACTCTTTTTTTTATTCCACTGGGAGCTACCGTATTGTCGCTCACCAGGCAGAGCCACTCGTGCTTGAGTCCTGTGTCAGTATGAGAGAATTCTCAAAGTAACGTTTGAAGTGTTCCCGCAGGACCCACGTTCCACTAGCGCCCCTGGCGGAAAATCGACTAGCGGTAATCCTTGAGTGCAGTGGCTAACTCGCAGACACACAAGGACCCCTTAAATTATGTAGGTAAACTTCCTTTCGTCACCTTGCAGACCGCACAAGGTGACGGCTACGCAGGCGCTGGAGCTGGCCGCCAACGAGGGGTTCGCAGCGAACACCAAGCGTGGAACCGGACACGTGTTCGACCAGAACGCACTAGATCGGTAGGTATATAGATACATACGTGATCTAGATAGATATACATACATATAACTTATTTAACGGCCTCCTAGCCTAGTCGGTAGTGACCCTGCCTACGAAGCAGGAGGTCCTGGGTTCGAATCCCGGACCGGGCATTTATTTGTGTTTATCACGAATATTTGCTCCTGAGTTATGGATGTTTTCTATGCATTTAAGTATTTATATGTATCTATCTATAATATATATCGTCGCCTAGTTCCCATATCACAAGCCTCATTGAGCTTACAACAATGTCCTGCAGTATTTATTTAACACTTCGTGTAGACATGTTAATAGATTTTATTATCTACTTATTATTAGATTCCTGCTTGCGAACCAGTTGTCGCATGTGCTCCGGGCACATGAAGTGCATCAGGCCGGGTTTATGGTAAGTCTTCATACATCCCAGCATTACATTCTAATACCCACAACACAAGCCGTTTTGAAGATTTTGATTTCATTTAGAAAAAACTTGCCCTTCATTCAGTTTAACTGTCAACATCATCTAGGTACCTAACATTTATCGATAAAGTACAGTTACGTCCTTAAATATGTATATATTTCGGAATACACTACTGTGGAAGGTTTAAAATTGAACACAGGTGAACATATTTATGTAGCTGACCGTACAAGGTAGCTTAGTTTTGGATTCAAGTTTCTATTACAGTTTTAGTTGACCATAATAACCTCGTAGCATCTTGATCAAACTATTGTTTTTAAAAGCAGAAAAGTTTGTTAATGATACCCAGTTGAAAAAAAGGAAAAAAGAGAGTGAAACCTACTCAATAGCGTTGTTTCTGTTGGTGAGTAAGGTCGCCAGAGCTCAATATTCAATTTTGTTTAGTTCGAAGATGTACTGTTCCGTAGATTCTAATTCTTTCTGTAAAAAAAAGTGAAAGTGGTGTGGTTCGAGTCCCGCCGAGGTCATAAATTTTACCAGTTTTTCCTTTTTTTTTTCTAAGAAAGAAATTCTTATTGCTCCCTCATGTCGGACCATAGGCTGTTATCCGTGCAGTCCGGTCTTGGACTGCACGGAACTTTGTACCAACTTGTAATGTGGAGATGAGTGATGACAGTGCCAGTTGCGCGGGAGGCTCGTCTCCGTATTCTCGTCGTCGCACTACTGCGGGGGCAACAACGACTGCGGCGTGGCGCTACTGGACGACGGCAAGCTGCGCCTGCTCAGGATCAACGCGGACTAAACTACAGTCACCTGCAATAGTATATGACGCTATGAAGGCCGCAAAAATATGTGACGCGCTCTTATGGCGGTACAAACAAGAATGTGTCAGATTATTTTTCATCACACCTGCTCGTAAATGGTGATATTATATGCAAGCATACTTACACTTAAAGAGCTGTATTATTCCCATGGTTTTAAAGGATTCTCATACTACTTTACCGCCCGCCCGGAGCTCGCGGAGGACCTGCCCCGCACGCGCTCGCAGCACGTAGTCACTCCGGAGTACTGTGGACTGTGCAACTACACTACCGCTTATCATTATTGTTTCTTTACCTGTATAGAGTTTATTTATTTCCTCGCAAATGTGATGAAAAACATTGTGTGTACCACGGGCAGTAAGGGCATTACTAACTCGGGTCATTTAAAGCCCTCCGCCTACGGCGTCGGGCTTCAATAGACCCTCGTAAGTAATACCCTTCTTACCGCCCTAGATGCACAATGTACTATTGCAGCCTTCATATAGTCCTATACTATTGCAGGTGACTGTACCTTCCACACGGTCGGCGACATAGCTGGCTCCCTGTGGTCCCAAGGCCAGTCACCACGGTTGGTGGTCGACACAATTTAATTAGCAACATTTGAGGTTGTCATGGAGTTTGCAGGTCCACAACATAACTAAGCGCCCAAATATATTTACCAAATCTCGATGATAGTGTGCCAGTGTCATTAGCGTTGAAAATTCCGGAAAAAATCGAATGTTTTTTACATTATTTAATGTTTTCGGGTTTTTTTAAGAGATAAATAATGTCACTATCACTGTCACTCCTTTCGTCTGTTTCAATTGTTTCTTCCTCAATGTCATCGATGTACTGTTGTAGGTATAAATTAGACCTAGTATGCATTGATTTAGAGTTGTAAATTAGAGCGGAAACTTTCATTGATTTTTTCCGAAAGAATCCGAAAAAAAACGAGTCGTCTGAGTAATAATCGGATTTCTTCCAGACTTCCTTAAAACTTGTAACAATTGGCATTTTGATTAGAAAGTTAATAAACCGTAACAATTGGCATTTTGATTAGAAAGTTAATAAACCGTAATACGAATACGAAGAAATTAATTTCAACCTGAACACACTTACTATTAAAGTTAAAAATGTATACCTAAAGCATTTTAGCATGTCTTTTATACAAAAGATGTTAGACAAATGTAAAAATATTTTTATAGTAGTTTATGTGATTGTATATAAACTTCATAATAACGTTACACTAGTGTTTTATCATAGCTCTCCATGATGCGTTCAAACCGAATATTTCGACCGCCATTACGACTTTCATAAATAAAAACTTTTTTGAGATTCAATTTTTAATATTTATATTTCACAATTCAGAGACAAACTAGTGCTGCTGGCCCCAATTTTCATATCATTTGATATCAAATAACGTGCGAATTGCATGCGACATTGCTTGCAATGGGAGCTACCGTATTGTCGCTCACTAGGCGGCGCCACTCATGCGTGGGTCCTGTGTCAATATGAGAGAATTGTCAAAGTGATGTTTGAAATGTTCCTGCAGGACCCACGTTCCACTAGCACCCCTAGCGGAAAATCGATCTTTGTTTCGAACTAAACGTAATCAAGACTGATATTGTGATATTAGAATAAAGGTCAAATCAAATTTCCTTGTTTGTCGGAGATGTTCGAAATACGAAAGAAAACGAAGTATTAAAATTTTCATAGATAAGATATTTGTTATAACAAAATATTATTATGGGGGTCTTTATATGCGGTTTTTGAACGCATTACAGAGGGCTAATGATATGTGGTTATATAAAGATGTTAAAGCTTTAAAATAGCATACAAAGGCTAGTAAGGTATTTAGGTTGAAATTCACTTATTCGTATACGTTTACTACCCACCTTTCGAAATAAAAATGGTACTGTAACAGGTTTTAATACGATTTTTTTTCTGCATTTGCAATTTTATCGACGTCATTTGATATTGAACCTTAGTGCAAAGTATTACGTTTGCAAATGGCTCTTTGCCCTGTTACAGTTAATACCGTTTTAAAAGATACATCTGTGATAGTAATATGTCTTAAAAAATTAACAAAGAAATTATGTGTTATTTTTGTCCAAAACATTGTTGAAAGTATGACTTTGTATGTAAAAAAGTAAATAAAAAAATAGTGTCATTTCATACTCTCCTCATTTATTTCTAGATTATTTTTATTTAGAAAATTCTCGGGACTATTACTAATGGAAACGAAAATAACTGTGAATGATTATAACTTATTGTAACTTACATTACTGACATACAAAACCGGTAATTTACAATAGGAATAACAATTATCTAACTCTTGACAAAGAAATGGAGGAAGTCTACACTATGTCACCTTTGGCGTTTCAATCATACAAAATCTATCTCAAAAGAAACAGTTTATGAGAAATATTATTGCTTTATATACAATGTTCATTAGTCAATTTTTAATAATTCTAACTTAATTTAAACAAAGCTGGGCTTAAAAGCAGATTTTACGAAGTGCGAGCGAGGCTTCACAGTATTTGCGTACGATCTCGCTCACACATCCACTTCAATGCTATTTATTATTATAAGGCGTATTAAGCAATGATTCTTAGGTACTAAGGTATGTCTATGGTCAACTTTAGATCAACTTTTGATTTTGTATTTAAACAAAATTTTACTCTATCCCCACTAGGTATTGTTTCACCGCTTACCACGATATTAGGTACGAATAAATAATATTTCCAATACATTTACATATACACATCAAAAATATCGAACCCTCTGAATCAAACAACACACCATCTCCCCCAAATCTTTGTCAAGATTCACATAAATATCAAATACGCTGTTTGATCGCAATCAAAACATTTTTGCTGTTAGATAATAATTTATTATCGATTATCAAACATCGTCTTCGTTAACTAAGTGACTTCTTATTTTCATGAAACTCGTAATATACAAATATTAGTGACGTTTTCAGGAAAAAGGTAAAGAGTTGTTATAATTAAGCTTGATTTCTAATGGAATCTTCTTCGTGTGTTATTGATTATCAGCAGGTACCTTTTTACTAAATACGGGACATTTAAAGAAGGACTATGCTTCCTTTGGAAGTTCATTGTTTGTTTTGTGAATTTGTGAATTTTGTTATTGAAAGGCATGTGAGAAGAATATTAAAACTGGGGATGGCGCTGCCTCAGTCTTTTAAAATTATAAAATTAAATAATAAGCCACGAAATTAAGGTTGATAAACTTCGTTTATACTTACACAAGTTTACAACGAATCCAGTATAGGTTTAAATCATTAGGTGTATTTCACAATTAAGTGCAATGTTATAGTTGTGTTGTTCAGTCTGATATTATTAAGACATTTTTGTTTATTTCAAGTTAGAGGCAAACATGAGTTGTTAAGCAGTGAACGTAGCCTACTGACACTAACATGACTAATAATGTGTCATCATAAAAAAAAGTGGAATTTGAAGCCTCTGTCCATTACAAACATTATACAGATCGTTATTGTTTACAAGCTACAACTATAATAAATTTACGGTTTTCGAGAAATAATCACAAATTAAGAAAGATATAACCATAAATTGCAATCCGACACATCCAAGTTCCCTCAATTAAATAAAAAAACCATACACTCAACCATACAATAGCAGTAAGCTTAGCATACAATGGACAGGACAGTTCATATAATTATTTTAACCATGTAACTGTGATGCCCGAGCCATGAAGGTGACAACACCACTGTGTCTGTTCGACGATGACTGCCCGATGCAGTCGAAACATGTCACGCCTATTATGATAAAATTACGTGAGTGTTAACCATTGCAATTGAATGTTAGTATGACTCACGAAAGTTTAATTTGCCATTACTAAACTAGTTCCTTCACTCTGAACATTTGTGTCTCATATAATATTAGTTTAACTATGCCATGGTGCACAAAAATCCCAAATAGTTTTACCTAAGTGTATAATAGCAACATCAATGCCTTTATAAGCAATAATACATTGTTAATTAGAAAACTCCCGTGAGTATTAGACATATTAAAATACTTATATCGGGTTACTAACGTCAATAAATACGTCACGTTAAGAGCAAGTGCGTAGAGCAGCCGTCGCGGCTAGACACATGACTCATGAATAAGGGACAGGACTGTTCCGAAACATGTCGAGCTATTTTCGACTTTATTGACGTGAGTAACCCGATATAAGTATTTTAATAATACATTTTAACTGAAGGCAGGTGTGACGACGCGCCAAGACGTAAATAAATTAAATGCTAATGATACACTTACTTTAATAGAATATCCCTTAAGTCCTAGGGAACTTGAAACACACATATTGTCAAATCACTTCACATTCACTTATTGGCCAAATCACTATCACATTTGTGTTTTTGTCCAAACTTTGTTAAATCACTTTGTGAAACCTGAAATACATCGGACACAACTCATTCTTTTCACATTCGTAATAGTTGTAAAGAGAGCAACTATAGAAATTCTGAACAAAAATCAAGATGATATGACAAATTAGGGTGATAAGTTAACTTTTTCGATGCTGTTACTTAAATACAAACTTTCCCTCAGACACCACATTACTGAAGTGTCAAAAAAGAAGTTGAACTTTATATTAAGGTCTATGTTGCTCTGGGGTCTATGACCGATTAATCCATCTTCGGCGTTGAACCTGCAGTGCCAATATTTACGTCTTTGGCGAGGAAAAGGTTGAACAAAGTAAAATATACAGAAAACCCCGAACAAGTCAAAGCTAGCTAACATATTTTTTTCAATGCAAGTTTCTCACAATTAGTATTCTCACTTCAATATTCCACTAAGAGCTGAGAAGTTTTCACATCACTGGTTTTACATGGGGCATCACTATGACATTCACTAGTAATTATGGTCACTTTTGCAGTTAAATTGACGGTATTGCTATGAAAACATGTAGTTCTGAGTCAGCAGTGACCAGTCAACTCACTTCTTTTTTTAAACTTTTCGACGCTATGTTTAAATACAATCTGAAGTTGAAATTTACGAGTGTTCATTAAGGTCTTTGTTGCTCTGTGACCAATTAATCGGTATTTAGCGTTGAACCTGCGGTGCCAACATGTGGCGTGGAAAAGATTAACACTCTGTTGTGAGAATATAATCACTACACTGGTTTTCAGTACCGAGTATAGTGATTGTCCGGTAATGATCTCCAAGTCTTGGTCGATTGGAAGTTACTGTTTCCATGTAAATTGTAGTTCAAGCTGGTATCGGCTAGTCATTTTGTCCTCGCCCTCTATAGGGGGTAATCTGGTGGTGTGGTTACAAGAGTAACCGTCCGGTGATGATTTCCAGCACCGCCTTGCGCCGTAGATAGGGCATGTGCTGCTGGGAGAAGGAGTAGGGCGCGTTGCGCGCCGAGAACTCTGCGAATGTGCATGAGAACATTCCGCAGTCGCTTCCATTCATCTGCTGCGGGATGTCCTGTAATTATAGATATACATTTAGAATGGCTGCCAAGTGTTTGTCACAGAAGTCAATTCTAAATGTGGGTCCAGCACTTTCTCGAGTGTGAAGTGAGATATACATTCCAGTGCTGGGCATGCAGAGTGTGTCCTGTGGAACGTATAAATAAAAATAAATATTTGGGGACAATCTCACACAGATCAACTTAGTCCCAATCCCAAAAGCAAAGCTTGTACTATGGGTACTAAACGACGATATACATACTTATACAGATAAATAAATAAATATTATGGGACAATCTTACACAAATCTACCTAGTCCCACGGTAAGCTCAATAAGGCTTGTGTTGTGGGTACTAGGCGACGACATATATAATATACAGATACATATAAATACTTAAATACATAGAAAACATCCATAACTCAGGAACAAATATTCGTGATAAACACACAAATAAATGCCCTGACCAGGATTCGAACCCGGGACCTCCTGCTTCGTAGGCAGGGTCACTACCAACTAGGCTAGGAGGCCGTTAATAACAGATAGATACAGCGTCTATTTTTAATACTACCTCAAATTTTAACCATACGTTGGCGTTAGTGCTATGAACCGATATTGCAATTAAATCTTACTTTTCCACTATTTATTTTTTCCTTATAAAACAATTCAGCACGCAATGTACACACGCGTTCAGAATTGTATGGACAGTTTATGAATGAACTGCCCATGCAATTCTGAACGCTATAGTACCTACGTTACTGTTTTGCTGGCGTGACGTCACAAGTTTATTTATTAAAAAAAAAAACAAGTTATAGATAACTTTAACTGCTGTCAAATAGGTATACGTATATTACGTATACATTGCTGCTCGATAAATTTTTAAAAATTCATTATGCTTTAGTGGTTAAGAGCGGGCAGAGTGTTTGCCGCGGACACGAAATAGGCATTTAGCGGCCCCGCACTGCTCGCTATCTGTGTGCGTGCGCGCACGCACACTACTACACCGGCGCGTCATTATTCGGGCGTTAAAAGGTTATAACTTAGAAATCTTAGAATTCCTCATTTTTATAATCCTTTGATACAGATATTGTATTAATTCACCTAATATTTGTTCGGTTTTTCCAAATGATTTTATTATTTGTGTTTGTATTTAGTACTAAAGAAAGGTACCATTCTGTCGGTTGTTGATAAGGTTCATTTCTAAACTAATATTTATGACATTCGCGCCTTATCGACAACCGGCAGAATGGCAAAGTGCCTTTTTCTAAATAAAAGCACATTTTTTATGATTTCATATGTGGCTATTTACGGCTATTTACTATTTACGGCTATTTACGGTCGGCGCTTACGTCGCGTTGCAGCGCATTATTATCAGCGTCTTTGTTAACAGCGTAAGCGCCGATCGTCCATAAGGTATCTTTCACCGCAAAACGTCACATATTATGAAATCGTTAAAAAATTGTGTCGTTTTCTTGGTAAAAGTACCACATTGTCGCCTGTTGATAAGGTTTTCCAAGTGATTCTTTATGACAGAAGCGCCTTATCATTCTTATCAATAAGCGACAATGTGGTATCTTTCTTTACCCAGAAAACGTCACTTTTATAATATTGATTATATCAATATTTATAAATTTTGTAAGGTTGACTCCGATTTGGATAAAAATCGATATCCGAGGATCCGACGAAGTGATTAACATGAATCCAGAGTCAAAATGGTAAAATATTGTAAAAACCGACGCCATCTTGGATTTTGTAAGATCAACTCCGATTTGGATAAAAATTGATATCTGACGATCCGGCGGGGTCCTTAACATTAATCTAGAATCAAAATCGTTAAATATTGTAAAAAGCGACGCCATCTTGGACTTTGTGAGATTAACTCCGATTTGGATAAAAATCGATATCCGAGGATCCGACGGAGTGATTAACATGAATCCAGAGTCAAAATTGTAAAATAATGTAAAAACCGACGCCATCTTGGACTTTGTGAGATTAACTCCGATTTGGATAAAAATCGATATCTGACGATCCGGCGGGGTCCTTAACATGAATCCAGAATCAAAATCGTTAAATATTCTAAAAAGCGACGCCACCTTGGATTTTGTGAGATTGACTGCGATTTGGATAAAAATCGATATCTGAGGATCCGGCGGGGTGATTAACACGAATCTTGAGTCAAAATTGTAAAATATTGTTAAAACCGACGCCATCTTGGATTTTGTAAGATCAACTCCGATTTGGATAAAAAATTATATCTGACGATCCGGCGGGGTCCTTAACATGAATCCAGAATCAAAATCGTTAAATATTGTAAAAAGCGACGCCATCTTGGACTTTGTGAGATTAACTCCGATTTGGATAAAAATCGATATCTGACGATCCGGCGGGGTCCTTAACATGAATCCAGAATCAAAATCGTTAAATATTGTAAAAAGCGACGCCATCTTGGATTTTGTGAGATTAACTGCGATTTGGATAAAAATCGATATCTGAGAATCCGGGGGGTTGATTAACATGAATCTTGAGTCAAAATTGTAAAATATTGTTAAAACCGACGCCATCTTGGATTTTGTAAGATCAACTCCGATTTGGATAAAAATTGATATCTGACGATCCGGCGGGGTCCTTAACATGAATCCAGAATCAAAATCGTTAAATATTGTAAAAAGCGACGCCATCTTGGACTTTGTGAGATTAGCTCCGATTTGGATAAAAATCGATATCTGAGGATCCGGCGGGGTGATTAACATGAATCTTGAGTCAAAATTGTAAAATATTGTTAAAACCGACGCCATCTTGGATTTTGTGAGATTAACTGCGATTTGGATAAAAATCGATATATGACGATCCGGCGGGGTCCTAAACATGAATCCAGAATCAAAATCGTAAAATATTGTCAAAAGCGACGCCATCTTGGATTTTTTGAGATTAACTGCGATTTGGATAAAAATCGATATCTGAGGAGCCGGCAGGGTGACTAACATGAATCTTAAGTCAAAATTGGAAAATATGGTAAGAATAGACGCCATATTGGATTTTGTAAAATTAACTCTGATTTGGATAAAAATCGATATCTGACGATCTGGCGGGGTCCATAACATGAATCCATGGTCAAAATTGTTAATTATCGTCAACACTGACGCCATCTTGGATTTTGTAAGATAAACTCCGATTTGGATAAAAATCGATATCTGACGATCCGGCGGGGTCCTTACCATGAATCCAGAATCAAAATCGTAAAATACTGTAAAAAGCGACGCCATCTTGGATTTTGTGCGATAAACTCCGATTTGGATAAAAATTGATATCTGAGGATCCAGTGGGGACCATGACATGAATCTAGGATCAATATTGTAAAATATTGTAAAAACCGACGCCATCTTGGATTTTGTAAAATCAACTCCGATTTGGATAAAAATCGATATCTGACTATCCGGCGGGGTCCTTAACATGAATCCAGAATCAAAATCGTCAAATATTGTAAAAAGCGACGCCATCTTGGATTTTGTGAGATTAGCTCCGATTTGGATAAAAATCGATATCTGAGGATCCAGCGGGGTGAATAACATGAATCCAGAATCAAAATCGTAAAATAATGTAAAAAGCGACGCCATCTTGGATTTTGTGAGATTAACTGCGATTTGGATAAAAATCGATATCTGAGGATCCGGCGGGGTGATTAACACGAATCTTGAGTCAAAATTGTAAAATATTGTTAAAACCGACGCCATCTTGGATTTTGTAAGATCAACTCCGATTTGGATAAAAATTGATATCTGACGATCCGGCGGGGTCCTTAACATGAATCTAGAATCAAAATTGGAAAATATGGTAAGAATCGACGCCATCTTGGATTTTGTGATATCAACTCCGATTTGGATAATGGCGTCGCTTTTGACAATATTTGACGATTTTGATTCTGGATTCATGTTAAGGACCCCGCCGGATAGTCAGATATCGATTTTTATCCAAATCGGAGTTTATCGCACAAAATCCAAGATGGCGTCGCTTTTTGCAATATTTTACGATTTTGATTCTGGATTCATGTTAAGGACCCCGCCGGATAGTCGGATATCGATTGTTATCCAAATCGGAGTTAATTTTACAAAATCCAAGATGGCGTCGCTTTTTACAATATTTTACGATTGTGATTCTGGATTCATGGTAAGGACCCCGCCGGATCGTCAGATATCGATTTTTATCCAAATCGGAGTTAATCTCACAAAATCCAAGATGGCGTCGCTTTTTACATTATTTTACGATTTTGATTCTGGATTCATGTTATTCACCCCGCTGGATCCTCAGATATCGATTTTTATCCAAATCGGAGCTAATCTCACAAAATCCAAGATGGCGTCGCTTTTTACAATATTTGACGATTTTGATTCTGGATTCATGTTAAGGACCCCGCCGGATAGTCAGATATCGATTTTTATCCAAATCGGAGTTGATTTTACAAAATCCAAGATGGCGTCGGTTTTTACAATATTTTACAATATTGATCCTAGATTCATATTATGGTCCCCACTGGATCCTCAGATATCGATTTTTATCCAAATCGGAGTTTATCGCACAAAATCCAAGATGGCGTCGCTTTTTGCAATATTTACGATTTTGATTCTGGATTCATGTTAAGGACCCCGCCGGATAGTCAGATATCGATTGTTATCCAAATCGGAGTTGATTTTACAAAATCCAAGATGGCGTCGCTTTTTACAATATCTTACGATTTTGATTCTGGATTCATGTTAAGGACCCCGCCTGATCGTCAGATATCAATTTTTATCCAAATCGGAGTTGATCTCACAAAATCCAAGATGGCGTCGCTTTTTACATTATTTTACGATTTTGATTCTGGATTCATGTTAATCACCCCGCCGGATCCTCAGATATCGATTTTTATCCAAATCGGAGCTAATCTCACAAAGTTCAAGATGGCGTCGCTTTTTACAATATTTAATGATTTTGATTCTGGATTCATGTTAAGGACCCCGCCGGATCCTCAGATATCGATTTTTATCCAAATCGGAGTTGATCTTACAAAATCCAAGATGGCGTCCGTTTTAACAATATTTTACAATTTTGACTCTGGATTCATGTTAAGGACCCCGCCGGATAGTCAGATATCGATTTTTATCCAAATCGGAGTTGATTTTACAAAATCCAAGATGGCGTCGGTTTTTAAAATATTTTACAATTTTGACTCGATTCATGTTAATCACTCCTTCGGATCCTTAGATATCGATTTTTATCCAAATCGGAGTTAAGCTCACAAAATCCAAGATGGCGTCACTTTTTACAATATTTTACGATTTTGATTCTGGATTCATGTTAAGGACCCCGCCGGATCGTCAGATATCAATTTTTATCCAAATCGGAGTTGATCTTACAAAATCCAAGATGGCGTCGGTTTTAACAATATTTTACAATTTTGACTCAAGATTCATGTTAATCACCCCGCTGGATCCTCAGATATCGATTTTTATCCAAATCGGAGCTAATCTCACAAAATCCAAGATGGCGTCGCTTTTTACAATATTTGACGATTTTGATTCTGGATTCATGTTAAGGACCCCGCCGGATAGTCAGATATCGATTTTTATCCAAATCGGAGTTGATTTTACAAAATCCAAGATGGCGTCGGTTTTTACAATATTTTACAATATTGATCCTAGATTCATGTCATGGTCCCCACTGGATCCTCAGATATCAATTTTTATCCAAATCGGAGTTTATCGCACAAAATCCAAGATGGCGTCGCTTTTTACAGTATTTTACGATTTTGATTCTGGATTCATGGTAAGGACCCCGCCGGATCGTCAGGTATCAATTTTTATCCAAATCGGAGTTGATCTCACAAAATCCAAGATGGCGTCGCTTTTTACATTATTTTACGATTTTGATTCTGGATTCATGTTATTCACCCCGCTGGATCCTCAGATATCGATTTTTATCCAAATCGGAGCTAATCTCACAAAATCCAAGATGGCGTCGCTTTTTACAATATTTGACGATTTTGATTCTGGATTCATGTTAAGGACCCCGCCGGATAGTCAGATATCGATTTTTATCCAAATCGGAGTTGATTTTACAAAATCCAAGATGGCGTCGGTTTTTACAATATTTTACAATATTGATCCTAGATTCATGTCATGGTCCCCACTGGATCCTCAGATATCAATTTTTATCCAAATCGGAGTTTATCGCACAAAATCCAAGATGGCGTCGCTTTTTACAGTATTTTACGATTTTGATTCTGGATTCATGGTAAGGACCCCGCCGGATCGTCAGATATCGATTTTTATCCAAATCGGAGTTTATCTTACAAAATCCAAGATGGCGTCGGTTTAAACAATATTTAACAAATTTGACTCAAGATTCATGTTAATCACCCCGCCGGATCCTCAGATATCGATTTTTATCCAAATCGGAGTCAACCTTACAAAATTTATAAATATTAATGTAATAAATATAATTTATAATTTTTTAATATATTTGTAAATATCTGCTCCATCATCAGAGCTTGGAAACCATGCATGGCCCAAGTGCTCGTCGAATCAAAACTAACGAGTCTAAACACGAAGGTATTCTATCAACTGGTTCCTGAGTACCAGTTGACACTTTACTGCTCCACCATCAGACCTTGGACACCATGTATAGCCCAAGTGCTCGTCAAAACAAAATCTACGAGTCTGAACACGAAGGTATTCCACCCACTGGTTCCTGAGTACCGGTTGACACCTTTCTGCTCCATCATCAGACCTTGGACACCACTCACGATCCAAGTGCTCGTCAAAACAATACAAATGACTCCAAACACGGGGGTATTACATCAACTACTGCCTGAGTTCCGGTGGCCGCCTTTCTGCTCCATCATCAGACCTTGGACACCACCTACGGCCCAAGTGCTCGCCTAACCAAACCTAACGAGCCCAAACACAGGGGTATTACATCAACTACTTCCTGAGTTCCGCTGGTCATCTTTCTGCTCCATCATCAGACCTTGGACACCAGTCACGGTCCAAGTGCCCGCCAAAACAATACAAATGAGTCCAAACACGGGGGTATTACATCAACTACTTCCTGAGTTCCGGTGGTCATATTTCTGCTCCATCATCAGACCTTGGACACCACTCACGGTCTAAGTGCTCACCAGAACAAACCTAACGAGCCCAAACACGGGGGTATTACATCAACTACTTCCTGAGTTCCGGTGGTCATCTTTCTGCTCCATCATCAGACCTTGGACACCACTCACGGTCCAAGTGCTCACCAGAACAAACCTAACGAGCCCAAACACGGGGGTATTACATCAACTACTTCCTGAGTTCCGGTGGTCATCTTTCTGCTTCATCATCAGACCTTGGACACCAGTCACGGTCCAAGTGCCCGCCAAAACAATACAAATGAGTCCAAACACGGGGGTATTACATCAACTACTTCCTGAGTTCCGGTGGCCACCTTTCTACTCCGTCATCAGACCTTGGACATCTTCTATGGTCCAAGTGACACTATATACAATGAGGTATAAACGAAACTAACTCTGTATGTCATTTATTTTGAACTGGTTGCTATTGCCTATTTCCTTTGGAAACACAAAAAATGGTAAAAAAATTCTTATACCGTTTTGCTACCTATAACGCAGTATACGTACACAATGAACATCGATTTATTTCAAGATGTAGACGCTCCGCAGAGAGACGTGGTGTCGCTTCGAACATTCGGGGCCGACTGACTATTTCGAGTGTTGCTCACTTCTTATATTTCAACGATCAGATTCCATAGTAATTTTGTATGGCGGATTTTTAGGACGTTTTAAAAAAATCATAATTAATTAATGAACCAGTATTATGTAATAAGACTACACGAATTCAGTAGCTTGTATATTTGAGATTGGATAGAGTTAGTTTTTAAAAATAAAGCAAATGATTTTTCATTCACTTTGGCATAAACGCTGACACGCGTTTTTCTCAATTTTGCTGCGTCTTTGCGTAGACATATTTACTAAACTGTACATTATTGTAGATTATAAATATACGAATATGGTAGACACACTCTTTGAGATAATAATTACATGCATCTTGTATGTCTTTGCAAATAATTGAGGACGCCACAGTCTTAACCGTAACTGTCGTTTACGTTGAAAACACTCTGCCCCCTCTTAAGGCTAACTTAAAATTACCTTGCAATATCGGTTCATCAAATCAAATCAAATCAAAACCTAAGTACTAAAACCTAAGTTTGGTTACGGTTTGAGGTAATATTAAAAATACAGACTGTATACATATAAATCGTCCATAACTCAGGAACAAATATTCGTGATAAACACACAAATACATGCCCTTACCAGGATTCGAACTCGGGACCTCCAGCTTCGTAGGCAGGGTCACCACTAGGCTAGGGAGGCCGTTAACAAAAGACTGCAGTGGTGGTGATACACATAGGTATTTAGTTAAAAACTTAGATCACTAGAAAAACATATATCTGTGGATCCATTGCTGATTCCTGGGAAAATAATAACAGAATACAAACAAACCTACATGCTCTCCAGGTACAAAGTTTCGCGATAGTTAAGGTTATATTTCACGATTTTCACATTATAAATCTACTAAAACGGGGCTTAACCATGTAAAACTTTGAAAACAAACCTCCTACGTTGATTTATAATATACCTGTTGTAATATATAGGTTGTTTGGAAGAGATCACTTCTTTACGATGAGACCACCTGTTATCTACCGTGGTGTATAAGTTTCATTTATAATGATTTTATTTATCCCATACTTTCATCAACATGGTGAACAATAAAGAGTAATTGTATTGTACTAATCTTCACCAATTTCCAACTCTTGTCGTCAAACGGCTGCCCGTCTTGTCTTGATGCTCACCCTTGAGATACTGTGCAGCATGGCATTTACTGTCCAGGTACTGAATCTTGTAGCTCCTTGTCTTATGTGGATGTTTACTTCACTCACCTTACTCAAGCACTCCAGCTTCCAACCCTTGTCGTCAAACGGCTGCCCGTCTTGTCTTGATGCTCACCCTTGATACTGCAGCATGGCATCCAGGTACGGTTGGTTCCTGCTACCATTACTGTCCAGGTACTGAATCCAGCTCCTAGTCTTATGTGGATGTTTACTTCACTCACCTTACTCAAGCACTCCAGCTTCCAACCCTTGTCGTCAAACGGCTGCCCGTCTTGTCTTGATGCTCACCCTTGATACTGCAGCATGGCATCCAGGTACGGTTGGTTCCTGCTACCATTACTGTCCAGGTACTGAATCCAGCTCCTAGTCTTATGTGGATGTTTACTTCACTCACCTTACTCAAGCACTCCAGCTTCCAACCCTTGTCGTCAAACGGCTGCCCCTTCTTGTCCTGGTGTTCGTCCTTCAAGTACTGGAGCAGGGCGTCCAGACACGGTTGGTTCTTCCCGCCCATGCTGTCCAGGTGCATCTTATAGCTCCTAATGTGGATGTTTACTTCACTCACCTTACTCAAGCACTCCAGCTTCCAACCCTTGTCGTCAAACGGCTGCCCCTTCTTGTCCTGGTGTTCGTCCTTCAAGTACTGGAGCAGGGCGTCCAGGCACGGTTGGTTCCTCCCGCCCATGCTGTCCAGGTATTGGATCTTCTTGTTGCGGAAGTCGACCATGCTCATACACCAGTGGACCCCCAGGTGGACTGGGACCACCATGAGGTCGTGCGCGAATATGTCCACCTGTAAGTAACGAGTTATTTACTTATTAATTATTTGTCACACTTAGGGCTGCCATCTCGTACATTGTCGAAACTGGGCAAAGAAGTTAAAAAAACCCGGATGTTTAATTACAATCTCGTCTCTCTCCGGACACTAAACAAATCAATTTTGACGTGACATATGTCTTATAATTCGATGGAGCCGGCTTCACGCTATCACGCACGAAAAAACATGACTCATTCGGCGTTACCTCGAGGGCGAGGTAACGCCGCACGGAGGCGTTCCATTTAAGGCTTGAAGTGCAAGCGAGAGCGCGGAACGAGCGACAAAGAGGCACAATCGGCCTCCGCGTTTGGCAGCGTTCGACATCTGTCTCTCTCCTACTTGAGTGAGCGATGCGTCCGCGTGGACAGCTGCTATACAACAATACATTTACATGTTTTCGTCAAGTATGAAGTGCAGTGAAAAGTGAATGTGGTGTCAATTGTTTATAGAAACGATAATTGCGGCGATAAAGGCGATTTTCTTATGACGTTGTCACGTTCAACTATCGTCAGTAAACCGACTTTACAGACAACCGATTTTTTTTAATTTAAAAATATATGCTTTTGCTAGGGATTGACCTGAACCTATAAATGTCCGGGCCGGACACTCCCCGGATGAGCTCCAAACTAGGACAAATCCGGGGAAACCCGGACAGATGGCAGCCCTAGTCATACTTAATTAAATTCTGTGAGGTGATTGCACTGCAGTGTCTATGACATTGACCGACATAGCACTATTGTGTTCAATACGTAATCGTAAATTACTCAATTATTAGGCAGACAATTTTTGACTTCAGACAATTGTTACAAGGTGTTATTAAAAAAGACTCATGAAATGAACGAGAGGTACCTAATATTGAGAATTCAACAAGCGAAATCATTCAAAAGTGGTTTACAATGCGGTCATTTGTGTAATACAAGATTTACGACTACAGAACTGCGAGGAAAACACAAGGTATAAAACCGGTCATTGCAAAACCTCTTTCGATACACGTGCGGATATGTCATTTTCACGCGTCCCAAGTATTGCCACTCGCCTACTGCTCGAGGCAATACCTCAGGGCTTGTGCAGTAATGACATACTTTCCGCACTAGCATCGAAATGTACTATATTTTCTCCTACTTTTGTCCTAGGTCGAAACAGCTTGTGTATCTGAGTAGAATACGTAAAATTCCAAGGATATATCACACTAAAAAATTAGACAAAAAAAAAGAAATGCTTGTGCCACCTTTCTAGTCCACCGTCTGAGTCCGGCCTGTCCGCTCTGCATCAGCTTGGGGTAGAAGAAAGTATTGGCTGCATACACCTTGGGCAGGTCATTGCGCTCCTCGCAGCGCTGCATGATCAGGTTCATGTAGAAGTTGATCACTTCATCGTTCAACCAGTTCAGCCCGCTTAGGGTTTGTAGGTCGCGTCTGAAAAAAAGTTTATCAATAACTAGCCTTTGACTTCTCGCTTAAGTAACTTCAACACGTTGTTATGGTTTCCAAATGTAGAGTGCTCCATCATTTACGATAATGTGACGTGGTATATGCCGATTGTCGAGAGGGGTCACGCAGAGCGCAAAATGCCTAACCCCTATTTCACTCTCTATTTTGGTATTACATAGTAAGGATGTCACACTAGGGGTATAGCGTCATATATGCGCTATAGCGTCATATATGCGCTATAGCGTTGTCCCACTCACAAACCAGTGCGGAGCGAACTCTCGTAAAAACAACTTGCTTAACCAATTTCAATTTAGAGTGTATCTTACCTGTGTATTCTTAAATTGAATTTCTCTATAACCAGCTGTCCAGACGGCCCAGGGCCTATGGCTCTATTAATTAGTTTCTCTTGCTCCGGAGTCAGCTCGGGGAGCTCCACTGTAGGCTGAGGCTCCTCAATGAGACTCTCGGGTATGCTCAACTCATATTTCAACTTATGCTCTAAATGTGCCAACTTCTGCTCATAATTAACCTTTGAAATAATGTCAGATTCGCGGCGCGCATCTTTTAACTTTTCTTGAGTGTCTTGTTTCTTCTTTCTATACTTAGAATCTATTCTCGCGAGCCAATCTGTAGATGTGATGTCTTTATCTCTGTATGAGTCTTTCAATGTGTTTATAGGGTTGATTCTAACTGAAGATGAAGTGGATGAGTCGGAAGGCACTACCTCTAATTCAGAATCTGAAGAGTTGATGGAAGCAACTGTAATAGGATCATATTCTTTAGATGCTTCAACTTCCTGTTCTGCTATCAGACCTTTTTCAACTAATCTTATTTCGTTTAAAGATTTTCTCTGCGCTTTTTGCGTATTCCGAAACGAGGCAGAATCGTCAGCTATATTTACTATATCTATTGGCTTTGAGAACGAAATTGGTTTAGTAGTTCCCGCTACTCTTCTGATTAACTCCTGGTAATTTCTTTTCTCATCTAAATTGAATACTTCAGATAGTGTTGACCTGATGTTTAATCCGTTGGCATCTAGGAGTCTACTCCGAGGGTATGTTGAGGGCTTCTGTGGTTGCATCCACTTGGGGATGGAAGTTTTCTTATAAGTTTTCATAATGCCAGCTGGAGCTTTAAATTTAGTGTAACTTCTAGGAGATAGCGAGTGTCTGTCATTTAACTTTCTGCTTATCCTGTAGTAGGGGCCATCTTTTATTGTTTCTTTTCTATCATTCTTAGTTACATAGAATTTAAAGGGTGCGGCCTGAGGGTCGGAGACTTTCTTGACAAATATGACGTCATCCTCAGTTTCCTCGGGGTCTTGGTCTTCTAGATCTATGTACACTTCTGGTGGTTTTTTAGATTTTCCTGGTTTGCTTTCTACCCATGTTACCTGAAATTACCATATTTGTAAAGCGCCAAACTCATTTTTTGATTGTACACAAGTCAACATATGGGAAATATACTATTAAGACCATTTTCTTAGTTAAAACAATATGACAAAGATGTTTTAAGGCTAAAAGTAAAAGTATATAATTTGGTTGCGCTGGCTCCTATATTACACACAGCCTTTCATAGTAGCCATGCCTTAGGTGAATTATCATTATAGATGCAAAAAGCCTATAAGAGAGTTTATATTATTTTCTCGTCCAGCAATCTCTTAATTCACAGCCTCTGCAGTAATGTACTATTGTAGCCAAAGTTACCAGTTTGTTTCATGCTATAATAATCAAGCTGTGCAGTAAAATAAATCTTTATTTTCCTGTTTAATAAATCTAATCTCATGGATTAGACTGCCTCATGGCAGTCTTAAAATGTATTGGATACTACTTATTGTCTCATAATTAAATTGTAGCTTTTTACAGATGAGCATAACATACACTTGGTAAACCAACAATGCATGTGCTATATGTTGTGCTACATGTACAGATGTGTCATTGTTTTACAGAGTGTATGATAACCATAGTACTTGAGTTTTGCATAGTTGGATTAAACCCAAATAAATGCTTGCTTCAGTCCTTGTATATCCTATTGGCACTGGCTTCCTCTCTGCATTAGGGGTATGGGATTATAGTCCTTATGCTGGCCCTAAGTAGGATAGATGTTTCACAAACACCTTTGAATTTATTTGTGATTGTATGCAAGTCTTCTCTCAATAGCTTGATTACAAATTTAATGATACTGACATGCACTCAACATAAGTAATTGTTTTATACTCATACATACCTCTTCCTCATCCTCATCCTCATCATCATCATCAACCACAGCATGCATCACTGGTCGCACTGGGGTGTGCATGCGAGGCTTCCGCAGCGGAGTGGCTGGCTCATGGCCTGTACCTAACTTCACCGGCACAGTCCGGACTCGCCCTCCTGAACGGTTCACCTCTAGTGGTGTAGATGTACTTGGGTGCCCACTTTCGACTTGAATAGGGACATACCGTACATTCTTTTCCTTCCTTTCCCAGGCATCTGAAATGACAGCATGGTTAGAAAACTATTCAAAAACATCAACAAAGTATTCTGAACTTAACCTCACCATTAGTGATGGGCAAGCGGAAAGTTTCCTATTTGGGAAACTTTCCGTAATGAAATTTACAGAGAATATTACCGTAATATTCTCGTGATGTGAAAGATAGAGAAATTTATATTTTATTACGGTCTAATGTCATGTCATTTACGTAAAATAGAGGCACAAAGACGTCGTTAATTGTATTGCAAAAGGATAATATCGTTACTGAGCAAAATAAAAAGTTACATGTAAATTACGGTAAATTTCCATAAATTCTCGTAAGTTACCGTGAAAATTGCCGTGCAATTTTAAACGATACCTAGAAATTTATTACAAAATACGAGGGATTTAATAAATATTAGTTCAAATTGAGTGAAAGTGATACAAAAATACAATTGACTGTAGAACTCGCATCAATTAGGCCACACTCGGGTCGAGCGAATGTTCAGGCCAGGTATGTAGTAAAAAACTACCATGCACAGTGCACACTGCCTACGCGGAAAAGACAGTAGTAGTAGACTTAATTGTAATTTTGTACTGTTTTAACAGTCGTGGCAAAACCATCTACAGTAGAATCCGGTTATAACGACGCCGAAGGGACCGAAAATATTACGTTGTACTAACCGGAAGTCGTACTAAACAAACTGTCAATTTTAAAGTTGTTTCTCGATTTTAATAGTCACACATGCATTATAATTCATAATGGTTCAATGTAACTCACAGAATCCTTATTTCATTAAGCTAGGCTCAAAAGTGTGAATATATATTTGACATCGACTTTACAAGTATTCAATATCTCACGAAATTGTTGTATTACTACAAAATTTATATGCAGGGTTATAGACTATGCAAAAAAAAATATAAATAATTACAGGCACTTTTCATGCTATAGGATAAAATAATTAAGTTATTCATATCATTCTATATTGTGCCGCTATATATAATAATAAATTATATATAATAATAATAAATAAAATAAAATTCATTTATTTCGGACAACAAAGAATCCATATTAAGTGACACTTATGCCTAATTATATATATATATATATATATATATGTATATTTAAAACTGAGCGGCGGTTTATTTGTAAAAGTCGGCACTGGACAAATAAAGCTGAAAATTAAATAAGGGAAACTGAAGTAAAGAAACATTTTGTTTACTTTTTTAACTGCTACAATTTGAAAGGCCCTTGACTATACATATATCTACATAAAATAATAATAGCATATTCTGGGTACGCCGAGAACAAGAGAACAATGCAAACTTGGAAAGTATATGTTGATTATTTTTAACTAGCGACCCGCACCGGCTTTGCACGGGTTATTATAATACATATAAACCTTCCTCTTAAATCACACTATCTATTTAAAAAAAACCGCATCAAAATCCTTACTATAAAAAAATTATACTATGTAGTGATAGTCATTAATAATTATTCTTATTTGAAATGCAACAAATTGCAAGGAAGTAATAATGCAATGTTCTTTAATTTTCAATAGTAACCACTATATTTCGTTAACAAAAAATATATTCCCTAAGAAATTTCCATGAAATTTCAGAGAACTTACGGTAATTTACGGTAACTTACGGTAATATACCTTTCTAACAAGTTTTAAGTAATATATCTGACCGCGAGCATGAAGCACATGAAAATATGCAAATATTTCGTTATTACAAAAAGTTGGATTTTCATATCGAAAAAAAAAGTTACAAAGTAAATTGCTACTTTTGGTAATATTACCGTAATCTTTCCGAGAATATTCTCGCAGTCGGAAATATTCTCTGCAATTTCCCATCACTACTCACCATTAGACATTATGTCGGGGAAATTGGTGCTTCTCAACTGCTTGAGTCGCTTAAGTGCCGGTGCCTCGTCGCACAAAACATCGTCATCCGTCCTGAAAGAGAAGTTTGTGTTAACATCGTTTCAAATGCGCAATTCGCGTCCGTATTAACAATACTTACTTCCAAAACCTGGAAGCTACTTTTAATGGTATTTTATACATATTTCCCTCTGTATTACAGCTAATAAGAATGAGTTTTCACGGTCTTTGCCGCCATAACTAAAACGTTGTAAACAAGTGTCATACCTGTCTCGTTTGAAGCTAGTTCTAATGGCCGGATCATTTTCGTCAGACCAACCTAGAAGATTGCGCACATAAGCCACAATGGACTTCATCTTATAAAAATTATGTTTCCATCACCATTTGTAGGTTGTATTTCTGTTTAAAATGCGAAAACGACGTTCGACAAAAAGAAAAGCACAACGACACCGATATCCACCGATTCGTTTCGTTGACGCTAATTACATTTCGTAGAAACCGATTATTGCCGGTATAAAAACCGGTTTTGTACTTTTCGTTTGGGGACCACAATGCGTTTATAACATTGACTTGAACAGTCTGTACCTAAGGCGTTTTAAACTAACATACTTAAAGCGTGGTTTGATTCATATTGTATAAAAACGCCGATGATCTGTCAATGTCAAACTCATGCCCGAAATTGTAATAGGATAATAATAGGATTAATACAGCGGATTAATAGGATTTGACTATGACTTTCTTTATACTTTAGAGATTTTTTTACTACAATAAAATCAAAATCATTGACATAGTTTACGATTTTGCTAACTGATATTATTGGCAGACCCGGCATTTCAGTAAACCAGGCGGTGTACGTTCTATTTACCATTCTGTTCCTGCTGATTAATTCGATAGGTTATCAGTATGTTGCAACCCGTGATGCATGTTTTGAAACAGAAAAATATTATTCTAGCTTCTGGCTCGCCTAGGAGAAAGGAATTGATAGAAAATATAGTAAGTTACCTCATGAATAATTGAATTGATAAATACCGGCTTCATCGTTTTAAAATGTGTATTTTTTTAGGGGTTAAAAGTAGGATTGTGTCCATCTCTATTCGAAGAGGACCTTGACCCTAAAAAATTCAAGAGTTTCTCGGATTTTGTGGAAGAGACAGCGATGCAGAAGGTTCTAGAAGTGGAGAATCGGCTGGTTGGCCAGGGCAAGGCCCCAGATATAGTCATAGGAGCTGATACTATGGTTACTTTGGATGGTGAAATGTTTGGGAAGCCGACTTCTGAAGCGGACGCGTTTCAGATGTTGTCAAGGTTGTTAGGTTTGTTTGGTTGTTTCACAACTGTATTTATTACATTTAAATCAGAATACATTAAAGCTTAAGTTAAGTGTACCCATATTATATTAGCTTCCACCCAAATTCATAGATCCATAACTGAAACTTTTCTTAATCTTACCATTTGAAGGATATATAGTGTTACAACATTTGAAATATTATGCTCCAAATTATAAAGATCTAAACTTTGGGCTGTGCATTGTTTCCCAGTAGGTATGTATTTTAAATTACTTTTTAATATATCCCGAGAAGTCATTCATTAATTTATTTAAACTTCTTAGCAAACCAAAGAGCCAAACATGTAAAGTCATGTTGATTTATTAATGGCAGGTTGTCAGGACGGGGCCACACAGTGTACACCGGAGTGGTAGTGAAGGCTCGGGAGAAAACAGTCAAGTTTACTGAGAAGACTAATGTTATATTTGGCAAGATAAATGAAGACCAGATTAAAGGGTATATTGCCACTGGTGAACCCATGTAAGTTACTAAATAAAAAAAAACTAAAGTATAATCAAGTCAAAAAAAAACCTAAAATTTCTAAAAACTTTGTAGTTTAAACACTTTTACTCACTTTTTTCCTAGATAAATAAATCTTTCTTGGTAGAATCTCATGTCATCTTTGTTTTACCTTATTTATCTCACCAGGGACAAGGCCGGCGGCTATGGTATCCAGGGTGTTGGCGGCACATTCATTGAACGTGTTGAAGGAGACTATTTTACGGTTGTGGGACTCCCACTCTATCGGCTCTGTGCTGTGCTCTATGAAATGCACAAAGGCTTATAGGGACCTTGTTTGAGCTGCCATGTAGTGACATAAATCAATCTTAAACTTAATATTGACATTTTAGTAGGTGCTGCCTTTAACAATTCCTGAACGCTTACTTAAACTCCTAACACGTAAAATTTACGCGTTTGAGAGTGTTGTCTAGTAGACTAATTCAGCAACTTATTTTGTCTGTTCTAAACAGAAGGTAGAATATTTACATGATTTATCTAAACATGTTTTAAACTGATGATTCCAAAGTGTTGTTGCATTTTATGTATATTGTTCGTTTTTATTTTATAAGCAGAAATAAACAGTAGATGTAGTTTGAACGCTGTGGTTTTATTATTATTTCTTGTAGTTCTATATTCAATTATTGACATTTTAACATGACATGAGATGCCTCGTAGAGAGGCGAAACACGTGTCGAGTTTTGTGTTATTGGTGGTGGTGTGTTGTATCTATTTGCGTATTTATTTTTTGCGGCGGGAGGGTGGGAACATTAATTGCATGCAAAAAATACGCAAGTAGGTATAACGGGTTGGCACTAATAGACTAGCACGTTTGGCGGAATAGCAAAGTAATATTATTTTCGTTGTTAATATGGAATTCCGCAAAGTAACGCCTGATTCAATAAATTACATTTTAACAAAATTAAGATTACATTCATGTATTTTTAATCACTACGCGTGGCATGTTTCGGTGAACTTGGGCCCCAATCAGCGCAGAAACTATGACATGCGTAGTAGGCATAGATATCATAAGGAATAGATATCGCACGGAGGCGTAGCGCGTGTCGCAGCGATATGGCCAGTTGGCCATATTACTATTCAACTCGAGCCAGTTGCAACTTAGCCGCGACCGTAAAATGTGCTCCGATATTTTCGAGAAATCCCGAATTGCTGCGTTGTTACCTGCAAAAATAGAAGTGAAAACAAAAACTTCAAGGACTATAGAATCACCTACCATATATAAGTATTCATGTTATTAGTTATTAGTTGATAAAATCGTGCATTTTTACAAATATATTCAGTGCCGTATGAATTTTCTCTATCGGACTAATTGGTTGGACAAATTGTATATGCGTTTTACATTGCCGGTTTAGAATAGCAAACAAGTTCTGTCGCGTGGCGATTTGTTAAGCAACCGCGCAATGTATAGAATTGCTAGCGATCTTCACAATCGCATGATTATTACCTGGTACGGCCGCTTGTGCCTTGCCGGGAACTAGAGATGCACCCGTGCCGATGTGCGTCGATAAATGTTTGGCTTGATTGTACAGTCACCAGCATAAATATATGACGGTGAACAGCCGTGCAAAAATATCTGACGCTCTATTGGGCGCATAAGTATCTGACGACACTACCTCGGTAAAAATATTTGATGATTTGTGGCCGGCAAAAATATCGTTGCTCCGTATCCGCATAAATATCGGATCGAGACGCTTATAAATATGTGATTACTTATAAAAAATCAAAATTATGTGATCACTCTCATCGGCAGAAATATCTATCCCCTGTGAAAGCAAAAACATCGGCTGACTGACGGGTCGCCTATATATCTGACATAAAAATATTTTATGGATCTGCAAAAGAATACCATATCTGGCTGACATAAAGCCGTAAATTGTATGAAGTGATTTGACAATTCACGAAAAGAGTGCAGACTTGTCATTGCATATGTCTATCTCACGTTTTATTCTGTCATCAAATCGTCGTTTAAAATTACTGAAATATAAGAATAATAAAGTTGCTCTGAGAGACGTGAGAGCCTACCGCAAACATCGAAAATTAAATTTTCGATCTGCATCTCTTTCGTTCGAATAGGTATAAGTAAAAGTGCGATAGAAAGGGAGATAACTACATTTTTTTATTTATTCGACTTTCGTGGTAGTGGACCAGGCGTGCGTGTCCAACCAAGCCCCCCGTCAAAACTAAGAACATCAAAGTCCTTACAAAATAAAGGAAGTGTCAAAAAGAGATATGTTTGTTATTTTTCCGATTAACAGTTTTGCTGATCTCTTGATGCAATTCGTCCAAGCAGCCAAATTAAATACATCGTAGTAATTTGGTAGTCGGTATCAATGCATTGCAACTTTCAAATGTAGTAAGAGGCATGTTAATAGGTTAGACTTACGACATTTGAAAAATCCACTGCCAATTTCATTTGGTTTACTGCTGCAAGTGGGACACCTGCCCTACGCAGTTGCAATCAATGAAAAACGGTAGATATTCAATAATGTTTATTTTTACTTTTTAACTACAAAATAGAAAACCTCTGTAACTTAAATAAATCTCTGTAACTTATATGTATATTTTTTGTCAATCTTAAAATATGTGAAATTACTTATACTTAATATCTAGTATGTCCACCATCGGCATTTCTCACATCGTTCAGCCTATTTTGCATTGACATGACCATGTTATAACAATGGTCTGAACCTCGCAGGGATTCCCATATGTCAAAACAGTGCTGAGTTAATGTCGCCTTCGTTCTGGCCTCTGTAGGGTCCCAGAGCTGTGTCATTATGCCCCACAAGTTTTCAATGACATTTAGATCTGGACTTTTGGGTGGGAAGTCTAATAATTCAATTTTTTCTTGTTCGTTAATCCAATGGCGAACAATACGGCTGTTGTGGAAAGAACAGTTGTCCTGGACCACGTATACAGGATTGACTTCTGGATAAGTGATATGCAAGGAAGGCAATAGTACATCGTTAAGTATTTCAATATAATCTCTGCTATTTAAGCGACCTGTCACTTGGCAGAGTTCACCCGGGCCTGCAGAGGACATCCATCCCCAAACACCACATGAAATACGACCTGATCTTCTATTTTCCATCACGTTTAATTCATTGTAACGGGTATTATTCAATCTCCACAATGACACTCGACCATCTGCGCTAGACTGGAACACTTTTTCATCTAAAAACGCGACATTTCTAAAATCAAAGTGTAAATATTGATTCGCAAAATCGAGCCGGAGGTCCCTATGTCTTCTTGTTAGCACAGGTTTTCGAGCAGGGACTCGATTTCTTAAACCAGCCGCTTTCAATCTTCGACGAACGCTGTCACGAGATAATCCGTAGTCATTTGCGACTTCGAGCGTTGAAGTTACAGGATTTCCTTGATATACGCGGACAATATTTTGATCTTGAATCGCAGTAGTCTTACGGGGACGGCCCAAGCTTTTATGGTGGTTGACATTGCCTTCATCCTCCCAGCGTGTAGTCCACAATTTTACTGTATTTCTCTAAAAACAAACATCTCAAATATTAGCAATATTATAATAATACATCAGGCGGTCTAATCCCTAATAAGCGATCTCTATTAATCGAATATTATTAAGTAAACTTAAAAAAGTGTTACGTAATTAACTGAAAAATAACTTACAGAAACCCCCAATACATCCATTATTTCGTGAACGGGTTTATTCTCTTCGTGCATTGACACGATTCTATGTTTTGTGTGGTCGTCCAGTCGATATGTCGCCATGATATTGGCGTTCGATTAGAAGTAATAATACTTATACAATCCCTGTTTCAATCAATCTTTGTTTTATGGCTCCAATCCCTGCTTAATGCTATATTTTTTGAAAAGTGACATATGATGCATGTTGACGTACCTAATATATTTTTTCTTTTTAATGCTTTGGAAAAAGGAGGTTGATCACTTCACTACTCACATCTCATAGGAAAAGTCTTCTGATGCCTGAATTTGAATTATGTTACTATTTAAAATTGCAAATGGGAAAATGTGAGACAGACATATGCAATGACAAACTAATGACAAGTTGGCACTCTTTTCGTGAATTGTCAAATTGCTTCATACAATTTACGGCCCTATGCTATGTAGATAGAGTTTGTTTTGCTGATTGATTTCACAACTTTGAATATCTTGTCAGATATACAGGCGATCCATCAGTCATCCGATATTTTTGCTTTTGCAGTGGATAGATATTTCTGCCGATGAGAGTGATCACATAATTTTGATTTTTATAAGTAATCACATGTTTATAAGCGCCTCGATCCGATATTTATGCGGATACGGAGCAACGATATTTTTGCCGGCCACAAATCATCAAATATTTTTACCGAGGTAGTGTCGTCAGATACTTATGCGCCCAATAGAGCGTCAGATATTTTTGCACGGCTGTTCACCGTCATATATTTATGCTGGTGACTGTACTCATATAAGTAATAACATTTTCACATGTTTGGGTAATAAAGAAATTTATGTTGTACCAACCTATTTATTGTTGTATTGTTATCCATTCAAAAAATCAAGGGAGACATCCAGTATGTTAAAACCCAAACGTTTTTAAGTTTAATGTGTAAAATTTTTGTTAATGTCAATATTTGTTAATACGTCTTTATTTATGGTTTATCTTTAGATATTTTTATTTATCTAATCCTCGGCAATAATTCGAAAGTCATTATAAACAACTAAACCCCTATTGAAGATTGTGAATAAAACCTAAATTAATGCATTTTTATTTGTAAATATAACAATCATGCAAATTGGTCCGTAAATATACTGGTTGGAAAATTTTAATGGGCCCTGGAGGGAAAGTGCCTTTAACCTTAAGTCAGTTCATTTTACCTAAATAAGACATTCCTTTATTTCTGAAAAGAAAATGTTTCGCCTCACACCTGCTCATAACGGTTAACATTTGTATACCTCAGGAGTGCAAAGTAATTTGATGCAATCTTCAACTTATTTTTAACATTAGCTGGAGGATGGTTCATTATGCAATGATTCTGAATCATAAATACGAGTAGTTGATTGCATTCATTAAGATTAAGATTAGATCTATAAAGTATTAGGATCTGTCAGTGCCAAGTTTCATAGATTTTGATAGCACGGACTGTGAAAGTGAATAAACGTTATAATTTCATAAAACTTTGAGGGTTAAAATAAAACCTTTAAGTTTGACATTTCATTTACTTGGAAGATATGTCGTGGTTTGAGCTAATAGATCACTCAAAGGGCGGTAAGACCAGTGAATATAATGGCCCATACTACAGTCGACGTTTGGTACCTGGAATACAATCTCATCTTGTGGTTACTTTATCGAAATGCCATGCACCCCTGCGAAACACGATGCGTATGCGTATACACACACACAGACTTAACTTCAAGACACTTAATCTATATTAAGTGTCTTGAAGTTAAAGACGACGACGACCTCAAAAACAACGTGTCAAAAATAATTATACTTAAACATGAATAGTCATGTTTAAGTATAATTATTTTTGACACATCGTCCACTGTAATATTTTTTTTAACCACGACCGTATCGGTTGTCCTAGTATTTTACTGTATTTTTTAATATTCAGAGCGTATGAAATATCGATGGATAACAGTTTATCGACTTACACTCCTCTCTAACGCCACATTACGTGATCGCTTACCGCGCGCAGAGACGCTCTGTGATTGGCTAAAGCGCGCGGCGCATGTGGTCAGAGGAGGGGGCCAGGGGGTGGCCCTGGAGACATTAGTACCCATTATAACTTAGCTTCGTTACAAATCTTGTTACTTTAAATTATCTATGGTAGTAGGTATCTAAAAATACGTGAGTATAATCCGTAATTGTTGTATAGTTAATATGAATATAACTCGCGATAGTTTGACTTCGAGGAACATTCATAATTGCCAGCGTTCACTGCTTAGACTGGCCCTGGCTAAAATTATGGCGTTTACCTTACAGTCTGTGCTATCAACATCTAGGAAACTTGGAATAGTAGGAATGTCTCGTTTTATGGAAGGTACATCTAGGTATCACGTGATAAGTCGGAGACGCGACCCGTACCTGAGTAAGTAGTTGGTTACATCCTCATTGCGAACATTCTCAAGCTCTTACATCGGTGTCTCAGCTAGGGTTACTAGGTATCTACGTAATATTAAATATTATCTTGCTAGCCTACTACGAGTATGTTCCACTGCTGATTAGAGGTGTTTTCCCTCTTTTTTTCATTCGTTCCGGTCTTGTGCACATCTGGCTGGCATGTTTTTGTTTAATACTACGACGATGACAAACAAGCATACGGCCCGCCTGATGGTAAGCGGTCACCGTAGCCTATGAACGCCTGCAACTCCAGGGGTGTAACATGCGCGTTGCCGACCCTTTAAAAACTTGAACACTCCTTTTTTGAAGAACCCCATACTGTAGTCCTTTAGTCATGTATTTTAAGTTATCCCGTTATCGCTTAGTAATAAAATTATTTTAACTTATCCCCCTTTTATCAATGGGTGGATTAGTTTTTACAGTTTACTCCATTTAGTAAGTCTCATATTTTTTCATTTTTCTTTAGTAAAGCCTTATTTACCCTGTGGGCAGATGCTGGGTCGCCTTCTGAAACTAGCGCCTACGCCAAATCTTGTAATTTAGGCTCCCTAAGCCCTGGCTTGCCGGGAAAACATTAAGAAAAAGCCCTACTTTATTTTTAAAATCTTTGATTGAATAGCGAAAAAAAAAATCTGTGTCCCTTGATGTCTCAAAACTTAAAAGTCAAAACCACGGAATCGCCGTAGGTAGGTACAATACAATATATTAGGTACCTAGTATTCTTTGCGCCAGCCCTGCCGACGACTTACAATAGAATTAGATGATGCCTTGTTTCCAGCTTCCTGCGTCCACAGCTCGCAATTACGGCCCTAAGGTACAAACACTACAAACAGTACCACTGACCATCAGTAGCCGTTACGCCGTTGCCGTAGGGATCACAAATGGTCGGTTAACAAAGTTGGAGACGGTACGCACGGTGCGTATTTTGTTTGTCCCCACGATGTTCTCGTGTTTACCGGGAGCCGAAGGTAGTTACAATTAGCTCATGCTGCTTTTTTACCCTGGCAGGGGCTCCATGCACTGAGACTTGGAGCGTACGGATAGTAAAGTGGGACCTTTCCGCGAGATCACATGATATTTACTACTTTGGAATACTCCTGAGTTTGCGCTCTAGAGAGATCGGTTGGTCGGCCGAGTCCAACCAAACATGAGGTGTGTGTAAGAAATCGAGCTACTGGGAGTTTTATTACTGGTTCGCTACCTAACCTAGCCGAGAAGATTCCAGCAAGAAACTCAGCTAGCTCCGATCGCAGTCGGATTGAGCTCATGCTTGGTAAAAGCGTAAAAGAGCATGTTTGATTCCCGGTTGGGAAGATTTAAAAACTTTGAATGCCATTATTATTAAATCTAAAATCGAAGCCATGGTTCCTAAGAACTGATGTCGCTATCTCTCGTAGTATCTGACTTGTCCATACTGACCCATTTGGCTTGATCGCCCTATATGCTATACATAGAAAACGTCTATAAGTCAGAATTATCAGAAATAAATATTCGTGACAAACACATGCACACATACCAGGATTCGAACCCGGAAACTCCAGCTTTTTAGGCAGGGTCACAACCCGGGCTAGGAAGGCCATAAATTATTTTTAACCCTTAAAAGGAATTTAGGATGCGAAATATGCTCCTATCACCCTATTATGGGTTATGTTTTGGAGATACTTGTCTGGTTTGTAATTCCATTGTAAGTAGGTAGCTAAAGTTGGTATTTTATCTTTGTTATCAGTGTACCACATCTGACACTTCTTAATTGAAAAAGGTATTTATTATAATCTTATGGGACTATCGCGTAGTATCGCAGTGAACGGATCAGCGGTCACCTCCAGCAGTGGTTGCAATCAAAGCAACTAAAGTTTTGCTCACCGAATTACCATAAACATACATGAAATAAAGGGAAGGGAAATAAATAAATATTGTGGGACAATCTTACACAAATCGACCTAGTCCCACGGTAAGCTCAATAAATCTTGTGTTGTGGGTACTGGACGACGACAATACATATATATATATGTGTATTGTCGTCGTGTATATGTATATGTAGTGTGTGTATAGTCCTCCTCATCGCTTTCGATGACGGCGACCCTAAAAATTAATTTTATGGACGTTGTCTATTGTGAGCCCTGATATGGCTGGCAAGACCGAACTTTAAATGCCTTTTTGCAAGTGTGGCAATACAGTTGGTCAGCCGTATTATATGTGTATGCGTAGGAGGGCTTTGGTCTTTCTTTACGGAGTTGTCTTTTTACGTCTAAGGTGAGGTAACCGAAAAACATCTTCCAGAGAGTCAATGCGGATTCCGCCCTAGCAGGGGAACCATTGCATCGCTGTCGTAAGGCAACTCCAAGAAAAAGCCTGTGTTCTGGCACCCACGCTCTTTGCCATCTATTTTTCACTGGTCTTGAAGGATGCATTGCAGTATGGTGGTAACCAAGTCCAGCTAAACGCCAGAACGAATAGGGGTGTTTTGACATTTCATATACTTACCTACATATAGATTCGTGATAAACAGACAAATAAAATACCAGGATTTGAACCCGGTATCTCCAGCTTTGTAGCCAGGGTTACTATCAACTGAGCTAGGGAGACCGTTGACCCGAAATGTGGAAATCTTTGGGCGAGGTCTTTGTTCAGCCGAGGACGGCTTTCAGCTGAAATGATAAATAGCAGTATTACATATCAGGCGAGGTGGTAGTACGAGATGTAAATGCCATCTTGTAGTAATTTGCAACCTAGGAAGCCTGTCGTGTCTATGAATGCGATCTGTTCCTAGTTCCCGCTCGTTATAGTTGGTACAGCCCCAGCGGCCATAATGCATGGGAGTGCGGAAGACACATTACGTGAGTCTAGTGATGTGCGGTGTGTGGTGTAAGTTGTCGATAGTTGCAAGTGTTAGTATGCAAACATGCAAACTGGCTGGTCGCTAGTGCGACCACTTGGGCTTATTCACTTGTAAATTAAGTACCTACTTGCAGAATACATTTTTGAATTTGAATAATTCAAACGTACGATTTTCCACGGCTTTGCCACACATATATTTGTCTTAAAATTGACGTGATGAATGCATTTCAATGCATAGCTTTTACATTTTCGGTTGTTTTAATTTTTTCAAATTGGTGTAAATGGTTTGTAGTAGTGATCTAAGATGTACCTATTCGTTATTGTGAAATAACGAACTCTTTGGATTATAAATTGTTATGTAAGAGTGAATGAGTGAAATGGTTTAATCCGATAACAATTTTCTATCACGCATAGTGCAGTCAATTACCTACTAGATGTAATATAATATACAATACAATACAATACTCTTTATTGAAAACCTCACACAGATGAAATACAGTTACAAGAGAAAATAATAATACAGAACAGTAAGGGGTAACAACAGGCGGTCTTATCGCTAAAGAGCGATCTCTTCCAGACAACCTTTGGGTAGTAATATGTGATACACTTAAGTATACAGATCACATAACTATCAGTTAATATTAATCAAATAATTGGCCTAGTTCTCACACTATCGATAACTAGTAAAATCTAAGCATGATGTCCCACCCCTCCTCTCATTATTTTTTTCGACATGTCTACGAGAGCTAGTGATGCCACTTGTTCGGAATCGCAAAAACGCCATTGTGCTGTGGGAACTACAGATTTAACACCTGTCGCGCCCCGTTGCATCTATTAGTGATCGTTTTTAGTGCGAGGTACAGTCACGTCTATAAATATCTATACACTTCGGAACTTATTACAGAGGAAAAAGGGTCAAAATTTAATACAGATGCATATACATTTATCGAGCCGACCGGTACGTGTCGTTTGTTGATAAGGTCCGTTTTTCAATGAATCTATATGGGATACGCGCCTTATCGGCAAGTGACAAGCAACAACAAAATTTACCTTTCACTAAAGTCTGGGGGTTTTGCCACGCCCGCTATTGCGGTTTGGGAAATAATGGTAGTCTATTGAATCGATCATAACAAGTCCAAGAAGATTTATTATACGACAAATTCCTACTTAGATTTAGGTAAAATAGCGATGTCTGCCCGACGCAGACGAAACATGTCACGCCTATTGTGATAAAAATACGTGAGTGTTAATGTTAACCGTTGCAATTTCATATCAGTATGTCTCACGAAAGCTTAAATTATATAAAATAGCAAAGTTGCCAGAAATTAAAACTAATGCAATGTATTATGAAATACAATAAGTAGTTAGCTATTATAATTATTAGCGTCGCATGTATACCTAATTCTCAGTTGTTTTAATAGATTTACTACAAAAAATATACCTAAAGATGTCCGAGAGTCCGTCTATGCTAAGTTTCCTAGAATTTGATAGCACAGACTGTGACAGTGGTAAGTAAACGTCATAATTTCATAGAAGTTTGACGTTTAATATGACTTTAATGTTTGACAGTTTATTCACTTGGAATAGATAACGTGGTTTGACTCTAAACTTATAAATTCACCTTACAGTACAATTTTCTCATCATTTTACTTTTACGATTTTTTGCGGAGAAATGAAACTTACATGACATTCGTCGAGACCCCGGCCTGTCACTTGTCGGCACTTCCACTCAAAAACGCCTTTCGTATACCTAAATGTTGGACGCCCCATTCTTCTTACGTTTATGAAGGCTGGTATATTACTATAGTTTGACAAGCCAAGGCTGCAGTAGATTTTTTTTTAATTATAGGGAGGCATATAAATTAAAAAAAAATCTTTTTCCAATTATCTGCGTCCCTTTATTCGGTATGAAAAAATAAGGACCCATAAAAATTAAAAAAAAAAAAAAATACTGCGACCTGGCTTGTTAGACTATATACATAACTACTAACTAGTTATAAAAAGAAATGGAGAAAATATAACAATTGTCTATAAATAACTTAACAAGCAAGTAGCTGTGGTTTCTCCTCATAAAATCTCAATGAAACGCACTTTAAAACCAAAATATTACAACTTCTATTATATTGAAACTATTTTGCTATAATCGTCCATCTTAATGAAATTCATCACAAAAAAAGCTCCCGCCAAAACGACAATAAAAAAAAAGTATGCGTTCGAAATTCGAAATAAAAAAACTGGGTGTGGGAATAACGGACAGATGCTGCTCTCCGGATCTGACGTGCTATTATGCCGTCGTATATTTCAATCAGAGTAGGTTCCGTGAGATTTCCTACTTAGGTAGGTACACGGGTAACGATAAATCGTAGGTAAGGTACTTGTACAAAGAATACAAAATACAAATAACTTCATTTAGCAAAAATGTTTAACAGGATTTAACAAGGTCTCCGCACTAGGCTTCGCCTGTATCGCGGTGAACCAAACTTACTTCGAACTAGTTAACTGTCAATACATTATGTATTTGTGAACTTCATATTCTACCGAAGACATAACGTGTATCATGACCCTGCCTACGAAGCAGGAGGTCCCGGGTTTTAATCCTGGTCAGGGCATTTATTTCTGTGTTTATCACGAATATTTGTTCCTGAGTTATGGATGTTTTCTGTATATTTAAGTATTACTACTTTAGATTAACACGTTCGCTGACAGTGACCTCTTACCTTGACACCATGATACGGCAGTAAAACTTTCCATACAAAATGACAACCCGTCAATTGACGTACTTGCAGATAAAGTGTTGTTACGTTGAAGTAACCCGTCACTACGTCAATAGACGTAAACGTCCTGCGACGTAGTGTCTAGTCATTAAAAGAAAACAACCTCAGTACAACACTACGTCGATAGACGTGGATTTTTCTCGACGTAGTGCCTATTTAAAAATATTTTTACGTGCTTGAATATGACACAACGTCGAGAGACGTTCTCGCCTCTCGACGTAGTGTCATACCAAGCGTATGTTATCTTGTTTAAATGGGGCACTACGTTGAGAAACGTTCTCGTCTGTCGACGTAGTGTCATACTAAGCGTGTGTTGTCATGCTTAATTGTGACACTACGTCGAGGGATGTTCTCGTCTGTTGACGTAGTGTCAGGGTAGAGTTATGTTTATTTGCTTGGATATGACACTACGTCAAGAGACGTTCCCGTCTGTCGACGTAGTGTCAGGCTAGAGTTATGTTTATTTGCTTGGATATGACACTACGTCAAGAGACGTTCCCGTCTGTCGACGTAGTGTCAGGCTAGAGTTATGTTTATTTGCTTGGATATGACACTACGTCAAGAGACGTTCCCGTCTGTCGACGTAGTGTCAGGCTAGAGTTATGTTTATTTGCTTGGATATGACACTACGTCAAGAGACGTTCCCGTCTGTCGACGTAGTGTCAGGCTAGAGTTATGTTTATTTGCTTGGATATGACACTACGTCAAGAGACGTTCCCGTCTGTCGACGTAGTGTCAGGCTAGAGTTATGTTTATTTGCTTGGATATGACACTACGTCAAGAGACGTTCCCGTCTGTCGACGTAGTGTCAGGCTAGAGTTATGTTTATTTGCTTGGATATGACACTACGTCAAGAGACGTTCCCGTCTGTCGACGTAGTGTCAGGCTAGAGTTATGTTTATTTGCTTGGATATGACACTACGTCAAGAGACGTTCCCGTCTGTCGACGTAGTGTCAGGCTAGAGTTATGTTTATTTGCTTGGATATGACACTACGTCAAGAGACGTTCCCGTCAGTCAACGTAGTATCATTCCGGTCATCTGTTGTATGCCGAAATTTGACACTACGTCGAATTCTTGACCGTCAGGTGACGTAGTGCGAAGCTGTGTATACAAGCGTATGACCAAATGAGACACTACGTTGAAGGACTTCGTGTCTTTCGGGGAAAATAACAAGAGACAGTTCATTAGAAAATTTAATAATATATTCTGTAAACAACAAAAAAATTAACTATATTTCTGAAACTGTATAATGAATGGACTTTTTCTATTTGAACAATTTGTTCAAATAGAAAAAGTCCATTCATTATACAGTTTCAGAAATATAGAGATGGGCATTATTCGAATAAAAATGTATCTAAATGATCATTCGAATGACGAATAATCCACCAATTTTTTATTCGCGAATGATTTATTCGCGGATGATTTATTCGCGGATGATTTGTGCGCGGATGATTTATTCGCGAGTAACTTATCGGCGAATAAATATTTCGACCGGTTTTTAACTTGACGAATGATTTACTTATTATATTACTCCTATAAATTTACTAACAATATTAAAGGTTTTTTGGCTATTCTATTAAATTTAAAAAAAGAAACATATTAAAAATGACAAATTTTTACTAAAGTTCACGATCGTCTAAGACTTTAGTGATCTATTCGATATGATCTATATGTAGTTAATGTTATTTACTCTGGTTTTCAAACAAAGAATATCATGACGTATGATTTTTATTACGAATTATTAATAAATCCATGTTGATTTCTAAAGTGCACTTTTATTTACAGTCCTTTTATAATCCCTATGTGGGTTGGAAGAAAATCTGAGCAAAGAAACCGCCTAATTTCTATGGCATAGATTTTGTCAAGTTTCTGTACATTTCAATGACATATACTATCTCGTCTAAAAAGGGCCTCGTAGTTCTCACTCAAATAACCGAATATAAAATTAATTCCATATAAACTAGTAAGGCCATAATGTTTAAAAGAAATTATACTTCGTATCCAAATCGAAGATTACATATATTTACTAGCAGCAGTACACGGTTATGTGCTGTCCTTGTCACACATTTAGAGTTATAATATTATTCAAAAAAACTGTTCTCGCTCTCGCTCGCCGGGTAATTAGGAACGGCAGCGCTCCCAGCGGCGTGGTTTACCATTACATGTTTTTGTGTATGTCCGAGTCACACGTATTTTCTCGCAAAAATAGTGTTTTAGTGTATATCTATTTCAGATTGAAGGATTAGGGTGAGTGATTTTACACATCTTCAGAACGATGAATTCAAATTACAGAATAAAACCGCGGCCTAGTTGCCGTTTAACGAATCTTCTTTCGGAAAGTGATTTTGTCCAAATGTTTGATTTTGCTTTCAATATATGTGTGGTAGATTACAATTTAAAAACGAATGTTAGTGTGGTGTATTAATCATATAATAACTAAAAGAATAGATCAAGGAACATTTACTTTGTTCGAAATAATGCTTTTACATCTACCTTCTTTTTTCTAAGTAATATAAGTAAAGTACATGTTAAAGGCACGGGTTGTTGTTCGTAGATTAACATACAAATTTAAACCTAATTAAGAGAACTTTAAGGTTCGTTATGTATTTACGCGTTATACGCGTTATAATTCGTATCAGGTTTGTGTACCAGACCGTATACTAAAAATTGCGCCACACGCCATACTCGAGGGTTAGCCACTTACTTCTAATCCTGGTATTTAACGAAAACAAATGTAATCTCATCTACGCAATGATTTCATCTACCTTTCCAGAGTTCTGAGATAATTATAGTAATGAGTATTGAAGTATGCAATGCTAAAAAATTATGAAAGTCGACATGAATTTCACAAATTGTAGTAAATTCGGTTAACAAAATGGCATCTAAAAGTAATTTAAAGTAAAATAGCCATAGAGGTTCCCTCATTTATCTATAGTTTTGTTAATAAAAGCTAGCTTATGATCCGGATGTTGCCGTTTCGAATATCGTCGAGCCTTCGGGACAATATAGGTATTTTAGAGGTTCCCCATTTTATCCCTAAAAGGGAGGTATGACCTCTTCAATTCTTCATGTTTGTCTTGTATTATTCGTGAAAGACAGCCTCGATTTGTCAGCTAAGAAGTACACATACTTATAGCGCTTCTTGTACGTCGTCTACCTACTTCATTTATATGAACTGTCATAAAAATATACTCGCTTATAAAGAATCATGAGCTCGCTGAAATAAGTAACAATGACTACAATCAATAATTATCATCATAATGTTGTTGCAGAGAAAAATTGTAAAATAAAAATAAGATAGGTTTCGTATAAACTACGTTCCTATTTACGAGTAAGCCTATTTCAGGTTCTATCAAGGAAATACTACTTTAATGAGTCGGAATATATAATCTTGATCATGTTTTAATGAAGTCAAAATACTATGATATTGCGATTTTGAGTCAGTTAAGGCTCTAAACTAAAGGGAAGTGTAACCGCAGCGACAGTGCCGTATTACCCTGTTCCGCTAAATAGCGCGAATGCTTGCTGTAGCCGCTGCAGGGGTTTAATTTGCGACCTAGTGTCTATACGATTAAAGAAGGATAATTTATGTTCAGAGGTGTATTCTTTGAGTATAGGTAAGTTATTTAAGGTAAAGAATAACTTTTTTGCTTTGTTCAGACTCGAAAGAGGTTATTATTTTTTTCCCTCATATTTTAGATACCGTAAACCGTTCAATATACAACGATATAACCAGGTCAAAAATATGATATTTTGGTTTATGTAAAAATTTACAAAATACAATACCTACATAATATGCGGACATTACAGGTTAGTATCAGGTTAGTATGGTGGTTCTTTAACAAATTGCACACCTAAAAGGTGTTCAATCGCTTTCCTGCATGCTCGAAGCATGAGCGAATAACGAGAAAACTGGTTAAAGACACAAAATAGTTAAAGTTTTTTGTGGTTTTTTGCATAACAATAATACCTATACTTACTGATTTTCTTTATCAACTTTACGTATCCCCATCACGAAACAAGGATAGTTTGGTTCCGGAATTTGAACCAATATCTGACGGCGCAGTCTTGCGAATTGTTGCGGTTAGTAAAAACGAATTACAATGCAATGCAATGCATGAAATTATATAAATCATATGATTTTTACATATACATATTATAATAGAAGTATTGTAATTTGTATATGTAGGTAGTGAATGTTGTGGATCACATTTTTATGATACCTACATATAAAATTGTAGATGATATCTTTACGATAATAGGACTCAACACGACTTAATTAAAATTAAGTCGGATATTAATATGGTCGTACGTACCTACTATTAAAACCTCACCGTTTAGGAAGGTGGTAACCAAAACGGAATAATTTTATGAAGCTGAGTGAGTTTGCTAACAAAAACCTCATTGGAGAGTAAATGGTTTTAACCCAATTGAATTATCACGAAACTAATATTCCTGTTTATTGAAAGCATGAACCGATATATACTGAAGTAATACAAACAACGACTTAAATTTTGATTTATAGTTTCCTAGAGAAACTTCATATCATATATATATATACGAAACGAAAATATATTTTTTTTCGTAGGCTATATCGATGAAATAGGCTTAATCTTATTAAATACCCTACGCTGCTCCGCTTCAACAGCGCCGAGTTACGTGACATAAATCGCGTGTAAATTTGTATAATTTTGCTCCGTTTCAACAATTATGCCACAAAAATTGTGTCAAATAAGCTTGCTTTAACAGCGTTGAGCTTTAACACATTAATTATGTCAAGGATCGTCCGCTTTAGCAGCGTTGAGGTACTCCACATTAATTGTGTCGAGGATTCCAGAACTTTGCTCCGCTTTAACAGCGTTGAGGTACTCCACATTAATTGTGTCGAGGATTCTAGAACTTTGCTCCGCTTTAACAGCGTTGAGGTACTCCACATTAATTGTGTCGAGGATTCTAGAACTTTGCTCCGCTTTAACAGCGTTGAGGTACTCCACATTAATTGTGTCGAGGATTCTAGAACTTTGCTCCGCTTTAACAGCGTTGAGGTGCTCCACATTAATTGTGTCGAGGATTCTAGAACTTTGCTCCGCTTTAACAGCGTTGAGGTACTCCACATTAATTGTGTCGAGGATTCTAGAACTTTGCTCCGCTTTAACAGCGTTGAGGTGCTCCACATTAATTGTGTCGAGGATTCTAGAACTTTGCTCCGCTTTAACAGCGTTGAGGTGCTCCACATTAATTGTGTCGAGGATTCTAGAACTTTGCTCCGCTTTAACAGCGTTGAGGTACTCCACATTAATTGTGTCGAGGATTCTAGAACTTTGCTCCGCTTTAACAGCGTTGAGGTACTCCACATTAATTGTGTCGAGGATTCTAGAACTTTGCTCCGCTTTAACAGCGTTGAGGTGCTCCACATTAATTGTGTCGAGGATTCTAGAACTTTGCTCCGCTTTAACAGCGTTGAGGTACTCCACATTAATTGTGTCGAGGATTCTAGAACTTTGCTCCGCTTTAACAGCGTTGAGGTACTCCACATTAATTGTGTCGAGGATTCTAGAACTTTGCTCCGCTTTAACAGCGTTGAGGTACTCCACATTAATTGTGTCGAGGATTCTAGAACTTTGCTCCGCTTTAACAGCGTTGAGGTACTCCACATTAATTGTGTCGAGGATTGTAGAACTTGCTCCGCTTTAACAGCGTTGAGTCTCTCCACATTCATTGTGTCGAGGATTGTAGAACTTTGTTCCGCTTTAACAGCGTTGAGTTTCTCCACATTAATTGTGTCGAGGATTGTAGATCTTTGCTCCGCTTCAACAGCGTTGAGTTACTCTACGTCAATTTTGTTGATGATTGTACAACATTGCTTCGCATTAACAGCGTTGAGTTTCTTCACATTAATAAAATCGTGTTGAGGATCGTACAACTTTACTCCGCATTAACGGCGTCTCGTATTACATATTCTACAGGAATTGTGTAGAATGTAATAAAATTTTACTCCATCAGGTTGTTTTTACCATGATGAGACTTCTTTTCAATAGTAGCATTCCGATTATCAAGATATAAAACACTCCACGTGTCTGTTCTTTATTATAACAATTATTTACAAAAATAGTAATTCTCTTGCTGCTGTAGCGTACTGGTCAATATTTCGTTATCCTACAGTAGAATCGAAGACACCTGCCACTTTTTTATTACAACGTTCTACTCAAAAAGGAAAAACTTACCGTATTAACCATTACCAACCACTTGAATTATTGTTTGGTCTCAGTATAAATCTGTATGTATATTTTATAACAAGATTTCTTTAGTACTAATCTTGCAATGAAGAAACTACTGATAGCTTGTTTTACTAATTATACAACTTGTTTTTGTCTTCCTTTTTTTTTTTACTTCGATATGAAATACAGGCATATCTATAGTATAAAATCACTATGCAGGGATTCGTCAGTAGAGTTCAATTAAATGAACGAAGTATAATTTAAAGCAGGTATATTCAAGTAATGTTAAAATTATATCGACGATAATACACACTCCAGTGTTTTTTTTCACCTAAAAGGTTATTGAAAGTAATTTCATTCTTTATTAATGTCGTTCCTCACTTGGACACGCACAGCATGTCATGCATAAGTCCAATCTAATAAAAATATTCATATAATATTTACATAATAGTACCGTTTTATTTTATTAGGCACTCATGTATGAAGCTAATTATCAGGAACCCATAGGAGCGTACAGATTTGACTTCGATATTTTATTTTATTTTTCCTACTTATATGTAGGTAACAATTCTCTAAACATCTGCTAGTAAATATATGTAATCTTCGATTTGGATACGAAGTATAATTAATAATCAAACGAACTTACCTGTGAAGTTTGATTGGAATTATACGAGTATCCAAATCGAAGATTACATACTCCCACCCTCCCAGACCCTAAAAATTAAAATAAAATCATCTCTGGTCCTAACACAAAAATATCTATGTGCTCTAAAATAATGATAAACCACGCCGCTGGGAGCGCTGCCGTTCCTAATTACCCGGCGAGCGAGAGCGAGAACAGTTTTTTTGAATAATATTATAACTCTAAATGTGTGACAAGGACAGCACATAACCGTGTACTGCTGCTAGTAAATATATGTAATCTTCGATTTGGATACTCGTATAATTCCAATCAAACTTCACAGGTAAGTTCGTTTGATTATTAATTGTGTCAATGAAACTAGGCGGTTGAAATGAAACTTGAGTTATGAATTCATAATTAGATAGCTATTTTAAACAGAAGTTGATAAGGTATTTAAAAAAATATTCGTGGCAATTCATCCGGCGAATGAATTATTCGCGGATAAATTATTCGAATACGAATAATCATCCGAAAATTCATCCGTCATCCGCGAATGATTTGGTTATTCGTCATCCGTCATCCGTCATTCGAATAAATTTAGCCCATCACTGGAAACTGTGGATAATCAACAAATTGATGATGTAGTAAGGCGAAAATTTTGGGACCGAGAGTGTCGAGTGGATGGTTTGTTTGTATTACACAGCGCTGTACCATAACTATTTGTACATTCAACTAAGTACTCGATGAACTCTTTTGGAAAAACCTGATCGAAAACTTGTTCAACGCTAGTATCAGGACTAACCTCAAATTGTATGCCATGTGAATCAGCGTCGAATTCAAATTCAGGAATTTCATCGATTGTATTCGTCCACGGATGCTCCTCTGGCACAGGAGATCTTTGCCGATTCAGCGCCGGTACTGGATCAATACTAGTAGCAATATTTTCTTGAGATATGGAACGGGAAAGCAAGTTATCTATTGCGTCAAGAACTACGACCGTCTGTTCAGCAGGTTGATCGCCCTGTTCAGAATCCGAGCTTTTGTCGGAGATATCAGACTTACTTGAGTCAGATGAAGCCACTGGACCCCCAGATCTGCGCCGACGAGGTCTCGAGACCATAACACTTGGTATTTTGCTTACTTGTGACATAGGTACCTAAAGTATCTACTTAAAGCCGTAGTAAATAGTAAATATATAGGAATAGTGGCGTATCAGAATAAGGCGACTATTGTTTTCCTTCTGGTACCTACCTACTCAACTCACTCCGTCTTTTACAATTGAGTTATCTTAATTTCTACTAGTATCGAAACAAACACATAAATAAAATAATAATAGTCCTTGAACTATCCGATCAAAAACTGTCCACAACTCAAAAACTAAATTAGCGCAGATTGTTAGTGTAAAAAGTAAGTACTTACTACTAACTTATAACCATAAATATAATAGTGGTTACAAAACACTTAGTTCTTATCTTTGATAGTTAATATTTGCTAAACCAAGTCTATCTTCAATAATAATAACTAATTCACTGAAAACATTTACTTACTAAATGGATGCATCAATTATTTAGTAACATACTTATTTATTTCATTAAAGCTTGAAATGTGGGTATATTTAAACTTAGTAAAGATCAATATTAATAAATCGTATTTATGCACCTAACACAAGGTAATTTAAAAGATATAACGTGAAAAATAACTATTATGTAAATGTTACTTACGATTTTTGAAACAATATTTCGTAGTTGATCTCAGAATGACACTGATTGCGTGCACTCACGCCGTTCGACGTAGTTCTCAAGTGTGAGCGATTCCTGTGTGAGTGTAAAGGACAGAGATAGGGTTCTTAAAATACCCATAATACGGCAGTAGGAAATATAAGATCGCTCACGACGCTCACAATATGACAGTAAATACAACTCTTCTTAGTAGTTATATGAAAATCTATCGTCGGCTGACGTACTGCACAGGATCTTAAAAAAAGTAGGTACGTCCAATAGACGTACTGTCGTATTGCTACATTTGTATTTCCCGCCTACCAACGTACTGTCAGCGAACGTGTTAAAGGTAGGTAGAGGTAGGTAGTTAGGTAAGTTACACTTACTGTATATATTTTGAAAATAAATGTTTTTCAGATCCTAAAAAAATAAATAGTATTTATATGTATCTAATATTTATTATATATGTATATCTCACTCTAGTCCCCACAACACAAGCCTTATTGAGCTTACCGTGGTACTAATTCGATTTGTGTATTATTATCCCATAATATTTATTATTATTTATTTTAATATGTCTTTCCCATCACGGAACAATGGTGTTCCGGACCTTTGGGAGGCGTACGCGGAGCCGAAGCCAACACGCAGAGGCCCTTTTGACAATTTAATGAAATGTAAGGGGTACACCAAGCGGATGTTGCACCTGCCCGAGTCATGGGACGCACGCAGAGGCAGCACCCGCGAGGGTGTATAGACTATTGAGATCTAATGGAATCTAAAATATACTGGACTATTAGGTGAAAGTGGTGGACTAAATACTGGGTTATGAAGAATAAAATCGGACGTCTGCCTAACAAAATGGTAATCAATTTTATTTCCGGCAGACGGTGACTCGCCCACATAAGATGGGCCCCCACAAAAAGCGACATCTAAGATGGCTCGAGGGCAACACCGGTATGGGGGCTGGGGGTAGAGAGGTGTCACTGGACTGTAAACATATAGCCAACTCGCCACTTAGGTTTCCACATCTGCTATCGAGAACACAGCTCTCGCGACCACACTCTGGACGGCCGGTTAAGGCAAGCCGGAGGCGGAGGACTTGGTCGGACGACGGAGTCCCCCAGGAGCGCTCAGGTACGTGGGGTCGCTACTCCCCAACAGCTCGCCACAAGCTGCCCTGCGTTGACTGATTGCACCGGTCGAAACCAGTGGGCGATGGGGTCGTCACATCCCTACGCCTTAATATTATTATTACTACTACCAAATTTAGTAAGTAGTAGTATATTAACACTATGACCCTACGTTTCGAGTCCTTACCGGCACTTGTTATCACAATATCACATGGTTAAATGATGACTAAGAGAATCTGAATTTTCTCTATCAATGAAAACACAAATATAAGTAACTTTTTGATTGACAAGGAGAATTCTCACAAGTAATACGATAACGAGCGTTATAAAGGGTTCGAAACGTAGGGTCATGGTGTTATGCATACGATTTTAAGGGATGACTCACACTAGAACGGGACGGGACGATCTGTTCTATAAAAAAAGTCACGTGACATACGAGGGCTCCGAGCTATCACGTGATACTTTCTATAGAAATTGACAGATCGTCCCGTCCCGTCCCGTCCTAGTCTGAATCATCCTTAATCCCTTTTAAAGTGATTCATTCCGATGCATACTAATCGTGGTAACAGAAGACAATATTATCTTAGTAAAGCCCAATTCGAAATAAATAATTGATGTAAAATGTTTTGTATGAAACGGCCAAATTATAAATTAAAGACACGTCAAGACTCAAAATAAATCATTGTACACACTTGCAAAGTTCCGGTACAGTCAGCGTCAGAAGTGTTTAGTCCCATTTGTTCCATAAATAGGGAGAAACAAGCAAATAAGCAACACGTAAAAGTAAGTAACTACACAGTGGCAGTGGCGGTTCCCTGAAACATTGTAACCCCTTCATTTCCTGCGCAGTACAAGTATTACCCAGTACAATGACATGTGCTATCGCATTTAAACTTTGAACGCGTGGGTTCAAGTACTTGTTTACAGTGTTTGAGCTTATTGTTTATTGTTTATTGTTTATTATAAAATTTACAATTGTACCTTAACAGCTAGGGCCACGGCGGTACGAATTGGGATACAGTAATACTTAATTTATATACAAATCGTACAAAAGTATTTACACAACAATAACAGTAATATCACATAATAGTACTTACAGGCATCTCACACTCAATCACTCTCTTACACTCCGTCACCAGTCGCCCGATCGCACTCGCAAACAAATCACTTTCTGGATGTGCCTCGAGCACAGAGTTGAGCAGCGCGTGCGCTCGCGCGACCGGCGCCTGCGCGTGCGACCGCGTGCGCGCGCCGCCCTCCGCCAGGAGCGGGTGACGCCGCGCGCGGGTGTACTGGTCGGGCACAAACAAACGCATGAAGGCCTCGACGAGGGCTACGCTATCTATGGTATTTCTTACAATACCGATCGTGAATTTCGCCAACGCAAGCGACCTACGTAACTGGAGCGAGTCGTACCCTAGGTGTCCCTGTAGAAACAGTGTAGGGTACATATACGGGTAATATGTGTGTATTTTTTTGTACAGCGCCCTAAGATACGACTTTTGGACTTGTTCCAGCATTAGCGTATATTTGCTTTCATGCGGACTCCACACCACTGCATTTGTTTCGAGTATGCTGCGCACGAGTGCCGCATACAATACTCGTGTGGCTTCGACAGTGAGGGGCGCGGAATTGCGCAGAACAAAACCCAGTCTTTTGTAAGCATTGTTACTAACGGCCTGGACGTGTTCGCGAAACGTGATATTTGAGTCGAAGAGAACTCCTAGATCGCGTACCTGTTCCGAACGCGATATTTCGACGCCGCCAATATTGTAATGCTGTAGGTAAGGTGTCCGGGATCGGGTAAAAGACATCATTTCACATTTACTCGCATTGAAATAGAGTTCATTTTCAACACTCCAACGATGGACCGCCTCTATGTCCCGTTGCAGCTCCTCGCAATTTGTTTGGCTCTGGCTTGAGTTAATAGCATAGATACAGGATAAAGAACTGGATACCCAGCCAAAAAAATTATGCTATAAAAGTGCAGCAGTTGCGGCACTTTTTCATGTAGTCTTGTTTAGAACGTGACGTTTCGTTAAGTGCCAAACAGCCTATAAAGGTTTAACAGTGTCGGTAGTTCTGTGTATAATTTTGACACTTAATGCTGCAAAACACTTATTTAAACTTTCACGATTTTCACACATTATAAATTTACTAAAACGGGGCTTAATCGTGTACAAACTTTGAAAACGAACCTCCGACGTTTCAAGGGCGACATTGCCCCCGTGGTCCCGGAGAAAGACTGGCTGAGGTTGACATCGACATCTTCTAGCTGCGCGGGTTTTACGAACTACCCGCACTTGGTCTTGATTATCAACTTGAACATTTTGCTTTTTATAATGCTGCAAAATTGTTGCTTTTGACCCCACCTTTTTTGACGTTTTTTTCTGCTTTGTGTGTCTATATTTTTTAATAAGTCAATGGTTAAAAGAAGTGGGTAATATTTAGTTTTATAGGAAGATACGTTGGGAAGTGCGTTGGTGGCCTAGTGGTATGAAGTGAGACTTTCAACCCGAAGGTCTCGGGTTCAAATCCTGGCGGCTCGTACCTATAAGTTTTTCGGTAGGTGCTTATGTACCAAATATCATTGGATATTGACTAATCGTTTTCCGGTTAAGGAAAACAGCGTGAGGAAACCGGACTAAAAAACTGTAAAATTAAGATTGTTTCTAATCTTGAAGTTTGAAGTGGTGTTCCAATTTTTGGTTCCGAAAGGTTAATGTACCTACATATTTTACTTGTGGGCAGCTTCCGGTGCGGTTATAGAGCAACAGAGACGATGTCAAGTTCGCGAGGAAGGGGTGCGCCTGCGCACAGTTGCGCGCGCGCAGCGTAAACAACTACCGGATGCGTTCATGGCGCACGGTTCCCATTAGCCCTTCACTGGAATTCAACTAAAATAGATGTCTCACTGACATAATTAAGACAATAAAAAAGCATATTTAAGCACTATCATCAGTATATAAATTTGGCCGATTCAACTCAACTTTTTGCCATGAGTTTTCATAGTTATAAAACCATTTTTACATGTTTTAAGTCAAAAATTGAAAGATCATTTCAATTTAAATGGAGTAATTGAAAAACCTTTTTGAAATTTGTTCACATTCCATTTTCTAACAGCTGTTTTACCATTTTTTGATGAGCGAGCTTCAAACATCTGTCTGGTTTTCGACCTTATTGCTATCGAATCTTTAAAAAATATTTTTTTCTTGGTCAGTATATAGGATTCTACGGAATAAATGAAACTGAACATTTTCACACAAGATGATTGAGTTTTTTTTTAATTTGGTAAGTTTTGGTAGAAATACACGAACATTAGCCAAGTTTTCTGGCTAAACAGTAACTTTTTTACATAAATGAATATGCAGTTATAGAGCTTAGGTACTCTATCTAAAAAATATAGATATCTATTGTTTTTTTTTTCTTAAACAGCTGACAATATTTACAACGATGCAATGAGAGACTGAGAGTACAAAGGAACGTGTTACTAGTGGATATCGAGATATTGGGTTGCTGAGTAGCCCCTTATATAGTTGGGATACTTTGGTACGCCTATTTATTAAGATAACGTGTAAATATTGTATTTTCGCGTTATTGTGCAAAAGTAGTATCTCGCGCATATTTGAACCTATACCGGACTCTTAAACCTCCTTACCAAATTCGGACATGCTTCTCGCAGGGGTCCAGACTCGAGACTGGTCATGCTGGGTCAAGCCAAAACGTAAAGATCGCGTAGATGAGATGAGCGAATTAAATAAGACAATAACAAGTACCGCCATCTATGAATGTGCCCTGACTTTCGTAAATGAGACGAATTAAATTAAGACAGTAACAAGTACCGCCATCTATGAATGTGCCCTGAATGTTCAGTGTGTTTACCACGAGTATGAAATCTACTGTAGATATCTATAGTCGTCTACGTCAACGTACTGTCAGTGCATCTTGTTCGCACTTGCGAGTGGAAGCGGGATGCAACTGTAGATAATGTCGAAAACTATCCTTCGAAATCTATAGCAGCTCATGGTAGGACACAGGTCAGGTTGGATTAAAAAAGGATAGTAGAACGTGCCACGACAGCTCTGCCTAGACTCTAGAGCTTACCCCTAAGGCTGCGTTTTACCAAACTTTTTAACCAAGAGTACCGCTTAGGCTTACTCTTGGATACTAATGTCAAAATCCCATAGTAAATTTCAGCCTAAGGCTGCGTTTTACCAAATGTTTATTCCTAGAATAACGCTTACTCTCAGAAGTAACGTCAAATTACTATGGGATTTTGACATCAGTATCCAAGAGTAAGCGTTACTCTTGGTTAAAAGTTTGGTTAAATCCAGCCTTAGAAGAACTTTAATCCTGAAACGATTGTGTATTGTGTATCGTAATTTCTATCTTGCTCATTCAAGGCTTATTGTATCTGGTCAGGAACTCGTAAAGGAGCCGTAAAACATGTCCGGCCATCCTCGACCTACAGAACAAAGGGCGCTTTATGCCGCGAGGGCTGGGTGGTCTCCGCGAGTACAGTCAATCAAAATATACCGTTGTTGGAGATCCTAGCACCCCGGAGGTGAATAGGACATCCACAAGATCCTTCCACGCCTTTCTATCTTCAGCATCCTCATTGGATTTGCTCCATGTCAGTCCTACGGTACAAGCTCGCTCTCCATGCTCCGCCGTCATGTATGCAGCGTGCGTAGCCAAGATGCCAATCGCTCACGCTCAGAAACGTATCGTAGTTATCTCGTATCACTCTTCCTCATTAGTGTGACAATGACAGTTGCGTTTCGTTCGTGACTGAGCGTAAGCGATTAGCATCTTGGCTACGCACACACGTCCACGAGCTCGCTTTCCACCTTGATAATATACTTAGAAAATAAATACATATTTACAGAACAATCAACCTAATCCTGTCTTGATCTAAAGAACGCAACGCGAACATCGGAAATTTATATTTGCCTTTCTATCGCTCCGTCTTCCGTCTCTGTATCGTATAGGAGGTATTTGAGACAAAGAAACCCATTTTTTTTACAATAAGTCATATTTTCTTAGTAAAAGGGTGTATGTGTATCGTAGTTAGTTATGGTTATGGTACCTACTGAAACCCCTTCTAGGTTTGCTAATGGTGACGGAGGGTTAGCTACCCCTGGAACCCTACATTGAGCGTGGCCCGACATGCTCTTAGCCAGTTCTTCAATAAATTATTTAATTCAATCCAAATTATTTAGCTACAGACTCTATTGCTCTTAAAATTAGTTCTACAAGAATTCCTATAGTCATTATTCTATATTTGAAGAGGACTGTACCTTGATACAAGTAAAACAAATCTGCTGTTTGAACACTTTGCGCCCTCCAACACTTTCCTATTGTAAATAAACGATGCGTCCAGAATTGTTTTGAGCTTCTGAATTCATGGAATCGATTTGAAAGAAATCACTAAACTTTCAGTTGTTATTACTTTCTTCGACCTGCAAGTCGCTTCCATACAACTGGGGCCTTACCATTGACGTCTTAACGCGATTCAGTTGACGACCTAAACTGAGTCGCTTCCATACAACTACTCGTAGGGCCTTACCATTGACGTCTCAACGCGATTCAGTTGACGACCTAAACTGAATCGCTACCATACAACAGTTGACGACCTAAACTGACGTCGTCAACACGTCTTTAATGTATAAGCGAATTCAAAGTACTCCCATATCGTATTACAAACTAGCTCATTACCCTTTTGTGTTCCGTACGTACTTCATCAAAATCAGCGTAACACCGTTGTTTACTTTCGATCATGTGCCGCCCGCCCACAGCCCGTGGGCGGGCGCGTAAGGCCTTATTGGGCCATATGGTCCATAACGGGCCATTGGAAGGGCCAGCGGTAAGGTAATGTAACATGTCGATAGACGCCTACGGAAACGTGTTAGATAAGGTTAATGTACAAATAATAGACTGTGTAATGAAGCACAGTCACAATCGTTTATGTGGTATCCGTTATTGAAACTTTGGTCTTTAATCGGTTTGACTTTTTGTGCTTGTGTTTCCGTAATAGAACTTACAAACGATGTAAACAAAAGGTATCACACTATTAATTGGACGTACTTTTGCAAACGGTAACCAACCCACAATGAATCACTATTCAGATGTTGACTTCATGCTTCTAGCAATAAAATTCAATTTTCAAAATTATTTTTGTGGGGTTGGTTCCTGTTTGCAAAAGTACATCCAATTGTCTTCTGTTACCGCGATTGTTATTCATTGAAATTAAACACTTTAGAACGGATTAATCGCGTTTATTAACACCATGACCCCACAACAAAACTGAATTCGCATTCTCTCAGTCATCATCTTAACCCTGTGAAAACGAGTGCTGTAATGTAAGGGCGCGAAACGTAGGGTCATGGTGTTAATAAACGCGATTAATCCGTTCCGTCTTTAATTTCAAAAGGTGTCACATATTTTGTCACTGTTTCTCCTTATATTTTCACACTACCTCATCAAACACCACCGTAGACGTTCACTACTGATATGGTCGTTATATTGTAACCTACAAAACGTGAGATAAATAAGTTTAACTTGGAGATTTAATTAAAAACATAAAAGTTAGGTTATTACGGTCAATATGGAGGTTTGTTTACATTTTTAGGAAGCTGGATTGACAGCGATTTATGAGAATCATCTTCTCTATCACTGAGAGAGATAAGGTTATTCCGTCAATGGCAATTATCTATGTTCGTGGTAGCCCTCAGGTCAAGTACCTATGTATGTAATACGAAGATGTTGCCTCTCCCTTTGACCTTCCGTGGGTGCGCCCACGGTGCCCCAAATTTGGTGAAATAGACAACCGACTGATTTTACATTCATATAAAGACTTCGTTTATTATGTTACGGACTAGTTTGGGCATATGATCGTTAGAATTGGTAATAAATTCAATTTTAATCGGTTTGACTTCCTTTAGGTACTTACTCAAAATTGTTTATAAAAGGCTTGTGTGTTAAATATTTTGGAATCAATAAAATTTAATTATCGTATTAATATACTTATATCTCGTTACTCGCGTATTTAGAATAATAAAAACACTTGTGTAAAACGCAGTAAAGCCTTTTCAATTGAGAAACTTTTTCTCAATTTATACATACATACATTGCGTTATAGCTATTTCATTCGATTATTATAATAGCGAAAGAGATGGAGACAGCCTATTTTTGGCTTCACTTTTCAACGCGTTGGCTTTCTGGTAATTCTATGCTCACGTGAATAAAGTCGAAAATAGCTCGATATGTTTCGGGACAATCCGTGTCCCTTAGTCATGAGATGCGTCCGACCGCAAGGTCGCTCGCGCCCCTATTTCGAGCTATTTTGACGTAAGTAGCTCTATACAAGTATTTGAATATGTCTGATACCCACGGGAGTTATCTATTTCTCGTATTTCCGTGTTTTCCGTTTTCCTCCTAAAAGGGAATCGTACTGAATTTTTCAGTTCCCGGACATGAATATAATCTCCAACATACACAGTCTTTTATAAATCACTTATTTATTTATCGAGAAATAATTGGCATTCGTTGCCATTACGAAGTCTTAAAAACGTAAAGAACCAGTCAAGTGCAAGTCGACTTGCACTCCAAGGATACTACTTACTTGCTATTTGTCTTTTTAGGGTACCGTAATCAACTAGGAACCCTTATAGTTTCGTCATATGCCCATCCGTCCGTTCGTCTGCGGCTTAGCTCACCGTTAGTAGTAGAAAACTGTAATTTGGTATAACATACATATCAATCATGCGGACAAAAAGGTAAATTAAAAAGTCAAAAACTTTTATTTTTAGGGTACACGAAATACACGAAAAGTGGGAAGTGATTATTTTTTCGTTTCAACCCTAATAATGTGTGAGGTATAGTTGAATAGGTATTTGAAAAATAATAGAGATTTGCTAATCTAATTTTTTGATAAAGTAAATATTTTCGGATATAATTGCTCTGGAAGCTTAAAAAAATGTGTCCCCCTACTAACTTTTGAACCGCAAGTCAAAAATGTGATAAAATTCATGGAAGTAATAGAGCTTTACGAGTATGATGAAGACTTTCAGGGAAAATTATTTTTAACTTGGTCAGTTCAGCTATTTTTAATTTTTAACAAGAAAACGTATCTTGCTGCGAATATATTAAGTTCGCCTATTGTGACGGATGGTAAACTACGCTGAGCATGGCTCGACATGCTCTTGGCCGGTTTTTTCATACTACTTAAAGTGTGTTTTTAGATTTCTGGTGCAGTTTCTCGGCTAAGCTAATGCGCTAACATACTAGCAATCATACAGATATGACGAAACTATAACTAGCAGCGCTGGTTTATTGGCTGGCAATAGCTGAGTAAGATCCATATTGTGATGCACACACATTCTATTAATCCTTGTTTGTCTTTTTCTTTTATTTATTATGTTGTTTTCTGTAATAATAAATGTGTTTCATTTCATCCATTTCATTGTGTAAAATAATGTCGGCTAAAACCATTAAGTAAAAAAACAGGATTAGGGGCAAGAGTGTTCTTTATTGACTACGGAACCCTTAGTCACAGTTACAACGATAATATACTTTAATTGACAGGTGAAATTATGCGAATAACTTTTAAATTAATTGATTGTCAACTTACAGGCAACCTTTTATAAATCACAGTTATCATCAAAAAGCAGCAAGTTCCTTCTCGCGCTCATTCCATTTTCGACCTTAAGGTTTACCAATACGGTTTATAATAGTAGTTATCTATAGATACATCTGTTGTAAAAAGGTGCCCAGCGCTTGCGCAAGCAGTAAGGGCTCCAAGGCCGTGTCGGGGGCGGATGACAGCCATATTTGGTTTGTTTACCAACACTCGATAATGCCAAAAGTGGTAGGTGGGTTGAGGGATTAGGATCGATATCATGTATTAAATGTTATATTACGTGTGCATAACATTAAATATCAAGGGAGTACGTGGGTGAGTTGTATGGCTTTTTGATGATCAATCGAAGGAAAATGACTGATAAACATCAGTTATCGTAAATTATAAGGCAAGGAATTTCTACAAAAAAAAAAACTAGGGACATGATCAAGTAAGGTACATATAACTTATTAACTGTAAATTAGCTATACCATGCAGCTAGAGTAGGGCCAACTATATACTTTTAAGATCAGTAAGGGATGACTCACACTAGCACGGGACGGGGCGGGACGGGAAAATCTGTCAATTTCTATACAAAGAATCACGGGATAGCTCGGAGCCCTCGGATGTCACGCGAGGCCTTCTATAGAAATTGACAGATTTTCTCGTCCCGCCCCGTCCTGTCCCGACCCGTCCCGTTCTTGTGTGAGTCCTCCTTAATAAGGTATTCTCGCCTTAAATAGTATTTTATACAATCGTGATGTAATGAAGAGTTTTTCAGTCGAGTACCGTGTTTAGGCCACGAAGCTTGCTGAGTGGCCTAAGTAAGGTACGAGATTGAAAAACTTAATTATATTACGATTGTATACAATACTTTTTCTACGAGTCATCATCATCATCATCATCTATGGAGGAACAATTTCATCATTCAATTTCATTGACTTAACAAGGATGTAACACAAAAAGATGGCCGGCAGTCCGGCGCGGTCGGCGCAGGCGTGAGGCGCGCGCTCGGCAAAGTCTCAGGCGTCATCGCAAATAAGTATAAAATTTGTATGAAGTTCTATTATAGTTGCCTACAGCGTATCGAAATGAAATATTATAGTTGAGTTGGACTGTCTAATATCGAAAAGTATGAGCTTATAGTTTTGTCTATGTACTCGTAATTGGCAGATTAAAGTCGGCGAGTAGAAAAAAATGTTTTAATTTGCATTGCTTTAATGTAGACCAGTCATGAAAAATGTAAGGTTTCGACCTTGAGGGGTCAGAGCGTTGGCAGCCATTTTGAATTAAATGAGCCAAAAGTTGAACTTTTTTTTATACTACTTCAATAGTTGACTTTATGACATAAGTGTCTATGGGATGTATAATAGTAGTTTATGCAACAGTGATATAATAAGGGTTCTTAAAAAGGGTCGCCGTTACAAAACGAGACAAAGTCGAGTTTTGTAATAATAGACCTGAGTTTTAAGTAAGTATAATATTATGAACAACAGTTCATAATATTATACTTACTTAAAACTCAGGTCTAAGGTCAGGTATGCAACAGCATACTTTAATTTTTCTAAGACGGCAAAAATAACGAAAAAAGCAAAAACTCGAAAGGTGGCAGAATGTGGAAAATGTCGTATGCCCTGCCCAGGCCATGGGGTTTAGGTTGTGGCTGGAGGTGGAGGATGGTGAGGAACACTTCTAAAAAAAAACCGGCCAAGTGCGAGTCGGACTCGCCCACCGAGGGTTCCGCACAAAGGATGCTGGACCATTAATAACCTTTTAGGTATTTAACAATACTGCTGGCGCGGAACTCTCAGTGTGCGGCAATTATACGGTATTTTGGATGTTTTCATGTACTTATGCTACAAGCTCAGCCCCAATTGGTTCCCGATGTAAAGGTGCCCATCACGCTAATTGCGCATCCGCGCTGAATCGCGAAGGACAGTGTCTGCTCCAAGAACGAACCCGAGCGGGGATCAAAACCCCTTTCCTGCAGACGGTGAATTTAGGTACTTACCTACTTTACTGTACTTATTTGATATTTTGTAAATAAAAATAAAACAGAACTAATCTCTGTTCTATAGTGCCTCATATTGTGCAATTTAATGGAATGTATTCTGAGTAAGTGCACAATGCTACAAAAACAATTAGCTTCAGATGTCGCAAGTTCATTAAATGTATAGGTATTGAGAGTGAGTCGTGGACAATGTGTGGGACTGTGACCACACAGCTCTACTGATGCGGTTGATAAGATGAGCTTTAGGCGTGTTCCAGTGCGGGCCGGCTTTTATTTTTTATACAATAATAGACTTCTGTACTTGTAAATCTGATAATTATAATATAACAAGTTTTAGATTTATTTTATTTGTGTTTTAGATTTATTATAGTTCTGTTTTTGATTTATTTTAGTGTTTATTTAGTTATAGATACATATATTTGATTTAAATTAGTTGAATAAAAGTTGTTTATAAATATTTATACAAAACTAGCTTTTACCCGCGGCTTCACCCGCGTACTAAACGTAATTTTCAACCGTCTACAATTAAGGAGGTTCTTAGTTGGGCCCGTATATTTGTATGTACCTACATAATTATGTATGTTTGTCCGCTATTATCTTGCGGTTGGCTGAACGGATTTAAATGGAATGGATGGTTGTCGCAAAAGTGATCAAACTGAAAAATTCAAGTTGGCGGCTGTTTCTCAATTTTGAGCTCTGATTTGTTATAAAGAACCTCTCGAACCCTTTATATGTGCCTACCGAGTACCGAGCTTTATCACGAACTTAACTCTATAAATTCAAGATGGTGGCCGTTGATGGTGGCGTTGGTGGTTCGTTAGAAAGAACCTTTCGGATCCTCGGATATCGATTTTCATCACGATCAGATCATAACTGAAGAAATTCTAGACGATAGCCGTTTTTCTCAGTTTTAACTTCAGATTATTCATAAAGAGAACCTCACGGATCCTCGGAAATCGATTTTAACACGATCGGATCAAAATCAAATCGAAATAATTCAAGATAGCGGCCGGATCTCGCAGTTTTTACTACAGATTCCTTATTATCAAGGTCGGATTAAAACTCAATAAATTCAAGATGGAGCCCCTTTTCAACCGACTTCAATATTTCAAAAGGAGGAGGTTCTCAATTCGACTGAATTTTTTTTTTATTTTTTTTTATTTTTTTTAATGGATGTTGACTCATAACTCCGTCATTACTGAACCGATTTGAATTTTTTTTTTGTTTTCTAAAAGTAGACGGTTCCTGGTTGGTCCCGTTTTTTTCAAAATCCATTTCTGATGATGGGATCCATGAGGAACTGAGGGAACTCCTCAAATTTGAAAGGCACATGCATGCTGATTTGGGTGATTTCTTAAGAAACTCGAGCATTTCTTTACGAAAATCATCAATTTGGTGGAGTGGACCTGATGATGAAGACCAGGGATGGCAAAGTGGAACTGCTTCGTAATTCTCAGGAATATGATCCGATTTTAAAAAATATTTTTTTGTCTGTATATAGAGGGTTTCAGGATTGTCCCGTTTTTTTCAAAATCAATTTCTGATGATGGGATCCATGAGGAACTGAGGGAACTCCTCAAATTTGAAAGGCACATGCATGATGATTTTGGTAGTTTCTTAAGACACTCGAGCATTTCTTTACGAACATCATCAATTTGGTGGAGTGGACCTGATGATGAAGACCAGGGATGGCAAAGTGGAACTGCTTGTTAATTCCCAGCTCTATCATCCGATTTGAGACATTCATCTTTTCTTTGTAAAGAAATACCTTCAAGATAGTCCTATTTGATTATAGTTCTATTTTGATGATGGGCTTCATGAGGGATTGAGAGAACTCCTCAAATTTTAACGGCACATGCATTCTGATTTGAGGGTTTCCTTAAGTAACTAAAACAGTGTTTTGGCGGAGCCAAAATTTTGATGAACTTGATCTGATGATGAAGACCAGGGATCGCAAAGTGGAACTGGTTAATAAACCTAGCTCTACTTATTATCCTAGTTGTGACATTCATCTTTTTGATTTGATTTATATTCTGATGATGGAGTTCTAGAAGAATTCAGAGAACTCTTCAAATTTGAACGGCAGGTTAATTGTGATTTGAGGGTGTTCATAATTAGCTTAGGCATTTTCTTACTGTGGCCATCATTTTGCTGGAGTGGACCTGATGTTGATAATCAGGGATGGCATAATGAATATGCTCGTTAATTTACAGTCTGTCATCCAATTTAACACATTGTTATTTTGTTTGTTTAAAGGTCTACAAGGGAGTTCCGTTTGATTATACTTCAAATGTAATGATGGAAGCCCTAGGACATTAAGAAAGCTCCTCAATTTTCAATCGTACACGTGCGGTGTATTGGATATTTGTGAAGTAAACTGGCTAACTCAAACAAATTCTTAATTTCACTTTTACCGGGAACCAAATGAAGTCGGTTTTTTTTTCTTAAAAATTATCGCAATTCTGATCAAGGACCTATTTTAGATTTAAGGTAGGCAGAGGTAGGTCGTTATGTAAGTAACACTTACTGTATATATTTCCCATGTTGACTTTTTTACCCCATTTCGTACTCCTATTTACTCATTTCTCGTTAGGAATACTCCTGTGAATAAAATAGTCTAATAAATCTTGTTTCCCGATATACAATCAAATCCCACTTCACCCCTTTAGGAGGAGAATTCTAAAAAATCCTGGCTATTTCCCGCAGCTTCGCCCGCGTACAAAATAAATGTTCAACCGTAACGTAATTTCAAAATCAAGTTGGCGGCTTTGATTCGTTATAAAGAACCTCTTGAACCCTTTGATATGTACCAACCGAATACATATTACGATCAATGTTGACTTCTGATTCCTTAGAAAGAACCTTTCGGATTCTCAGATATTGATTTCCATCACGATCAGATCATAACTGACGAAATTTCAGATGGCGGCCTTTTCTCGCAGTTTTGGCTCCAGATTCATTGTAAAGAACCTCTCGGATCTTCTTTCTTATCTCAATTAGAAGGTGAATTCTGAAAAATCCTTTCTTAATGCATAAGAAACCTACGTGCCAAATTTGAAATTCTAGAAACAGAAATAAACAACAAAACGACACTCATATTGATATTTTGAGATTTCAACCCCATCGCACCCCAACAGGGAAGATGGTGTATCATACGTCCACCTCATTGGATTTCAAAATGGTTGTTATTTTTGATTTCAGCGACCCGATAAACCATAAAAACGATAATCATGATGTTTTTTGACTTTGTTACCCCTTTTTGCCCTCTTAGGGGTTTAATTCTCAAAAAATCAAATACACGTCTTTCCTCATTTATCTTTAGAAATACTCTTGTGTAGTTTTGAATAAAATAGTTTAACTAATCATGTTTCCCCATACATAGTTTGTACCATCATTTCTCCCCCTTTGGAGGTGAATTTTGAAAACTCCTTTGTTTGTGCACCCCTACGCCTTATAAGGAACCTAAGTGTTAAGTTTGGAATCTATAAAACCAGAAATAAACAACAAAACGACACCCATATTTATATTTTTAGAGTTCGACCCCTCGCGCCCCAACAGGGAAGACGGTATTTCACATTCGCCACGTTAGATTTTAAAATCGTCGTTGTTTTTGTAATCAGCGACCCGATAAACCAGAAAACGATACCCATGTTGTTTTTTTTACTTTTTTACCCCTTTTCCCCCTTATATGGGTTGAATTCTCAAAAAACCTGAAACACGTGCTACCTCATTTATCTTTATAAATACTCCTGTAAAGTTTCAAATGGAATATGGAATGGCCCAACTAATCTTGTTTCCCCATAAAAACTTTGGACTTCCAAATCACCCCCTTAGGGGGTTGAATTTTAAAAAAATCCTTTCTTAGTGCACCTCTAGACTGTATAAGGAACCGACGTTTCAAATTTGGTATCTCTAGTACCAGCGGTTTGGGCTGTGCGTTGATATGTCAGTCAGTCAGTTAGTCATTCAGTCAGTCAGTTTCTTTTATATATATTATATAGATAAAAACACCTTTTTGGATTTTTATTACACATAAAATAAAGTCTCTAGCTAAACAGAAAACCTTCCGCCATACAAACTTTCAACACCCTTTTCACCCTTATAAGGGTCGAATTTTCGAAATCGCTGAAATTACTTTTTGTAAACTCTAATGAGGATTCTTTTCACAAAGTTTGTAGTCTATAACTAAAAGGGAAACGCTTCCGCCATACAAACTTTTAACACACTTTTCACCCCTTTTGGGGTTGATTTTTCCAAAACCCTAAAATTACTTTTTTTGTATTTCAATAACAAACCTCTACACCAACTTTTGAGTCTCTATCTAAAAAAAAAAACTTTCCTCCATACAAACTTTCAACCCCGATTTAACCCCCTTAGAAGATGATTTTTTCAAAACCCTTTCTTATTCGTTACCTTCGTTAAACACCTAACGTAATGTGAAAATTTCAGGATCATACGTTTAGTAGTTTCGGCTGTGCGTTGATCAGTGAGTCAGTCAGTCAGGACTTTTCCTTTTATATGTATAGATAGATAAGCAATGTCTATTTTGATGTGCGTTATTTGTGTATGTAGAGACACTAAGCGTTGTATTACGTAAGTACAGATGTAATATAAGTAAGTTATAACTTACCCATGATGTTGGATACCAAAAAAAGGTGCCCGTTAGTGTCCGATAACTTGAGCCATTGTATTTTGGGACAATTGTCACAAAACACTGTTAAGTATATTTTTGAGGAAGAGTGTTGTTTACACTATACATTATACATACTCGTATATTGCAAATTCCTTTGATTTTATTTGTGTAAACTCTTTCATCCTTTAAACGCCAACATCTTTTAAAAAGCGGTTTATAACTAAAGTACACCGTAACTAATTAGATAGATTATTTTTTTTGCTTCTATTATAGGAAACCCTCAGTATTCTGTCTTTAATCTTCGTGTATTATTTATATTTTAGTTATAGATTGCCAGTCAAAACTTAAGAAGTCAACATACTAAACTTCAAAAAAGTTAAAAGATGTACATATAAGAACTCATGAGTCGTAACAGGAATCGCCTTGCTCTTAGATCCAAGCTGTTATCACCTATCTCAGATTGCACACAAAGGTCAGATTTAGGAATGGCCCGCTCCCACGCCTGGACGTAACTTGAGCGTAACCTAAGTGTAACTGAAGCGTTAGGGTGGTCGTCAATGGACGCTTATGTATCATCCTGTTTTGCTACCTACGATGGTGTAGGATTTTATTGCTTTTGATTGTAAGATAGGACGGGGCTCCGAGCTATTACGTGATTCTTTCTACAGAAATTGACAGATCGTCCCGTCCCGTCCCGTGTTAGTGTGAGTCATCCTTTAGTTGTAGAAACGTAGAAGTATTATAAAATTTACTGATAGGTAGCATGAAAGCACAATTGACAAATCTAATTTCCCAAAAAAAAACTACAGACATTTTTTTACAAGAAGTGCATGATGAATATAGTAAATTTCTTATAAATAGGTACCTATTAATAATATAATTCTCACTATACGCGAGCACAGTCATCGTGCGATTTTTGGGAAAGATAATTTAAAAGTTAGCATATTTGCCTCTTATTTTCTTCACCATAACGTTGATAATGAAAATAAGTAAGTAAGTAGTCATATTTTAATATTTTCTTGAGACGTAGAAGTTTTGGTGGCACGAATAAAATTTTGCTAGGGACCACACGATATTATTTTATCGATAAATTGTACCTACTTACCTAAGTACTTATGACAGTAGTTAAGTAATGATATAACAATGAGATAACGTATATTACGAATATGCAACTTGCATACCTATTGCACAGTATAAAGTGCGTATAAGTCGATTAAGGAAAAATAAAATGTCTCATCAATCAACTTTACCAAGTTAGATTTTTATTTGAATTTAAAAATTCCTTAGAAGTATATAGATAACATTGATGGGTAGTAGGTAGTAGTGAGCATATTTTAGTTAATTTCTATTTTATACTTATTTACTTAATAGCTAATGATGAAATGTCATTTCGAAATAAGTACAAAGGACCAACACTTCTTTGTCTGGAAATAATTGATGAAACGTAGGCAAAATCAACCATTTATTTTTCTAAGCATAAAAAAAACCAGGTATAAATGACTTCATACTGTTTAGATTAGGATCCTTGTATTCTCTAAAAAAATTAGATTGCTATAAGGCGGTTAAATAATTATAATATTTTTTTAAATCGATTGTTTTTACTAACAATAGTTGTCATGCTCAGTTTGTAGAACAGTGCTAAATAATTAGTAATCTAGACGGATCTAAGACATAATTACCATTGTACTTGACATCTTGATTACACATTATTGTCACTAAAGTATGAGAAACGTTGCTAAATAGCTATTTAGTTGTATTTATGTTTTTGACTTGACTTGTTTGTCGTATGATTGCAGTTCTTATTTCTTTTTGAGTAAGGTTTATTATTGCAAGTAAATTTTTTATGCTTTTATGTGATTTTATGTAATGAAATATACTTATAAAGTGAGCTTAATAAGGTGTAATTAAACAATAGGACATTGTTACGTTAGATGAATAATTTACATATCATTGAGTTTACAATATAATAGTTTTACTATTATCACATGCTTATTCACTCCACCGGTGACCACAGGGCTGGCTCGTTCCTCGCTCAGCGTATTGGCATTGCCATAATCCAGCCAGCCTTATGGGCAGACTACCATATTCCGCCGACATAGGGCACATATGTACCTATTGTGTAAATATAGGTTAGGCCCCATAAGTTCAGTTAGTTTTAGTTTTTATTTATTGTTTTTAATTTATTTCTTTTTTTACTTTTATTTTTCTACATTACCTATTGTATTTTTTTATTTGAATTTGATGACTTTTGATACATTATATCATGTTTTAAAGAAATATAAATAAAAAAAGGTTATAAAAAAAAGGTTGGGTTGAACAGATAGAATAGATCACACTTTATTCTTACCTACTTAACGCAATAAAGGCACAATGGATGTCGAGTTGTGGAAATAGCCGCAAAACTAACTAACATAACAGTGAACCGAATTATTAGTAGGTACAGTCGACGTCAAAGATGTGTTTACACTTTGACACCTTAACCCATTGTAATAAGGGGCAAAAGTGTAAACATATCTTTGACGTCGACTGTACTCGTACCTACGTACCTTCCTAATAAATTATGGTAGGTACCGATGCACCTTAGGTACCGCTTAAGTGTGACTGAAAACGAAAATTCTCCGTCGTTTGATACTATAGTCTGACAAACCAACGATCGCAGTAACAGTAGGACAACAAAACTATAACCATCCCCTATTTCTCCATTGTCTCCATTATAGATAATAATCCCAAAACCCCGAATCAACCGCAGCGTGCCACCGGCCGGCGCCTACACATCATGCGTGGGAACCTTATGAAAACCCTTGCATGCAATAAAAATGTTAATCTCCACCTGACGAACCAGAATAAACATGATTACATATTTTGTACTGATCTTGGGTCATTTAATATCGGTTCCTTTAATGTGAATGTTGGTTAAGCGTTTGTAATAACGTAAGTCCCAGTAATAAGCACGGATAAGTAGGCTAATGTAGCAGCGACTCGAGACGCTACTGATTAATCAAAATGACGTATAGAAAGTTTGATTTGAAAGCACATAAGATCTTCTTCGAACTAAGATGAAGGTTACTCTCACTAGTTTATAGTAGTCCAAGAAAAAAGTGATAATTGAGTTGGTGATGGTGGTACCGTATTGTTTTCGTGATTAAACTTTTTTAACACGACTTGGGAGAAACGGAAGTGAGTTGTGAAATTTGCGCCTAACTAATATAGGTTTAGGCTAATCTGGTCTTCTGTAACCGCGGTTGCTATTCGTTGATATGAAACACTTTCTACGGGTCGCCACGCCGAGTAGAGCGCTCTACGTGTCGCGCGTGCACTACTCCACCGTAGCTAACGACGTGGTGGAGTATGCCCACCAGAAGACTGGCTATAAGCTGAGGGTGCAGCAGCTGCAGTCACGCCACTAGTTGTGTAGGGTTTTATATTGAAGAATAACAAGAGGAAGAGGCACCTGTGTGAGCCTGTGAAGTGAAACAGATGTAAACCAATTACTACATATGACTCTACGCAGTCACCGGACATGACAATATCAATCGCGTGCGCATTAAATGTGTAACTCTTAATGATTGGGTCACCTCACAAATTGGCCACTTCCTTTGTTACTGTAACATTATGTCACCTTAGGGAATGTGGAGTGGAGTGTTACTTATTATGATTTCGATATTATATGATACGACCGGTTAGCCCACATGTTACCAATATATGTATAGTCAGTTTTGAAAGCACAATTATCTACATGTACAGGCTGTAACGAAAATGCTGGTTATCCGTGAACCTTATCACATTGTAATAAGGCTCACGGAACACCAGAATTTTTGTTACAACTTGTATATTTATCCTTTTCCAGTAATCCACCAATTTTTTTCCATAAAAATAATTGTGCTGAAAGCTTCTCAAATCTAAGTCAATTAAATAAAACCTTAATAAGTATGTCAAATTTCAAATTTTCCGATTTTTGGACTATTTGGATTTTATGGAATTCATTATAGAGATATTATTGTGATACATACACATACTAATCTGTATCATTGGTTTGCCAAAATGGTTTAGTGTAGCTCTCTTGATTTAGATTTTTATTGTATAAAAGTAAATAATATTGAGTGGTTTTCAGATTTAAAAATCTTGATTTGTTATGGAAATGATCGTACTTAAGGTCTTGTTATATAACCATAACAAAACCAGTTTAAACTGAACAGTTAGAGTCAGCGACAATATGTAGCAGTTACAACGTCAACGAATAATAAAAATAATAAATATATACTTTGAATAATGCGGCTGACTGTAGCGGCTGCTTTGATTCGGTAGTTGTGTTATACGTAGTTACTGTACCTAGTAAATTTATTCATAGACTAAATTGAATTCACGAATAATAACCATATAATCATATGGTTAAAGGAAGACATGGTTAACAACATCGATAGCTAGTTATTACTTATTAATTACATCGAGAAACGTCTGGTTGATGTTACTGGTGAACGAAGAGCTAGTGGCTTCATCGCACAACGTATCAGCATTGCGATACAACGAGGAAATGCCGCCAGCATAGGTACAATGCCCCAAGGACCTATTTAGATTTAAGCTAGGTGGAAGTAGCTGTAAGTAACACTTACTGTATATATTTTGAAAATAAATGTTCAGTTATTACTTACCTATACTATACTTACGAGTAAAACTACTCTATGGATGCTTCTCAATTTTCTCTTTGCGATTGATAACAATTTGAGGTAGATATAAATTAACTAAATAATTAGAATTAGGCTGAGACATATACCTAACATTTAAAATTCGTGTTAAGTGCACCGCTGAGGCGTTTCCTAATGATTTCAGAGGGCCTATCGCAAGCATAAAATACTTTGTTTATCAACTATACTTTATTATACAAAGATATTGACACCTGAGCAAGTGGAAGATTCCAAAATTGAGCCAAGAGCGTAGCGAATGGTTCATAAACTGGAATCTTAAGCTTTGCGAGGGTCTTAAGGCACGAAAGTTGAACAAGCTTTGCCGCCGAGTGTAATACAAAATTTTTCATCTCACTATCGCGAGAAAAATGAAAACTACTTACATACGATTACAAATCTCATCCAAATGTTAGCTATCCGATATTTATTACTCAAAACTATCGTTTAAAAATCAATGCTAACAGTTAAGTTAAAGAAACCATTGAAAAGTCAAGGTCATATTACTTTCCCCACGGGTAGAAAAAATGTGTTTTTCCCCTCTAGTTTTAAAGGACAAACGAGCGCTTTCCGAGTTAGTGCGGTAAAAACATCATTTTCGGACTATATCTCTTTCGCTAAGAAAGTGTGATAAAGAGGGAAATATCAATTTTTCGTTTGATGTTCGCGGTACTCGGCCTGATATTTTGAAATCCTTCAACTGGTCAAGCGCACATACAACACACTGACACACTCCGAATCACATAACATACCGCTACTCGGTCAGTCATGGATCTTTATCTGAAGATCATCTCAGTGACTAGTAGCTTTAGATCTATATCTAGAACGGAAATTACACCGCCTTGCGCACTTTTTGCTGAACCGAAACTGGTGTGACTTATTGGGCAATCCCGTTAGACGTAATAAGTTTAACGAGATTTTGTTCCGTGGACATAGACAGTACAGTTTCCGTTACCTGAAAAAAAAATTTTGTGTTTATTAAGTCGGTTAGTTAGGCTTTGGTTTTTCAGTCTGAAGTACCTAAAATGGTACATTTCGATGCTAGTGCGGAAAGTACCTATGACATTATTTCACGAGTCCTCTTGCCACGAGCCGTATGCGAAAGGCAATTACTCAGAATGGGACTGGTACGAGTGAAAATTTTTATATCCGCACGTGTATCGAACGACGTTTTTCAAAACAGATGCGAAATAAATTAAAATACATAAGAACTAATTTGGAAGTTTTTTAATTATTTCCGGTATTTAGGTATTTAGTTTCATTACGTCTCGGTAAAGTGAACTAACAATAATACTCTTCTGTAAGCAATCATGACTCATGAATTGGCACAAAACTAAATAAAAAAAATTGGAAATGTAGAAACCACTAGTTTGTAAAAACAAACGCGCTGGGGTCATGGTGTTAATAAACGCGATTAATCCGTTCTAAAGTGTTTAATTTCAATAAAGAACATTTATTTTCAAAATACATACAGTAATTGTAAGATTGTAAACTACCTAGCTACCTCTACCTACCTTTAATCTAAAATAGGTCCTTGAGGCATTGTACATAGGATGCTGGCGGCATTTCCTCGTTGTATCGCAATGCTGATACGTTGTGCGAGGAAGCCACCAGCTCTTCGGTCACCAGTAACATCAATCAGACGTTCCGCAACTTTTAATTTAACATAATTATTTAAAGTTAAGGAAATAAAGGCTATATTATATTATTAATAACTTAGTAAATATATAGGGTAGTAACGATGAAAATTGACATGAATATATGAATCTCATATCTGAATCAGCTCACCCATGGAAGAACTTACAGGTAAAGTTATAGTCAATTATCATTTAAATTGGTCCTGTACAGATAAAATCGATCAATAGATCAGTAAGTCTATGACCAATTAAATCCCGTCGTATCCTTGCAATAAATCGAAGCCACCGAACTGCATCCGATCTGGCATTGAAAATTTACATAAGAATGCGTTCGATGCATCGATAAAATAGATATCTCGCCGCAGCTAGATTCGATGTCCGAGATCTGATTCGAGATATAATGGGACAGGTAGAAATGCATTTATGTTTCTTACTAACTGTACTACTTATTTAACTAAGAGGAGTAAAAGTAGGTAATGCTATCCGTTTCAAAATGTAGGAATAAGTTATACATATTAACTATAAACGATTATCCATTAAGTTAAAACATTTCACGCATGCAAAAAACCGTTCACTATATTGTTTATTTTGTTTATAATTTGAAGCACTTACGTGAATTATTGTCGGTCCTTGCAAATATTCCCGGTAGCAAAGGACCACTAAAGTGGTAAGTGGTTGGTTACACAACGGAGTGCAACAACAGTTACCGTCTGATAGGGACCGGTCGGCTGCATACACACCGACGCGAACGGCACATCCTCTTTAAATCTGCGGGGCTAAAATGCCAAGCTGATATCCTGATAATTGCTGGATAAGACGATACTTTGCCGGCACGTTCTGACGATTTCTGATAATTTTAAACAGTTCTGTCAAATGTCTTTGCATTTGGCAGCTGTCATCGTCGCGCTATCCGTGCAACTGGTCAGTTTATCAACTTACAGCATTATCTCATGACATTCGTGGATAACCATCTTAGGCCCGCTGAGGTCTTACAATGACGTCTTAACGCGATTCAGTTGACAACCTAAACTGAGTCGCTTCCATACAACTGAGCCTTAACTGAACTTAAACACTCAGTTTAGGCTGTTGGCAATAGGAAACAGACATGAGTACTCATTTTTTTTATACCACTTCGGTGGCAAACAAATATACACCTGCCCGTCTGATGGAAAGCGGTCAACTTCACAATTTTTTCATCAACATTCATTTATTATTTCATAACACACATCACACATCAAAATGTCTCAAACTAGAAATGAATTATTATTTGTTTTGTGATTTGGATAGAGTACATATTCGTAAATAAATGAATTGCCATTCTCTGAGTATAATTTACCCAAATCGAAATATAACAATGAAGTGGTATACAAATTAAAATTTAATTGAAACTTATTTTTAAGTAATTGGAATATGCGCAATGTCCTAATTATTTACGATATGGTATGAGGTGGTAAAAGGCCCCACGTTACACGTTTTTGTGCACCCACATGCCACTAGCGGTACAGCCGGCACTGATTCTGTGCAGGGTGCGTGCGTAGCCAAGATGCCAATCGCTCACGCTCAGTCGCTAACGAAACGCAACTGTCATTGTTACACTAATTAGGAAGAGTGATAGAGAGAGCCACGATGAGTGCTACACACAGAGCTACGATGCGTGAGCGATTGACATCTTGGCTACGCACGCAGATTATAGGCTGTGCTATGGGATATGTGCAATACGGCACGGTGTGAGGTGCGGCGGCGCCCCGACCTCGCAAGGCCGCGTCCGCCGCCGAATAAGGTTCCCGCGATACACGTTTTTGTACACCCCACATTCCGACTAGCGGTACACTTGCCACTGATTCTGTGCAGATTGTATTGGAGTATTATGACTTTGTGCTTTGTTGTGTGTAGTTTTTATTTGCTCTATATTCCACAATGTAGCGGTTCACTTTGTCACCGCTCGCTGACAATTCTGATTTGGTGAATTCTAATAATAGCTAATATTGTGTGTTAAATCAATTTTAGATGGTATTTAAATTATGTCAAGTTTATGTACATACATCCTGAAACAGGATTATCTTTACATCTCCATACAAATTGTGCCCAACTATCGGACACATTGTATGGAGATGTCGCATTTGTGTTGTCGTTTTGGAAGTTGGTCCCATAGAAAAAGTTGTTAGCAATCATGAGTAGATTCAGAATATATAATTTTGTATTGCGTAAAAGATTTCACCCTGTGTAGCAGTTTTTAAAACTTCCCCTATTCCTATTAGCTCATAAATCTTGAAAATATTTGTATGAGTGTTCAGTTATGTCAAACTAGGACCATATATTTCAATAAGTAACACTCGATTGTAAAATAAAAAGTTGATAAATAAATATTAGTACTGCCGTTTAGCATTAGGAACATACAAACAGTTGGCATAATAACTCTCCTTTCTCAGTAAATGACGAACTTAGAATATAACTGGGCATTTTTATTTTTTGTTGTAGAAAAATATTGTTTTGCTAAATTGGAAATTTTTTCCTCTATTCTACTCAGAATCGAACTCTTTCAATCCTAGTAGGAGAAAAAAAGCGTCCTAATTTTCCATAAATTTTTCAAACTTTCCATTGCGCTACCGTCATACTAACTCTATGAAATGATGGTGGCGAAATGGAAAACAAATCTTGGGACACTTTTTTTCTCCTACTAGGATTGAAAGAGCTCGCGATTCTGAATAGAAAACAATTAAAAGATTTCAAATTTTCAAAAGATGATTTTTCTACAACAAAGATAAAAACGCCCAACTAAAGGGCTTATCGGCCTTGCTGTAGTCAAAAACAATTGCGTGGGATATTCACCCGTTCTCAATTCACCCACAGAACGGTCAGATTAGTAGACTGACAGTCTTCGCCCATAATTCTCCGATCAACACATACTCCGATGTCATGTTGAAATGGTAAATACCTGTGTGAACAACGCGGGGGCGGACAGGAGACATTCATATCCGCAGGTTGATTGTATTAGCCGTAGAGGTGCAGCTCGGCTGTTATCAGACTTCAAGTTATCTTGCTTGCAAGTTGGCTTCAAGACCTCAATTTATATATCAAGGACCTATTTTAGATTTAAGGTAGGTAGAGGTAGGTCGTTAGGTACGAGTAAGTTACACTTACTGTATATATTTCGAAAATAAATGTTTTATCATATTTATACAGGGTGGAACGGCACGACGATCCTTTCCGCAAAAGGGGGATTGTTTAGATTTAGTACTATATTTCCTCTAAAGAAACTAGGCTCATATTCGTAAGCGTTTTTAAGTTATACTTTGATGCAAAATACTGCAAGTGACAACCCTCATTAGGTTCAATAACATTTAACAATAACACAAAGGTCAGTGACATTTACCAAAACAACATTTCTACCCCATAATATTTCCCAGTCAATATTACAATTGTGTGAACTACCCACTTACAATAATCTAACTAACCATAGATAAATTAAGACTAAGGGCAGTTATACATGCAGAATCGTAGAATTGAAAATAATATCTTCTGAAGCCTTTATTTTTATAATTCAAATAAACATGTTACTTTTGCCAAGTTAGTCGTATTTCCTACTAAATCATACCTACGTGAACTAATCTTTCATAAGAAAAGTATTTAAACTATCAAACCAAATTCGATCGTTCCTTTACTTCATCATCTGACAGCCAGTACCACCCTGCCAAACCCAATCCTACTTAACATACATTAACAACACATTAGGTTCATAAAGCCCATCCTATACCTACCGCCTTAATAGCATACTTCTATCAAGAATAACAACATGTTTGTACATACACTACATGCATACTACCCACCCGCTACAATATGGCGGTTGCCTCCCGGCCCGCTTTACAGATAGGGTATGCAATCGGTTTATTTCTTAGGTATTTCCATACAAATCGGTTAACCAACTGCATTTTCTAGCTTCCACGCACCTCCACTCCGCCTAGTATGCTCTTCTGGCGGTGTATTATGGGCTTTATGAACCTATTTATTGTAACTGCCCTTAGTCTCAATTTCTCTATGGTTAAGTTTGATTTTTGTAAGTGGGTAGTTTGCACAATTGTATTATTTTGTTTGGGAAAAATATTAATTTCTACCCAGTCTTACCCGTGATAAAACAGTGACGTAAATAAATTGCAAATTACGTGATAAAACCTATTTTCAAAATGCCCTTGGGAGCCCACGATTACCTAAATTTGCTTATGTTATACGGGGAGTGTAATTATAGTTACGACGCTATCGACAAAGATATCCTCCACCACACCCAACTAGCCGTATGTCAATTTTACGGGCCTTTGATCGCGTCGCGTGGCAAATAATCAGCCCGTAGTACCACGAACGGGCCAAAACGACCAACGGGGAGGAGGTGTAGTTCACATTGCACCAAGGTTTGAAGAGCGAGTGCTGCGGTATGTCGAGCAAAATCTAAGTAATTTTTGTAAACATAAAGTGTCACATTACAGTTACATGTAGGTATAGTACATAGTAATAGCAGGGTTGTCACTAAGAAGAACATAAATTAATTTTAATATTTTTACTGATTGTTCGTAACAAAAATAGAAACATTACTAATCGATTCTCCATCACTTAAACTAACCCCCCTTTGCGAGAAGGATCGTCGTGTCTTTCCACCCTGTATATATAATCTCATCCCTCAGGTTATACATAATATGTTCCTTGGTGTACATATTTTATAAATATATTGGTTCGTGCAGCAAGTGATTCAGATTCAGATGTTTATTCATGAACAATATAAAATTGTGTTTGAATGTGAAGTTATACAGTCATGCAAATAGTCTAAAGTAAGTAAAGCAGTACAATTCAATAATTATTAGTGATTATCAAAATTAGTTCTTTTTTTTAGGATAAAATATAAAATTATTTTCAAAGTATATACAGTTAGAGTAACTTACCTAGCTACCTACCTCCACCTACCTTACATCTAAAATAGGTACTTGAGACATTATACCTAGGATGCTAGTTCTATCAAAGATCAAATTGTAAAGTTTTACAGTAATCCAGTAAAGACAACGGCCTTCCCAAGCGGTCTAACAAATCCACTTGATTAGCGAATACTGCTGCTAACGACATTAGGGTCAGGTCACACCATTGTGCGCCGACCTTGCCTCGTTACCCCGCTTTAAAACAACTCGCTTCCAAAAAATTGTATCTCCCAACAAGCTTACAAGACTTTGCAACCTTTTCAAATGAGATAAAATCCCCAGCCTATTGTTTACTGGGAAAATTACCGAAACACACAATTATTTTAAATTTTGTTGATATAAAATTTAATTGGGATTTTTACGGGCCGTTAGCTGCGGGATATTAATTAAATACGTTTAGTTAAAACGTTGTTTTGTGGAAAAACTATATGTTTGCCAACTTCCGTGCTATGGTTGGTTGACAATGTGCCGTTTGAATAACTTTAAGTACCTACTTACGACATAATAAGATTAATAAGTACAGTATATTAGCCAATATTTGTTTACTATTAAAATACTGAAATAGACAGAAAAAATCCCTAACTCTAACCTCTAACCCTGTTAGTAAGGTTGAGTTACTTAATTTGAAACAAATCAGTGGGATTATAATATTTATAATTATGGAGACTGACAGACACGGCATTTAGGTCACTAAGAAAGTTTTGAGATGCTCGAAATCTCTATCCATGGAACAGACCCTTATTATAAGTTTTTAAATTGTATTTTTAAATATAACTTAAACAACATAACGAAATTTTCGTAAAATAAAAAATATGAAGTTATTTTGCTACTTGGGAATAATTTGGGTATGATAATGTGAAACTGCAGGACATCAAGGGATGACTCATATATGTACTAGAACAGGGCGGGACGGGATGGGACGAAACCATCTGTCAGTTTTAATAGAAAACTTCACGTGACACCCGAGGCATTAGTAACTTGACACGTTCTACTAGTTTCTGAAATAAGGCTGTACTTAACTGTAAGTCTTAACCACTTCTACACAGAAGTCACAGGCAGACTCCATTAACCTTAAGCATTACACACTAGAACAGGACGATATGTCAATTTCTATAGATAGAATCACGGGATAGCTCTGGGCCTATATCACGAAAATCGAACGATTGCGGATTCGTATCTCCATCTCTGTCACACTTGCTTATTGGAGTGACAAAGAGGTCTTCCCGTCAATGCCAATTTTCGGTGTTCGTGGTAGGCATGCTGAGCCCTCGGAGGTGACGTGACATTTACTATAGATAGAAACTGACAGATCGGCCTGGGCCTATACCACGAAAATAGAACGATTGCGGATTCGTATCTCCATCTCTGTCACACTTGCATATTAGAGTGACAAAGAGGTTGTCCCGTCAATGCCAATTTTCGGTGTTCGTGGTAGGCATGCTGGACCGGTCGGCGGTCACATCCCAGCCCAGTCAAGTATGAGTCATCCTTTATAATCAGTGAATGTTGTGTTAAATAATATTTAAAACGGGTCACTCACGTAATTTAGTCGATTTTCGCTCGACATGTTTCGTTCTTTACGAAGAACGTCATCAGGAGCGCCCACTCGCGACAGAGGCAAGTCGTACACTGCGGGCTAATGCCCTATCTGCTCTGGTACTTGCAGCTGGCGGTGGGACCAGACCAGATACCACCAGAGACCAGACCAGATTGACCAGAGCAGATAGGGCATTAGCCCGCAGTGTACGACTTGCCTCTGTCGCGAGTGGGCGCTCCTGATGACGTTCTTCGTAAAGAACGAAACATGTCGAGCGAAAATCGACTAAATTACGTGAGTGACCCGTTTTAAATATTATTTAATATGTTCGAGTCTCACGAGAGTTTTATAGTTAAAAGTGAATGTTGTGGTATACTTGTCAGAGTAAAATGTAGGTGTCAGTGGATCATTAAGGTCGCGTGTGTTCTCACGTCCGTCACGGCCGGCTGCCGTGCGGTCGCCGGTTCGATTCTCACCGGTGTCTCTTTACTACACTAGCTTTTCTTATTTGTTTATCGCTCCCGTTAGCTACTAATATTTAACTTCATATGAAGTGTCGATATATGTCATGACTATTAGAAGCCGATGTCACATAATTTTGACTACTTTTTAATAGGTAGCAGTGGGCAGAGCGTCCATAAAACAAGCTTGCAGAATCTCTAGAGTCGAATAATTTTCTACACTTATTGAAATTAAACACTTTGGAACGGATTAATCGCGATTATTAACACCATGACCCTACGTTTCGAGCCCTTTACAGCACTCGTTTTCACAGGGTTAAGATGATGATACCACGTAGGGTCATGGTGTTAATAAATGCGATTAATCCGTTCTAAAATGTTTAATTTCAGTAAGTATAGAAAATTATTCAAATTTCAATTCAATGAATAACAATCGCGGTAACAGAAGACAACTTCTATAGTTAACTCTAAACGAAACGAAAATCCAAATAAGTCATTTTGACGCAGCCTTATTTTGCCTATTTAATAACACAAACGTTCTAAAAGACGGATAGGGACCAACAGTATATCGACTTGCTCTAGTTTCAACGAGTCATTTATCTGCCTGTCTCACATTACTAGGTGTGAATGATTGTCAATTTCAAGCTGAAGATGCCACGGATTAGATTTAACTTGACACTGATATTGGCATTGATATCAGTGTCAACCTGCCCCCATTCTATCAGTTCACACAGAGCCAACTAAAGCCAACGTGTCAAGTTACTTAATACCTACCCTAGGAGGGTAATGCTAATGATCAGAAGAAGGCAGGCAGTTGTGGCAGGGAAGAGGAGAGTTTATGTTTCAGGGCTTATAGGCTAGGAGTAAGCAGGCAGTTACTGGATATGGGTATCTGGTAGGTACTCACAGTATTCATCGGTAGAGGTAATAGTGAAAGCCTAGCAACATTTTTCAGTTAGTAAAAAGGAATGCCAAATAATGGATGCCTTATGCTTGAACTTGAACAGGTTGGGGAAAGACGGGCGATGTGTCAATTTGTATGGAAAGCACGGAAGGATAAAATAACTAAAGCATGGAAGTATTACAACAACTGTCAAATGTCACCAGTTTGGTGCGGCCCTGGAATTGGCAGCCAGCCTTATGGGCACCCTGCTTGGTGGCATCGTTATAGGGGGACTTTTGTACATAATAGTTTTGGCTTCAATAGTTTTTAAGGTTTAGATAGTTTTTTAGTGTTTTGTTATATTCAAGTTCTTTATATGTTAAATAAAAGGTTCTTCATGGTTATCTTCATTGGCAGTGGATTTTTCAGATGTCGTATAACCTTTAACGTGCCTCTTACGACATTTGAAAAATCCACTGTCAAAATATATGACTAAGTTAAATTGTAATGCATTGATACCGACTACAAAATTACAACGATGTATTTAATTTGGCTGTTTGGATGAATTGAGTCGGAGAGAGGTCGCCAAAAACTGTGACAACCTATCGGAGAAATATTAGACATACCTATACATCTCTTTTGGACTTTCTTTACTTGATAAGGAAGTAAAGGACAGTATGACTTTGATGATGAGTTTAGACGGGGGGGTTACCCTCAAAAACGTTAATCATTTTCCGGGGCTAGCTCTCCGTGTATTAACATGATTTTCGTATACGATGATCTCAGTGTAAGGTTTCTCACGGGTTGTCACAGCCTCTTTAACGCGAGGTATGGTCTACCGCGTGTCTGCGATATTCCCACTGTATACCACTGTGTACACGCGTCTGTCTCTGTTACTCTACCGGATTATATGTATAGAGTAAACGAGACGGTTGTGCTTGCGGTTGGCGCTGCCGGTCCCACGGGGTCCTTTAGCTTGATGTCCGGGTTATTAGGGGACAATTTGAATTCACACCTATTTGTGTGTTATTTGAAAGATTGTCATATTTGAAGCCGCTTTGAGTGTTCAAACTATTTATTATGTAAACTCTTTTTAACATGTGACGAAACGGAAGGGGTTTTAATAAGTTTAACGTAAGATAAGATAGTCTAAGATAGGTTGAGACCACCGACAGACATTACAGATGTACATGTGTCTTAAAACATCTTTGTAAGATAAAGGATGACTCACACTAGAACGGGACGGGACGGGGCGGGACGGGACGTCACGTAACATCCCAGGTCTCCCTAGCTATCACGTGGTTCTTTCTATAGAAATTGACAGATTTCCCCGTCCTGCCCCGTCCCGTCCCGTGCTAGTGTGAGTCATCCTTTACTACTAAGTGGCCACGGAATTTCTTCTTTTCCTACCTAGAGTTTCCCCAACTTATGGCATGGCTCATGGCTATGTGCTCACTTATGAGCATAGGGTCCGCTTTGGCTTTGGCCACCCCTTTTAAGACACTCCTGCGCCGGAGCCGGACGTCACGTCGACACCACACACCGGCATGGCCATCGACATTTATAATATAATAATTACATGCACCTGTTATGCCGTTACGTAACGTACCAGACTTTGTGGTTGAGACACTTTGCAAGAAGAAACCACACAATCTGAAACCAAGCTAAAGGCTAATCTAGTTAATCAACCATAGGATAAAAAAAAACTTTAAAATATTGACGTGGCTAAATCGTGTTAATACGAATTCTTAGCAATCAACATAATTAGGGATGACTCACACTAAAACGGGACGGGACGGGGCATTACGGGACGATCTGTAAGTTTCTATAGAAAACGTCACGTGACATCCGAGGGCTCCGAGCTATCACGTGATTCTTTAGAAATTGACAGATCGTAAGTCCTAGTGTGAGTCATCCTTTATGCTAACCTGTTTTAAAACTGGTTAAGTACCAAGGTTATGGAACCCTTCATTATGGGAGGATCAACATAGTTACCTATTGATCGTTCCATAATGGAGGGTTCCATAACCTTCATATGATACAAAAACCGTACAAGCAAATGGGCCTGGCTCGTCCTTTTACAAAAATCAGATTTTTGGTGATAACTCAAAACCGCGGCTTAACAACATCACTGTCCTCTCCGACGACGACTGCCCGATGCAGTCGAAACTTGTCACGACTATTATGATAAAAATACGTGAGTTTTAACAATCTTTTTTCAATATTACTATCACTGTGAGTTTAAATTGTATGATTTATTGTGACCGAACCCAAAGCAAGAACTTTCATTATTGTTTTCTGTGGCAAAATAACCAAAAAAACTAATCGGAGCATCTCTAACCATTGAACTGTTTAAATACCACATTCATACTTGACTGTCCACGAAGTCCCACGAAGACAACCAGCAACCCGAGCCGCCCCGACCATTGCGGTGAGCAGTCTCCCACGCATTGTTTCAAGCAGGTGCGGCGTCAGGTTCGCTTTCCCGAAGATACGAGTACTATCACGTATCATTGTTACTTGGCCAATCCTGACCTTTATTGCTACGAGATACGGCTTACCTATGGCCAGTTCAGTGTGTTGCTGTGTACTATCGCGTATCACTGTTAGTTGATCAACCTTAAGCCTTAATGCAATGGAATACGAGCTACAAATGGTCAATGTGTTGTGTTTTTACTACCATTGAGTGGTTGTTACTACATTTTTCTTGTGGATATTGAAACCCATTGCAGTTTAAGCTTGGTATCGCGGAAGCCGGACCGCGAAGTGGCAATTGATTGCGGTTTCATATTTCAGTACAAACCCCTCGACTGACCATCGATACTATCGATAGATCTTATGTATTTGCGATAGGGATGCCAATTGGTTACTTAACAGTATTGGGTATGGTACTTGTCAAGATAAGTTACAGTATCTATTTCAAGTGATGTCGATGACCTATTGACCCTGGATACAGTTAGTAGCGTTAATATGGATTCTATGGTTCTTGCGTAGATGTGACCTTTTGGTCGTGCGACAAATTTCAGCCTCAGCTGACTCAGCTTATTATGCGTCTATTCTTCCGGGATGAATTTCTTCTTAGATAGATAGCTTTGTTATTAAATATTACACATACAGTTGCATAACAAGGACTAATGGACGGCTAACCCCGAGAACGCTTACCTACGCTTTGGACAGACCTGGGACCTTACCATGACGTCTTAATGCGATTCAGCTAGGTTCAGTTAAGGCTCAGTTGTATGGAAGCCACCCAGTTTAGGCCCCTGATCAAAGCTGCGAGTCAAACTACCGTAGTCTAATATTCCCGTAACGATGAAGACAGTAACAAGTGGGCGCATTGTGAGGACAACATTATCTAGTCATTATGAAAACACGACCACTCTGTCTCTAAAAGAGGTTCTTGGGCTGTTCACTGTTATGTTTTGTATAGGAGGTAAATGCTCGAAATTTCAGTTTATCTTATCAGTACAGTATATTTGTGACTTCCCTAGTTAGTGATTAAAAACTTACCTATATTATTAAATTCAAAATACCGTAACAGAGTGGTCAATCGGAAGGCTGTCTGCGCTGAAAAGGACCAATCTGTTTAGGCACACGGTGTTTTCTAGAAAACCACTGAAAAGTAATACCTTACATACAATAAAAGAAATATCAAGTAGTCTACTTTAAACACATATGTATTTTTTTAAATAAATTTAACTGTTTTCATTTTACAGACGATCATAAATCCGAAAAATCTAGATTAATCGCATTTCACTGTCGGTAGAAAAGGAGAACGCTAATAAATTCTCGTCTCCTGCTAATTAATTAAATTTTTTATCCACATTCTTGCAGGATTTCTCCCCATATAAGGAAACAGGATTCTTCACGCTTTCATTTTTAGGGTTCCGTAGTCAACTAGGAACCCTTATATTTTGTATATTTCCCGAGAGATGGCGCTCTAACGTGGTCTACTTCGCGCTGTTAAGATTTTTCCGGAATTGATGGGGTCGGGACGGGTGTGATCGAAATCATCATCGAATTGTAATTAACAATTCGATGATAATAAGCATATTGGAGCATGATATCTATTAAAACACTTTTTAAGGTTGCCTGTTGTGACGGACGGTAAACTAAGGAATTCTACACTGAGCATGGTCCGACATGCTCTTGGTCGGTTTTTTTTTAATCATACTGGTCAGCATTAATAAATACAAATTGAATTTAATTTCCGTTGCTAGGTTGAATTTGAAGTACCTACCTAATACACTTATACAGGAAATGTAGCATGATTGATTAAACTATTATCCCGTTATATCCTCGGCACTTCTTATTTGGTTTTAATTCATCCATTAAAACTCCCACAGTGTGCCTTTTAGGAAGTATTGTTCCTCGTCGGAACAAATGACCGGTACCCGCGCCCTAATGTCCATAAATTATAATTAATTACTGCGTTATTGTAGCGCCGTGTGAAAGCATTTCATATGCGCGCGCGCATAGCGACACGTTCGGATACTTATGGTACATCATTCGTCTATACCTATAGACGTCTTAATGGTGGGTGCAGGCCTGTGGTCCTGGCTCTATGCCATTAACTCGAATTTGAACCTAATAATGTGAAAATCAATACACAGGACAAGAGGACCACAAATATAAGCAAAAACTACGAACGATACAAAATGTCTTAGAAAGAAAAGCAAAGTGGAAATTCATGACCTCGAACGAGACTCAAACTCGCGGCTCTGTCAACCAAGCTACCGATACACACCAGGTGGCCCCGAATTTCTCCACCAAATCCTTCGCATGCATAATTTAGTATGGGGTAGCGCGTTGTTAATAGTGAATTCTCAATATATATTAATATACTTAGACCGGGTTACTCACGTCTATAAAGTCGAAAAAAATAGCTCAACATGTTTCGGGACGTTCCGCGCCCCATAGTCATGAGTGGGAAGCGCTTGCGGCGATTGCTCTGCGCACTCATGATTATGGGGCGCGGGCCGTCCCGAAACATGTCGAGCTATTTTCGACTTTATAGACGTGAGTAACCCGGTCTAAGTATATTAATATGTCTAATACTCACGCGAGTTTTCTATTTAAAATTCTCAATATAACTTGAGACTCCACTTGCCGATTAAGAAGTACTATCTTTTTACGGTAGATGCTGCTAAGCGCTATGCCCCCCAAGGGATATGCCCCCCTAAGGCGCATGCGATCCCTCGTATGCGCCTTAGGGAGGCATATCCCTATGGTGTAGAAATTGGAGGCCACCGGTTAGCTGAGTTGGCAAAACGATGGGCATGTATAACGGAGTTATGAATTCGAATCTCGCCCATGGTCATGCGTTTTGCAACACTTTCTTTCTTTCTCAAAAATAGGACAGGACTAGGTAGTCACAAGCCCCCAATATTATTATTGATTAGAACTGAAATATAGAACAAGTATATTGCCAAGATTTTTCAGGGTAGTCCCGAAGCCCCTAGCTAACGTGAGATTGTATTGTAACTAACGTGGTAAAACCATATTTTATCCTTTGAAAACACACTCCACAATTATGGTATGAGATGAAACTTATCCTTTTCGGGTAACGGCTTTAAATTTCGAATATTCGAATGATAAATACCGCACTAAATGTCAATTACCGTTAAATATAGGCTGTCACCTGAAGTCACGCGTAAACGCCTTAAATAGCCCTGTGTGTGTCTTTAGCAATATGACAAATCATAACATAATCCCAACTCTATGCTTTAGGCAGGAAGGTTCAGAATTTAGTGGTGATTTCAGCAGGGGCTGAAATAAATCAGTAAAATCACAAGGGCGCTATAGAGACGTATGCGTAAAACGTGACGAACGGGGAAGGGAAACGTATTATAGTTATTGTTTCCGATACTTCCGATATGGGGTGGCCATGGTTGACGAGTAATAAGAGATAATTGGATACTGATATTACTGATGGAATATTCGGTTATTAAATATTATTTGAGTAAAACAACTTAAATAGTCATTATCACCACTATTGGATGCATTCTAATCTGATATTGTTTGAGTTGTCAATGCCAAAGTAGCAGATGTTAAAGTATTGCTTAGGCGACATACAGTGTTTGGTGATAAATGTGTCATGAAACAAACTTACGATTCGTACATTTAGATAGATTTTTAATAATTCGTTGTGGTGGTAATAATAGTAATTGTGTATACAGGGCGTTAAACAAGAGATTAGGAATGAGTGTGAATTCATTTTAACACGAGTTCGTAATTCTTGTACCGCCCGTGATACATACAATGTTTTTCATCACATTTGCGAGGAAATAAACTTACTAGGCAGATAAATAAACAATAATTATAAGTGGTAGTGAAGTAGTACTTACATTCCACAGTTAACCGGCGTGAGCGGCGGCTACGTGCGGCACGTAAGTATGCTTTCATATAATATCAAATGTCACCTAGCACCACATGTCTATCGAGATAGTTTTAAGATGGGGTTCATAGTGGGGTGAAAACCATAGTGCTGTTGGTTTTTCTCGACAAGTTTTTAAATTTAGAGTTTTTTGCTACCTACGTCTCGGGCAGTGATGCCCGAGCCGCGAAGGTGACAACACCACTCTGTCTGTCTGACGATGACTGCCCGATGCAGCCGAAACATGTCACGCCTATTGTGATAAAAATACGTGAGTGTTAACCGTTGCAATTTAATATTAGAGTTATTTGACTCATTTGTCATCAACTAATTGTTTCTTATACCTATTTTAATGTCCGTATTCCATCACTGTACAGCCAGCGTGGTCACCGCGGCCAGGTGGCCCGCCGGCGCGCGCGCAGCTATTTCCAGCGCAATTAGGAAAGCGCGGTTCCGATTTCAAACGCAATGCTCGATGCGTCAATCATGCGGCGTCTTCATGAGCCGATATGTTCGATCAGAAAATTTATATCACATTTGTACATACACCTATGTACAGTATTTGTATCTCTGTCTCTGTCACACTTGCATATTGGAGTGACAAAGACGTTTTCCTGTCAATGCCAATGTTCGATGTTCGTGGCAGGCGTGCTGATATATCCAAGCTGTCAAGGTGCCCACAAATATCTGAACAAGAGGATTCACTGTGTTGACGGCTGGGGACCCACGCAAATCTTGCCCCTTTAGCTGTCAACACAGCGAATCCTTTTTTTAAAGGGTCGGCAACGCGCATGTAACACCCCTGGAGTTGCAGGTGTCCATACACTACGGTGGCCGCTTACCATCAGGCGGGCCGTATGCTTGTTTGTCACCGTCGTAGTATAAAAAGAAACTGGTCAAGCGCTCTAACGCCTTGTGTTCAGATATTTCTGGTAACCTTGGTAGCTCCGATATTATTACCTGTCTGATGGCGACTTGTTTAAACCGAAAAGGCGCTATTTTTGCTTGAGTGTAGAAAGAAAAATATCAATTTTAATTGATATTTTACTTTCCACACTTCGGTCATATAATTTTATTCTGTATATTTTTGGTAGAATTTAAATAACAGTAGTTTTTGGCGATATGTCTATATTCTGACAATTTTTTTTACGATTAACCCGGATGGTCTTGTTTCATAATAACTTCCCGCACCTATAAATTTTGATCTCTGTTTGGCCCAAAGGTTAACTGGTAGAGAATGCCTTCTGGCATTAAGTTCGCCTTTTGTACATTATTTACTGTGCAATAAAGTTTTAAATAAATAATAATAAATAAATGGTTTGCTTGTCGCTCCAAAAACTTGCGTGGAAGAGAGACGAAGCGTAACTCCGCTATTTTTTACTCTTGTCTTATAGGCGTTTTAGGAACAATGAGCTTTAAAGCTCATGAATCAAGGTTCATTTTCCAAATAAGAACCTTTATATCGTTTCGTGGGTGTAAAAAGTTTATATGACAAACGCGTAAAAGTTTACTGCAGTTTTAGCGTTTTGTGCTGGAATTTCGGAGATATTTACGTACACTATTTGGGAATAGATTATTTTTACTCTAGTGTTTTGTCAAGCTGCTTGGTGCGGTAAAAAAAACCTCTTCTTAGAGTTTTCCCGGCTTATGCCATGGCTGTAGGAAGCCTGGGGTCCGCTTTGGCCACTCCCATGATTTGGCACAGGCACTAGTTTTACGAAAGCGACTGCCCTGACCTTCCAACCCAGAGGGTAAACTAGGCCTTATTGGGATTAGTCCGGTTTCCTCACGATGTTTTCCTTCATTGAAAGCGATTGGTAAATATTAAATTATATTTCGTACGTAAGTTCCGAAAAACTCATTAGTAAGAGCCGCCAGGATTTGAACCCGAGACCTTCGGATTGAAAGTCGATATCATATAGAAAAAGCTTTCTTCTTTTTATATGGTTTTCTTTACTTAACATTATGGTAGTCATTGAAATTATCTTAAGCACTTAACTGCCATTTTGTCTCATAAAACATTGCAATAAAAATGATGCCAGTTAAAACCTTGGAACACCCAAAAGGGTCTTATCGTTTATTTTATTACTAATAAATTTCGTATTTGTAAAAAGCGATTGTAAATGTCGTCTGACCTCTCATTTACGCGAGAAAATTTTGTCCTGAAGTTGATCTTTGCAGAACCTACGGCAAATCATTTTTGAGCAGTTAAATAGTATATTAAACTATGTCATAAATGCATAGGTAGGTAAATCATTCGTATTTGGGCGGATTTTTATATTGTTGTCGTTTTTTTTCGCGTCAGATTTTAATGAAACTTGGTAGTTAGGAAGAGTTCCTTATTCTCTTCAAGATAGACCCAATTTCCTATAATGGGTATGGGATTTTCGTAACTTAGGGAAACTTAGTACACATTTTTTGTCGCACACTGGGATTTTGTATCTATCCAGCGTAGAATCAGCAACTCTATCTATCTACCCACCAAATTCCATTCAAATCAGACGCGAAAGAAAAACGACAACAAAATAAAAATCCACCCATATAAGCCATTCGAATATGCGTAGGATGATCTTAATTGAATAAACAAAATTTAAGTTTTTCCAACTACCTCAAACTATGATTATTAGTTTTTTCTTTTCTGTGTTTTTTTCGTAGGTATAGAATAAAACCATTTCATCCTCTTTTTTATGTTATAAGGAATGGTCTTTCATGACCGCATTGCCTCTAATCCACAAGTGCCACGTGTACACAATAATCAAACAGTCAAATTGCCTAAAATTGCCATTCATGTAACACCGGTGTTTTGCATGCCGCTGGCGCGCGTGTCAAGGCTGATTGGCGGATTGTATATGCGCAATGGCAACCTATGGGTCGTTCAACCCCTTCAAATGGCCAGAAAATCCCGGCGATTACAAACAGGATGCATGGGAGGTCCTGGGAGCAATACCTAATTATGTTACACGTCCTAGTGCTTGTAACTAGGTAACTCAATTGACACTTTGGATAAAGTTCGTCTATGCTAAGTTTCTTAGATTTTGATAGCACAGATTCTAAACGACATAATTTAGACAGTTTCTACGCCACTATACGCAAGCAAGCCGCTTCCCTGGTGCGCAGAGTACGACGGCATGCTAGCCATGATCGCAGACAGGGTTGATATAGGTATGGGTTGATAGGGTAGTTATGTGAATAACTGCTGCATGGCCCATGTGCCCAGAAACATATAATTAATTAATGTTGTTGTGTTTTGTTTTGTTAAAGTAATAATACCTATAATTTAATTTACTAACTTACTGTTAAACTATGGTATTTGTTTATTTTAATTTTAAAAAATATCATCCTCTTTGTGAAGCACTAGCGCTAGTTATTGCCTTGTTGTTGTTAGTATTGTATCACTAGTATTAAGTTAAAGTTACTGCATGTTCGTTGGTAGAAGACACTAACTTAGCTGTGGTTACCTATAATTAGATAGACATCAAACATGATTGTGAATTAGATATAAGAGCGTACAAGATGTATTATCTGTTGGTAATCCTAAATAAATAAAAATAAAAATAAAATAAAATAAATACTACTATTGTAGACCCCAGGCTCCCTGATCCGTGGAAAGAAAAGTGGCTTTCCGCTGGGTAGGTGAACATTTCTAGCAAGATCGCCGTTGAAACTTCGCTGATTCATCAGTCAAGCCGCGACCATGACACATGTAACTGTGTCGAAACTCGAAACGTCGGTATAATAAGGTAAATTAACTGTATTCGCGATAGTCTCGTTATATGTTTTATAATAATATATACCTATGTATGTAACGTTGTTTTCCCCAGTACCTTTCACCTGAAAACATCACATATCAATTGGCTTATTTTATTCGTGAACTTACAAAGTAACGCACTAATAAGTTACATACACAGGAGGTCGAGTCTACGTTTATTGGCCAAGCAATGTTCCGCTTCGCGGGGCATGTCATACTTGTGTGTCGACATTTTAACTGTTCTAGAACCACAAATTATAATAGTTCATGAGGTTGTTGAAATATCTTTTGGGTTTTAGACACGCAGTTTAAAATGACGGCAGGTGCCGACAAAAATATCTATTTTACGTTAGTCCCATGTATGTGATGTCTGATGTATGACATAATTGGGCGGGCAATCGTAGGCGGGTAAATCTCAAATTTCGTCCAAAAAATTGTCAAATAATGGAATTTATATGCAACTTTTCTGTCGCGAAATCGAGACTCCAATTTCTGTAATTTTTGAATTTTTGATAGACCATAAACAAAGCACTTTACGACCTAATTTGTAACCGGAAAAGTTCACTTTGCATAGCATTTTTGAGAAAAACACTTTACGACCTAATTTGTAATCAGAAAAGTCGACTTTGCATAGAAATTTTGAGAAAATGAAATTTATTTATGACTACGCGTCTGCGTAATTCTCCTTTTTGCAGTAGAACGAATCCCAGGTGTAAGCCGTCCGTTACTCCAATTTTAGAACAATTATAATGTAGGGCAGTTTACAGAAATCGTTCCGGTTTTCTTCGCTTTGAAGTTGGTATAGAACAGTCCCGGCCACACTCACTCTACACCTCATGTAAACATCGCAGATATAATATTATACCACGGCCTATACCGCGAAAATCGAACGATTTCAGTTTTGTACCTGCGTTGCATATTGGAGTGACAAAGAGGTTTTCCCGTCAATGCCAATTTTCGTTTCGATGTTCGTGTTAGGTATGCTGATTAGCATCAAGCGTAAAACTCACCTAGTTTAGGTTTTGTCCGCAACGTAACTGATTTTAGTTGATTTAATCAATTAAACAGATTCAGATTTATTTATTTCATAATACAGATTACATTATAAATTACAGGCATGTCAATCTAAAAGTATTCATATTATGATCGTCAGAACAAGACTTTAATTTTAATTATAGGTACATGGAAACTGCCGTATTGGTTTTCGACTTTAAACTGATGTCGATAAGGATATTGTATTATAATATCCTTATCGACATCAGTTTTAGTATTAGTAAGGGTTATTTTATATACGCTTAAAAAACCTACTCTTCGGAAAACTTCCCGATTTATTAAAGATAAATTATGTTCAAATTATGTCACTTTATATTCTTTTAAGTTAATATTAAAGAAATTAAACACTTAAACGCGTTTATTAACACCGTGAGTGATCATCTTGTGAAAACGAGTGCTGTAAAAGGCTCGAAACGTAGGGTCATGGTGTTAATAAACGCGATAAATCCGTTCTAAAGTGTTTAATTTCAATGAATAACAATCGCGATAACAGAAAACAATTTTATATTAAAGCATAGTGCCTCCGTTTAAATGTACAGTACTAATTGGCACCCTAGACCACTCTAGAACCATGTCAAAATGACAAGCAGGAAGAGATTTCTTACAACCTGCTTTATAACGTCACTGTGACATAGTCCTACAGCAGCCTAGGGATCCAATTGGTTGACTGTACCTTAGTAAAAACGTTTAATATTAATTAATATTGTTTATTGTCTTCGATAAAATATTCTGGGCTTACTTTCGCATTCGTGACTTCAACATATCTCCTTACATATTTATGAAGAGTGGTGGTGGTTTGGTGGCTTCCTCGCACAACGTATCAGCATTGCGATACAACGAGGAAACGCCGCCAGCATCCTAGGTACAATGCCTCAAGGACCTACTTTAGATTTAAGGTAGGTAGAGGTAGGTAGTTAGGTAATTTACACTTACTGTATATATTTCGAGAATAAATGATTTTAAAACTCCTGAAGAGTTGAAGACTTGTTTTTGCCACCCAATTGCAAGTTGGCTTCAACAGCCGACGAAACCTCGACACTACTTTGCAATGCTAAAAGATTTCAAAACAGCTCTATATTTGTGCAGGATATTTTGCTCCACTTGGAACCACATCCTTATATTTACGATTGAAATAGCAGTGTATATTGTTTTGGTAGGAAAGAAGGAATCATATTGCTTATGTAAGTACCTAACAACATATATAGTTACAATGTAAATTATCCTATTAGGTATGTATTATGTATGTATTCGTCAACGTAACAACTTTTTTCTCGCCAATAAGTTATTTTAGATATATGGCTATTGCAATTATTAATATTAAGACTTGTCTTGTATTCCAACTTTACATTTTAATCTAATTTTGATATTACGTACCCGGTCAGTATGGAAGAAAAAGTGAAAGTATATGTATATATATTTAATAATTTAAGTACAACAACAAACTGCAAAGTAAAAATAAAAGATGTTTACCTATAGCATTTATACTCTTTTTCACGGTGTATACTTTCTAAATAGACACAACAAGTAAAAATTAGACAAAAGCTAGAGAGAACGATAGATTACCCAATTGAAGTACGGTATAAAAATAAATTAATAGAAACAAAACTTTGGGCGATTGTTTTAATTCTCGTAGGCGATGGCGCCGTCTATATCTTACCAATTAAACTGTCTTAGTAACCAATAGTCAAATTGTAATATTAATAGATCGTCGTTTATGACGTTCTTCCGTGGGAAACTAGACCTATTGAATGTGGGCGTAGCCCTTAGTTGTCAATCCATTGCTGTTTCTTTAGACTCATGCATAGAAAAGTGCATTGCAGACACAGCAATGTAAGATGTGTTGATTTACCATGTCGCCTATGTAGGCGTTGGAAAGCTCATAAAACTGCCAAATGAAAAGTCGTATTTCAATATGAAACAATAAGGAGATACGACCTTTTGTTGCACGATAGAAAAGTGATAAATAGTTATTTTAAAGACCGGATTAAGGCAGCGGGAGATTTTTCATGTAAAACAAAAGACGGTGCAACAATGGTGCAATGATTGAAGTCATGGATCTTATTCTTATTTTAACTGGAGGGATTTGCGTCAAACGATTTGTTTTTGGTTTTATTATAACTTTTTTATGGTTGACGTAAGTTATCAAATTCAAATTCAAATGCTTTATTTCGAACCATTAAGTCCATAGGGTTAGCTTATACGATAACTTACATAACTAGAGTTAGTTTTACACAACTATTACAGTACAACTACAACACAAACAAAATATTTATAGTTATTTTTATAGTTATGCTAAGATAACTTACGTAACTTAGTGAAAATTCAAAAAAGTACGCTTTGAGGCGGTGACTTAGAGAACGTAAGACCATCAGTATGGCGGTATGGGCCTACCGGAAGCAAGCTAATACCAAATAAAGTACCTAGCTCTAACGGACAACCTACTGCGAGCTGCTTTTCAATTTTGCCATAATATCCTTCCATCATTATTCATTATTTACTCGCGGAAACTTATTAAATAATCATTGTCTGTCAGATAATCATCATTAAATCATTATATCAGCAACACCTATCTGAAACCAAGCAAAACCACTCAAACTAAAAAACGCAATAAGGAACTGTTTACACACAACACAATAGGATTCCCATTACTTATCCGAGATTCATCAAATCGGCGTCTACGCATTAAGATGATAGCACATCAATTCTAAATAAATACGAACAAAAATCGACCTTGTACATCTGTGATAAGGCACAAAATAAAAGGTTTCGAACGCATAACGAGAGGCTAAGTTGACCATACCGATAGCATCGTAAGATGATGGACAATGCTAACTAGAATTAAAATCGTAAATTAACATTTTGCGGAGTTTTTCCTGAAAGATAATGCAACATGATTAGTTGGCATTAATTGACCGAACGAGCGCGAAGCTTTTCGTTTCAGCTTGCACAAAACTTGCTTGTGTTTATCCCTCTGTCCCGCTGTTCGGCTGTCCAGCTTTTCGCCTCTACGTGGCGAATTTCTCAACCTATTATTATGAAAAATTTTCAGCATATTTGGCATAATTAGCATTTTATAATTGTTGCGCTTTTAAAACCTATCTTTAATAAAAGAACAAGAAAATCAACAGTTAACCCGTCAGTCTCAGAGCTCACGTATTAAGGGTGACACATTAGAATGGGACGGGACAATCTGTAAATTTCTATAGAAAGAATCACGTGATAGTTGTGTCCTCGGAGGGCACGTGAGGGTTTCTATAGAAACTGACGGATCGGCCCGGCCACGTTCCGACTTTCCGACCCATTCTAGTGAGAGTAATCCTTAACCAACTAGGTTCTCTCTCCTTTTAGCGTTTTTGGTTATGGAAAGGCATTCAAAAATGTGGACTGATGATCGGGGAACCGTAAGACGCGGGGGCGACCGTCGAATATCGTGAAAATCGTTGGGGAGGCAACAACATTTAGAAGATTTTTTTTAAATACTACGTGACAAACACGCATACGGCCCGCCTGATGGTAAGCGGTCACCGCAGCCTATGAACGCCTGCAACTCCGGGGGTATTACATGCGCGTTGCCGACCCTTTAAAAACTTTAACACTCCTTTTTTGAAGAACCTCATACTGTAGTCCTTTGGGAAAACAGCGGCAGGGAGCTCATTCCACAGCCGGAGCGTCCGCGGGAGGAAGTTCCTCTTAAATAAACCGCACGGTACGAGACCATTTAGGCTTCAGGGTATGCGGGTGAATACCGTGTGTGTAGTGATGGTAAGAGCCTTCTAAAACTATAATTTATTGTTTTCAAAAGACGCCTCCTCGTCACAGAAGGCTAGCGCCGCTCCCGTCACGGCGTGCGCGTGCGTTAACGACGTCACGTCGCTCGCGCACGATTCGGCGCCCGCGCAGGTTCAAGGTCCGGATAGATCTTTGTTAGCTAATAGGGCGGCGTTGTTTTTGCCAGCATTACGCAGGTTCACTGCGGAACATTATTGTTTTGGCGCATGTACGATCAGCTGCAAATATAATGGACCCCTCTTGTAAACAAACTTTATATGCAGGGGGAGTCTATTATCTCTGTAGCTGACTGTACGTACAAACTCACAGGTATACCAAATAAACAGTGGAACAGTTAAGGTAGATAGCTTATTGTAACTTACTGTATACCTACTTTGTTAGTTATATTTGAAATGAATTGTATTTTATATTGAAAGTATCCTCCTATAAAAATGAATGCTTGTAAGGCCTGTCGAATGCTTGTAAGTAAGAACAACAATTAGGCAAAGATTTTATGAATTACATGCCCAGGCGCTTTATAGAGAGATCCCCACAGCAGTCTTAACCGAGGGCTCCGAGCTATCACATGATTCTCTCTATAGAAAGTGATAGATCCTCCCGTCCCGCCCCGTCCCGTCCTCTCCAATTGCAGTGTGAGTCGTACTTTACACCCTTTTAGATACTGTTACACATGCTCAATATTAGCATGCTTCGTACTTATTAGCATGCTATTAAGCATGCTAGTAATGAGCATGTAACAGACTAACATTACCTTTTCTGATAGCTTTGGATTATTACTAAACTCTATATTACCGGTATTTAATAGTTAAAGATTTTTTTCTACAGTTTACATTTGCTATATTTTATTTATTGAGTTTTAAATAATAATTACATACTATCCTACTATGTATAGTAATATCATAAACGCGAAAGTTCGTAGGGATGTTTGTTACTCTTTTACGTAAAAACTACTGAATGGGTTTTAATGAAACTTTACATAATATATCTTATACATCAGAATAACACATAGGCTACAATTTATAAAGATACTGCGCAGACGCAGTCGCGGGCACCAGCTAGTTTAAGTTTAATAGTACGTTAAACCAGATCGGTTTGTCTCGTTACCTATCGTTATATCTTTCCCCTGTGTTATTCTCAGGTTATTAGAATTCGATTCAGTGTCCAGTTTGACCTGAATTCAGTTTTCTACTAAAGGCTAAACATAAATAAGAATGGTCCTGTTGACCCAAACCTGAACGTCTATTCCCAGTAACTAATCAAAATTCAGGCCGTTCAACCCATATCAAAGAAGTGGCCAATCAAATATACGGTGTTTTTGTACCGCTAGCCAAATAACAGACCTATTTACTTTTATAATAGCTCGAGTACTGCTAAACACCCTTATTAGTCTAATATACGTCGAAAGCATAGAACTACCGTATAATAGAGTAGTTGTTGGCTAAGTATAGTTTGCCGCAATAATCCTCAAGTTTAGGCCGAGTGTAATTACTGCGTCCGCCCGGACGTTCCGGAGTAATTTTAACTTGCTGATTGACTCTCGATTCCGGCATTTGTTGCCGCAAACGTAATGAATGTATGCAATCGAATGTTTGGAACTTTTTCTTAGTCTTAAAATTATGAAAATTATGTAACGGCCTCCTAGCCTAGTCGGTAGTGACCCTGCGAAACAGGAACTCCCGGGTTCGAATCCTGATTAGTGCATTTATTTGTGTGCTTTATCACGATTCACGAATGTTTGTTCCAGAGTTATGGATGTTTTCTGTGTATTTAAATATTTATAATTATGTTACTCTCTATTATATATGTCGTCGTCTAGTACCACCTACAACACAAGCCTCATTGAAATTACCGTGGGACTTCGATTTGTGTAAGGTACTTAAGATAAGATTATCCCACAATATTTATTTATTTAGCCGTTACATAAATTATTGCCTAGCCATTATATAAATCGTCTTCTAGTACAAACCACACAACCCTTATTGAGTTTACTGTGTTCTATAACTTTTATTGTATTTTTACCTTGCAAATGTTTTTCGAATAGCTGTTACATGAATAGGTACACGACACGATATTGGTGAATTTTTAAGCTTAGCCGTTAAAGAGGTACATCATACGGCTGTGAAGTGTGGGCGTCGGCAGCCCCAAAATATTACAGTCGGCTTTTTAAAACCATTTTATGTCGTCTTGTTTACTGTGTGACGTCACATGTCATTGGATTCCTATAGCTTTAAGCAATCAACCGGGCGTCGTCGTCTGCGCAGTTCCGGTGGTAATTTGAACCAATCAGCTTCCAACTCACGTGCTAATGCCAGTAATTTCCCCGGCACAAGGCTACTGTGTACTAAAAACCGACTCGTTTCACATACGAACAACCCTGTATATACGCCTCTTTATAACGAAACAAGGAGTTGAAGTCAATACACGGCTAATATAAAAGTTTAAAGCTAATTTAGAGTATTACCATGATTTTACGGTCGTATTTGAACGTTAATTAGTTAAATTTGATCGATAAAAGCAGGTAATGGATTGCTGTATGGTTGTAAATGTACTATAATATGTACAAATAAAATAAAATAAATATTACAGGACATTCTTACACAAATTGATGAAGCCCCGCAGTAAGCTCAAGAAGGCTTGTGTTACGAGTACTCAGACAACGATACATATAATATACAAATACATAAATACATAGAAAACATCCATCAAACACCAAATATCTGTGTTAATCACACAAATAAATGCCCAATCGAACCCAGGACTACGCCAACCGGTCGTCAAAAAATTGGACGGGAGTTAAAAATAAGAGAAGTGCATATCCATATATAAGTGTAGGTACTAGGGTTTCTGATTTCTCGGCCCATTTGTATTCTCGAGTTTCGAGAAATCTCGAGCCCAATTTCTCGAGTCTTCTCGAGTCTCGAGTCTTTTTTTTGAGGCTAGTAATTTTAATGTTATTCGGATACCACCGTAAGTATTCATTGTTAAAATATTGTTACCCTCTTAAAGGCAAACCTTTTAAAATAAACCAACCTATAACGACATCTTTTTATACATATGTTTTCCTTATATAAAACTTTTTTATAACTATGAATTGGCGATGAGGTTTGAATTAAGCATTTTATCCAGTCTTAACCGCTAAAGAGTTAAGACAGTTATCCTTTAAAGCACTCGTTGTCACTGGGCAGAACGTGATATCCCATTCGATGGGCTAACAAAACGGAGTACCTATTCCATGTATTCCTTACCTACACATGACATAGCCGATGTCCAGCACAGCCAAAAAACATCGCAGTCTGCTTCCATCGAATTAATATAAGCCATTGAATAAAGTTTGTAAATCCTCTCATTCTCGCTAGAGTAAAGCGATACATCTCTAGGTTCTTACGCGTAGCTATTCAAATCAAAAGGTTCCTAATTTCAATAGTGAGGAAGCTTTCCCGTATCACCAGCTTGGGATCCTGTACATTATTACGATTTAACACGAGGATCAAGTTAAGTACATGACTGGAAGATTGTTACGTCGATTGTCTCAGAATAAATAAAATATAAAAGGAAGAAATACAGAATGAGTTTCAGTGTAGCTTCTTTCAGCATCAACAGAATCTTCTGTTAGGTACCTACATGCTTTTGTAAGATGTTTGTCAGTGGGCTATTTCTGAACTCTTAACAGATACGAGTATCATATTTGTTATAAAAATATATAATATTCTGTAGATATTGCACGTTGTTTGCAGTTGCAGATTCCAATTTCTGATAGAATTATCATCGTCACCGCTGACTTCATCAGAGTCTTTTTTTTTATACTAAGACGGTGACAAACAAGCATACGGCCCACCTGATGGTATGCGTTCACCGTAGCTTATGGACGCCTGCAACACCAGGGTTGTTACATGCGCATTGACGACCTTTTAAAAAAAAAGGAGTATTCGCTGTGTTGACAGCCAAACGGGCCTAGGGCTTTGCTCCGTGGGTCCTCAGCTGTCAACACAGCGACTCCTCTTGGAGCTCTGGCGACCTTACTCACCAACAGAAACACAACACTATGAGTAGGGTCTAGTGTTATTTAACTGCGGTTTTCTGTAAGGTGGAGGTACTTCCCCAGATGTACTCTGCTCCGGATTTGAGCGAGACGACATGCGTTGTGCTGTGCCCTACCACACTAAACGATATGCATCCGCTGTGCCAACCATAATAAGTATAATTTTTGTAAGAAAAATTGATAAATAGACAGCTGGAAAAGTGGTTTTGATGTAGAACCACGAGTGTCACGTCCGAAATTAACTTTGACGTTCGGTCCATCAGAAGACTTGATACTTCTTGACTTCCGGTAATTTTTATCTCATCTAAAATGTAGCTAAAAAGTGTAGCTATGTGTCTTGAATTCAAAAAAATCTTGATTAGAAGCCCTTGTCACGACTTTAACACAGAACCAACTTACCCTACTGGGCCTACTGTAATGAAGAAGTGTTACTTATAAAAACAAAATAATAAAAGTTCTGTGTTTATTATTCTTAAGATAATTTTCTTTAAGTCTAGTTGTACGCCCGCGAAAAGGCGTGTGCCCGCCGCGCGTGACTCGAGAATTCTCGAGTCATGGACATTTTTTTCTCGTCTCGAATTAAACCAAAATTCTCGAGTTGTCTCGAGTTCGAGAAATCCCGAGCAGAAACCCTAGTAGGTACATACTTAACTATCTTGACGGTATAAACTGATTATCTTTGTCTTAATTATACGAATTAAATATAATCATAATTTCTGTTTTATGTTATAGTGTTTAGAAGGGAGAACGCCAAAGGCATGGAGCGGAGGTGTGGTGGTACTGTTCTTCAAAAAAGGCGACAACGCCTTACTGAAGAACTACCGACCCATCTCACTTCTGAGCCATGTCTATAAGCTGTTTTCAAGAGTCATTACGAATCGTCTCGCACGCAGGCTTGATGACTTCCAGCCTCCCGAACAAGCCGGTTTCCGAAGAGGCTTTAGTACCGTAGACCACATTCATACGCTTCGTCAGGTTATACAGAAGACCGAGGAGTATAATCTGCCCCTCTGTTTAGCGTTTGTGGACTACGAGAAAGCCTTTGATTCGATCGAAACCTGGGCGGTACTACAATCTCTCCAACGGTGCCAAGTAGACTACCGCTATATCGAAGTGTTGAAGTGTTTGTACGAGAGCGCCACTATGTCAGTCCGACTCCAAGACCAGAACTCGAAGCCTATTCCGCTGCAGCGGGGAGTCAGGCAGGGAGATGTCATCTCTCCTAAGCTGTTTACCGCTGCACTGGAGGATATCTTCAAGACTCTGGACTGGAGAAGGCTAGGCATCAATGTAAACGGCGAGTACCTCACTCACCTTCGATTTGCTGACGATATAGTAGTCTTGGCTGAGACCATGGAGGATAAGTACGATGCTTGTTAGCCTCAGTAAAGCCTCCGGGCGAGTTGGTCTTAAGATGAACATGAAGATGAGACAAGAACAAAGACGAAAATCATGTCGAATATCCATGTAGCACCAACTCCAGTGACAATCGGAGACTTTACACTCGAAGTTGTAGACGATTATATATACCTAGGACAAACTGTCCAGTTAGGTAGGTCCAATTTCGAGAAAGAGGTTAATCGTCGAATCCGACTCGGTTGGGCATCGTTCGGGAAGCTGCGACACATCTTTTCGTCCAATATTCCGCAGTGTCTGAAGACGAAAGTCTTCGATCAGTGTGTGTTGCCAGTGATGACATACGGTACTGAAACGTGGTCGCTTACAATGGGCCTCATAAGAAGGCTCAAAGTCACCCAAAGGGCAATGGAGAGAGCTATGCTAGGAGTCTCTCTGCGAGATCGTATCAGGAATGAGACCATCCGCAGCAGAACCAAAGTAACCGATATAGCTCTCCGAATCGCTAAACTTAAGTGGCAGTGGGCGGGGCACATTGCACGTAGAACCGATGGCCGTTGGGGCGGAAAGGTTCTCGAGTGGCGACCGCGTACCGGAAGGCGCAGCGTGGGTAGGCCCCCCACAAGGTGGACTGATGACCTGGTGAAGGTCGCAGGAGTCCGCTGGATGCGGGTGGCGCAGGACCGGTCATGGTGGAAATCTTTGGGGGAGGCCTATGTCCAGCAGTGGACGTCTTTCGGCTGAATGATGATGATGATGTTATAGTGTTTTATGTACTGTGGCGTAAAACTGAAATACAATGCCATGGCGTTGTGATAAAACTGTACAAGAGTCCATTAAATAAAAACTGGGTTAAAAATCAATCAATGTAGGTGCACACGTGTTCAAGAGTGCATAGGCAATTTTAGAATGAATTCATACATAAACTGCCAATACAAGTTAAATCGCGATAGTACATTAAACTTACAGCAGGTACCTAAGTAACACCACCTATGATACACCTGTGTGTCATACTCTCAGAATAAACAACATAGCAAATATGTTTGTTCTAAGCAAGTGTCACAGCCGTCACAGGCAGCCACGTCAGTCTAAACACGTATGTAAGTGAAGATATCCGCGCGGAGCGACATTCCGCGGGTCGCAGGAGTCGCAACTACCACATCCCGTGTTCCCAACCTCAATTACTGGGCCCAGCCTTCCTGGGACATTAACGTGCTGCAATTATAATGATGATTATATCTAATGTCATATAATTATATCATATTTTTATGGTCTGCACGCCTACCACGAACATCGAACATTGGCATTGACGGAGAAATCTCTTTGTCACTCTAATATGCAAGTGTGACAGAGCTGGGGATACAAATCCGCAATCGTTCGATTTGCATGATTTTCTGTTACGGTCTAGTCGGTTGTGACTGCATACGAAGGTGGGAGGTCCCGGGTTCGAATCCTGATAAGGACATTTGTTTGCGTGTTTATCGCGAATATTTGTTCCTGAGTTATGGATGATTTCTATGGTAATGTGTTAATGAAAAAGTATATTATAGTAATATCTATGTATATTAAACCCTAGAGCTGGCGCCTACCTCTTCCAGCGTATCTCGCTGACTGTACAAGTGTACAGAGGGGTAACGCTGCCAGTGTTATGGGGTCGATGCCGCAGGCGGAGCTTCTGGAAGGGGTTTTCTTTTTATAGCTGGGGGGTTAGGGGGGGGTATAGGTTAGTATTTTTTAGGTTCCTTTTTGGTTTAATATGGTATTTTTTAAAGTTTTTGTTTATAAATAAAAATAAAATTACCCGTAACCGTAACGTTACGGTTACGGTAATTATTGCCCCCTCTTTTTTCGGGCATTTTTTATTGAAAATAAATTACAATGAATGATAAATCCTTAATGTGTCTAGGTTAATCTTGTTTATAACTATTCCAAGTTTAAAACCGGTAGCTTCTTTTTTTAGTTAGTAGTTCTCGGGATATTTAACGATGTGGCAGACAGACAGACAGACATACAGACAGACAGACAGACAGACAAACAGACAAACAGAGAGACAGACAGAAAGACAGACAGACTGAGTTGCACCATAAGGGTTCCTATTTTACCAATTTGGTGCGGCAACCTAAAATGATCACATTAATACTGACTAAAAAGGTGTGTGTAGTTGTATAAAATCTAGTAATTTTCTTTGTTTGCCTAGCTTGAGTCACGTGGCTATAGTTTTATTGTGCAATTATTCCACCATGATTCATGGATCATTTGGCGGTTTGTTATCGATACATTTATAAGCGGTTAGCGCAGTCGTAAAGGGCGCGTGATTCAGTGTGCGATGAACTATAGAACAAATCGACATTTGTTTGGTCAACTATGATTTGGTTTTACAGAAATTGTAAAACTTATATTTCCAGGTCTTCTGCTGGAAAATCGAAAACGAAAACATTACAGTTTTTGAGAACTTAAGTCTTCACAACAGAGATGGCTGGAGTATCAGTAAAACTTCTGCAAAGCAGTGGGTTTCGGGTTCCAATCTCGATTAGGCCATTTTATCAGGAAATATTTCACTTTAAAAAAGGGTTAAAAACTTTAAAACGATTTAGTCAGAAAACTTATTTATTTATTACAAAAATCAGTTTACAGCATAACAGTAAAAACGAAAGCACTGCAAACATCAAATACAAAACCAAAACATATAAAATTATAAAACTTAACACTACTTATAATTTAATTTAGGCGACGTAACTACGTGGCTCCGTTGCGACGTCTGATCAGGCGTAAGATTCGGCAGGTTACCCCGGAACCGCCGAAACACGACACCCTTCGGCCAGAAGTCTGAGCTCGCGATGGTGACCATCAGTATAAAATACTCTGTTTTTCTTGCGCCAGAATTACCAAACCAAAACATACACCAGCGGGCCTAAGATGGTTATTCACGAATGTCATAGGATAATGCTATAAGTTAATAAACTGCGGATAACGCGACGGTGACAGCTGCCAGATGCAAAGACATTTGAGAGAACTGTTTAAAATTATCAGAAATTGTCAGAACGTGCCGACAAACTATCGTCGTATCCAGCAATTATCAGGATATCAGCTTAGCATCTCAGCCCCGTAGTAGAGTGTATTTGTTTTGTTATTACCGACAAATGTTAAAACCGTTATTACTGACAGACTTGACAGAGTAGGTCCTGAGCCATCGTGATTAGGCATTAGGAACAATGCCCGTGCGCAGCGGAGTGTTGCGACTGGCGTGAGTCATCGCGCACGCGCAGACGCAAGGCCGCGGGTTCGCGAGCGATAACATAACATATAGTTAAGTCCACAACTCCACATGCTCGAGCTAAAGAGATCGGCATAGATCTAATTGCAATAGCACGTGAAAAATTAAAAGGAGAGAGTTGGCGCGCGCGTCAAAATAAACCGCGTAATCAGATAATTGCTGTTTACGCCTAAACTACAGTTTCCATAGATAAAATCTTTTACCAGATTTAAGACGTAGCTATTGCTATTACTCAACTCTTTAACTAAGAATTGTGTTTATACATTCGAGATTTAAAAGGTTTATTTTCAAAATATATAGGTACAGTAAGTGTAACTTACAGCTACCTACCTACAATCAAAAATAGGTAATTCAGGCATTGTACCTAAGATGCTGGCGGCATTTCCTCGTTGTATCGCAATGCTGATACGTTGTGCGAGGAAGCCACCAGCTCTTCGGTAATCAGCGTCACCAGTTACATCAACCAGACGTTTCGCGATTACTACAAAAAAAATTGCGTGCGCTAGGACCCTATGGACCTAGAGTTTCGACCCCAAACATTAGATTTTAATGTCATGAAATACTTCAATTATTATTTCCTCTCCAATCCCATACTAATCCCAATAAAAAAAAACAAAGTTAGACTTATTAAATTAGTTAAACTTATTAAAACTTAATTTCACGAAACATCAACTCTTCAAGCCAGTCGTTCAAATATAGGCAACACAAGCCAGCTTATTACATTTCACTTCATATTTCATTACGTTTGATGCCGACATGTTCAGGTTTCAAGATGGCGACTTCCGGTGGCCATTCCTGCGCGGGCGCAAACTTCAGTGACGGCGATAGTTTCAGTACACAGTATACTTAGTTCACCTTGAGCAAATGTCAATGTCTGTTTTTTTTCTTTACGGGTTGAACGGGCAGATAAGTTCATCTAGAAGCTTAACCAAGTCACATCGTTTACCGACAATTCAAATTCAAATTCAAATGCTTTATTTCCAACCATTAAGTCCATAGGGTTAGCTACAATGCAAAATCATGTATGGAAATGTCATTCAGGTACATTTTTTTACTTTTCTGATGTCACGAGCCCTCGGATGTCACGTGACGTTTTCTATAGAAACTGACAGAAAGTAGGTATATAATAGTTTGTACTAAAACCTACTTGCTTTATGTAAATCTAACTTTCAACAACAATGGTTATGAATGTTGATTAAAGTACAGTCATGAGATGTTAGCTCGGTAGGAAGGTTGGTGCAAGGCGGTGGCAGGCGCGCTGTGTTATATCACATAAGCAAGTACATAGTTATTATACTTAGTGTGAGGAAAAACTGCACTTAGCAAGAAATACCTACAAGCTGTTGATGCATTTCACCATTATTTATTGGAAATTAGAATTGAACAACCTACAACGCTCTAGTACGAATACAGAACTGCTGGCCACCGACCCAGTGTCACCACGGTCTCTGGAAACTCTAAAGAATGACTCACACTGGCCATAACGTGACTGTTGGGCCGATCTGTCAGTTTCTATAGAAAATATCACGTGACCTCCGACGGCTCCGAGCTATCACGTGATTCTTTCTATAGATATTGACAGATCGTCCCGTCCCGTCCCGTTTTAGTGTGAGGCATCCATAAATCTTGGGATATATCAATTTAAAAATTATGAACAATATATGCTAACATAAAAAGGACGGTAAGTCCTCTATAATTGATACATTATATAAATTAAAAAGTGCATGGGCTTTATGAATGAATTCATTCATAAATTGTCCATGCAATTTTGAACGCGTGTGTATATGAAATCAGTATTGCGCTAGAACCAGCGGCTTATCGCCATAACAATTAAAAAGTAAAGCAAACGAAGTCACGTGCGAACCGGGGCGCGCTGGAGCACTTTCCTCATTGTCACTCTTAACTACATCGTCGTCTGATGGCGTTGAGAGTTGAGGTGAATAGTGAGAATACAAGGTGTAACAAAAGCCCCAACGATACTTCAAAAGATAAGGTCTATGACCCTGAGTACGACTTCGGTACTTGTATGGAACAGCTGATCGAACATGCACCTCTTGCACCGCACTCAGGGTTAGGTTTTCGAGTGGCGACTTGGCGACCGCGTACTGGAAGACGCAGCGTTGGGATGCCTCCAGCAAGGTGGAAAGATGACCTGGTGAAGGTTGTGGGAAACCGCTGGATGCGGGCAGCGCAAGACCGGTCCTTGTAGAGATCCTTGGGGGAGGCCTTTGTTCACCAGTGGACCTCCATATGCTTATTTATTGATGATTTATACTTTAATAAATTTGGAGTTCTGAATTATTTATAATCATGGGGTCGAAACTCTAGGTCCATGCGGTCCCAGCGCACGCAAGTTTTTTGTAGAAATCGCAAAACGTCTAGCTGATGTAGCTGATGGTGACCGAAGAGCTGGTGGCATCCTACACACAGTATGACAACGTATCAGCATTGCGATACAACGAGGAGATGCCGCCAGCGTCCTAGGTACAATGCCTCAGATTTAAGGTAGGTAGAGATAGGTAGGAAGTAGGGGGTAGACTAGGTAGGTAAGTTGCACTTATACTGTATTTATTTTGAAAATAAATTATTTCCATCATATTATGGTCAAGGAAATCAGTCATAAATGGTGTTCAATCTGAAGTTATTTGAGCCAATAGGCGATGGCAATTTAGATTATACATACCTATGTATGCGGTGGCTTATATTTTCAAACCATACTTGCAGCTTAGCAAAGCAACAATGATGACTGCATAATACCTACAATTAATTATCACATAGCAAACGGAATCACATCCTCCCTCGCTATAAATATCCTGCCGCCGCCGACCGCTCATATTCTTAATGAAATCAATGTTATCTCGGCGTGTCGGCTAACAATGAACTGGTCTTCCGGGATGCATTTAACGCATCATGGCGTCGGTACCGGGCTGGTGCGCCCTGATTGAAAACAATGAAGCGATGGGTGGAGGCCTAGAACTGCATTCGGACTTTAGCAATCTATACGTTCCATTGATTTGAATTGTGTGTTGTTGTTGTTGTTGTAGGTCCTAGGTGGGCACCCCGGAGGTGCATAGGGCCTCCACAAGATCCTTCCACGCCTTTCTATCTTGAGCAACCTTCTTGGCTTCGCTCCAGCTCAGTCCTACGGCTCGCAACTCGCTCTCCACGCTCCGCCGCCGCTTTCCGCCTTGAGGCTTCCACTCAAAAGCGAGACAGGCACTGTTCGTTGCTCCTCTTTGAAGGGTATGCCCGATCCATCTCCACTTCCGCAGCGCTACTTCTTGGGCGATTGGAGACTGACGGCAAATACTCCACAAATCCTCGTTCCTTAATGTCTTCTAATTGAACTCTGTGTGCTTGCTCTTATTACATTACTGAGAACGAGATGCACTGAGAATAATACCAAAATCAAGATCTAATTTTTCAATTTTGAATGTTGTTTCTATTTTTTTGACATATTTTAAGGTAATATTACGTTGTATACATGAAAGTTTCATTCGAGATGTGCAAAAAAAAAACCGGCCAAGTGCGAGTCGGATTCGCCTACCGAGGGTTCCGCACAAAGGATGCTCCCCTCATTCCTCCCCTCATGATTACGGTTTTCGGATTTTTTCCTGTACTGGTGCTACAAGTTCTTGCTATTTGCCAAATTTCGTGATTCTAGGTCAACGCGAAGTACCCTATACATTTCGATACCCAAATTGCAAATGTATAGGAAATGCGATATAAACGGCCGTATCTTTTGATTGTGTTGACGTAGAGGTTTGGTTTTTTTACAGCTCAAAGGGACCGTAGACTTCTGTATATGATATTAATTTCAAGTTGCTATATTTATGCGTTCCCGAGATAAAGGGTCTTGCCAAACAGACGGTACAGACGGACGGATAACAAAGAGATCTTATAAGGGTTCCGATTTTTCCTTTTGAGGTACCGAACCCTAAAAAGAATAAAATGAGTAGCCTCATTAAAAAGCCTTTTATATACTTACCTATGCATATTAAGGGTATTTTTTACAAGAAGTTTAGTAATATAATAATGCCTACTGACATAATAATTTTAAGCCTTTTACCGTACGGTAATTAGGTTATCAAAGAAATGTGTCTGAAGGTTGTTGAGAGGCTGTCTACAAAGTTGCGCATGCGTCCATATCTCTTTAAATGGCATTCCGGTTCTGGCAAAACAGTAATCATTGACATTTGCATTCATGTGTCAACATCAATCCGGTTCGAGGGACCATTTTTATTTTTTTTAATACTGTTCAAGAACAAATAGTTTATTTTTAATTTTAGTTTATGGTCAGATTGTTAACTGGCAACACTTTTTTCTTCAACTTCCTTCTGGTACAACATCGTGCTATGGCGTGTTGTTCTTTAAGCCAATAATTCCATTTTATTAACAATACAACTTAAAAACGTTCTACTGTGTATTATTTATCATACATAGTAAGTGGTCCTTCGAATAATAATCGAAAAAGTGAAGTTTATTAGCTATATACATAGTTCGCGAGTGAAATTACGAGTGCCGATCGTAAAAGTTCCCGGCAAGAAAAGCTATAGTTTTCGTGTATTTGGGCCTGTGAAGCATTCGCACAGCGAACAATAGTGATATAAGCTACTAATTGTGATTAGTGAAAAGAAGTGCGGCTATATCCACACTTCACAATAACAAAATTTTCGAGTCGATTTCGGAGAATTGCCAGCCATCAGCCATTGTTGCTACCCGGCGTTCCCGCTGCGATCAACGAGGTGTCATTTATGACAGCAACGTATCCTGCATGTTGGCACCACTAAGAAAACGTCAAGTTATATACAAATGTCAGAATGACATTGACGTACGAATGACATCGTCTAAGAAAACATTAAATTTGTAGCCGGCGATTGTTTGTAACTATAATATAATGACTCCAGAAGAAAAAGCTGCGAATGCTGCGATGGAGCAGCTAAAGCGGCTAAAGGCAAAGCGGACTTCGTTAAAGGGAGCCGTCACAAGGGCTGAGGCCTTTGCAAATGACTGCAAGGCTGCCACACAAGGTGAACTTTTAGCTAGAAGAGAAAGCATTGTAAGTACTTTTAAAAACTATGAATCAGTGAACTTAGATATCTCAACAATAGACGAAAGTGACAGTGAATCGTTAGACATTGAAGTGGTAGAAAATAAATACTTTAAAATATTAGGTAATTTGGATGAGGCCATAAAAGCTTTGAAACAAACTCCACAAAGTGAGCTTGCTCACACCGCGCAGCTTTCGAACTCTAAGATTCCAAATATAGAAATTCCTTACTTCAATGGAAAAGATTTCACAAAGTTCAAGCCTTTTATGGACCTCTTTTGTGCTGTGTTTGACAAGAATCCCACACTTTCTGATGTGCAAAAATTGTTCTATTTAAGAAAATATGTGACTGATGATGCCTTAGGCATCATAGTTAACTTACCCATTGTTAATGAGTCTTACCAGGAGGCGATGGATTTACTGAAAAAACGATTTGACAACAAACCACGCCTCATAAACAATCATATTGCCGTGCTTTTAGATCTGCCTTCTATGCAAAAAGGGACTGCTGCAAATATTAGGGCTTTTATTTCCCAAATACAACAGCAATTGTATGCTCTCAAAAACCTGCAGCAGCCCATTCAAGAATGGGATATGCTATTGATATCTGTCTTGACTAGAAAACTAGATTCATTCACCAATCGTGCCTATCACCTAGACCGTGTGGACCCTGACAAAATGCCAACTATGGCTGAATTTATAGCATATTTGGAAAAGCGTGCAATGGCGCTTGAGGACAGTCCCCAAGAGAGATTTCCTGTCCATGAACCTAAAGTTCAATATAAACAAAATTATAATACTAAAGTCACAAATGTTGTCACCAACATCAATAACAATCCTTGTGCATTTTGTACAAAACAGCAGCATCCTCTGTATTCATGCCCAAAATTTCAATTGGCACCTGTTAAGGATAGGTTACACTTTATAAAGACAAATAATTTGTGCAATGTGTGCCTGAAACAACATAAAAATGATTGTAAATTGAACTTTAAGTGCAAAGTCTGTAAAGAAGGGCACAACACTTTGTTACATGAGGATGAGCCTACAAGCACAGTGCCCAAAGAATTGGTAAATTATCATTCATATCGAAACAAATGTGTAAATGTACTGTTACCTTCTATAAAGGTAAAGCTTTATGACAGCAATGGTCAAGAGCATATTGTAAAGGGACTCCTTGATCCTTGCTCTCAGGTTTCTCTTATTACTAGGGAGTTAGCCAATAAATTAAATTTAAAATTGCGAGTTGATCATACTAACATCACAGGCATTGAAAAGCAAAGGAGTAAATCAAAACTATGTGCTGATGTTAAAGTTTATTCATGCGTACATAATGTGAATCGCGATGTCACCTGCAGTGTAGTTGACTGCATAAATGAATGTTTGCCACAACATCCTGTGGATGTGTCAAATATAAATATTTCAGAAAACATAAAATTGTCAGATGTTACTTTCCATGAGCCATCAGAAATGTCCATACTTTTAAGTTCAGAGATATATTTTGAGGGACTTCTAGATGGTATAATACAACTGGAAAATGGACCAGTATTTCAAAACACTGTATTTGGCTACATTGTTGGAGGTAGAGTGGATTGCTTGAACCCGTCATGTCAAAAATCAAAGGCCACCTTTGTCACAAATTTTGTTGCCTGTGAAAAAAGAAATGATGAATTAGAAAATATTATGGAACAATTTTGGCTCTCAGAAAAGATTCCTGGAGAAGCAAAAATCAATATTGATAAAAATAAACAAAGCAATGAGTTTCAAAAAGCAGAGGAAATATTTCAAGCCACGGTAAAATTAGAAAGCAACAGGTTTCAAGTCGACTTACCTTTGCATGCTCCTATGAGTGAACTTCAACTCGGAGACTCCTTTTCTGCTGCCCTGCAAAGATTTTTATCTTTAGAAAAAAAGTTTAAGAACAATCCACACTACTTCGAACAATACAAAATGTTTGTAAAAGAGTACCTGGAGCTGGGGCATGCCAAGATTGTAGATATCAGCGATTATGATATATATAATGGTGCAGTTTATTTCCTTTCACATCATGCTGTGCTGAATGAGGCCAGCAAAACTACAAAATTAAGAGTGGTATATAATGGTAGTATGAATACAAAAAACAACAAATCATTAAATCAAGTAATGTTGAATGGCCCTGTAGTTCAAAATGAACTTTTTGACATACTGGTTCTGTCCCGCACGTATCTATATACGTTAATATGTGATATTGCAAAAATGTTCCGAAACGTCTTTGTAAATGATGAGCAAAAAAGCTTACAAAATATACTCTGGCAGGACGAACCATCTAAGCCCATTCAATGCTTGCAGCTGCAGACTGTTACCTACGGGTTAAAATCGTCTACATTTTTAAGTACCCGCTGTTTAATAGAACTGGCATCTAGGTATGAAAATGAATATCCCTTGGCTGCGAAAGCTATAAGGCAAAATACTTACGTTGATGATGTCATAGGCGGTGCTGATGATATTGAAGTACTAAAAAACCTGAAAAAAGAGCTTATAAGTCTACTAGAATTAGGTAGCTTTAAATTGCACAAATGGTGCTCAAATGTTGATGAGGTTCTTTCAGATATACCAGCGGAACAAAAATATTTTGATCAACTGGATTTAAATAAAGACAATGTTATAAAAACTTTAGGGGTTAAATATGATATAAATACAGATTCATTTACATTTGAAAGCCCACAAGGAGACCAAAGTAAGTTAAATACAAAAAGGGAAATTTTGAGCTTCATTGGGAAAATCTTTGACCCACTGGGTTTAATTAATCCAATTGTAGTATCAGCAAAAATCTTCATGCAAGAGTTATGGGCTATGAAGATATCTTGGGACTCTATTTTGCCTGAGGAGCAGCTTGACACTTGGCGAAAATATCTGAAAAAATTAAATGACATGAACAAAATAGAAATTAAAAGATGTTTAAATGTAAAAGATGTTACAAAAGTTGAACTGATTGGTTATTCGGATGCCTCATTTAAAGCCTATGGTTGTTGCTTATATCTGAGAATAACAGATAACAACAATAAAGTCAGCGTAGACCTTCTATGCTCCAAGTCCCGAGTTGCACCGTTGGGTAAGGTTCTTACTATTCCACAGCTTGAGACGAATGCTGCCCTGCTCTTAGCTAAATTGGTAAATAAGGTTAGCAAGACATTGAGTTCTCGGTTTGAACATAACATAAAGCTATACAGCGACTCACAAATAGTGCTCGCGTGGATCAATAATCCACCTAAAAGTAATACGTATATACATAATAGGGTAAAACAAATACATACCTTAACTGGATCCTCTATGTGGGACTATGTCAAAACTTCAGAGAACCCCGCAGACTTTTTGTCTCGAGGGCTGTCTCCGGAGAAGCTCAGATCTCAGGTCTTGTGGTTTCACGGGCCATCTAGCTTATCAGACCCAGATTATGATATAAAGATCTGTCCTACCAAATATGATTTACCAATCAAAACTGTTTTTGTACAAACTACAGAAGATAATGAAAATAGTAACTGCCAGGATTTGTTAAATAAATACTCTGACATCAACAAACTTCAACGGGTGGTAGCCTATATGCTACGCTTTTGCAATAATTGTAAAACACCTAATAATAAAATTACTGGCACCCTGACACCACAAGATCTTAATAACTCTATGACTGTTATAATTAGACAAACTCAAAGGCACTTCTTTTCAAAGGAAATTGATTGCTTATTGAAAGACATTCCCATTAAAACTGGCTTAACTAAATTACACCCCTTTTTAGACCAGAATTTAATTCTCAGAACTGGTGGTAGGTTACAAAATGCCAAAAATATTGCATATGACAAAATGCATCCCATTATAATGCCAAAAGCTTGTCACATTACCCGCCTAATTATAAATAAGGAACACTTAAGACTGTTACATGCTGGTGCCAAACTAGTGCTAAGCTCGCTAAGTCAAAAATATTCGTTAGTGAATGGAATCAGAGAAGTTAAAAATGTCCTGTTAAAATGTGTCAAATGTTTCCATCTAAAAGCTGCAGCTGCAAAGCAATTAATGGGTTCCTTACCTGCTCAAAGAGTAACAGCTGCACGTCCTTTTGAAGTCACAGGAGTAGATTTCTGTGGACCATTTAAGCTAAAAGTAGGAAGAGTTAGGAAACCTTTAGTCACCAAATCTTACATAGCTATATTTGTCTGTTTCGCTACCAAAGCAGTACATGCGGAATTAGTAAGCGACTTAACTACCGAAGCATTCTTGGCATGCCTCAAAAGGTTTATAGCTAGACGGGGAGTCCCTAAACAAATATTTTCAGACAATGCCAAGACATTCCAAGGAGCTTCAAATAAATTAAAAGAATTGTATGAGTTGACTTCATCAGAGGCTCACCAACAAAAAATTGACAGTTTTTGCTGTAATAATTATATTAAATTTAAATTCATCCCCAGTTACTCACCTGAGTTTGCAGGCCTTTGGGAAGCAGGTGTTAAAAGCCTTAAGTATCATTTGAAAAGAGTAATTGGAAATTTAGTACTTACCTTTGAAGAGCTCTACACGGTGATCACTCAGATTGAAGCAGTGTTAAATTCCAGGCCTTTGTTGCCAACTAGCGCTGAGGCCTCTGATTACAGGTATTTAACACCTGGCCACTTTTTGATAGGCACAGCACTAACCAGTCTTCCAGAAGTCAATCATAGCAATACAAATATTAACCGATTAAAATTTTGGAAAATACTGGAGAAATGTAAACAGGACTTCTGGAACTTATGGTCTAAAGACTACCTGACCCAGCTCCAAAATCGCCCTAAATGGCAACATGATCAGCCTAATTTGAAGGAAGGGGAGCTAGTGATTGTTAGGAGTGACAACACAGCACCCTTGGAATGGCCTATGGCGCGAATTTCAAAGGTCATACCAGGACCTGATGGTAAAGTAAGAGTGGCGGAAATAAAGATGGCTGGCTCTGGTAAAATATTTCTTCGCTCTTACAGAAAATTATGTCCATTGCCTATTAATGATAGTTGTTAGTTAATTAAGGTTTAAGCATAAGTTATGCAAATGTTATGCTATGTTGGCCGCCCCAACTATGTTCAAGAACAAATAGTTTATTTTTAATTTTAGTTTATGGTCAGATTGTTAACTGGCAACACTTTTTTCTTCAACTTCCTTCTGGTACAACATCGTGCTATGGCGTGTTGTTCTTTAAGCCAATAATTCCATTTTATTAACAATACAACTTAAAAACGTTCTACTGTGTATTATTTATCATACAATACTTAAGTACATTTACAACTTTTCTTAACTCATCTCAATACAGTAAGATCATTCTTGTTGTCGACTTAAAAAAAGAGTTTAGTGCTTAAGCCTGTAATGAAATGAAATGAAATGAAATTATTTATTTGCTTTAAATGTGGTGTAGAGGATGTTACAATGTCATGGAGTTGCACACATTTTACCAGCATCTGGCACGCAAAAATGTATATGTTTAATACAAGCTAAAATCATTTTAATAAATATCATGCTGCATCATGCCAATAGTATAATATGTACATTATTTTCATACTTACTGCAGTTTTCGTAATAATATATACAACTTATTCTAATTAAAACTAAGTAGGTAAGTTACACCCACCGCGCACCGTATCTACCTTGTTAAATAAATTTGGAATCATTCTAAACTTCAATTTAAAAACACATTTGGAAATTCAGCATGTCACCTATTATTATAATAGTCAAAGAAGTCATTAACGGAATAAAAACATTCTTGAGTCAACCACTTTTTAAGTACACGTTTAAATTTTATCAGCGGTAAATCCTTTATTTCATTGTGTAATCTATTGTAAATACGTATCGCCATGCAATATGTACTGTCGCTAAATAACTTTGTTTTATTTGCTGGCATTACAAGTTTATCTGGGAATCTAGTATTGAAGTGACAATTTTCCCTCGTAGTAGTAAACAAGTTAGGCTGAGTTTTCGCCAACAAACAGATTTCATAAATGTACATGCTTGGTACGGTAAGTAAGTTGAGTTCTTTGAACAACGGCTTATGAGTAGTTAGGTTATAAACATTACATAACGCTCTGACACACTGTTTTTGTGCCAATAAGGCCTGGCTAACATGAGTTGAGTTTCCCCATAGGAGAATACCGTACCTTAGCATGGATGCTACATAGCCATGGTATGCTTGTATAGCAATTTGCTGAGAAGCAATTTTTGTGAGTCGCCACAGGACATATGCAAATGAGTTTATTTTCTTACATAAATTTGTAATATGGTCTTTCCAAGAGCACCTGTCATCAATAGTAATACCTAAAAAAGTGGTTTGGTTGGATTCTTCTATGACTTGATCCTGGTAAGTCAGAGATAGCAGAGGTTTGCTACCATTTCTATTAATAAATTGAATAAATGTTGTCTTATTGAATAAATGTTGTAGTATCTATGTTTATTATGTGCTCCTATAGTTGTTGAATTAAGTGGAAGCTTTGGTGCACGCGGTTAAGGCGTGTGTCTTTCAATCCGAAGGTGGTGGCTTCAAATCCTGCCGGCTCGTAGCCTCGTACCAATGAGTTATTTGTTTTTGACCAATGAGTACTTAATTATTTGATATTCTCCAATCGCTTTTCGGTGAAGGAAAACACCGTAAGGAAGCCGAACTATTCCCAATAAGGCCTAATTTGGATAAAGGTCAGATGGCAGTCGCTTTCTTAAAACTAGCGCCTACGCTGAATCTTGGGATTAGTTGCCAAAGCGGAACCCTCCCTCAGCCGTGGCATAAGCCGGGAATTATAGAAAGACGAGGTTGTTGAATGGTATCGTAATCCAAACAAGATCCCATAAACTTTAAAATAAAAGCGGCGTCATAAAAAATAGTTCCCCACTCCATTAACAAGACGAAAATAATATATAATAATAAATAATATATATTTTTTATAACTAATGGGTTTACTCTTGGCCACAGACTAGCCGAGGGCAAAGACGCGGCCTACGAAGGAGCGAGTGCTTTAAATCATACACGAAACAAAGTGCGCACGCGCCGAGCCGTGTCGCTTTTGTCCGGACCCAGTGGCTTATGACCACGTGCCTTAACACACGTGCTCTATGATTACCCAGTCTCGGTTGGTTTCGTACAAGAACCTAATTTTTGTATCCAGTCATGGTTGGTTTCTTACAAGCTAAATCTAAGTGTCCATTGACTTGACTATGGTCGTTGCCCTGGTTTTCAAGGATTATTATTTCCAATAGACACTTAATATTTTGGTGGGAAAGTGGTTTGTTCATTCATTGGAAGCTAATATTTAGCTGATGTATAGTGGTGGCCCGAGAAGCGACCCTTGCGGTAAGCCACAGGTATTTTATCGAAGACACTGAAACCTTACGATAACTTGTTTAAAACAAGTGTTTAGATAAAAGATACTCTCATTTTCATGATATTATCTATCCCACTGTGCAATATATATTCCTCATGGGGTCGTGACAGCCACCATGAATCAAATTTCTCCGAATGATGTTGCGCTGCCTTCTGCGGTCTTCAGTCACTTTGAGAGCATCATGGAAGTTGGAGTCGAGTGTAGTGCGGACTTTTTCGGACCAGCGTCTGGTTGATTTTACTGGTGACCGAAGAGTTGGTGGCTTCCTCGCACAACGATACATTGTGATACAACGAGGAAATGCCACCAGCATCCTAGGTACAATGCTTCAAGGACCTTTTTTAGATTTAGGGTAGGTTAGGTAGGAGGTAGGAGCTAGGTAGACAGGTAAGTTACAGTTACTGTATATATTTTGAAAATAAATGTGTTTCGCCCTATTAGGTATTACTCGTATAACTTAAATTATACATTACACATACCTAACTAAGCTATGTTTAGACCTTAGTAACTGCTTAGCCTGGTGGCTAAACCGGCCGCGTTGATTTGAGTTTCATTTCAACAATCTTGCTTGATACTATAAACGGAATCGTTGAATATGAAACTTTACAGGTTTCCGCATTAAACTAAATCTGACTAATTTAGCTCTCCTTACCAAGGTGTACATTAATCAGTGTGAGACATAGGTGTGTTAGGATTTGGAATGCGAAACTTGTTTATCCATGTACAGTTGCCATCAGATATAATTAAATCTCAGGTGCTCAAAAATATCTGAATAAGCACACTAACGTGTGACAAGGCGTGCTCAGATATTTGTGAGTTGTAAGCACTTAGGCCGTTCTGATATATCTGAATGGCTACTAAAATAGATGGATATTATTATGTAATGTACAATGAAAAAGACTGAGTATTTATTGAGATTAAATTAATGTTGATACGTACGGTACGCCTCAGCCTCGTGTATTTTAGCCGCTGAGCCGCTTTGTGAGAGTTCCTTTAAACGGGCGGCAGCCAGCTTTGATTCTTGCATTACGCCAGCGCCAACACGGCTACCAAGAACATCGAAAATTGGCTTTGACAGAAATACCTCTTTATCACCCCAATAAGCAAGTGTGACAGACATGCAGATACAAATTTTCGATTCGATTTTTGTGGTACTAGGACTAGGCCAGCTCAGGCACCTGGAATTGAGGGAGAGTTCCTTTTTGTGTAAAAACTTTTAATCAATTATAAATCTTTTTAAATTTAAAGTGCTCCTTTGTCATGGGATCTATGAAGAATTGAGGAAATTTCCAGAGTACATAAGGCACTAGCAAAGGTAATTTTGGTTTAGTATTTTCTTATGTAACTTGAGTAACTTTCGGCAATCAACAATTTTTACTTTTAAGTAAAAAAGATTTATTTTCGTTATTAAGTTTATATTATTTTAAGAGTCGCGTGGTATCGCCCACGTGAGTTAGGTACTAGGAGCATTCATTATAGTGTTACAGAGTGCAAGGAAAAGGAAACAGTGGTGTTATTATACACGAGGCACGTGCTTTTTGCAAGGTTGGCCCAGTCATGCTCCATGGGCGAGGCGGTAAAGTAAAAGAAAGTGAAGTGTCGGAAGGAACTTAAGTGTAAAAAGTTGATTTACGGTAATGAAACATTTATTTTCGAAATATATACAGTAAGTGTAGCTTACCTAACTGGTAGGTAGAGGTAGGCCTCTACCTACCTTAAATCTAAAGTAGGTCCTTCAGGCATTGTACCTAGGATGCTGGCGGCATTTCCTCGTTGTATCGCAATGCTGATGATGCTGCAGAAAGACCAACCAAAAAAAGCGAGCACACCAATCATTACTAAAAAAAAGGTCACCAAACCTATATTGATAAAACAAGACATAAAGAAACAAGAAGTAAAGCCAAAAGAAACATCTCCTGCACCCCTACCTCAGAGCTCAAACGAGGCTCAACAGCCCAACTGCTCTGTAGACAACGTTACGGTAAGAAAATATAATTTGCCAGTACATAATTCATTTGATTCTTTGACCGATGAAGAAATTGATAGCTCTTTGCTTCCAAATGACACGCTCAACAGAAGTTGCCCAGATTTTACCATTAATTATAAAAAGGAAGTTGAAGAATTAAAGGTAAAAATAGTGCAATTGCAAGAGAAACTTAAATTTTCCGATAATTATAGTACTAAACTTTTAGTCGAAAACGATAAACTAACCCAGCAGCTATCGGAAAGCCACCGGCAAATCCAACAACTGAAGGAAATCTGTAAATCTACGTCTAGAGTCACAAAACCAGCAAAACCTACGAGTGAGAACAAACAGCAATCTTCGCAAACGAGCTTCTGCGGAAAAATGGATCTGGTATTGGACAAGTCTGTCGAAACATTACAAAGTTCTCCAACTATAATTTCCAAGCCCACCAGCGCTGAACATGGACATAAATTAACGGAAAACGTCGAGAACTTGCCTGGTAAAATATATATCCTTGGTGGTGAACAAAGCAAAGGACTCGCGGTCACACTATTGAAGTCAAGACAGAACACGCTACACCAGAAATACGAGGTAACGTCCACTACCAAACCTGACGCGCGTTGTGATGAAATACTAAAATCACCAAAAACTTTAAATGCTAGCTGTAATGATGTTATTATTATAAATATAGGTGAATGTGATTGTAACCCATTAGCATTACTCGCTGAGCTTAGCGCGTTCTTAAAAATGCGCCCTAAAGCCTTTATAATTGTTACTGGTGTGAAAAAGAGCATACACTTAAATGAATGTACACTGAATAATACAATGAAATTGCTTTGCAATAATTTTAACAACTGTACCTTTCTGGACGTGTCAGACCTCACCTATAATATAAATTTAAAATATAAGTTATGTTCAAAGATTAATTTTCTCATCGACTCTCGGGACTATTCAAATAAATATTTAAATTACAACAATTGGAAAAATATTATTAGAAATACCGTCAATAAAGTGCATAGTGATTTGTATTTACAAAACTCCAACGGCTTTCTCTTCATCTTTTCTGCACAAATTGGAAATTCTCATGAGCAAGTTAAAACATAAATTAAAATATAAAATTATTATTACGGGGGACTTTAATATAGACCTACTGAAGACCACAGACAATTCAACAGAACTTAAAAGAATTGCTCAAAACAATAATTTTGTATTACATATACTTCGCCCCACTCGTAAAGATTCATGTCTGGATCAATAATTTCCAATATGTCTGAGGCTCAAGGTGAAATCCTTGATTTAGGCTTGTCGGATCATGAAACGGCCCAGACCCTAACGTTCAGTGTCCATAATATACAAAAACAGCCCTCGATTTTGTATCGCTATAAAAGAGACTACAGTTTAGATAACATTACAAAATTCAACGAATGCCTTAGTAGTTTGTCATGGTCAGACGTATACTCTGAAGGGGATGCGTCAGTCGCATTCAATAGTTTTTATGACATGTTTATGCTATTTTATAAATTGTGTTTCCCAGTTTACAAAGTAAAATTTATATTAAAGCCAAAAAATATTACGTGGTTTACAAAAGGCATTAAAAATTCTGTTAAAACAAAAAGAAGACTACGTTTCAGCTATTATCGAACACCGAAAAACCATGCTAACGCTTTGCCAAGTAAAGCTAAATTTAATAACTACTCTAAGCTTCTCAAGCGTTGTATAAACCAAGCTCAAAAACTAACGAATATTAATCATATACATCGATCCAAGAATATGTGTAAGGCAACATCGGAGGTGATTAAAAACATAACCTCTAACAACGTAGGTGGGACAAACATTGATAAATTGGTTGTTGAGGATGAAACTATATCCAATCCTACTGACATCGCAAATACTTTTAATGACTTTTATATAAATCTGACTAATGTTAATAACAATCCTGAACCTAAGCCTGACATCTCACTAATCAAATGTAATAATTATAATATGTTCTTATATCCGACAGATGAAAATGAAATTCGCAAAGTTATTGACAATTTAAACCCTACGAATTCAGCGGGCTATGACGAAATACAAACTAAAATTTTAAAAGAGTGCAAATACAATATTGCTGCCGTCATGAGCTACCTAGTGAATTTGTCATTCACTTGTGGAGTGGTCCCGGAGCCTTTAAAACTCTCTCTTGTTAAGCCCCTTCACAAAAAAGGTAGCAAAGAATGTGTAGAAAACTACCGACCAATTTCGCTTATACCTACTATCTCGAAAATATTTGAGAAGGCGTTTCACGAACGTCTATTGTCATTTTTAAATAAGTTTAATGTATTGAAGCCTGAACAATTTGGATTTCAGAAAGGCAAATCAACATCACTAGCTGCCTTTACGCTGACAAACAAGATTTTAGGTTATATGAACCTGAGCTTGCCAGTAACAAGCATTTTTTTTGACATGACTAGAGCGTTCGACTTTGTGTGTCACGAGACACTCCTGCTTAAATGCGAGCTCTACGGTATCAGAGGTGTAGTTCAGGAATGGCTCCGAGATTATTTACGCTCTAGGTCTCAATTCGTGGAAATATCCCAAATTGATTCGGTCAGTACCATCGAAGATTTTAGGTCTTCGACGAAAGCAAACAAGGTCGGTGTACCGCAGGGAAGTATCCTGGGTCCTCTGCTCTTTTTACTGTACATTAATGACCTTTTTTTTTTTTTTTTTTGACGGTGTGGAGAATGCAGTCACGCACCGTCCCCCGACCTCGGGTAGGTCATTTGGGGGGTGTGTGGGACTCGCCGCTGCTTGCTCCTTCTCCTAGCGAGAAGGAAGCAGAGCGGCCCTACCCACTAAACTCCACACCGGCGTTTCCCTCCTGGCCGTTAATGAGAGCACCGTGGGATCAATATTATTCCACCTCGGTGCCCTCCGGCGGCCCCGTCTTTGTGCCGGGGCATCCGCACAAGGAGGGGGAAGTCAGAAACGCTTTGACCTCCCCCCCGACGGCGTGGGGCCGTGCAATGCGGGACCCGAACCCGCTGGCCCCGTTAAGGGTCTTGGCGAATGTACGCCAAGCGCCTTCGACCCCGCCGCCTGCGACGGAGCGGGTGAGCATCTACCGCGTCTTCCCGCTCCCTTTCCGCTGCCTCCTTCTGCGCCATAACCTCTTCGCAGAAGGAGGCCACCGCATCCCAATTCCTCTCGCTGCCCAGCATCGAAGCGATGACGCTGTGCAGCGAGAGGTCCACCAAACCAGTCCTCGCGACGAGGGCAGCTCTTTCCACGGCCCAGCGGTCACACTCTTCCAGAGTGTGTTGGGCCGTGTCATCCTCGTCGCCGCACTCATGGCACCTATCGTTCTCCTCCCGCCCTATTCGATGCAGGTAGTGTCCGAAACAACCATGCCCGGACACCACCTGCGTCAACCGGAAGGTCAGGGCCCCTTCCCTCCGGTCGACCCACTCCTCCATCTTTGGGAGGATAGCCCCTATGGTTCTGACCCCATACAGGCTATCCTCCAGCGCCTCTCTCCATCGACGCCTGAGCTGTTCCTCTGCCGCTCGTTCCGCCCTCTCCCACTCCCCCGGGTCTGGGGGCTCCTCCCTCCTCCTAGCCTCATCCCTCCGCTGGTGCCTCTCTGCCAGCACCACCGCATCCAGCTCCCAAGGCGGGGTGCCAGCAAGGAGGCATGCCGCTGCATGGGAGGTAGACCTGTACGCCCGCACCATGCGCTGCGCTACCACCCTCTGTGGTCTCCGGAGGAGTGCAGTGGAGCGATTGCTCAGCCTCCCGGCCCAGATTGGCGCCCCGTACAGCGCCATGCTGCGCACAACGCCCGCGTAGAGCCGCCTGCACGGGGCGTTCGGCCCGCCAATATTGGGCAATAGCCGGCCCAACGCCGAGGCAGCACTCACGAGACGAGGAGCCAGTCTCGCGAAGTGCTCCTCAAAGCTCCACCTCCTGTCCAGTATAAGGCCCAGATATTTGATGTGGGCCTTAACCTGGACCCGCTCCCCTCCAACTCTCAGGGCGGTTCCCGCCCCCATCCTCCATCCAATTCCCCCCCCGAGGACCATGGCCTCCGTCTTCGGTAGGGCGACCCGCAGTCCCAGGAGGCCGATTCGGTGGACCGTTAGTTCGGTCGCCACCTCGGCTCTCCTGAGCACCTCTTCGAGCTCCCGGCCACGCACAGCCACCAGTGTGTCGTCCGCGTAACACACGGTGGCCATTCGCGGGAGCTGCACCCCACGGATCACCCAATCGTACCCCAAGTTCCACAGGAGGGGACCCAACACAGATCCCTGTGGAACCCCGCACGCCATGGCCCTCTCATTCCTCTCCCCACCCTGTTCGTAGAGCACTACCCGCCCCGTCAGGTAGTGCTCCACTATCCTTCTTAAGTAGAGAGGCACTCCATGAAACCGGAGTGCCTCTCTTATGACCTCGTATGGGAGGGAGCCAAAGGCGTTGGCAATGTCCAAGGACACTGCTACCACTCCCTCCCCTCTTGCCTCCGCCTGTTCCACGAAGGCCCTTAAGGCGCCCACTGCGTCGATCGTGGACCGCCCCTTACGGAACCCAAACTGGCCGTCATTTAAGTTCGGGCCCGTCTCCTCTAAGTGCTGCTGGATGCGAGCCGCCATTATCCTCTCAAAGAGTTTGCCCACTTCGTCCAGCAGCACAATGGGGCGGTAGCCAGAGGGCGAGTCGGGTGGGCGCCCTGCCTTCCGTAGCAGGCACAGCCTCCCCTCCTTCCACTTTTCCGGGAATCGCCCCTCCTCAAAACATTCTTCCATGAGGGATCTGAGGCGATTCCCGAGCTGCTGCAATGCCACGAACAGGACCCTTCCTGGCACCCCATCGGGGCCCGGCGCCTTCCGTGCGCCCCTGAGCCGGAGCATTGCCCCCGTCAGCTCGGCGTCCGTGACAGGGGGAATGACGAGGAGGCCCTCTGGTTCCACCGCTGGGAGCGCCATCCTGGGCGGAACGAATTCCTCCGCATCCGGGAAGAGGCCTTCCACCACTCTTCGGAGGAGTTCTGGCTCCATGGATTCCATGGGGGGGGCGCATTGGAGTTTTTCGCGCACCATTTTGTATGGGCGCCCCCATGGATCCCTGGTGAGGGTTGCCAAGAACTCCTCCCATGCCTCGTCGTACATTAATGACCTACCGAATGCAATAAATTTTTTTTTTTTTGAGTGTATACTCTTCGCGGATGACCTATCGATCGTCATACCATGTAAAGACGACGCAACCTATAATAGTGACATAAATAAAACAATCACTGATGTAATAAATTGGTTGCATCGAAACAATCTTAAGGTAAACCTAGCTAAAACCACCTTTGTCCAGTTCGTAAATAGAAATGCGAAAAAGAGAGAATTGGTTGTAACATACAAAGATCAAGTGATCACGGAATCAAGTAATACAACGTTTTTAGGCATTTGTTTAGATGATAAATGTTCTTGGAGTGAGCATATTGATAAATTATGTAATAAAATTAACTCGTTTGCTTATGCCCTCTGGAAATTGGCTAAGATCAGCACTAAACAGACCGCAATGCAGGCTTATCATGGCTATGTTTGCTCACTGCTCAGGTACGGCGTTCTCCTCTGGGGAAATTCAAGCCATGCAACACGCGCACTTTTAGCACAAAAACAGTGCGTTAGGGCGATCTGTAATGTAGACAAGTTAACATCCTGTAGGCCGCTATTTAAAAGCTTGTATCTATTGACAGTGCCGTGCATATATATATATGAAGTTTGTTTATTCGTTAAGACTCACCCGGAACTCTTCAAAACATTCAAAGATATATGTAATTTTCCTACAAGGTATCCAAATCGTCTCGCTGGTCCTATTCGTAAGACTCAATTGTACAGCAATAATGCATACTGTAAGTCCATTGACATTTTTAATAGCCTGCACGATGACATAAAAAATTTGCCTATTAATTCATTTAAACTTAAGCTTAAGAATTGGCTGATTCAAGAATGTTTTTACTCTATTGAAGAATATTTTGACTACTATCGCTATAAGACTTGACATTTTATCAAATATTTTAGTTACTCGTATTGAATGTGTATTGTATTTATGACATAGTTATTAGAATTCAAGTTATATACTCGTAATTGCGATTTTGACATTTCAGTAATATGTTAGATTTAAGTGCACTAGAAGGATTACTGTTAGATTTAAGTACTCTAAATACGTACCATTGCATGTTTTTTTTTTTAAATTTTATATTAGCTACTTTCTAGAATAATTTTGCATGCCAGCTTCTGGTGGAATGTGTGTGACCATGATATATTTTTATAACATCCTTTGTACCACATTTCAAAGCGAAATAAAGTGATTTGATTTGATTTGATTTGATTTGATACGTTGTACGAGGAAGCGGTAATTGGATCTTTAGCTATTTTAATGGTGATATGTGATGTAAACTTTTGTAGGATGTATTCTTTGATAATTTCGTATTTCAGAGTACCTAGTGAGCTATATGTTACGTTCAAATTGCATGGGCAGTTTAACTGTGAATGAATTCACGCATAATCTGCAATTTAGGTACTGAACTGTTTAAAAAAGGAAAATGGTGTTTCATAAGAAATAAGTAAGGTAAACTAGAGCTCGTAAATTTATTGCCTGCCATATACTTTCGGGCAATCCGTCGGATCTCAATAGTGGGTAAGTCCGCCAGGCATCCGCTAGACAAATTTTTCATACGTTTGTCTACATCTATTAGGCATTACTCGTAGCGTGTCGATTACTCGGAGACTTATTTTAAATCATTTCATTTGATTTGATATAATAAACCGTAAACGTGTGACAAATACAAGTTTTTCGTTCTGCGTACGCCTCCCAAAGGTTCGGTCCACCATTAAAGTGTTTAGTGCTAGGAAATCCAAAATAATATAAAATAAATATGAATGTGGTAATGTAAGAAACTTGTTACATTGATATTTCAAGTGGGTGTGAAAAGGTTAAAAGGTAATAATCCCACATAAACGTTGAATATTCAGAAGGAAATGTTTACTTAACACTACCCACGTCTCGACGTAACTCGTAATGTTACCGTTACCATAATGGGCTTGAGATCCGAAATACAAATGTCTTAATCAGGGACCGGAACCGGTTACCATAACCCGGGTTTTTCATAAGGTTATTTTAAAGGTTGTTTTCAAAACACCTCCAATTCGGTTAACTCATGATACGGAAACCTTAATCATTCGGAAACCTTATCGGTCCAGTTAACCCCAATTAACCTCTAACCAGTAACTAACCCCAATGAATTCTGTTAGTGTTTTATTCTGTTTTGAACAGTTCAAACGAAAGTAATCTTTATACGCCCAGGAATTAGACTTAATATTGAATGACCATGGCTAGGAGTTAGGACGTTGTCGCTCGCTGTGGAACCAGGTTTGTTTTGCTCTTAGTGTGGCATCGTTTCTTTATTTCCTTACTATAACCTAACATTTTAGGCCTAACATTTTTATTATCATACATAGAAATGAAAGCGGCGTGAGCGTTTGTTTCTACTATGCTCAAGTTTATTTATTTTTCTTGTAGTTAATCAGTCAAATATAGGTAGAGTCATAAATAATCATCATACATGGGTAACTTAGCGCAATTATTCTGATATTATTTAAAAACAAAACATAACTATTAGTCTCAGATTACGAAGCGATAAAATTCAGCAAATAGTGCTATTTTGTGAGTACATCTTGTGACGGCTGTCGGTAAAGTTAAAACTTTTTAAAATCTCGACATTGTTATCCTTTGTAAAACCAACAGCTAATTACCTGCACGAAATAGTACCATAAAGAACAAGAGATATTTTATTAATAACAACAGTATTCCTTTGGCAATAAAGTTCAAATTGTTATAGCATGCACTCAACGTATAACCTTTTGAAATTAAGAACCGAGGCGTGGTCAACCAGGTGTCTGTTTATTTTTCATAATTAAAAGTTGATTTGATTATTGTAGCTTGTGTTAAATTTTGCAACTTACGTAGGTAGATATTAAAAAAAGTGGGAACAGATTTCTTATCGATTTGAGGATATTGTGCAAGCTTCAGTCGCTACGCTACCAAGTACCGGCAACGTTAGCTACACTGTATTCTATTCCCGATATTTCTTACAATCGACAACTGGCCTACTTTTTGGATTTTTAATGCATTTGGATTCTTGAATTTTTAATCCATGCTTAGTTCATACACTACTCAACTAGAGCAAAAATAATATAATAAATACCACCCTCTAACTAAGACTTGCAAAACACGCTACCGGAGGCCTATTGCATAATCAGTTGTAGCTTGTAATATTAGCGGAAGTCTCTTTTCAATCCCTTTTATTAGAAAGAGAGTTCCGCTAATATTTTAAGTTACAAAATAAATTATACAATTGTCCCCAGGTGGTCAGATCATATTTCATTTCTAAAAGGTTTTATGTGAAATGCGTCCTATTCCAATTTGACCCTTATTCTTAAGACAATAAATTTGTAATTTATATTACAGGTTTTTGTATTACTGCATTTCATTTTCTGCAGGTAATTAGCGATTGGGTTTAACAAAAGACACTACAATGCTATTCATAGCAGATAAGTTTCAAGTGGAAATCGTGATTTCAAACTGTTTACATTATAAAACGGTGAATAGTTTTTGTCTTTCCTTAATTTCTCATATATGCGTCAAGAGTGATAATGCGACAATAAAAGTCTTGTTTATTACCAATCTTAATACGATTTTGCCGGCAATTACTTTCTTTTCTTACCTGGGTGCGTAGCCAAGATGCCAACCGCTCACGCTCACTCACTAATGAAATGCAACTGTCATTGTCACGCTAATAAGAAAGAGAGATAGAGAGAGGTAGCTACGATACATTATTAAGCGTGAGCGATTGGCATCTTGGCTACGCACGCTGACGTCTGACGTGTTTTCACTTGAGACCGCTATTTGCTACCATTGGCAAAACAAAAGTATGTATTTGAGTTAATTGTAAGCAAGTGCAGCAAGCGGTGCTCCAAATGATTATGACATACTTTGATATTGGATACTTATTATTATATTATTTTTTCGTATCTCGTATTATCGTAGTAATGAGCAAAATTTGTATAATCGTACGAGTTTGAGATTAGGGCTCCCGATTACAAGAGTACACGCTGACACGTGGCTCCGTGTACACGAGTCGTGTCTTAATTACACGTGGCCTAATGGCATGTTCCAAACAGAGCAGAAAACCGGTATCGTGTGTGACAAGACGCTTCTGTAATGTGTTTAAATTAATTTGAAAATGTACCGACAATAAATGAGTAATTAAACATCTATAATTTATTTTATTACATTACAATATCGCATCTCGAGATACTCTGGGTATAACTTTTTTAAGTAGGTATATTCACGGAAATACTACTAAAATTACAGTCTTTCTCCGGGACCACGGGGGCAATGTCGCCCTTGAAACGTCGGAGGTTTGTTTTCAAAGTTTATACACGATTAAGCCCCGTTTTCGTAAATTTATAATACTAAAATTATAATAACAATATCTAATTATATACAAAATCTAACAATGAAAAAGAGTTTTCTACTGATTTTATTTCCTTTAAGAACTCTCATATGTAACAGGAAGAATAATTATAATATAATTTGATGGCCATAGAGTTAGATTTTTTTTTTAAGCTATTGCATAGCTTCTATCGCGGGCCTTGAGCGCGGGGACTGAATCCAGAAATTCCGTAACGAAAAAAAACCTGACGCTCCCCACTCCGACCTCCGACGGACCGAAACCGACTTTATTCACTTTGTTACAAAGTTCTTTATCGGGGAAAGGATATATCTCCAAACGAATGTCGCTAAGTGTCATATTCTATACAAAATATTGAGGACAGTAGCTTTTATTACCAGAGATACGGCGATGTCAAACGTCAAAATAAACACTATTATTTTAGTCCCGCCAAAATCAAATATGTTAGTCGCAAACTTATGTTTCTTATTTCAGTTATCATAAACCTATAGTTTCAATGATAAATATTCCTGAATAACCAACAGCTACTGTAAGATAATAAAACCCACATGTATTGTAAAATAATGTTGACAACTTTTCTATCAAAAACATTGAATTTGAAAATGAATAATGATCCACAAGAGTCTACAACAAAATATGGGACCACCATTGACGCGGTATTTTCTAGGTATTTAGAGGATATTAAGTCGCAAACTTATGTTTCTTATTTCAGTTATCATAAACCTATAGTTTTAATGATAAATATTCCTGAATAACCAACAGCTACTGTAAGATAATAAAACCCACCTGTATTGTAAAATAATAAAAACATTTTAAACAATATTAACTTTTTATTTATTAAATAATAGAAAAATTTGTTTTCTTATCGGTCACCACGCTCAAAAAGTGTAACTTGAATTAATATCAAAGAAAAAGAAATACTGCATGAATAAAATAAATAAATAATTATAATTGCATAAGTTGATACAAAATGATATGCAATAGCTTTACCGCGGCAGTCCCCGAGTGCCACACGTATTTTTTGAAATAGTTTTAATGTCTGATGTGTCGGTATTTAGATCGTATTTATATCGTTTTTCCCTTCCTTTCATTTTAAACAATTCTATATTATGTTTTACGAATATACACATAACAAATACATATAAGGATGGCAAGGGTAGTATACTTTTTTAAATAATGGCTTGCAACTATCTAGGTAATATGCTCCACACAAAGATCTTACTCGTAAACACTTTCTTTGGGCTAAGAAAACCTTATCAGCATCTGATGAGTTGCCCCATATTATTATTCCGTAACAGATTTGCGACGATACATAACCGTTATAGGCTGCCGTTGCTGCCGCCTCAGAGACGGTTGCTCGCAGACGATACAAAATATAATTAAATCGATGTAGCTTATTACAAAGGGTATTAATATGGGCTTTCCAATTACAAAACTTATCATTCTTAATTCCTAGAAAAACTGCACTTTCCGTTTCATTAAGTTGTACTTACGCCATTAAAATCGGCAGATAATCTAATTGGTTTTGCTATTATAAGTTTGAAATTAAACCAGTTGTGTTTTGGTTAAGTTAACTTTGAGATTATTATTTTCTAACCAATTTGTTACATTTGTTAATGTAGGTACATGTAATAATATTTCTTAGAGAACCATCTGTATTTTCTTTAATTACTATGGTTGTGTCATCTGCAAATAGTATAGTGTCATTTTGTGTGGCGCCAGGTAAATCGGTGATGTAAAGTAAAAACAAATACGGCCCTAGTATACTACCCGATGGCACGCCGCATGTGTTAATGATGAACGGCGAATTATACGTTTTGTTAAGGTTTTTAACTATTTTTGTAACTTCTACACATTGTCGCTGCCCATTGAGATAGCTTTTTAGCCAACAGTACGCTTGCCCTCTTATACCGTATTTAACTATTTATATTACTTTAATAGCAATGTTTCATGGCACCCTAGATCCATAAAGCCATCCAGGATCTAGATTTCTGCTCATTCTATGCATTCGTGTACATACACACAGAAAACATAGAAAAGCGGAAGTGTTTACCGTGACACCAATTAGTAGGTATAGGTATCGGGATACAAAGTATCAACTCAAAATATGTGTAATAATAATTTGACTGGATTACGTAAATTGTAAGAATATTAATGTAAAATACCAGACCAAGATAATATAACGCATCGCGGCTTAGACATTGCCGAGATTCATTTTTTATGTGGAACCGATAAGGGCAATAACAATAAGCCTGCACTCGGTCGGTATTCATCTTTGTGCACTTAAATGTCATTGTCTCATGAGAGTTATTAGTAAAAACAATGCAAGTAAAGTTTTTGAAGCAGGAATTTCTAGAGCTGCTTTCAATATTATCATTTTAAATTGCCATAATTTTTATAACGATACCCTTACCAACAACTCATACCTATCCGTAGTCTGCACGTGCAAGGCCATTTTTTTGTTTTATAAACGAGCCTTTGTTAATATGAGCACGTCGGCTCCAAAAGCTAATCCTAATAATTACCTACCTACTAGATGTGGAAACTTAAGTGGCGAGTTGGCTATATGTTCAAAGTTTAGTGACACCTCTCTACCCCCAGCCCTCATACTGGTGTTGCTCTCGAGCTCTCTTAGATGTCGCTTTTTGTGGGGGCCCATCTTATGTGGGCGAGTCACCGTTTGCCGTAAATTAAATTTATTACCATTTTGTTAGGCAGACGTCTGATTTTATTCTCTATAATACAGTATTTAGTCAACCACCTTCACCTAATAGACCAGTATATTTTAGTTTCCATTAAATCTCAATAGTCTATACACCCTGGCGGTGCTGCCTCTGCATCCCATAACTCGGGCAGGTGCATCATTCGCTCGGTGTACCCCTTACATTTCATTAAATTGTCGAAAGGGTCTCAGCGTGTTGGCTTCGGCTCCGCGTACGCCTCCCAAAGGTCCGGAACACAATTGTTCCGTGATGGGAAGACCTACCTATTATGAAGATTTAAGACAAAAGTGTGATATTATTTTTTACTATCGTTGTAGAATTGTTTTTGCTGAATATTTTGTATTTTGATTGTTGTTCACATTGATCATAATATGTACTACGAGTATGTCTAATTTTTTGTTTGTATCCCTACTTTTTATTTTAATTATCATGCACTGTTACTTTACACGCCAAGGGGCCTTACCATGACGTCTTAACGTGATTCAGTTTAGGGCCTAAACTGAGTCGCTGCCATACAACTCAATACAGGTTCCTTACCTGAACCTGAACCTTAACTGAATTGCGTTAAAGGGCATTTTCAGAAAAAAGTGCATCCTTTTAATGAAAATGGGTCCTCAATTATCCATAAAAAAAAATTTTTGTCAGGTTTGTAACGGCCGATACGAAATGTATGAAAAAAATGCGTTACAAAGCTGACAAAAAAAACGGGACACTATTTTTCTTGTTTCCAATAGTACTCGTGATTCTGGTTACAAAAAACCCAAAACTTCCTATATTCAAAAAGAAATGAAAATGGTACCCTATTTTTGAAAATGCCCTAAAACGTTATGGTAACGGATAAGGATGGGTTAGGTCCGCGTGTATTTAAGATCTGTTTCTACGAGTACCACGGATACTCGGATCTAAATTACACGCGAGCCCGACTTGTAAACTTGGCTACCTAAGTTGTTTAATTATCATTGCACGTGCGGTATTAGACGATTTATTCCTATTCGTTCCTACTACAATGGTTTTGAATGTTTTGATTAAATAACTTAACAAAATATCACCTACCGACGTTAGTCGTAAGACTCGTAAGAGATATTCACTAAATTCGTTGAACAAGTTAAATCCGTCAAAATAAACACTACGAATAACTTTAAATCACAACATGCAAGCAAACGTAATGATGTTGCAGTTTCATTAATTGCAATTTTGTTTAGTACTACACTTTTAATTTTCGAAAGCTTAAGAAATTCACGTAATTAATAGAAGTATTTTTATTTATTATAACGTGAATTGAAGTTGTAAGGTATGATGACATTTTATTTGATGAAATAAGCTAGTTCAATCTAACGGGTTGTTGTGTATTTGAAGAAAAATAAGAAATTATTAACACGTGCCGTCGCGTTGCCGTCTTCGCTTTAATTTGAAAGTGTAAGACGTAGAAACCGCTTGTTATTATTAATACAACTCTAGTGTAACGGCTTATAGTTCAAAATTGATTGAAGTGACAACTATGAAACAAACCTGGGTTATTCTACCTGTTGGACCCAAAAAACAGTGCAAGATACAAATGTCCTAAGTACGAGGTTTTTATATGTCCTTTACGACATTTCTATCGTTCACTGTTGACACGGAATTGTCTTTGCCGATGCCAGCCTCTACTGTTATTAGATATTGAATCTAATTTACTTACACGTAAAGAGTATACTCGTTTGTTATAATAAGGTTAACAGTAACCTAAAGAAAACCCCAAACAAAAACCCTATCGGGATTGGGTTTTGTAGTTAACCGGGTTATGGTTACTGTTACAGCAACATTTCGCTTACCGTTTGTATTCGGTTACTGAATGTTGCTGTTACAGTATCATTGTGTAACAGATATGATTAGGTAACCAACTCGATAGGCTTAAGCCTAAAGAGGGGTTTTCCGGTCCCTGGTCTTAATCTAACCCACTCGATTATCGACGAATCCCACTCACACTGATGTCGCCGAGACGTCATTCCAATATGTTATGTACCAACAACTGGCTCCGGTAAACCGGCGAAAATACTCAATACGTCGTCGCGGTACGTGCAAAATACGTATGGACAAAATCGTCTCATAAATATGGTACTATATACGCTCTTATTACACTGGAATAAAGTGCTATGGGACATATTTTTGAGTAAGATGTGTCCGCCCATATCTTTACACTTGACTGTACTCGACGCTTCATAATGGCATTTTAAGATGAGGGAGATGTCCGAAATACCCGAGTAGAGACTAAAAATTAATTAGTTGATCGTAATTTATTATAATGTATATTATAATGTCTCGCAATAGTTTACAGTGATAGATTTTTTTTGAAAAAATTAGAAAAATTACAAAAGATGACTCACACTAGACGGGACGGGGCGGGACGGGACGATCTATCAATTTCTATAGAAACTCATTGCACTGCGCCAGGGGCCTACCACGAATATCGAAATTGAAATTTCGTTACCTGTCCTGATAAAAAGGCACAAAAATAAACGAACGAAGATGATCGCGATTACAGGGCCTATACCACGAAAATCGAATGATTGCGGAATTGTATCTCCGTCTCTGTCACACTTGCATATTGGAGTGACAAGGACGTTTGTCCGTCAATGCCAATTTTCGATGTTCGTGGTAGGTGTCCAATTGTGAGTTCTGATAGAACAGTGACTCGTCAGCTCGTTTGTTTGTTTGTTTGTAAGCACTTTATTGTACACAAATATAGTAAAAATAAACATTTTGATAAGAACAAAGGTACAAAGGCGAGCTTATCCCTATAAGGGATCTCTTCCAGCTAACCTTTGAGTAATTGAGAGGAGAATCTTCGAGTTCTAGATAGACAAACAACAAATACAATAATGTACAAAACAACAAGGAAGTACTTAAGTACGTAAAATACAACAAGTTATAATAAATTACGTATATATTTATATATAACAATAATAATAGTATATATCTACATTTATACATAATATATATCTACTAAATACATACATAAATATATATATATATAGCACAAATGAACAAATATTACTATGCCAGTTCTCAATTATTTGAAACTTGGTTGGAGAGCCACAGTCTTTTCAGATTATCTTTAAATGATGCCACAGACTGAGATTGTCTGATGGACAAGGGTAACTCATTCCACAGCTTAACAGCGCGTACTGTGAAAGATTTTGCGTAAGTAAGCGTCTTGTTACCAGGAATAGCCAATTTTAAATTAGTACTTGAGCGTAAGCGGTGATCACTACCCTCCGCTAGATAGTTAAATCGCTCAATTAAGTAAGGTGGAGAAGTAGGGGTAAAGAGTATGTTGAAAAGTAATGACAGGACATGCACATCTCTGCGTCGTCGGATCGGTAGCCAGCCGAGTTGGGATCGAAATTTAGAAATGTGGTCGTACTTACGGAGGCCAAATATGTACCTGATACAAACATTTTGCAGACGTTCAACTTTATTAGGCATGCAATAAATGAATTATGAAAATGAATTATGAATGAATTATCGAGGAGTTCTTCACTAAGGTCTAAAAATGCAATGTCACCATAATCAAGGATAGGAAGTAATAGAGATTGGGCCAGAGTCATTTTGGTATGCAGAGGTAGAAAATTCTGCAGGCGTCTGAGCGAGTGGCAGCTCGTCACTGGGGTGACGACTGGTGACTGGGGCGCAGGGACCGGAAAACCCCTCTTTAGGCTTAAGCCTATCGAGTTGGTTACCTAATCATATCTGTTACACAATGATACTGTAACAGCAACATTCAGTAACCGAATACAAACGGTAAGCGAAATGTTGCTGTAACACTAACCATTAACCCGGTTAACTGCAAAACCCAATCCCGATAGGGTTTTTGTTTGGGGTTTTCTTTAGGTTACTGTTAACCTTATTATAACAAACGAGTATACTCTTTACATATAAGTAAATTAGATTCAATATCTAATAACAGTAGAGGCTGGCATCGGCAAAGACAATTCCGTGTCAACAGTGAACGATAGAAATGTCGTAAGGGACACATAAAAACCTCTTACTTAGGACATTTGTATCTTGCACTGTTTTTTTGGGTCCAACAGGTAGAATAACCCAGGTTTGTTTCATAGTTGTCACTTCAATCAATTTTGAACCATAAGCCGTTACGCTAGAGTCGTATTAATAATAACAAGCGGTTTCTACGTCTTACACTTTCAAATTAAAGCGAAGACGCAACGGTACGTGTTTTTAATTTCTTATTTTTCTTCAAATACACAACAACCCGTTAGATTGAACTACGAGTAGCTTATTTCATTAAATAAAATGTCATACCTTACAACTTCAATTCACGTAATAATAAATAAATATACTTCTATCAATTCCGTGAATTTTTTAAGATTTCGAAAATTAAAAGTGTAGTACCAAGCAAAATTGCAATAAATGAAACTGCAACATCATTACGTTTGCTTGCATGTTGTGATTTAAAGTTATTCGTCGTGTTTATTTTGACGGATTTAACTTGTTCAACGAATTTAGTGAATATCTCTTACGAGTCTTACGACTAACGTCGGTAGGTGATATTTTGTTAAGTTATTTAATCAAAACATTCAAAACCATTGTAGTAGGAACGAATAGGAATAAATCGTCTAATACTGCACGTGCAATGATAATTAAACAACTTAGGTAGCCAAGTTTACAAGTCGGGCTCGCGTGTAATTTAGATCCGAGTATCCGTGGTACTCGTAGAAACAGATCTTAAATACACGCGGACCTAACCCATCCTTGGCCGTTACCATAACGTTTTAGGGCATTTTCAAAAATAGGGTACCATTTTCATTTTTTTTTTCATATAGGAAGTTTTGGGTTTTTTGTAACCAGTATCACGAGTACTATTGGAAACAAGAAAAATAGTGTCCCGCTTTTTTTGTCAGCTTTGTAACGCATTTTTTTCATACATTTCGTATGGGCCGTTACAAACCTGACAATTTTTTTTTTTATGGAGGATAAAAAATATATTATACCGGCCTAAGCCGCAACGGCCGACATTTCAGATGTAATGCAGCAGAAATGCAACGGCCGACCGGATATAGGATACTCAGATTATTTGGATATATTTTAACAAAATTGAGGACCCATCTTCATTAAAAGGGTGCACTTTTTTCTGAAAATGCCCTTTAACGCAATTCAGTTAAGGTTCAGGTTCAGGTAAGGGACCTGTGCTCAGTTGTATGGCAGCGACTTAGTTTAGGCCCTAAACTGAATCACGTTAAGACGTCATGGTAAGGCCCCTTGGCGTGTAAAGTAACAGTGCATGATAATTAAAATAAAGAGTAGGGATACAAACAAAAAATTAGACCGTACATATTATGATCAATGTGAACAACAATCAAAATACAAAATATTCAGCAAAAACAATTCTACAACGATAGTAAAAAATAATATCACACTTTTGTCTTAAATCTTCATAATAGGTAGGTCTTCCCATCACGGAACAATTGTGTTCCGGACCTTTGGGAGGCGTACGCGGAGCCGAAGCCAACACGCTGAGACCCTTTCGACAATTTAATGAAATGAAAGGGGTACACCGAGCGAATGATGCACCTGCCCGAGTTATGGGATGCACGCAGAGGCAGCACCGCCAGGGTGTATAGACTATTGAGATTTAATGGAAACTAAAATATACTGGACTATTAGGTGAAGGTGGTTGACTAAATACTGTATTATAGAGAATAAAATCGGACGTCTGCCTAACAAAATGGTAATAAATTTAATTTACGGCAAACGGTGACTCGCCCACATAAGATGGGCCCCCACAAAAAGCGACATCTAAGAGAGCTCGAGAGCAACACCAGTATGAGGGTTGGGGGTAGAGAGGTGTCACTAAACTTTGAACATATAGCCAACTCGCCACTTAAGTTTCCACATCTAGTAGGTAGGTAATTATTAGGATTAGCTTTTGGAGCCGACGTGCTCATATTAACAAAGGCTCGTTTATAAAACAAAAAAATGGCTTTGCACGTGCAGACTACGGATAGGTATTAGTTGTTGGTAAGGGTATCGTTATAAAAATTATGGCAATTTAAAATGATAATATTGCAAGCAGCTCTAAAATTCCTGCTTCAAAAACTTTACTTGCATTGTTTTTACTAATGACTCTCATGAGACAATGACATTTAAGTGCACAAAGATGAATACCGACCGAGTGCAGGCTTATTGTTATTGCCCTTATCGGTTCCACATAAACAATGAATCTCGGCAATGTCTAAGCCGCGATGTGTTATATTATCTTGGTCTGGTATTTTACATTAATATTCTTACAATTTACGTAATCCAGTCAAATTATTATTACACATATTTTGAGTTGATACTTTGTATCCCGATACCTATACCTACTATTTGGTGTCACGGTAAACACTTCCGCTTTTCTATGTTTTCTGTGTGTATGTACACGAATGCATAGAATGAGCAGAAATCTAGATCCTGGATGGCTTTATGGATCTAGGGTGCCATGAAACATTGCTATTAAAGTAATATAAATAGTTAAATACGGTATAAGAGGGCAAGCGTACTGTTGGCTAGAAAGCTATCTCAATGGACAGCGACAATGTGTAGAAGTTACAAAAATAGTCAAAAACCTTAACAAAACGTATAATTCGCCGTTCATCATTAACACATGCGGCGTGCCATTGGGTAGTATACTAGGGCCGTATTTGTTTTTACTTTACATCACCGATTTACCTGGCACCACACAAAATGACACTATACTATTTGCAGAGGACACAACCATAGTAATTAAAGAAAATACAGATGGTTCTCTAAGAAATATTATTACATGTACATTAACAAATGTAACAAATTGGTTAGAAAAGAATAATCTCAAAGTTAACTTAACCAAAACACAACTGGTTTAATTTCAAACTTATAATAGCAAATCAATTAGATTATCTGCCGATTGTAATGGCGTAAGTACAACTTAATGAAACGGAAAGTACAGTTTTTCTAGGAATTAAGAATGATAAGTTTTGTAATTGGAAAGCCCATATTAATACCCTTTGTAATAAGCTACATCTATTTAATTATATTTTGTACCGTCTGCGAGCAACCGTCTCTGAGGCGGCAGCAACGGCAGCCTATAACGGTTATGTATCGTCGCAAATCTGTTACGGAATAATAATATGGGGCAACTCATCAGATGCTGATAAGGTTTTCTTAGCCCAAAGAAAGTGTTTAAGATCTTTGTGTGGAGCATATTACCTAGATAGTTGCAAGCCATTATTTAAAAAAGTGTACTACCCTTGCCATCCTTATATGTATTTGTTATGTTATTCGTAAAACATAATATAGAATTGTTTAAAATGAAAGAAAGGGAAAAACGATATAAACACGATCTAAATACCGACACATCAGACATTAACACTATTTCAAAAAAATTGTAACTCTATGGCCATCAAATTATATTATAATTATTCTTCCTGTACATATGAGAGTTCTTAAAGGAAATAAAATCAGTAGAAAACTCTTGTTCATTGTTAGATTTTGTATATAATTAGATATTGTTATTATAATTTTAGTATTATAAATTTACGAAAACGGGGCTTAATCGTGTATAAACTTTAAAAACAAACCTCCGACGTTTCAAGGGCGACATTGCCCCCGTGGTCCCGGAGAAAGACTGTAATTTTAGTAGTATTTCCGTGAATATATACCTACTTAAAAAAGTTATACCCAGAGTATCTCGAGATGCGATATTGTAATGTAATAAAATAAATTATAGATGTTTAATTACTCATTTACTGTCGGTAAATTTTCAAATTAATTGAAACACATTACAGAAGCGTCTTGTAAATGTCGTTGTCACACACGATACCGGTTTTCTGCTCTGTTTGGAACATGCCATTAGGCCACGTGTAATTAAGACACGACTCGTGTACACGGAGCCACGTGTCAGCGTGTACTCTTGTAATCGGGAGCCCTAATCTCAAACTCGTACGATTATACAAATTTTGCTCATTACTACGATAATACGAGATACGAAAAAATAATATAATAATAAGTGTCCAATATCAAAGTATGTCATAATCATTTGGAGCACCGCTTGCTGCACTTGCTTACAATTAACTCAAATACATACTTTTGTTTTGCCAATGGTAGCAAATAGCGGTCTCAAGTGAAAACACGTCAGACGTCAGCGTGCGTAGCCAAGATGCCAATCGCTCACGCTTAATAATGTATCGTAGCTACCTCTCTCTATCTCTCTTTCTTATTAGCGTGACAATGACAGTTGCATTTCATTAGCGAGTGAGCGTGAGCGGTTGGCATCTTGGCTACGCACCTAGGTAAGAAAAGAAACTAATTGCCGGCAAAATCGTATTAAGATTGGTAATAAACAAGACTTTTATTGTCGCATTATCACTCTTGACGCATATGTGAGAAATTAAGGAAAGATAAAAACTATTCACCGTTTTATAGTGTAAACATTTTAAAATCACGATTTCCACTTGAAACTTATCTGCTATGAATAGCATTGTAGTGTCTTTTGTTAAACCCAATCTCTAATTACCTGCAGAAAATGAAATGCAGTAATACAAAAACCTGTAATATAAAATACAAATTTATTGTCTTAAGAATAAGGGTCAAATTGGAATAGGACGCATTTCACATAAAACCTTTTAGAAATGAAATATGATCTGACCACCTGGGGCCAATTGTATAATTTATTTTGTAACTTATAATATTAGCGGAACTCTCTTTCTAATAAAAGGGATTGAAAAGAGACTTCCGCTAATATTACGAGGACAAGCTACAACTGATTATGCAATAGGCCTCCGGTAGCGTGTTTTGCAAGTCTTAGTTAGAGGGTGGTATTTATTATATTATTTTTGCTCTAGTTGAGTAGTGTATGAACTAAGCAGGGATTAAAAATTCAAGAATCCAAATGCATTAAAAATCCAAAAAGTAGGCCAGTTGTCGATTGTAAGAAATATCGGGAATAGAATACAGTGTAGCTAACGTTGCCGGTACTTGGTAGCGACTGAAGCTTGCACAATATCCTCAAATCGATAAGAAATCTGTCCCCACTTTTTTTAATATCTACCTACGTAAGTTGCAAAATTTAACACAATAATCAAATCAAATTTTTAATTATGAAAAATAAACAGACACCTGGTTGACCGCGCCTCGGTTCTTAATTTCAAAAGGTTATACGTTGAGTGCATGCTATGACAATTTGAACTTTATTGCCAAAGGAATACTGTTGTTATTAATAAAATATCTCTTGTTCTTTATGGTACTATTTCGTGCAGGTAATTAGCTGTTGGTTTTACAAAGGATAACAATGTCGAGATTTTAAAAAGCTTTAACTTTACCGACAGCCGTCACAAGATGTACTCACAAAATAGCACTATTTGCTGAAGTTTATCGCCTTGTAATCTGAGACTAATAGTTATGTTTTGTTTTTAAATAATATCAGAATAATTGCGCTAAGTTACCCATGTATGATGATTATTTACGACTCTACCTATATTTGAATGATTAACTACAAGAAACATAAATAGACTTGAGCATAGTAGAAACAAACGCTCACGCCGCTTTCATTTCTTTGTATGATAATAAAAATGTTAGGCTAGCCTAAATATAGTAAGGAAATAAAGAAACGATGCCACACTAAGAGCAAAACAAACCTGGTTCCACAGCGAGCGACAACGTCCTAACTCCTAGCCATGGTCATTCAATATTAAGTCTAATTCCTGGGCGTATAAAGATTACTTTCGTTTGAACTGTTCAAAACAGAATAAAACACTAACAGAATTCATTGCTGTTAGTTACTGGTTAGAGGTTAATTGGGGTTAACTGGACCGATAAGGTTTCCGAATGATTAAGGTTTCCGTATCATGAGTTAACCGAATTGGAGGTGTTTTGAAAACAACCTTTAAAATAACCTTATGAAAAACCCGGGTTATGGTAACCGGTTCCGGTCCCTGCTGGGGCGTCGTAACAAAATGACTTGATCAGGCACTCTTTTGTGTCTAGAGACCTTTAGAAGAAGCTGTTAGAGGAGACAGCTTCTTCTAAAGTCTCTCCTCTTTTCCTTCATTCTGTGTTTTTTTTATAAGTATTAAAAATATAACACTATATCGTATCGGACAATTCTGCTCAGTAATCTTGGATCCCATTACACTGGTTTATTCAAGAACTAGACTCGCCTTGAATGAGAACCCGGCTAATAATTAAGCCGATAGATAAAGAACCTGTCGTCGACGGATTAACTGGTAATCAATTAAAGATGCCCGACCCGATGTGGCATAATGACGAGTCTATATAATTAATGATGGATTGACGTCTCACCGATTCACGATCATTTCTAATTAATTGACTTCTGTATTCAGCATTCATTAAGTAAACAAAACAAAAGTAATTTAAATAGATTGTGAAACGCCAGGGAAAAAGTCGGTATTTATTTAGGTAAATGGATTAAATGTAGAGTTGTCTTCTTTGAGTTGTTGTTTTTAAATAGATTATAGATTATTGTTGCAGAAGAGATACCGCTAAGTACCTACTGTGATTTATTTAGGTGCCTTAATTAAGTTTCAGTCGTTTCAATAAGTTCCAGAGCGGAGTTTGCAACACAAATATGTTTTTTATTATGTCGGTTATCATAACTTGGTAAATCGGGTCATTAATATAGTGTATTAAAGTTACCTCCCTATACTGAAATTCAGCAAAAATTTCAAATATTCCAGCAACCTTACCCTTTCTCGGACACTGAAGTTACAGTCAAAATTGTACTACTACAAGATATCTCATTAAATCCGTTTGTTTATCCATGACCCGCCATCGAAACGTCGCACCAAAACAAACGCTTGCGCACGCAGTTCCCGCCACTCCGCGCCGATCCTCCACGCGTGCCGCCCGCGCCGCGCCGCCGCTCGACTCGGAAACTCGCGCGCAAACGAACGAAGTGCAGTGCAAGGATTCTGTGATGTTCTGTTCTGTGACTGCCCCCAAGGGCTCTGGATAATCTGTGCTCTGTGGATTTTCAGTACCCAAGGTAAATTCTATGGTGTTTCTTATTTTTATTTCAGTTTTTTATGCCGCATTGATTTTATCGTCTATTGTTTTCCAAACTTTTTGATTGACAGAACACACGCGTGTTTATAGCCCATTACAGTTATTTAATTCACATTCTTCATGCCTGTCGCCATTTAAGATATGGTTCATTTTTATGTTATAAAATCTTAATGCATTTTTTCAAGTGGGTGGAATGGCATCTTATTAAACAACTTTGCTTACGAGTTACTATAAATAGGCCACAATGCTTGGGAACAGGGGCATTGGAATTACAAAAACGTCGTCTGTCCAGTCAGTTGACGTTCGAGACAATTAGATCTCGACCATCTAGAGACGGGAAAATAAATAATGATTACGAACGTCTAGTTTCTTGGCCGCCGTCATAATTATTTATTCTCATGAGGCAGTAGCAAATTAGCTACAAAGATTATTCTAGTATCCTGTTTGTACGTCTGATCAAGATCTTACCTTGTTCTGCGATACAAACAATTGATTAAGTAGTCGGATAGAATAGTTTAGCAGTAGTTACAATAATTAAACTAATTATATCATATGGGCTATGTACATTATTTAAATTTATTTAAATAATACAAGTGAATCATATATGTTAATCAAAATCGTCAGTAATTCTTAGGAATAGTATAAATACTTAATATCATTTAGATCAACCGATTCAAATGTTAAGGAGGTCGCGGAAAATGACTCATCGTAAAATTTGTAAAAAGCTTCATAGTCGCGGACAAAATACGAAACACCTTTTTGCGTGATTCATAAAGAAAAATGTTTCTTCCTCTATTTTATACTGTTACTTTTCTGTATTAAAAAACTATTCTAGCGGCGACATTTTTTGTTATTAAAATATTTAACACCTACATTAAATTCCGTACAGTAACGAAGAAAAAATCACAATGACATTGCGGTGCTTTTAAAATTGTAATTTTAGGGTTTCATATTCGGCATAAATGCCTGAAGTTGCCTTTGCTTTTTTTATATAGGTAAACACTGCAAGAGGTACAATGGACACCACATCACATTGTTAAAGATTACCCACCTCGCTATTATTGAGATTTGTATCTTCCAAGTCGATGCACGAACAGAAAAGGTTAATAACGAACGATGCTCCATCAATCTGTGATTATAGACTGTCAGTGATTTCTCCAAAGCAACTCCGATTGTAGCTAATAATGATGTAACAAATCGATTCGATTAGCAATATTTTGTAGCAAAATTCCAACTTATTTCAAATTATAATACCGTCATAACTTGCTACATTTAAAAAACCAAGTGATAAGTTTATCGTATTCAACTCGAGTTAATTCCCGAGGTCGATGTTCTGCCCACTTGATTGGATTATGTCGGTGCATACCTTTAACTATTGCAGGATCCTATGAAGTTAATTTGACATGATTGAGTTATTATCCGATCCGCCGGCGCTTATTCAACAGGATAATAGATCCTTGGTTAAGTTTGACTGTGAAAACGGAATAGGTGTTGATTAATGAACGTGCAAATACAACATAACGGCGTCTATTAAATGTAAATTAGCCGGAGAGTGAGCGTTTATAATTGCCATCGTCGTAACATCAGTAAAAATCGCATCTTGTTCAGACAATGACAGTAATCAGTTCGTTGATCCATTTTCTAAACAATTATTCCAGCGCAAAAACTTTACGAAGCCCATTAGAGGCATGAACACACAGCAGGTAATATATCTTGATTAAAAATGAGTTACAACCACATTTTTTACCGTTTCAACACGTATTACTCTTCAAATATTGGTTAGGTTAGGCCTAGTGTCGGTTTCAGTATTATCACAACAGTGGTCGTTCAAATTTGGATCAGAGGCTAATGCGTGTTTGTTTAGGACTTAGCCGCTTGCATAGGATTTCCAAGAAATCTCCGAGATTGTTTGCCCAGCTTCGTATTCTTGCATTTTTGTGCTGCGTGCTGCAACCTCAAATATTTAGATTAATTTACAAGTGTAAACTCGCGACGTTAACGCGATAATGACTCAATATATTGTTTCTCACACTCAGTTACAGATAATGTCTAAATTTTAAGAACTTGATAAGCGCTGACAACTTTCTTTTATTTTTTATAGCAGCTTTTCCTTCTATTATCACTGATTAGTGATGCAAATGTGTTTTAAGTTATATTTGCTTTTATTGGATTGGTTATTTTGCAATAATTTCAATTAATGTGTCCAAATTTGTGAATCAAGTGGTTCGATTCCCAATAATCTCAGTTTCGCAAGGATGGACAATGCATGGTGTTTGGCAGACGAGACGCTTGCTCGTGTGAACAGCGCACAATGCGCGCGCGCGGGTCTCACGCTCGTGGGTGGTTCTTGCGACATTCAGACCAACATTGTCAGCGGCTGTTATAAATTTAATAGATCTCTTTTCCGAGCATGTCCGACGAGGTCAAAAATCTTAAGACATACGATGTCACCCTGCTTACGCAAAGCTTCTGCCGCAGGGATAATTGCATGGTTTCTCTCTCCAATTTGGTAAACAGATCAGAATCTGCGAAATTGGACTTCCTTTAAAGGTTGTGTAAATTTTTTCGCCAGTGTCGTCCGGTCACTTAAGATTTTCCAAGAACTTAAGTGTGCTGATGACGGTCAATAGCTATTGACTGATGAGATGAATCACCGATGTCGTGTCGTTTAACAAAACCTACTTATGGTAATCATTACTGAGTTTAATTTGTTCCATGCTCATGATTTTGTCATTTAAATGTCGGACCATGACCTTTTGGTTGCTGACTGAGAGATGTCCACGATTCTTAAAATATAAACACGTTTAAAAGAAGTCCCTTTTCTTAGACCAGGTTAAAATGTACACTTGTCCATCTAAAAGTTAGGGGTTATTATGGATCGAGATCACTGGAAGTAAATATCATATCATCAAAACAGTTAACAATGAGGGAAAAACAGAGAAGCACATCATCGAATTAGAAAATATACCTAGTCATATGTATTGCTAAGGACTTCAATCGACAACTTCTAGAAGAGACTGGATTGACAAGCGAAAGTTTGTTGATAATCCAGGACTAAACACCACGTTCACACATCACGCGATGTAGCGTGAGCATCAGAAAGAATGCGAAACTGCGTGTGCCCACAGATGTTTGTACCAATGATATACTCCATATTGCATCGGTAGAAACTGTAGAAAGCATTGAATTAACTGTGAAAATAAGATGTTCCGTCCGTTGAAATGTTGTTTTCTATGTTATTTACAACACCTGTTTTTAAGTTCCACGATGATTGACATCTCCTTGAATTAGTTACTGTGCTAAATTTAACACTTTAATTTTAAAACATGTTTGATGTTATCTAGAACTGTCCCCGTAATATGCGTAATGAGAAAACTTTGGTATTTATGTCTCTGTGTTTACGTTTTACATAGCTCCCGTCTCGCGAGCATTGTAACAGTTTTTGATTCCATAAATAATACTGCCTGCACAGTTGAACACCGGAATTCTCATCTAAACACTGTGAAGTTACGTCTAAAAGATTGGTCGGCATATTTCCGATGAAAACTGTTTATCATTGTTAATATTGGAAGCGCATTCCTTGGCGTAAAGCGGTAATTGAAGAAGTAATGCCCGTATATTAAATACACAGTGACTCGAAACATTTTTTGTAACATCCAGTCGCTTTATCCGAAGTGGATTCCTATCTTAGGCATTCCGTTCTTGGACGATGCCCCTTGAATCGGAAAAAAAGGAAAAACGAACTTTCCAATCGTCTAATCTCAAGGCCGTGAGAGCATTAACACGTTTTTCAATTGTTTTTTCCTGCACGATTCATGAGACGCATCCAAGCGAATTGTCACGAACGTCTTCAATATTCAGCTGGTTATCACCAAACCACCAGTTTTACTAACTTGCACAAAAACTCTAGATGCACCTATGATTCCTAACTTTCATGATGACAAATTGCGAAACTTTTTACAAAATTCACCGTCATTGTTTTAAACAGTAAAGGAACCAACATTGCAAATACCGTATATTGTGGATCAGAAAGCACTAATGCAAAAGTTAATTGCCATGAGAACGCCGTTTTATATCTAATTAAAATGAAATGTGAGGTTAAAACCGATAAGAATGAGTGTGCTGAGGTTAAAGAAACCTTGAGAAATTCTTTCGTTTTATTGTTGATTGTTTGCAATTTCGTAGAAATCTCTTTTTGATGTCCTTGATAAGGTTAGTTTTTTTGGAGCTAGCGGAAGTTAGCAGTCAAGGCTGGAATTGATAAGAATGTTAGGATAGTTTGTCCAAAGCAGATAACGGGTTTGTGCCGCAAACATGACAATTGGGTTAAACCCTCTGGACCGTTGACACGGGACTTCTGATAACATGTTGATTAATTCCCTAGCTGTTTTCATCTTTTATTTTGTAGATGGTTTTACATTGTTTGACAGATACATTGGCTTTATTTGTAAATATTTAGTGTGTTTGGAGACGATCTCGGCATCCCACACACATAGGCATTAATCATCGTCATTCGTTTAAGTCGCTACATTTGTTTTAATTAGTCACATGTCATCATTTAATGGCGGACTTAAATCTTCGATGTTTACATTAAACTTGTGTTTAGAAGGCCATTGAGTTTTAGATTAATTCTTCAAAAAGAACACTGGGATGGAAATATATTGACCGTATCCTTATATTTTTGGATCCTTTTCATAAAAAGGATAAAAAAGCTTGTCTTACACAATCTGGCTTGATCCTATTTATAGTCTGACAAAGCGAATTGCGCTGTAAATTATTAAAAGAAACTCCATATCGCACCCTTTTTTTCGAAGTAGTAATACAAGTGAATTAATCTCTGCCTTTGCACATAGAAGTATAGATCCTGGGATTCCTGGGTCCTTCCTTACCATATGACATCTTAAAGCGATTCAGTTCAGATTCTTAACTGTGCTCAGTTGTTTAGCAGCAGGGACTCAGTTTAGTTTAGTTTAGGGTCCTAAACTGAATCGCGATAGGCGATCGTGGTCTACAGCATGCAAAAGTCAATTTGAAGTTTTATTAAGTAGAGTATAGTGTTACATGCATTTACCGTTTTCGTAATTAGATTTACATATACATTAAATAAAAATACTTGCTTGGGTTTGAGTCGATTTACTAATAAACGCCCAAACATTTTGCATAACAATAATATTTTATGGTAGTTCTAACTTTATACAGGTTGTAACAAAAATGCTGGTGATCAGTAAGCCTTATTACAATGTGATAAGGTTCACAGATCACCGGCATTTTCGTGATACTCTGTATATTTCAAGCAAGAGAGTACTAAACGTACTACCCCATTTACTCTCTGGAATCTTCTCCAAATAACAACGTTACCACTTACATTTCCAATTAAAGTCCATCCTTCACTGACGCCGGACACTGGACAAATCCGGAGGGTCTGCACGTATCATTGAAGTTACATCTGAACTGACCAATTCTCGACCTTAACTCCATGGGTTAAGGTTAACAAATGGTCAGTGCGTGTCTTCGAGTACGCAGCTGTTGGCAATTGAAACAAATGAACGCGGCGCCACGGTCCGGTACCCTGATATCATCTCGACCAGTTTTAGAAGACCCTTTTCTTAGTACTATATGAGTATTGTTGCTATATTTTAAACTAAGGAAGTGCTGACGCAGTAGGGTCCAACGAAGTTTGCTATAAGTCAGAAGTCTTAAGAATTTGACGAGAATGCTATTATCATTTGATGGATGTATGTTTTGTAGTACCTTCATATAGCAGAACTGTTACTTTTTCCACCTTATGATGATAGAAAACTATTCACTGCAAACCTTGTAAGAAATCTAACATAGACAAACTCAAGAAACAAAAATTGATAATGCTTGATGTTGAAACTATTCATCATCATCATCATCAACCTAAGCTAGTCCACTGCTGGACGTAGGTCTCTCCTCTCCTCTAGCATGCTGATCCGGAGAGCTATGTCGTTGACTTTCGTTCTCTGCCGAATCACCTCATTGCGGATGCAATCCTTCAGAGAAACCCCGAGCATAGCCCTCTTCATAGCCCACTGAGCGACTTTAAATTTGAAACTATTCAAACGGTTGATTTTAAACTCAATCGCAATTTATCCTACTCTCAATTTGGTACACTTTCGTTTCTTTGTTGTACTTCTTCTCTTCTTTTTGACAATAGCAACTTTTACAATGTCCTGTTTCGATTACTCCACGTGTTGAAACATTTATCGTCGTAACATTTAATAAACCAATGTTATGCAAGGAAACAGATACTAGTATTTGCAGAACCTGAATTGGCTGTACTACATAAATTACTACGAGTTGATAACGACACTGATAATAAGCTCGATACAAATGAAGTGTATACGATGTGAAAGCGTGGAGAATTGGACACGAATTATCAGTAAACATGATTTATAGTAGGCTTTTCCGAATCACTTCTTTTGAGAGGAGATAAAACTTGACCGATAATGACAAATTCAACGTTTATAAACAATAAAAAACCGTTTTATAAGGTTTAGTATTGTCCAAGCTTCATAGGCCCACTGCACCATCCAAAGTTAGCCACTAACCCGGAGTTAAGCTGTCAACTTTCATACAAAAATACGCTTAAATAACTCCAGGTTATGTGGCTAGCCCCGGGTGGTACCAGCGGCTCTAACGTGCGATTATTAGGTACTAATTAAGTTTGAGGAAGTGGCGATAAGTTTAGTGTTTCGTTAATTATGCATACGATTAAATATTATTTAGGCGCATAAGTAAATAACTTAATACCTAAAGTATTTTATCTCGTTACTTCCTTAACATTTGAACATAATTGAATAACGCTCAAACATCGCGTGGTTTTGGTTTGTTTTGTTATGTTGTTTTTTAAATATTTAATAACCTAGTGTGGTCTTATCATTTTAAACATGTATCTATACTATCTATCTCATCATCCTGTTTAATATAGTCATTCTTATCTCGTTGACTGACCCTTTCCAAACTTTCATGCGTGGGCTTTATCTCCTTATCAAGTATTTGTTAGTTGTTACGCAATCATTCGACGGAGCATTATATTACATAGAAATGTTACTCGGGCAATCAATTATGTTGGTGTGACATTGTTTTGATAATAGGTTGTACCGATAATGACATTGTCTTTGTATCGTGGTGTTAAAAAATAACTTTTGGTCAGTATCACGTGATTTTTTTCTATAGAAACTGACAGATCGTCCCGGATCGGATTGGCGTGAGTCATCCTTATCGTGGATAGGTAACTAACTCTAAAATAATACGCAAGCTTAACATTACAGTAGCATTAAAAAAGAACCTACTAAAACGTTCGAAAATAAAAACCATCACTATAAAAAGTTTTTATTGGCGCAAAAACCCATGAAAAACAACATCAAACGGGGACGATTAAATGTGATGTCACCAGTTTCGTCGCACAAAACCGAACTTTTTGCAGTAACTGTTAACTGATGGAGACAAGGCCGGTGCAATTGAGACGTAATTGGGGGAATTATCTGATAGTTAGTTGATTGCTTTAACAAGCGATTGGCGATCTGAAGATCTGGCACATTGGCGGGTAAAGCGACAGAGATGTAATTGCTGTTAGTTGAATTCGAGTTAGAGACCTTTTGGCAATTAAGAAAAAAGTTGCTCGCATGTATGTTATAAGTTATATGACTAGATAATTACTTGAATGCAGGTCTAAAAATCAATTAAGAACAACATTAAAAACACAAAAACGTTATGTGATTGTGGCCATGATAACAGTGGATAATAACGGCGGGTAATATTTTACATTTTGAGATTAGGGATGACTCACACTACTACGACGGGGTGAGATGGAACGATCTGTCAGTTTCTATAGAAAACGTCACGTGACACCCGAGGGCTCAAGCTATCACGTGATTCTTTCTATAGAAATTGACAGATCGTTCGTTCTCATTCCACCCCGTCCTATACAAATACAAATAGTAATATGGTTAGATGGTCTGAGTGAGTTCCTAGTGTGAATAATCCTTTATTCAGGCTTTAATAATGATCACATACCTATATCATTGACCATAACAAAAAAACCGGAGCGTCTATTGTAAATCAAGCATCGCCTTACAATTTTATTTACATAAGAGCAAGTAAGTTACATATTTTTAGGCAAGCGGCCTTCTTTGAGCAAGATTACTTCAGGTGACTGTACTGCAACCACGACACAATCCATAATATCTCAAAAAGCTGTAGAACAATGCGGCCAAATTACTACAATCACCCGAGTGACGTATAATATTATCCGAAATGTTGGAGCGATTAACTTTCTATGCGTAAGCGCACGTTTTGGAAGATAATTGTCACTGCGGCGGCGGTATGGTAACTCGTTGTAACCCTTCATTGTTGGCATCTTCTGTGGTTTTGTTCTCGATGAGAACTTCTCATGGGTGTCAAAAGACGAACGTCATTTGAAAGGTTCCTCACAATTACAAATAAAATAAGATCGAATGCAATTGTAGAATCGTTGTTACAATTATATGTAATAAAGAATGTTGTTAAGTATCTTATGATTTTAGTAATTAATACATTTATTTTAATAATATATACAGTAAGTGTAACTTACCTAACTACCTACCTCTATCTACCTTAAATCTAAAATAGGTCCTTGAGGCATTGTACCTAGGATGCTGGCAGCATTTCCTCGTTGTATCGCAATGCTGATACGTTGTGCGAGGAAGCCACCAGCTCTTTGGTCACCAGTAACATCAACCAGACGTTTATCAAATAATATATAATTAACTCTAGTTACAAAAGACAACGTAATAAAGTACATAATAGCTCCATAATAAGATGGGACTGACTTAAGGGAGGACTCACACTAGAACGGGACGGGACGGGGCGGGACGGGACGATCTGTCAGATTCTATAGAAAACGTTACGTGACATCCGTGGGCTCCGATAGAAATTGACAGACCATCCCGCCCTGTAAAATAAATACTTATGAAATTTATAGTCCTCCAAAATACATAGCTGCGCGTGTTCTAAGCTTGCCTAGAATCAAAAAAAAGTAGAAGCCGCATATTTCAAGATACCATCTGGTAAAGTGTCTGTACTTTCCCATCAGTTAAAGTATCTAAATGTCCATTTAGAATCAACAATAATTTTTAAGAAAAAAAAACCGACTTCATTTGGTTCCCGGTAAAAGTGAAATTAAGAATTTGTTTGAGTTAGCCAGTTTACTTCACAAATATCCAATACACCGCACGTGTACGATTGAAAATTGAGGAGCTTTCTTAATGTCCTAGGGCTTCCATCATTACATTTGAAGTATAATCAAACGGAACTCCCTTGTAGACCTTTAAACAAACAAAATAACAATGTGTTAAATTGGATGACAGACTGTAAATTAACGAGCATATTCATTATGCCATCCCTGATTATCAACATCAGGTCCACTCCAGCAAAATGATGGCCACAGTAAGAAAATGCCTAAGCTAATTATGAACACCCTCTAATCACAATTAACCTGCCAATTAATGCCATTTGGCATTAAGTCCGCCATGTGTACAGTTTTCTGTCTTGTGCATTAAAGTTTAAATAAATAAATAACCTGCCGTTCAAATTTGAATAGTTCTCTGAATTCTTCTAGAACTCCATCATCAGAATATAAATCAAATCAAAAAGATGAATGTCACAACTAGGATAATAAGTAGAGCTAGGTTTATTAACCAGTTCCACTTTGCGATCCCTGGTCTTCATCATCAGATCAAGTACATCAAAATTTTGGCTCCGCCAAAACACTGTTTTAGTTACTTAAGGAAACCCTCAAATCAGAATGCATGTGCCGTTAAAATTTGAGGAGTTCTCTCAATCCCTCATGAAGCCCATCATCAAAATAGAACTATAATCAAATAGGACTATCTTGAAGGTGTTTCTTTACAAAGAAAAGATGAATGTCTCAAATCGGATGATAGAGCTGGGAATTAACAAGCAGTTCCACTTTGCCATCCCTGGTCTTCATCATCAGGTCCACTCCACCAAATTGATGATGTTCGTAAAGAAATGCTCGAGTGTCTTAAGAAACTACCCAAATCATCATGCATGTGCCTTTCAAATTTGAGGAGTTCCCTCAGTTCCTCATGGATCCCATCATCAGAAATTCATTTTGAAAAAAACGGAACAAATCTGGAACCATCTATTTTCAGAAAAAAAAAAAAATCGGACGATAGTCCTGGGAATTACCAAGCAGTTCCACTTTGACATCCCTGGTCTTCATCATCAGGTCCACTCCACCAAATTGATGATGTTCGTAATGAAATGCTCGAGTGTCTTAAGAAACTACCCAAATCATCATGCATGTGCCTTTCAAATTTGAGGAGTTCCCTCAGTTCCTCATGGATCCCATCATCAGAAATTGATTTTGAAAAAAACGGGACAATCCTGAAACCATCTATATACAGACAAAAAAATATTTTTTAAAATCGGATCATAGTCCTGAGAATTACGAAGCAGTTCCACTTTGCCATCCCTGGTCTTCATCATCAGGTCCACTCCACCAAATTGATGATTTTCGTAAAGAAATGCTCGAGTTTCTTAAGAAATCACCCAAATCAGCATGCATGTGCCTTTCAAATTTGAGGAGTTCCCTCAGTTCCTCATGGATCCCATCATCAGAAATGGATTTTGAAAAAAACGGGACCAACCAGGAATCGTCTACTTTCAGAAAACAAAAAAAAAATTCAAATCGGTTCAGTAATGACGGAGTTATGAGTGAACATTCATTAAAAAAAAAAACAGTCGAATTGAGAACCTCCTCCTTTTGAAATATTGAAGTCGGTTGAAAAAGGTAGTGCTCCGTGGTCACATACTTGTTACAAAAGCTGTCTTTATACAACTTTTCCTTGGGTCTTGGTCGATAGAAATTCATAACCTCATGTTTTATTACTGCCTCACGGAAGCGAAGCTATCGATAAATCAGTGTGTCCTGCGCTGGCGCATATGGTGTGAAGCAGCCATTTGTATGGACGGTGGTACTAGGATACTATAAAAACTTGTAGAAAACCTAGAGACAATATTCTACTTACTCCTTAGGTATACTATGTTAGATATTTGGAGGCGGCGCAATAGTGACGAAAAGATGCCTTAAAAATATATAATTTCGAATTTAAGCAGCAATAAAAGTCTGTACAGAGTTCATAAATATCTGTGTAGCTGAGTGCATAATATGTAAACACTTACACCTTATTGTATTGTTCTAAGGTGTACAGATATATTTAAAGCCTTGGAAATGCTCATATGTACATATTTAAATGAAACCTTACTATTACCTTATACAAGTTATACAGCTTACACTTTAATACAAATTTGTAGACATATTATAACGTATATGATAGGCATAGCATTCAAATGTATATTGAGTACAAATACCTACCATAAATGTCAAGAAGGAAAACAAAATTAATTATGTAACTGTAATATCAGTTAAAATTTCTTCCATGTTAATTTTATTTGGTCATTTGGGTCATTGCAGGAAAATATAATTACAATATAAATCCTTTCCTTTTTGACTTTAGCTTGTAACATTATATATTATATTATTTCCTATACAATTGTAGTAAGTGGTCCTTAATGTAATAAGAACACAATTTAATTAAATGCAAATTTAATTTTGTAAGTATTATCAGTTTCCTGAGTTTTTCCTGTAAATTTTTCTGTGTTTATTTTATTATGTCATTGCAGGAAAATATAATTACAATATAAATTCTTTCCTTTCTGATTTTAGTTCATGATATTATACGAATATTAGGTACCTATAATATATATTATTTCCTTTACAATTGTAGAAGGTTGTCCTTAATGTTAAAACAACACAATTTAATTAAATTAAATTTAACAATTTTATTAGGTTTCATGTTGTAACTTTTTCTGACTTTTAAAATAAAGTATTTTTGTTTAAAAAAAAAATTAAATAAGACGATAGCATAACGATGTTATATGAAGAATTGAAGATACTTTTGTCGAACACAAACCGTATTACGAAAGTATTTCCCTGTACACGATCTAGTATTTGCTACCATTATTCACAAACAGAGTGTATAAAATGCCCTGAATATATGGATACTTCATGTCGTATACGACATATACACTAGATAAGAATGCCGATTCATTAGAGCCGTGGGATTCTAACAGCGCGTATAAAAAAGGACGTAACTGCAAATTAATCTCATAGTAACTTACCGCGTTTTCGAATGGATGTGGAACTCGCTTCCCGCTCTAGACGGTTTTGTCCGTATTGTTCTTCTTTCACATGTTCATTAAACAAACGGGACGTTTTCGTGTTTTGTCGCAGTAATGTAATTAAACGGTTATGTGAATGTGTCGATTTATTGAAAAATGGACAAAAAAGGCTCCGTACCGTATTACTTTTCGTCAATAAAGGTTCTTTTGTATTTGGACCACTATTTTTTTACGAGGGAATGCCGCCAGCATCCTATGTACAAAGCCTCAAGGGCCTATTTTAGATTTATGGTAGGTAGAGGTAGAGGTAAGTTACACTTACTACCTATATATAATAAAATTTACTATAACGGGACTTAATCGTGTAAAACTTTGAAAACGAACCTCCGACGTTTCAAGGGCGACATTGTCCCCGTAGTCCCGGAGCAAGACACGATTTAGCCCCATTTTAGTAAATTTTATAATGTTTGAAAAACGTGAAAGTTTAAATAATTGACTTACTGTATATATTTTGAAAATAAATATTATTTGATAGCCCAACTAATTGATATTGATAATAATGAAATTAATCTTTACACATAGTAGATTTTAGTTAAAAGTGGACATTGTACGAATGTTACTGACGCTTATATTTAATGCTAATAGGTATCCTTATCCGATAGAGTAAAGTTTATCATAATTTCTAAGAAACTAACAATCACCTTATTAATATTTTATCGCGCCCTACTTGAAGGCTTGACATTTCTTTCAAACTACACTTTTGCCGTAACTCCAAAGCGTTAGCCAAGCAAACCTAATTCTTTTGTATGTATAAATAAAGTTTATACTCGTTTGTAAAGAAACGCAGACGCTGGCTACGAGTAGGATCGAAGATTCGCACGCGAGCTGAATGATCAATGCTTGTAACTGCCACAATTTGAACAGAATTCCATGCATTTCTAGAATTGTATTCAGATTTTGTTATACGATAGAAAATTGCATCCCTCTCGTACTAATGTGGGAGTACATGCGGAACGATTGCACTGATATATTTCTACGAAATAAAATACTTTAAACGCGTATATTAACAGCATGGAGTCCGTGACCCTACGTTTCGAGCACACGATATCACGGGGTTGAATAATGACACAATCGATTAGTCGACGACGACGGGATGGGACGGTAAGGGACGGGACGGGACGGGACGGGACGGGACGGGACGATCCGTCAATTCCTATAGAAATAATCACGTGGTAGCTCGGAACCCTCGGATATCACGTGATGTTTTCTATAGAACAGATCGTCCCGTCCCGCCCCGTCCCGTCCCGTTCTAGTGTGAGTCATCCTTTAATTTGAATGAATATATATACATAAATGTGTGGAGAATTATGTTTTTAAATAAATACAACTTTATTGCATACAAATAGTGATTTAAAACGTATGGGTTTTTAACCGCATTTATTCTTATCCTCGTCGGGTAAATTCAATAGGTTTTTATAGTGTAGTAAAAATTATATACAAATAAACGTCACGAAAGTCACGTACGCCATTTTATTATATATGTTACTAATACGTACTTACTTAGTTACCTACACGGTTTGTGTTAATTTACGAAAAAGACTTCTACGCGCTTCTGTTTCTTGCGCTTTTTAAAAATTGTTAATTTTCATAAATATGTATTAAAAAGACAACGTATACGGGGTGTCCTTAGCTATTGGACAAAGCCGAAACCCGAAACGTACACCGTTTCCACGCATATGGGTATGAAACTTTGTGTAGGTCAGTACCTACACAAAAACAATCTTAACAATCGATACAGTGATAACAAAGAAATCAAAACTTTACTTTTTAAAATTCTAAACAATCCTACGGCCGAGCCCAATTAAGCTGAAACACAACACTCGGCGTTGTAACCGATACGAAAACCGTAATACTGTAAACAAAACGAGATACTATCTATAACAGCACTGTTTAGTCTCCAGCCTTCCTAGTACAGATAAGGACGGGACGATACACCCATCCGTACCGGTTTATATTTCACTGGACTGCAATCTTCAAAAATGACGAGTATTGTACAATACACATGTCAGTTATCCCCTTTTAGTCAAAGATAGTGAATAGTATAAACGCATATCGTGTTGCCTTAGTTGATAACAATGAGCCATCAATCACTTTCAAGTGTGAGCTTTGAATATTATAGAAAAGTTAAGTTTAAAACATAAATAAAAATACTGATTCGGTCAGTAGTAAAGTCAGCAGTAGTTATAAGGAAATATAAATACGACATTTAGTTTACTCATATACCAAGTAGGTGCCTACTTACAATTATATTAAATATATTTATTTCTCAATTTAGGTACATTACAATGCACTTATGTATGAACGTCAAAAAAAAAATTACTACAGGTTCTAAACATACACCACAGCTCGAAAAGATTATTATCGGCAAAAAATTCGGCGGGACTTATTTTTTAAAACAAATTACAAAGGCCCACAAATAAAAACAGTAGTTCTTTAGCCTCTGTATTAGAATGAGATTATCTATTAATAAAGTACGATTGAAATAGCAACAGTATCCAATATAGGAATGACGACAAGTCTTAAGTAAATCATTGGTTACATGCGTTACAGTATGACACAATCATTTGCAATTTAATACTTCAAGTTTAGAGCACCGAATCAATCTACATTCGCAACTTGGTTATTGTAAAATTATCAATTTGGTATTTCATTTCATTGCAGTTCAGTAACTAATTCGCTTCATGTCTATTGTTATAGCGCGAATAGTACTAGTGAAACGGATTAGAAATTATTTAATATTTACCAGATTATTGAAATTTTAAATTACGAAAACGTAACTATATTTTGCGTTAATTATTACCAGCCAGTGCCGCCTAATTCAGTTTACGCCATTTGAATCGCGAAACACGCAAGCGTATACGGTGGCATACGGTGTAAATGAAGAAAAAAACATTCTGAATTCAAATTTTAAACTAAAATTGTCGTCAGCCAGTGTTTGGGAGTCCGGATATCGGCTTCACACTTTCCAGCGGCGGATATGTCGGACGCCAGTCGCATACAAATCACATCGCTGCCGCCTGGCGACAGTGGCGACGCTGTCAAGGATGCACATCATAGACACGTGTACTTTAAATAGAATGGATGCTAGGTTTTTTGCCATTGTAGGTGTGAATAAAAAGCAATGTGCGCGTTTTTTGTAATTACCACGAAATAAAGGCAAAGTGAGTTGTCTTTAATTAAAAATAAATAATAATTGACCAAACTAAAACTATTGGTTGGCTGTCTGTGGAAAAAATCCACAACTACTGCGTTCACAATAATGTTGTGGACCGTCCGATTTGAAGCGTAGGTTACAGCCATTGATAAAATGAACACACGAGTAATTGATCCTTAAACAAACTAACAAAGTAATTTTAACTATAAAACTCTCGTGAGACTCGAACATATTAAATAATATTTAAAACGGGTAACGTAATTTAGTCGATTTTCGCTCGACATGTTCGCTGTCGCGAGTGGGTGCTCCTGATGACGTTCTTCGTAAAGAACGAAACATGTCGAGCGAAAATCGACTAAATTACGTGAGTGACCCGTTTTAAATATTATTTAACAAAGTAATAAGTTAATAACACTAAAACGACAGACTGGCTGCCTATTTACGATAAACTTAATTATTTTGTAAGCCTTTCCAAAGTGGTGTTTGTTGCTAGGTCAGTTTTCTATCTTGAACTAAATCGATTTAGTAAACAAACGGTAATGTTACAGTTGTTAGAGCTTTATCTATAGCCCAGATAAGATGGAAATGTCCTGTATAATGAGTTTGACGGTACTTTAGACGTAATATCACGTTTTGTAGATTAAGAGGTGTCAGGTTTGACGCCTGTTTGTTATCTTGTCATTATGTTCTATTGTGTTAGAAACACAGGTGTGAAGAATATTCTGTATGGAAGTTTAAAATGTACCGAATTTATGAGATAACTTTTTGTATCAATTAAAGTAGCAGCTGGTAAATCATTAATATCTAACAAGGACGATAAATTTAATTTCAATGGAAATCTTTATTTATAACAGACTTTCTTTTATAATAAAAAAATAAATGATTAAGTGTGTGAAATGTCATTTGAAGAAATATGGCGGCGATATTGATACATTTACATTTGTAATAGGTTTCGTTTACAAAATAAATTAAAATGTACTCCATATTATATATCATGGTTTATTTACAACTCGTTCCCATGAACAAATTCAAGTGCATAAAACTGGTAACCAGCTCATAAAAATGTACCGTTCAAGCATATTTGGATGTTGTGTAACATAAAGTTCACATCACACGACCGTTTATTACTTCCTTTAGTCGATTAATTAGCACGCATTTAGATACCGCGTCAGTGCCAACCTGACGGCGTAAAAATGCAGACCATAAATACACGGATGTGGCGTTCGGTTTTCGAATGTTTTTAAACGTTGCCCAACTGGATTCAAGGGTTTTGAGATGTTGGGAACGAGTCCGTTAGTTTAGGTACAGGTTTATAAGTATTTTAATGGCTCAGGACGACATTTTGTAAATGTTTGAAAGTTTTCTTGAAGCTACTTTATAAAATATGCACTACTAGATTTGCCTTGACATCATTGCAAATATGCGGTGTAGGGTTTTAGCTGTGGTACTGCCAATTAAGTATGGGTTTCATTAAGGCCGTCCCCTATCCCAATGACCTCGGCGATTTGAGCTTTCTTCCCCACCCGCTTCCTTTCCTCACCGGTTATACAATACGTCAATAAGTATAAGTCGCCACCTAGGAAGAGCTGCTTGTACTAGGGCGCAACCCTATAAACTACTAGTGCCATCTTACACGACTGGCCCCCGTCGCCCGCACAGGCATCTCGAGCCGGCGTTTTTGGAAAAATGCGTGTAATAGCTTTTTCTCGAAAAGTACAAAACCTATCCAAGAATCAGTAGATGCGTTTAAAGTAAACATAAATATATACTGATTGTCTTAGTTTATTGTACTTACGACGCATAATAAGGGAGTAGATACAGATTTCAGGTAGAAAAAAGGTTTTACAGTTATTTTTTTTTCTCTTGATTTATTATGTTTTTCGACAATTTAGTAGAACCAAATGTAGACCGTTTTTCAAGCGTTGTGCTTGGAGCTGAACAAAGCCTATTCACTTGAAAAACAGTGAAATATGCCGGGTAGCCCCTTAACACAGGTTGAAATAAAAAGGACCGTTGAAATTTAACTTAGTAAGTACCTAAATCTACAAGTCATAATGACCAAGTTCAAGGTTTACTACGGGGCCAATGCCGAAAACGCAAAATAAGATCGTTGGAAACGGACCCAAACTTTTTTCGATTTCGGCGTTGGCCCATAACAAAAATTATTCAGTATTGACTTATAAATTCACTATGAAATTTGAACGCTCGTATTAATTTCATTCTGTATATGTATAATTAATTATATTTAGTTACCTACAAACTAGCTGGAGTCAGTAAAGTAATTAGGATAACAGAAGGGCTCGTTCTCTTCGTATTGCAACTATTTAACAGATTTTAACATATTTTTATTGCTTCTAAACTAACGCCATCTTAATTATTTTTATCTTACGTTTAAATTTAAACATGGGTATAAATCTTCCTGTCCCCGATTTGCATTCTTTCAGTCCGTAATGCATCTTCATTATTTGATTCCGTCCAGCAATCCATTACGAGATCGACAGTGCGTTTGTCCGCATGCGCGTGCGGCTCTGATAGACGCGTGCTCATGACTTTGCGGTTCTATTTATCATTCCAATTTCAACTTTAGCTTGAAGCTTACAAGGCTCACATTTGAATGAACTCAAATAGACTGCAGAGCATATACCATGCTTTGTGATTAACAACCTAAGTGCTTTCGATTATGGTAGGAGTTAGATTGTATTTGATCACAATGAAAGGGTTGAACGTGCAGTCTGTTTGTTATTACATTTAGCTCGCATTCCAGTGGCATTTCTGTACTATAACCAAAAAGTCATGTTAATATGTGGTTAGTATGGAGATGTTACCCTTTGGATATATTACATCAGTAATGCACTAGTGTTTTACCGCGGCACGCGTCTATTTGATTTGTCATGTTTGCGATTGGCGTTTGATTTGTGTTTCCAACTTTGGTTTTGCTTGTAATAATCGTGTTTTGTGGATGATGGACGCGTAAATAATGGGAAATGGAAGGAAACAGTATGTATTATTAGCAATGTTTGATTTTGAAGGTTAGTCTAAACATTAGCTTTGAAATGTTTACCATTCAGACGCAAGAAAGCCTTAGTTTAGTCAGGTACAGTATCTGTCTAGATCTCATGAATATTTATTATTTATCATAAAAAAACAGTTGATCATTCAAAACGTAAAGTATGTGAGTACTTATACTATAGTAGTATATTATATATATTATAGTACTTATACCCGCGGTCAGTTGCAGAGATATTGGATCTCCCTGCTTAGAATGTTTGTATGTATGGGGAGTCCATTATCTGCTGCCTGAACCTACTGTATTTAGGTAGGTACATACTCAAAAGATTCGGAGCCATAAATATCATCATTTAATAAAGTAGGTATCTTAATCTTATCAAAGTTGAAAGTATGTTTATCTTTACCGTCATAGGAATCTTCATATCCGGGAGCTAATGATAGTAATGATCGGATCAACCGGACCGGGCCGGATCAATAAAATGCAAGTAGGTAATGTCCCGGAATGCCGATCGCGTGAAGCGTGTACGGAACCTCTTACTCTCGTTTTCAACAGGAAAAAACTATTTGAAAACTGGTTTGAAAACAAAAACTATTTGAAAACTAATATACTTTCGATTATTAATATACTTTTGGTGTAGTTAAATGGTGTAAAAAATCCTGGCGGCTCATACCCTATAAGTTTTTCGATGAAATATAATATGATTTTTATAAATAGCTTTTCAGTGAAGGAAAAGATCTTGACTAGTTTACCCTTTGAGTTGGAAGTTGGAAGGTCAGATTACAGTCGCTTTCGTAAAACTAGTGCCTACGCCAAATCTTGGGATTATTTGCCAAAGTGGACACGCTTCCTACATAAGCCGGGAAAACGCTGGGAAAAAGAGGATTTGGAAAATCTGATTGTAAAACTTTCAGAAAGTAGTTAGGTATCCGGGGAAGGAAGAGAAACTTGTGGATTATTTCTACAGATAGGTACGTGTTTATATGTTGTTTGCGCCTACGTAACATATTTGTGAGCACTTTCGATTGTTGTTTTATGGTTCACCTAATATGAACCAATGACATACTCGTAAAACCAAAACCGTTTAATGTTTTCTTCATTTGGATGAGCCATAAAATGTCGACCACCAACATTTTGATCCAACATTCCTTTGGCGTGTTGATTATCATGCTTTTTCTTTTTATATGTTTTTATTGTTTTAATTCTAATTTATGGATCTGTTTTGTTAATTTTCCATAAATATAATAATATCCATATGATTTTATTAATTAATGGTGGTAGGAAGTTATAATGTAGAGTTGTAGACATTATGCGTGTCCGTATGCAAATATGTGACATGCCTTACAAGATATTACGTGGGAACAGATTTAGGAGGGGACCTAATATAGAAGTGGCCACAAGGAGTATTTAAGTTGTAAAATCGTTAACATGTCATTTTGACAGCTGTGCTTTTGCGAAAACACACATGGGCGTTGATATAAACATATATATTAAAGTCGTAAATTGTTGATTTTTGTCTTGTTGTACTACTTTTATAGAAATGGAGTTTATAGTGACACTTGAGTGTAAAATGACGTATTTTGGGATAAACTAGTGTTAGGTTTTATTGATTTTTGTAATTATTGAGGCATTAAGCCTTTTTAAGGCCTTTTTAAGGTCATTATTCCTTGTGCCAAACTTTGGGTTAAAAAATATATATATTCGTAGTCTATGGTTTTCTCTAAAACATTTTTGTTTAGACAATGGGTTAATGTTATTGGTTGAATTTGTGGCAAACACAAAGTAGCTCGTTATCGTAACGTCTTCCACCAATCGGAGGGCTGTAGCAGTACCATGAGTTGCCAACAAGGCGTTAGTCGCTAGAGACTAACGCTTTCTAAAGTATTTGCAACTCGCTCGCACCAATGAGAAAGAGCAGGATGCAAAATACTCTGGATTCTAAACCAGCTATAGAAACGTCACTGTCAAATGAGCACTTAATTTGGTACCATAGGTTTTTATTAGCGCTGGCGAAGGCGTTAGAAGCTCTGGCTACGCGATCGCGCCTAGGGTTGCCATATGGACAAATTGAATTTCCCGACAAAAATTCCCTACAATCTTCACAGAATGTCGGTAATGACAATTTTCATTGAAATCATTTATTTAGTATGTGGGCGTCAGGTTACAATTTGCAGTTACAATTGCCAAACATTAAATATCCGTATCACTGAACCCTACCTTTTCAGGTATACACACAATTTCCTTACAACTAAATAACATTCATGTGGTGTTTTTGGTCAATTTTGAAATAACAAGGTAGAGAGCCCAGTAAAGTGATGTGCAAAAATTTGTAGCAGTTACTTTAGCATAAAATATAAAGGTGCACCAGACATTCAGAACCATATTCAGACTGGCAAGCATCAGAACAGAACATCAAAACAGTGATTAAAAAAATACAAAACTCGACGCATTTATTAAACCCCAAAAATCAGAGAGCTCTTCTGGAGCTACGCAAGCCGCCTATGCTACTTCCACAGTCCACACTATGAAACACCATCAATAATTTAATTCCATGAATTGCACATCGTATTTGATGCCAACAAATGCTGCGAAATATCCTATTTCAAATTGCTACGAAAGGAATATTATTGTTTTGTTGATTACTGTTTGCTTATATTTGTCATTTAATTCATAATGTTTATACTGTAAAGATTTGTGTAAGACCACTAAGACCCATATTGGCTATATTATACTATACCATATACGATCATATCTCTAACCATAGATTATATGCCGCTGTACGAAGTCACATTAAATCTACTATGGCGGATTAGCCAAGATGGTGGACTAGTTATTTTTTCTGCACTACCACAATATGAATATCAAATGAAAGGTGTTTCCGAGGAGAACACGAAAATATGCCCAATAATAACAAAAAAATAAAGTGACTGTAAAAAAAACTTTTTAAAACCAGCTTTTTTGAAGTGGCCCAAAAACGATGAAAATAAACTTTTAGTTAAATCAAAGTAACAAATTTTGTTTTAAATTTTATTTACAGGTAACTTGTTCTTGGCTTGTACAAAATCGCATGATTATAATATAATTTTCCCAGCAGAGAGGGGACCGATTTTTGAGATTCGATCGTTCGAATACAAAAATGAGTGATCGAAAATAATCGCACGTGAAAATTTGTCACGATTATTTTCGCATGATACCAATAATGGGCGCTTTTATTTTTTGTTGTAGAAAAATATTTTTTTAATGTCTCAATTGTGGCCAGATGCTCCGCATTCCGCATTTACGTCTATAGATCCGCAATCCGCTCTATGGTGAAGCGGATCCGCATTTTTAAATCATTCAATTTTCATAGTGGGAAATTACATACAATCATAAAAATCCCGAGCTCTGATTTATGGCCATATTTCACTATACCGTATACGGTTACTACCCGAAAGCCGAAAGTAAAAAAAAGTTTAAAATTATATTCCACTTTTTTATTTATAAATACGCATTTTTGAAGCTTCTTGTTTTTGCATTTCAGTATCTGGCAACACTGTGTCTCATTGACTTTTGACGGGTGCCACTAATCCGCATCCTGCGAAAAGACAGCCCAATAATCGGCGACCCAATAATTTGCGACCACGATGTACATGGATTATTGGGTCGCCGATTATTGGGCTGCCTTTTCTTGGGTCGAGCAATCTCGAAGCGGGCCAATAATCGGCAGCCCAATAATCCATGTACATCGTGGTCGCCAATTATTGGGTCGCCGATTATTGGGCTGCCTTTTATCGGGTCGGACAAGCTCGGTAGCGGGCCAATAATCCGAAGCCCCAGTTTTAACAGTACAATAATCAGCAACCCAATAATCCAAAACCAAAACAATGGACACGAATTATTGGGCTGCCGATTATTTGTCTGCTTTTTATACAGACTCCTTAGATCGAATGTTAAGGCAGGTCGGTTTAGGTACGACGACGAGCGAAGCGAGGAGGAGTGTTAGGTAGAATTGCGACCTAACAGCGCGCGAGCCGAGCGAGCTAAGAGAGCGTGCCGCGGCAGCGGCCGGCGAAGCGGCAGAACCGACTTTTTTCGCATCCCGCGAAAAGGCGCCCCAATATTTGGCGACCACGATGTACATGGATTATTGGGTCGCCGATTATTGGGTTGCCTTTTCTTGGGTCGAGCAATCTCGAAGCAGGCCAATAATCGGCAGCCCAATAATCCATGTACATCGTGGTCGCCAATTATTGGGTCGCCGATTATTGGGCTGCCTTTTATCGGGTCGGACAAGCTCAGTAGCGGGCCAATAATCCGAAGCCACAGTTTTTGCAGTACAATAATCAGCAACCCAATAATCCGCAACCAAAAAACTGGACACGAATTATTGGGCTGCCGATTATTTGGCTGCCTTTTATGCGGAATGCGGAATCACTTTTTATTTGACTTGAGTTTATCTGTGGAATGTGTTTTGATATTATCAAATTGATAATCAGTTTTCTATTACGTATCCCTGTGATTTCTAGTAACCTGTGACTACCATGGCGTCTCCGAAGCCCTATGCTTCCGAATCCGAAGAGTCGAGTGCTACGGCCTCCTTCCTCTTCTGGTGTTGTGTCGCCTTTTAGTCCGCGAGTGTTGGACTCTTTAGAGCCGCCTACGCATGCAAAACGTGCGCTGTTGGCTAACAACCTCAAGATACCTCGTGTCAAGCAGTCCCCTCGTGTGAAGACACCAACAGTTAAGCGTAGGCCTGCTGTTTTGCCTTTTGTCAGAGGAGTTACGGACAGGATCAGCCACATCTTGAGGCGTGCTTCAATCAAGACCTATTTCAAGCTGTTGAAGAAGATGTCACAATTCCTAAGGTCTGTAAAGTGTAACTTGCCTCTACAAGATGCTGGGGTCTACAGGCTTGGCTGAGAAGCAATACATTCCCAGGTTGCTGCGCGAGGCTATTGAAATCAAGAAGGTTCCTAATTTCAATAGAGAGGATAGCTTTTCAGTACCACCAGTTTGGGATCCTGGATTACATCTCATTAAGGATCAAGCACGACACAGGGCTGGAAGACTTTAGTGTGGACTTTGTTTTGAAAAGATTGAAAAGGGAAAAATAGGCAAAATGGGGTAGTTTTCTTGTCGCTACTTTCTGCCCTATAAGCCAGTTAGGGGAAGCGTTCGTAAGTTTTATGTATGTTAATCCTTACAGGGTTTTAATAATTTTTAATTTTTAATATAGAATGCCCTTCAGGCAATGTATTACTCTGGGCATTGTAGACCAACCTTTGTTTTTGTATTTAATTATTTCAATATTTTTGTATATAGGTAGTTTGCACAAGATAACTTTGTTGATTGACGGGGAGAATTCTCATTCTCTCAGTCATCATCTTAACCCTGTGAAAACTAGTGCTGTTAAGGGCTCGAAACGTTGGGTCATGGTGTTAATAATTGCAATTAATTAAAGTGATATTATGAAAATTTTGTAGAAATATGGAAAAAATCACTGACTGTATTGTTGTTATTTTAGATTTAAAATTGTTTTGTCTATATAAGACAAAATATCTTCTATTAGCATAATTGTTATATTCATTATTAATGAATGTATAGAAAAGTTTTAGTTAGGTGTACAATTTTATCAAAGTAATAATTTATTATTCTATGTTATTCTATACTGTAAAAATGGGAGTAGGATCTTGTTAGCTCTTTTAAAGTTGTTAGTTAAGTTTGATCACTGTATACAGTCAAGTGCAAAAATATGGTTCAACATAATCGTCTCATAAATATGGTACTACGCTCTTATTACACCGGCATAAGGTGCTATGGGACATATTTTTGAATAAGATGTGCACCACCATATTTTTACACTTGACTGTACCCATGAACATTGTTGATTTTTATATCTGTCACATAAGAACTGAGTGCAATGATTGTTCATTATGGTGATAAAAATTAAACTAAAAATCACAATATCATGTTGAATTTTATTTCTCTGTCTATCCTTACACACAACACACAGACTGACTGACTGTTTCGAGTTTTCCTCGTGGTCAGGGTGGAGAAGGTAACACTAGAGCTGTCACCCAAGGGAAAATTCATAAGAGTACTGTAATAACAAAGTACACTGAATTTTTTGGACTGAGAGTTGAAAAAAGTGGACTCCACATTTCAGAACAGTCACCATTCCTGGCAGCATTACCAGATAGTTGAAGTGAAATGCCCTTACGCTGCCAGGTACATGCCTGTTACTGCTGTGACAGTTCCATACCTTGAACCATACAATTTACCAAGCTGATGAATATATTTGACACTGTGGTGGTACTTTTATTAAAAAACTTACTTAATTGAAATATACATTTATTTTGCCTTAATTTCATCATGGTCAAAAAGAACTGATCTTCCGTACCTAACAGGACTTAAAGTTGAGTATACAAAAAATAACTTCTTGTAACACTAAAAATATTAACTGTTTATTTCAAAATATAAATTATCTTCTTACATGCTAGAGCTCAGTTATAATCTCGAAGTTTGGAGATTCTATTAACTGAGTTCAGCCTAAAATGATTCAATGTAGTTAGTGCTCATGTATTGATTTAACGTTAGTTCTTATTAAGCTCAACCAGTACTTTCTTAAATGTATTATTTACTTTATCAAGGTAATTATCTAAAGTTTCTATTACTTGTTTGGGTAAGCTGTTCAGGGTGCAAGGTAGGTATGAGAACCAGCGCCGTCTACCTTTGTCATTGTTACTCTTAGGTATCTTAAAGTGTGGTTCATTGGTTAATATCCCGCAGGTGGGATGGCCTATTGTACCTGTCGAGCTGGCCCATCAAGTGTTCGTGTTCTAACACAACAGCTAGTTTTAATTTATCATATACACTAAAAGTTCTACAATAATTAAATAGTTTGTGATAGTTATTTTTATACTGCTTCTTGATGACATCAAGAAGCATGCGGGAGTAAATTGGATTGGGACAGCACAGAACAGAGAGCTATGGAGAGAGCTGGAGGAGGCCTATGCCAAAAAGGCAGACTAAATCATTAATAAAAAGAAATGTTATTAAAATATATTTATTAAAATTATTTAAATGAAATAGAAAAATTAATATAAATGACATGTAAACTAATTTAATATGTAATGAAATATTATTTGGTAAATAAAGGCTATTCTTATCTTATCTTATCTTATTTTTATACTGAAGTTTTATTTTCAAGGGAACTATGGTTTTTAATAATCTTATTTGTATATTATATATTTTTAGTAGATATGTATTATATGTTCGCCCATAGCTTATTACAGAGTCAGCCAACGCCACCAGGTATAACATACAAAGTATAGTACCTATGTGGCATTTTGTTTTAATATACTAAAGTTGCTTAGGATTGTCCTAAGTTTTTGGCACACATGGTCAACATATGCCCCCAGTTAAATTTGGTATCTATTGTGAGGCCTAAATAGGTATATTGATCAATAACTTCTAGTTTTTCACAGTTGCAGCTTGTTGACCATGTGTGCATGCATACATGCTCATGAGCTACAAAGCTAGGTATGATATGTAGTTTAAACTATAATACATTATTGCTATGCCGATGGTCCTGGGTTCGAATCCCGGTAATGAACACAGATATTTGTTCCTGAGTCATGGATGTTTTCTATGTATTTATGTATTTGTATATTATATATATCGTTGCCTGAGTACCCGTAACACAAGCCTTATTGAGCTTACTGCGGGACTTAGTCAATTTGTGTAAGAATGTCCTGTAATATTTATTATTATCTTAGTTTTTTTATAGTTTCAGGATAATCCTGTGTCATGCACCCATTTACATAAGATATCAAATTCACCTTGCATCTGACTCTCCGTTGTCCTGACATCTTTCATCAGCAAACTGGTACACAGGGCGGTCTTGAACAAGTTACACATAACACATATCATTGGCATAAATTAAGTACTTTGTCGGGCCGTGCCATAATTAGATTTTCTCAGATCACTCTCTGGCAATACTGACTGCATTGTATCTATTGTGATGGTAATCTTTGAACCAGTTTAATGTTGGCCCCTGTATCCATTTTGCTGAAGTTCAAAGAATCAAATGCTTTACTGAAACCAATCATAATGACTATTACATGTTTTCTATTAGTGAAATGACCATTAACTTCTGTCTGTAAATTATTGAGCTAGTAGCTGTGAGGTATTTTTTCCTTTTTGAAAATGAAACTGTCTCATGGATAACATGTCACTCAAAGCCTGTATAAAATTGAATAGCTTTGTCATCATTTTTAAATCGATGACTTTTCCCAAACACATGTTCCATATCAATTTGCATTCCTTTTGATGAGAATTCTTGATTATCTACAACAGGCACTGTACAGTCTTTTATTTTAGCACTGGCAGCAATTTCTATTTCACTGTCCACTTCCATGTCTACTTCCATGACATTTGGAGGTATTTCCTCTTCATAAATTGTAATTTTCTCTGAACGTCGTCTCAAGTCGCTGCTGGCGGGCGATTGCACTTGGTGGTACTTACACCAAGGGCAAGGGTGGGCCACCAACCTTTAAAATGTTGAATGAGAATATAGAAGGTACAGCAGTTTTTCTCAGGAATCTTGCTTTCGGTGCATAATCTGAAAGAGAGCCACGATTGTTTCAAAGCTTTAAGTAATCTCATCTCAGTAATCATGCATCTAAATGCATGATAAGTAAAAATAATAAGAGAAACTTACTTGTGTATATACTTTGACCGTAATAGTCTGATGTAAAATGCACCGAACATAAACGGGATGAATGTTTTGTTTTGAAGTTTATGATACGTAACAAACGGTCCCAAGCCTTTCGACGCTTGTGGTCTTTTAGAAATGCGTGAATACCTTGATTTTTGCAGTTTAGAGCACGACAGTGAGTCATTTTGTAGTAGAAATATCTTAATTATTGCGAATGCGCAATGTTATTTACATATGTTTATGTAATTTTATTGTATTGTATGGGATTTGACAGATGACAAGTAGACATTAAGGAACGTCGATTTTGCTGACACGTGGCGGGATAAAAGGCAGCTTTTCTCCCCATTTGTGTAGTTTTTATAATTTATAAATATAATACAGGTGGCTAAGGATCGATTGCGATGTACAATCCATAATGTTGGTTCCCGTTGCTACAAATACTATTTACACAGCCAACCGTCGTTCGTTCTAAAAAATAGTTTATCATTTCCGAACGCACCCGTCACTGTTAAACAATAAATGAACACTTTAAAATGCAAAATACACGATAATCCGAAATTTGCCAATATATGTTGTCGACTCAAAACTCTTATTTTTTTACGTTCTTTCATTTGAGTATAGTTTCATTCAGTTCCGTGTAATTTTGTATTTGACAGTAGGTTTAGAATTAGAATGTACTGACGCCATTAAGCGTTTGTCACGCACGACTTTGGCGGTGAGAGTCGTAGCTACAGAAGCTAACGCCTTTTTCTAAACCGATTGTCAAACTTGAAACTCATGGTACCGCAATTAACAAAATTGTATGGGTTTGACAGTTGAGCGTTAGACGCTCACGCACATTTTCTACAGACGCTTTCGATATCTACACCAGCTCACGCCTCGTTAACTATGTAACTCATGGTAAGGGCTCTGGGCTTTCCCGCCAGAGATTTGGGTTTCTGGTTCGGCCGCGGATGATGAAGCGGGGATTCGTCTTTTAGAACTGAACAGCAATGTCTCGATTCGCATATTGTTAATAAGTACGTATTTTAAAATATTTTTATTAAGTTCTTAAAACAGCTGTTATGGTACTAAATAAATGTTTATAGTAATAAAACGATATATGTTATGTGGAGTTTCTTTCAAGATAATACTGCTCCCTATGGTGATTCCAGTGAATGGATTTTATACTAACAAACATTAAAATATTCAAAAAATCAAATCAAAAAATCAAAATTTTTATTGTTCAAGTAGGCATGTTACAGTGCACTTTTGAACGTCGAATGAAAAATAAATAAAGCTACACCGGCTCTAACCCTACACCACAGACCAGACCCAAGCGGCAAAAAACTCGGTGGGACACATCTTTTCAAAACATTACATCTTATATCGAACATGCATTAATTTGAAATAATACAGTTCAGTTCAATTTTAAATTCAATTCAATTCCATTAATGACCTAGCAACAAGCAATTTCGAATCTTCAAAGAATTATAAATTATTACTTAGAGCAATTTATTGATGCTGTACACACAGATATCCGAATTAGATAGATATAAATACACATCGAGTATTATTGAGTAATGTGCAAATCTCTTGCACAACTGAAACCTTAACCTAACCAGTCTGGTGATGCATGGGGTACAATTAAATCCATTTGTGAACGGAAGTGTGTATCGGTCTACAATTAGATGTTATATTAAACATATCACAAAGAAACATTCGCCTGAGGAGGTTCGCGATCTATAATAAAGCAGTATTGCCATATTTTAAGGCCTTCGGCGGTGTTCATGGTCGTCCCAAAAAGTTTTATATTTGTGTTATTATTGAACGGATTACTTGAGGCCACCTCTGAGTGAGTATGCAGCAAGGCTTAAATTTGTAGTTGTTAGTAAGTCTGCTAAAGTGCACATTATTAATGAATTCATTTACAAATTGGGTACCTACGCACTTTTCCACACGGTATTACCTGCAGTCCTGTACTTTCACGATAATACAGCATACTTAGTTACTTCCTGTGGCGCTACAACCCTTTCTGGGCCTTGGCCTCTTCTACAGTGAATTTCGAATTTTTCCGGTCCTTTGCCTCCTGCCTTAATTTGTGTACCATTTTCCGTAGGACTTCCTCTATGCAGTCTATCCACCGTTTACTCGACTTGCCTTTTGGTCTCTTTTCCTTCGGCTTCCATTTAGTTATCATCATCGCTCTAGAATCCGGCATTCTTTCTAAATAATACAGAATATAACTACGAATTTAATTATTAGAATACGATTGACCGACGTAAAATCACAGAATGAGCATTCTACGAGAGGCGATGTTTCTAATACTTCTAAAGACGCTAAGAAAGTGATGTAGTGTATGATGATATTTATGACTTGGTTAACAATTTGATAGTATATTCTCGAGGTTTACAGATTTGATTGAAGCACAGACAAGATATTGAAGTAACTGCCATACATGGGTAAAGCGTCATGTAAGCGACATTTTCGTGGAAAACACTAAAAGCACAGTGTCTACTCAAGACGTATAGGAAATACCTAAATACCTATTATGAAAGTGTAAATACATATTTACATATTCGTGCCCGCTTTGCTGGAATGCGAAAGTGATCCAACCCCATCTGATTTTACTCATAATAATAAATCTTACGTCTAAGATTTACGTTATAAATTAGCGTGCATTTTCTTGTTGAGTTAAGTCATTGTGTCTCAAGTACATATTAGTGTGCTACTTCATGTTTGACAGTTCCGTTGTGTTCTGATTGATTGCGATATAATTCGTATTCGATTGCGGACACTGTAATTTGACATTTGAACGACGATTAAATGTAATCGTAACGACTCTGTGCTAATTTGGGGGTTATTGAAAAGTATTTAATTGAATAGAGCATAAAGTTTTTTTTCTTTGCAAGTAGTAAAAATCATTAAAGATTTTTATTAAGGCACTCAAATAAAATTATCTCGATGTTCGCATGATATGTGCTTGTTTTAAGCAATAGGTTTTAAGTAAAGGTTGAAATGGTTTACTTATTAAACTAATCTTTATGGTATTATATGGTATATCAAGGAGGCTCTTTCTTATGAGCTGTTTATAAAAAAAACTGATGGATTTTTAAATCGAAAATGCTATCTATAATATTGACGAGTTTTTTTAATACCTAATGCATTATGTGTTATTAATTTTAATTCTAATTATGTGTATGTTGACATTTCTCTAATAAAATATAATGAATGAAGACTTTTAAGGAAAAAAATAATCTAAGGTGGTTAAATTTCAAATTTAGTAACTAATTTAGTTAATTTGTACCTGACATATTTCTATTTTTGTATATAATTAATGTAATTTTTACTGTAAGTAATTTTTGACATGTGTTCGATGACATTGAAGATTTAGAACTTGAACCTGAATTAGAGCCTTATCAGAAATCGAGACTGTTAACTAAAGCAATCACATATTTTTTCTAAATTCGACGTGCCATTATTGTAGAAGTTTCACACTCCATCTACCCGGTTGACCTGTTTTTGAATAACTATATTGAACAACAGTATAAATACTCAAGTTGAAACAATCTGACACATTCCTTTAGTGTCCTCGTATTAGTACTACAAATTAAGCTGCACTCAGTAACTATCGTATTGCAATAAAATCAACAAGTGCTGTTCTTTGGGATCCCTTTGGTCGCCCCTTGGCAAGAGTTAACGACATAAAGGGCGCATATGGAGCGGATGCGCGGGCGGCGCGACACGCCCCCTCGGTAGCCAGGCCTTCATGTGCAGAAGATGTAACTGTGCTATAGACACTGTGTACGAAAATAAATATAGGCACATTTATATCAAACCGTTCCGATATATACTGACAGAAAACCCACAGCATAAACATTCAAAATAGAACCTTTCTACAACAGATTTATCGCGGTTATTTGACGACCGGTTGTCGTAGTTGGTTACCCTGCCTGCTAAGCCGATGATCCTGGGTTCGAATCCCGGTAAGGGCATTTATTTGTGTGATGAACACAGATATTTGTTCCTGAGTCATGGATGTTATCTATCTATTTGACATTTGTAATATATTATATATATCGTTGCCTGAGTACCCGTAACACAAGCCTTCTTGAGCTTACTGCGGGACTTAGTCAATTTGTGTATAAATGTCCTTTCATAATATTTCATTCGCGTTAACAGATAATACAAGAACTTCTCTTTTGAAATGAATAATATAACGGTAAAAAATGGCGTTAAAATTTTTGAAAGCAAGCAAAACTTTGTCTCTGGAGCAAGTCTCGAGTAACTGATACCCAAGACTGTTTCTGCTGACTTCTGACAGCCAGAAATACATATTTATGTTAGTACAGTGCACACTGTGCACAGCCCCCTAGAATATCACAAAATCATTGGTGCCCAAGTTTTGCGTGGGCTGTTTTTATTTAGTTACTAGAGTAGACTATACATTATGGTTACGAATTGACCTACATATAGCTTGGCAGCTTCGATACATTCATATCTTAATACGTAAGTGCTTTACAGCTGTAACTGTCAATTTTCAATAAAATATACGACTTATACGTGCAAAATACTTGCAACACCACGCTCACTTCTTTGTCAATGTCTTCTAGATATCGCAGGGCCTACCCACAACCCAAACAGGAACACTATTCAATTTCAAAATCATTATCAGCGTACCAAATCTCACAATAGACAGAAGCTTGGACGTGACGCCACAAAAAGCCGTGGAGTGTCAAGATGTTTGCTATTAATTAGAAATGAATGACGCCCCGCGGGGCGCAGGTACTGTGTTCTCAGAAGTATGCAACCCCTATGCTAATATGCGGCTAAGTTTGAGCAGTGGTGAATAAGTTGCACTTGGTAACACTTGTTCCATCAGAGAACAGTAGATTCATACTGTGCTGTTATTAGTATTATGACTGTACCTAACGAAAATGACAATTTAGTGATCATTAACATAATATCATGGATCGGCTCGTTATTCAAGGATGACTGGACGGCAGACGACCCAGAGGACACTTACCTACGCGTTGGAGACTTAATTGACGCGAACATTGGACTATGGTGGTTTGTGCCGCACACAAACCACCATAGTCCAATGTTCGTAAAGTCCAGTGTTCATAAAGTAATCGATTCTCATCGTGACAGCCAATAATATTTAACTACGTAATAAATAATTTTCCTTTTGTTTCCTAACGACCGTTCCAATCCAATTTATTTGTTATTAATTAATAACCTATCCCCTCACCTAATCTTTTATTTTAATAAACAATTGTTCGTTATTTTATAGTAAATTAGACATTATTGATAAAACATTTTGATAGAATCCATTTATGGAAATAATATACCTATATAATGGCAAGTACATGTAGGTATTTATGTGTAGGTTTATCTCTTTGTTGTATTTTAACAAAATATTACTCATATAATTATATATAAACACAATAGGTATATAATGTAACGTGATACATATGCAATGTATTTCTATAATTCCAGGTCAGTTATTATTACATAAGCGTCGCGTTAATCACTATTTACTTAGCAACAACTGGCATACTTCTATTGTCCCGATATGAACTCGTACAACATACTCTTACAAATATGGACTACATACACATTCCAAATACCTTGCAATGAACGGAACAAAGAAGTAATGACATCTATTGTCATAGTCAACTACTTATTTCCTTTCATTTAAGACAAAATCACGATCTAAAACTGTGTCAGTACTTTACTCGAAAATTACTTCACTTCGGCTTTTTTATGTAAAATGTAGTCCGTGGAAATTAGACTGTCGAATATTATTATCGTTATTATGATGTTGATGCCTGCCTAAGAAAGGTGCCTTTTCAACATTGTTGCAAATTCATACTGTTAAGCAGTGTAGTGTTTAAAATGTCTCGAGCATGTCTACTGAACTACAAATTCAATATAAACATAAAATGACCTAACTAAGTTAATGACCAAAAGAGTCAATATTAAATTTTACCGGTCCCAGTAATCTAAATCTGAACGAAAATCATATTACTAATTATGTTATTTCTCTATAAACATGTATTGTTTGTAAGTATCGCATTTCTCGCTACTGGTTATCGCTGCTACCCCCGTCATGCAGTTTATTTCATTTTCATTGTCAAGTTACAATATTAAACGTAAAGTTAAGTTACTGGCGGCCATGTTTACACCGTCCCTGCGCCGGCGCCGGATGCAAGGTCATTTGATCCAGAACATGTGCGAATTTACTGAATAGATGATAGATCATTTCATCGATCCGGGGCTGCAGTAAACTTTATCGCAGTTTTTATGACGATCAAAATAGAGTCAAGGTGAAGTTCTCAGAAAATAAAAATGTTATGAGATTTTGCTGAAAAATCGGGACGCGCCCGCCCACGGTGTCGCTGTTAATTGGAGTAGACTTAAACAAATTTGACTGTTAATTATTAGTTCTTTCTAGTTCATATTAGCATTTAAATACGTACTATGTGGGTTTGTGTGACAAATGACTTCCAAACTAATTTAATTATGAATCTTCGGTATCTCACATTTAATTTGCTGTTGCAATTTCTATATTTTTATATTTGTCATCAAATATTGTCAATTTGCTGTACACACGCGTTCAAAAGTGCACAGACAATTTAAGAATGATATCATTCAAAAAATGCCCATGCAATTTTGAATGCCATAGTACATTTCTGGGTCGACACTGGCAAGCAATAATGTTCGCTAGATCCAGTACCTATGTGCTTAGGCTTACCATGAGTTACATTCGATTGCGACTGCGACATTCGACAGTATGTCCGTCTCGCTCCTGCCAGAGTAGAGGTAGGAGCGAGACGGACATACTTTCGAATGCTGCAGTCGCAATCGAAAACAACCCATGGTACTCAGAATAATTTGCGAAAAATTTACGCCGTTACGAGACACAGTGGTTACTTAAACAGCTAAACTTGAGGGCTTCCGACGAATAGGTTGTTATTTTATTGTCTATCGCTTCATGCGTCTGTTTCCTCATATTTTATGTCAGGGCGTGACAGCCGCGGTGATAACTGATAAAATGTCGACTTTAGTCTAGCGGTAACTCAAAAACATTAAAACGAGCCTCAAACCGCAAATTCTTTGCTAATCTAACTTTGCCAAATACGCGCAGTTACAATAGGGCGATTATCGCAATTCGCCATTCAAATTGAAATGCTTCGATTGTGTGTGTAAAAATATGCTTTTATGACTTTTTGGTTCTATAACGTGATCGCTTTCGATCGCGTAATGATGTGGGTGACCGGTGAGAGTAGTTCAAGGTAGTCCCACCGCAGATACGGTAGCGTAAGATAGTTCACTTTAGTGAATTGTATTATGTTATGTCCCATGATTTAAAATCAATGGTATTACACGATTGTTATACCTACGTGAATACCTAATTTAAAAAAAAAGTTCGTTACAGTTTACAGCTATTTGAAAAATCGTAGCCTTATTTTATTTGTTAGAAAAAAAGGAAATATGGAAAAATATATGACCCCGAGCGGGATTCGAACCCGCGACTCTGGGATACACTCCCATCGCTCTACCAACTGAGCTACCGAGAGCACATCCGTAGCTCCGAAATTCTCGTATGCGCCTTAGAGCGCCGCCCGAGGTCAGAGAGGTCTAGGACGGGACGGGACGATCTGTCAATTTCTATATAAAGAATCACGTCATAGATCGGAGCTCTCGAAAGTAACGTAACGTTTTCAATAGAAACAACGTCCCGTCCCGCTCCGTCCCGTCCCGTTCTAGTGCGAGTCAACCCTTATTCTGATTTACATTTCACTTACCTTTTATCCATAAATAAACCGCTACTAAAATTATAAGTTCTTATTTCTCTTAAACAAGAATAGGCTGTAATCAAAACCCGATGGTACTAGAAATAAAATAGTGAAATATCTGTAGGTATTCTGCTATAAGTCTTGATTGAATCGACACCGCAACTATGTCCTGTAGTATCTTGGTATCTTTACTAAGTGCTTAATTTCTAGCCTCAGGAAAGCGTTTTCCTGAGGTTCGGTCGCTACCTCCAAGCTCTATTTTCTGGGAAAGCGCATACTTGACGAATCAAACTAGATCTTGCTTAGTTATGTAGGCTAATTGTAGTAACTATCTAAACAGCTCACTTAATTTATAATGTAAATATTAATGTTCGATAGAGACGATCTCAATTGAACTAGAGGAACCTCTAGAACTCAATTGAACTAGAGGTTGGTTAAGAGGAGGAGGAAGGTTGTCTGGAAGAAATCGCTTTTTAGTGATAAGACCGCCTATTGTTTCGCCTCAATCTTAAATCGACTGGTTGTTTATTTTTTTTCGTTAGTTATACTTTTCTTGTATCTTGAAGTGTGCAATAAAGAGTATTCAATCTATCTATCTACCTAGGGTTGTCATCATCATAAATTTAAGAGCCTTGCTCTTGTCGGTGGAGTAATCGCCACTCGGGTCTTGTTTCTGCTACTGTGTTGAGTTCCTGGTACGTCACTACTTTAACTTTCTCTTTGACTTGATCTAAAAACGCCCGTCTTGGCCTTCCTTCCTCTCTCTTCTTTTTTCAATTTTGCCTTCAATTATCAGGGGGAGTTATTATTATTATTAGGGTTGTATCATGTCTAAAATAATACCAATATAGCCACCGAGAGGCGGGTTGAAAAGTAGCCGAAAAAACCTCACGTTATTTGTGCAAGATGCGGTATAGGGAAACCTCCTCTTTGACGCGGGTGACACACAATGGGAGCTACCGTATTGCCGCTCACCAGGCGGCGCCACTCATGCGTGGGTCCTGTGTCAGAATGAGAGAACTGTCAAAGTGACGTTTGAAAAGTTCCCGCAGGACCCACTAGCGCCCCTAGCGGAAAATTTACTCGCGGTGATCCCCATTGAAAGATGTAGAAATTCTTGGGGACGGTCTTGGGCAAGTGGCCTAGTATGCATTATTCAGAATATGTCCCTTTCTCTCGATACTAAAATGTTTTTTTTAAATTTGCAGACATGCTGAAGCACGTGGCGGTGTCCCCGCACCGCGCACGCGCGGACTCTGTGAGCCTGGCCTCGTCTGCTTCCTGCTGCAGCCTGGGCTCGCTGGATCACAGGCACGACTCCGTCGGGGACCTGTCTCAAAGAACGGTGAGTTACACTTTGCTTCCCTGTGCTTAGGATCATAAATCATAACCATAGTTCAAAATTCATTAATTCTTCAAGTTAGTGTTTGCGTCCAATGTAGTCTCATATAAACTATTTACCAAATATCTCGCTAGATGTTGTTGTACGGGACGTGATTCCTACATCGCGCTATCAACATTTTAATTGGGTTGTACATATATAAGGAATTGGGGCATTGTTTTAATAGATTGGCTTTTTTGACTTTTGGTTGTCTCATTTGCAATTTACTTCATACGCCTTAAGGGCATTTTGACAAGTCTATAAAACATTTTGCATTAACTCGTTTTGGGCCTGCGAAGGGAAACCGTAATAAAATACTACAGCTGTAATCTCAACGATCATACTGTAATATTTGACTAGCCGTGTGAGAAACATTTATTAAGTGAAATCCAGTATACGAGTATACTTATGTTACGTGCCGAGGAGTAGGAAGAATGAATGAACGTCGGAATTTCTTTTAAGATCAGGTACTTTTGCACAATACGTCCATTAGTTGTATATCAGCTCTATCAGTAGCTATTATATCATGACGCAACTGAAAGAAAAACGTCTAGTAATTGAAGAAGACAATATGTTCCTATCTCTGACAGCATCATTAGAAAGCTAAACATCTCTTGGAAATAAGACCTCTGACTCCAGGCAATTATGTAAAAGAAAATTCTTCATTTCCTGTATCAGTTGGCATTACGTGTATTCAAATGATTCTATAATTGTTTACGTGTCAAGAGCAAATGTCATCACTTTCTTTCCAGTGTGTTATCCTTCAAGATCTTGAACTCCAGTAAACTTTGGTGCAGGGAGCGTTGTTGACTTTTAACTACCAATATTTTTGATAAGCGTTATCGAAAAGGTGTCATTGATTCACACATGAAAATATAAATTAGCTTATAACTTTTATATTTACGTGTAAGTAGAGTATTTTAATTGTATAATTTTATGTTGCTTTAATTTATTTAATTGTTTCAACGGGGTTTTAATTGTAAATTGACATTGTGTTTCCTTTTTATAAGTATTGTGACATGTTTTTAATAGTTTTAAATGACTAACTTATGCAATTTATTATTACACATAAATGTAAATCTATTTTATGTACCTGATGCTTGACTTGTAATTAATTTTATCAATAAATATATGAATATGAATATGAATCGGTATTTATATAAATCGAACATGTGCTGAGTAAATATTCGTTTCCTCCCCTTTTGACCTCAATTTCTGATACCTGTACTATTTAGATAGAAGGATATACCTATATAGTACTTATTTCTGTCAGTATATTTACAATGGGATCATAATTTGAGTTCGGTTGCTGTTACTGTTATATGACGTATGTACTTTTAAATAATTCCGTATATTTTTTAAATACTAAAATTATGTTTTTTTCTTTGATTAACCATCGTGGTAATATAGCACTAACAATTACCTTTATCTCCGTGCCTTGCGTGCAGTTAATAACTAATTAGTTTTCTAAATTAATATAAACACATATTAAGAAATCCTGGGAAGACTGCATTGTGTGAATTTGCATGAAACTCCACAATAGTTATATTCTATTGTGTGGGCAATAATTCACAAGAATGAGAACAATTGGGGAGTTATGGAGAAATATCTCGAGTCGTGGTTTGTGTCGAAATGATTATATGGCTCCGTCTGTCATCGCCCGCCCTCTAATTTATCTGAATATATCTTTATTTGTGGTGTTTTCAGGCTAAAGGTATCACATTGTCGGTTGTTGATAAGGTTGATTTCCAAGCTTTTATTTATGATAGTAGAGCCTTATCGATAACCGAAAATGTGGTACCTTTAGCCTGAAAACGCCACATATTTCAACTGATGCCCTATTAGATGTTCTCATGAGTAATTGGTTGTTGTATGAACAGTGTCACAACTGATTAACCTGATGAGGCGATATGTTACATTTAAAACATTCATGCAACTTTTAGGTACTTTAATACCTGAAGGCCTAGTATAAAATTTTTACGACATTAACTCCTCGACCGCGTTAGCGTATCGGGAGTTCAAATTATGTTTGCCGTTTATTTAAATCATCCGGCAACTTTCATATTTTGACCCCTCGATACGCTAACGCGGTCGAGGAGTTAATGTCGTACAACTTTTATACTAGGCCTTCAGCTAATCTCTCTTTGTATAGACATTGAAGGTACCTCACGGTGTCGCTGCCACTTATCTAATTTTGCCATTACACTAGTTATCCGTTTAGGCTGCGATGATTGTCTTTTGTCTTCATCTAACTGACATAATTTAAACTTCCGTTGAGTTTGTCCGTCATCTTGAGGAAGAGTAAGTTCTAGCATCTTTTGCGGATTAAAATTTAAGAAGACATAGTTATTTAAGGTACCTAGGCTAGGTAAATTATGAGGAGTAACAGAATAATATACTTATTAATTACCAATGCTTCATTACACATGTATAAAAATTATCAAATTTGTCAAATTTTACAATAATGTTTTGCCATTGCACCACAAGACTAAAGTATACTAATTAAGCGCCACTGACATTCAGCATCTTATCTTATTTTTCACTAAAGAACAACAGCGTATCAATTAAACAAATGCAATTTCAACCTAATCACTTCTATATTAAGTCCATAGTTAAATGGCTAGTTGCTAGATGCTTTATTGTTTCCAATGGGTGATGACCGAGTGAGATAGAGAAGATCTCTCGATTGTTCAGCTTGGTATGGGTTTGAAATATCTGTTTAGAGTAATAACATCCTAAGTAACTATAAAACACGTCCGAAGATCTTATAATTTTGTTCAGAAAGGTAGCTTTAACGTTAAAGTGGGTCAAAAGCCGCAATGAAACCTTAAAGGAAAAATGCGACTGTTTAAAAAAAAGTACTATGTATGTAGTGTTAATAAGGTTAACTTTTAAAAGAATCTAAGCTCTAGTTGCACCACCTAGGGTTAGCCGCTAACCCGAAGGTAAGCTGTGAAATTAACCCCAGTTGGTGCGAACAAAATATTAAAAAAAAAAAAAAATTATGGGACAATCGTACACAAATCGACTTAATCCCACGGTAAACTCAATTGGGCTTGTGTTGTGTTGTTGTGCTGTGTGTACTAGACGACGGTACAATATATAATAGATATATATACTCGTATATAAACTTAAATACACAGACAACGTCCATAACTCAGGAACATATTCATGATAAACAAACAAATAAATGCCCTGACCAGGATTCGAACCCGGAACCTACTGCTTCGTAGGCTCACTACCAACTAGGCTAGTTAGGCACATATGCTACTAACTCCTTATCGACAACCTACAGAGTGATGGTATCAATATCCACGTTTTACTGAAAACAATCACAAATCTGTTTTTCTGAAGCATGTGCAGAAAGCAAGTGCGTGGGAGTGTTACAAAACGACGGGTCTTGGATTTGTACAGATGGGCCGAGCAAGTGTGCTCGCTCGTTTGTTTTCCAAATAGACCCACAATGGCTGCTGTGCTAGTTTACTTTCCTTGTTGGTTTTAGTTAGACGGTGTTTGAGATCGTTGTCGGATCACAAACAATATTGTTTGATAGGAAAATATTTTCTCTCGTTTCCTTAATTTAATTTTTAGACGATAAGTTTAGTTATGTAATTGAATCAAATCATTTCCTAGTTTTTGTCCAAAATACATATATTTTATCCACTATAATCACCTACAAATAAAAAAATGCGGGTATTATTCGAAGTCATACTTAAAAAATATTAGTAGGTTATTAATAAATATGAGTAGATATGATATTAACCGAAGAGCTTGTCTTGCGTTTACTAATTCTGTCAAAATAAACGTGTCCCCACATATGGCATCGCTTCAGGCGTCGTCTGACCTTCTTCTTGACATATTATTGCACGATAGTTACTTACCGCACATGTGCGTAATCTGCGCTAACCATTGTTACTCTTGTTACCTAATTTACTCTTCAAGTTAGTCATAAGTACGTTATTTTTAGTTCATGATTTGGCTGATTATTGTTTAGTTATACATCGCACAGCGGCATATGCATGAGATGACGCACGGTTTATAAATGGGACAGTAAGCTATCGAATGCTATCCGAATTTTAATTCTTTAATGTTTTTTGATGGTAGGCAATTAAAATACTTGACAAAATATATTAAACTGTACAATTGAAATGCATGAATTAAATCATTTATTATTTATAATAAATGTTTTGATTCATGTTTTTATGTAGTCACACTACTATATAAGTATAAAACTTTAATTTGAAAGAGTTCTACAGAAAACTTTTTATGACGACTGGACACTATCACAAAATAATATCTGTATCTGCCTACTAATCCATATCTTCCTTAAACAGTATATTTTCATCATCTGACACGGAAAACCACAAATCGTGTCGCAAATAGGTATTATTAATGATATCCTTACGGAACCATCGTGCGGCATGCACTATTGCATGATTCTAAACATGACATATACTATGCACTCAATCGTCAGGTATCTTTATTCAATTATCGTCACGGGTAATAAATATTTTTTAAGTCTGTGAGGCGATTAAATAACAAATCATAAGCTTCTTTCACTATCGTGGAAGTCATTGAAAATATTGAAACAATTTTTGATTTTCACATCCCTTAAATATCATATCATCCCACATTTCAAACATTCTTTAGTGGAGATAAAATTACAAGAACTATTTTTTATTTAACGGTTTATATTATCGTTAAATTTTACTGCACATTGGTATATAAATTCGTATAAAATGCGGGTTCATTGCCTTTAGGCATTCTCGTGAAAAGGTGCTTACGAGCTTCGTGCCAATACGAGTAACATCTCGCGAGGTCTTCACTACAGCTCACAGAGCCACTAGTTAAGTATCTAACTAATAAAATTTCATTCTAGTTATTCCCACTTCCCATGCCAATGCATGTTTAGTTTAACAGCTACCGTACCGTTAAAATTATATTTAATACAATACTTATCTGCCAGAAATATTCGCTTCGACACGCCAGTTCATTATTCTCCACTAGGTGTCGCTTTTTTCCAGTCACAATGGCACCCACGCCCCCGATTCTTGTGCTTTCCCATGGTTTCTTAGATGATTAGCACACCGCGCGATCACGGTATCGACAATCATGTGAATTATCCAGGCCGTGCATTCTCAACCTGCGCGGGCGCAAGCGTGTAACGCTCTTATTAAAAACCATTATATAGCGACCGCGAGAACAGAGACTACTCTTCATTATCCTATAAAATTCTTATAGTGGTTTGGTTGAGTTGTTAGCGCTAGTGTTTTCAAGCACTTGGAATGTATTAGGTTAAAGTGTATGTAAAGCTTTTTTGTTTGGGATCCAGATACTTTATGTTTTCCGGGGAGACAAATGTGAGATTACATTTTAATAACTAGTTTGAGACTTTCTCAGTTATTGTATATTTCTATAGTGATCTAGTTATGTATGCAATTGATTTTTACTATCCATTTATGTTTACCTTTGCGAGTAATCGTGAACGACCTTATCAATGATTTACAAAGTGGTAGGCTGTACCTTTTATTTAAAACGATCACAAATATAAGTTCCTTTCAAATTCAAACCAAGCAAAAGTAAGTTCCTTTCAAATTCAAACATTGCGTTTAGGAGCTACTATTTATTTTTAAATACATATATAAAGGATTTTTTTTAAACAAAACACATCTAACATTACGGACGGACGTGTTCTAAATAAGCTAAAGAGCTCCCAAAACTACCACTTTTATTTTAATATCCTTCGTTAAACTTACAAATCACCAAACCGTTTGCTCCATTTGTTTTCCATAAACGTCATAATCCCACATCTTAAGAACACTCTTAATGTCAATACCCTAAATGCCATTTTAGTAGCACTTGGTAGCATCAAAGTCTTGAGACGTGTGTATGTCGATTATGGAACTTAAGTCTATGTAGTAAAATTTCGATTGGCGTGTAAGCTCAGGATGTCTAGTGATGTGACGGTTCCAGTGCCGTCATCGTCATAGGAAGGGAATATTTGGGTACTTAAGGTAAGTAAATAAACAAACGCAAAAAAAATCCTGAACAAACCGAATTGGAACATATTGTACCGTCGTGAATAATTATGATAAGTAAAAAGATATTTAAAGAAATCGATCAAGCCTTGTCTTTTGAAGAGCACTCAGTCCTGGGATCCTAGATAAAATGGGCAATTAAAATTTTAGTTACATGCGTGGAATGTGGGAAGCCTTTCTTAAAATTATCAATTTTTTTGAAATTAAACACTTTAGAACGGATTAATCGCGTTTATTAACACCATGATCCTACGTTTCGAGCCCTTTACAGCACTCGTTTTCACAGGGTTAAGATGATGACTGAGAGAATGCGAATTCTCCCCGTCAATCAAAAAAGTTACTTGTGCAAACTACCTACATACAAAAATATAAAAATAATTTAAAAATAAAAACAAAGGTTGGTCTACAATGCCCAGAGGGGCTTATAAAGCTAAGCTAGCTTAGCTAGTAGTAAGCTAGTACGTAGGATCATGGTGTTAATAAACGCGATTAATCCGTTCTAAAGTGTTTAATTTCAATGAATAACAATCGCGGTAACAGAAGACAATATTGTCAAATTTTATTAAATGAGTTCCACCAAAAGTTAGTTTAAACTAATACAAAGAGATGGAGTATGTATGCTAAATAAGTGAAATTGGTTTAGCACTTCTGCCACCATAAAGTAAACTTTAAATTTTTGTATTCAAATCAAAAATCATGCGGAACACTTTTTAATTCAAATTTGTTGAAATCGTATGGTATGGCAACGTATTAGTAATATTAGTAAATAGTATATATTTTTATATAAAGTAAACGAAGTCTCCGTTTGCATAATGTACCTATGGAAAAAATACTTTATATCCATAGGAAAAGGCTTTTGTTTTTCAGTTTGCAGTCTAGAAGATAAATGATCTTTAGCATTTCCAGTTTTTGATTCCCTTTTATATTCCGTTTCCACATAATCTCTAGAATATTCCCGGGAACATAATTCCCAATGTTCCCGTCACCGATCACGCATCCCTAGTGATGGGACCGCCGCGCGCGCCGGTTCACACGGCAACATGTGCATCCTGCGGCATTGTTCAGTTTATTTTTCAAGCCCATTGTTTGCCGCGAAATGCATCTGTGCTGCACTATCGAGAAATATACAAATTTAGAGCGTTTTTGTGCACAAGTACATTTTTTTGGTATGAAGTGTTTTTAGAGTTTGTCCCAACGGAAATCCGGAAACATTGACTTGCAGTATTTTTCTAAAAAAATACAAATACTGTCAGTTTTATTTTTAATTTAAATTAATTTTACAATACGTTAACGATGACTCACTCTAGAATGGGATGGGACCAGGCGGGACGGGACGATCTTACAATTTCTATAGAAAGAATCACGCCAGAGCTCGGAGCTCTCGGCCCTAGAAAGTCACGTGACGTTTTCTATAGAAACTGAGAGATCGTCCCGTCCCGGTCGCGTCCCCGGCCCTTTCTAGTGTGAGTCATCCTTTAAACTCAAACAGATTGGAGAAAGTTCAAGAAAATTGCTCGATAAAAAGAATAAAACATATTTTTGGCGTTATTAAGGTAGAGCTACCATTAGCTTACATTATAATATACTTACATATAGTTACAACTATATATAGTGAAAGGTAACACTTGGTCGCTTGTTGAAAAGATTCATTTCAAAGTGCATTTATGGCATTACCACCTTATCGGATGTCATATGATATGTATACTAGTAACTTTTCGTTGGAAAACATGACAAAACCTGAACATCCGCGTAGATAAGCCCTAGGTTCCAACTTTTCACTGATCTCACATAGAAAGCCGTGGCGGAAGAGCGTCCTTCCTGCGCGTTTGAGCGCGCAATTATGTCATTACTACTTCCGGCACTAGTGAGTAAACAAAGTCCGCCATTGTTGACCTTTCTCTGGATTGTCACCGTGCAGCTAATCTGCATAACATGGAGGTCAAAAGTTTACGTGCTTCCTGGTGTATCTCCGAGAGGGACAAAGCTTCTAAATAGTATATGACACTGGCAGATTAAAATATGGGTAGCGCAACGCAAACTAGCACATTACTAAACACTAAAATGAACTAAAGATTATTTTGATAGTATTAACTCTTACAATATTTAGTATGGGCACAGCAGCTACAATTTTAGAGTTCTCGGAGTAAAAATTCATGACTGTATGAACAGTTTGCAACCATCTAGATTGCAAGTCGTACCAAAATGGTAAAAAAGGAACCCTTATGGGGCGGTTCAATCTGTCTGTCTATCTGTCTGTCTGTCACATTGTTAAATATCTCGAGAACTACTTAAGCTACCGCTCTAATTTTTTACACTACGTTAATTATCACAAATATTACAGGAAAAATATATAACATCGACCTTAACTTAATTTTTTTAAATAAGAAAATCTATTCTGAAGTAAGTTTTAATTTTCTCCTTTCCTCCTTAGGTGGATTAAATCATACTTGTCCAACCGTAGCCAGGCTGTGGCCTTAAAGGGATACACGTCATGTTTCCTCCCCATCCCATCTGGAGTACCGCAAGGGTCACACCTTGGTCCGTTACTTTTTATTTTGTATGTGAATGACATGGCGGCTTGTTTCCGTGGTGCTGAACATCTCGTTTACGCGGATGACACAAAAATTTATAAGGCCGTATCCTCGGAAGCTGACTGCCTTTCATTACAAGCTGATTTGGATAACTTTTTCTTATATTGCTCTGATAACCACCTGTTCTTAAATACTGATAAGTGTTTTGTTATAAGTTTCAATCGAAAAAACAACCCAATAATTTATAACTATAATTTCTCTGGTAAGAACATTACTAGGGTGTTCTCTATTCGAGACTTAGGTGTAACCTTGGATTCGCAATTAAACTTTAATGAGCACATTGATATGTTATGTAAGCGTGCTTACAAAAAGTTAGGTATGCTTCTTCGTGTTGGGCAGCCGTTCAAACGGCCTAATACCTACAAACTATTATTCTTTTCTTTCGTTAGGAGTATACTTGAATTTGGTTGCGTAATCTGGACACCTCAGTACCAAGTTCATATTGACCGTTTGGAAAGGATTCAAAACATTTTCCTAAAATCATTAAGTTACAGAACAGGTACTTACTTCGAACATTCTGCATTGGCGGCAAAACATTTTTGTATCCCTTCTTTACTTAATCGTAGGCAATACTTAGATGTCATGTTTTTGTTTAAAATTCTTAAAGGCGTCATCAATTGTCCAGATCTTTTAAAATTAGTTTCTTTTAGCTGTCCACATAGCTCCTTACGTCCTAGATCTTTGTTTCATATTAGTTTTTCTCGTAAGAATTATTCCAGACATACCTTTTTCAGACGAGTACCAAGTTACTATAATAAGCATCTTTTTGATATTGATCCCTTTCATAATTCGATGTTTAGTCTTAAAACGTTAGTTAAGCGTAAATTATTATAGTATAACTTTTTGCTTTGTTTGATACTGTTTTGTTACTTACAACTACCTATACTTTCTTTGGTTAACAACATTTGATATTCTTTTATGAACCTCCAGGTCTTTTTTATTGTTGTGTTTCTATCTGTACACTATATGTACGTTATCTCATGTTTTTTTTATGACTGTTTGTGTTCTAAATAAATAAATAAAAAAAATAATAATTTTAACTTAGATAGTTATTTTCTTCAAATTTATGTGATATGCTGTAAGTATAGTCTTAGAAATAAAGTAAAAAAAAAATAGGTTTATATGATAAAGAAATATGAAGTAAAAACAAACTCTCATACCAACTCCATGCCGTGAAAACGGTGCAAACGAGTGACCCAATCTGTCGATACATGTGGCTGACGTCAGATTTCTACTTCTAGATGTAGTTACAACATAAAGTTTGTACGGAACCCTCGGTGCGCGCGTCCAACTCGCACTTGGAGGCTTTTCTTTGGTAACCAGCTTTACTACGCTAATAAAGTCGTTCAAAAAGGTAAAGAAAGCTTCAATTTATCATTATCTTGATTACCAAAACATATTCCCTTATGTTTTAGATCTCAAAGGTTATCATTGCCTTCTTGTCTATTAACTGGGTGTTACGCGTTCCGACCTTTTTTATTTCTTCTTCGAATGCCGTAACGGTAATCGCTCCTATCTCCAGCACCAAACGCTCTGCTATGCAAATTGCCGCATTACTGTCAACCTGTGACGAACAACAATTACCTGTATACCAAACAAAGGTAACAGCACCGCACCACCCACGCTGCACGTGGGTACCTAACCATCGCCAACATTGTTGACTATATGTAATCCCTATTGCTAACCACATAAGGTCTATGGAAGTTCAATCAGATTGCTGCTTGTACTGGGTACCATCGTCAACTCAATTGACCATGTTTAACCCCTATTTGAACGGCATAAGGTCTTCTGGTGGTCGGTCAGCTTGTACGTGTAACGATCGCGAGCAAAACAAAGGCTACCGTATCAAATGAGCCACTCGCTCACGCACGGTGTCATCAGAGGATGCGCGAGCGCATACACAGTGTAATAATAGAGCGGTAGAGTAATGTGTCAAATTATACCACTACCGTAGATTGAGGTGTTTAAAACTAAGTATAGAATCATATCATTTGAACTTAAATCTTTTATGAACTGGCTAAAGTTGGAAATCATGTTTAACGGTTATATATGAATAGACTGGAGTAACAATAAAAATGCATGATTGTCAATTCTTCTCGAATTATTCTCATGTTAAGACAAATAGACACAAGGAAGTCAAAATATCTCCTGCTGCTTGACGCGTGCCATTTCTTGTCTACTTTTTCATTCGCTTCAAAAATGGCAAATGCTTTAAGTAAGTAAATACCTAAAGCTTGCCTCTATTCTGTCTGTCACATTAATTATTCATTAAGCTGTATGCTCTCTTATCGAGACTTTAATAACTTATAAAAAAGTTGATATACTGTTCGCAATAGTTAACTGTGGTCAACTCAGACCGAAGATAACGAAATGTAATGATCTGGGCAATCCGATATTTGTCTTTACATAACCGTTATACAACTTTATTAACACCATTTGGAAAGCACTTTCTACTGAACGCTTCAAATGTCAAAGCGATTTTGATTAAATCTCAGTTTTTTACTTATATCCATAATAATCTGAAGCTGAACTCAACTTTTGATAATGGAATTGAAATCACTGTGGATTGTTGAGTGGGTGGTGTAAATTAATTTAGTTTTGGGCATATTTTTATTTTGTTGTCGTTTTTTTTCGCGTCAGATGTAATGTATGAAATTTGGTAGGTAGGTAGAGTTCCTGATTCTAGAGGTACTTTAGATAGATACGGATACGAAATCCCTATGTGCGACAAAAATTGTGTACTAAATTTTCCACTGCGTTACGAAAAACTCGTACGATTTTGTAACTCAGTGGGAAAAATTGTGGGACACACTGGGAAATTGGGTCTATTTTGAAGAAAATAAGGAACTCTTCCTACCTACTAAATTTCATTCGAATCTGACGCGAAAAAAAAACGACAACAAAATAAAAATCCGCCCTTTAATGAAACAAATGCAATGATCATTATGATTGTTTATTCAAAACTTTTTAAAGTAGCAACGTAGCTCGTAATACAATCAACCATAGACAAATTAACTGTTTCAGTTGTTTATGATAAAGATGAAGGAGAGAGTGCAATAAAATCACAGCAGTCTTCAATTACGTACTTACTTCACTGGCCAAGGGACCTAAAGAGGATCTTGGTCTCCGACACAAGAGAACGTCACCCTATCCTGCGCATCACGCCAGTCGGTACTCCGAGGGCGGTCAGGTTGGTTTAGGCGTGGTTCGCAGACCACGAACGTTGTTTGGTGTCTATATCGCACACGCGTACGAAATGGCGCGTGCGACGAGATGCAGTGTATCGTGCCTGTGTTCAAAATTACAAATGTGACAGACAGACAAAACTTGCGTGGATCACAGTAGGCCATGGTAGAACATGAAATCTGATGCGCGTGATTCGGTTACAAGTCATTACCTAAAACCATTACATAAGTTGAAGTCCTTGCGATACATGATGACTGAAATTATACATTATTATGGTAGCGTCCAATTTATATGCACGCATGGCATGCAATTCAGGCTAATGCTATTGCGGACCGCATATGCGCAATTGGAAGGAATATATCTAGAAGAAAAACGGAACAAAAATCTATACTACCGGGTTAAGGATGACTCACATTAGAACGGGACGGGACGGGACGGGACGGGGCGTGACGGGAAAATCTGTCAATTTCTATAGAAAGCGTCACGTGACATCCGAGGGGGAGCCCTCGGATGTCACGTGACGTGATTTATTTGCGTAGCTCGGAGGAGCTACGCAAATAAATTACTATGACTATGAGTATGACTATACGAGAACCTTTAATTGTTAGCACCATCGCAAAAAGGTTTATCACTCGTACGGCTATGGTCAGTTACAATGTAGTACGATTAGTTATGACGTTTTACTTTTAAGCGTGCGTGCGCGCACCGCGAGTGACATGACATCACGTAGATGCGTGGATGACGCATCAGAATGCGTGACTCGCAAGGGCCTGGATCCTGCAGTAAATTCAACTGGCCATGCGCATGTAGGATTATCGTAGTGTGTTGTCGCCTGATGTCATACTGTGTGTAAAGTCATGTAGTTGTTGATCTACATTACCTACTAATTAGTACATATTATGCAGTATTTGGCAAAGATTCTCAAATCAACTAAAAGCTATGTGATTCACTTGTTTTTGTATGCCGATAAATTCCTGAGAAATACAGCACGTCGTTTGAAACGGCAAGTGTGACATAGGCAGTGTATCGTGCCTGCGTTCAAAATTTCAATTGCGGCAGACAGACAAAACGGTTCACGGTAGGCCATGGTAGAACAAAATTAAGTTGAAGCTATTTTTATGGCATTTGTTTATGGCAAATTGTATTTAATAAAATGAAGTGTGTAGGTACTGTGTGGGTGTGTTAGGACACACACACAGAAGGAGCCTGCAGTGTCAAAGATGTAAACTACTAAAAATTATTATGTTATTAGCTTATTAGGTACTGCAACTACAACACAATTTTTTCAAACATCTAGTAAATTCACAAAGTCAAATCTAGTTTTTCTTCCCTTGTCCCTTGGCCACTAATATACACTACATATTGCTAAGAATTACATCAAATTAGTAAACCGCAAGAATGTTATGTATAAATACACGTGTAGGTTGCCAGTGACTAACCAATCACGTTTCCATGATTGTGCCAACAAGTTTACTCAGATGTTGATTCTATACATTTTATGAGTCTTCATGCACAAAGGTTGAAAGGTAGTCCGTATGAAAATGGTGAGTTACTACTTTGCTACGAGTATACAACGATGTCACTATGTGTCATACCAATACCTGTGTAAATCCGCTTGAATTAGTTTATGAATAAATTTAAATTTGCTAAATTAATGTGATTCGAAACAGACGGAGGCATCAGACATAAAATATTTAATAGTGTACATTTTATGTGATCTCATTTTCTCACCATACAGTTAGTTGTAAATTCTTAGATTTTTCACGGTCATGTTACCTATGTAGGTTAATTACGAGTATGATATATTGTAATTAAATTAAAGTTTTTTTTCTACTCCCGCACTTCTATCTGTCAATTAGGTGACTGACAGCGATCTTAAAAAAGTATACATCATAACGTTGTATATAGTATCGCCAAGCGATGATCTTATGGATTTTCATACAATATAATAACACTCTTTTTTAAATTTCTGTAAGTAGTTGGCATCACGACATCTTCCACATTCTGCGTCCATTTGAGATTTCGCTTGTTTTTGTTTTGCTGTCGTAGAAAAACTAGTGTATGCAACAGCTCATTATTATATCACTATTGCACAACTTAAGCAACATAAAACGTAGGTCTCCCAGCGAACAATACCTACCCACTTTAGTTAGAACAAGTCAAATCGAATGGCCTATTAAATTAAACCATTAAAATGTGAATTCCAAGAATCTGTAGTAATAATGACTCCAAATTACGTTAGATACGCAATAGCTCAATAGCTAGCATAAGATATGTTATCACCGAATGTAAACATGTATGTAACGGCTCTCGATCAAAAGGACCGCACAGTAACCCGGTTGCAACTCGTTCTTGGAATAGATAGAGCATCGGGAAAAATAGTTGCATCCAGTAGTTGCAATAGATGCAATCGTTAGAAGTCAAATTGGAGTCAAGAGATAGAAGTCTCCAGTTTTTATGGCTGTTAAACCTTTATTTTTGTCTGTGAGGTTAAATGTAACTCCTGAAATTTTGTAAAAAAGCACGTTGTCGCTTATTGTATTTGCTGCTATAACAAAATTTTATATAAAAGACAATCCGAACAATTAGACCTTTATATATGTATACTACTTGGATTAATTTACGGAAAAAGTGTGACATTATCCAGTGCATTGACCCTTTCGATTGGTAATTCACCGATGGTTGGGTTAGTCAAGTTTGTGGTTGAGGAAAAAACCCGATTGTAACCGAGTATGTCCTTTATTCGTATTTATCAATTCGATATCTCAAGGGCTTTTTGTGCAATGAGTCGAGTCGTTCAACTCTTTAGTCTCTTTAGACATACAAGAACGGGACGGGACAATCTGTCAATTTCTATAGAAAACGTCATATGACATCCGAGATCCGAGGGCTCCGGCCAATCACGTGAGTCTTTCTATAGAAATTTGCAGATCGTCCCGTCCCGTCCCGTCTCATTCTAGTGTGAGTCATCCTTTACTCAACACCTCAACAGTAAATTACATGATATTGTCTTCTGTTACCGCGATTGTAATTCATTGAAATTAAACACTTTAGAACGGATTCATCGCGTTTGTTAACACCATGACCCTTCGTTTCGAGCCTTTACAGCACTCGTTTTCACAGGGTTAAGATGATGACATCATGACATCATCATCTAAAGTGTTTAATTTCAGTAAATTACATGATTCTGCGTTAGTTGATATTGGTACCTACGTGAATTGTACTGGGAACTGGAAGCCAGTAACTATCTTTACTTAGTCGCAAAAGTCTTGCCTGGTATTTCACCAATTGAGATACTAAATGTATTCAGTTAATACTTCAAAGTGTGGAATAATGTCGTGGGCACAATTTGTAGCAGACTGATAACCTTTGCACTCGCGGCGCGTAAGTTCGCCGTCGCGTCTATTACAGCTAGAGATGTGTAAACTGTCGATAATCAGGGGCCTTACCATGACGTTTTAACGCGATTCCATTTAGGTTCTTAACTGAGCTGGCAGCGAGTCAGTTTAGGTGCTAAACTGAATCCCAGTAAGACGCCATGGTAAGGAAATCAACATCAAAATAAACATTTAATTTAATTTAATTTAATTTAAGGCCCCAGTTATCACAAAATTTTACCAAATGTGCTAACTGCATGATATATCTTATAACCAAGCAATCCTTATGCGTGCTTAGGGTTTCGTTTGCGAAGGGTGACAATCCTACTTTAATTAAACTTGCCTTGTTCGGTTGCCCACCTTTTGTCACAGGGCACTATCTCAAGAACCATTATATGTAAAGAGCTGAAAATAGAGTAACAGCTATAAAAATTAAAATGTAATGGAATAAGTTAAACATACCTCATGAAAGTAATAAAATTTGGTCTAGCAGGAGTCGACTTTAAAAGCTTAAAAGTCATGTCATGGTATGAAACCCTTCACTAGTTTTATACGTTTATTTTAAGTAAATCATTAATAAGATAGTTTGGCTTACTGTTTAGATATTTATGAAGCACGGCACGGTAGATAAGTATGATAACATTGATAACCTTTCTTACACTTTGCTATTGTTACAGCTGTCTAGATAGTTAACCGATTATCGATACCACGCTGACAATGGCAAATAACTGGTGTTGAATAAAACATCCAAATTGTTAGTAAATAAACGGTAAGGGAACAATGGCTTTTCAAAAGGGTACTTAAATATTGTTTGTATGAAAGTCAATGCCATTCATGTGTAGAATTACATGAAGTTTATGTTTCGTTGTGGTGAATTGAAAATGTATATTGCAAGCGCTGATTTTTAAACATTGTGTTGTACCAAGTGGCGTTTATTAATTTTTTTCACGCACGCATGGACTAGATTTGTATTCGTTTCGTAAGTATTTATTATTTCATTTAAGGTATTAACTTACTGTTGACTCTTTGCATAATAAGCTCTATTAAATGAGATTTATTATGGAAATTAAACACTTTAAAATGTAAGAAGATAATCGCGTATAGTAACTATATGTATACCCTACGTTTCGGATCATTTACAGCAGTTGTTGTCACATCTAGAAGAGATCCAGCTAAACGTTGGAAGACCGATGAATAAAAAAAAAGAATATTAATCGGTACATGCTTGTATTTATTTTATGTTTCAAATAGTTTTATTGCAAGTATTAGGTATCCTAAAAATGAGCCATCTCACATTGATGACAGATTTTAGTCAAATGTGTTGTTTTTCTAATATCAATCAGAGGAGGCCTGTGTCACCCCACAAGTATTTACGGATGGTGAAAAATTATCGATAAAAATGTGATCCTTGTCCCCACACCAGCCCGGATGGCGAAGGGCTCGCGCCCAATGGGCTCAATTGTCCGGAAGCCTGCGCCGAACGGAAATGCACTTGCCGCGGCGCGTGACCGCTGTGGGGCGTGTACTTGTGGTGTAGGGTAATCGGATATTAATAGAGTTCCGTTTTCAAAAGTTCTGCTTGTTTGAGCGCTTTGTTCAGGGGAATCCCCGTGACATAAAAGGGGAATAACAAATGCAAATCTGTATTAGGGTCGTCAAACAGTTAGATGTTTATTAACTGGCAACTTGTAACCTGCCATTGTCATGACCGTAAAGTTAGTCGTTATAAAAAAAATCCGTATTTTTTAGTTTAAAGAAGATGCGTGTTGGAATTTATTGTGGAAAAGGTCAGGACTGTGATAAGTTCATGGTTGTTTAGTTACGGTTGCTAAGGATGTAGGTAGCCTAGAAATATGTAGGCACAGTTAGTATTTATGCTTGACATTGAATGATATAATGTGCATTGCATATCGCTGTGTAATCGTAGCGCATCGTTATTTAACTTACCTTGGCAATGGTTTTCATTGAAGTTAAGCTTATATAAAAAGAAGCAAAGAAATAATATTACGTATCATTTTTGTTGTAACTAGGTAGGTACCTAGCATTTTTTTAAGTAGGTAGAATGGAAATACACAATGAAAGAGTCAATACTTATTCATATGTCAATTAAGCAGATTTTGAGTTAATCGCAAATAAATTAAAATAGGACATTAGTAGGTACTAAGGTAGGTATTACTTTTGGCTTAACAGCCAACCATTTCCATTTTTGTCATAACTATCGCATCACCCATCTATTTGATGAAGAAACTTCAAAGTTTTTTGTCAAATTAATAAATCAAAATTACATAAAACCTAAGTGTTTATTAACCATCAAATTGTACCTATTTAAGTACCTAAGTAGAGCAACTTTAGTGAAAATTCCTCCGGTAATGTATGCGGCCTCGCCGGAGTCGCCGTTCTAGGAAATGTTGCGCATGCGCCACTCGCTGCTACCGACGCGTGCGCAGTTGCCAAATCTTGAGGATATGCTGTCTTTTGATCGGCAGGGAGTTCCTTGAGGTCGACAGTAGCGTCATGGGGTTCGGTATGTGGCTCACCTTTGATAACGATTCCGTGATGACTGATAAGATATTAAATCTTTCAGGGTATAAAACGGTATACATTTTATACTCATGGCAGTCCTGCAGAAGGCGTTGGATTCATAAAGTAAAATAGGCTCTTTTATTTCCTTCTTCAATCTGGGGCCTTACCAAGACGTCTTAACGCGATTCAGTTTAGGTCGCTACCATACAACTGACGACAGTTAACAACCTAAACTGAATCGCATTAAGATGTCATGGTAAGGGGGCAGATCTCTGCAATTCTTACTAGGAACATTAGATTAAAATTTAGCTACTGAAAAGCGTTAAGAAAGTGCTTAAAAAATTAATCACCTTATTCATAAAAAAAAATTAGCTAGAAATATGTTTTCTGCCTTCCTAATAAACGCAAATATCAAACGGATAGATAAGGACCAACAATGATTTAGCTAAACTGTGTTTGATCTGCGTTATAAATAACGCAATGTACTTATGTGCAATCAAATAATGAGTGTAGGTATGTATGTAGAGTCGATAGAATACTTAATACTTGTATTTTACTTGCTATTATTGTTATTTTTGTACCAATAGGATATAACGGTTTGTTAATGCTGTTTAATTATTGACAGCCTTGAAACGTACCCTACATGTCGTGACTTAGGTAGTTATTCTATTGATAAAGCGGATCAACAATAAATTCACTAAGTACTTATATACGTCAAACGGACTGTACCGGATCCGGTTTAATGTTTCTTTCAATTTCAATTAGACATATGTCTATTCTATCGACTTAAATCATAAGTCTAGTTTATAAGTAACGAACTAATTTAATCTATACACTAACCTCCACCCGCGACTTTGTCTACCACGAAGTCCGTTTTACACTCCCTTAACAACTCTTACTTCATCATCATCATCATCAGCCCGTTGCTGTCCACTGCTGGATATAGGCCTCCCCCATGTTACGCCACAGAGCCCAGTCTGCATTATGCTTATGCATCCAGTCGCTGGCAACCCCCCCCCCTATTCAAATCATCTTGCCATCTAGTTATCGGTGCTGCTGATTTGAAGAATGTTCTCTCCAATTTATTATGGTTCACCCTTCTACAAGGTGTAACATAAATGTTGATGATCCGTTTAAGGGCGTAATAGTATCGGATTCCGAGTTCCAACTAGGACAAAAGCATGAATATTTTTTTTTAATGCAAAAAAAATTACTGGGCACTTATGACGTCTTAACGCGATTCAGTTTAGGATCTAAACTCAGTCGCTGCCATACAACTGAGCACAGTTCAGAATTGATCTGAATCGCGTTAAGACGTAGGTAATGTTAAGGGCCCTGATTACGAGTACGCCCCTAGACGAATCATCAGAATTTTTGTGTCGGTTAGGGTGTGCGTTTTGAATAACGCTATCCGTTTTGTATCATAAAGATAATATTTTTATTTTGGCTGTAACATCTTAACCGAGTTTTTTCTGACTCACGAGGGTTTTATTTCACGCGCCAATTTAGTACGCGGATTTACTACGTTTACTAGAACGTGCTCCACCAAATTATCTAACACGCGGACAAATAGTAAACTGGTCTTATTTACATTGTGTTTAAGGCCAGTGTAGACTGTTGTGGGCTTTCTCGACAGCAAAGCTAAGTTGGGCTTTACGTCACACGTGACCTTGCGTCCGTAGTCCGCATTGTAGATGCTAATTTATCAGGCTACTGTTTTGCTATGGACATTCTTGCTTTTGTTTCTGGTACAGGAGAATTCACGAGAATGTCGCTTACGTGACGTGATTCTTCTAATACTTCTGAAAACGTTAAGAAAGTATTTTTGTGTCTGATGATATTTCATGACTTGGCTAACATTGGGTTGAGATTTACAGATTTGATTGAAGTAGCTGACATACAAAGCGAAATGTATATATGTAGTCTACAGTCAAAGTCAAAGATAAGTTTAAAGGCTTTTTTAAACTAATAACTAATCTTGGAACCAAAATGTCGTCCGAAGAGCCAGCAGTGTAAAATACAATTCTAGAGGTAGAGATATAGCTGATACGACCGACAGCCTACGCATTGAATCTAGAACCTTAAAGTTTATTGTAATTATAATTTAGGACAGTAATACCTTTAGTACTTACTAATTTACAATTAGCTACATGGTTTATAAATTACATTGGATCAATACTTAGTTAAACAATACATACATGCATGAGAACAACATTATTCTTATCAATACGAATACGTAGAAAGTGATATTCTTTTAAAACTTATCCTTATTGAATATATGTATAACATTATGGTTACAAGTAGCATAAATGTATTGTATTTAGTAGTAGTTAACTGTTAATTAGGCTTAAGTGGTAAATTAGCAGCAAACAATAAGCATTTGTGTGCAACTACAGTATTGTGCACTCGTGATTCATCACATAACCACTGCAGTCACTGCACATGCCCATAGTTAATTATTATATATCCTGTTTACTAGCTCTAGGTATAATATTCTATACATAATTTAAGTTAGTAGGAAATTGGTAAAACGGCGGCTGTGCAAAATGTAGGTATCAACGCGAGTCACAATTTTGTTTTTATGATAAAATACTGCAAGTAAACATGACTGACCTGATGATGGAAGAAGGCCCAAAAGTCGAAGACCTATCAAGTGGTCCGACCAACTTCGTTCAGCGCTGAACTCCAAGCTGCATGATGCCCTTCATGACGCCAAAAACAGTAACAGAGGAGAATCATAAAAGAAAAATATGTTTCCGGGGAAATCACGACCCTCAGTAATTAGGAACTCGACGCGAGGAGAAGAACCACATATAATAATGGTTCTCCGGTACCAGTTTATTGTCCGGACGGGCCGAGGCCTATGTCAATTTCTATAGAGTAACGTTATAGCTCGGAGATCACTTTCTAGATAGATTGTCACAGCGGTCCCGTCCCGTCCCATCCCGGCCCGATCCAGCGTCGACTCACGTCACTCAGGATGACTATCCTTAAGCGATGGGAGTGTTATTATTTTGAACAGTGATATGAATATGACCTAACGTTGCATGTATGCCCTTAATGAGCCCTTCTTCGTAAGTCTGACGTCAAACGCAATGATCTAATGTCCATGCGCATGAGTCACTGCGCAGCGTTTACAAGCATAGCGGATTTTGGCTTCTTAGACTCTGATCCCGGGCCCTTAAATCTTTTTCCTAGTCGTTCCCTAACTGCTGAGGTTCGGGTGTCTTCAAACTATCAACACGCTGACTCCATCGGTTTCGGTCGTCTCTTGGTGGACTGCATCGCTTACGGCTGCAGGTTTTCTGAAATCTGATCCGAAACGTTGTTTAAATATAAACATGTAAAATCTTCTGCAATAGTATCTTCCACTTTGAAGCCCGCAAAAATATCGGACACTATCTTCTTTGCACAGCCATAAGAGGGTGTCACATACTTATTGTACCTGGGCACGTGAACAACGTCTAGCTCCATATCGCTCATGTAATATTAGGAATATTACATGAGCGACTAAAACGTTGATAGAAGTTACTGGATCTCGTAGTTCGCGGTCGGTCAAATCCTTACACCTTACACCTCCCGCAATAGATCTTAGTTATATTATTAGTTTTTTACTTAGAATTGTAATCTTTGCATGTCGAAGAAATTGTAATTTCAAGTGTTTTCTATTTTTTAATGTGTCTCATTTAAATCATTTGATGCTGCATTATTTAGTAAAAATATTTACGTAACTAATTTTTTTTTGCTTTGTTACAGGTAAGTTGACTATGGAGTGAAATGGTTAACCATAAGTACCACAAATATACTTGTAAGTAATGAATAATCTGCATTGACGACACGTCGTGATCAACTTAAAAAAAGGTATTTTTTAATGTCAAATGGTTATTTAAACTCGCAATACATAATACATCAAAGTAAATCGCAATTTGCATGTTTATGTTCAATAAAAAATTGTGACTATACTATGTATATTATATTAATAAAAATGAATGATTGTCGTAACGCTACCAAACACTTTTGATCGATCAAATTTCCCGATATTTCTTTTCGTTAGTTGCTGCTTCGCTATTGGTAAGACGATGCCTTCAACCTCAATACTCCTATTATTTAAACGTAAGACTAATTAGTTGTAATAAACAATATTGATTGCTTCAGCCATTGTGACTTAATTAGGAATTCAGTGGTCGTATATTTAAGTACGCAACAGATCCGGGTGGTAATTCCAACCTTGCGAATCTTGCGATTTAAATCTGTGTAATGTCCACCTGGTACCAGGAACTTGACATTTTACCAGTTACTTCCACGTTATTTCAAGAAATATTCTTAGTTGGAAAAGACTAAATTTGGGAGCAGTTTTCGAGAGTTCGAATTATCCTTAATGTTATTTATTTAAACATATTAGTCAATTAACGTTGAAGGTGCACTAGCCTTTCATTTTTGTTACGAAAAACGCGAGTAATTAGTTAATCCGCGAAATGGCCGCGTTATAATTAAATAATAATTATAAATATGAAGGGGTTCCATACGAAAAACATGATTTACTTGCCGTTTTTATTTTAAAATAATGGTATGGAACCTTTCGTGCGCGTGTTCGACTCGCACCGGCCGGATTTTTAACTATAAATATTTTTTAACAATGGAAGGCCTTCCAAATGATAAATGTTATTAATATAGAGGATGTACGTACAAAAATACCCAATTCAATAAGATGTTTGGTTTGCAACTCCGTTGTATTGATGACAGACTGATGTTAAGTTATTCAACAATTACCTATCATTTGCACCAACTGCCTGCTGACCTTAACATTAGTTCTTAGAACTGCAACTTTATTCAATAAGCAACATTTAACGCCTCCATATTAAACTCTCATTCAATACCAAAATGAAGTATCAAATAATACGTTTGAAGGTGCACTAACCTTTTAACTTTGTCACGAAAAAACGCAGATGCTTCCTAGAAATCATTGACTTATTTTAGATTTATCACCTTTTTTGCTTAATCTCCTTGGCGCCGATGACTAAGATCTCATTTAGTCGGTTGTGATAAAAGACTGTCGCTTCATGAATGAGCGGAACGAATGGAATTGGAGCACATTGAAAGTGACCGATGGTCCTTCGAGCCGGATAATCTTTAGAACGTGCAGTTTTGTGGGTTTTTGTTGTTAACATTAATATGTTTTATACCGGCGCCAAACACATTGGTTAGAAAGGAATGTGGTTTTTATGATGGATTATTTCAATATATTGTTAGCACCGTTGTAACCAAATTAATGCGTAGGTATGCGAATTGACAAAATGCGAAAATGCGAAAACTTTAAGTTCTTTTGTATGTTATATTTCAGGGGTCAAGATTACAGGTTTCGTTGAAAACCACAGCGGTTTATTATCGACCCATATAACGTGTCTTTTACGTTTATCTCCGAATGATATACGATTTTAAGCTAACATGGTCATTTGCATTATAACTAATATTTAAAACGGGATAATTAATAACGGGATATTAATATCGGGTGCTCAATAAAACAAACATACATGGTAATTATCCCGTTTTAAATATTAGTTATCTCCGAATGAATTGGTCAATATATGTTTTGCATCCAAAAACATTATAACCAGTCGAATGAATTGCCTATAAAACCCGAATAGGTTATCTCGAAGGTAACACAGCATCCGTACATCGTTAAACTTTAAAATTTCACTCACCAGACGAACCATTAATAACTTGTTTAGTACAAGGTCGGGAGTTGTTCTTACACTCATCTTATTTTGGACAAACGAAAGCGACACTTAATTAGACTACAAGTTATTAACTGTCTTGATGACATTTATTTCAAAGGGAATTAGGCTGGTTTTTGAACGACTAAACTGTATTATAATAATATGTTTTTTGACAGATAATGAGCATAGAAGTATGTCAATAGGCAAGTGCTTCCCTTGAAACTTGTAATATCTATTAAGATCATATTGGGAAAGCGAACATCTTCTAGAGGTCTTGTTTTTAATGGTTTACTTGATTTCACTTGTTTTGATTGAAGGGAATGTCAAAAGCACACATGTGTGATGTGTGTCATGTAAGACTACACATGTGTTTATAAATCTTAAGAAATCTGCTGTGAAGAAACAGCGTTGTAGACAAATGATGCTGGTTATTAAAATAATTAAGATATTTATTATAATACTATTACTCCTGTCTAATCTAATGACCTTCTGGCTATAGAAAAATTTAGTTGTGTATTGTATGTATTTCACTATCTATCAACCTAGAAGTTCAAATGTATTTTACAAGAAAAACGTAAATCATGAAAAGCTCTGAACTCATTGTTTGAAGCTAGGTATTGCGATAAAGTACAATATTAATAGTAAATAATGACAATATAATAATATATTTATTTATGTCATTAAAATTAAAATAAAAGGAAAATAGACGTATAATTCTAATTAACAAGCTATATTTTCTTATACTACGCACAAATTTTTATGGCGTTCGAACTGTGACTGATAATGAGTAATGACGCAAAGTGCGTCATACAATACAATACAATACAATACAATAACTCTTTATTGCACCTCAAAACAACAAAAATAACACAAACTGGTATAGATTACACATGAAAAAGAGGCAAACAACAGGCGGTCTTATCGCTAAAGAGCGATCTCTTCCAGACAACCTTTGGGTAGAGGAGACACTACACTAAGAAAAGTATACATACAGTAGGTGGTGCAAAACTGGAAAAAGTATTATGTGAGAACCAAAATATATGACATAAACAGAAAAAACAAATCTAAAAAAAAAAGAGAAAACAAACACACACACAATTACATATACATACATATATATATGTTCATACCAAAATACATAAATATATAAATACATATATACAAATACAAACTAATTAAGCGAAATGATGATAGCAGATTACTGATTTTACACAGTCAAATTAAAGGAAAACAATAGTTACATGAACAGGAACTAAGGAAGTGATAAATAGTGCTTTTTAAGGAGAGATTTGAAAGAAGCAACAGATTCAGCACGCCTTATATCAAGAGGGAGAGAGTTCCACAGCCGGGTTGCTTGAAAAGTGAAAGAAGTATTATAAAATTTGGAAGAGGAGGATGGCACAGTCAGAAGCATGTTTTGAGAGGAACGAAGAGAATTGAGATAACTAAAACGCTGCTTGAGATAGCAGAGGGTTGCAGGGTTGAAAAGAATGCTACAGAGAAGTGAAAGAATATGGGAGTTACGACGATAGCGGATAGGGAGCCACTTGAGTTGAGAACGAAAACAAGAAACATGGTCATATTTGCGTAACCCAAAAATGAACCTTATGCAAAGATTTTGAATACGCTCAAGTTTGTTTAGTTGCTCCTCGGTAAGGTCAAGATAAGATATGTCTGCATAATCCAGTATAGGAAGAAGCAACGTTTGAGCAAGCGCAGTTTTAGTGGCGATAGGTAAAAAATTACGAAGCCGCCTGAGGGATCCTACTGCAGCGAACACCTTCCTGCTCACCTCGCTCACTTGGGGAATCCAGGATAACGTACAATCCAGAATTATACCCAGGTTTCTTACTTGTTTAGAAAAAGGTATTAGAATCCCATCAAAGAGAACCGGAGGGAGACTATTATAATCAACTTTCGTCATAAATTTGTTACTACCGATTATAATGGCTTGGGTCTTTGAAGGGTTCACTGTCAGACCATAGTTGCGACTCCAGTCTGAAATGCGTACCAAGTCAGCATTCGTGCTCTCAATGACGGACGGAAGATCGCCCAGCCCACCCTGTGAGTATATCTGAAGATCGTCGGCATACAGGTGATAAGAAGATGAAAGATTGTAAGTAATGGAATTGATGAAGATAGAAAATAAAAGAGGGGAGAGCACGCCGCCTTGCGGGACGCCTGCCAGCGTGCTACACCACGAAGACCGCGAAGTATCCACCTTAATTCTTTGCCGGCGACCATTTAGATAGCTATGAAACCAGCCAAGCACTGCAGTAGATACATTAAGAGAGCGTAGGATGGCAAGTAGAATGTCAAAGTCAACTGTATTGAAAGCATTACTGAAATCCAGAAGGGTTAGCACAGTAAGCTTTCTATCATTCATGCCCAATCGAATGTCATCAGTGACTTTGACTAAAGCTGTACAATGAATACACAACAGGGTTTACGAACTTGAACTAGAAACTTCGGGTTTAGGAAGATGATGATGATGTCCTCTTATCCCTCATCAGGGACATAGGGCTCTAAGAAGCAGTTTCCATTTGGCCCGATCCTGCGCAGCGTCTTCGAGCTCCTTCCAGTCCAGGTCAGTTGACGCAGCCTCCATGTCAACCGTACGCCTCCAGGTGGTGCGGGGCCGGCCTGGCTTTCTTTTTCCGGGAGCTTGCCAGCGCAGACCTGGTTAGGTTTGGGAAGATAGTTCATCGAAATTTGTTTTTGTGTTAAAGCAGAAATGTCTGCGAATGATTAAGGAAAAGTCGAAAACTCATTGCCTCGGGCGAGACTAGAACTCGCGAGTCTGGGATACACGCCAACCGCTCTAACTGAGCTACTATTTCACTTTTCCTTTCTTTCCAAGAAATTTTATAGTTAATCAACTTAAAAGATTTATTTAAATACATAGTTCTTTATGTTTAAGATAGCATTATTCAGAGTTTCAGACACTTTTATTAGGTAAGTTAAGTACACACTGCATCAGGGCTAGTACCACGAAATTCGAACGATTGCGGATTTACATATCCATCTCTATGACACTTGCATATAGAGTGACAAAGAGGTTTCTCCGTCAATGCCAATTTTCGATGTTCGTGGTAGGCATGCAGTGTTCAAAAACGTTAACTCTATCGTTTTTTGCCGGTTTACTTCATTAGTAATAGTATTTCATCCCGAACAGACATCTCCTCGAGACTCATTCACATCATTCCCACTTTTTGTATCCGTCCTCTTGGCTGATACTAACATATTCACATACATATTATGTTAGTATCTGAAAGACGTAGGTGGAAGCGCGCAGGCGCCGCCGTGTCAGCAAACGAGCTTATCTTTTGTTTGCTATTCTGTTTCACAGAGTGAGTATGCCCGAAGTGCTCTTGGTTGTACAATCGATTATAGTCTTTATTGCTATTAGCATAAAGCGTTGAATGGCGTAAATTGGCGCATGGTTGTTGATCCCTGTAGCTTTCAGCATTAGTTAAATACAGTATTATTTCTTTGTAAGTTAGTAACCACATGGCTAGTTCTTCCGTGTTTTGTCTGCTGAATGAAGGCAAGATATGTATCTCGCGAAGGTAATACACTAAGGGCTCTATGATAATTGTCAATGTCATTTCTTTGACTTGTTATCTGAGTCAATTATTGTAGGTAGTACTTGATCTTTCTACGATTGATTGATCTCTCAGTCTGAAACAGTTACTTCTCGCCATATTGGTTACTTAGTAAGTGCGTCTTGCCTTTTAGAGATGGATTTAAGAAGGGATGGGAGAACTTGCATCTTGATTGACTTTCCTGGATAACATGTTTGTAACTGTTTCATGCTTCATGTGTAGTTAAGATAAAAAAGGATTGGTTCATAGACGTATTTTTTGTAGATAGTACTAGTATCCACTTTCGAATGTATGAAAATATTTCGAATAGGTACTTCTTCATTTGTTTAGGATCGAAAATTTACTAAAGCTTAAAGATGTGCGAGACACCCGCAGTTTAAATTGTGCAATATCCATTCTGAAATAGGTTTATAATTATATCAAAATAAACAACTTACAATACAATACAATAACTCTTTATTGCACCTCAAAACAGCAAAAATAACACAAACTGGTATAGATTACACATGAAAAAGAGGCAAACAACAGGCGGTCTTATCGCTAAAGAGCGATCTCTTCCAGACAACCTTTGGGTAGAGGAGACACTACACTAAGAAAACACAACTTACATAATAAGTATTTAGATACTACAACACCCTTGAGATGCATTTGTGTCTGCGTCTGCCCCACGCAATTCATCAAGGCTTAGTTAGTCTGACAGCACTAAAAAGCGAAGAATTTGTATTGAATGCTAAGGTAATACTCCCACGAAGAATTAGAGTGCTGTGCGGTCCAAGTATGTACAAGGAATAATAGCTTTTGTACGATTGTCAACAACATGTTTGGCATAAATTAGCACATTTTTCATAAAAGGTCGAGGAGCACAGCGCGTATTGTACTGAACCAATCAATTACTGTCTCGAATACCTACTACAAACCATTTGTTTTCCACCCATTGAATGTCCTAAAAATCCGTTTTAAATGTTCCGAAATCAGTCAGTAAAAGTAGCCACGAGGTAGGTACTGAGGCCTTACCATCAGTTGATGACCTAAACTGACTTGCTTTGCTTCCATAAAAAAGGCCCCTGATAATGACCCCTCGCGAGCTTTTAAAATATTGTGGCTACCTATGTAAAATAAGTGCGGGTATTCTAACTACAGTTCGGGTTCTTCGTCTGCTAAGTTTAAGGGCGTCCCCTATCCCAATGACCTTGGCGATTTGAGCTTTCTTCCCCTACCGCTTCCTTTCCTCACCGGTTATACAATACCGGTTATAAGCATAAGTCGTCACCTAGGAAGAGCTGCTTGTACTAGGATGCAACCCTATAAACTACTAGTGCCATCTTATACGACTGGCCCCCGTCGCCCGCGCAGGCATCTCGAGCCGGCGTTTTCGGAAAAATGCGTGTAATAGCTTTTTTCTCGAAAAGTACAAAACCTATCCAAAAATCAGTAGATGCGTTTAAAGTAAACATAAATATAAAATGCTTGTCTTAGTTTCTTGTACTTACGACGCATAATAAGGGAGTAGATACAGATTTAAGGTAGAAAAAAGGGTTTACGGTTATTTTTTTTTCTCTTGATGTATTATGTTTTTCGACAATTTAGTGGAACCAAATGTAGACCAAATACCTAGCTACATTATATTTTTTTTTCAAGCGTTGTGCTTGGAGCTGAACAAAGCCTATTCACTTTAAAAACAGTAAAATATGCCGGGTAGCCCCTTAACACAAAGTTGATACATGAGAAGCATACTGTATAATTATTAGAAGCATTCTACAAACATTGGTACATAACACATTGGAGTACATAAGGATCTATTGTTATTTCGTTTGATTATTTAGATGGGTTGATTAATTATTTCTTGCCAGGATTACGGTCTTCTTGGTCACTTTTAAAAACACGGTTTTAGGACATTAACATTTACAACATGAGTTTTTTGGTAGTTATATTAGCTTTCTATGATGGATTATCTACCAAGCATGCCAGTTGACCATACTATAAGGTTTCTTCTAACAAACTATGCTGCATTTGTCCCCTGGCTGACGGGACAGAATACCAACAAGAAATACTTGATTCACGATACGTTTGAGTGTAGATATCTTTATGACGATGCTTGATGTACACTACAGCACGCCTACCACGAACATCGAAAATTGGCATTGACGGGAAAACCTCTTTGTCACTCCAATATGTAAGTGTGACAGAGACGGAGGTACGAATCCAAAATCGTTCGATTTTCGTGGTATAGGCCCAGGTTTCAGAACACTTGAAGGAAACTTCTATTCATAGAGTCACTTAAATTACCAATCTGCACAAAAGTGATATCATGGTTCAGATTGACATCACACAATTTCTGTAAATGTAGCTAGTCCGGTCTTACAAACTAATAAGAGGCCCTTAAAAGTACCAATCGCACAGCTTCATAACGAGATCACGGTCCAGTGGCACATCCCGCCATTCCTGAGGCTCGGCCAAGCGCGGCATCCTGAGGGCACGTGTACCGTTCGCGCGGTGGACCGTGGAGAGATCTGAATCTCTCAGCCCTCGTACTATGCAGATGCAAGTTATTCGAAATATACATGCCATTAGATATGTGGCTTGACATTGCTAACAATGCTAACTAGCTATTCGGTGACGCGTGGAACTTCAGAAATGAGCGTGAAACACAAAAAAAAGTACTCAAAAAAATCACCTTATTAGTATCTCTAAAGGATGACTTACACTAGGATGGTACGGGACTGTCGGGACCAGACGATCTGTCAATTTCTTTAGAAAGAATCACGTGATAGCTCGTCCCGGCCCGCTCTAGTCTGCGTCATCCATAAGCTATAAGGCACAGGGCTTCATGAATTGCATTGCATTGCCAACTTCTACAACTCTGTTCTGGTGGGAGAGATAAACATTTGTTTTATTCAGAGTTTTATTTCGAATCGAAAGGGAATGTTTTTTTCAGATTTAAATAGGTAGGTACAGTCAACCAATTGGAACCATAGGCCACTGTAGGACTATGTGATAGTGATGTTAAAAATCACATTGAACGAAATCTTTACTGCTTGTCATTTTGACATGGTTCTAGAGTGGCCTAGGGTTCCAATTGGTTGACTGTACATGTTACTATTATTGATAAAACCAGGAATTCAATAAATGTTGATAATGGCATTCCCAATCTTAAAAAGACTGTATTACGCATATGAGGTCAAGTTGTATCATTTACTTTTCATCTTCGCATCGCATCGGTCGATTACCTTGCGCACGCAAATTGCGCGCGCGCATATGTTTGCCATCAATCTGCGCGGGACCATACTGGGCACGCACGTGTGGTTACGGCATTTAACATGTAACAAATATGACACCGAAGGAAAAAATTGCCTTAAAATTGGATATAAAAGTCTCCTCCCTTTCCCTTTTTCATAAAAAAAATTGTCTTTCTTAATAAATACCACATTCAAAATGGTTTTTAGCAATAAACGATAATCAATGGCTTTGATATTTAAAAGACGTTTATTTATGAATAAAGCCTTAGTAAAGTAGAGGTTTAGCGTGGGGTAGCGTATGGAGACTTGGATCAACCTGAGATGCCTAAAAGTGTAATTGTGCAAGAGTAGGCGGAGTGTAGGCTGCTGCAGTTGATACTGGTTTTAAGGTCTTTAGTTTATACCTATGTAGTACGAGTATATAGGTACATTATTTAGTTGTCTAAGTACCTACAGAACAGATAAGAATGTCAACCACGATACGCACAAGCAATACTAATACAAAGTAAATATAGTATATATGTTATGTTATCGTAAAATGTTTCTATATTTTGATCGTATTTGAGGATTACAAAAGTGGTCTCTAAAATATGGGAGACCTTTTTTGTTTGTTTGGTTGCTGATAAGACGTCAATAAAGCGGTAACTTTTACTAAAAATAACCACATCTCAAGAAGTTAAGAGTCCCTGACCTATTTAAGAGTCTATTTAAGACCTCTTAAGACTCTTAAAATGTATTTATTTTAAGTATGTGTTTATCAACGATATGCTAATACCGCCTTATTATATTACGCTCTTCGGGCACCTCTCTCTACGTTCCCCATTAAGCCTGAGAGTCATAATGACGGGAAAATTAGAAGGCAAGAGACTGAGGGCTCCCCCTACGAGATGGCGCTCTCAAATAACTGCGCCCATGCAATTAAATCTGCACGAGATAATGCATTTGGCGAGAGATAGAAAGAAACCTATGGAGGAATCTGGTCTTCATGAGAATGATATCATGTCACAATCCTCAGCATTTAAGGAAACGATTGAACTATGAAGACTTTCTTTTATATCACTATGTATGTAAGGATTGACAAGTAATTTTACTAAGCTAAGAGAAAGAAGTTTACCGTTTACCAATATTTTCAATAGGTAATGCTTAACATTTAAATTCTCTTTAATGTGCATTATTATAAACCCTCAAAACGCCGTTCCTTTATAATTATAACAAACTTGAACACAAGCACACACCATTTAGCCCTTTAAGCCGTAAGGATCTCAACTTAATGTCAGATGTTATTAATGTCGGCAAGAAGGCCGGTGTTGTGTTTCTCTGCGTAGGCGCAAGCTTTGTGCAGTAACATGGGACTGACCCACTTTTGGGACTCGAATAAACGGGTATTAACAACTGCAGTTCATTTTATGCACCAAAAAGGAGAAGCTACTTATCCTTGCCATGTGGATGATGAATTAATAATTTAAGATGAATGATTATTTTAATAGTGACCTATACTCGGAAATGTGGTCCGTCCCAGATTGATTTAAAAAAATGTATGGAATTATTTATCGACGGTTGCAACCATTGACTTACTAGACTCGTCATCCCAAAGAACATGTTTCAGCAGTGAGTTGATACGCCGGCTGTCCAGGCCTTTTAGTTAGTTAAGCTTCCATTGACTCACCGATTGTCAAACATGGGCAACATGTCGTACATATTTTGTTGGTTGTTTCCTCTAGTTTAGTTATAACTTCAATGGCGGCCGAAAAAAATGACGCCGTAAAAGTGCAGCAGTTGTGACTCTTTTTCATATAGTCTTGTTTGAAATGTGACGTTTACGTAAGTGCCAACAGCCTATATACCTTTAACAGTGTTGGTAGTTCTGTGTATGAATTTGACACTTAAAAGAAACTTTAAAGCTCTTTTTCGTACGAACCATTTATGGTTTTGTATCATCATCAGTGCAAGTTCGCTAATGTCATTCTGACCCACATTTTTTGTCGTTTTTGTTCTGCTTTGTGTGTATATTTCTATTAATATGTCCATGCATGCAGCATTACCTTTGAGTACATATTATTTTATTAGACACAGCGTTGTTTCTCTTTGTTAAAATGTTTTAAGCAGTAACTCACTTTAGAAACTCATTTAATAAATTATGTTAGTTGACATGTAATTTAGCTTAAACATTACCAAAATGAATATACTCTGATAATACGAACACTTCACGTTACGCTAAATTGCAAAGACCATTTCGACTGTCACCATAACTTCTGCAACTTTGAATAAATGTGACTAATCCTTTTTTATTTTTCACGTGATTCTCGTACTAATTTATAAAGAAATACGGCATGGAATAGTGTAAAGTTCACTTGGACTTAGTCCTTTTTGTTCTCAAATATAAATTTGGCAAAAATGTGCATCAAATTAAAATGATTAAAGCCATAATTAGAACGGTTATCCAAACGGCTGCAGTTGTAACGCAACCGTAAACATTTAATGACGTCGCATATTTTGCGAGTTTTGGGAGATACCTTGCACTTTTGGTTTCAATTTTGAAGTTGTCTCACATTTTATATAAATTAATATGTTTTTAAAAGTGCGTTTATACAAATTGTTGTACCACAATAGGTACACATCCGACAGCGTGGTGACAACCCTAATTTTAATTTCATCTTGACATTTGCAAGCTAAACGGCAAATGTAAGAAAGAGAAGCTTCTGAACTTTAGTATTACTTATTCTGAGGTAAAACCACCAATCGGTTCATGGCTGTTGATAATGAACCATTCGCTTACGGTTATTTTCATCTTTGGAGGATCTCTAAAACCAATACTCGTCTTAAGTATAACCTCAAAACCGGTATAAAACTCACTTAACACTTATCTCATAAAACAAAGAAGCCCGTGATCAGTATAATGGCCTGGAGCTGCCTCGACAACGCGCCCTTGTGAGACCCTTAACCAATCTTAAGTTGGTGTAATTTATTTTACATTTAGTATCAGATTTCGATGCCTCCATTACTGACGTTTCGCCGGTATAATAAAAAGAAGTGCCATTCTTATTTAATGTTTCACATATGATATTAAGTTCAGTTGACGTCACTCTTTTTATTTCATGATCGTAAACCATGTAAAAATTAAAAGTTTTTCGACCATCCCGGATGTTTCCTGTAATAGGAGAAATAAATTTAATTATAGTGCTCCTCAAACCTTACAACTTTTGTTCAACACCTTTTAAAAATACTTTTTCACTTTTTCATACAAACTAAATAGTATTTTCAATGTAGGTTAACATCAGCCTAATTGACTTCTCTTGTCATAGTTTAAAAATGACAAAATTCGCAGTACATTGCGTCTTCTAACAAACTTTAAAGTGTAATTAAAATCAAAACACACGTTATTTTTAAAAGTCGCTGAACAAACGTTCAGTTTGGCGAGTACTACCTAAGTTTACATTTATTGCTCATATTTCAGGAAACACCCGGTATAGCATCATAAGCAATTCTAACCTCGATTGGTTAAATCATCCTTGCTAAAAAAATATACTTACAGTTCTACTGTAGTACCTACTGCATTTTTATCAGTAAACTTCGTACCAAATACCACAACAACTGAAAAGGTTTGTTACGTTAATATCTGCTTTATCGTAGGAAACAGTTTATTAAACGGCACAATGGACCACTATTCAGTTTTTTACGTTTTCGGCATCAATAGACATGATTGTTGCAACAATGCGGTGGCTCGTTAAGGTCACAGATAGGACGCCGTACATCCGGTGTTCTGGTGGGCTAAACTACAAGTTATAGCGGGCTAGTTACAAAATAGTAAAGGTGCGTTGTCGCTTGTTTTTAGAGTTAATTCCTAAACAAATCTTTATGGCATTTGCGGCTTATCGGCAACCGCCTCCCACGAACATCGAAAATTGACATTGACGGAAAAACCTCTTTGTCACTCGAATATGCAAGAGTGATAGGTACAAATCCGCAATCGTTCAATTTTCTGGTATAGGCACTGGTACTGGTACCTGGGTGCATAGCCAAGAAGCCAATCGCTCACGGTACAAAGCGTATCGTTGTATCGTAATTATCTCTCTCTATCACTCTTTCTTATTAGTGCGACAATGACAGTTGCGTTTCGTTGGCGATTGAGACTGGTACCTTTTACTAAAAATAATCACATATTATGACCGTTTTTGGACAGTTAATGTTTTTAAGGTTTCTAAAATACTTAATATTGGAACGGGACACAAATAAAAAGTATCAAAAGCGTAATGTAGGTATCCAATATTACTCAAATACAAAATCCTTTTCTTGCGGATAGGAGAGAAAACATGATGATAAATATAATAGAATATTACATGAAATAGTTATCAAAGATTAAACCAGATGGAGTAGCAATTGACTGGCCTTCCTCTCTACCAAATGGGTACGACATAGCGTCATACTCATTGTATGAACTGACGTTTATCTGACATAGCTATTTGTACGTTACGTACGAATAGCTGTACATTTGACGTGCCCCTCCCCCGCAAAAAATGGTAGAGTTTTTTGTATAGGGAATGACGAACAGGGTTCAAAACTTAAAGGATCAATATGTAGTGTGATATGTTTTTTTAAAGAATAGCAAACATTTTTTTCAATACAGTTGCTCAAAAAGTGCCCTTTTTTTGGCTGTTTTGCGTGCGCAAAGTTTGTTTTTGCGAACTAGTGCTTTTTACTTTTCCAATCTTTTTAAATTTAGTTGTGTTCCAATTCATGACTGCTTACCGAAGAGTATTATTGTTCGTTAACTTTACCGAGCCGTAATAAAACTAAATACCTACTATTAAGGCAATAATATTAAAGATATTGATATTTCAATAATTACTTCTTCATCATACAAATGATCATTCATTAAAAATATTAACATTGAAAACAGTTCTTATAAATCTGTGTGTATGAAACGGAACAGAGCCTACGAAACGTCAGTCAAAGTAGAGGCGTTTTTCAATCAGGTAAAAATGTTCGAAGGGCCTCTAAGACATGACGATACGATTTGTCACATGCGATTTATTATTTTGTTTATGAGAAATAATTATTATGAGATTGAAAATGAGAAAGTAAAGAAGATAAGATAAACATTTTGAAGATGTTCTTAATATACCAACTGTATTACAATCGTGTCCCGGAAATAATAAAAAAACTTTAAATTCGTTCTTATGTATTTTAATTATTTTCGCATCTGTATTGAAAAACGTCGTTCGATTCACGTGCGGATATGTCATTTTTCACTTGTCCCGAGTATTGCCACTCGCCTACGGCTCGTGGCAAGATACCTCGGGACTCGTGAAGTAATGACATACTTTCCGCACTAGCATCGAAATGTACTATTAAAGCCCGCTCTACACTTGCCGCTTGGACTCGCCAAACAACATGTTATCGCAGCTAATTTTAACTGATACATACATCAAACGCGGCCGAACGACACATTGGGTTATGGCGGCGACGGGAGCCGTCTACTCTGCGCAAGAGTTCGTGGAATCGGACATCTCACACTAGAACGGGTCGGAACGGGACGATTTGTCTGTTTCGATCGAAAAATTCGGGGGCTCCAAGCCATTACATGATTCTTTCTATAGAAATTGACAGAACGTCCCGTCCCGCCCCATCCCGTCCCGTCCCGTCCCGTCCTAGTGTGAGTCATCCTTAACTCTGGCTTTCCACCGACCTTGGTAGGATGATTTACATTGTACACCGATATAGTACGAAAAAATATCGCAAGAGATATCGTAAATAACATAAAACAATGCATGAAGGAATGTAGTAATTATTTACTTTCTAACTATTTTATTTCTATCTATTTCTCAAGCATTCTCCGACACTAAGTTGTCTAGGCAGCAAACAAGAATATTCTAGTCTCGTAAACAAGCGAAAGCAGCGCAAATCCAAAACAAGAACAATACCTGTTTACCCGGCCTCGACACAGCACACGCCATTAAGAAAGTATTTAATTTGCCATTGTTTACTGTAATCGATTCAGCCGAAACGATGGAAATGATACGGTTACTTGGCAATGACCTGAACATTTTTTAATTGGAATAATTGGGTGATGGAAAGTTGTTAAACAAGATTATTTAGTAAATAAATAAATATTGTGGGATAATCTTACACAAATCGACCTAGTCCCATGGTAAGCTCAATAAGGCTTGTATTGTGGGTACTAGACGACGATATATATTAATTTATGCAAATATGATACAGGTTATAATAACAAATATGATGCATTCTATATACAATGAAACAGGTGAGGTTAATGTAATAGAAAAGCATATATTTTAAACACCTTGCAACAAATGACGGTCTCCACCATTAACCACCGCTTTATCGTTATTAGCGTCATCCCGTCTTAGTTCCAGAATTAATTAGGAAAATTATGCTCAATATTGAGCAGCTGCTCGTAATTGAGCAGTCGCCAATGAGTGCGGCTGACAATACACCAGTCAATGCGTAGTCGGGCGTTAACATTTTTCGTTATTGAAAAAAAAATGTTTTTTTAATCGGAAATTTTTATGTGTAAGTTCAGAATTGCGAGCTCTTCTAATCCTAGTGGGAGAAAAAAAGTGTCCCAAGATTTGTTTTTAATTTCGCCACCTTTTTTTATGGATTTGGTATGGCGGTAGCGCAATGAGTGAAAAATGCATGGAAATTTTTAAGACACCATTTTTATTATCCTACTAAAATTGAAAGAGCTCACGATTTTGAGTAGAAAAGCGATAAAAAATTCCAATATAGCAAAAAAAAATTTTCTGCAACGAAAACAAGAACAGCTCTTTAAAACCGGATCAATCCGGATCGGAAAATCACTAGATTCATAAAACATTTGAACTGCAAGAAACTATAATGCTTGACACCATCGCACATCGTCTATTATCTTGCCGAGCTTTGGTATTTAGTCAAAAAAATCGTAACGTATAATTAATTTGATGGTGTAATTAAGTTAATAAAAAAAAATAACTCTTGTGTTTATAGGTTTCGTCTAGTACTTTTTGGTATTAAGAATTATTTCAAGGTTCGTTTATATTAATGTTAATTTAGAACGCTATTAACACATAACATAAATTTACAACATGCACTCTCTATTCTACTAAATGTGGTGGGTAATTTAGGACAATACTGAGGTAATTACAAAATGTATTTAATTTATTCATTCATATTGTTCAATAGGGGGAATTCGTTGATTGGTGTAACATAATAATTGTGTGCTTGTTGAAGTCTAGGAACGGGTTGGTTGCAGGCGTGATGCGTGCCTTAGCGAGCCACTGTTGACACAGACATCTTTCATCACGAATGCAAACATTATGTAATACACAATACACTAAAGCGGTGGGTGCCCTGACTTTGGAAATTATTGCACACGAGATATTTCTTTAACATCAATTGAAAATAATCTACAGCTATCCATTTAAGTCACCCAGAGTTCAAATACTTATTCAATAACTAACTACATTGGATGACTTTGATACATATAACAATTGTTTAAAAACTACGAGTACACGATGATATTCGAATCTATGCAAACACCCCATTTGAGATTAGAGACAAAATTAAAAACTATCTAGGTACCTGTGTTTAAAAATGACCTAGGCCATAGTGACATTTTGCCTTGACTGTGAAACAAAACAATCTTTATTCACGTTGTATTCGATTCACATAATGACCTACAACACCAAAATCATTAGAAACTTCTGAAAGTCCGTTATCTTCATTCAATGGCGTGTAATCGATATTTATTTTATCACGCATCGACCACAAATCGATTATTCGTACAATCGAGTAATAAAAGGATTATTGAATCAAGTGTGAACGCGTGTGTGAAATTGCCTTAGGAAATTGCTTTGAAAGTTTTACCGACCCATCGGAGAACATTAAACACTAGACATAGGCATGTACTTTAAAAAAATACAAGGAAGAGCCATCCCTTTTTAGCCAGACAAATATAAAAAAAAAGACACGCTTAAAATTAAAAATGTCAACTTTGAGATCCTGTCTCCCGTCAATACCGACTATTTCGAGAATATGACAGCCTATCACTTATTTTTATACTTTTATTTTATTTAAGAACACTACAGTTTCAACTACCTACGTTGTCGTTGTTAGACCATTACTTTGTAATGTGCAAATATATACAAAAAACCTCCTGAACCCTAAAAACAGTAACATAAAACCGGCTACCAACGACTTTCAGTTCTCATTAGTATAATTCAATAAACAGCTCGTTATTCGAAAATATGATTATGAGCACAATCATAAATACTAGGCATAAATGTCATTTAGAATTAGCAATCATATTGCAAAACCCGAGAAAGTCCAAATCATAAACTTCAGCAACAGGCTCGTTTCGATATCAGTACATTTACATAGCCCCGTAACTTTACTCAATATTGTTACCATAGAGTTGCGCTTGCGCAGCTTATATAAATCGAGTTAAATGCCAATAAATAATCTTAGTTCCGCGATATTAAGAATTAAATATGAATGTCGGTAACCAGTGGCAGAAATATTCGTCTATATTTAGCAAATTTCATTTCAAATGAACATTATACTCGTGTTGATCAATATGGTCTTATGCTATTTAGATCTTACAATAGAGAGATTATGGTTACAATTATTTGCAGGTTTCCACTGTTATCCGTGTTGAATATTACATTATTATTATTGAGCTCTTACATCACTAGGTTGCGTTAAACCTAAATTATGTTCTATGCGTTGAAAATGAGTACGTACTTAGTTATTTATAGTATTAAAATAATTATGCTGAAACTTATTCAACTTGATGAAGATGAATTAAGCCCGCACTTGCTTACAGGCATTAAAACACAAATGAGCACGTGCGTATAAATTACAATTAGAAATACATGAATTGCATAGCAAACATACCTGTTCCTTTAGAATCCCTTGAATCTATATCTCATTCAATACATAATAGAAGACATCCATAAACGGAAAACAATGACGATAAAAAGTAAAGCTCGAGTTACAAAAAACTCCCAACAGATGTCGCGCCGTGATTCCGCTTCCTGCACCTGGCCTCGCACGTGCGCAGGAGTTCTTTCGCCCAACCCTTCATCTCTTTCCAAACGACGTATCTTACGAACAAAAGCATGTCACTTATGACGTTTTGCAGGATGGTTTAACCCTTTAGTCTTAGCATTAAAGACTGAGAAGAAAATACCGGTCATTAAGTTATTCTACCATCTGTCATATTTTAGTAAAAAACGCAGCAGCAATATCTGGATCCGGTTTTGGTTTACTTGTTTTAGTGGAGCATATGGTTCCTGCGTTTAGCGTAATCACTATGGGGCATATAATAATATGGTAGGTATCAGGTGATCTTGCAGCCGGCTTTTGTTTTGTACGGCAATTTGTTCTGCTGAAACGGTGTCAAAGTCGGGTTAGTGATACAGCTGCAAAAACTTAGGAATTTCAAAACTGGTATTTGACTAATTTAGGTATGATTATCTGCCTTCCAATTTACCGTCACCCCGTTACACAGCCTCAACAATCTCCTACTTGTCCGTTCCACTCAAACCGCATCCAATTTGGTTGCACCACTTGAACCGGCCCCATAACCATCTGCATCTATTTCGGATTCATTGCCCAACAACTGTAACAACATTGAGGTGTCTTCGTTATTCGTTTGTTTGGCATTAAAAAGAGTTCAGAAGGGGTTGGTTCTTTGGAAAGAATCTGAAGGGACTGAAATAATTTACGTGTTTTACTCCGAAAAGGGGAGCTGTTTAAAACGCCACGCAGTGATTTTGAATGTCTGCTCAGAATAAGGAGAACTGGATAAGACACTGGATAAACCTTTCCTAGCAGTGGGAAACTATAGGCTCAATCAATCATACCTATTACCAGTCAGTTTGTATGTTTAAAATAAAAATTTCGTCGACGAAATAAACGGAAAAACTCGAAGGGCTTAGCTTAGGATTTAGTTTAAATTGGATAAATCAAACAGGAAACTGTGTGAATGCCCGAAGATAAAAACGTGGTGTTAACTTTTAAATAGGACAGGCAAAATGGAGTTCTATGTCAATGTCATAAGGATTTTGACTTATCGCTTTTCTCACCTTATCTCTCCATTGATAGCTTCCAAAGCTTTTATATCCTGGTTATCGAAGTGTTGCGACACTCACGACATCACGTCTGTTTGCTTAACTGTAGCATCAAGTAATGGCTTGTAATACCCAATATTTATGCGTGTTGACACAAGACTTCCGGTGGTCAAATAAACCCAGGGTCAATAGCTGCCTGATTGGTCAAATATGCTGGAGCAAAGATAGAATGTACCCGGCCATTCTGGTTTCAACCGAAACTTGTATGTCATAAAGTCTATTTTTGAACTGGGTGGTTGGTTCTGCGGGATCGTCTTTTGTTTTATCGTGGTTTCATTGGTTAGCTCCCGTCGTCGCGTGCCATGGCTGTCATTACCAGTTGGTAATGAGGAGAGTAAGCGAGACGCTCTGTTTGCTTTGTAAATTTGGTAACCGAGAATCATGCGATTTCTGTCCCAAAAATTATCCTATTTTGTTAGCTGTACATGAGGTAGCAGCAACAAATTTAGGAAGCTTCATCGTTTTTGGTTGGTTTGTTGGGAACATTTGTGGGCACACCGATAAGACTGAAGATAGAGATAAGAATTACATCGATTAGTTCGTTTTTGGTTACACATTTCAACCGATCACACGGATTCTGATTTTCTGGTGTGAAATAACCCTTACAGAAAATTTAACTAGATGTTTTAATATAATTTTTTAACTGGTTGCAACTAGTTTGAACGAATGAGTTGCAGTATTACAACTTTACAACATTATACTAATCACAATCAGCTGAAAAAGTAGTCATCATTGAACTAGAGTCAGACCAAGTTTACATCGATATGAGATACTGCACAAGTGTTATTTGTGCAGTATCTGTATTGCATTGTGTGTATTGTTTTTATATTCAATCTGACGTTGAAAAGTGCTGAGTTTTGGCCTACTTCAATAAATGCTTTTGAGTTTGAGTTTGAGTTTGAATTTTAAACGTTAAAGCTGTATGAAATTGAAATTATGACTTTTGCATAACATTTTCACAGTCTGTGCTATCAAACTCGATGTAAACTTAGCTGAGTCGAACTCTACGCCGCAATTGATCACAAAAATTGTATACCAATCGAAGCAAAGTGAGACAATTGAATTTTTATATCCCTTTTTAGATGTAGGTACATACAGTTTGATTCCCACTGCAAAAACTCTGAGTGCATCCTTGAGCAACTAAAATAGCAATAAACAGCTAAATTGTATCCTCTTTAATTCCCTCATTTAAGCCAATTTAACTAAACTCTGACTAATCGCAGCAAAACAGAAGCAAAGCGGACATTTGTAGATTTGTATAAATAATGACGTAAAATTAAACTTCCGACATCACCTGCCCAATGTAAAGTTTAAATCCGTATTCTTTGAAAAAGCGTTACAAATCATCTTAACGCCTTTAATCGGTATGCGGCGGAAATCCAAATTACGACTCTTGGCCTATAATAAGAGGCGACAACAAACTTTGTAGAGTTAATAGACGTAAGTATGTACTGAAATTGATGGACATAAGACCTTTTGTGTGGATTAATGGCTCGTGCTTCCCATTTCCTAATTTCCTGCGCGTCACACCTCATTCACCCAATTTAGTTGACGTCCTGTGTCCGACTATAATGTCAATAATATAATATATAAAGCAGTTAAATATAAAGTTTAATAAGTTCTTAGCATTTTGTATTTATCTCATTTCACAATGACATTATTACGAGCTAGATTCACAACCTGTTTTCAACCGTACAAGACGGTACGCTACTAGATTTATTAGTTTACCTTTCTTTTCTTTCATTAAAACTAGTTTATTAACCTGTGTTTTATTCACCAAATGATTTGGTCAATCACAAGGTTTTATTTGTTAACATTCTTTTTATTTACCAAAAGTACAAAGGTACAGTATAGGGTAGAAAATGCATTGGTCGCTCTAGGCGTCAATTTAATTTGTTAAATGTAAGGGCCATCTTTTCTCCAAAACTGTCCCATTAGATATAGAGACGGCCATTCGTCTTAACTCTTCACAACCGCTACAATTTTAAATTTAGAACTAAATTACACGCTAACTAAATGATCATTTGACATCCTTGGTTTTCTTGATTACTATACTGAGCTAAAAGCGGTCTTAACTCTTTTACTATAAGGGCTACAAGGATCGCAAAGTTAAGACTGTTTATATGTGTTATTAAACACCAGTTCATGTAAAAAGAACCTTATTTGAATGGAATAAGAGCGAATAGCGACGCAGAGTTATGTTGGTAGGGCCGGTAGCGCGGTGGTCGATTGGTCGCGCCCTCTGACCTGCAGATTATCCTTCCTTATTGAGTAATGAAATGAAAGTTCTCCCACGTGACATACCTATTTAACTTTTTAAATTGACATATGAGAAGACAGCATAGGTAATAATGCCACCTTATTTCTTTCATGTGAATAAACCTTATTAGCAAATAAACAGAAAGGCACTGTATACGAAAATAATAAACATACGAGCAAGCCCCCCGAGAAACTCATCTTCAAAGTCATACATCCGTCCTTTCCTTCCTTACCAAGTAAAGAAAGTGTCCAAAAGAGATGTATAATATTTGTTATTTCTCCGATTCCGTAGGTTGTCAGTTTTGCTGACTTCTCTCTGACTCAATTCATCCAAGCAGCATTAAATACATCGTTGTAATTTGGTAGTCGGTATAAACGCATTTCAATTTAATCGAGTCGCATATTTTATCAGTGGATTTTTCAAATATCGTAAGAGGCATGTTAAAAGGTTAGACTTACGACATTTAAAAAACTACTGCCAATTGACAGTTGTTGTCTTACTTTCATGCTTTAGTTATTCTTTCGTACATACGAGTGAAAACACGTGAAAAGGTAAATTTGTATAAAAAGATTATGCATTCTTGCACATAAAGTCTGAAAAGCCAGCAAGCGTAGTAACAGTAGGATAGAGAGCATCATACTGTCTTTTTCATACGCTAGTATTCACTCCCCGAAAAAAGGGATGGAAATAGTTTTTTTGTCCTACTGTTACTGGCTTGTCAGACTATACAACTTGTACCTCATCTTACTTTTCTACTTATTCTTGGCAGAAAATCTGGACATTGAAGAAGTACCACTTAAGTAGGTACCAGGAGTTAATAACAATAACATTATTGAGTTAATAACACATTTTATTGTTCCTTTAATCTGCTCAAAGCAGGAAGGTACTAATAAACACTCCAGCAAAAACCCATGTCGCCTTCCGCACTACACCTCTATTCACAAACATCTTATACTCCAAGTGAATCCTTTGTATTTACACCCTTTCAATGTTAAGGTAAACCAAGATTCCATTAACTGGATGAAAGTACAAGACTTTCGTGAACTTGACTCGAAGGAAACGCAAAAACTGGGTCCGGACGCCAAGTTATCTGGTACTTGGATTCCTTGACCATTGAGCGAGATGACCGCAAAGTTATTTTGGTGCGCGTTAGAAAAGGCGGGGAAAAAATAACGTCATTATGGAATGGCTGCTGCATCTTCTCGAGTGTTTCATTGAGTGCAAGAGCTCGGGTGAATTATTTTGTAGATGTAACCAACTGAGCCGAAGTTTGCTTGCGGCGAATACTTCCAACAACTTCCATTACACTTAAGGAGAGTGAAAGTATAATGGAGGTTTACGTGGCTCAAGTGAGCATTTTGTAAAGTCGATTCCATTAATATGTATACGGTTCTTCTCGTTAATAAGATGAAAAGTGTACACATATTAATGAAATCGACTGTACCATCTAAAACCACCCAGCTCCACTGATACCTTCTTCTTCCTAGCGGTTTTTCCGGCATATGCCTCGGCTCAAGGAGCCTGGGGTCCGCTTTGGCAACTAATCCCAAGATTTGACGTAGGAGTTAGTTTCCCGAACGCGACTGCCATCTGACCTTCCAACCCAGAAGGTAAACTAGGCCTTATTGGGATTAGTCCGGTTTCCTCACGATGTTTTCCTTCACCGAAAAGCGATTGGTAAATACCAAATGATATTTCGTACATAAATTCCGAAAAACTCATTACGCAAAATAAATAAATATCAAAACGCAAAATTGGTGAAGGTTACAAATATATACCGTGTTGGTATTTGTTTCTTTTATGTACATAGCTCTAACTTGAACAAATAACAATTTTGCATAAAACAATTACACGATCGAATGATAACATTTTTACTCATATTTTTCCAGAGACATCTAGCAAACATCTGTTTCCTTTAGATCGACACAGACTGTGAAAATCTTTAGGAAACCTGGTTTCATAGAAATTTGAAGTTTAAAATAACTCTATACTTGACGGTTTATTATCTCGCAAAAGATAACGTGGACTCTATACACGCCAAGCGTTGGCAATAGTTGCCTTGTCGGTCACGGTGATTTGTCGTCGATGTTTTCGCCTCCGACCATATTATGTCGCTGATACGATCAGCAATCATGTATGCGGGAGTGTTGTTCCGACGTTAACGTTCTGATATTGATACCAATCGATTTTACTTTGCTACCTGCAGCCAAAGGTACAATACCGGCTACCTCCAGCTGTAGTCTATGGATATTTAGAAGTCCTATAGCATAAAATATATTTTCTGCCATTTTAGGGCTTGTATTAAAATGACAACCACGAAATCGCGCAGAAAGTTCACTGTTTAGTATATTTCTATCGGTTATGTATATAATTTAGTACATACCCACAAATAACTTTTTGCGATTGCTGTGTTGATCACAATGTGAAAATTATAAAGTATGACCAAAACTTCTATAATTACAAAAAACAGTATTGATTCAGAGAACGAGATGAAACATCATGAAACCGACAAATGTAAGTAAAATAATGTCAAATCGACACCAGATTTTATATTTCGAACACCGCACCACGTTGTGTATTGCGTGGTAATGAATGTAATGATAGTTAGTTATGGTTAAGTACGTTTTTAAACGTGACGTACAACAATACGGACAAACAAGTATTACGTGTTTAAATTGTCGCCAGTATGAGGGGACTTTGTTTTGACGGTACAATGTACCGGAAATACTTAATTTGCTTAAAAGGGATGAAAGAGTTAGGGGAGAACTTTGACCGGAAGGTTGTGTTAATTGGAGTTTATTTACGTTAAAACTGTGTTTAAAATAACTGCTTGTCCTTAAAAAAATCAAGGATTATTTTTGTAAGGGGATTTTTATACAGGATATATGATCGTAACAATTCCGGGTGTTGCAGTACGTGCGTTACACTGTTTTTTATACCTTTATTTTTTAAGATCAACCCCGAAATAGCAATATTTTTAAATGTTAAAGTTACTCGGAACAAAAGAGTAGACAAGCCTGATTGGATGGAAGCCGCTTATACTATAGGTACCTAAGAGATGCAGATAACTTAGAGAATATACATTTATGTACAAAATTTTACCTAAAATAGCTGAAATAATCCATCAACACCGCTCGAGCTAAGAATGGAAATACCTATATTGTTGTTCCATTATTATTTATTACAACCCATCAATCTGATTAGAAATAGGAAGCTTGTACATTTTTTTTGTATTCGCTCTATAAATAAAATTTGCTCATTGAATCGATTTCACACTAAGTAGGCACCGCATTATTATATCCGTGAATAAAAATCACCTATTCGAATAAACTCCCTTTATATCAGAAAAGGCACCCAATAAAAAGCACGATAATTCATTGAAGCTTCCTTCTGCTCAATAAGCGTATCCAAATGATCGACTCACATCCTGCAATACATCAATCGATAAACAAAAACTACCCCAATACTAAACTTTTACAAAAAGTCCTAAGCGCCCCTGAAACTCACGAGCACCTTTTTCAAAAAGCAATCTTAAGATAAGTCGAATAAGGTTTACTTTTGAAGACACGCGAGTCGTTAGTAGCTTTTAAATGAAATGGTAGAATAGGAAGCATCGATCGCGTTACGTGAATTGATTCGAGTTTGCCGCGTTGTAACGAAATCTTTCGTTTAAATAACGACCTTGTGCTTAAAGCTATAAAGTTCAAATTGTAGTGCCAGTTGTTGTAAGTTATTGGGCATTCTGTACCAGTCGATTTGTGATTGTGCAAACGCCCCGCTTCCTGTGCATTGTATCAAGTGTCCATCGATTTCTTCACAATAGATTATAATAGGTCGTATCTACATACAACTCGCATAGTGACATACGACATTTTCGTATGAATGGAATCCGTGTTACAAACGTTATTTATTGCGAAATCAGGAAGTGTAAATCGCTGTTTATTGCCGTAAGTTTTTGTGAAAAAAATTAATATGAGTGTTGTCAACTTTACTCAGCGGGAGGACTCTTATAAATTAAGTAGGACTACGTTTACCTGAGGATACATAAAAAACAAGGTAAAAGCAACCCTAAGAATGTGCGTATATACTTTAATTTAATTTTTAAATTGATTGTAATATCACGGAATTATTAATACATGTCAATTTTTACAAGGGTATGAAGTGAATATTAAAATTTCAGCTCTACAATTTTATTGACAACTTCAAACCTAACAAAATCGTACTAACATTATTGATGCTGCGCTGGCTTAAAAAAAAATTACTTATTCATAATTTGAATAATAAAAACTATCAGGTTCTATTCTTCTGTTATTCAGTCAAACATGAAGTGGTTCCAAAGCAACATGTGTTATCTTATAATAAACTTAATATCTAAAAAGTGATAAATCACAGTTCCGTCCGCTTCCCACAATCACCTGACTTCCACATTAACTCCACCAGGACCATTCAATAAACCATCTGCCACCAGCTCCCACCCCCAGGAAAGCTTTCCTGTGACAGGTGGCCATATCAACTTACCCACCATCCAAATCGACGTATCTAGATACATAAATAATGCACTTACTACCTTTAGCTCTACACCGTGACACCTACACGCTGCATCAAAAAAGATTGTACCCTAACATCAAAAGCATAGCACTTACAACCTTTTAAAATAGTAGAAATTAGTTCCATATAATAAAAGACGTAAGTCACTAAAGAATCAGAAGCGCTAAAGTCTCTTTGTGTGTAAAGGGTCGTAGGGCTGCATATCCGGGCCGAAGGACCAGCGCTGGGCTCAGTTGCGCGTGCGCCGCCGTCCGAGCGACAGTGACAGTGATGATTGAGTATAAAGAGTACAAGCCGGTGCCGGCGCCGCGGCTGCGGCTCGCGTTCCATCCGCATAATATTCATGTGAGTTTCGTGGGTTTTGTGACTTTTCGGGTGTGGTGGATTAGTGTCAGATTTTTAGTGGTTTTGTAAAAATGTTTTTTTCTGGAACAAACTTAAAAAAAAGTCATTTATAAAATGAAGTGATACATGCTTTATTAATGTAGCAAGCAAATAATGCTTTAAAACTCTTTAGCAAAATAAATCGTCCGTGGCTTAATTTAAAATAAGTCAAGATTTTAAAACGCAAATATGACAACCTGTAACATACTAGTTTAATTGGCTGAAATGATAAATGAAATGTAAATGAAACTTTGTAAAAATTATTGTGCGTATTTGTTCTTGCTTAAAAAGTTCTACACATATAAGACCTCAGCTACCGGTTATATCTCTTAATTATATTTTCTAGAGGCAGTAATAATCCCTAAGTGTTATCTAAAAGGCATTTTTATTAGTAGTAATTTGACCGGCGTGAGAACCTAAATCCAGACGCGGAGGCTGCGCAGGCGCTTACGGAACCTGATTTGCCGCAATCCTGGCATTCTACCGCGTTAAGCAATCATATATAAATATGGTCTTTACCAATTCAATAAAAGGATATTATATATTTAAAAAAGTAAAAAAAAAAATATTTTAAATATTTATCACCTGTGATGGCTGTGATACCTAATCGATTCGAGTCGATTATTGATTTCAGTCGGAATAAAGAATTCCATTTTTCACATATGTCATGTTCTAATTCTTGATATTTTGTCAAAATAATCGTGGAAACCTAAAACTCAATTAACATTCTCATTTTTTGGGAACTGACATTCACCTCCACCGAAATGCGTCCAAATGAAGTGCGATTTCAACGATATTTTCTAAGATATCATCCTAAAGAATGATTAAAATGATTCCTATATCAATTACCTAATAAGCATTGAAAACCACATATTGTTTTATTTTAAGACACCGCCTTTTCAACCGGACTTAACATCCTTTCCATTGTCCACAGACCACAATCAAAGTGTACGCTCGCCGCCTCCGACCCGACATCGAATACAAAACCCTATCGGTAACCTGGGGCACGCGCGCCCAGGAAGTGGTGGCGACCCTGCTGGGCAAGTTCCGCATGCGGCACAGGGACCCTCGCCTGTTCTACCTGAGCATGGAAGTGAGGGTGCGGGCTGCGGGGCTCAGGACTACGCTGGTGCTAGACGATGATGCCAGGCCGGCCGCGCTGCAGGCTTGCCATCCGAAAGGATACTCAAAGTGAGTACTATGCGTCAACCACGACAATAGAACGATCGAGAATTTGTATTTCGCTCTCTATCACACTTGGTAATTGTAGTGATAAAGAGGTTTTTCCGCCAATGTTGTTTTTAGATGTTCCTGGTAGTAGGCCTGTTTTGGTCTAAACATGTCATATAATAACCACAGGTGCAACGTGCAAAGGAAATATCCCAGGACAAAGTTGTATAACAAAATAACAATAAAATATGGATAGGCCCTTTGATGTGGTTATAAGCGAAATGCTTTGACTTGTATTGATCACTGCTCAGTTATTGTTCCCTTCAAACATTTACATACTTACATTATAAATATTTTCGATTAAATGCATTTCTGGATTGCATTCTGGAGGCATTGTCCTTGTTGCAGTTGCATGTGCAATTCTCTCCAATGCCACGATTGGTGATTCACGAGGTTAATTACTGTAGATAATATAATTGAATATCAACTATTTGCTGGGTTTTCCGGGCGTACATTTTCCTTAACCTAAACTTAATTGGGTATTAAACTTATTAGTTTGGAAAATTGAATTGTTGTGGTATGTGCTTGCTCACTATTACTGGGGAATGCCGAAAAGTAACAAAACTGTCATCGCGTAAGCAATTTACGTAGCTCAACGCAGTTTTCTTATGTTCAAAATTCCTTTATTTTATGGTTTTAAATATAAACTGCCTCTAAATTCTGCATATTTGTTTCCTGGCGACTTGGTTCGAATGTATGGTGACGTTTACGACATTTGTTTACATTCACAGGAAATGTTGTAGCGTGGTTCACAAAAAAACCACATGATGAATAAATTAGTCAACAGTGATAAAGACGTAAAATTTCTGTCTAGGTTTCGGTAGCAAACATTAGGGTCTCGTCGCAACGCAACTATTTATTATAATCCTCTTCATCTTTGCACCATATTGCTCCTCTAATTTCTTCTTAGGATCTAAATTCATCATCATACCTAAAGTAGAGTTGCTCGTAGATAAGGTTCATTTCGATAATGTGTGCTAGTCAATGACTTAATCGAAAATTTAAAATGGAAATGAATAAATGTGTTGTTCAGTTAAAGATACCACTTTATCGCTTGTTCGTACGGTTAATAAAACTATCCCATTTCATTGATGAAGTATGTAGATTTTCTGTGTGTTCTGTAGATCCCAAAGCAAATCCCAAGGAAATAGAAAAAGCAAAGACGCTATTTTCCCGCCGAAAAGCTGACAATCGAAAGTTAATGATTCCCACTTTAGCATTCCAAACACTGCCATATAAATAACTCCGGCTTTTCTCCGGACCACCGGCTAGCCTCTTAAAAAAGACTTTTGTCTTCCGCTGCTATTCCCGACCACTAAAAATAAAAAAACTCATGATCTTCAAACGATAGCTCTTATTACGTTGACATAAAATATGTTTCAGCTTGTTTAGTAGAAAGAAAGTTTAGGTTCTTTACTCGGACCATATGGACCGTGTTGTGTTGACATTTCAAATTACAGACAAAACTTAAGTAGCAGATATTAGGGTCCTTATTCTAAAGAAATAGTGGTTATAATTGCTTGACTAAGTGTAATTGTTATATGGTTGGTCCAAGGTTGGTAAACATAATACATCTAATTATTGCTCTGTGTCGATAAAAAGAGTTTTTGATCCAGTAATAGATTTGGAAGGGTTGGTTTCTTATGTGGCAAAAGTACTTTGTTTTAATGGGATAGTTAAAATAGGCCACCCTTTTGTTGAAGGGTGCTATTAAAGACTACATAAAACCAATTAGAAGTATTTTAACTGTCTTATTCTAATCTATTTGAGAAAACATTACATCTATTAGTTTAATTACAGACGATCCTTTAAAACTAATATAAATATTGTGATTAGAAACGGATGCTTGGAATCACTTAATTTGCAATTACTTACTTAATTGTTGTATTAATGACTTGGCCAATATCACTATATTTTAATTACAATGGCTACTTGCTGTAAGCGCGACTACCAATCGTAATCTAACCACACTAATAGGTCATCTATCAAGTGCTGATTTGAATTTAATCGACTTTTTTAAAAGTCGCTACTTAATTTCCAACGGAACTTTTAGGGTCGTTTGTAAACTACATTTTCTTAAATCCCCATCTCCTTTTTTCCAGGTTTTCTCTCGAGATGCGCCCCGGCGGGCTAGTGAAGATCTATGACTCAGCGCTGATGTCGTCCTCCCAGTACAAGTGCTTGCTGACCAGCGAGCGCACTACGGCCGACGAGCTGCTGGCAATCCTGCTGCAATGCTACAATTCTGCCGAGGGCGTAGAGCGCTTCTCTCTGTATGAGGTACGTTGGTTTCTTTGCCAAGCCTTTTTTTAATTAGCTTATTAGTGTCCCACTGCTGGGGAAAGGTCCCTCTTTCTCTGATCTCTAAGATTCCCGATGTTGTACATCATCATTCCAGTTGTCGAGGAAACCATCTAGGTCGTCCCGCCATCTATTTTACGTTCTTAAAATATTGTTCAGCTCGAACAAGCGCCTGATGCAATGAATGCCGCAATTGCGTTAAATACTTATTGCTGTTTAAAAATCTGCAGGCGTCAGAGATAAACGTTTGATTCTTCTTTCAGATGAAATAGATAACTATAACTTACCATTGTAAAATTTATGTATTTTCCTTTCCAGGTTTGTCCCTCACAAGAGTATGAGCGCAAGTTACATCCCGACGACTTACCCCTCCTCGTCCAACGAGCGTGGCCCGCCGACAGCGACTGCCACTTCCGGGTACGGCGCAACCCCCGCGCGCCGCCCCTCCCCCCGAGAACACTCCCCCTCGCCCCGCCGGTGGAGCCCGACGACGAACCCTCCCGCGCCCTCTCAGCTCTCTCCCTAGAGTCAGACAGTGATAACAGGAGGTACAGCCCAGTCTACAAGTTCCCGAGTATAACCTATTGTAAGGAAACGAAAAACGACTATCTCTACATATGATAAGTGAAATGATCCTTGTGCAAGTGTAAATAAGACTTTGTTTCGTGTGAAGTGTAAATAGCTTTTACCTCAGGACGTTTCTAGGAGTGAAACCAAAGACGTATGGCTCTGATTGATGGGATACTAAACTGTATTGACAATGCAATAGAGACTATTAATCGACGAGGTGAAATATGTTACTTTCCCATCTTCACTTTAAATGTATTGGAATTATGTAAAATAGTTTGTAACAATTTATTTTCTAGTCTTGTAGTATTTCACCTCAGTAAAGCGTATATCTTCTATCGTTACCAAAATTCGGACAATACATGAATTGGGCTTAGTGTAAATTATCTTGTAAATAACTAATATAAATGTTAGCTAGTAGACACCAAAGAGGCAAGCGAGAATATATAAAATTAGAACTATTTTCCTGTTATGTATTGTAATGTTTAATTTATTTATGAAAATGGCTGCCGCCTGTCGATTTCAACGCCTGTAATAAAACGCAAGTTTTTCTAAAATGTGGACTTTATTTCAACCCCCCGAATACAATCCGTATCAAAGAAAACGGCCGTTCGATATAAAGTATTTTATTTACAAATGATTGCAACAATGAAATACAGACGATGCAATATAATTACAGAGTATGTATGTTCAAAAAATGGGAAATGGATAATATCTAAACGGTACTAAAATTATGTTTTATGTAAAATTTATACATTCCACGCGAGCTCCGTACTTCGAGTGCGACAGTGTTGCTAGCTACTCCCGCCACAGTCCGTCGGCCTCCGCGCAAGCGTGCCTAAAGCTCAGCGAATCGAAACAGCGCGGAAACTGGACCCGCGGCCCGCGGAAGAACGAGTGAGGTAATCGAGGTGTACGCGGGGCACAGTCACCGGGCGACGGGTCCGCAAAACAACCGTTCACAAGCACCACTCCGGGCGGGCGCGGGGGCGCCGCGCCCCCTTGCCCCCTACACGGCGTTGAGCGCGCGCCGCGACGGCCCGTACTCCTCCGGCGGCTCCCGCTCCCGCCGCGCCCCCTCGCGCCCGTAGCCTTCCCGCGGGTACCCCCGCTCGTACTCCTCCCGCGCGTACGCGTCGCGCGTGTAGTCGTGGCCGTACGCCTCCCGCCCGTACCCTTCCGCGGAGTACCCCTCCGCGTAGTCCCGCGGCTCTCTCGCCTCTCTCCCCTCCCCGCGGCCGTAGCGCGCGTATCGCTCGCGCGGATCTCTTGGCTCCCTGGCGTCCCTCGGATCCCGCAAGTCCCGCATGTCTCTCGGGTCCCGCAAGTCCCGCACGTCCCGCGGGTCCCGCAACTCGCGCGGGTCGCGCGGGTCACGCGGGTAATACTCCTCCTCGAGCCGGTCCGGCCGCTGCTGTCGAGATCTTCCACCTGTAAAAAGAATTTGCATTATGAGGTGATCAAAGCAGATTCTGATGCAAGGAGCCCGCCAGCCGAGACGTTTTCTTACTGACATCGTATAGTCAATAGCCAAACACTTTCCAGTTGTTCGGTGGCCCAATTTCGCTTGCAGGATAAATGCAAGCCCTGCTCCACCTGTGTTCCTAAGAAAAGCTTACTGACTAAAGTCATAACTTCATGCCAAAACAAAACTTAACACTGATCCCCTAGCAAAGTTTACCCACAACATGAATCATTCATCTCATGATAATATAGGTGTATGTAAGACGAATGCATTTATTGGTGACAAACGGAATCTTCCTTGGGTCACTATCAGGGTCTTCGAATTAGGATAAGAAAACGTCTCAGCCCACAATGAAACCAGCACACTGCAAACACACGGGCTTGGGGTCACGCGACTTACGCCCTACGACACAAGACTCAGGGACATCTGCATGAGGGCGCCCGAGGTGCGCACCACGCCCGGGCACGGCAGCACGTACTCCGCGCACGGCGGCGGCGTCGGCGTGGCTGTGGACAAGCAAGCGTCAAGCAACCGGCGTCCACCACGACGAAGCTGCTGCAAGTCCGTCGTCGGGTCTCACTCGATAGATCACGACAAGCTTCAGAGATGCGATATCGGTCCAATTTGAAACTACTTTGGGCAGTGCAGTGTCTAATGTGTCTCTACAAGATTATCCAGGTGGTATTAAATGAGTATATACTAACACACTAGTTATGAGGCAAACAAGATGTCCAGTACAATTTCCTTGGCGATTCCAAGATCAAATGCCATAATGCTGCATACATGCACAATCTAGTATTCGGGGGCACTTCAAATATATTGTATTGTTTGTTATAAGGGAAGGTATTTCAAAACAATGCAATCAAACCACCTGAGTGATCTTTTAGGTGATCCATTTAAAGTCACATACAAAATTGGGTACCGACACCGATCTCTGAACAAATGTCGAGGTACAGTAAGCTGCAGAAAGAACCCGGGCCTGAGGCGAGGTATTGAAGGGGTTTTCCACAAAGCTAACCATACAGCAGAAACCTAAGCGGTTAGTAAGCGGCACCCTCAATGCTAGTGAAGCGGGTTATGCCGCTAAAAGAGTTCGGAACCTGTGGTGGCTGCCGTATTACATACTGGAATAACGTCTTCGTCCGTTAGTGCGCCTGGCCGGACGCTTGTACTGAAATGAACATGTCAGTGTGTGAGGTGCTAGGGCTGTGGGATTAGACACAGAAATAGGAACATAATGCAATTAGGACACTTATAGGCAGTTAACAGTTTAAAACAATACGGTACGACATTGAGTTCAAGAGTATCTACAGTACTACGAGTCTGTAACATTCGGGCATAAAGATTATTTAGATAAAAGCGTTGGTCTCTTAATAAAAATTGAAGAGACGGATGTTTCATCGTCTTCATCCATAGATGAAGATATAACTGGATTGGTCAACGTCAAATCGGTTAAAGTTAATAATGTCAGCATGTAAAAAATATATTTGTGGCTCGACTTCAGCCGAAGACAATGAAGACATGAAGAGCAATTACGCACGGCGATTTGTTCATCGACATATTCAAGCGTGGTTTGAAACTGTCTAAAACGTGCTGAAAAAATGAACAGTTTCGGCCGATAGAAAAATCCCGTGCCATTACATTACTGAAACCCAGTATTGTGGTGATAGTAAAGCATAGTCGTGTGCACAGGCTGAGAGGTAGGCGCATTTCACGAGAATGTCATTTACGTGACGCGTGTCTTCTAATACTTCTGAAGACGCTAAGAAAGTGATTTTGTGTCTGATGATATTTTATGACGTGGGGAACAGTTTGGTAGTATATTCTCGAGATTTACAGATTTGATTGAAGTAGCTGCCGTACAAGAGTAAAGCGTCACGTAAGCGACATTTTCGTGGAGTGCACCTGTAAACGATAAACGGTTTTAAAGTTATATTGTACTTCTAACTACTTATACGAGGTAACTCGTGCAATTAATCATTCATAAGTAAGTGCTATTGGCCCGATTTTCCATACCATGGAGATGCATATCGAATTGGTAATATGCAAAGTGGGAGAATAGAACCTATGACAGGTTGTCAGCCAATGTGAAAAGAATCATTACTTTGACGAGGAAAACATTTTCATCATGATTAGGCGATTGTCAGCTGTCTAAGTAATGCACAGTCATGTACAGGGGAATATTATAGTTTATCGCTTTGTGGAATAGGTACTTACTAAAACATCTCAATCGTATCTGAACATAGGGCCAAAAGTTCACGGTGGCATATTGTCTAGTGAGGTACTTAATGCAACGGATAGTCGAGTCGAGTGCTGTGAAGGACTCGAGGCCTTGAGATGTTAAACCATTTTGAAGTGTTTAGTTTTAATGATTACTAATCGCGGTACCTGCTTACATGGTACCGCGATACATGATTAGGTACGCCAAATTAGAGTAAAACATGTTACGCATACACACCGGAATCGCTTTGCTTAGGAACCATGTTATATATCTCAAGCATAGGTAAGTCAGATACGAGTAATGTTAACTTTCATCGCGGTGGTGATGTTAAAATCAATGTGGTTTGTTGTGGCTATAAATTCTAATAACTCTTGAGTCTACTTTATGACAATAGGTACTCATATGAAACATAATAACAAAAAATTACGAGTAGGTATCATTTACAATATTCGTATTCGCTGAATATCAACAGCGTATACGAATATTCGTGAAAACCCCAATATTCGTTGCATGTCTAAATAAGTATTACCTGTTCTGGGGGTAGATTTTACAATGAATAAAATTCTGAATATTTATTCAGATAATTATCTCAGGCAGATAAGGATATTGTGACTTACAACACTAAAAAAATACCATCACGTGAACATTCTTGACTAACTAACTATTTATAGAAGCATGCCATATTATTAACTAAATACACTTCGTTGAGATTGATATACAAATATAGACCTGAACCAACATGCATGGATATGCTTTACCAGTTTGCGGTAAGCCTTCAGGATTTTGCCACATTGTCCGATGTTTCATTGGTAGGTACAGTACGCTACGTTGTCTTGGCAAAGTAGGTTCAGGTCCAACTAGTGTGCTTAGTGCTTACCAAGAGACTGAGCGTTTCTAAAGTTCGTCTTGCTCTAACCACTACTCTGGGGCGAGACGGACATATTGTGGAAACGCTCAGTTTCTAACGTCTCCAGCTACTTACAGCTCATGGTAAGTACATAAGTCGATTAGGTTTTCTACGTCTTTATTTGTGTTATTACTATATTGTCAGTGTACACAAATCAGCTACAATGTTACTCTACCAGTTAGTCTATATACAAGACAGTTTAAGGGTACCTCGATCCCGGTCGTAAGTGTAGGAGTCGGCGCGCTCGCGATGCCCTCCGGGGTGCGCGGGGGGGTCAACAGAGGAAACACAAGGTTACACACACACACACACACATTTTGTTAGAGGTAGATATTATGGAAGACAAAGATTATGCTTTTGTTAATGTTCGTGTGAATATGTACAATTTCAATATACTTCATATACTCGTACTTATATTAAAATGGGTTACTTCCTGTCAAAAAAAGCTAGACATAAAGTGAGATTTCGTGTTGCTCGAGGGTGAATACGCCCAACATGTCGAGCATTGTATGTAACCCGATTTAATATTGCAGAATATTCATTTAAAATATACCTGTAAGTACAAATACTGTCAAAAGCAAATTTTCTTAAGTATATAAAAAAACAAACTATTTATTATCAATATCATTGTATCATCACGGACCCATGCATGAGTGGCGCCACCTGGTGAGCAAAAATACGGTAGTCCTCTTCCTAGTTGGTCTCTGAACCGTTTCCATGAGCTGCTATTGCTGTGTAATCGCTAGTGAAGTGAGTGCGCGATTCGAAAGTATTCACAACTTGTTCGTTCTTCACTGGTGGTAGCGAGTTGGAAATACTTTAAAATCGCGTATTCGGTTTCAACTCATGGGTACGTAAAACTCATTATAAATAAGCATCCTATATTAATAACACACTTTATTTAGTCCACCACCTTCACCTAATAGTCTAGTATATTTTAGATTCCATTAAATCTCAATAGTCTATACACCCTAGCGGGTGCAGCCGAGCAGCCTCTGCGTGCGTCACATGGCTTTATAATAGTATGACCAACTACTTAATAATCTATTTATTTTACATTTCCTGGTGGAACTGATCAAGTTATGGGCTAGTTATCATGTATTTTATATTCAATGCATTCGATGCGGTTGCGACAAGTCTCTTGTCAATAATTTATCAAAAAAGTCAGTTTTTTTTGTACTCTCAGGCCAGAAAAAGGATATGTAAATCCCATACAAGCCCTCAGTCAGTCATTCAGTCTCTTGCCCCGGTCAGCGTTTCTTAAATTTAAATATTGTGTCTGCAAGGAAAATTAAAAAGGCACAGGTAAAGTAGTCCTATTTTTCAGGCGTCCATTTTTATCAGTGTGTATCAGTGGACGTCATATCCATGACTCACCATGTTGCAGCGTGTGCGTCAGGTGCGGCTTGGTGTGCGGCAGCGGGTGCTGCGTCTACCGCCGCAGCGGTGTACGGGTCATATTCCTGACTCACCAGGTTGCACGTGTGTGAACGTGTCATGTTTGTGACTCACCAGGTTGCGCGTGTGTGGCCGTGTGCGACGGGTGCGGCATGGCGTGCGGCAGCGGCCGCTGAACCTGCGGCGTCTCAGTCGGATGCGTAGCTCGCCAGTACGCCTGGAAGTTGAGGCAATACAATTAAATTTAAGTCAATTAAAAATATTGAGCTTAAAACGAGGTGCACGAAGAACCTATTTTTTGAAATATTTTCTAACCTAAGTCCCAAACTAAGCAAAGATTGTAGTATGGACTAGGCGACGATATAAATACAGAAAACGTCCATAACTCAGGAATAAATATTCGTGATAAGCACAGTAAATAAATGCCCTTACCAAGATTCGAAACCGGGACCTCCAGTTTCGTGAGCAGCCTATTTAGCTATTGAACCTATTTAGCCTTGCAATGATGCTTTTGAAGAAGGACAAGGGAAATTTCCAGTTTTTTGCAAGTAATTACAAAAATGATGAATCACATGAATACTCTAACTGAACATATTCGGTGGTCATGCAGTTCGATAGTTCTCAGCTGTTAGCCTTAGGAAACTTTTCATCACTGAAAAAGAGAAAAGGGTATACTAGGGATTCCTCCAGATCACTCTCTGCAAAAGTAATGTCGTCGGGCATCTTCAGAGAGTACCTACAGATATGGCTTAATCCATCAACTGCACGGCAAAACCTGCAAGGCTTCACTGAAGAAGTGTAGGTATAGAAGACTTTTAAGAATTTTTTCAACAAGTTCTCATCGAATATCGAACTGCCTCTATCAATGCGAGACTTTACTTAAACGGAAGCATATCAAGTATTTACCTCCAAATAGTCTGCTATATGTTCACACGCGTCCTCCAACTGGTTCTCGTCGAGGATGACGTCGAACATATCCGGAGGGCACTGCGACAGTTTCTCCGCGGCCACCATTTGCACGGAGAGACTCTTGCTTTGGCCTTTCCCTCGGGATTTGATTAGCCGCTGTAACACCTGGAAGCAGCAGGCGACTAGTTTGAGACTTTGATCATCGTATGCCATCATCGGTATGTTTCACAGATAGTCATACTGCTGATTGCTGGTTATACTGCTAGAATCGCTAATAAAGGTATTTAGGTACTTAATCAAACTACCCTTCCTTGTACACAAAAGACTTGATTCCATCACCACAACACATTCTGTACACAGTTCCTAGTCTGCCGTACAACAACTAACATGCAGCACTCATCCTCTCGTTGTTGTCATGGCATAAAAATGCAACATTGCTCAATCTAAGGTCTGAGTGACCGCTCAAACGGAGCGTGCAAACAGCGGCGTCTTCGGCGTTCATGGTAAACTCAAGCAAATGTATGCTCGCGTCTTGAGTGCACGATGCACCAAACACATAGACGCTGCACCCTGCCTCGCCACTTGCTTGCCTCTCAGGCCTTGTACTAAAAAGTAAAAGTTAAAAAACTCATAGCCTGTGACGACTTGGGTGTGTGTGAGTGATGAGCCTGTGTGGCTGACGCGCGAATTGAAGGCTTATCCGAGGCTGTGAGTGTTTTCACCTTTCTTTATTTCTAAGCATTTTGATATCGTTCACACTTTTGCAGATATTCGTACGCAACCGCGTAGCGCGGGTGGATACTTATGTGAGGGCACCGACTGTACCTACTTAATACCAAATCAAAAATGCAGCACTATAACACTAATGAATCAGGACGTTACCTTAGGACTAGAGATCTTTAGGTACACGATGGTGGGCGCGAGCGAGGTCTTGGCGAGCTGCGACGGGTGGTTGATGGTGTCACAGTCCAGCACCACCAGTTGCAGCCCTCGCGCCAGGTCGAATATCCTCTCGATCTCCGCCTGCAACCCCAACAGTTAGCCTAGTACTCCTGGGCCTAAGCTCCAGAGGGAATGGTCCATTAACGGGCACGTCGTTTAATGCTTCTACTAATTCTGGACAAAAATACATTTATTCCTAGCAAGAACAGGCATTATAATAATGGAACAGGGTTGCCAGGTCGAATATCGGCTCGACATTTGCCTGGAATGCTATCAGTTTGTGGGTCTCTCTGGGCCAAGGTCACGACTAATTTCCCATTATGTTGGAAGGTCAGGTAGTATATCCTGTATCTGCTCTAATGTTAGAGTTTTGGCAAAATTTGATCACGGGCTCATTGTGGATGCAATTGGAAAATCGCTAAGATTAAAAGGAAACCAAGGACTAAGGTCCGAAGGGAAGAAATCTGTCCACTGGCGTGCAATCCTAACGCCGCTCTGAAACTCTTTTCATCATCCTTCTAAGATCGTACAAAATATTTTAAAAATGGGACAGGGTTGTTCAATCTTTGCTGGCCAAATAGTTGGTAGTTTTTGTGTGTTGGTTATACGAAAAGTTACACCTTTGTTTGATCAACCTGATAATTGATGTCCTAAATATTCTTTATCCGTGTGGTTTTGGAAACGAACATCACCTAAGTAGTCTTGGGGCTGCAAAAATATGTGATCTTTAGTAAATTTAGTGATTACTTGTAGGTAAATGTTAGTGATCAAGGTAGCAACTGTGAAACAAATTTTCAACTGCTGCAAAATAAATTATCACGGCAATTGCAAGCTTAATGAAGAGTGCATGTTAATCAATACCATGTATAATTTAGTTAATTTTAATTAAATGTAAATGATGCAGTGTTTAGTATATGTAGTAATTTGTTGAAATATTAAAAGCACTCTTATAAATGTCCCGAATATTGTGGTTATTTTAGTGAGCACTGTAAACGTAATGTATTATTTGGACCATGAACCCTAGCTACGACATAAACGAGTGACATGCGTAAACGTAAACAATCAGGCATTAAGGTATATTATTTGGAATGGAAGTGTTGTGAGTCAATGCATTCAACTCAAGCATTACCGCGTCTGTACTCTGAGGTGGCCTTTTCACTCACGATTTATCGTCAAGTGTGATTGCTATATCGACTGTTTTGTTGCCATTATTTAATTTTGTATGGTTTGGTACACTAATCATCTCACGCAAGGAATCAGCACGTTTGGATTGACCTTACGGGGTTACAAGTTCTGTATGCAGAAAAATATTATTAGTTGAACAAATTATGTAGATCTATGAATTGCGTTCGGAAAATTGTCGTGTATGTATTTAACGGGATATATCAGTGTTTCGCGCGAGTAAAAGGGCCTCCACCGCATAGTACAGACCGCTCGCAGCAGCACTAGCATTCTACGATGAGAATAGCACAATCAGGCGCACCTGAACCTCGGCTAAACAATTCGATCTCGAATTTGACCTGTCCATGATCGGTTTCTTTGGCGGGTTATTCAATAAGGAGCGTTTTGCCAGCGATATGTCTGCTGACACCCGCGTGATGATGATCCTGTAACATCAAGACAGTTATTACCTGGACTTCGGCAAGGCATGAGGAACGCGAGTTGGAGCGTTCCATGATAGCTCGTTTCGACGGGTTGTTCAGCAGCGACCGCTTCGCTAGGGATATGTCGGCCATCACTCGAGTTATTATTATCCTGCAACGTTAATTTCGCTTACGTTTTGGCCGATTTCTCTAGTTTTGTCTACTTTACCAATCTGCTAGTTTCCACTACGGAAGGAGCTAGCAAAATACTATGTTTAATTTCTAAAAGCCGATTTCCAAGACTCTAAAAATGTTGACTACTCAAACTATCTATGACTAGCAAAACTAGAATATTACTGTCTAATCATCAGTATAATAACATCTAAGTAAATCAAACTCATAACTAATTGAAAACCAATAACTAATCGTATTAAATTTAAGGAAAATGTTGGGGATAGGATATTTTAGTTTCGAACGCATCATTAAAACTTAAGTTCCCATTCCAATTTTTGTTTAAAAATAAATGTCTCTTGGGTGATAAGTTACTGAGTGAAACTTGAAAATAATAGAATATGATCAGGTGCCAATCATCAGGTCAGTAAAAAAAAGGCTTCAGAGCCTTCGTGTACGTCATCAGAATTATCATCGACCTCACCTGCCCTCGAACCTCCTCTTCAAGAAGTCAAAGAGCGCTTTCTGCATCATGTCTGTGACCTCGTATCCCTTGAGAGAAGGCCCGACAAGGACCACGGGCCGCATGGAAGGCACTACGTCGTAGGGCGTGCACGCCTCTTGCTTCTTGAAGAAGGGTTTTCTCTTCTCCTTGTTGGCGGGGAGGGCGCCGGCGCCGCGCCCGCGCCCGGCCGAGTCTGAGTCTTCGCCTGTGGATATTTGCTTGTTAGCGTGTGTGTTGGTGTTTGTGTTTTCTGATGGCGTGATTTTTTGTAACACGTGACCATTTAAGCAATATTTTTCTATTTGTATTATAGGCTAAAATTTGAAAATAGTTTACGTAAAATGAGAAGCCTGACGAACATTCTGAATCTTTGTCAGTATTACGGGTAAAAACTATTCCAAAAGGAGCTTTAACCATACATTTATTTTCATGGTAGTATAAATAAATGGCTGATTTTTACATCTCAATTTAGTAAAAATACTGTGTATTTGAGCAGGTATTCAAAGGACACAATTTCCATCATACATTGTTAAAAATGAAATGAGCTCTTACGTAAGTCAAGTAATTGGCAAATTGTCTCCTTTCATGTAATAGTTGCAATATTAATAAATAGACATTTAGTAAATTCTGGAAACCTTTTTTAAATATAAGTAAAGGTATACAAGCAGGTAACCATTATAATACAGAAATATTTTACAGTTTCTTACATATGTCATATGTAGGTATATATATACACCTATACACGATGATTCTTAATCGGTGAACAGGTATAATTTTAAATATTCATATATACGCAGTAATTGATGGGGATAACGTTGAAGTCAACAATCTTGTTTTTTTAGTCATAATTTTAATTTTGTGATAATATCCCCAAATCCTTGTCACTTTACTTGTCGGCATCTATGAGTTTGTAGCTCTTTACAAACTGGCAATTGATAATTTATGAGCAATTCTTGTCATTGACATTGTCAATATTGTCACATGCATAATCAAAGTCAAAGTCGTAGATGTTCAATTAAAAAAGTAAACAAATTTTCCGAAAACCATGCCTCCGTCTTATCAATACAAACAAACAGTTTAAAATTAACCCAAAAATTAAGTATTTCACCAAATGCATCCAAACATTCCCATTCCCCCACACCCAAAACCTACGTGACCACGGACAGTTCACAGTGCCGCAACACGCTCAAGCACCCGGCCGACCTCGACGTAATCGTGACGATCTGAGTCGATGCATCTTAAAGTTCTTTGCTCGGGATCCTCGAAGGAGCACTAGACAACCATCGAGAACATTTCGTGTGAGTAAATCCTTCTTGTGGCGGCTGCTTGACTCGTCCGAGTTACTTACGGCCAGTGCAAGATATTCTACTAACAGATTTTGACGCAGGCTGCTTTCTGTCAGTGGTTCGAGAGTAATGTCAAAACCAATATCTTGTGGTCAATTTCATGTCCACAGTGAGCACTTTTGGGCCGTACAAAATCCACGTCTTAGTTACTTGAAGAAAAGCTTTTTATATGCGTTTCTCGTTAAATGTGTGGGCAGGGATAATAAATGGGACATCAATTGGACCCGTTTTCATCGAAGGTGATTTGTTTTAAGTTGTTTAGATATGCAGTTGGTTTTATTGTGTTTTATTGTTTAATAAATTATAGAGTTTAAAGAAAAATAATTGTTTTACTTATTCAAGATCTAACTTGTTGGCTCGCAAATAAAAGTTTACGTAACTTTATGTCAATGAGTTTAATGAAGCTTAATTTATTTCTGTCATTACTGATAAGATTACGAGCACTTAGATAGAAGTATTTAGTGACGTTAGATCCATCAAATTTCCCGCCATGACAATGGCATTTGACTGTATACCTAATCATTGGTTATTCATTTTAACTTTGTTTTCACATATACTTAATTAAACAGTGAAGTAATACCGTGAATAACGTGGGACCTCGCCTAATAAGTTTAATTTGGGCTAAATATTAATATTTTTCTACTCCTGTTCACGGATTAATAAATCATCGTGTATAACATCTACTAAGACGAATGGGTAATGATAAGATAAAAATACTGAAAAGCAACAAGACCTTCCATATATTATAATTCATACTATTAATTGAAGTCCAACATACTGTAAGAAAATAAAAGATAAATAATTGTCACATCATATTGGTTGATATCATCACACGGGAAAATGGAATGAGGATGGCACGCAAGATAAAGTAATGATTGATAATATAAACATTATTACCGATGAAGACATAAATAGAAATAAAGATAATAAAAAAGAAGGCAAAATCAAGAGGGCTGGTGGAGAATTGGCAACATTTCCTGGTGTTCAGGTAATGGGTGAAGTGAGCTTACCTCGATCGAAGGAAGTGGCATCTGAAAACATGGCAAGAGTGAGTGCAACCGTTTGCCGCGTCACAAGACACCCAAGACCAGATTGATAAGACAAACTCAACAAGAATCCATCACCGACATATGACACAAGCGTCAGTCGATGATTATTGGTAGTATCATAAATATCATAATTAATGTGTAACAGTAAAACATATTCAGTGCCACGAGTTTTTTGATCGAAAAAGGCTGAAAAGGGTTTTAGAATTTTGTGCATTTCCGCTAAACATGCTCGTCGTAGTATTATTTAGCTGCCTCGACCTCGATTAAATGCTCTCTGTAACAGTATTTGTCAGAAATACTTTTGTATTCTATTAATATGTGTAACTTTTTCATGTCAATATTAAATATAAATAATATTTTTTCTGGAGATACGAAAGGAGTTTACCTATATTTTAATTGGTTTATGACAACAGTATCGAGAATCAGGTTAATCTAGCTATACTCGTTTTCTCTGTGCTTATTGGTTTAAATTGGAAATTGAAGATTGTCTTCAGTTGGGTCACTACGGGTGTCGTGTGAAGTGGCACACTCAGGAAACCCCGGCAATTTCCACCCCAGTCGTTATGGGTTGTGAGATGAAATGGTAGTACAAAGCAGTTATACATTCCATACATAATTATTAATATTTATATAATTACAAGTCTATATATAGAGGAGAATTTTGATTCGCTACTGAACCACAAGTGACATTGGACTGTCTAGAAGAACAGGTAATAGGTACAGGGGTAATATTTACTAGGGAAGTTAGTAATTAATACAATCTAAATATAAATCTAAAGTATAGTGAAGAAAATGTAATAGAACCCAGCATTTTATAAGAAGAAATGCCACTTGCAATTTAGATTGAAGACGTTTCTTTACTCAATATTCACAGAACAGCCAATTACATCGAACCACGACTACACATACACGATCGCCTCGCTTTTCTATTAGTATTGTTATTTGCTAGTTTTGTTATAGAAAATATATTAAAAATCTTGACATAGAGTTATTAGAAAGAGCCAGACGATCAGTTAAGAAAATACAAAAAACTGCGTTGTACGTAACGCACCAGACAAAACGGATCGTTTACATTATTATGACAATAGATAATACAGGTAATTTGCTTATAAATTCATATTCTAAACGTAGATGGGTATTTTCTCGTTTAGCAAAATATGCCAAGTATTGACAAATGTAATTTATGGGCCTGTTTTCACTTTGATCAGTGATTCCTGCGAATTCATTAATTTGCTACATGCGTGTAGTAACAATCGTCTGAATTCGTACTAATCACTAATGGTGTACCCATATTAAAGTTATATAAAAATGTTATATAACACGGTATAACAGAGGTAATACTTATCATTATTTATTTATTTATTTATTTAAAACTTTATTGCACAGTAAATAATGTACAAAAGGCGAACTTAATGCCAGAAGGCATTCTCTACCAGTTAACCTTTGGGCCAAACAGAGATCAAAATTTATAGGTGCGGGAAGTTATTATGAAACAAGAGGAAAAAAAACTTTAGTGTTATGTACATTGGATCTAATTCTAAATACCAAAGTAATATATACATATTAACATAATATAATATATATATATACAAATAAAATACATATACCTACATATATACATATATATACATATACATACCTGCTATCAAACCACTATGATACTTATTCATGAGACTTTTCTAAAAGATGTCTGCGTAACTTATTTTATGTTGTACTTATTATTATGTCAGAGAAAGATACGTAATGTCATACATATTTTATTTCTCTCTTTATCATGTACTTTTAGCATTTGCGTTGTCACGTAATACGAGTAGGGATACCTACTCGTATTATACTTTGTTATATAACATTGTATCCCTTTAATAATATACTCCACTCTATAAGCAAATTCTCCATAATCAACGTTAATAAGGTTAGTACACGTTTGCAAGGTTTTGCTGCAATCGTATTAGGAATCTATTGGTTTTTGTCGCGTTTTGCCTGGGGCATGATAAAAGCGGTCCGTGGACGGTCGAACCTTCTACCGGAACCCCATTGATACCAAGTATCAATAATTTGCTCAAGTTTCTTCTATCATATCATTCAATTTACCCGGTATATTACATTAAGTAACTTCAGTCCAATATGTGTATTTTGCAAAAAGTAACCGTGTCTCAAATTATGTCCTGACGATCTGTGGACATATTTGCATTGTTTATGTATGTTCTAATCAATATCATAGTGCATATTTTAGTATATCGATTGTGAGTATCTCTGCTCAAGGAGCACAAAATGTCTAAACATGTACTCTAGGACGTGCTTAGAAATATTTGTGAACCATCTCTGACGTGTAAGCCAGACTAGAGGTGACTGTACGTATGTTCTGGCAAGGACCTCTTAAAAGAAAATAAATTATCTTTTAGCATCTCACGCTGTTGAAAACTTGAGCAAACGTCATGGGCAACCGGCAGTTCCAGACCATCCACCACCAGATGAAACGTACCGGGCGTGGGAGGGGTGCTACCTCGACTGGCGTCGGGCGCGAGGTTGGCGGCGGAGGCGGGGCGCGGGTAGCGGCCACGTTGCAGCCCTGCCCGCACCGTCTCCAGCTTCACCGGCGACGGGATGAAGCCGATGTCGCAGCCCTCTTTCACGAGACGCCCGATCCACCAGTTGTTGTCGTACTTCTCCTGGAATATACAGCAGATTTGCTGAGAAGAGTTATGCAAAACGGGACGATATATGTGAACAAATAGTTAAACCCAAATGGTATGCTACGGAATTCGTAAAAACTGTCAGTGAATTCAAAAGGCGGTCTGCTTATTGTATCATTGACTACGTATATTTTAGGATAGGCTCGTAAATACGAATTGTCGTCAAAGTATGCCAAAATATACTAGTTGTTATAGTTTCCTTGGGGCCAACTTTCGATAATGTACAGAAAAGCCAGAAATTAAAGAAAACTGTTTTCATACATTTACTATGGAGAAAAAGTGAACTTTATTCTTATTCATCTGTCATCCTAATTCGTCCTTTTCCCATTTTCATACCGTATTATGATCCTTCAATGAAACAGAACTGATTAGCGTGACAGAAAAATGTTAATAAAGTTCACTTTTTCTCCATAGTAAATGTATGAAAACAGTTTTCTTTAATTTCTGGCTTTTTTGTAGATTACCGAAAGTTGACCCCAAGAAAACTATTGATACTGGATAGAAATGGAATCGATTGACATAAAAAAAATACATGTAAAAAATACTTTTTTCATTTTAATACAAATTTTATGGGGAAAGTTTTTCTCGATTTATGGCTTTTCTAGCTGGGAATTTCTTTTTGGTCCCATTCAAGCTTTTGATCCTGGACAGGAATGAAATTGATTGGCATCAAAAAAACAGTTTATTAAAAATGACAAATTTCTCGCACTCTGTATGTTTTTTCCAAAATCTTTAAACGCCAATCTTCATTAATTTGAAAAAGAAGGAAGGTCTTCTAAGACCATTCTCGCATAGCAACACGGGATCTGGTAGCTGCCCTCACTGACCCAAAATCTATTTCCAGCCTGTATAATGCTTTCAAAACAACAGATAAGGAGACCATACACAGAGATACACGTACAGACAAGTGTATTAAAAATGGCACCCCTAATTGGCTGGCGGCGTTTCGTGGCCTGCCATTATCACCGCCGACACAACCCTCTAATGCCATGACAATAGACGTGGGTCAATCGATCGCTGACAGCTTTGTGGTGGATATACAAAGGCATGTAGAGTCCGATCATGAAAAGTTTTCACGCCAAGTGTCTCAAAGTTGTATAACTTAGATGATTTCTACTTGAATGCACTTACAATTCTTCGAAACTGTCTTTAAAACTATCTAATCGGCTCTATCAGTTGTTTGTACCTTTTAGCGTGTCTTGCCTGATGCCTGATCTTCATTTTCCGTTACTTTATTTCTATTAGTTTCTCTTCTACAATAGCTTTAACTAAAACAATGTCCTGCGTATGATATAGTTTCCCCCTTTTTTAGGGTTCCGTAGTTAACAAGAAATCCTTATAGTTTTGCCGGCTGCGGCTCAGCTCAGTGGCCGTTAGTACCAGAAAGCTGTAATTTGTTATAAATATACAGATCAATCATGCCGACAAAGTAGTGAAATAATAAGTTGAATAACTTTTATTTTTAGATACCTCCTATACTACAAGAAGACACAGCATATTTACTAGTTGTAATTGGTAGTTGTCGCATTTTCTTGTTGTATTACAGTTTACCTATGTACTAATACTATTTATTACCTTATTGTAGTTTTTCCTCTTTGATTAACCTTGGATGGGGTTAAAACCAGCGAAGCAGCCCAAACCTTTTACTTTTGGCATTAGGTGGGCCATTTTTTTCAAAGTTTTCCCTCCATTTTTTCTTTAGATTTAGAATTTTTTTAGTGAATTCTACTCTGAATCGCGAGCTCTTTCGATCATAATAGGAGAAAAAAAGTGTCCCAAGGTTTTTTTTCATTCCGTTACCATTTTTTGAATTTTACCAAAATATAACATTTAAAACTTTCGCGATTTAAACACATATTTAAACATAATTATTAAACGGGTCTAACGCGAATTAATTTGTTTACCTTATTTACCGACGTTTCGACACAGGTTTCACTGGTCATGGTCGCGGCTGACTGATGTCCCAAAATACCAAAATGTATGAAAATTTTGAGACAATTTTTTTCTCCTATTAGAATCGAAATAGCGCTCCATTCGGAGTAGAAATCACTTAAAAAAATCCACGTTTAAAAAAAAGTGGGGATGGGGGACAACTTTGAAAAACATGGCCCTGGAACCTATATTCATTATTTTGTTCAAGGAAATCAATTATTTTTATTTGTATTTATTTACCTTGATGTGCAGGAAATCCCGCACCTCGAAGGAGATGGCACTGCCGTGGACGGGGGAGTCGTCGTCCACCGCGGCATCGTAAGACACGTTGGTGCGCACGGCGAACGCGACTGGCTTCGACTGAAACGAGATAATTCCTTATAAGACAATTTTGGTTTTTGGTAGGATGAATTTTATAGTAAACTTTTGCCACCTCTGAGAACCTTACTCAACAATTTTGTATTCTGGGTATTAGAGTTGTGCCCGCTCGGTCATTGAAGGGAGCGCTCCCATCTCGTTCAAAGGAACTAGTTCGGTCTTTTAGGTTTTTAGTTCGTTTAGTTCAGTGCGAATTTTGATGTCTGCGGGAATGAGTACCGGGGTTTAAGTCGCGCGGAACTAATGATTTGTATGAACGTTTTAATGGTTTTCACTCCGTCTGAACTGAACTGAACTAAAGACCGAAGACCGATTTAACTTTCTGGCGACGAACTAGTTCCTTTTGGTCCGTGATGGGATTTCGTTCCTTTTAGTTCTTAGTTCCTGACCGACACAAGCCTACTGGGTATCGTCTTGAGTTGTCCCATTCGTTTTTCGTCAAGTTCTTAAATTAGTCCCGTTCTGCTTTTGCCACCAATTATTCGTGGGAAATCTTTGTCATGTTTACCTTTATACCCTATTTCTACCTTTTTTTCTTTCTTATCTTCACCATCATGTGTGCTTACTATGAGTTCTACGTAACCATAGTCGACAGCGGCTGCACCTTTCGATAGTGTTTGCACCTCGTTCCAATAGTTAAATAAATAAAACAAATAAAAAATAAAATGTTTCTTTATTTAGGTATAAACCCATCAAATTATGTTACAACTAATTTAAAAATTCTAACTTATAATTAATATGCTATCGAAGAGACCTTGCTTGAGAAGTAGTATGCTGCGCACACCGCCTTAACAATGCTAATTGCCGATTCACTCACTCTTCCGACGAAAGACCAGTACCTCTTACGCATTATAGCGTAAAAGCCATCCACCCGAACGAGCGAGCGTTAAGAACGAGCAAGTTCCAAATACTATAGAATCGCGCAGTCGCTATCGTTTCGACTACCGTTACTCATGGTAAGCACAAAGGTTCTACAGTCCAGGATGGGACTTGACCTGGTCAAATTACTTTCGGCATTCTAGTTTTTTCTCAGATTTTGGCTTTTATCTTGCCTTCAACACTGACATGATTCATAGTATCATCATCATCACCAGCCACCCAACCGACTTTGTCATGCCATGCCATACAATGCTCCTTGAAAACTTGAAAAAGTTATAGTCCTCATTCCATCCCAACAAGGGTGGGTATACACACACATCTTTTAAACGCGGTTTTTGTATGTGGGTTTCCTCAAGATATTTTGTATCACCAAAAATCATACATATTAAAGCGAATCCCTTAAGCGATATCAAGAGATCTGTAGACAAAACAGTGTCTAGCCAAGTTAGAAAATTTATCAACCAAAATAGATACAATTTATTTACAAAATTCATAACAGATAGTTTATCTTCAGTTCGCACACAACACTAATCAATAATCCAAAAGCCTTAACAATTGTAAATAATATTTTTTCAATTTGTCCGACCTTTTAAAATGGCTTATATGTTGTGGGTGAGTATTATTATAGGCTGTTTGGGAATGGTCGGACAATGGTGGTGCTGGCTTGGTGCCAATTCCGTTGAATCAATACTGGTCCAGCTGCGGTGTTTGTGGAATGGCCACTTTGGGTCTAATGGCATGTTATCTGCTAGTTTGTTTCTCGTTCTTCAGTTATGGATGAAACTGTTATGGTGAAGTTTTGAAATATATATTTATGTATGTATGTATGTAAACTCTTTATTGTACAAAACACAGAAAAATTAAAATTTACAAAAGGAAAACAGTAAGTACAAAGGCGAACTTATCCCTTTAAGGGATCTCTTCCAGTTAACCTTATATATGTATATGTATTTATATATGTATAGGGAAGTAAGGTACATACCCGAGCCTTGTCGAGCTGGGATAGTGCCTGCGCTTCCTTCTCTCGGCGCAGAGCCTCCTTGTCTTCGTCAAGCGACAGCGACAGACTTCTTTCATGCTCTGGGTATCTAGGAAAGTAGGGTACATTACCGAGCTTTGTCAAGCTGTGTGCCTGTGCTTTCTTTTCTCGGTGCAAAGCCCCTTTATCTTAATCCAGCGATGGACCCCTGTCATGTAGCGGGTGTACAGGGAAGTAGGGTACATACCCGAGCCTTGTCGAGCTGGGATAGTGCCTGCGCTTCCTTCTCTCGGCGCAGAGCCTCCTTGTCTTCGTCCAGCGACAGCTCCGAGGAAGGTTGCGAATAGTTTGAATCCGCTGAGCCCTGGAATTGAGAAAAAATGCCATTTAGAAAAAAATAACACAGAAAATTCAAAATACTGTACGAAACAAATAGGTACCGCTAAATACGGCTGAAAATCATTTATTAGTGAAATAAAGCATCATTATTAAAGAATTGATTCACAATTAACTGCCTAAATTATTTTAACCCTGTGAAAACGAGTGCTGTAAAGGGCTCGAAACGTAGGATCATGGTGTTAATAAACGCGATTAATCCGGTCTAAAGTGTTTAATTTCAATTATTTTAGATTCTCAAAAGCTCAGTAAGAAGACCAGACCAAAGATTGCGAATCCAAGTTTGGGATAAACAACATCTCTGTTTACACGCTTACTAAAATTTATATATGTACGAGTATGTATGTTATTCGATAGAATGTCTCATTAAAAAATATTTTCAATTCAACACATGATAACTCACAAAAACTTATAAAAATACTTAACACTATCTTAGACAAATTTAACCCTAAAACTAAAGACTAAAGCTAACCCTATATATATATATATCTCATAAATATCATAATAACTCAACTCACAACCTCCTAAACAACATTGAATGATTCATCACAATAGTGCATATTAGTTCTCATCATAACCAAAATCATTTCATACCTAATCGTCAAAATTCAAAGTCATTTGACGAGCCATAAACAGTTAAAGCAAAGTTAGAATATTTAATCCAATTAAACGCTTTATGTGGTAGTTAATAGAGTTGAAAGTCGCTTGTGTTGGTGGGTTGAATAGTGAAGGCAGTTGAGTTGGCACGTGTTTAATAATTCGTCGCTGCGCGCGCCGCTGCAGCGTGATGCAGTTGGTCAGTGCAAGTGTTTACCAACAAGCAATTATGTTTCAAAACTACAGATAGGTTATGTATACACTTTTTGAGTCACTCGTTAGGGTAAACTCGCATTATTGGGAATACTTCTGAGTCGGTGATACTACATAGAAAAATATACTTTAATATACTTTAGATTTTTCCAAAGTCAAGTATCGATAGTATATCATGACGAGGAAATGCCGCCAGCATCCTAGGTACAATACCTCAAGGACCTATTTTAAATTTAAGAGGTAGGTAGCTAGGTAAGTTACACTTACTGTATATATTTTGAAAATAAATGCTCACTCTCGATATAATATTTTTGGATTTCAACCTTTTTGCAACGCATTTCAGTATTTTTTTCTGTGTAGTAACATCGAATTAGAAGTACCACCAAATAATGCGAGTTTACCCTACGCTTAGTTGTCCAGGGGATAAATCACTCTTGAAATTTGCTAAGTACTTACATTCAACTGCAATATTAATTTCAGCTATGAAAGTCGCAAAAATGTCTGACACACGACACACTCTTATGGCTGTACAAATAAGATTAGGTATTCATGGCCGAAGATATTATTGCAGGTGACTGTACGTATAACAAACATGACATTTGTGCGACTTGTAAGCCTTTTCCATAACTTTAAAGAAACTGCGCCATTCTTCTCCCTTGGAAAACGGGACAGAATAAAAAGAAGAAAGGTTACCCATCCAATTAATGAGCACATTTCATTTCTAATCAATTTATTTCATTAACATTTAAAAACATTATAACCCTGTGAACTTGGAAACCATTATATAGATGTAGTGCATAACGACTTTATATGTGTCATTCTACTTGAATCGGCCTCGGTACTTTTAAGTACTACTGACACGTTCACTGAAATAGCATGACACGTTCAGGCATTTCCGTGAAAATACAAAAGAAAATATTTTTTCTGCCTTCCGGCCGGCAAGTATCCACTTGCAGTCCGCTACGCTAAAAAAATGCGCTGCTTGCCGACTGTGTCGAGCAGAAAAATAGTGTACTGACCTTGGCCAGTAAATAAGAAAGCCTAAGATCACATGTTTGTCGACCTCAGCTTCGCTTCGGCTGACAATTACACGAGATCTGAGACATTTCTTACTTTACAGGCCTCGGTACGTAATCTACTAAAGCATCCACTACATCTATAATAATAGATTGACGCTAGTGATGCTAATTAAATAGGTGTCCGAATAACTAATCTTACTATGCCTCTGGGCATATTCGAAGAAGAAAATTAATTATAGAGAACCACCTGTCAGAAGAAATGTAACACTTCACTTATCCGACTACATTAAGGTATCAAGTCGAGATCGCATTCTAACGATACTTGACAGCGGATTGATATCAGTAGTCAAACACGAGATAGACCAAATAAAGTAATATAAAGTAAACGCACCGATAATGGACGGCGTATGGGTAATGAGACGCTATATGAAAAAAAATCACATTAAGTCGTTTATACTTTCTGGGATCATTTAAAGTTTATTCAGCTGCTAAAGATTCAGGTTTTTGGTAGTTTCTGTCTTGTTGGTTCGAAAAGGTGGTGTAACGAAGGATGTCGGGGCGATATCAGCGGATTAATCTTAAAATTGCCATCACAATTTTTTATTCCCATGTTAAACCAGCATGTGTATCGTTCCTGTATGTATCTTTCTTAGCGTTTTCCCTTTTCTTAGTATTTTCTTACAGTTCTTAGAGTTTTTCTTACAGTAACTATTTTCGTACTAAACCATCTTCTACAAAGCAGTGTTTTGGCATGTGCTGTGTAAAGTTTCAGCTTTATCATACACGACACTTACTTCCGTGTAATTTTAAAGCCTTTGTAAAAATGGATTGACAAAGGTGATCAAGGTGGATTTTTAATGCCATAAAACCGTGATTTTAAAAGTAACCCAGAAGACCGTAACTATAGCAACCAGTAACGTGAAATAGTTGATGAACCCTTGTATGAAAGGCGAAAAACATGTTTATTTTCGAATTTGACAGAAATCGATATATCAGGAAGCTCCTATTAACGTACAAAGCAACGTGTCCAATTTAACAGAAAAAAAAATAAGTGTATAAGAAATACGGTGTATAAGAAGTAAGCGTGTAAGTGAATCAGGAAAAAAGTAATTTATGAGATTAGAAATACCAACTGATCTTAGACTACATATGCTACGAACTACGACGTAGCGCTACGGGCTACGAATAAAGGATGACTCACGCCAATCCGATCCGGGACGAGATAGCTCGGAGCCCGCGGAGGTCACGTGACGTTTGCCAGCCAGCTCGGATTGGTGTGAGTCAAACTTAAAGGGTGCAGTAATACCACCATCCGTAACAGATGCGCCGAATCTAGCAAATTTCAAAACTAAATGCACGCACATGAACTAAAATTAATTTATCTTACCCTAGCTTTACACCTACTACTGCTGTTGCTTTATGATGAGGATGACTTAAGGGATGACTCACACTAGACCGGGACGAGACGGAGCGGAACGGGACGATTTGTTAGTTTCTATAGAAAACGTCACGTGACGTCCGAGGGCCCCGAGCTACCACGTAATTCTTTCTATAGAAATTGACAGATCGTCCCGTCCCGTCCCTTAACGTCCCGTCTCGTCCTAGTGTGAGTCATCTTTAAATTTGTCTGTTTACAAAAATAAGTGCCTACATATATATGTAGGCACTTATTTTTGTAAACAGACAAATTTCAAATTTCAAAAAGAAAGAAGTATAAAAAACGACAACAGTAATATTACTGTTGTCGTTTTTTATACTTCACTGTTGAAAGAAATTAATGAAATTAACTAAACGTCTTAAAATATGCACCAAATCCAAAGCAACTTGGAGTTGCTTTGGATTTGGTGCATATTTTAGTTATTTTAGACAGTCTCATATATTTAGGTCCCACTTTGTCGTGACGGCAAGACCTGACATTGACGCCCACGGTAAAGTAAAACAAGCAGCTAGTCTATGATGGTCGGGTTTTTATCGTTTACCGACGTTGCTGTCACGTTCTAACAAGTATGTATGTGCGAAAGTGACGCATAGCGTGATAAGCGATAAAATGGCAACCATGCTAACCCTGCAGTTTTAAGCTGCAGTAGATATAACCAAACACGTAATAAAACTACCAATCCTCGTAAATAAGGATTGACCAGAGCCAAAATTCGTGAAAGTAGGTTATACCATTATACGATATTCTCTGGGGTGTTCCCCTTGTTAAGGAAACCATATCTTTTGGAGATTTGGTGCCGTAGAGGTACTTTGAAGAAGATCTTTAGATACCTAGTTAAAAATATAGTGAGACGGTAACACAGAGCGCGATTCAAACTTGTCAACACAAGGGGATAATTACATCATACTTATCCTCTACGTTTGACAAATCTGAAGAAATTGTATATATGTACACCGTATGTAATTGTTTAAAATATTAACAGCATTTTAGCATTAAATCATTGCATTTGTTATCAACAATTGTATTAATATTCCCAATATAATTCTAGCTTTCCAGTAGAGAGGTGTCGTTAAAAGGCTAAGAACACACTAGGGCATACTAGATTTAGGCAAAATGCATCAGATGAAAAACTATAAACACATAAAGAGTATCCTGGCCTTTCTCCGGATTTCATTCTGCCGAATGTCACTTGCCAGCCAACTTTTCGCCGATGATTGACTTGGCATACCTACATTTACCAAATTATTATTTGCCAACTTTCGTTTGGTCGAATTTACATTTGCCAACTAGGTTAGGTTAAGTTGGATTATGATAATCTCCGAAAAATACGTCTGCGAATCTTTATAGTTGGCAACTGATTTTTCGGCGAAATGAAATTCTGCGATAAGTTGGTTGGGAAGTAATATTCGGAAAAATGATGTTTTCGGCGATAATTTAGATAACCCACATAGGCACAATTTGGAAACTACATCCAGCCACAAGAGTAAATAGCGATACGTCATCATGCGCAGTCCATGGGGAGATAAATCCACCTTACCGAAATCTACAGCTGCTAAACAGTTTAGTGTTGTGTAGGCCAGAGGGTCTACTGCGTACATCTAAAAATCATTTTATGGGTAGTCTTTTTAGTCTTTGATAAGCTTTCTTTTAGGTATTCTTCTTATTCCGGCTTATTCAGTATTGGTAATTATCTTCTTTGGGTGCGTTCGATGTTATTTAGTCTATGTTTTTTGTAGTCTCATTCGTTATTCGTCCTAGTCTTTGGTTTTATTCTATATATTTTTGGTTCGAGAAAAACATGACGAATAAAGAATGAGACTATAAAAGAGATTGACTGATATCGAATATGTCCAAAGAAGATGTCGACGAATATCGAAATCAGCAAGTAGGTACTTATAACAAAAAGACAAACAAAAAAAGTTTACCAAGGATGAAAAAGACTATCCACGAATGGGTGGCGAAAGCAGAACAGGACTAATTTAAGAAGTTGACGAAAAACGAATGGGACAACTCAAGACGATACTCAGAATACAACATTTAAAATGTTCGATGTTTGCAATATTCCCTCAGATGTTGAGTGAGGTTCTCGGAGGTGGCAAAAGTTTACTGTGGTAACTATGAGGAGGCCTGTATTTAGCCTTTTACACAATGAATGCTTTTATACTTGAAAGTTTGCCAACGCACATAAAAATCCATTAATGCGGAAGCTCCCGCGAAGTTAACTCATTACTAATCAGGCATATATGTCGGACGCTAATTTTCCACCATCTTGAGATCTTGGTGTCAAAAATTATTTCTTTCTCCGTCCATAAGAGAAATGTAACAACAGCGTTGTCTTGCGTACGGAAGCGTTAAGAAGTGTCCTTACCAATATTTTGTAGTTAGTCATTGGGCGGACCGTGTGCGGGCGTGGAGGCGGGTGCGGGCTGCATGCACACACGGACAGACGAACATGCCGACAAGTAGGTTATGTAGAGAACGAACAGTGAGAAGTAGATTGGTGGTACATAAATCAGTTTACACTGTTCACGCTTGCGTCTGAGTTCATTCATTTTTTATTGTATGTAAGTAGGTTTGTATTTATTTCAAATACGAATGAGTATTGTATTTGATTGAAGAATAAGTATTCTGTATTTGTTTTTGATGAAGATTTATTTGTTCTAATTTTATTTATAAACAAACGTACTTATTCGGAAGATTAAATCAAACACATTCAATTTATTATAAGCTTATTAAATCTGGTAGGTAATGAAGAAGATTATTAAACTGATGTATATAACCACCATTAACACCGTCAACTAAATAGTAAGAAATAAATTATGTAAAAAGACAAATCTAATAACGTAACACATATTCTTCTAATCTCGATCATAGCAGAAGGTACGAACAAGACAATGATCGTGTGCAACATACGGGTTAAATATAAAGAAAAAAGTAAGTGTATAAATGTTAAGTTCTACTACATGTTATGCAAACTACATAAACAGATAGTGTTAAGAACATTCGAGACACTATAAATGCAGTGACGGTTAGAAATACTAAACAAATAATACAACTCGCATATAATCTAATGACACTATCAAACTACCGCGCTTACCTGAGCTACAGCCCAACATTAAAAACAAAAATAAAAGAACGTCAACGAATTTAGAAAACCAACGGTTTCTTTTGGCGATTTCCAGCCAGCCTTAGGCTCGGGCTCGGAGGTAGGAGAGTGACTGAGTGGAGGCTCCGCGGCGGCGGCGGCGGGCGGTCGAAGAGTGACGTCACCGCCCCGCGCCGCCCCCTGAATATTTTACGCCCGAAAACGGCCCAGCGCTGTTTTTGGGTGACATTTGTGCGGTATTTTGTTGTGAATGCAAGTTTTTGCCGCTTTGCGGATGTTTTAAGCAGTTGCCGCGTTGGCTTTTATTCGTTTCGATTTAATAGTTTTTATGCGGCGTCAAACGATTTTTAGTGGTGTTCACAAAAAGGTCAGCACTGCAGCAATAATTAGTATTTAACACATGAGTTACACTTATATAATTTAAACTATCGTGAGTCATACTGACATTAAATTGCAATGGCATTAAAAATACGCGAGTTTGAACCGTTGCAATTGAATATGAGTTACTTTTATTATCATTTTTTTTTGTTGATCGTCGTCTTGGATGTTCAGGTTTGTTTTGGTTGTATTATGTGCTACTCCCCATTTAAAGACTATATTATATTTTAGTCCTAAGTAGCATTTAAGGGTTGTGTAGTCACGAACTTTTATAGTATCGCCATATCTGCCTGTCACTTTGTCCGTCCGTCCGTCTGCTGCTTAGCAAAGTGACCGTTAGTATCTACTTACTAGAAAGATGTAACTTTTTATGAATATACATATCAATCACGGCGCCAATACATTTTTGTAGGTTTCCTATAGATAAATTGGGATGATTTTTTCCGTTTCAAAATGTAAGATATCGTTGGATAGATATTTGAAAAAGAATTGCGGTTTGCAAAAACATTTTTTGATAAAATGAATATTTCGGGAAATAATCGCTCCGGAATTTAAAAAAAATGTGTCCCTTTCCCTTTAACTTTTGAACCGCAACTCCAAAAATTATGCAAAAAAGAAAGTAAAGCTTGATTAAGACTTTCAAGGACAGTCAGTTTGTTTTTTTGCCAAAAGTCATACCTCTTAGTAACAGGGCGTGAGTCATAAGTATGTACTGCAACTATACTCCGTTTTGCTAGTTATGATTATAGTATCTACTAAAACTCCTTCTAGGTTCGTTTATAAACAAAAACAAAAAAAAAAACGAACCTACGGAACCCTAACCTGAGCGTGGCCTGACTTGCTCTTGGCCGGTTTTATATAAATAATGTTAACGCTAATGTCATACACCTTTCCTTTTCATCTTTATTCATACGCAGGATGTTGGTGCAGGATATAATTATCTCAAGCTCTTTTTAAGACACATACTTTAAGCAATTTTCCGAACTAACTTCTCAATGTTACTTATGTATGTAAAAAACACTTTAAAGCAATCAGATTCTACAACAATCTAAGTACTCAAAAATAACTGACCAAGACACGCACTAATCTAAATATACCAATAAAAGAAGAAGCTGACTGACTGAATGACTGACTGACTGACTGACATATCAACGCACAGCCCAAACCGCTGGTCCTAGAGATTCCAAATTTGGCACGTAGGTTCTATCTATATAAAGCCTATAAAGGTGCACTAAGAAATGATTTTTCAAAATTCACCCTTGGGGGTGATTTGGGGGTCCAAAGTTTGTATGGGATAACAAGATTGGTGATACTATTCTATTTGGAACTTTACAGTAGTAGGTATTTATAAAGATAAATAATTTAACACCTTTTTCTGTTTTTTTTTTCAGAATTCAACATCTGTAAAGGGGTAAAAAAGTAAAAAAATAAACAACATCTAAAAATATCAATACGGGTGTCGTTTTGTTGTTTATTTGTTTTTGGATTTAAATTTGGCAGGTAGGTTTCTTATTAAGGTGTAGGGGTGCATTAAAAAGGATTTTTCAGATTCCCTTCTAATCGAATAAGGAAGAAGACCCGATAGGTTGTTTACAACGAATCTAGAGTCAAAACTGCGAAAAACTTAAATATTTTCCGTTATGATCTGATCCTGATGAAAATCAATATCTGAAAATCCGATGACAAAGTCAAAGATTACGAGAGACGATTTAAAAATTTGTGAGTAACCTTGAGTGCAGATAGAAAGCCTACTTTTTCAAGCACCATGTTCTCATAGGTTCTGGAAAGTTGCCATAATGCATTATGGCTAACGTTATTGATAACACAAGTGCAACTGCATAATTGACGTCACTGGGGTGACGCAAAACCAGCCTCCATTAATTTACAGCCTTGTGACCTATTTGCTGAAGAAGCCATGCGCTAATGCTAATAGTGCGGAATACAAAGTGTCAAGTATGCGATTTCACACCATTACACTCAACAACTAGAAAAGCTTCTTCCTCTATGGTCCGCTTTGGCAATAACAGTTTTTTAGTTTATTTATAATTTTGCGTTGAATTTAATCCTACGATTAGTCGTTTTAGAAAGCGTCTGCCATCTTACGTTTCAACCTAGGCGATATTGTGATTAATCCAGTTTCCGACGATGTTTACTGTCACTGAAAAGCGATTGAAAACCTGGTACCGGCGTTTATTCGTATATGTATCACGCATATTTATTCCTCAGTTATGGACGTTTCTTATGTATATATGTTGTATTAATCTATATAAGTATGTATTTCGACGCCTATTACCCACAATACAAGCTTTGGTTAATTAGGGACAAGGTTGTTCTCTGTGAGATTGTGCACAATAAAAAAAACCGTCCCTATATTTTCCATAAAATACCTACACTGAAAATTAGTATTTATTTACTACAACAATAGGCCATGCAAATCCCAGAATTTGACAGTTATGACACATCCATTGCAATGCGCTTAAAACAAAAGAATAACAAATTTACATCGAATGGAACCATACAGTTTTAGCCTCTATTTCAACCGTATAAGTTCTAAATTCGAACGTCCGCGTTGGCGACTTGGTACAATATTCTGCGTGCGTGCGGAAGTCACTGCGAGCTTAACTGCCGTATTTCACACTGCTCGTAACGGGGTAATAGTTTACTGCAATACTCGCAGTGAATCAACTATGCAAATATATGACTCAGAGGTAAAGCTGTGTTCATACCGGAACAACTTTAGTGAGGATTTTTGATTGGGTTGATGTTGCACAAGAGTTACCTACAATTAAGTTCTATACGAGGTGTCATCGTACTTTTTCCCGCCTGTCAAAAAAATATGCAACAAGTCTATTCATATGTAACCGTACGTATAGTGTAGGTACGGAAACAGACAGGAACAGTCCAGTTTATTAAACCATGTTGAGAAGCAATAGATGATTTAGCAGCTCCACACAATGGGCCATCATGAGCAATATTGCGTAACCCCTCTTACTTATAACAGCGTCCCTTATCATGGCCCATCAAGTTTATATCTCAGATGGGATTTCTCAGATGAAACTCTCAGATTTTGAAGGAGACAGAAAAATATGTATTTCAACTAATTTGTTGTTATCGGTAGACCAGTAAGAATAATTCGATATAATTCTATGTTCTACGAATAACTGTGATACAGACAATAGCTTTAAATTTTTACTACCCGTTTCTTGCGTAGATCGTTGGTAGCCTAGTGGTAAGAGCGGTGCGACTTTCGATCCGGAAGTCACGGTTTTTGACTCATACTAGGACGCGACGGGACGGGACAATATCTATAGAAATAATCACGTGATAGCTTGGAGCCCTCGAATGTCACGTGACGTTTTCTATAAACTGACAGAGTCCCGTCCCGTTCAAGTGTAAGTCATCCTTCACCTTCACACAATGCTCTCCGTCTTGAGGATACATCGCCCACCCGGCCGACATCCCGGTCCAGCATGAGTCACCACCAGCACTGAACAAAACTGTTTCCATCCGACAGACATACTGTAAACAATGGCGGAATGCGAGTCGTAAATTCCATCTGACATGATTTGCGGCCTTGCTTTCATTGATCCGCTATATTGTTTTATAATTAGCTCAATATTCCGAAGTTGCTAGCGAGAGAGTTAGGTTAGTTTTACACTAACAGAGCAAAGTATGGGCAATACCTTCTTCTTATCTAATGTGATGTCTATCCGCTAGAGTCAAGGGGCCCTAAATACATCTAGATCCTTCGGAATTTTGTGTAAAAGCTCCTTATCGCACTCCAGAGTTTGCTCGACCATCTTCATGTGACGGATGATGGAGCTCTGGGGTACGGCTCTGAATAATTTTGGTTCTAGGTATCCTGCACCAAAGTCCTTCAGTCTTTTTAACGGCACCCGAGCCTGTAGTGACCCTGCCTACGAAGCAGGAGGTCCCGGATTCGAATCCTGGTCAGGGCATTTGATTGTGTGTTTATCACAAATATATGTTATTGAGTTATGGATGTTTTCTATGTATTCAAGTATTTATATGCATCTATCTGTTATATATATCGTCGTCTAGTACCCACAACACAAGCCTAATTGAGCTTACTATGGAACTAGGTCGATTTGTGTAAGATTGTCCTATAATATACATTTATTTATTCTTTGGCGAGAGCGTGACATTCGCACATTGCGCTTCATAGTCTCATCTTCTTTGCCACATATACCACATTCACTGTATTTCAAATTGAAAACTCCCGTGAGTATTAGACATATTAATATAGGTACTTATATCGGGTTACTCACGTCAATAAAGTCGAAAATAGTTTGACATTTTTTGGAACGGTCCGCCTCCCATAATCATGAGTGAAATGCGCTCGCGACGATTGCTCCAGTTTGGCCATTGGGCAATATCTTACTCTAACTAACATTTTGATTTATACATTGGATGTATGGTCTATAACATTATAAAAGGTACCTTTTTAGATGTCTAAATGATTCCAATCTTCTGTGTCTTGCTCGCGCCAATACATGAGGAATCCAGTGTGCATACCATGAGTTTCATTCGATTGCGACTACGGCATTTGACAGAATGTCCGTCTCGCTCCTGCCCGAGTAGTGGTAGGAGCGAGACGGACATACTTTCGAATGACGCAGTCGCAATGGAATACAACTCTTGGTACTCACACAGTACGATTAAAACGCACGCGTGACCCAGAAAATGATGCCCAATCGACATATTTGTACGAATTCCAAAACAATTTGTTTCAAATAACTATTTCAGATGTAAATAACAAAATATCAATATCATCTGGGGTAATAGCACCGATCTCCAAAGAGCTTTTGTTACCCAAAAAGATTGCGTCAGGGCTGTACATGGAAGTGAATATCTCGCCCACTGTAAACCAATATTCAAGGAACTCAAAATCCTACCACTTCCTTGTCAGTACATACTAGAACAGATTAAGTTCGTGAAAAAAAATCCACAGCTCTTTCCGCTTCATGATGAAGTTATTAATAAACAAAGACCTAGCAGGAATCCACTTCAGCTGTTTCAACCTGCCCAAAAACTTGGAGTTGCTAATTCGAACGCATATGCTATGGCTATAAAATTATTTAATAGATTGCCAGATGATCTTAAAATGCTGCCAACAAATCAATTCCAAAAGAAAGTTTTTCTATGGTTGCTGGACAAATGTTTTTAATCTTTGTCAGATTTTTTTTTTAAATGATTATTATTAAATAATATTTAAAACGGGTCACTTACGTAATTTAGTCGATTTTCGCTCGACATGTTTCGTTCTTTACGAAGAGTTTTATAGTTAAAAATGATTATTATGTTGTAAATTGTAATATTGTAATTGTATAATAAAATTTTGACCTGTAGGCTATTGTAAATATATGTATAAATATTTCTACGCCGATGCATGCCGGCAGAATATGTTGACCTAACATCCTCTACTAACTAACGTTGTACCATATTCTAAGAAATAAATGCTTGATTATGATTATGATTATGAAATATATACAGTAGGTAAGTTGCAGGCATTGTATATACCTAGGATGCTGGCGGCATTTCCTCGTTGTATCGCAATGATACGTTGGGCGAGGAAGCCAGCTCTTCGGTCACCAGTTACATCAGCCAGACTTTCGCGATTTCTACAAAAAACTTGCGTGCGCTGGGACCCCGTGGGCCTAGAGTAACAACCCCAAATGGTGCAAAATAAAGCTGAATTGGCCTCAGGAATTAATAAACATAATTTTAAGGGCAGGTCGGCTAATAAAAGCATGTTTATGACAGTCATACAACCGACTCGTGTCTGTTTCGCATTTATCTGTTTATGAGCAAGACAGGAAGCGTGTAATATCTACTCGTAAATATCACCGTGTATTATGGCAGTGGTATAGGATGAATGAAAATGATAAACTAATAATAAATATTGTGGGACAATCTTACGCAAATCGACCTAGTCAATAAGCTAAATAAGGCTAGTGTTGTGGGTACTAGACGACGATATTATAATAGATAGATAAATATAAATACTTAAATACTTACATAGAAAACATCCATAATTCAGGAACAATATTCGTGATAAACACACAAATAAATGCCTTGACTAGGATTCGATTCCGGGACCTCCTGCTTTGTAGGCAGGGTCACTACCGACTAGGCTAGGATGCCGTTAAAAATACTGAAGGACTTTGGTGCAGGATACCTAGAGTATACAAATAAATGAATGAATGAATTCAGTTTGAACGCTTGTGTACAGTCACGTCTATAAATATCTTTACACTTCGGAACTTATTACAGGCAAAGAAAGGTCAAAATTGAATACAGTGCATATATATTTATGAAGCTGACCGTACATGCAAATGCCCTTTTTTATAGTGCAATTTCGTCGCTACACATCCAATTAGTCGTTAATTGAGTATACAAGGCACTAACTAACAGGATTTTGCACTGTTTTTGCTAGCTGCAACTACATGAAGCATGATGTAATTGTACTGGTTGCGGACAAACACTCTATTGGGATTGGGCTATGAAAACGATGCAAATAGTTTTATGTGCTCGTATGAATGCTTCGTTCATGTTTACAGTGAAACCTCGGTTATCCGAACTAATTGGGCCCGAAGGCTAATTTGGACAATCGAAATCTGTTTTTGGGACGAGATCTAAGAAAAACAACACCTTTAATTACAAAAACAGTTACAGTACGCACACACGCTTGCAAATGTGCATGGGCAACTTATGAATGAATTCATTCATAAACTACCTATGCAATTTAGAACGTGACGTTAAAATTTTAATAATATTAACGTAAAATAACACTTGGAAAAGTTTTATATTCTGCTTAAAATTTCTTCAGTCTAAAATTCGTATTCGTATTAATACGTAGTATCGGGTGCTTTCGAATAAAAAAAGTAGCGTTCGGATAAGTGAGGGTTCGACTAATCGAGGTTTTACTATATTACTATAATACATGTGTACGTTACGTACTTACCTATTTGTATTTCAAGCAGGGCTTACAGAAAACAATAACTTTAAATTAATAATAATAAAATTGCCGATAAGCACTGGTGGGCAAATATGGTGGCCGAGGGGTAAAGCGTCGAAGTCTCGGGTTCAAATCCCGAATAAGAATGAGTTTTTCGAATATATCATAAAAAATATAATTTGATATTTATCAGTTGCTTCTCGGCGAAGAAAAAATATCGTCAGGAAGTCTAGATACATCCGCGAAGAAATTCAAAAATGTTTGTGAAGTCTCCAACGCGTTTCGGGCCTGCCTGGGGACTATAGCTCTCTCGCTTGAGAGGTCTGTGCCCAGCAGTGGGAGTGGGACGTCTAACGGCTGGGTTACATTATAAAACTCCCGGCATTTTAACTGTGCCATGAACAATCTACAGAAAATAATTTCGGTTTAAAAAGCTACACCCAAATCGGTTCTGCAATTAGAAGCTACGACGCCATAAAAGACTCGCGTGAAGCTTATATAGCACCCTTCTTTTTCCTTAACGGGCGTGTCAAGAGAACAAAATTGTTGTTTACCATTCCCTTATTGAGAGCGTACGTTTCGTTGCCTTTCCGAACGGGTGTGGTTAGAAAGAAGGAAATAAACTCCTAATACAACACGGTATATTCATTAGACTTGACAATGTACAACCAAATATTTGTTTCAGTTATGATTTGAAACAACATTGTAAGGACCAAAACTCTCCTATGAATTTGATTACTTAAAAACGTAAAGACAACATAAATGATGCTAGTACGATTTCAGGAATCACCTTTGCAAGGCTTATATCTGTATTAACTACAAAAATAAATATCCATCATAACATATTTTAACTCATATAATAAATTTAACCTTAGAGAATGGAATCTTTCCTGACGACCTTAAGAAGGCATTAATAAGGCCTTTACATAAAAAAGGGTCCAAACAAGACATGAATAATTATAGACCCATTGCATTGTTACCTAATTTCTCAAAAATATTTGAGAAGGTTATATTAAATCGCATGGTATCGTTTTTTGACAAACATGAAATATTGAATGCTAATCAATTTGGATTTCGAAAAGGGCAAAATACAACATTAGCTATTTTCAAAATTTTACATAGAGTTTGGACAGATATGGACAAAGCAAAAACTTCGATTGGATTATTTATAGATTTGTCAAAGGCTTTTGACTGCGTTTCTCATGAGATACTGTTACAGCAGCTAGAGCATATTGGGATACGGGGAGTCGCGAAAAAATTAATAGAGTCTTATCTAAATAAAAGAACACAAGCCACGGTATTAGACTCTTATGATAGGAATACAAAGACAGTGACAAAAGTACAGTCTAAATACGAAATCACCTTTCAAGGAGTACCTCAAGGCAGTGTCTTGGGACCTCTGCTGTTTCTGGTATATGTAAACGAGTTTCCCTTAATAATGAAACACTTGTGTGTCATGTTTGCCGACGATGCTACTATTTTCATCTGTGAGGATAAGAAATCGGATGTAACTAACGAGCTTTATAATACTATGAAACTTGTAATTGATTGGTTGTCAACATTGAACTTAAGTGTGAACATAGACAAAACTAAAATTGTGCAATTTGTAAACTATAACCAGAAGCCAAAAAATATTAATATAGTAATTAATAGTAAAGAAGTCGAACAAGTGAATAGTACAAATTTCTTAGGTGTCATAATAGACAGCAACCTAAACTGGAAGTGCCACATTGAGAAAGTAAATAAAAAATTAGCCAGCGCATTCTATGCATTATCAATCTTGACGAATATAACTTCAACCGACGTCGCAAAGAAGGCATACTATGGAAATGTTTATCCCCACTTGAAGTATGGAATAATATTTTGGGGAAACTCAGTAAATGTTGAATCAACATTTATATTACAAAAAAAATGCTTACGAATTATATTTAAGTTTAGGTTTCTGGAATCCGTAAGAGAACTATTTAAGGACAATGATATATTACCACTGACATGCATTTATATATTAGAAATTTGTTTATTAGTTAAGGAGCAAAATTACATTTTTACCAAAAAGAGTGAGCTTAAGGATAATATCAGAACACAATATAAACACGATATTTGTACGGTTAAAGCCTCCAGCTTCATACTTGGGAAGAGCACATACGTTTCTGGAATTGATATTTATAATCATTTACCTGAACACATAAAGTCGCAAAACGGGATTAAGTTCAAAAACACGCTCAAGAGGTGGTTATTAGTTAAGAGTTTTTATAGTTTAAATGAATATTTTATGCACATGGCTTAAGTTTTTTAATGAAATGTTTTTGTTATTGTTTATTTAGTTTTAAGTTTATAATTGTACGTCCGAAATGGGCAAACTGTTGGATCTAAACTTTATTTTATATTATGACATCTGAATGTACACAGTTTAAACAATAAATGACATCTTATCTTATCTTATCTTATCTTATCTTATTACCACGAACGAATTAAACGGTTACAATTATTTATGATAATCAGTGCAAACTTCCGTAGTCATGTAAATGGCATGGTAATATCCGCATTACAACCGACCATATGATCAAATCCACTAAAACGACACAAGTCTACCCAAACAGGCTAACACTTACGCTGTTCCATCATAGGGCAACACCCATCAGCTTTACACACGAGTATCAATACCGTATTGATATCTACGTAAACAATTTCATACCGACCTTACGAGTACACGTATAGCAATCACAGATCACAAACACAACAAGCACTATGAACGCGCGCGCACCTGCGTGAACAACTTGTTGTACCCATGCCCTTGGTTATAGATCATCCGACATGGTTGAGGGTGGTGGCCACTGCGGACCACCAGCGGAATGGCGTCGGGGTCGGCCGTGGTGCACGCGCGGCGGCGCGCGAGGCCGCGGGCGAACAACCCGAGCCCTCGCCCCCCCAGCCCCCCAGCCCCGGTGAATGGGTGCGCGCGCACGAGGTTCATCAACCGTACGCCAAGATTAAATGATTACTGGACTGACAAGTAGGTCACCTTAGATAGCGAGTTTCCTGTACGCTAATGTCACTAACGGTTAACGGTACGCACTTTTTAGGGCCAATTGACAATATCAATACAACTCCAGACTAGGCTACTCGATCGGCTAGCTCGGAAAGGCGAGATGCCATTGAAATTAACATCTCCAAATGTAGATGCTTCGATAGTATAAATTTGGGAAAATATTAATCGCTTAGAAAAGAATACTGAATTGCACAACAAGAAATCAACGTAGAACAATGTAGGTATTTAAGTGTTATTTTTTGCTGTGCAAGTCAGTATTTCAGTTTGTTTGTTGTGCCTTTAAATATTACCGGTTTTGTATCTAAATTTCTACTAAAGTCAGTATTTAATTGCCCTCACACAAATAGTTTTGACAAAATAATAGCTTGTATTTACAAAAGTGTTGGCAAATTTTACGCATTCATGTGTCGGCTTGCGTCAACGTTCAGATCATATAGTCAAGAAACACATATCTGAAAATTATAGGTATTTGTTACCTGGGCTACCGACGACAACGTTCGAAAGAACCCGCTCTTCTCCAATTCCCCCCCTTAAGGATGACTCACACTAGAACGGGACGGGACGGGACGCGGCGAGACGGGAAAATCTGTCAATTTTTCTAGAAAGCGTCACGTGACATCCGAGGGCTCCGAGCTGTCAAGTGATTCTTTCTATAGAAATTGACAGATTTTCCCCTCCTGCCCCGTCCCGTCCCGTGCTAGTGTGAGTCATCCTTTAAACTGGTGTAGTATGTACTTAATATGTTAAACTATTGTATCTATTTGATATCAGTTAGTTACAAAGACCGAATCAGAGGACCCTAGTATTATTGTGAAAGTGTTTTCGCAGATACGATCGCACGGAGGTAAATGCGAGGTCCGGTGCGCCGACCACCGACCATACGCTACGGCGATAGCTTAATAAACCAAGTTCAAATAGTTTAGCAGTCAAAAATAAGAAATAATGTGATTCACTACAAAATCATATATAATCATATATATTAGATGTATTATTTGTACATCGTCACATTAAAAACAGGCTTTGTCATTCTTACTTACTAATACGTAACTAATTACAACCCCCCGAATCGTACCCGGCCCAAATGTACCCATCACACTGGCCAATATAGTATAATTATTAGATTGGTGGGAAACAGCTAAGAATAGGACCGAATGGAGGAGACGAGGGGAGGCCTTTGACCAGCAGTGGGACACCTAAATGGGCTATTAAAAAAAAATCTTCTTTATTAGAGTAAGGGTATTTATATAGCGATCGATTTGATCGTAAATAACGAGTAAGTATCCTTTTTATTTATTAAAAAACGCCGGATTATTCAAAATAATCGGGTCAAACGATTTGCCAAAGGAAAACCGCACCTAAATCTCTAAACATAAAGGTCACATATACAGAATTGTTTAAGGCGGCGGCGACGTCTCCGTCCCCTCCGAAACACGAAACCTGGAGCGTCGTCCCGATGACGTCAGCCTAAAAGCCTTTACTAATACTCTATTACTTACCCTTAAGTATACTTCAGTCTCGCAAAAATTACGTCATCGAAAGTAATATATTGACAAGCGGGATAAATACAAAGTATATATTTAGCTCGCGTAAAATTACTATCTATGTTAGCAGAAAAGGCCCTTGGTCTTATATTATTAATTATTGACAAGAGAAATGCATAAATTGAAAGAGATGTCATATACTAAAGAAAAAGTGACCAAGGTCCCCGGTGTGGCTTTAAAATTATAAGAGAAATGCAGTTTTACACGGCATAATAAAATATGGATATGCTTTATTTCTCTTGTCAATAATTATCATAAAATAGAGTCAGTCTATGTTAAGTTTCCTAGATTTTGATGGCACAGACTGTGAAAGTGTTAAGTAAACATCATAATTTCATAGAAGTTTGACGTTTAAAATAACACTTTCAAGTCTGACAGTTCATTTGCTGAGAAAAGTCAACGTGGTTTGACTCTAGTTCTTGCAGTTTTACACGGCATAATAAAATATGGATATACTTTAAGGTTTACTTTTACGTAATCCGGCGAAAACGATGTCAGCCATGGTAGTCCATAGAATATCTGTGGTATGACGTCACTATGCACGAAAACAACATTATAAACGCGAAAGTTTGTAAGATGGATGTTTGTTACTCATTCACGTAAAAACTACTGAATGGTTTTTAATGAAACTTCACAATAATATAGTTCATACATCAGAATCACACATAGGCTGCAATTTATAAAGATATTGCGCAGACGAAGCCGCGGGCACCAAACTTCTAAACGTTATCATCCCTTCCGTGTCAGTGAGGGGAAAATGGGTCAAACAAATCAAGCTCATCGAAGCGGATCCCTGCGGAGTTCACTTTCATGTATATCTTACAAGCCTACAGTTATTGACCGGATATCCTTGTTGTTATCCCACAGTTTGGAGGCGTCAATTGTAGCAGATTCTAAGTTTTATTCTTTACAGGTGACCACCACATATAGAAAGGACCATGGGCAACTTTGTAGCTCCAAAAACTAGTTAACTTTCATGTACCCATATCTTACAGCCCCACTGTTATTACCTTTGTGGTTATACCCATGTTGAAGAGGTGTCAAAATGGAACGTAGTCACAGAAGTGCACACCACATCTTGATAAAGAATCCCACCTCCAACGAACTAATGTACAAGCGGGCGGAGCGGCTGAAAGTGCCGAAATTTTAAATTGTAATAAATATAAGAGCCTGGGCAGAGAGTACCTTTTTGTACCATTCAGGGTCGAAACTCTTGGTCCATGGGGTCTCAGCGCACGCAAGTTTTTCGTAGAAATCGCGAAACGTCTGGTTGATGTTACTGGTGACCGAAGAGCTGGCGGCTTCCTCGCACAATGCTCATTCATTAACTGCCCGTGCTTTGCACGCGGGTATAAACAGTATGTTTACCATAACTTATGTCTATGTAATCTCAGTGTGTCTAGGTCAACCCTGTGCTAAACAAGTCAGCCATATTGCCAGCAACATCAATGCACTTGGTGACCCGATTCCAATCCGGCTCAAATATCAAATATCAGGCGACGGACGATTTAGGCACGCCGCGCCACCGTAAAGCTTCCGATATGTAATCATTTATTAAATTGAAGTTTTGCGAACGTTCATATTAATTACCAAAGTAACTTTGCTGTTAATTTCTGTTATATATACCGGGTAAAATATTTTACTTGATACAAAATTTTAAATAGAAAACTCCCGTGAGTATTAGACATATTATTATTAGTGTGCGCAGAGCAATCGCGGCAAGCGCTTCTCACTCATGATTATGGGGCGCGGACCGTCCCGAAACATGTCGAGCTATTTTCGACTTTATAGACGTGAGTAACCCGGTTTAAGTATATTGATACAAAATTAAAAATTATATATTCTGAATCTACTCATGATTGCTAACTTTTTCTACACAAAATCGACATCTCCATACAAAGTGTCAGATAGTTTGATTGTATATATTATGAAACAAATGCTAATATACCTAGCAGCTGTATACAACGTGTCCCAAAACTCAACGACACAGGATGGAGCTGCTTATGATTAGTCAAGAAAAAAAAAACTATCTCAATTATTTTAGAAATTACAGAAAAAAAATCATCGCAATTCGACATGGTATTTTTAATGACCATGTCTACAAATATTCAAATATTTCTGTTTTTTTGTTTCTTTTTGGAATCTTATGTAGCCCTGCTATCTAACACAGCTCTTAAAAATACCTAAATACATTTATATTTTGTTGTGACTACGTTTTCTAAAATATTATGCCCTTGAGACTTATTTGCAGACCAAAATTTTGAATTTTTAATATATTGGCGGTACCAGGATTGAATACCGGTTACGGCATTTCATGTTTACGTTATGGTCTGTCTCTAAATACCCACAACACAAATGTTATGCTTACTGGAATCCATAGTGAATTGTCACATTGAAAAAAGCGGATTCTTGATACAATTTGACTGATTTCGTGGCTAAATTAAGTCATGGTCGATCATTTATTATGTAAATGTTAATGGGGTCGAAAATAGAAGCTGCTAAGTGGCGTGGCGTTGGACGGCACTGGCGGCAGGTCAGCCATCCGAAATAACTCCCAATAAAGGCTGCCTCTGCTGCTTGGATCTGGGGCAGCTAATTAGGCTTCATGCTGCCTGTTGACTCGCATTCGCTATTCATATTTTGGACGATATTGATCTATATGCGTTGGTGGTACAGCGGTGACGCGAGACTTTGATTCCGAAGGCCTCGGGTTCGAATCCTGCCGGCTCGTACCAATGACTTTTTCGGAACTTATGTACGAAGAAAACGCTAGGGAAAAAAATTGCAGTTTGGATACCGTATTTGTTGATGTTTGATTTTGTTGATTATTCAAGTTTAACGACAAGTAAGTTATTATATCAGCTATTTCCCGAGCCCGAGTCGGTACAACTAGCAATGGAATGCAGCGGGTCGCAATAAAAACAGTCAAGATGTTTTCTGTTTATTAACCACTTTTTGTCGTTCATTTTTCTTTTAACTGTGGGTTTAGGGTATTAAAAAGGTTTCTTAAGATAGGTATTTAGATTAGTAAATTTAATAGCCTCTTTCAATCGGAACTGGCGTAAACATATTTTCTTACATTTATCCCAGTATGAAATAAAATAAAATTATATTGAACGGCTCGTATATCTTAGAAAGCCTTTTTATTATCACAAAACCACCTATAAATGTAAAATAAAATTGCGATCTAGGGCACAGTTAATAATAAATTATGTCTTGAGATATAAATGAGCATTGTAAGCTGACCAACACAAGAGATAAAAAGGAGACATTTTGAGATAAAAATAGTACAATACGATACAAGGGCGCAAAGGAGGAAATTCGCAATGAGTGGCGATAGAATAAAACACGACCGAAGGGAGTGTTTTAAATTGACACGAGTTGCGAATTATCTATTCGCACGTGTATCGTACGACGTTTTAAGAGTACATATTGCCCTTTGAATTTTTGACATAGGCACATAAAGTGCTCTTTATCGCACTAGTGCAGTAATATAGCACCATATGTACTGTAAGAAATGTTACACAAGTTCAAACACTTCCCTCATTCTTTATAACTATTTTTCCCCGTATTTTAATATGTTTGTATGCCAGCATTAGCTATGTAGAAATGCCCATTAAGAGCCCAGCTTTATAGTCGTTCCCGGCGCCACCGTGTCTCTCAATCCAAACGGACGTAAGCGCCAACGAGTTTCATACGTTTATAATGCTTTTGTATATTAAATCTCGGGTTTAGTTCGGTGACTCAGCCTCTCAAGGCCGAATGGGGAGATGTTGGTTTCATTGAGACGTGTGGGTGAATATGGAGCATATTTGGAGTAGAGTAAACTGGAATCTTTGCTATTCTGACCTTTAAGTCTCATTTAAGAGTTACTTAAAACCAAATTTAAGTTTGAAAGATTTGGGAAATTTGAGTATTTTATGCCGTTTTATAATATTTCCACTTACGGCTTCCTAGCCTACTTGGTAGTGACCCTGCCTAAGAAGCAGGAGGTCCCGGGTTCGAATCGTGGATAGGGCATTTATTTGTGGGTTTATATCACGAATATTTGTTCCTGAGTTATGGATGTTTTCTATGTATTAAAGTATTCATTTGTATTATTATTATATCTGTCGTCGTCTAGTACCCACAACACAAGCCTTATTGAGCTTACCGTGGGACTAGGTTGATTTGTGTAAGATACTAAAACTTAATTAAGTATATGTATTAAACATTATACATTGTATTGTATTGTATTATTTTATTATTTATCCTGACTTTAAAAGTGACATTATGATACAATGTCGTTATCATTATGGTACTAGGTTTCTAGGTACTACTAGTCTAAGTGTAATGTAATGTATCATAAGTATACGTGTACCCTCGTAGCGCTGGGGAAGGCTACGGGCGCGTAGCGGCGGCGCGGCGCGTAGCAACGCCGCAGTGGCAATGCCCTCGCAGCTGCATGCTACGCAGCCCCCGCTACGCTGCGTACGGGGTACCTACTATATAGTAACTGTATTACTTTTTAATTGACTGGTATTCCAATCGTGATTCTTAAGTGTATCTCAAGAAGTTCATGAAAAAATGACGATTTCAAGCTAGCAACATAAAACGGGATAATCGGGATCGCTTGCAACGATATTTCGACATTGTTGCAAGCGCCATGTTCACGGAGTAAACAACAGCAACAGTGTCGAAATATCGGGTTCTCAATAAAACAAACACACATAGTAATTATCCCGTTTTAGGTATTAGTTATGATTTATTTTATCGTCAATAATTTATTTTAATTTCCTTTTTTTCTAAACAATTCGGTGTCTGATAATATGTATATCAAAACGGTGTCTGTACAATACCTATTCATCCACAAACACCGGGGTAAGCTATTCTTTAATAAGTTACGTCTCAAAATCGGGACATTTTAACAATTTAACATCTAATTAAAGTAGACTGCTTGTAATAGATTATAAGGAAAAATAGTTACTTATTATTATAGATGATGTACTGTATGTTCGTTTATTTTATCAAAGCATTTTAGTTATCTCTCATTAATCAGCATGTGTATAGGTATACTGATAACTTCTAAAATGAAGTCTGCTGACTCAAATTCGAAAAGCTAATTCTTAATTATTCTCTTTATTTATTTTCTTGCTTAGGTTAGGCTTATGCCAAAATGTACATAACAGGAAAATACAAAATAACATTTTATTTTATTTCATTATATCCTCCCCTTGTACATATAATCCACCAAAATTAAGAATTTTGTCATAAGTTTGTTACATTTACAGGTAAAATGCAAATTTGTGTTAGACAGTCAAATATTTACCCAAAAATAGTCTACTCTCGCATCACATCTCACATCCGCAGGATCTACCAATAAATATATGGGAAATCTGTTGTCCTGCGGATATACCCACTATGGAAAATATTACTAAAGAATCCACCCAAAACCAAAGCAAGACGACATTCTACGCGAGCAATATCTCTCAATACTGTACACACGTATAATAAGAGAAGGAATAGGAAGAAAAGAATCCTACGGCAAACTCCAGACCCATGGTCCAAACACAGTTTTAATAATAAATTCTCCCAAACTCCGCAACTCACCCTACTACAACTATCTACGCGAAATTCAACCTTACACACACACAATAAGGCATAGTGAAACTGCACGAACATCCGCAACAGTAAACATATTTAAAATTAAACCCGCGCCGATAGAAAAGCAACTGTAATACGTAAACAATAAAACTCATAACAGTCGCTGCTGTAAATTTGTAATAGACATGCGGTATACGGGAGCGCTCTCGTCGTCCCCGTTCTGAAGTGGGCCTTATATATGTGGTGTTAGGGTCGTGTTTGGGTTGTGTTGTTTTGACAGGAGCGCGCATGCGCCGCGCTGGATCGATGGGTGACCTACATGCGGCAGACGGCTCCGGGTGAAAGCGTCAGGCCAAATGTTGTCGTCGCCCAGAAAGTGCAGGCGAGTCCATCGCTCACTTGGCAAAAGTTGACAGGGCTGGGCCTGACCAACTGTCAGCGAATAAAAACTGAAGCACTACACTGAAATTTGAATGTGATAAATTGAGTCTGCTGAGCTAGTTTTTGCAGATTTTTTTGTAATGTTATATTTTTAGCAAATTTTGTTTCTGTACCGCGATTGTAAATGAATAAGGATGTGGTGCTGTTAGAACATTTTACTAGCCAGATTGGTAATTGAGAGGTGTTCCACTCTGCCAAAAGCACATGACCAATGATCATGTCCCTTGTATGAACTGACGTTTCTGACATAGCTATTTCTACGTTACGTACGAATAGCCATACATCGGCATCGCAAAAATCGAAAGGCTTTCTGTATACAAAAAAATTCAGATAATGCAAACCCCTTTGGATAAATGGTCTAAGCCGGTGTTTGTAGAATGCGTGTCAATAACGGTCGGGCCGAATCGGCTGGCGCCGCGTCGGAGCGCAGCGGATTTTACGACTTGCGCTTGCGACAAACGACCGCACCTCCAACTGCTAAAACTGCCCTATTTCTATCATTCTACATGCCACCCAAGAAAGGTTATCACCAAATGGAGCCAACAGACGCGACGGCATGCGATAGGAAACCCAACGGTCCTAAAAACTGTGTAATATGTGATATTTAACAATGCCTATCAGTAAATAAACCCTAATTCCAAGCATTTAAGGTTTAATTTCCTTTAACAAAAAAGTATACTCACAACGTGTCAATAGTTCCTGAGAAGTGCTAAAATTCAACCCAATGATGAAATAGAACAGATGAAACTGTCAAAAGGCATATGCGAGCTGACCCCAATTAAATCAAGTAGGTACAGTCAACCAATTGGAACCCTAGGCAACTGTAGAACTATGGCACAGTTACGCTATAAATCAGATTGTTACAAATCTCTTACTCCTTGTCATTTTGACATGGTTCTAGAGTGGCCTAGGGTTCCGATTGGTTGACTGTACAAAAGAAGAAAATAATAGCCTACTGTGATACGTTATTCGTACATACCACGACGTCGCATTGGTAACCCTATTCTCTGAACTCGCCAGCACTCTGCAAGCGATCGCATCAGCACCTCAGGCTAGTGTCGACGACACAAATACCCGCGTGACCTCACTACACTACGGTCACGGCGACCCCCCGCACAAACAGAAACCACCCTTAACTCAACGGCATAAGATACCAAACAACTGCATTCCTAACATAGTTTGTTTCACCGACAAGTACATTGGAAATTGGACTATAACTGCCGGTAAATAGAGTTTACTTTCGAAAGGGAATTGAAATGGAAATAGTTTGTTTAGGAATGAGCAGTGTTCCAGCGATCCTGTAGTAGGGAGTACTTTACAAGGATAGTTTTGCGCGAAAGATATTTTGCTTTTATATTAAAAAATAATTATTTTTAAGTGCAGGGAAAATTGCATGTCTATGCGAATCTTGCTTACAATGTAAAATACATATGCTATTCCTATGCTATTTTTACGTTTCTGGAAGGTTCAGTTTGGGATACGTGTGGTTTAGCGCAGAGAAATCATATCTCGGTCAAATCTGGAACAGCTCTCCTGGGAAATAGGTACATCACTTCACAAAAGATATATTTTTTTAAATGTACATATATGAAAAAAAGGGACGCACATAAATAAATAAAAAATCTACTGCAGCCTGTGGTTGTCAGACTAACACTGCTGCTACTCTGTAGTAGTAGGTATACTTTGCACTGTGCTGGTCAGTTGGCGAGTATTATCTGGGGGCACAGTAGTGCCTCCAACAAGTCGACCACACAAAGGCACGGCCGTACCATCCATTTCTCGAAGCACCTGTACGGTCGGGTTCATAATAGCAGTTTATGCAACAGTGATATAATAAGGGTTCTTAAGACTCGAGTTTTAAGAACCTATTATGAGCTTTTGCATACGCTAGTTTTTCTACGATAGCCAAAAAATAGCGAAAAAAGCAAAATCTCGAAAGGTGGCAGAATGTGGAAAATGTCGTATGAACTATTGAAGAAATTAAAAAATGAGAAGGCAGGGTTGTCAGTATCATTATTACTAGAATTACATGAGTCTATGGGATGTGTGCTTGTTTGCCACCAACATGTAATTTATAAATATAAATATAAATTTTAACACTAAAAACTAATATATTTGTGAAAAGCTCTTGACTGTTGTCACAGAACACGTCACATGTCACGAAATTCCGAAACAGGAAGAGTCTCATGTTAAAAACTACCAAAAAATCTTTGAAACACTATTATTTCTCATGAAAATTGTCATGAAGTCTTCACCAATACATTATTAATTTAAATTATCGAAATGGTAGTTAACGAACAAACAGCCCGCGTGATAGTGAGCGGTTTCCGTAGCCTATGGATGCTTAAAAGGTCAGTAATTCAATAATTTTAGGAATTTTTACACTTGTCAGTACGGTGAGGTATTAGGGATCATAAACATAAAAACAAGTGGTAGGTATACACATAAAGAAATAAAAAAGGGTTGATAATGCGCCTTTGACACCTTTTGTATTGCATGTTTCATATTTAGCGACACTAATATAGTGTCACTGAACATATAATAGTACACATTATGATACGAGGGTGAAAAAGAGGAAATCCACAACGAGTGGCTATAAATTAAAACACGACCGTAGGGAGTGTTTTAAATGGACATGAGTTGCGAAATACCTCTTCGCACGTGTATTGTACGAGTTTTACAGTACATATGGCACATATACTCGACGGAAAGTGATAAATATCGCCCTAAGGCGGTAAAGTAGCACAATGTGTACTGTGAACAAAGTTACTGCGGCCAATTGCCAAATGCACAAAAGAGTTACGAGAATATGGTTCGGGTTTAGTTTTTCAGAATGTTCACACTTCCCTTACCATCAGGTACTCTGGCAGACTTCTCAGAAGGCCTAGTATAAAAATTGTACGACATTAACTTCTCGACCGCGTTAGCGTATCGAGGGGTCAAAAAATGAAAGTTGCCGGATGATTTAAATAAACGGCAAACATAATTTGAACTCTCGATACGCTAACGCGGTCGAGAAGTTAATGTCGTACAATTTTTATACTAGGCCTTCAGTACAGACCAGGGAAATCGTTAATCGTTAGTCACAAAACTTGGGGTAGGTCATCCTACGCGAAGAATCCCGATTACCACAGTACAGACATACGACCTCATAATTATGTAGATAAATGTGTTATGTGGGTGTCTCATGACCTTTATAGGGTGCGACAGGGATGGCAGCACGTCTCGTGGGCAGCAGCCACAATCAAGTGTGCTGCAGAGGGTGGGGCACGAGTGATGGCGTTTTGTATAATGCAACTAGCTTATTTTATTTTATTTAGTGTATTGTCATCGGTAACAAATATACTTACAACATATTCGAAGAAGATTTGTTATTTATTTGATTTTGCCTGGCTATGGAACAACTTACCTGTTGAAAGCGACACTTATTTAATGCTTTCTCAACGCTTGAAATTCTTAGCCCATAAAGGATGACTCAGACCATTCCAATCCAATCCGATACGGGACGATCTGTCAGTTTTTATACAAAACGTCACGTGAAGTTTTGTCTAACAACTGACAGATCGTCAACATGCGACGGATTGCCCGAAGTACATTCGAAAACTTAGAACACCCGTGTTTAGGATACCCAAAGGGTAAAACGGGACCCTATTACTAAGACTCGGCTGTCCGTCTGTCTGTCTGTCTGCCCGTCTGTGACCAGACTGTATCTCATGTACCGTGATCGTTAGATTAGTTAGAAATTCTTGCAGATGATATATTTCTGTTGCCACTATAAAAAATAATAGAATTATTTTTCTCCTTTTTATAAATTTTGGTACGGAACCTTCGTGCGTGAGTTTTTTCTGTCGTGAATTAAATAAGTAGATAATATTGCTAAGCTAAGTGGAACCCTACCTACAAATATACTGACAACCTTCAGAACATCGCTCACATCTCGAGTGTGCTATGCTCTCGAGCCAAGGTCCAGCGGTTCGAGGGCTGTTCAGATATCTCGGTATCAAAGTTTGTTTCTCGGCGGATCTTGGGCTCATTAGGGTAAAGCACCGTAATAGGGAACTGCCCATAGGGTCTGGTGTTCATGTAAGTTTTTGTTTGTAAGCTGAGAACAATCTCGCATTTTGACGGAATTTCATATTTTTTGGACGAGTGGTTCAAAAGTTAGGAAAGGGGACACATTTTTTTTCACTTCCGGAGCGATAAATTCCTAAAATATATACTTAATCAAAAAAAAACCTTTTCTTTTTCAGATACCTATCCAATGAAATCTCACACTTTAGGGTTGAAGCGAGCAAAAAAAAACACCATCCACTTTACGCGTATGTACCCTAAAAATAATAGTTGCCCTGCCCTTTAACTTTTTTGTCGGCATAAGTGATATTCATACCAAATTACAGCTTTCTAGTACTAACAGTCACTGAGCTGAGCCGCAGACGGACGGACAGACAGACATGGCGAAACTATAAGGGTTGACTTGGATGGAACCCTAAAAATAGAAAGAGAGGTATGGGCACAGCGGATGCATATCGTTTAGTGTGGTTGGCACAACGAATGTCGTCTCGCTCAAATCTGGAGCAGAGCCCATCTGGGGAAGTACCTCCACCTTACAGAAAACCGCAGTTTAATAACACTATACCCTTCTCATACTCATAGTGTTGTGTTTCTGTTGATGAGTAAGGTCGCCAGAGCTCCAAGAGGATTCACTGTGTTGACAGCTGTGGACCCACGGAGCAAAGCTTGCCCCTTTAGCTATCAACACTGCAAATCCTCCTTTTTTAAAAGGGAGTTACAGGCGTCCATAGGCTACGGTGACCGCTTACCATCAGGCGGGCCGTATGCTTGTTTGTCACCGTCGTAGTATAAAAAAACATTACAATAAGATGTAATGTAAATAGCTTGGCAATGAGTACGGGCAGCCTCAGACGTCGGCGATGATTAGTCGACATCTTCCGTGTCTTTCTGACACCTATATATGCTACCCGCTCACTCTTTAGCATACGATTATTTGCAATATATAGGTACCTATATTTGGACGGCCTAGCCTAGTTGTTGACCCTGCCTACGAAGCAGGAGGTCCCGGGCTCGAATCCTAGTAAGGGCATTTATTTATTTTTATACAACGAGGAAATGCCACCAGCATCCTAGGTAAAATGCCTCAAGGAGCTATTTTAGATTTAAGGTAGGTAGAGATAGGTAGCTAGGTAAGTTATTAACACTTACTGTATATATTTTGAAAATACATATACCCATTTGTGTGTTTATTACGAATATTTGTTCGTGAGTTATGGATGTTTATGTATGTAAGTATTTATATGTGTTTATCTATTATATATGTCGTCGTCTAGTACCCACACCACAAGCCTTATTGAGCTAACCGTGGAACTAGGTCGATTTGTGTAAGATTGACCCGATATATATATATCAATAATATATATATATGTATAATCGTTGGTGGCCAACGGTAGCAGCGAGCGTGCGACTGAAAAATTACGGAAATACAGTGCTTTGCAGTTTCGTGTGACGTCACAGTTAGGTACAATTCATACCTAATGGTGACGTCACAAGCCCCCACCCCGGAACTTTGATGCTCTTTATCTTCGTCAATTTTAGTTAAGTTGAAAAAGGAAAAAATACGTGTCTAATAATTTTGGATAATCTTACTGACGGACTAATTACAATAATAGTTTTTCAACCTAGTCGTCATACCTAATTCCAATAATAATGGATAGCAAGTTATAAATGTGTCAAAATTGTAATTGAAGTTAAGTTTACCCCAACTTACGTAAATGGTCTACGTCAGGCCGTTACGAATTCAGCTAACAGCGGGTAGGCGGGAATTTTTAATTATTTCCATGGAATTTTCACTAGTTACAGGCGACGTCGCGTGTCGCGTCAATTCCGGACATGGTGTGCTGGTTACACCGCTTGAGAAGAAAGAGAGTCGAACAAGAAGGCCAACCAATAGAGTAAGCTGACTAACGACCCCATCGCTTTCATTTGCAGCGCCGCCTTAAGGTTCTAAAATCGAGACATGCGCATACGCACGTGATAATTGTTTCAATTATTTTAGAGCTGCAGGTTGTGACTGCGTGTGCAAGGTTTCAGACCAAAACCCCAAATCTTAACGCGATTCAGTTTAGGTTCTTAACTGTGCTCAGTAGTATGGCAGCGACTCAGTTTAGGTCCTAAACTGAATAGCTTGATTTTCTATCTCACTCCCTAATTCCCATACACCCATCCATTATCTACTCGTGTCGCACCGGCTGGGGCCTCGGAAATTATCGCCTTTACATTAAGACACAGACATACAGTTCAAAGGAGTTCTCTAAGAAGAATGTGTGAAATGTGCAATTTGTTGTAATATTTATTTAATTTTTTAAGATTTTTTTTAGTTAAGTATGCGAATTTTTTTACACGATTTGCTTAGTTGGTGCATTCCATGATAATGTCACCAACGTGACGCTTTCGCATTGTATGGGAGCTACTTCTGAAGACTTGCGAAGAACGAGTAACATGCAAACACTTTCCAATAGCGTAGTCGCTAGCGATTGTTATTCTACTACAACCTGCAACTTGTCACTTAAGGAACAGATAGTTTCAAAGTTTTCATAGTTTCATAGTAGTTTATTCATGAACAATAGAAGATTGTGTTTGTTTAAACATTACATAATTAATTGAATTAATTCTGAGTAGAAACAACAATGTCTGTATACTTGTAATATTTACAAAAATCATCTAAAATCTGGATGAACACAACAACAAAATAGGTACAATTTATGAATAATGAGATCAGAGATATGGCCATCAGAATAGTCGACTCGCCAATGCAGGAACAATAACATCAGTCCTGGGTATTGGCTGAGCCCCCTTCCGGCTTCATGTCGCGACTCGGAGACAACCCCCAAAGCATTGCTTAATTATATACCTACATTACATAGAAACACAGTCACGTCACGTCTTTGTCACGGTAAACTGTAATAGTACATTACCTAACTAGTGCGGTAAAACAAAGAAAGGCCGAGATCGCAGATGTTTGCGACCCGAGCTGCAAGCGAGGGACGTAAATATGCGATCAAGGGCTTTATTTATTACCTCACGTGTTAGGTACATCATTTTATGCCTACACTTAGGCAGAAATCGGCTTTTTCCATACGCGTAGCGTGCGGAAAAAGGCACTTTATGGCCAGGTGTGGCATAAAAACAGTACCACCCTTAATTTACTATCGTAAAGAACTATGCCGTTACGGTAGGGGGTTACGCATGGCCAATCAACTGACAATGACAACACCTAATTCATATTTTTTTTTGGGTTCCGTACCATAATGGTAAAAAAGAACCCTTATGATGCGACTGTCTGTCTGTCTGTCTCATCGTTCAATATCTCGAGAATTACTGAAGGTACCGATTTCAAATTTCGAATAGGTTTATAACGCAAACATATTAAGAGATGATTTATCACATATTTTAATTTGTTTTCAATGAAAAATGCCCGCTAAAAGAGGGGGCAAAAATTAAAAGTTTAGTTACTGGGTCATGTGGGGTACTCGTATTTAAAAGGGCTAGATTTGTACATTGTAAAACATTTTTATTTTTATTTTACAATGATTTTTCTTTTATTTATAAATGAAAATGTAAAAAAAACATAATACACGCCCTTTATCTCCGAAGTTTATGAAGGAAAAAATATGATTTTTTACACAACATTAACATATAACATTATCATAAACATTACCGAAACAATTTAATATTGACCCTAACTTAATTTACTTTTTTTAACAAAAAAAAACTTTTCTGATTAAAAGTTAACATTTAAATTATTTATATTGTTTATCTTAAACAGCTTAGGCTAATTAAGCTTAAACCTAACTTAATTTACTTTTTTTAACAAAAAAAAACTTTTCTGATTAAAAGTTAACATTTAAATTATTTATATTGTTTATCTTTTCTTTAAATTCATGTGATATCATGCTGAAAGTACTGTCTTATAACTAAAGTTAAAAAAAAATTGGTTTACGTCGTAAAAAAATATCAAGGAAAAACAAACTCGCATACTACCTCCATGCCGTAGAAACGATTGACCCAATCTGTCGATACATGTGGCTGACGTCAATTTTCTACTTCTAGGTAAAGTTGCAACATAAAGTTTATACGGAACCCTCGGTGCGCGAGTCCAACTCGCACTTAAGAACATGAATCAAAAACATTTATTATATTTAATAAAAGATTTGATTTACAATTTTACATTCGTTTGTTTGTTTACATTACAACTAGTTGATAGGGGCCTTACCTTGACGTCTTAACGCGATTCAGTTAAGGACTGAGCCGCTGTCATACAACTGGGCACGGTTAAGAACCTAAACTGAATCTCGTTAAGACGTCATGGTAAGGCCCCAGGTATAACAGTCTAAAACGTTAAAACCTAAGCATTATCATTTTCAAAACACCGAACAGAGTAAAAGTATATTTGTAATAGAATGTTATCATATTCCCAATTATTTAACAGTATCCTTTCAAAACCTGAGGTCCTACGGACAATGTAACTGTGCAACTAGAATTCAATGCCAAATTCGTATTTGGTGACGAATTAAATTCATTAGATGGAATTTAGATAGACTAGATTGTTGTACAACCACAACAAGATCTATATTCTTATGAAAGTATTTACGTATATAATCATCTTAATACCCTTTTTCCGGCAAATGTCAATATCAACAATTAACAACGATCTATTGAGAATATAAAAATCTAAACCTTTAAAATCTGCCGACAGTAACGACAGATAACTAAAACAAGGCAGGTCAAATATCGGAGATTGTAATCTTGGTCACATTCAAAACAGTAACAAATATCTCACAAAGAAGCTTGCATCTGATTCAGTATAACTACTACTGACAAGGTTTCTAAGACATATGATAGACAAGCTATTGAGTTTTGGTTGTCAACTGACGAAATCTGTCACGGGAAGATCCCGTGTTTTGCCAAACGTCCCAAAACCTGAGTTAAAGGCTGACAAACGGAAATGTTCACTCACCCGCCTCCTCCCCAGCTTGTAAAGGCGCTGCCGCCTTAATCTGTCCATTGTCATAAGCACATGTTACACTTTAGATCACTAATTATGCATTATATTAGTGTTTTGGGGCGACGGCGCGGAGCTGCGCGCTAAAAATACTGACGCACGCGCAGCGGCTCCGGCTTCCCGTACGATCTGGGGAACTACTAAGATCACCGACATAAAAACTGGCTATCTGCATCTCTATCGCTCTAGTATAATTTGTATGAATGACGTAGATAGACGGTCTTGAAATAATAATATTTGGGGTAGGCCCTCTAGCATTTCAATTTCATCTATCGCCTATAACCAATTTAACAACGGCCTTGAGATCCTGAGCAATATGAGTAATCAGAGTTTACGTTTATAATGGTTAGGTCGGTATATCTCGAAACACAAGCCATTGAAACCGCCTTTGGCATGTTCCCGACTCTCAACTACTCATAGCGAACTATTAAATGTAAGGAAACCACAAAAACGCATACCTAGTTTTACGTTCGCTGAATTATGTTTTATTTGGTTCTAAAGGCGAGTGGTGAGTAAGAGTTGGGAATATACCAGAGAATTGATGAGTTTTCATTGCGTTATCAGTAATCAGACTTCCTTTTTGTAGTTTTCTAAGGTTAGTGATACAAATGACAGCTAGTACCTGAGTCCAAGTTTTCGAACTACCCGCAGTCAAATAAACTTTAACTTTTTTATCGAAAATCATCAATTTACTTAAAATTGTAAAATATTTTATTTTAAAATTGCTATACACATGGTCCATATTATTCTAATATATTGTTAACAGTTGTTTTTGTATGGATTGCAATAAATAATTGAATGAATGGATGAAAAACTCAAGTCAAGTAAGAAAATTGTAAGTGCTGGTTTGATGTCATGCATTGTCGTCATCTAGGTACCTTACCTACTAAAACCAGTTACATATATAAAAAATAACCTTCATGAAAGGTAAACTATAACCACACTTCCGCGTTACCCGTGGACTTGACCCTTGACAATGAATTCCTGTAAACATCTAAGTCCCCCAAAGTCACATGTCCAGACGGCGTTAGCTAATAGGATAGGACACTATCCAGACCACTGCTACTTATAAAAGCTTGTATTCAACTGTATGTCTGTCCAGAGTAAGTTGACCCAGTTATGTGTAGAGATTATAAGACCAGCTTTACACTGGTTAAGACGAAGTGGACGTAAACGTTGTGAACGGCAGGATGACAGATCAATGTCACACTATCCGGAACTGTTGGCTTCACTAATCACTGCAAACACAGTTAGTAAAACGACAAACAAGCGAATATGAACCCTAAACGTGATGTAGGAGGACCTAGCGCACATGCAAATGTAACGGGCCACGGTAAAAAAATTCTCTAGATATAAAGTCAAAGGAAATGCGATGTTATGTCGTTGGAGTAAGAGACAGTGTGAGTGCAGTGATAACGTTGCTGGCTGGCCTGCAGTAAGCCGGTAGCAATCTTTGAAATTATCGCTGAAGGCGATGTGCATTGGGCTTTTTGGATCCGACGAAGAAAAAAATTTGTTTCACACGTTGATATGATACCAAAAATCATGTTTCAAAAGGGTGCAATGCATCACAAGCAACCTACCTACCTACGTATAACTACGTAAGAGCAGTCTTGAAGAGTAAAACTTCGCATCTTCTATGTGGGGTCTAATTAAATTTTCCTATGTAATCTAATATTGTGCTCACGTAGATTTTACCCTTGGATTTACAGGGGTCAAGGATTCAAGGATTACGTTAGTTAAGGTGCGGTCAGATAACATTTTTAAAATGCATATAATGGTGGTGTGTATTGATTCACCGGAGCACTGGCGTTTTTTTATTATATGTAGGTACCAAAACTTACACAGAGTTTATAAAACTTACAAGAGTGTGGGCTGGTGATCCGTTAAGAGAGCGTAGTCAGTATCGTGGTTTTATTAGGAAAAAATATATTTAATAAATAGAAGCCCATGTGTTTGTTAAACATGAAATGAGGAGAGGAATACGAGATTCCAAGAGATAGTTGCAATGTATTTCTATAAGGGCAAACTACACTATAGGTGGAATCTTACATATCGACATATATAAAATTATACAGAATATACTCGCACTGAAACGTCTATATATATAATTATATATTAAAAGACCTTTCATTGCGAGTATTTCTATAAGTTAAAAGTTTCGCATCAACAACACGCGAAGGAGTAAATAATAATAAGTGTTGACATGATACTACTAACGCCATCTATCTGTTGTAGACTAAACCACAACGTAACGATGCAAACTGAGCGCGCTAGTCGAGCAAGAGCCAACTCGACAGCTAAATACTCGTACTGTTACTAAGTACCGCTAGATGGCGCTGAAATTAAAAAGCTTGCATAGTTTACCAGAGTGCTCATAGATGGCACCACTGGTATAGTTCTGTAAGGGTTATGAAAAACGTGCAAAAAGTTTACAAGGAATTGTATTTATTTTGAATAACAACAAAACACCGAATTTATATATGTGTATATATTTGTATGTATGTGTATTCGTATTATAAATATGTATGTATGTTTATTATTGAAATATACATTAATTTGTTATCATAGGTTACACATTTTATTATGACCCTGCACCAAATAATCTTTCTGTTTAGCCCATTGGTTGACTGGTAGAGAATGCCTTGCGGCATTATGTCCGCCATTTGTACTTGTTGTTACTGTGCAATAAAGTTTAAATAATAAAATAAAATAAAACACAAACTTAAAAATATTTGAGGAATGGAAGTAAAAAAAAGTATAAAAGATAATAAATAAAAACTTAAACTATCTTAACCTATGGAGTCTAACTAATATTTACATATGACTCTATGTCAGCTGAATAGCCTGAATCTGGTAGTGTGCCCACAAGGCTGGCTGCATTGCCTCGCTGAATGGCAATGCCGATACGCTGAGTGAGGAACGGGTACTCATTGACAAATAATTCGGTTACCTTTTTAACTTGAACTACAATTATTTGACTGTCTTTAATAATTTTATTTAAGAACATATGTAACGTGGAATCAATAACCATAGGTGCGGAAATATTTGCTATTCAGTAAAAGGTATGTACATAAATACTTTGTCAGTTATTGATAATGTTCATTCCTAAAGGTAACTTTTATACATTTAGCGCTTTATCAGCACCCAACAAAGCGGTAGGTTCCTTTTATTATAAATAATGACATTTAGAGAAGCTACAAATTGGGAGTAAAAATAAATATAAGTCTGAAGTGCATCGGACATAATAAATTCTAAATAAGCATCCTTATCAAATAATTACATTTGTTTGGCAAATCACTTTATATACAGTAAGCACACCAAATACTCTGCCCTGGAATCAGGGTATGACTTTGTACCGGTGGCGGTGGAGACGGCGGGGCCCTGGGGTTTGGAGGCTCGTCGTCTGATAAAGGAGCTTGGGCGACGCCTCCGAGAAAGGGGTTGCGACCCTCGCTCAGGGTCGTACCTGGTTCAACAGGTTTCCATTGATGTGCAGCGGGGGAATGCTGCAGGCATTATGGGAACCTTTGAGCCGGGTACTATGCAGTGTGGGTTGTTTTAGAGGTAGGTATTAGTTTTTTTTTTTAATTTAAATGTATTTTCTTTGTTTATTTAATTTTATTTTTAGTCATTATTTTCTTGTTATTTAAGTTGTATGTAAATAAATATAGTTTCACTTTATATACAGTAAGTAGTATGTGAAGCCTACATAACCAATGTTTCACTCGTAGATAAACTAGTCCAGGGAACTTGATTTAATTGTGCCTACGACAGGGCTTATTCAACTTTTTTGCCTTTTCGCAAAACTGTTATTACTACATTATTTGGTAATGTAGTAACACTTTTTGGGTTTTTGCGTACTCCATTTCGAAAAATCCTAATGTATTAAATCTCAACGACGAAGGAGCGACATATCATCTAAGACCAAATTTGTAAAGTATATCGACGTCTGAAATAGACGGTTCGTTCACCCCCTGCGACACTTACACCGTTGCTTGCTTCTAAGTTCAATTACAACTTCTCAAATTGACACTTTCATTCATAGGTATATGAAGCTTTGTAAAATCAATAAATTTGTGGTATAGGTACCTTATAGCTGCCAGCGGCAGAGAAAAAAGTTTATTAAATCCTTTTGTAGGCTTTTTTCTTTGAGGCTCATCTGGGGAAGTAACCTCCACCTTACAGAAAACCGCAGTTTAATAACACTACACCCTAGTGTGGTGTGTCTGTTGGTGAGTAAGGTCGCCAGAGCTCCAACAGGATTCACTGTGTTGACAGCCACGGAGCAAAGCTCACCCCTTTAGCTGTCAACACAGTGAATCCCCTTTTTTTAAAGGTTCGGCAACGCGCATGCAACGCTTCTGGAGTTGCAGGCGTCCATAGGCTACGGTGACCGCTTAGCATCAGGCGGACCGTATGCTTGTTTGTCACCGTCGAGGTATATAAACAAAAAGGCTAGTAGCCTTTGCACCAGAGTGATGGGGCAGTATCTCATAAAGAGCATCAAAGTGCCGGGGGTGGGGGCTATTGACGTCTATTAGGTAAGAATTGTACTAATTGTGATGCCACGCAAAACTTAAACACACTGTATTTCCGTCATCTTTCATTTGACGAACAAAAGATATACCTACGTGTCGAATATTTTTTTATAATCTAACAGACTGAGTTATTAGATTTTTCTTGTCATCTAGTCTATTCTGCAGTAGACAAAACATTAGTTGCTGTTCCCGTTGAACTAATAGCGTGTGTGCTTTGGCCCCACGTTGGGCTCCAAATTTTGTAAGAAAAATCCGCTGCCTGTAAAGTCGGTATACGGGCGAAAGTTTTACGTGACAACGACTTTGAGTGGTAAAATAATTTTACGCGCGAAGGGACGCGTGCCTTTCACTTTTTATGTCTGTCTCTCTCGCTCTTAGGCGGGCTAACCATGCCCGAGTGGAAGGGACGCGTGCCTCTCACTCGCTCTCATTGTGAGCGCATAACGTGAGCGGAGCGTAACGCAGTTTCTTGAAGTGTCACCCGGCAAACCAATTTATGTATAAGACGTTGTCACGTCAAAAACACCTACACTTACATTGGGCTTATGACAAAAATATATTGAAATTAAACACTTTGGAACGGATTAATCGCGTTTATTAACACCATGACCCCACTTTTTGAGCCCTTTACAGCACTTGTTTCACAGGGTTAAGATGATGACTGAGATAATGCGATTTCTCCTCGTTAAGTAAAAAAGTTAGTTGTGCAAAATACCTTATACAAAAATATAAAAAATAATAACAGACAATACACATTGTCTAGCTGTATATACGGCTCTATTAATTAATTATGTATCAAATATTTTTGCGAGCATCTTCGAGTATTTACACAGGAATGGCTGGAAAAATCCAACGATTGCGTCCACACGACACTATTAATGTATCCACCAATAACAGGCCACTCATTGTAGTCGGTCTATTTTAATGTAACTTTTATATTAGCTCGGAATAGTTGCGATGGCGCAAGCGACACGGTCCCAACGCAACTCGGTACAAACACCAGAAAACATCAGTTGGAACCTTGCCAAATTATACGGCGATGAGTAAGATGGGTGTTAAATGGTTCATTCATTGATTTGGAGCCGAGGGTGTTGTTTAATTTGATAATATTTGAGTGAGATTGTGTTTTGTTTTGGATCGACCTCGACTAGCTGTCGAGTTGTTTTTGTTTATTAGTTTATACTTCTAGCGATAAACAAATTGCAACACTCACACACAAGGAGACATGACATGTTGTGCATGCATATAGTTGTCCACCCCATGCGGTTCCACGCGTTCCACGAAAAATGAACGATTGCGGAATTGTATCTCCAACCCTGTCACACTTGCAAATTAGAGTAATAAAGAGGTTTTCCCGTCAATGCCAATTTTTGATGTTCGAGGCGTGCTGAGCCTGATTTGACACACACTAAAGTGATATAACATGTTCGACATGCAATAAATATGAACGACAATGACATGACAGGCGTCGTAATGTCTACTCAAACCAACATGTCAATGTCTGGTAGACTTTTGGTCTCAAAAGCTATAGACCGTGCTTTTTAGGGTCCCGTTGTCAACTCTTATAGTCCTTATAACCAGAGGTCGGCAGGGGAGACCTATTCTCCCTATAATAAGACGTATGTCATGTCATAACCCTTAAAGTTTCGCCATGTCTGTCGCAGATCCTACGGATGAACGAATATGGACGGTAATTCCCGATTTTCTGTCTGTGTGCTATTGACGAGGACCCTTGCGAATCTATATATTCGAAGTATAAAACCGTCGTTATCACCATAAAAGCGGTAAAACTACCTGTGTATACGTTCAACTACTTCCAAAATTTACAACCCCAACACGAATACCCTCAAAGAGCCCTAAACTAGTACGCCAGGAAGTTAATTGCCCTATCATTCAATCGGCGCAGTATCTGCTTCACACAATCCTGCGTGCCAAACTTGCCCGGCGGCTCACGCAGTTCCGAGCTGCCTTTGGATAGGAGAGCTACTGGCAGCTGCATGGTTGTAACGGCGAATAGAAGTGCCTTCTCGTTCTCTCTTTCATTTGCACAAATAATTTACCCTTTGCATGTTTTTACGATTCAGCCTTGCCTCATGTTTCAGGAATTGTTTGAGGAAAGTGGGTACTAAAATTAGGCATAGTCAACAACATGCTGTAATCTTTCAAATATAGTCAGTAGATATAATGCGTAAAACATGGTACTAGCAAATAAGAGAGCGCATCTAGTGGCGCCCTCATTGGGGGATAATGTTTTCTGGTAAACCTTTCAGTTTCTCTATAATCCATGGTATCATCGGTGTAGTCATACTAAATCCCCAACTTTTGGTCTATAATTTCAATTAAAATATAAAATAAATACAAAGTTTGGTCTTAAACTCATCATTAATCGGTTCTATATCTTTATTTTATTGACTTAGGCGATTGCAATTAAAATCATAAATCCACTATTCTTATATTTCACAAATAGTTCACGGTTTTGTTTATTTTAATAGTATTCGTGTTATTTCCCTCTAAAACCAGGCCGGTGATAGTGCAATCTCGTTTACTCCGATACAAATAGACAGTGCGCGATGATTTAGCTGTTTTCAGCCTAAAGGCACACGCCAGTGGACACTGCCTACTAGACAGGTGGAAAGGCAAGTGAACTTGCCTGTTCGAAGTGCCGGCCATGGTCGTATAATGCGTAAAACATGGCACTAGCAAGCAATTAAGGGCGCACGCGAGGCGCCGACGTCCCCGCGCCCTAATAGCGAGTGTCTTGACGCGATTGCCCGCTTCCCAATCTGTTGTCGGTTTAATGCGACCAAGAGTGGGTTGCGTTGCATGCAATGATTTGATACGGTGTTTATGTGTCACGGTAAAAAAGCCTCATTTCAAAAGGGATTATGACTGCACCTGTTCAAAACGAGTCAACATTTATAGTCACGAGTCAGGTTCTAAAGATGATGCGCGACCTGAACACTTCTGTCCTTTTGATGCAATGAAATTAAGGTTAACATCGGTTAACCGTCATGAAATCTATTGCATTGCCATGTCGGTGCGCGAGAAGTTTAGCCCTCGAAAGAGACATCTGTCATTGCATTGTCTAATAAAAACGTTAGCGTTTCTCAAACCTGATAGAACTGACTTTTTTTGTTTTTTAAATGTTTTCTTGTTTCTATCTAGTATTTCAGATTTTTGCCATGAATAAAATAAATGATTTTGGTTTCATGTGCATACCATGCTGCTCGTATTAATTAAGAATATGTGTGTGATAAACAGCTAGGTATTCAATTTTATTAAGTCATTGCTTAAATATTTCATATATGCTCTGACAAAAAAACAAAAAAGCAACGCTAATTCAAATAAGTGTTCCTTTATGTAAAAGCACTCCTAAAGTAATTCATATACTCGGAAAACATACATTAGAGGCAGTAAAACCAGCGATTACATTCCACAATACTGGCTGCAGGCACGCAAAACTACCGCCTCACCATCCCAGCCGCGGCGAGTGTTCTATCGATTCTACAAGTTAGCAGTGATAGCCTGCAATTATTCACGAGGAACTATTTCGTACAAAACAACGTAAAAGCCATGTTTTTCCTCGAAAATAAGTCATTTCGCTTCACGCTATGCCTACCGGTACCAAGCTGGCGAACTTTTACGGTTTTCAACTGTTTTCACGCAGCGCGCGCGTTCCACTGCGTGTTTTCTTGATGAAAATTTAATGGGGCGTAAGTTACTGTTCAATGAATGCGTTTTGTTTTGTCGTGTCGTGAGGGTAGGCAGGTGTCGGATTTATGTGTACACGATTACATCGACGGCAAACTCCCCGAGTTTTACGGTTCTCTGTGCCATTCCTATTGCATACAGGCCATGGGTGATACCTAATAAATTGATTTAATAGTGAGCGAAGGTAGCAGAATATTAGACGCTTGTAACTCCGGAGTACTCGTCATAGATATGTGTTTTTTTACAAGGAATTAGTTATCTACATGTTCTATACGATAAGCACTATCTACACTATAAGAATATGGAATAACCATTCTTACTACCCACCTGGTTTTCTTCGCGGTAAAAACGGTGTGCGTAGTTAAGAAGTTATCAAATTTGGTTATCTGGGTGGTACAAAGGTTTCTCGACAGCGTTCCAGGAAGTTCTGGCAAACTTAACATGGCGTCAACAATACAACATCACTGAGAGCAGGCGGGGCGGCTGCAGTGGCAGATAGAGCGAAACGCCGTAAATATATCGCATTTATGAATCAGCATTATATTTGTGGCTTTCGCTGTCAAGACCTATGAACCATAGTGTATGTGACCCATAAATCGGTGGGTGATTTGTCAAAAAAATTGTTTGAGGTCACCGAGGACCGTAAAGCTGGCTCGTTCCTAGCACAACGGATAAGTATAGCCATTAAAAGGGGGAACGCAGCCAGCATCATAGGAACCCTTCCGCAGGGGTTGGATCTCAGTGACTTCAACTAAATAGGTAGTTAGTTTTTTACTTTTACATATATTTCTGTATATTGAATAAATTACCAAGAACACAACGAAATAGACCAACAATATTATGACAGGTCAAATCACATTGGTTATCAATAGCTTGTCTTCCCCACACTCGCGCACAATGGTAACGCACCGCTTGCTAGTCCTGAAAATGCGCGTTTTACTATTGGGGGTGCTTATATGGTTTATTATTTTATTGAACAGTTGCGTTCAGGTACGCGATGTGGTAAGTTTTAATATGAAACACAGAAGTTACCAAACCTTTACGAGTAAGTGCTGTTTATAGACACGATGCGGCAAATTAAAATAACTCTCTCAATTTTTATGATTGATTAATTAGTAAGATACTCAGACAAGCATAAATAGTAGTGAATGCAAACGATGTATTTTTGTACGGGATTTAACTCAAAACACCATGACAGAGTGGTCAATTGGAAGGCTGTCTGTGCTGAAAAGGGCCACTCTTTCACGGTGTTTTCTGGAAAACCACTGAAAAAACAATACCTAACTGACATGAAAAGAACTATCAAATAGTCTACTTCAAACATGTGTTTATTTTGTAAATAATTTCTACCGTTATCATTTTCATCATCATCATCATCATCATCATTCAGCCGAAAGACGTCCACTGCTGGACATCCCCCAAAGATTTCCACCATGACCGGTCCTGCGCCACCCGCATCCAGCGGACTCCTGCGACCTTCACCAGGTCATCAGTCCACCTTGTGGGGGGCCTACCCACGCTGCGCATCATTTTACACAAGATCAAATACCCGAAAATCGAGAAAATCGCGTTTCATTGTCGGTGAAAAAAGGAAAACGAACCTGTAGGTATTTTTAAACCTGTATGTATATATTTTAATCACAATAATATTATTTACTTATGCCACGTACCTACTTATGCAATAATAAATTGTATGTACCTAATATGTACTGATCAAGATAGATAATGTAACATTTCCTATCTGAATACCATAAATTATCATACTGAAAAAATAAAGGGGTGAGAGAATTATTATGTTCAAGATAGGGGCTCAATGAATTATTCAGGACAACGCAATAATGTTTGTGCATCACAGTGACAGATAAACAGCGGAATCACCGATTCCTTTATCGAGTGCAAATTTAAATATTTTTTACATAACTCAACAAAAATAAACAATACAGTGTGCCAAGCTAGTAAGCAGTAGCCAAGATGCCAATCGCTAACGCTCGGTCGTGAATGAAACGCAACTGTCATTGTCACACTAATAAGGAAGAGTGATAGAAGGAGATAGCTACGATACGTTTCTGAGCGTGAGCGATTGGCATCTTGGCTACGCACGCAGGACATATATTTTCGAAAAGCAAATAACAGTTAGTCTTGTTGATAAAGAAGAATTTCTTCTAGAAACCATTATGGATACTCAACGAAAACTCAGTAAAAATCTCGAATGTTTGGCGCAAAATACCACAGGAATCTAACTCACACATTTTAATTACAATAGGTATGACATGTTTCGACTGCATCGGGCAGTCATCGTCGGACAGACAATGTCACGCCTATTGTGATTATAATACGCGAGTTTGAACCGTTGCAATTTGATTTCAGTATGACTCCCGATAGTTTAAATTATATAACAGGAATATAATAAATAATATACTACAGTACACGTTGAGAATAAGAAGATAAAAATAAATGCGGTCACCAAATGTAGTGTCAAGGAAAAGACAGATAATGTGATTTCATTATACTGCACTACTGGCTATCAAGCATAGGATGAGACTGTACTCGTATATATATGGAAGGAACTCCTTGATTTGCCTTTCAAGACATTGTTACAGGGTTTTTGAATACAACGAGTATACCTAGTACCTACATTTTCCTAAAGTATAAGTGGTAACATCAGCTACAAACTGCCTATCAAAGATATAGCCATAATAACGTATTTTTTAGATTACCCTACCGCGAGTTTAGACTATAATCCGTTTGAATACCTATCTAACGTTCGTAATCTCCAACATAATTCCCTAAACCCGTACATAAAACGAAAACAACATAAAACTACAACCTAACCGATACGGAAGCGCATTTTGTCGCTCCAAAAATGCACTCGAAAAGTCAACGAACTCTCATTAAAGGGACACTCATTTCCACGCACTTTTCCATCCACTGCCTCTTTTCATCGTCATTAAAAGAATCCCCTAGTAAAAATCCAGCGATGTACGTAGAAGTTAAATATAAGCCCACCAGTGTCAAGTTACGAGACGATGGCCCTTCTATTTTGTCAAATTGTAGCTGAAATGAGACGGCAGTAATAAAAATACCACGTATGTCGTATGTGTATGTGTGTGTGTTATTGAAGATGGAAATAGCAATGGGATGTGGTATGGGAATGCAGCGGGGAAATAGCTGTAGGACATACGAAACGTAACGTAAGTGTATTTCATGTAGTCTTATCATTTGTCTTTTTATCTTTCTAGATAGTTCTACTGGCGTACTTTTTAAACTTCGAGGGAAGAAGTGAGATATATTGGGGGTTTGGCGTGTATTTATGTGCATCGGAGTTCCCGAACAGGTGAACCGAAATCACCGCGGTTTTTGGTATCGAAATGTTTCCTTGTTTCTTGGGATGTATTTTAGTTAGAGTTTGACCAAGATAAGTTTGCAGGACATAACATTCTGATAGGGCAGAGAGAGTAGATTAAAATGTCTAAGGGGGAATGGTAGGACTCATATCAGTTCCGAACGTAGGGGTAATTATCATGTAGGGCTAAAATATTATAGAAGGGGAATCTGGTTGTACTATTTTGTGGGATAACTACATTTAATTGTAGATAGGAACATATTTTCTTCAATTTGATTGCTAAAAATAATTTTGAATCGGGTATAAAATTAATTCCCTAATGATTTTAAGTGGTAACAATTGCTGGAAAAGTTAGTGGTATTTCTTTAGGTGTATGAATGTAGGTGCAAATATTACTGTGTTTCTATATTAATGTCCTTGATAACTGAGCAAATATACATTACATTACATTTCTAAGCTTCACAGATTAACCCAAAAAAAAACCTGACCGAACAAAAAACTAGATGCTCCGTAATTACAAACTCGTCTTACATACACGATAACCGCGATTCAATCAACATACACACGTTATAGGAAACAATTAAAATAATAAATATAATAATCCACCCACACGACCTTCCCAAAACTAAATAACCTAAGTTACTAAGTTTGTATTGACATACGACCTTTTGGCATTGACAAGGCGCAGGTTAGGAAAGGTCAACGCACGAGGATCGTAAAACTAAAGTTAACACTCGTTGCAATTCATGATTATAGAAATCAAATTATTTATCCGACCAGTTACAATTCAACAGGCATATTCACGTGCGGAAACTGTAAAGAAACTACAACCAACCAAGTTGGGCAAAACAGGGTGTAACAAAAATGCTGGTGATCCTTGAACCTTATCAGATTATAATAATTCGAATAAGTAAAGACACCGATATTGTATTGTAGCTCAAATGCCGAAATGAAATAGAAGGAATAAATTACATGTTAACTCGAAAACACCTGTTTTCCCAGAGATGAGACCAAGCTAGATCGATTTTTCGTTCCCAAAAAGCACCAATAACATCAAATGTTTTTACCTTGTGTTACCTTGTAAATATTGCCTTGTACTGAGGTGTGCAATAAAGAGTATTATATCTGTCTATAGTCTGACAAGCAAGCGAGCGCATTAACAGTAGGGTAGAGAGCATCATACTGTCTTTTTCTTACGGTAGTATTATAACCCCGAAAAAAGGGATACATACAGTTTTTTTGTCCTACTGCGATCATTGGCTGGTCAGACTACATATACCAATGTTCGTATACTGCAACTGCAACCTACATGTTAACATTCGTCAACGTCAACTTTTATCCAAATTTTCAAGAAGTGAGTACGTTGCGATCGTGTTGAAGTTTCGATACAATACAATATCCAGAATCGGTAAACAGGAAATTATAGAGTATGAACTATCAATTTGTTTTAATACGGGTGTGATTGGTTTTTATTATTTGGCGATGGCGATATTTGGCGGAGGCGACGGCCGCGGCGAATTGGCAGACATACTGCATGTATGTGGTAAATCCGCGTACATATGTTACAATTTATATGATTCAGTAAATGGTAGAAGCGTGTTATATTTACACTAGACTATAGATCATTTATTGAGTTTTTATAAAGTTTTGAAAGAAATATTGACAAATTTTGTTTGTTATTTTTTATGAATAACGGGTGTAGAGTACTTAAATACCTTTTCAAACGGCAAATCGCAATCGCTTTTCTCGAAGCGGAAAATCTAGATGAAACGTGAAATATTTTTAGCATATTTCCACATTTTCTGAGAGGATAAAGTAAGTTACACGATTGATGGATGTATAGATCGTATCTACCATAATCAGCATCTAGCTCTCAACCCATAAGCTACGTCTGGGTCTGGTATATTCCATTCCATACAATGTACCGTTCATTTTTTAATTGCTCCTTATTCCGCATGTATCGAGGCTGCAGACATTTTGTTGTATGCTTGATTACTTGTATTAGATGCCAAACTGGAATATCGCAAAAACACGTTGTAAACGTAGGATAATAAATAATATAATTGGCAAGGAATCGGAGTCAATAAATGATATTTAAATTTAGATGTTTATGGCGCGGTTGGCAAACTAATACAGAAGTCGAAACTCTTGGTCCATGGGGTCCCAGCGCACGCAAGTTTTTCGTTAGAAATCGCGAAACGTCTGGTTGATGTTACTAGTCTTATTTACTAGTGACCGAAGGGCTGGTGGCTTCCTCGCACAACGTATCAGCATTGCGATACATCGCGGAAATGCCGCCAGCATCCTAGGTACAATGCCTCAAGGACCTATTTTAGATTTAAGGTAGGTAGAGGTAGGTAGTTAGGTAAGTTACACTTACTGTATATATTTTGAAAATAAATGTTATCAAATACAGAGTAAACCTGTACGGTTACCATGAGTTTGACTACCGAATTCTCTAGCGTCTGCAGAAGCATAGCTACTGTCAGTGTATTATGACTTTGCCAGCATCAATACGAGTAAGATGCACAGCGACACCTTACGTCACCGCTAGAGATTACCATGAAATGTACTATGGACGTAGTCTGTCTGTCCGAGTCTTAGTAAGACTGTCTATGAACTAAGTAGTGTTTACCACGAGATGAGTGAACGATGTCTCGTTATTTACATTTGCTTCTCGCTTCAACCAGTAAGTGTGAGCAAGATGCACTGTGAGCTAACGTAGACGCTAGCGAAGTATTTTACAGTAAATTTAAAGTCGCTGTTAGCTCACTGTACCACTTGGCTTTGGCTACCAACAGTGTGGGCTAACAAATAACTAAACTCAATATTTACGTTCGTCAACAATACAAAGCTAACGTAATAATCATTATTATTAGTAGGTAAGTACGATATAATAAAACGAAATGAACTGCTTTGAGAAAACAGACAAAGCTGGAACATTGGCAGTTTGCCTAACTCGCTTGTTTATGAAAAACAAAAGTTTTCTGTGCATTTTTATTTCATGGATAAAATGAAGAAATAATAATAAAAAATAAATATTGTGGGACAATCTTACACAAATCGACCTAGTCCCACGGTAAGCTGAATAAGGCTTGTGTTGTGGGTACTAGGCGCCGATATATATAATAGATAGATAGATATAAATACTTAAATACATAGAAATGCATATTTCAGGCCCAAATGCAGTGATAAACACACAAATAAATGCCCTGACCAGAATTCGAACGCGGGACCTCCTGCTTTGTAGGCAGGGTCACTACCAACTAGTCTAGTATGACCTTAAACTACTTAAACACATGAACATACACAAACGTAAACTTAGATAAGTGTTTTGACACGTGTCAGTATAAAAACAGTGACCCCCTTAACACATTCAAAGAAGACAACTTTAACTTACAAATTTATTTAAATTTGATATAGTCAGTAGACATTGTAGTCCTTTATTATAAAACATTGAACGACTATCGCGAATACAGTTGCAGTACAAAATGGTATAGGATACTATAGCTAGGTACTCGGTTGTGCTGATAGAATAGTAGACTTTGCGAGTAAAACTTGGCATATTTCCTCGCTCTCTTTATAATCGCTTCATAATGTCGGGTTAGTGTTAAATAAATATACAGGGCGTCCCAAGACTATGGGACATCGTTCGTTATCGTTATCGTTAACTGACGCCACCAGCCAGCCGTTCAGCTGCAAGGACGCGGAGGCGCTGGTCACACCAAGGAAGAAGGGACGGAGAGCCTAATCGAAGAAAAAAAACACACACGTTCATAATTGCATGGGCAATTTATGAAAGCATTCATTCATAAACAGCTCATGTAATTCGGAACGCGATAGTACCTTATACTCGTATATCGTAGATAGGATATTTTGCTGAAAGAAGATTTGATGTTATTTTCAAAAGTAAGTAATAGGTACTGCATTCAATGATATTCTAAGAATTACTTGCTTCGTCTGGAAATAGAACCGAGTTAAATGTGAAAAAAAATTGACAAACATTATAATTCTGTTTAAGTAATTTAGTGTTTTAAAAGAAAGGAACAAACAACGTGATATTAATAATTTCAAACAAATTATAAACATACATGAAACTGCCGAAGTCAATTAAGTATTTTTAGCATATCTTTGAATGCAGTAATACAAAATTTTAAAAATAGTATAAAGTCTTATTTTACGAGTAGCAAAATGTCCTATCTATCTTAAGGTACTTTCCCTTTATGTCCCATAGTCTTGGGACGCCTTGTATATTCCACGATTACTCTTTGCCACAGACCCTTGCCTTACGTGAAAAGCGCCACTCATCATACCCCCACAGCTGTTGCCAAAAAAATGTCATTAAACGTCTGTGCAAATAGTCATCTTCAAAATAATTCCCAGTAATGTAATCCGCATTGCGCACGCACTATTAATACGTTTCTCATAATCGCGTTTGTCGCGCCGCAAACGCAAGCAACCCACCGCGAACCACTAACAACATGTTGCGTCCCTGTAGCACTTATGGTGTCCTACTCGAGTGCGAGAGAGAGGTAAGACTTCGTTCGCGGCCCTCAGGCGCCGGCGCCGGCGCTGGACACGCCATCTTTGATCTATGCTCACTTGTTATTTTAAGTGTGTTATTCACACTTACGTTTAATCTTCGCGACTGTCATACGTACGCGTATTTAGATTTAATGTTATCCTTTCTGTTGCTCAAACATTTTAGCGGTGTGACAAATTGAAGTAGCGATATTGTGCCAACTTTGTCCCATTAATATAAAATGCCTGGTAACTATCATAAATTAAATCAATCAGAAGGCCCATACGACTCCTCCGAGTCAGTTTGTAACATGACGTAGTTGCAAGTCGTTCACTTTTATCACAATAAAAGGGTGGACGTAAGAGTGATTTTTGCCTCATGTCTGTTAAAACACTGGGGGTGAACATATACATTTGTAGGTCATGCAAACCTTTTTTAGTAGAAAAAGCGAAAAAATCTGCCTAACAAAACAAAATCACTCTGTATAAAAGACGATAGATTCCCTAGGAATGTACATAGGCAACATGAATGTTATAGAGGATGTTATTTTTCAGGCGGAAGACGTCCACTTTTGGACAAAGGGCTCGTTTCCCTCAAGGATTTCTACAGTCAAGTGTAAAAATATGGGTAGACACATCTTACTCAAAAATATGTCCCATAGCATTTTATTCCATTGTAATAAGAGCGTAGTACCATATTTATGAGACGATTTTGTCGATACGTATTTTTGCACTTGACTGTACAATATACGGTCGTACGCAATGCTCTTTCAACGACTTTTCTTCTTTTATGAAAAAGGTAACAAACGAGTAGACAAGCCGCCTGATGAGAAGCAGTCATCGCCGACCATGGACATAACTAACATTGGAAGAGCCACTCATGCATTGTTGACCTTTGAGCCATAAAGCTCTGAACACTCGTTTCTTGAAGATCCCCATATAAAATCGCAAAAGGAACACCTCAGGAGGTATGTCATATCACATTTTGCACGTTCTAGGTATAAACGACCACGAGAAGATACCAACGAAATATCGAATGATAAAAACCCATGACACCATGTTACGTACTACTTAGTTAATAATAACGCCGCAGTAAATATAGAAGCAGTAAATCAGTTCTCTAATTACAAGCCTCAAGAGAGTCGGGCCATAACGCTACACCACTGCTGCGATCATTCTTAATAAACACGTACTTTTCCGAAATTTTAAAAGTGTAAGATTCGTCTCGTTAGACTCTCTTATACAAAAACATTAGATTTATTCGAATTGTGAGAATTGAAATTGACAGAGCGGCACCTGTTTGAATCGGTATCGGAATCGCAAATTTTTTTAATCCTATTTTTGCATTTCTAGTACTGTTTGACGTAATGATCATTTGTCCTAAACTCATATGTCCTAATATTGTTTACCCTAACATCCACTCTTTGTGAGGTCACAGTTCTAACCTATCCTAAGCGACTTTTCTAACAGCGATTCGGTGTTATGTGAAGTCGTTTTTAGGCAATAATTCGATTATGGCAAATAATCTTTAGGACAATTGATCGTTAGGGATTATGATCATTAGGACAAAACCCTATGTCGAGGAAGACCGCTCGGAATTTGCTTTTTTTTTCCTTACGTTTTCCTGGCTTATGTCACGACTCAGGGAACCTGGGGTCCGCTTTGGCAACTAATCCCAAGATTTGGCGTATGCGTTAGTTTAACGAAAGCAACTGCCATCTGACTTTCGAACCCTTAAACGTTTTATGCTCGGCCTTTTTGGGATTAGTCAAAGCTATTGGTAAATATCAAATTATATTATTATTTCCCAAATCAGTTACGAAAAACTCATTGGTACGAGTTGGGTTTGAAACTTCGGATTGTAAGTCGTATGCTGTAACCGCTGGGCAACCAACGCTTGAAAAACTAATCTCTACATTGCACAGTGTTTTATAGAAGCCAAAAAATGGACATCCTCATTTTATTGCAAATTATCGAAGTTTAGATCATTACAAATGCGAGACTAAAACTCCCGCGTGTCAAATTTGCACAGTTTTTGTGTAATACATTTTTGAAAATCGTGTTCTAGGCACCCGGGTATTACTTAAAAACTTTAAAAAATTGCAAATCGTTTAATAAACTTTCCGTTTTTTAGTGCTATTGGATAAACCGTCTAAAGATGCAAATTTAAAGGCAATTGTGACAATTCTAGGTATATTGGTTATAAAGAAATTAAATAATTTATTCATTTTCTTTTTTCTTTTTTTTCTTTGATGTTCCGCCGTAGTAGGACCTAATATTTGTATGACAGCTTCATTTATATGTCTTCTATCTCCCCTATTTTTTACAAGACCTAATTCCGTGGAAGATTGAATTTACAGTCAATTAAAATTTTCGGCCAGGGCTGCCACTACCAATATCCGGGTTCACCCGGATATAATATTAACCCTGTATACACAGTAAAGCAGTTTTATGGGTGGTAAAAGTAAACTTTAATACGTTAATGAAAACTTACACATATGAAATAATAAGTTTTTTTAAGATTTAGTAATAATTTATTAGCTACATATAAAGAATTTGGTTTTATTGCATATCTCCGTTATATAGTTTCATACATAACAGTTATTTATAGCCTATGTCAGACCCGAAGGACCACTCTATACATTGTTGAAAGAATTTTTAAATCAGCCCAGTAGTTCCAGAGATTACCCATTACATACAAACTTCCAAATTCTTCCTCTAATATAATATTTACATTTTGGTACTTAGCTGTTTGACAGTCGACTACAAAGAGACGTATACACTTTTGGACCTCATTACCATGCAGAAAGGTGAAACACGGCTGTATACATCAAAAAAACAATAAATCTGTAACTGCGTACCTACTTAAGGCTTAAGGGCGTATGACAAAGAGGAGTCAACAGCAGTTATTGATAGTCATCTTCTACTTCGAGGCTCTCTGCTCCATCTTGCACCTCGTAATAACTATCGTCCAAACAGAACTCGGATGTTGGTGTTGGGATTTCCTCCTGAGATTCCTGTGCCTGTGGTGATTGCGGTGCTTTCAATAAAGCTACTGCAGCTGATGGTAGGGGACGTTTTTTAATATATTTTTTTCTTTGTGACATCCGCTGTTCCGAAATTATTGGATCCGATGAGACTAGTGCTCTGTGAAACAAATCCTATCCGATTTCCGAGTATGGTGTTCTCGATCGTGACGCCAATATTTGTTCCGCGACTCTGCTGCTTGCTCGGAAAGCATTCCAAGTGGAACAGACGAGTTTCGAATTATTGCAGCGTCACTGTCATAGGTAACCATTTATAAGTATCGACATATTCTTTGGCTAGTTCTTCACATGTTTAAAAATTTATTACAAAAAATAGAGTCAAGTATTAGTTGGAGTTGCACATAGAGGATCCGCGTCATCGTACACTGTATGACATGGTAAAATTTTTTTAGACCCTTTGTATGCGAACCCGACTCTTATATGCCTGATAGGTACTTACTTAATCAGTTCTCGAAGCAGTGGGATCACATTTTCTTCCATATAAACTCGAAACCAGATATCCCCAAGAAAATGGCGTATAAATTAAAATACCGAAGTGCCAACCCTAGCGGCCGGATAACCCGGATATAAAGTGTTTCGATAATTACTTGAATGTTCCACGGAATTAGGTCTTGTTAAAAATAGGGTAGATAGAAGACATGTAAATGAAGCTATCATACACATATAGGCTCCTACTACGGCGGAACATGGAAGAAAAAAAATAAAAACCAAAATCAATAAATTCATTAATATCTTTGTAACCAATATTCCTAGAGATGTCACAATTGCCTCTTAATTTGTGTCTTTGAACGGTTTATCTAATAGCACTAAACAACGGAAAGTTTACATAACAATTTGTAGTTTATTAATGTTTGTCGTAAAATATTGGGGCCTAGAACACGATTTTCAAAATTTTTTTACACAAAAACTATGCAAATTTGACACGCGGGAGTTTTCTCGGGTTTTCGCGGGAGTCTCGCATTTGTAATGATCTAAACTTCAATAATTTGCAATAAAATGAGGATGTCCATTTTTTGGCTTCTATAAAACACTGTGCAGCTCACATTTTGCGGAGTTCACCTCCAAACCAACCGCCCGCAAAGCTGGCAAAAGTCTAGCTATGTCATTCAGTACAGCACTAGAATCACCCCCTATGGTCCCATCGTCCAAATACCAGACATTCAGAGGTGACTCCAATGATGCTATCAGACTCTGGGTAGCCAAACAAAATACAAGGGGACCCAGTAGGTCGCCCTGCTGGGCACCGACTTGCGAAGAGATGGTACTGTTATCATAAAACAGGTTGCTTGGAAACGCGTAACATTGAAATAGAAAGGGGAATAGGGCAGGAGTATGGAGCTTTACCTGCTGCAAAATTACGTCCCTTTCGACGGAGTTAAATGCATTTTTCAAATCCAGTTTTACAACAACAGCACCTGTATTTTCGTGTGCCATTGAAAAACGCCTCGTTGCGTGAATCGCTGCCTCGCAACCCAACGGTGTTTTTAGCTTCATTTAGTTCATTTAATTTTTCATGCTGCATGCATCTTGCCCAGCACAGGGAGGATTGGATAAGGAGAGGGGAGGCCTTTGCCCAGCAGTGGGACACAAAAACAGGCTAAGTAATAAAATAAAATAAATCATTTGGTAAAGTTGTTGATGTTGTTACAGACGTATTCAGACAAAATATGTCAATCTGGTAATTTTCCTAATACTTTTTTGGAGACAGTGAATGTTTCAAGTAAGCTGGGCAGCTCGCGGCGCGGCACGAACTGTCTGGATTATACACATGCCTACTTCAGGCAGCCAGTTACAATAATGAAACGAAGATTGTATAGTTAGCGTCTAAAATACCTATAAAATTGGACCTTATTATCTTTGTAATATGGTTTTAATTGTATATCTACATATTTTGACGCGGTATTTCTTTTCATGGTAATTATAAAACTGAAGCAACTATTTTCCACGTCATACTTGCGTTTACCGTTTTGTTTTATAACGCTAACCTGTGATCGCGATACTGAATACCAAAATAACCATTAGGCGGCAATATAGATACGTTCGGGCATATCCGGCGATTCTGCCAATAATGTATGGCCAATATGTCCGGCCGATGCCTGGCACATACCCGCTGTGCAGATCTGACGGATTTCCCGAACGTAGGTATATTCGCAGAATACGTTGCGAAAATCCGGCCGGCTTATATTCGCAAAAAGTTTGGACACATACTTACAATTTTATATGCGTATAATGAATGATGCTTAAACAGTTAGCTAGTACAACTTTCTAACTTAATATTTATATTGACGACCGGTTGGCGTAGTGGGTAGTGACCCTGCTTGCTAAGCCGATGGTCCTGGGTTCGAATCCCGGTAAGGGCATTTATTTGTGTGATGAACACAGATATTTGTTCCTGAGTCATGGATGTTTTCTATGTATTTATGTACTCGTTGTCTGAGTACCCGTAACACAAGCCTTCTCGAGCTTACTACGGGACTTAGTCAATTTGTGTGAGAATGTCCTGTATTTATTTGTTTATCATTTATTTATACTCGTACGTACTCGTACCTACTTCAAAACCTGTGCAGGTTTTGAAGTAGGTACACTAGATACGTACGAGAACTTTACAGTCATTGCCGCGGACTAAATATGAAATCATTATTTTTTTTCCAAAATGGCGGCTTTCTATTTTCTTGCGTTGATAAATTTCGCAAAAACAACTGGAATGACATCATTAGCGAGCCGGGAACATGAAATTACTTCTTGTCTAATTTGAGAGCACTTACTCCGGTCATTCCGACAGTAATTCAAATGAGAGGTATCTGCCAACTATAAAACACACGTGACTTTACGTACTATCTCATTACTTTTTTGTGAAAAACATTCTATTTTATTGCTGTTGCATCTACAATATCCATATGTTCTTGTTCCTAGGAAAACTCGTATTGTAAATAAGTTTAAGACATAAAAACTGACTTGAATCGGGACATCGGTCAAACTTAAAAGAATCACCATGATTTTTGTTTCTCAAAATTAAGACACCGTTGACCGTTGGGGCATATCCGCCAAATCTGCCAAAAGATTTAAGGGAAATTTGTCTGTCGACGGATTGCCCGAACGTAAATGGCTGGAAATTCAACATTATATCAGAAACTTAGAGATATCTTCTTGGAAACAAAACATAACCTATGAAATCGTTTATTGACTGATAAAAAAAACAGGAAGTTTTTATCCCCGAGAGTCTATAAATAGGTACCCAAACTTCAGCAGAAATAAGACATGTCATACTTACAAACTATGACTAAGTATCGTATGTGTCGAATGATACCAATCCTGGGTGGCAAGCACGATGTTAGTTAATAGCTTATGAAAATGAAGTCTTAATTCACTGTAAGCTTATTGCCAATAAAAAAACAAAATAAACCCGCCAGATGAATCAAACATTAAATTACCAATAGCATCAAATAGATACACAAATAAATAATATTTAAAACGGGTCACTCACGTAATTTAGTCGATTTTCGCTCGACATGTTTCGTTCTTTACGAAGAACGTCATCAGGAGTCGAGGAGTCAGGGGTCGAGTCTCACGAGAGTTTTATAGTTAAAAGATACACAAATACACTATCTTGCGGTGTTTGTTTATTTAAAAGTATTAATAACTTTCAACAATCAGGTTTCTATAATTGTTTTTGATTATTTCATATTGAATGTCTATGTTGATAAAATTATAACAGGGAGTTACGGAGATCCAAGGGAGAGGTCTCTGCCTAGCACTCTCAATGGCTAGGGGGAAAAAATCGGGCTGTATTGTTCTGAAAATTATTGCTCAGACTGACATCACTGGCAGAAAAAAGTACACCTGACTTTGGTTCAACTGTATATAGATTATTTATTTTCTAGTGCCAATTCATGTAATAATCAAGAACTGAAATGACATCAATATTGGATCAACTACGTAAACCCAAATAACTACATGTAACAGAATAATCCAGCAGGGCTATTAAATTAAATATAATATAGCACAGCCGTAGGGCTATTTATTAGCGGAGAGGAAAACTTCCATCTTACATCTAAACGTCGTATGTTACTTTACAGTCGTATAGAGATAAGACGTTTTGGTTTGAGGAAGCAGAAGTAAAAAGTAAATATATCGTTCAACGGCGTGAATAATCTTGGAGCAGATAAAAGTTTACCGAGACGCGGGAGGTGCGAAGATGGAGGGCTACGGTGGGGTGGATGCGGCATGCCAATATGTATAGGTACAATATACCTATACATATAATATTAATAACAGGAAGAAATAATTCACCGATGGCCATTCCAAACCACCCGAATATTTCTTAAGAAATAGGTACTGTTAGCTACAAGGACATGAATGAATACAGCCAAAGTGTCAAACATTTGCATTTAGGACTTTATTGCCTGAACATTAAGTTAGTGTGTGCATATTTTTGGCACTTTGGCTGTATTTCATACCTTTGTAGGTGACAATACGTAACATACACACAGAAATCCATCTCAATAACTAAATAATACACCTAAGGGGTTCACAAATATAAATGTTCATGTAAACTGACTGATTTTCATCGCTGACTAAAGGTATTTTATACATGTTGTGAATTGTGATACATGTAGGTATTATGAAAAACACAAGACACTTAACAAGATTGTTGGTAAAACAAAATATAAAGAAAGACTTGATTATTGTCCCACAAGGAATAATAAACCTACAGGCGTCTACTTTTTGTAAATTACCTACTACATACACCACTGACGTAATTTTCATAATTGCAAATGCACGTTGGTGATGTATGGTATAGTCCAGCCATTTCCACAGTTTTGTTGCAATTTGCTTACAACCCTTTACGGAGAAATTATTATTTATAAGCCATAATGTTATGTAGAATGGAAATAAGTCACTGTTATATCGCGTGTATGTTTGCTTTTCAGCTAACCTACAGTAAATAGGTACCTTCAGCATGTTCTCCTTTATGGGCATTAAAGAATGACATTTTATAAAGTGTACGTTTAAGGACATGTCCAACATACGCTGCGGTGGCTCTGGTCTGACGAGTCTCTTGATGAGGACATATTATAATAAATATGTACTTCTACTTACCTAGAACAAAAAAATACAGTAGTTAATAAAAACACAATTACTTTAAAATATCAATGTTAAGTCAACCAATGAAATTTCACATTTATTTGATCAGCAATATAATTAAGAATGAACTGATTGTAGATAAGAGCTGTAAATCATGGCACAAATACTTATTATTATTTATTATTCTTTATATCTATCCTATTTCCTATGTAACAAGTTGGGATCTACCGGGTGGGGTTTAGCCCATTATAGGAGCAATACATTGAGTCGTATTTTGTTACATTCTCCAACGTTACAGTTTTATTCAACAAATTAAAAAAAAGATGTACTCTGTAGGTTTACTTTTTCATACAAACTAAATAATATTTTCAATGTACACACGCGTTCAAAAGGGCATGGGCAATTTATGAATGAATTCATTCATAAACTGCCCATGCAATTTTGAACGCGTGTGTACTACGTTAACATCAGCCTATTGACGTCTCTTATCATTATAAACTTACTAAAACGGAGTTAGTCGTATAAAACTTTGAAAACTAACCTCCGACGAAAATCGTCGAAAAGTTTAAATAAGCGTCTCTCATATTACAAAAATGGAAAAAATAAAAATTAAACCACACGTTATTTTTAAAAGTCGCTGAGTATATGTTATTCAGTTTGGGGAGTACTACCAACGATTAAATTGATTGCTCCTATTATGGGCCCCACCCGGTATTGTTATGTTCCATGAGGTGGGCTGTCTACACTTCTTGGTGACACTATACGCCATATCCACACGAGCACTGCTTCTGGGCCCTACGAGTGCATCCACCTACGCGTCGAGTATTATTTCGGTTGTCTCTTTCCACATACTAGTGAAATGTGCGCGCGCGCCGCAATGCGCACAATTTATTAAGATTACTGCCGCGGAATGTATGGCGTTTCGTATCGGGCTAGACTATCACGTACTCACTCTGTTTTTAGCTTTAATTTAAATTAAAATATCAATTAATGTTTCCATACAATTGTAGAGCATGAATTAAATAATTTATTAATTATAATAAATGTTTTGATTCGTGTTTTTAAGTAGTCACACTACTATATATAAATTGAAAGGGACGGCATATACTATAGAAAAAGTGACCGCCTTGGTCACTTTTTCTATAGTATATGCCGTCCCAGGCTTCTGCCGCGAAAGCAGGAGGTCGCTGGTTCGATCCCAGCGCTGGGCATTGGGGGCCTTGGTCACTTTTGCTTTAATATACCTATGACATCTCTTTCAATTTACAATGTTTCCATGTTAAGTAGGTTTTTTTTGTTGTTTGTCGTCCCTTCAAATTTTATTTACATATTTTTGCTAGACGCGAAAGAGGCTAGCAAAAACCCGTATTACCTTCACTTTTTTAATAAACTTACATAGTTATTTATTCCGGATTCTTATACCTATGGCTTTTAAACTTATACCTATATCTAAAAAGAATACATATTTTTTTAAATGCCTTTATGAAAGTTAGAAAATTGTAATTGTACTGTGAAAACAGTCAGAAGCCAGGAGATTAGGAGTTGTGGGTGCCTAGTGGTGGGTGCTCTCCAACTCGGTCTCATGACTCTGACTCCATCAAGAGTGCCCGACTGACAAGAAGCCTAGTAGTTAATATAATTATAATTATACCTAGATCCAAACTACACTTCCAGCTTATCTTACGATCACAACATAAAGCAGTTTCTTATGATAATAGGGCACCGCATGTTTAAGTAAGAAAATCATTTAAAAGATCAAGTCCTAACCAAGTCATCTGCATTGCCTACGATTAAACCCTCATACCTACATTTCCTCAATATCCCATTAACACGTGTCGCATCCAAAATTCACTCACGGACCTGTTACGACCCTACACCAAAACATCTTAAGTCACCAACAATATATGGAAGATACGACATTATTAAAAATTCTGTTTCGAGAAAAAAAACCGCGATGTCGATGCCACGTGCGTCGCGGCGGAAGCGTATCCCCCTATCCCCCCTCCTCTCGTGTCTATGGCTATTTCTACTGACGGAGACACTTCGTGAGTACTCTTACTGAATGTGTGACTCTTGCGTAGAGTTAGGAATGGGACCGAGGCGACCGAATTTAATTTATTTTGTAAAAGGTTCCTAGATAATGAGAAACATTCATTACTTCTAGATCATTCATTATTTTAAATATTAAATAACATTAATACCTATAAAGTAACGTTGTATGTACTAGTATTTTCATGATTGTTTAAAAATCCTGATTAAAGGACTATATTGTACGTTCAGTAACTTCAGTACCTATTTGAAGAAATTTTACTTCACTGTTATTATTCTTAAATTTCAGAAATTAAAACGGGCACAATAATTTCTAAAATTCGTTTGTATTTATTTACTGTAAGTCAAACTTATAATAGCTGACCTTGACAGAGTTACTTTGGAAATCTGAAATCAATTCGATACCTATTGATTTTAGACGAAGTGCAAATCACTGTAGCTATACAAAAGGTATATGTGCTGCAAGTAAGGGCAATTAAAACAGAAAATCTGGTGACTGTCAGTTTTTTTTTATATCTTAATTCTGGACAGTTCTAGTAGTGTGTGAGGTGCTACTAGCGGCATGCGCCGGAGTGGCTCGCGGTGTATCCGGCGCGAACGAAAACAACTTACACGCGCGCGCATATATAAACACTACTGAAATTTATAAATAATTGTACGCTGTGATTTTACATACAGTTTAAAGGGGCTGGATACCATACAATTCTATACGATTTTTAAGCTAACATTGTCATTTACATTATAATTACCATTTAATACGAGATACGTATAATTGTTTTGGTGAGCTCCCGGTATTTCGGCACTGTTACAAGCGCCATGTTCACAAAAACAAATATGTAACATGGTGAATATCCCGTTTTATTTTTTAAACGATGGACATTTTATTAATCAAACATTGGCATACAGTTATTAAAGGCAAAAATTGGTATTCTATTAGAAATTTGTAAAATAGCATGCTCTTTCATTACGGAAATCAGTTCTAAGTACTACGCTCATTGCTTTAAATTTCTAATGAAAGCCCTAGAAATCACTAATATGGTTGTTAAGATTTTGATGATTGTTGGCGTATAGGTAAACACTTCAAGATTCCTGCGTGCTTACCACGAACATCGAAAATTGACGGGAAAACCCCTTTGTCACTCCAATATGCAAGTGTGACAGAGATGGAAATACGAATCCCGCAATCGTTCGATTTTCGTGGTAGGCGCGTTCAAGAAACATGTATCATATCATCTAAAGATGCCTTTATTCTCGGTAGGTACTTGCACATGTGAACCTCGGGCTGGTTACTCACCGGGATGAGTAATTCTTGTGGTATGTGTATGGATATTCGTGGTCAAGTGTAATGAGAACCAGTTTGACCTTCGTCATGCTTGATGCCTTACATGAACAAAAAATAATTATTATTAGGCATCATCTTCAATTACACACTTGATCAGCATTTTTTAAAAACTACACAGCCTTACTGATTTAGGCAGAAAGATAAGTATGCATATATTTTATGTAGGTAATGAGAGACTTGTATTTAATCACAAGGTAAATAAAACACAACCAATTGGAACCCTTGGCGACTGTAGAACCATGTCAAAATGACAAGCCGTAGGTAAGAGATTTCTTACAATCTGATTTATAGCGTCACTATGACATAGTCCTACAGTGGCCTAGGGTTCCAATTGGTTGACTGTAGTAACTACACTCATTTTCAATAATTCACTTATATCTATCACTAAAAAAAGGCTAATTAAAAAACTCCTTTTTACATAACGATTGAAAAAACAACATTTTACTTAATCCTAAATTTTTTTGTGCAAATTATAAAATGTACTTATTTAATCTGTGTAGCTGCAGCATAAGACTACTTCGACATTTTCTCGCGGTCAAGAAACACCTATCATTTTCTAATTGTTTGGATTAGACAAAGACAGCTATTTGACTCTCAACCGCGAGCAACTGTCTGGCACTTTTATGGTAGGCTACTGGTTCATTAAACACCCGAATGCAGGAGACAAAAGCGACAACAGAAAGTGTCTGATCAACATTTCAACTCAACGAGTCACCGAGCCCGCCGGATTCACGCTCTTGTTTTTATTGCTCCTACTTATTTCGTGTGTGGCCAACCTTATTTATAGTACATATATTTTTATATACGTAAATGATTCACGTGTTCATCACCTAGTAACATCTTATTATTGAACAATTTAAATAAAGAGTGATTCTTTATTTGACGGTAGTAAGAAACGGAGAAGTTACGCGAACAGCTAAGGAGTGGAATTCTCTACCTGCGAATATATTCCCTGCCCACTATAACTTAGATCTATTTAAATCGCGAGTGAATAGACATCTTTTAGGCAAGCATGCTCCATTCTAGACTACATCGGCACTTACCAGTGATTATAGACTGAAGTAATCAGCTGTAGAGCATTTAGAAGTTTCGGAGAAGAATTTATATTATTTAAATGGCCGCTATATGCGTAGGGGAGTCACCGTAATGGGTAATGGGTATGCTTAATCTATCAAGAACGATAATTGAGTCACTGAACTTCAAACTCGGGTAATAAATCCATCTGTCAGATTATGCGATTGTCATATTAAGAAAAAGTAATTAGGTAGGTATACACAGAGTTTTTATTGATTTCCGTTAAATTCGACACTTTGTACGTTAATAGGTACGTGGTATATCGCATTTTGTTGAATTCGAAAATAAACGTTTTTCATACAAAGTAAATGAATACTACATTGTAAAAGGTCCTTTAGAGTTATCACCAAAGTAAACGTTAAGTATGACAAAGCTTAACTTTAGTCATGACAGCACAAATGCCATAACACATTTAAGTAGGAGATAGTTTAATACCCTTTTACACTGGTTCAGCTAATAAAATAATTTATTGCAATAACTATTATAGTTCAGACACAAGTTTCTTACAGAAATTATCTCTCCGGATCTCCCCTTAAAGTGTTCGGAAATCAATAAAAACAGGGTGTATATTGGCTGAGAGGGACGAATGCATTTACCTAATTTTGAAGCTAAACGACACAATTTAACTGCCCCATCGAAGCGCTATGTGCTCAGTCCGTATCTGACCTAAAAAGCTACCGTCTAGTATTGATTTTTGTAAATAAAATTATCACACTCAAATCCCGGACACCCGATTTGATAAAAACAACTTACAACAAAATCCTTTTCAACGAATGAAGCAATTGTTTAATTATGTGGCTAATGATGTAAGTACCATAAGCCACCGCCCACGCCGCGCCGCGCAGCCAGCGTGCGCGTACGCAACCTGTTTAATTAAAATAAATTATCGACGCCGGAGACATCTACACTCAGGTGGATGACACTAACGAGTTTATACACATGGTTCCGTAGTCTTGAAAATGCTAAATGAGAATGGTAATTAGCTCATTTACTTGCGTTCTAAATAAGTTTATGTGCTTACAATTATATTAAATGTCATATAGATGTCTGCGACATGGTAGCTTTCAAATGGAGGAACCAATTTGAGTCGCTACCGCAAAAGATTGTTCTTCCTAGCTTACACCTACTAGACTAGATGACTCTGTTGTCGGTTAATTTAATTCACTCTGAACTTCTGAAGCCGCTCAAAGATTTTACAAATTTCGATATGTTTTAAAATAGTATGTACCAAAACAAATGCAGTACTGCTCTAACTACGTACCTAGGGTTTCTGATCGAGATTTCTCGAACTCGAGACAACTCGAGAATTTTGGTTTCATTCGAGACGAGAAAAAAATGTCCATGACTCGAGAATTCTCGAGTCATGCGCGGCGGGCACGCGCCTTTTCGCCCCGTACAACTAGACTTAAAGAAAATTTACTTGAGAATAATAAACACAGAACTTTTATTATTTTGTTTTTATAATAATACTTTTTCATTACAGTAGGGTAAGTTGGTTCTGTGTTAAAGTCGTGACAAGGGCTTCTAATCACGATTTTTTGAATTCAAGACAACTAGGTACACTTTTTAGCTACATTTTATGAGATAAAAATTATCGGAAGTCAAGAAGTATCAAGTCCTCTGATGGACGGAACATCAAAGTTAATTTCGGACGAGACAGCCTTAATGCTCAACTCGTGGTTCTACATCAAAACGACTTTTCCAGCTGTCTATTTGTCAATTTTCCTTACAAAAATTATACTTATTATGGTTGAACTACCGCGAAATGTCAACTATTCAAGACTCGGATGAAGTCAGCGGTGACGATGATAATTCTATCAGAAATTGGAATCTGAAACTGCAAACAACGTGCAATATCTAAAGATTATTATATATTTTTATAACAAATATGATATCTGTTAGAGTTCAGAAATAGCACACTGAAAAACATCTTACAAAAGCATGTAGGTACCTAACAGAAGACTATGTTGATGCTGAAAGAAGCTACACTGAAACTCATTCCGTATTTTTTCCTTTTATATTTTATTTATTCTGAGACAATCGACGTAACAATCTTCCAGTCCTGTACTTAACTTGATCCTCGTGTTAAATCGTAATAATGTACAGGATCCCAAGCTGGTGATACGTGAAAGCTTCCTTACTATTGAAATTAGGAACCTTTTGATTTGAATAGCTACGCGTAAGAACCTAGAGAAGTGTCTCTTTACCTGGCGAGAATGAGAGGATTTTCAAACTTTATTGAATGGCTTATATTAATTCGATGGAGGCAGACTGCGATGTTTTTTTACTGTGCTGGACATCGGCTATGTTATGTGTAAGGAACACATGGAATAGGTACTCCGTTTTGTTAGCCCATCGAATGGGAGATCACGTTCTGCCCAGTGACAACGAGTGCTTTAAAGGATAACTGTCTTAACTCTTTAGCGGTAAAGACTGGATAAAATGCTTAATTCAAACCTCATCGCCAATTCATAGTTATGAAAAAGTTATATATAAAGAAAACAGCGATTCAGCGGGGGAATGTGGCCAGTGTTATGGGCACCCTCCCGCAGGGAAGCGACTTGGGAGATTTCGTAGGTTAGTTTTGTTGTAGTAAATGTATTTAATAATGTTATTTTATTGATGTCATGTTTAGTTTTAATTTTAATATTGTAATTTAATTTTTATTTTTTGTAATTTTTTGTAATTATGATATTGTGTATGCCTTTGAACCAGTTTTAAATAAATAAATAGCTACGTTGACAAGAAAACATATAAAAAGATGTCGTTATAGGTTAGTTTATATTAAGAAGTTTTGCTTTAAAAGGGTAACAATATTTTTACAATGAATACTTACGGTGGTATCCAAAAAACATTAAAATTACTGTCCTCCAAAAAAAGACTCGAGACTCGAGAAGACTCGAGAAATTGGGCTCGAGATTTCTCGAAACTCGAGAATACAAATGGGCCGAGAAATCAGAAACCCTATACGTACCTAAATTTGAAATTGTATTGAAGAGCAGGAGTCCTTATAAGCCTCTGGGTAGTTAGAAGATAATACGATAAGACGCATGTATGTGTAATTGTATGTTACATTATTGATTTCTGTTATTTAGATATTTAGGTCAAATACAAAACGATGTTGAGTCAGAGTCCTTTCGGTGCACTATTCAAAACTTAATTAGAAAATTTTCTTATTTAAGCCTTATCTACAGTAAGAAGTACTCCCTTTTTATCGCATTGTATGATAAAAGTAATTACTGCATGTCCACAAACTGTTTAGTATTGGCCACAGGAAAGAAAAAGTGCGTGTTCAGCTGAACTGCACGCCTACCACGAACATCGAAAATTGGCATTGACGGGAATACCTCTTTGTCACTCCAATATGCAAGTGTAACAGAGATGGATATACGAATCCGCAATCGTTCGATTTTCGTGGTAGGCATGCTGTAGAGCCAGCAGCTAGCCCTCAACTTTTGAAAAGTCTACCGTAAAGATTCCGAGCATCGTTTTGTGTTTAACCACATTAACCCATTTACCTACCTGGTGGGAACTAATAATTTTTAAGAGAAATTTAGCTCACTGGTAAAGAAATGACTACAACGTCCTTCTTGAACCATTATTTCGACAAAACAAAGAGATGGTAGTGAATTCAAACCTCGGCAAGAATCCTAGTGATTCTGGTTAGTAAACAAATACAAAAAGAAGCTCAAAGATAACGTCCACTATTTTGGACAATGCAAAGAGGGTTCTTCTAACCATTTTCCCGCGGAACCCCGACGATGTTTGTCTCTGTACATTATTTTTTACCGTAACTTGAAATAGAAGACCTGCAAGCACATTATGGAGACGATGTCCGACAATTTGGAATGTGGTCGCCATCTTCCGCCACGGACCCGTTGCCAGGCGATTGGCTAATTTATTGTAATTGTTATTTTACCTACTCTATTTATAAAGATTACCGAATGACATCACCATTACACAAAATATTACTAGTAGTTATTAATGTCTCAAACATGATTTTGGTATCATGCCTAAAACATAGGTATGAGATTCTGAGAAATAATTTATAATTACATATTTATGTTGAAATCCTATTTAAACGTAACTTTAAATTTTTGGATTGCAGTGTATGCGCGAGCATTAAGGTCGGGTATACATAATGTTGGCACTTTGGCTATATTCATAGCTGTGTGGCTGACTGTACATCTATGGCAAAAACTGGACTACAAAGCTTGTAACAAAAATGCTGGTTATCCGTTTAAGTATTGGGTTAATCAATATTTATTGTCACTAGCTGCCATGGTTAGTGTCTCCCGGGACACTTTTAAAATCACGATTTAATGGCATTAAAATTCACAAATCATGATTTTTTTGTAGTTATAATCCATTTCCATGATGGGCCATCTACCAAGCATGTCAGTAGAACATACTACGACGTTTCTTCTAACAAACTGTGCTGCATTTGTCCCCTGTATAACGGGAGAGAATTACAACAAGAAATAGTTGATTCACCTAAATATAGGATATATATCAGTACCTATCGTGGATTGTCTAGGAAATAATTGGAAAACATTTTTTTATGACTTTTTTATGTCTGTGGCAGGTCGTCATAATGGACCAAATTTCCATGCAATTTATTTTCGCATATATCTCTTTTCTATTTTTCTTAATCAGTCTCCGAAATCTATAGTTTTTAAAGAGATCCCCAGCATTGATTTTTTATATTATGTATTAGTTGATATGGAAAAATTACATGTCATTGGAAATCAGTGAAAAAACGAATAGCTTTCATCATCATTGGCGCTGGTTTTTACTGATTGATTTATATTTTCGTCAAATTATTCATATATTTTTATATTTCCTAATTCATCAGTGATTATAATATGTTAAACAGGTACTTTAACATAATCAAAATTGTATCAAATTGGGAGTGCCCAGTCTTTATTAGCAATCATAAAAATGCATATTAAATCGTCTATTTATCGTGCGATTGCGTGCAAATCCTAACATTAATCTGAATTCATAACGAATCCGAAGCTAAGTTTAATTACGTGGACATTCGTGACCATTAACTTAAATTAGACGACACATAATATATGTAAAGTGGCCATAAACGTATGTGGATGGCTAACAGTAAAGTTCGGAAACTAGTCTGATTACTATCTCTTATGTTATCGTTATTATAATATTACTTTTTCTATACCACGACGGGGGCAAACAAGCATTCGGCCCGCCTGATGGAAAGCGGTCACCGTAGGCCTTTGGGCGACTACAACTCCAGGGTCACACGCGCGTTGCTGACCCATTACAATTTGGTACAATTTTTTTTTTAAGAACCCCTACTGTAATCTTTCGGGAAAAAATCTGCATTCCACAGCCGGAGCGTCCGCGGGAGGAAATTTCGTTCTGAAACCACGCAGTGCGCGACCATTTTGGGCGCCCTATCGATGGCGAGCGGTGCGATGGTGAAAACTGGACGTTGGCATCATATCAAACAATAGTGGCTATACAGCCTGTTTTTTCGTTAACTTTAGGGAGAGATATTTCAGTCTTAACTATTAAAATTTTAGAGATATTCTATCAATACGTTTATTGGGTGAACGAATGTAATAATTACTTAACCGTCTACTACTAATATGTGTTTTCGCCTGTGCTGTCATGTCATGTCTAATGTTTTAGCTTTGTCATACTTGACACTTAATTTCTTGTAATTCTAAAATACCTTATGCAATCTAATATTCTTTTATTTTTCATAATAAAAGAAGACATTTTTTAAACTCGGCAAAGCTATATATTAAACAGCCTTAGCCTCAGTCCTACTTACTAACTTTACTTTTGATTTTGATTTTATTTCGCACTCTGCTACCGCTCGTACCGACTTTTAACTATATTGGTTCCCGCGCAAATTGCTACTTGCGTGGTCAAAATAGGGGTTCCCATCCCATCGTGTTCGCATAATTTGTATCCCACCAAAAACATAACTGTGAAAATGGAAGCCAAGTTTCATATGAAAATATCGTTATTATTTATTAAGATCTAATATCTCAATGGTTGTCTTTAGAAGTTAAAGAATGTGAAGTTAAAGATTTGACTTGGCTAGTATTTACCGGCATACATAATCATATGTTATTGCATAGGCGAATTTAATTTGTCCGAACATTCGGACACAGTCCGAACCTAACCTAACCCACTTTGTAGTATGCGTATATATTTTCGGACAAAAAAGTATTCGACATATTGAACATTAATGCCAAATAATGTTACTGCTACATTTAGATTCAGCGAAAAAAGATTATGCCAAATCTATTATGACAAAATCGTTTCAGACAAAACCAATTAAGTACCTATGCCAAATAGAGGGCACCCCAAAACAGGATTAAATTGAGTTAAAAGTAAAGTTCGAATGCCACTCTCACTTGATAAACATTCCCAGATTAAAAGAGAGTTGTAAGTGTCTCGGTGCTGGAAATAGTTCGTGTAACGTGTCATTTGGACGTGTCGCGCCTGTCTTAACATGTATAGCGCCGAATATAGCCCCAAATAAATGGCAGTAGCATGCATAAACAATCCACATTTATAGATAATCTATATACACCAATGGGTAAAGTGAGCGTGAAGTGAATGTTCTTCTGAAACTAGTTTCAGTCAATGTGGTAATGGTTATTTTTAGTCTTAAAGCCTCGAGGCGTGAAGATTCGCGAGTCTTCAAGACTCAATAACATTTATGACTTTTTGTGTTTTTTTCACAAGTTTACGTTTACGTTTAAGTTTAGTTATGATCAGTGTTGAAAGAATTCGCGTTCACGGCCTTTGTCGTGAAGCTGAAGACTCACGAGTCTTCACGCCTCGAGGCGTTAAGACTCAAAATTAGCTCTAATTCACAACACTAGCGGTAGATAAGATGGTTTCCTTAACATAAAGCGTAGCTAAGTGCCTAATTAGAAAGCTTTAAACGCAAAGCCTAAGTGCTCATCGTGTTGTTATAACCAATAACACTAACAAAATTTGCCAACGCATACCAAAATAATATACCTACTAAGTTCACAAAATAGCAACAAAATCTGATATAATTATTATGACTTAATATAATATGATAAGGGCAGTCAATATTGAAGACTTACCTACGTAATTTTGAGATGACTATGACATAATGCAACGTATACGAGTATGTTACCTGTGATATTATCTTGTACAACCTCGTAATAAAAATACTTATTTGAAACATTCTTGTTGAGAAGAATATTTACATGAACCATCATGAGGCACTTTTTTTACGCCTTCGTTACTTATGTATTTATTATAGCTATTATATCTTACGTGCTTCATTGTGCAAGCTTCTATTCCAAGTGTACGTTGTTTAAAAACACTATACCTAACGTTATCCTATATTATGATAACATGTTTACACCTAAATATTTATAATAAGACTTAAAACTACACATAGTACGTGCAAATGCTCAAAAATGAAAAGTTAAAATAAAAACATTGCGCAGGATATTTGTTTCACAGGAATGAAGCGATGGCATGATGATGACCACAGAGTTAGAGTAAATATACTTTTTTTCTTAAGCAAATACTTGGAAGATGTGTGTGAGATACATGATAATTCACTTTTAAATAGATTATAATTTACCGAAATGTTTACGTAGTTTTATGATTCTTTTTTTTTTAAACTAAGTTCAAATACTCGTATATGAAGTTTACTATCTAAGCGATTGAAGGGGTCAGTATACATATGTACTGTTTTTGTTTCTACTAGGTACATTTTTGCACGTTGTCGTCAAATCCGATTGTAACTAAATTATAATCAGTCATGTTTGATAACAAATTACATGATTTATTGCGTGTATTAGAGAGTTTTCGACAACTGCATATTTTCTCTAAAAGTTATTCACTCACAAGATATTCACTCTAAACTGTGACGAACGACACTATGCCACTTACCTTAGACGATATAAGCGTCAATGTGGGCGAGGATTCCTGTGAAACAAACGATAACCCTCCTGCTTTAATTGTTTTTTTTTTATGATATTGTCTTCGGTAAAATGATGCGCGCATTTTTTAAAGCAAAAATTGCACGAATTTTGCGGAAAAACACAAGTATTTATCTAACTCTGGAAAAGCTGAGGATTAGTCGTCGCAAAAGCAGGTTTAAAGAAGACGTTGACAAGTTTTTTCATTTAATGTAAACTGTTTTTTTTTAATGTTGTAATATTATTATAAATACTATTAAAAGAGCGTGTCATTATAACGAAGACAATATCGGGGACTTTATTTGAAATTTATTTATTGAAATGGGATTTAATTTAAATATAAATATTTTAACAAAATTACGAGTAATTCGTAATACATGATTATGAATTGTTGTCATTTTGCCATGTCAAATTAAAATTAAATAGTTAAAAATTACGAATGAATTTTCACGATTATATTGTCATTTACAAATGGAAATGCCATTAATACATATTTTCATAAATTGACCGTTTTGTGCAAGAGTGCAGTGTGCTCGTGCAACAAACTGATTCTAAGCTAGAGGTGAGGTCAGTTGAAACAAGTTCACTAACAAATGACGATACAAATTCACAACATATTTTTTTGAATTTGATGCTGTTAAATTGGACGTTATAAATGTTTTTCAACATACCCCAGACTCCTCTTAATAATATTAAAATACTATAAGCGATAAATTATGCATACTTAGAATTTAACTACGTATTAGCCGAAGACTAATAGTACGATAATGGACTAAAGAAATAGGTAATTAAAATTACGGAGTGCAATAATTGCTAGAGCTTTAGTTATACAGAAGAGCTTTCTAGGAGCAAGGAGCTCTCCATATTACACATAGTGTATAAGCTAAGCACACATGTTGGAGTTTCCCGGAAATATTTGTATATACCTACAGCATTGCGCATTATTTCGATGGTCACTTTCTTATAAAAGCACACCCGTGTTGTTAAAGTAACACACTACTAAAACGTGCCGCCATTACTCAGCTTTATGACTCACGACACAAACTCTAGCAAAATGCCGTTTCGCCGAAGAAAAGCGAAAGGGCCCGACAGGAAAATACCTCACGATCTTTTTGCATCCATATTTATTAACTACGAAACGGTCCTGCAGAAAACTCCAAACCGCTCAATTATATCATAAACAACGTAATTCAACTAACGACCCCACCGACGTAATTATACCAGAAACTGGTATCAAAACCAAAGTGTTCATTACAGTACTCTAAACGTATCAAAATAATTACTCAAAACAAAGCGCCGCAAAAAATCTCAATGCTAGCAAAAAAGTTCGCATGCTCTCGCGAGACGCGCAAAAAACCACTCTTCCTTTCTTAAATTATCCTGTCACGCTCACCTATAAAATGCAATTGGTTTTAAAAAATTCAAACTCAAAATTGGAACTCGTTAGAATAACGTATCGTAAACCGAAAATACCAGCCACACCAAAACACACCTTGTTGCTTATGCTATAGAGTTTAGAATGGGTCCATTGTGTTGGTGGTTTGGTGGTGGTTCGGCGGGTGTCAGGTTGCGGACAATAGGCTGTACCTGCGAGCAAGGTGACCTGCATGAAGGGCACGAGACTGCCCTTGCTGCGCGCGCGCCCTCCCCGCGTTGCTGGCATTCGCATGCGCTTTCCGACACGCCATTACTGAAATGACCAGCCGTAGGGAGGAGGTTCGTTATGTTTACTTTGTAATTTATCGATGAAATTAATTTAGATTGAGATATTGCAGCAAAGTTGCGGCCTATTTGGGGTTAGTGGGACCTATTTATAAGGGCTTCAGATGATGCTTATATAAAAATAATCCCAGTTATACAAAAATTGCTTGGATCCATTTGTTATATTCGAATAGATTCTATACTTCTCAACTGCCTTCCTGATGTCAAATTTTTGTTTGAGTACTATAACAAATTATGGATAATACTTACATATTTTGAGTCACTATGCGCAACATGTTTTGTCAATGTTGACGCTTGATAATGGCATCATAAGATGTCCAAAACATATCGCGCATACTAACTAAAAATACATGAGTGTTATCCGTAATTTGGCATAATATCAATATGTCTCACGATAGTTTAAATTCTGTGATAACTGATAATTAATTATCTTTCAACAACAAGGTGCTATATCCTCTGAACAAATGCTAAGCTTAGTGTTTTCTCAGGAATACAAATATGACAATGGTTGGAAAATAAATTGAACAATTGTAACACATCATAGTATCATGTGCAAAATATGTTAAAGATAATGCATATTCAGTAACACATAAATCTTACTTATTACACATGTATTACAATAAATAAATCTTAGAATGGCATCACATCTCTTAATTAGTGATGAGCGTCCATTGATATGTCATAATACGGGCAATAACACTGAATTTCTTTAACGCTGATTACATAAAATTGAAATTTGTTACGAAATCATTGAAGCAACCTTAAAAAAGCATGTTAATGTGTATTATAAATGTATGATAATGGCATTTGAATCGTGTGATGATTGCGATTCTCACGTATTTAATTTTTGACACTTTTAAATAGGGAAGTACATTAAGAGTGATTGCACATGTCACTTACGAGGATGATAATTATTCTACATTTCGCATGCTTATATTTAGGTACGTAGATAATTAATGATTAATGCGTCTAGTCATTATTTTATTGAGTCACGTGTTTTTTAAATGCTTTTATACAACATTACATTATTGAATTATAACCTTAAAGCTAACTGTATTCGGGTAATTAAAGAAAATATTTCTCTCTTTCTTTTTAAAGACGGAATAAATCGTTAGAAGACGTTTCATCTTAATACCTTAATGTTTCTTTTTATATTATACAATTTTCAATTAATATATATACAATTGTGCTGTAAAATGTATCTCTAAGAATCGATATTGATATTCCAAATTTCAAACGTTTCCCATCCCTCGGGCTGTCAAAATTCGCGAGTCTGACAGTGGGGCTCGGAGCGACAGGTGGTGCTTCGACCTAACACGAATCATACCGAAATTAGGACGGCAAAAAGCTAATTATTGACCGTACTGACTGACCACGTCGATACGGATGAGTAAATGGTGCAATTTACTTAACGATTAAACAAAACAAAGAGTTGGCGATGTGATTTTATATAATTCATATCGAAGGTTTCCTAAAATCACGATATACATACCTATATATGTATGAAGAGAAGATAATTGGCATATATTTATGTATAGAATAGAATCTTATTGATCGAATAGGATCTATAAGATTCCATCAAAAAGGTTTCATCAGAAGAAGGATGTGTAAGAAAAGAGAGAAGAAGGGTAGGTATATATTTGCATTAAATTTCCAGATGAATTTTTAAAGATGGGGTTGAAATATTCTACGCGCTGGGAGTTGCGGCTCCTGCAAGTACCTATATGTTGGAATTGTTAAATAGGCTATATTGACATATACCTAATTACATTGCATTGATCCGAAAAGAGATTAATGCGAAATCGAATGAAAATAAAACTGAAAGTAATCGGGTTGGGTTTAATTCGAGCAATTTTTGGCGGAAATGCCTATGACTCACTGAGTTTAGTTCATTTCTCGGGAACACAGATTCAGAAGCGTGAGAGGATAAGAATACCACCTTTTTGCCAATAAGTATTGGTTTAATAAAGTTGTTGGATACTTCATACCTAAATTTTGTAAAAAAATACCTATGAATTAATAAGTGGTCAAGCGGTGCTGACCCCGCTTTGTAGGTTTTAGAGCCAAGTAGTGGAAGCAAAAGGAGTAAGTTTTAAATTTCGCTTATTACTGATACTATAGTTCACATACATTTCTTGAAGAAAAATCATAATTAGTTCAATTTTCCTAGGAAACATTTTCACACGCCGCGACTTGCAAGGACAGACACCAGAAGAACTACATTTTCATTTTTAATTTTTTAATTTTTCATTTATTTAAACATAATATAAGCATTACACTTAATTACCAATTCGCTTACATATTATTATTACCTCTACATTGTCATATACATGAGTGGTGAACACAGTGTTTAAAATGATCTTCATTATGCATTTGTACTTTTAGATCTTATTACTTGGAACCACTATGACCGATCAGCTGGAACAAGCCTACTACATAATTATATAGTATTTATAATATTCATTATTGATATTTTATTCAATTAGAAATGTATACCAATGGCCTCCTAGCCTAGTTGAAAGTGACCCTGCCTACGAAGCATGAGGTCCCGGGTTCGAATCCTGGTCAGGGCATTTATTTGTGTGTTTATCACGAATATTTGTTCCTGAGTTATGGATGTTTTCTATGTATTTATGTATTTATCTATTATATATATCGTCGCCTAGTACCTACAACACAAGCCTTATTGAGCTTACCGTGGGACTAGGTCGATTTGTGTAACATTGTCCCATAATATTTTTTTTTTTTTTATACTACGACGGTGACAAACAAGCATACGGCCCGCCTGATGGTAAGCGGTCACCGTAGCCTATGGACGCCTGCAACTCCAGGGGTGTTACATGCGCGTTGCCGACCCTTTAAAAACTTTAACACTCCTTTTTTGAAGAACCCCATATTGTAGTCCTTTGGGAAAACAGTGGCAGGGAGCTCATTCCACAGCCGGAGCGTCCGCGGGAGGAAGTTCCTCATAAACCATACATAACCATAAACCAACATATTTATACTGTAACGTACCTCAAAGGTGTGTAGGTGTACCTTTGAGGTACCTACGCATACCAGTACCTACAGTATACCTAAACCTTTATGCTTGTTTGATATATAACATACTTTTCCTTCGTATGAATTGCATTGCTACCCTTCAATTGCAGCTCCATGTTTCCGCTCTCTTTCAGCGCTGAAGAAAGGCGGACGCGGAAGTCGGTCGCGTCCGGCCTCGTCCGCGACGTATGCAGGGCGGGGGTCTGTTTTCATGCTGGTTTGCGGTATTAATTATACTCGTAAATAGTAGCTTGTATATAATATATCAATAATTGGCAAATGCAGCGTAGGACGTCCATCCACAAGATGGACAGATGACCTTATGAAGGTCGCCGGGAGACGCTGGATGCAGGTCGCTTCCAACTGGTACATATATGGCGGTCCAAACGGGAGGCCTATGTTCAGCAATGGACGTTTATGATGATGATGATGATATAATACACGTTATCCCTTATATTCATTCCAATGCAAGCCTTTAATTGCATGTCGCGGCTCCCTTTAAGCGCTGATAAAAGGCGGACGCGGAACTGGGTCGCGTCCGATCCCGCCTGCGTTGTTTTTAAGCTGGTTAGCGGTATTCTTTATACTTACATGTAGACAGAGACAGGGGCTAGTGTATACTACAAGTTATTTCTTATGTTAATTGCATTGCAAGCCTTCAATTGCAGATCCGCCATGTATCCGCTCTTTCAGCGCTGACGAAAGGCGGACGCGGAACTGGGTCGCGTCCGGCCCCGCCCGCGACGTGTTCCAGGGCAGCGTTTGTTTACAAGCTCGTTTGCCTTATTTTTAAGTTGTAGGAGAAGATTGTTGGTAAATGCAATAATTATAAACCTAGGCTAAGCTAAATTAACTAATCAAAGCTTATAGATAACGACAGTAATGTTAGTTGCTATTCCACCAAACTTGCTAGTCAATTAGTGCCAGCCCTGATTCAATAATTTACTTCAAAGCTTTATGTACCTACTACATAAAGTTTCGGAGTCATAATATTAGTCAATAACACAGTGGACACGTTATTTTTAGTTTTAAAGAACATTTTGATGTCAGAAGTAGAAAGTACAATTAGACGCAAGCATTGTTAACAATATGTCGCGTATCATAAAGTGAATTACATGTGTACACACTTCACGTGTTAATCGCATCCATTAACACCATGGCCGTGACGTTTTGAGCCCTTTACAGCACTCGTTTTCACAGGGTTAAGGATGACTCACACTAGCACGGGACGGGACGGGACGGGACGGGACGGGACGGGACGGGGCTTCCGATCTTTCTAAGCTGTCACCGATTACCCACCGACACGGGACGGGCCTATCCGAGGTGTCCGGGCTATCCGGGCTAGACGATTTTTTCAAATGTCACTTTTGTCAAGCCTTGCGCGCGCATCGATGTTATGCAGGTTTGCTAGCTGTCATCGACTTTAAATGTCAATGTTTTTTGCTTCACCGTTTTAATAATATTTAATCTTAGCGATTGCTATTAAACTAATAATACATAATAATACATTATATTTTTATGTTCCTGCATCGTGTGTAATAATAATATGCGTCGGAATATACTTGTGGAGTTTGTCTTATGTACATTATCGCTCGGCGCTTCATTCCAAGAAAAATAGTCAGTCTGTTTGCTGCTTCAGGTAAAATATAGATATTAGGTATCATCATAAGCAATATTTAAATACAAAACACTATATAATTATTAATTATGTGGGTTTGTTGTGTAGTGTATTCTACTGCAACATCATAGATACATACAAAACTATACTGAGCCGATTAGCTTTTGTGACGAGGGTGAAATGATGATGAGGATACATTTGATGAGTATTTGTGATGAGGGTACATTATTGGCGAGGCGAGAAAGTAAGGGATTGACTGACGAGGTGGTTGCTAGGGCGAGGCAACCCTTGTTTCCGCCACGGCACCTTATCTAGTGCTTTTTTCGAACATTTACGTCCAGGCGCGGCCTGCGGGGCGGGGCCCCCGGGGCCAGGAGGTTTTTTTTTCCACTAGGAGTGGAATTAACCCTACAAAATCCATTATTATCCGCTGCGTCCGCGCCCTGCTAGAGGTGGTTAAATGATTACTTAGATACTTTACGTCTTTTATTTGGGAATGAAATGAGACTGACTTTCTGAGCATGTTTGTGAAATATTTATTTAGGTACCTACTTACAACTGACTTTAAAAGTGGAGGAAGGATTAATCCTTCGTCTACCATGCCCGGTAATTCCGGGCTATCATGTACTTTGATACATAATAAATAAGTACCTCCTTCCCTCACCCTGCCTACATTAGAGCCCGCGAATTAAGGGGCTTGGTAACGAAGTGTTACAATTTTTCTGACGAGGGAGTAGCAAGAGCGTACCTAAGCAATATTTCCCGTAAGTATAATTTTAAAGATAAGTAATTATTAAAAAAAAGTATTATTTGCAGGTTTTTGACTACTGAAGATTCGTTCAAAATCAGCTCCCTCTATTTTAGGATGGAGAGCTCGGGCATTTTGGTATCGTCAAAAAAGATATTTGGTCATTGTAATCAATACAAGTAAACGAAGATAGTTAATGTCACAGTTCGACTAGGATACGTGGAAGTTTAAGAGGCTATGGCTCTTTCCATATTGTATTGAAGATTTGGACAGCAAACACTTTTTTGCAAGTGCTTCTTAAAAAAGGTTTGGTATGGTTATATCTCTTCTATGGACATTGCAATTTTTACGCGGCACCCTTACAGGCGGGTAACACCTAAATGTTCAGGCAATAAAGTCCTGTATACATATTTCTGGCACTATGGCTGTATTCATATCTTAGTAGTTGACTGTACAATTAATAGAACAATATATTATTTTTGGTTTGTGTCTAAGAATTCATTGTCAATGTTTATGATCGTGTACCAAAGACAAGTTTCTGTTTGACTGGTAGAGAGTGCCTCAAGATATTAAGTCCGTCATTTGCACTTTTTGAAATAAGTACACATAATTATAAGTTGATAAATATTATAGTAAAATTGTGCAAGCAAAAAGGCGTAATTGCCTTCAAAATATCTCGTGTTACGGGTACTCAGACAACGATATATATAATATACAAATACATAGAAGACATCCATGACTCAGAAACAAATATCTGTGTTCATCACACAAATAAATGCCCTTTTTTATGCTATAGGTGGCAAACGAGCAAACGAATCGCCTGATGGTAAGCGATTAACGTCGTCCATGGACACCCGCAACACCAGAGGTGTCGCAAGTGCGTTGCCGGCCTTTAAGGTGGGAGTACGCTCTTTTCTTGAAGGTTTGAAGGTCGTATCGGTCCGGAAACACCGCTGGCGACGGTTCGTTCCACAGTTTAGCTGTGCGAGGCAGGAAGTTCCGGGAAAAGCGCACAGTTGAGGACTGCCAACCATCTAAATGGTGAGAGTGGAAATATTGTCGCGTAGGGCGATGTCGGAAAGAAGCGGCAGGGATTAATCCGAACAATTCCTCGGAACCCCCTTACCGAGATTCGAACCCAGGACCATCGGCATAGCAGGCAGGATCACCACCAACTACGCCAACCGGTGGTCTAATCATCTATAGAACGATTCGACACAGTTCACAATTTTCCCATACATTAGAATCTCCCTAGTTAGATTATAAGCCGGTTAAGTTAAGTTAAGTTCATTTATTTCACGAAGAAAATTATATATACAATTTAGTGGTTTTCACAATCTTACTGTGACGTATACATATATAGAAAAAAACAAGACAAGTAATATCAGGGTTTAAGGAAACGGTTGAAAGATTGTATTGTAAGTGCGTAGTGAAAGTTTTGTTTTTAGGGTTCCCACTAAAGGAAAAAAAAACAGGACCCTTATAGAATCACTTTGTAGTTCGTTCGTCCATTTGTCTGTCTGTCTGTCAAGGCCTTTTATAGTAAGAGTCTGCCTTACTAAGTAATAACGTAACACGCTTAGTGACAGCTCCTGCCTATGAGGGAGAGATTTACAATGGTGCCCATGTATATATAGACTTTTTACTAAAACCGAGAAAGTTTTATTGTAAGTATGTGTGTAATGGAGGTTTTTTAGGGTTCCGTTAAAAGAAAATAACAGAACGCTTGTTTCCGGAGTGTAATATTTGAAGAACAAAGCTTGTCAGAAAACTAAAGTTGATTACGAAGTACGCTTTATAATGGTAGTAGAAATCCTACTCACATCTTATGAATCAGCCTGTATAAACGCTGATTTGGACTCCCTTTCGTGAAACTATTATTTTAAAAAATGGGCTGCGTTCTAAGTTTACAAGAATGGGCAACTGACCACCTAGTAAGAAGTTTAATTTTCTTGTATTTTAATAAGTAGGTACCTAAGTTTATTAAAATACAAAAAAGTATTTTTAAGTAGTCAGGGTTTTCGAACTCTACATCTAAAAATATAAAACAGGGATATTTAACTTATATGTTTTTTTAATGAAGTACAATAAGTTCATAATAGTAGTACTCATTCTTGGGCGACATCTAATACTGAAACAGGTTCTCAATTCAACGGAATACCTTATAAACCAAGTGACTTTATTTCTAAATATTCTACGATTTATTATTATTATTATTGAAAAACAGAACCCTTATAGAATCACTTTGTTGTCCGTCCGTCCGTCGGTCTGTCCGTCTGTCTGTTCGTTGACCATCTGTTCACCTGTGTGTCTGTCTATCTGTCTTTCTACGAGTATCTGTCTGCAGGCTGGGCGGATTTGCACATTCTTAAACAAATTTTTCAGCAGATCAGTGGCATAGCTAATCCTTATACTTATTTACTCCTACTCCACAACATACCACTCAGTCAATGTTCTTGATAACATACTTAGTTAAATGATGTAGTATTATTTTAAAAACTTTTAGTCCTTTGCTAAACCTAGTTTTATATAATAAATCGTAATATATAGATGTGTGTCGAAATTGCGTTGTCATGCAAAAATAGTTTTTAACTTGTATAGTCATTGTTAGGGCTTCGTAGCCAAAATGGGTAAAACGGAACCCTTTTAGTTTCGTCCAGTCCGTCTGTCCGTCCGTCCGTTTGTCACAGCTATTTGACTCAGTAGTTATAAAGCATATGATACATAATATATTATAGCTATAAGTGTATTTTGTATGCCGCTACTTAGTTTTACCTATAAATTGCGAACAGAAATATGCTTAGGGGGGCTTTTGGCACATCATCGGATAGGCCTTTGAAAATAATTTAGATGTTTTTATAACTATTATTAATCTAATATTTTCTGAAAAAGTGTGTCCCCCTCTTACTTTTTTTTTAACGCGAGCTCAAAAAATTTTTGAATAAATCTGGAAGATAGGATATAAAACGTTATTACAAAAGGACATAAGTGCGTTAATATTATAAAGACACTTACGCCTTTTTGCTTGCACAACTTTTTCATTGTGTGACGGTACGGAACCCTTAATAATACGTGGCCCGATACACACTAGGCCGGTTTTTCTTTAACATATCAGTGTTGCATTATACATTTGGATAATTAATTCTCTATCAGTTGGTAGTGAGAGAAAGTGCACACATTTTATGACATTTCTCCAATTGTTGTTCATTTTCTAGCTGCCTCATTAGAAAATCTTTCGTTTGACAACAAGAAAGAAAAAGTGTGTTACTTCAATAGAAGCTTTACGTACTTCCATACCTTGAAGAACATTTTATGAATTCGTCATATTTTGCGATCAAACTGATGTGATCAAACTATACCGCAAAAAGTCAAAAAGTTACTTACCTACATTAAGGCAAAATATGACATATATAATAATATATATAATATATATCATTATGCTTTTAGATATATAGACATGATTTTTATTATACAGTTCAAAAAAAAGGAGTACTTTTTTATGTGGCTAGGTTCAATAAGAAAATCAAACTTTCGAAAAGTGCACCGGAAAGACTCCGAACATCGTTTGACCCTGTTGCAGGATACCTGGAGCCAAAGGAATTCAGAGCACTACCCCTGAGCTCCATATTCCCTCACATGGAGATGGAGCTCAGGGGTGGATGTGGATGGATCCCAATGGGTCGAAGTATATTCGTTAGGGCCTCTTGACTTTAAATAAGATAAGAAAACGGTTGAATGTATGTATTGTAAGGAAAAAAACGGAACCCTTATACTTTGCTGTACGTCTGTCCGTCTGTCTATCTATCCGACCGTCCATCCGTCCGTCTTTCCGCCTAGACCCGTTATAGTTAGGGCTGCCCTAGTACTAGTAAGGCACTACCTATTGGTGGTACCGTAGAACGCTTAGTGACACCCCGCTGCCTCTACATCATCGCAATCAGAGAATACATCGATACATTCCCATACATCGATACATTCCCATAAATTTGTTTAGAGAATCAAAATGTACGTATAGGATACCTCCCGTTGACCTATAATCATGAATTTAGTCGGGTCATTCTGTCACAAAGGTTTTTACAGTTAAAATATGAATAGGCAGCGATTTAACCTTTTTTTAATATTGTATTTTAATTTCATATACCATGGACAATACGGGACACCAAGCTACAGTTCTGCATCAAGAACTTGGCATGCGGCAATCGGAAGATGATTGTATCTGAAGATTTTGTACCTATACTCTTGTTAAATACGTATTCAACCTTTTACTAAGAATTTTTAGCACCTAAGTCTTAAGAAGTATTTATTCCTACCAATAAATTGAAATTAGTTGTTGTTTGATTTCCAAATACAAGTGATGTATAGGTACCGGAAAACTCAGGTTACTTGAAATGGTGCGTTCATCGATTGTTAATCCAACAACTAGTAATTTATCGTGCAATAGCATAAGCATTAGAAATATAATAGTATGATGAATCCATGAAGCTATTCATTAATTTATCATGTTTTTCTGTTAAAATTATAAAACTCTAAAACCTGTGCTCAAAAATCCGGTTCTTTTGTACATTATATACCTAAGTGAATTGTTGACCACAAAAGTCAAAGTAGTCCTAGTTTACGGTACCTATAAAAATACGACTATTTTACCTATCCCTACATTTCGTGCCTCACACGCCATGACTTCATATCAAATATACGTTTAGCTATGATTATTTTGTTACTTGGTGATGGTGGCACTTTATAAGGTCATGATCCCCGGCTGGATCACCTCGTCTTTAATGAAAATAAATGCATCAGAATGTATCTATAGTGTATATATATTTCTAACATTTGTAAGCAATTTACCATCTTTCTTACCACATATACTTCTTACACTTCACATATACATCAGTTATACATTATACTTGTTAAATTGATGTAAAGTTATTTGATTGCATTTATGTGTAAATAGTATGTGTGGTATGAAATAAATTATGGTGGTTTTCTTCAAGACTCAAGACTTCTTTACAACAAGGTTTACAAGGACCCCAGGCATGTAGATTTGTTACAGATGGTCAAAGAATTATATAGATACTTGTATACTTTATATACATTCTGATGCTTCTATTTTCATTAATAACGAGGTGGTTTTGCCGGGAGCATGACGTACTTTATTATCTATTTACCGTGGCAGCGAAAAGGTTAACCCTTTAAACGCCAAAAACCTAAAAATGGCGTGTGCTGTCGTGCCTACAGAACTAATATGTAATAGCGTTAGCGCGCAATCATACCTCTATGGTCTTGCCTACCACGCCAGCAACATATTTAGGTTTTATGACGTTTTCTGTCAAAATTAGTTCGCACGCTGTATATATTATGTTACTTCAATAGAAGCTTTACGTACTTCCATACCTTGAAGAACATTTTATGAATTCGTCATATTTTGCGATCAAACTGATGTGATCAAACTATACCGCAAAAAGTCAAAAAGTTACTTACCTACATTAAGGCAAAATAACTGCTATCAGGCAAGCATGTAGGTATTCTTTTGTGCATAAATGTAATTTTCTATTAGAAATAAATAAATTTGATGAAACACCACACTTTTTGTATTATTACAAGGGCGCTTGTCGAATCGCACCATACTTCGAAATACCTACTTGCGACTAGTGAACGCTTATATATGTTGCTATTTTTTGCTCGCGACTACGTTTCCGTAGAAGTTGACCAAAACTGCCCTATGTCCTTTTCTAGGAGTAAAACTATCCCCATACCTACTAATTCCATCTTGATCCGTTCAGCGATATTAGCGTGAAGAGGTAACAGACAGACAGAGAGTTACTTTAGCATTTATTATATTAGTATGGAGTACAGTGGCAGTACACAAATGGCACGATAGCTTTTATACTTACATATACATATACAGTTAAAGCGGTTTTTGGCATGTATGAAATTACAAAAAACTTTTTTCTTCCTACCTAAGCGATTAAAAAAAACGTAATTGTTAATAGTATGTACCATGTGCAAATACCAGCACTTGATTTTAAAAACCCGTGCTCATTTTATCTATTATTAATTATTTTTTTATAGCAGCAATACCACGTGCTTGATTAACCCGACTAAATAAAATATTATCTTTACGCCCGTATTTCACGCAGCAATTTATGACATTTAGCAATATACCTCTTTTTGACGTATATTCTGAGACACTCGAGCCGTCTGTGGTAACATAATTTCCAATCAGTAGCAGAATAGTAAATAATGAAGACTGTTAACCGTAATATTTAAGACGTTCTTCGGGAAACCGTTAATACCAGTATACGTATAAATTAATTTGTATGTTTTGTTTGTATTTGTTAATACATAATCCAATATTGTATAATACTCTGATAAACCAACCGGCCGTACAGATCTTGAGTTTATTTTCTACTTTAATATCACCTTGATATTTTGTATGGTGACTTAGCCTCACACTGTGTTGCATAGGCGTATAGTTAGTTAGTTTATCTGGGCCCTTTTCCGCAACTCGACATCCATCGTGCCTTTTTTGCGTGCTACGAGGTAGCCCTATTCCAACCACCCCAGCTCCTCAACGAAACCAAGCATCGGTTTTAGGTTGCTAAATGCCTCCTTGAGTGTTATTGGAGTCCCCAGTGAGTGTTATAGGCGTATAATTATCTACAATAAATATTTTTAACACTTCCTGACTTTCTCTAAACGGGTGCTGGCTGTGCTGCGAAGGTGACATCACCCTATCCGATGTCCTATCCTAAACATGTCACGCCAATTGTGATTAAAATACGAGAGATTCAACCGTTTTTTTCCATATTCATGTCAGTATGGGTCACGGAAGATTAAATTGTACTATGTAAATGCGTGAAAATTTGTCAGTGAATCAAATATAAGAATCATTTGGTATTACAAGTTATAAATATATTATTGCATTCAATTAGATCACGTTGCCTTGGATATCGTAGGTAAAAGTTATTTATAATATTTTACATACGATCAAAATCAACTCTTTCTTAAGAATAATTTATCTATAGCATTTCCATGCTGTAAATATATTTTAATTAAATTGATTTATAACGCTTTAAATAATATCATTCCGGCAATCATCACGAGAAAGGCGACTTTATTTAGAAATTGACAGTCTTTGTAAGTAACTCCTCCTTGTCCCAAGTAATATAAACCGACTAAGCAGAAAGCAGCTGCGCCCTCATATTTCACATACAAGTTTATGACATTTGGTAACTTACTTATTTTAGCTTATTGTTTCCGTGCTCTCCGATCCGATCAAATTTCATACCAAAAAAGCGTGGCCGGCGCTGGACGGGGCCTTCCGATGCTTCCGATCTGTCAGAGTTTTGGGCTCTGTGAACACGTGACGCCTTCCATACTAAAAAAAGCCCCGTCCCGTCCCGTCCCGTCCCGTCCCGTCCTAGTGTGAGTCATCCTTTAAGATGATGACTGAGAGAGATTTCAATGAATGACAATCGCGGAAACAAACGACAATACTACCTATACTATATATATATATTAATGACTTCGTTGTCAAAAAATTGATTTACGTCTAAACAACTGACATATTCATATGACATTTTCTGAAAATATTTATAACGCGCAGGTGTATTAGAATCATTAGAAACACAAAGGGTTCGCGATAAAACAATAACTTGAATTCAAATCCAACAACTGCTCGATTTTCGTTTGTTTTATGTTAATGACCGTGCGCCGATGAAACTGTGTAAACAACCGCCAGGTGCGCGAGCGCATGCCGCGGATAAATCACTTTTTGCCGACGAACCCGATCTAATACCTATATATCCGATTTCGGTTCCTTTTTTGGCACTAAAAAGCGACTCTTAATAAAAAAAATAAACATACGAATTTTGAAACTGAAGTCGGTTGAAGTCAGTCATAGGTATCACCGTTAATTCAACTTACAAATAATGTAAACAATTGATCGTAATAACCTCACTTAAGTTTTTAATGAAATCTCCAAGACTAAGTTATTTATCTTATGTTTTGTATGTTACGATAATACGCCCGTTACTATAAATAATCGTTTCAGTGGTGTTTGATGAGGTAGTGTGAAAATATAAGGAGAAACGGTGACAAAACATGTGATGCCTTTTAGTAAGTTCCATTGAAGGCGATTTTATTGAACAGTGTGCTTACCATGAGGTGCACCCAACTGTATTCGATAGCGACTGCAGTGCTTTAAAGTATGTCCGTCTCGTTTCTACCATTACTCTGGCAGTGAGACGGACATACCCCCGAACGCAGTCGCTGGTACGGCCAAGTAAAACTCATGGTAAGCACACAGTCTCCGTAAAACTAGGGCACTTCATAATAAAGGTTGCCATCCGTCCGGGTTTCCCCGGATTTTTCCTAGTTTGGAGCCCGTCCAGGGAGGGTCCGGGTCGGATTTTGGCAAAATAATATATTTCTAAATTAAAATTTGCTTTCTTTATTGTCCGGGGCGAGAACGCGATTTTAATGAAATGTCCGGGATTTTAACTTTCTGCCCGGTTTCGGCTATGTCCAAGATGGCAGCCCTATTCATAAATTCATAATAATTATAGGTAACACGAGGAGCCAATCCACGAGCGACAACCATGTGCGCATTTGTGTCAAAAGTTAAGTACTTACAACGATTACATAACATAATACGTAACTGGACACCCAACCGAAAAAAGGGGGGGTTTATATGTTTCACATCTCTGTGTCTGCCGGTGGCATCGTCAATCCATCAACTATGCAACAAAATAGCCTTGTTTTTCATGATGATTTTGAAATATGTTTGGTGGACAGAACATATTAGCATAATTAGCATTGCAATTAGTCACAAACATTAGGAGGTTTAAGGATGACTCACGCTAGAACGGGACGGGACGGGACGAACCGTCAGTTTCTATAGAAAACGTCACGTGACATCCGAGGGCTCCGAGCTATCACGTCATTATACGATTTTAGCTCCGTGAACATGGCGCTTGCAACAGTGTCGAAATATCGGGTGCTCAATAAAACAAACATACATGGTAATTATCCCGTTTTAGATATTGGTTTATCACGTAATCCTTTAGCTTCAAGCCGAACCTTAAAACAAGTCAAAATATTTAATTAAATAATTTGATATAAATTGTATTTTTTCTGTAGTATATGACATCTCTTTCAAATTGTAATTTATTTATAGTTAGTGTGACTACTTAAAATCATAAATCAAACCATTTATTATAAATAACAAATGATTTAATTCATGCTTTACAATTGTATTTGTTTCAACAATAAGTTAAATGCAAGTTTATTGCACAATGACATGTAAGCATAACACGCACCATTCGTACCCCCGAAACACTACACCATAGTTACGATCATAAAACGTACGAGGCACGCTAAAATTACCCCGACGGTGTTTAAAAGCCTACAAAACATTCGTGCCCACCCCTTCCCTTACCCCCCCCCCCCCCTCCGAGTGGCAGTTAATCGTAAAAGTTACCCTATTAAACGTTTACAGCCTTCTAAAACTTTACGCAGTGTTAGTGCTGCGCCCAACTAAAACCAGAAAGGCGTAACTTTTTAATTTCGAATATTATTGTACCCGTTTTCGGTTTTAAGAATGGTAGCGGTAAAAAACGTGGTATAAAGCTTACGGCGGCCGAATATTTGGGAGTTACCGCTTGGGATAATAATATGTGGGCTGAATTATTGTTTTAGTGGCAGTGGGTTACTGAGAAGAGTCGTTTTGAATTTGAAAATCGTTTGAAATGATGAGGGCAGGTAATCGGACTGCCGCGGTTGAGCGCACACACTGTAAGTTTATTGATGGATATTGGCAATTTTGGTTTTCTAAGAAATTCGAGTCATTTGAATAATAAGAACAAGGAAGATATAGAATAAGGTTAGCTAGAAGAGATCCCTTACAGTACAAGTTCGCTTTTGTACTTCAATTCTTTTCAGTTGTTTTGTGTACAATAAAGTGCTTACTACTACTTTTTAGATAATCCCAAATACGTAGACACACATAATATGTTATATTCAAGATAAAACGTAATAAGTTTCCTTATGTTATGAGTGATACCATATTAATTATTACACTTACACTACTTAATTAAATAACTAAATATACATAATATTGTTTTCTGTTACCGCGATTTTTGTTCATTTAATTTAAACACTTTAGAACGGATTATTCGCACGTAAACGTAGGGTATTAATCAGTTCTCAAGTGTCTATATATACATATATATATATACAAGATATAACAAATTAACATCCAAGGTTCACGTCGAAATTGTTTACTAGGTATTATCTTAGACAGATTCAATGCAAAAAAATATATGTTTGAACGGTTTAAAATCCCATCACTTCAAGTTACATATCCAATTCTACAAAATGACGCTTATAAGTACTATATTTCAAACTGCAGTAAAATAAATTTGGCAGAACCACTATAAACGTCAACATTATATGAAAATGTGTCATTCATGGTGGCGATGCCAATTATATTGTAGGCTTGAGCGGCTTTGGGCGTCAACAAATTATGGAGCCTCTACCGTTATGATACTTTTATGAAATAATTATTCAACTTATACCAATCAATGGCGAATTCTAATCATCAGCCTCCGGTTAAAATCAGTTATAAATTCAAGTAATCTCGATAAAACAGGTACTCATCTCACCAATCAACCGGCGAGACGATGGCGCGCATTCAAATCACGTAAATAACTCGAATTAAATGATACCGAACTTCGGGTACCGACGTACACTTATCTAAGCTCTAGACGTTTTTTTTTATCAGCGGGACCCTAAAAATAGTTTGGGATTGGTGTTACAACTTACAACTGGCTGAATATGGTCAAAAAGAAAAAAGTCAAAAGTAAGTTGTGTCTTACTTATTATTCGCCCTTACGGTTTTAGGAGTTAGAATTGCAGCCTCAGATGAATAAGGTTGCAACTTGCTAAAGAATTTAACGCGTGTAACTCATTGTTTAACCGTTGCCATTATGGTTGGATGAAAAAGGTAGCAATGTTGTTTACAGTTAAAGTGTTATAAGCCGTTTTGAAGCCGTGTGAGTGGAATCGGGAACCAAGGCCGCCCGGTCGGCAATGTGACCCATTGCGCTACATTTGTTACGTGAATTTTGACTTTAGAGGGACCATTGTTTTGTGAAGTTGTTGTAAAACTTGCTGTTGTTGTGGTTAAGCTATTATTTGTATTTTGTTGTTTATCATTTTACAGCTACTATCATTTGTTGCTAACTTGCTACGTATTACGATTCAGTAACATTATTAGGGCATATTTTTATTTTTTTGACGTTTTTTTTTTTCGCGTCAGAGTTGTATGAAATTTGGTGGGTATACCTACCCACCAAATTTCATACAACTCTGAAGAGTTCTTTATTCTGCGTTAGATAGATAGATACGAAATACCAATGTGCGAACAAAATTTTGTACTAAATTTCCCACTGAGTAACGAAAATCCCATACGATTTTGTAACTCAGTGGAAAAAATTGTGGGACATACTGGAAAATTGGGTCCTACCAAATTTCATTCAAATCTGACGCGAAAGAAAACGAAACAAAGTAAAAACCAGCCTATTAGGTTGTTGTAGGATGCTTATCATTGCGGGTTTATCCAAATACTATGAGGAAACTTTTTAGGTACCAGTATGTGCTTACCTATGCTCTTTAGCTCAATCGGGCACTATAGACAATTTAACTTGCGAGATGTAATTACAGATAGTAGGGGCGGTAAACTCAATAATTGCAGGTAACAATGCTAATAAATCTCGATTGGATTGCGCTCATATCTAATTAGAGCTGTACTGTACCTATAGGTCGGTGCTTTAATTGATATATTGGCATTGATTTAATACAGTAACTTAGTAATCGATTCCTAGAATAACAAACCATATCTTATAATGCCCAATATAAATTCTCATCGTAATCACACCGAAAAAATAAAATAAAATATGATTTCCGCTACAATGGTCCAATAATAATTCCACACCCCGCCTCTACCTGCTTAGAGTCAAAAATCAAAGTCTCAAGAAATAAAACGTCACAAACAATCCCCGAGAATAAATATAATCCCCATTAGTACACTTCGCGAACGACCCCTATTTACTCTGTCTCGCTTGCACCCCGACAAAAAACTAGTACCTACGCGAGACGCGCAATCCGTTGCATTCCATACCCTGCATGAAACATTGTTAAATATCCACTCTATCACCCAAAAAGGAACTCTATCTGAATGCAGAAAGAATCGAATGATACGCATAAGTAAGGTGGCTTATTTATTTTTTCTGGCAAGTGCGAAGGGTCCGGGCAATTCGGCCAGCAGCCCTGATACCCGTAAATAACAATAACAAGTCGGCTCGGATTCGGATTTCGAACGCATACGGCGATTATGTATGACACACGATTTAGAAATTTTTTGAATTTTAAAATTAGAATGCGGTTTTATTTTTCAGGAGTTCACAGGTGAGTGGCCAGCATCTTTAACAATCTTCCGAATAAATCAGATAAGTCCGTCTTAAGTTCTTTAATATTATTATATGATCAAAGTTTAAGTAGCAAAACGTACATCTTCACAAAAACAAATTCATCGGCGTTATTTAATTAAAATGTGGCTTTTGTATAATGATCGGATAGTAGGTAAACTTTATGAGAATAATAATCTCCGATCGAACATTTTTGGAGACACAAATCCATTACGATAATTAGGTAATTTATTTACTCGGACAAAAATAATGTCAACATAAACCGATCTTACCTTGTTTCGACAATTTCAAACGAGATCTTCGCTGTACCGTTAAGAGATAAAAAGTTAGAAATGTAGAATTTAGGGATGTGCTAAGTAGTCGATGTTTCCTATATTTGACAATCAGCCATAAATCTTTTACTTAATTTTCGCTTTTTTTTACTTCAGGTTTTAGCCGGCGCCTCCACGTTCAAACTGTTAAAGGTACAAATTGCATTTAGTGTAATATCCCCCTAAGTATGCTGGAAGTTTGCGCTGGAATTTCCAAGCTTCATTCGAGTTGGGCACTTCTAAAATATTTTTCAAATGTATCTTTGCAGGTATAAGCTAGTGAAGAAAAACACACAAAAAATACTTTAAGTAGCTATGTGTATATTTAGGTATATTTTCAACAGTCGCGAAGAGTAAGACAATACCCATTTCATTATCAAAAAACCATTGAATCATCGACCCGCCGCGTGTCTCATCACTACAAGCAGCAGATTTGCGCGGGCGCAGTATCCATAACTACTTGAACTCTACACTAATGGTCCATATTTACATAAAAACGCGATAATATCACAATTGCCGTCGTCTCGTCGTGGAAATATACACGACACCCATTTCTAACATAACGTTAGCTTTACAGTAACATATTATATTTTAATGCATGACCGCTAATTAAAGTAAGACATTACTGGTTTTAACATATATTACGAGCCAAACCTAACTCGATATAATTGATTATTTATGATCGTTATTTATATGTTAATACAGTGTTGCAAATAAACTTTAATACCACAAAAAATATAGTACCTACAGAATTACTTTAAGCAACTCGTAACTTATCGATTTGACAGCGAAGATATCGAAATATTCAATATGTCAATTGTTTAAAAAAATTACTTGTAGATGACGCCATAGTGATTATCCGTTTGAGATAAGCTAGTAAAATATTCAATGTTTCCAATTACATTACGGCTGATTCACGCCGGTATTTCCGAGCTTGCCACATTGAGCAATACACGTTTTATCATAACGATAATTGTAAAGATTCGAAGAATAAATGGGAATAAATAATGTGGTTTAAGTAACTTTAACCGTTAGGAGTACGTTGTATCCGTCATAGGCAAGTAAAGAGGTTCACAGCGGAAATGACTCGTGCATTAACATTTACAGATGACACCGACAACAGAAATAAAGTGTTTGTGAAAATAAAAATACCATTGAAAATGCGCCTTTTAGTGGAAGTCAAAAGTTAATAGGTAGGTATAAGCTAGACTATTTTGATATCATAATTTTATTTAAAGATGAAAAAACGTTTGTTGCGAGTTAGTTAGAAACCGAAACTTCGGTAGGAGACCGTTTCCTGGGCATTAGAATCAGCACAAAATAATTTGGTCACGTAACTATTGTGAGGTATTGTTTAGGTGGAAATTGTTTTAATCATTGCCAAACTACAAAGTTGGATGGCACTCAAATTAAACGAAACTACACATTCCGTAAAATTACACGCCATTTCCCAACAGCCTTTGTTAATAATAAGCTTCTTGGTTTGGTAAGTAAAATCCCTATAATATAAATTAAGCTAAAACGCAAGGTACAATATGGTATTTACGCCGTAACATACATGAACGACACTTGGACCTGACACTAAACGATCTCGCAAACCAGATTTAATCTGACATTAGAAAAAATAAATTTAAATAAGTATCTAAACTGCGACATGAACTAATGTCACCGGCCACGCACTATTAAAAAAAATACAGTTACAGCATTAGGCATGTAGCTTCTTTACATAATTAAAGTTTCTTAGAACAAAATAATTGGTTGTTAAATGCGAAACATTTTATGTTTTCATATAAATCTGAGCTCGCTTCCGGTGCTTCATTAATTTGGTTTTAATTTAAAAAAAAGTGTTTTTATCGGCCGTATTAGCATACCGGCCGTGCAATATTGAGTATACCGGCACTTTTACATAAGCAGACTAGTTTGTGGTCAATTAGACCTGTTTGTGTTTTATTGTTTTATCCTACATTCTTGTACGCTTTCTTTAATGCGTGTTAGATTTTACTTTTAAATATATCCCACCTGACGAGTCAAATCAGACAATTGACAAAAATTTAGTCGCCCGTTAAACTCTGGCCAGATTCATAATAAATATCTCTATTTCATTTTCCGCCATTTTAACAGATAATTACTGAAATAACTCAACTTTAGCTCGTGCTATGCTTAAATGTGGTATACTCGTACATCCAGTATAAGTAAACTTCTTACTTAAATATAATTCCCCAGTTCAGTATCTAGAGCAAAACACAGTAATAACAAAACCCAAGTTGAAAAGTCATAAAAACGCATCCCTCAAATGATTCTAACCTAAAATTGTAACAAAAAGCGTCGTAAGTCTCAAGTTTTTTCTGCCGGGAGCAATGCTGGCCGCATAGACAATGGGAGCCATCAAGGCGGACAGTGCGCTCATTACCGGCTTTTTGCGTTTGAATTTGGAACGGGCATTGTTCGGGCGCGTCTACCTGTGCCCATGCGCAAAACTGTTTTCATTAAATCGACCGTTAAATCAGAATGTGTGTTCAAATAGCCTTCACATATCGCAAATTGTATTCTTCAAAGATGAAGTTGCCAGCGAATGCAATAACGCACTAAGCACTAACAAAATGGAATTTGACCAAATCCCTATAATGCATATGCACATACCCAATGCGTCCAAGTGAATATTAAACAAAAAATACCTAAGGTACTTAAAGCCGATACAAAAACAACAATAGCCCAGCATCCAAGATAACCCCAAACCATTTACAACCATTATAATACGTCGCTTTAAAAATAATGCCGCATTAAATCCTCACACACACACGCAGTGTAATAAGATAAATTCCATATATAAATTCGGTCGGGTCGTGTTTTTTTGGTGTCAATTAAAAATTACCGACTGGCAGGTACTCGACAATGCTGCCCCACGCCAACTCGGGTGAAAAAACGCTTAAAATCCATACGGGAACCATAGACACTTAAAACTTTTTGTTGTGGAACGGACTGGATTCTGTCTCTGTCTATTCTAGTCTATTGCGTTTGGAACTTGTTCGATTGTAGAAACAATCGAATTCGGATCCGTTTAGTGGAGGCCAGTATGTTAATGTTGTTTAGTGGAAAGTTTCAGATTGCTCATTATGACATTACCTAGATAATCTGTGTATCATGAACGAAACTGGGCAGTAAGAACGATATATTTAAAAAAAACCGGCCATGTGCATGTCGGACTACGCATACTTGAGGATTCCGAACCGTCACACGATAAAAAAATTGTTCAAGCAAAAACGTGTCTTTAAAATATCAAGGCACTTACGTCCTTTTGTGATAAATAGTTATTTGGCAAAAACTCAAAAGCGGCTTAACCAAATTTGTATATCCTACTAATTTTTTTCATATTTATTAGACCTCCGTTCAAAAGTTAGAGGGGGGACTTTTTCAGACTTCCAGACCGATTATTTCCGATAATATTCGATTAATAATCAAATTTTTGTTCAACTAACCTATAATGTTATTGTGAAATAATATGATTTGAAAAGGAGATATGCCTGGGCAATGTTCAGAAATTTCAGCTTTCGTAAGGGTTTAACACAAGGATCTAATGGTGACTTCTTTTAAATCTGACCATTTTGCTTGGTATTAGGAACATTACTCACTCCAGTTTCACTTTATTAAACTAAATTTAATTTTACTAACCTCCAATAATATTCCCTAATTGAAAACGTCATGTTGGCAGGTTCCCAAAGTCATACATCTCCCTTGGTACCTGCATACGAAGGCAATTAGCGGCGATACCTGCGCGTCTGCGCGTACGCATGTGTGTGTGCGTGACGCTTGCGCAAACAGCCCCGCTGATAAATCCTCTAATGGAATGGAGTTACAGCGTTATTCCAAGCATTAAATTACACTTAGATAACCTTTTTTTAACGTCTTTAAACATCTACAGATTAAAAGGTAAAAAGGATAAAAAGGACTTTGAACCTGATTTTAAATATAATCACAAATGTATGTAGAAATACAATTTAACGCCACGTCCGCGGGATTTGCTTTTAAACATCTAGAGGAACTATGCGCATAAAAGCTTTGCGTCAATATCTTTCAAATCACCACCTCCATACAATACCATTCAAACGTTAACTTATAACACAACAAACGCTCAGTAAATCCTGTCAAATTGACCAAAAGGAAAGTGCTCGCAGCGTGAGCATTGTGCGCAAAAAGGCAATGCAAAAAAGAGAAACAGAAGCTTTGCCGCCGCCGTATTATTCAAGAAACATTGACCAACTCTAGTTCTTATTTCAAAGGTATAAGGTCTACGAATAGTAAATTAAAAGTTTGGTAGAGACGGGACATGTGGCCAGTCGTAATGGGCAATTAAAATGTCTGAACAATTTTTTGACCGCCAAGATCCTTAAGGACGGGAGTCTACATAAGTACCGAATAATAACCGTTTTGACAACACTGTGTTCTTTCACGATCACTAAACTGCTATAAGATTATGCATGAATTCCATGTGCATGGAGTATGCGAGCTTGTCTTCGCTGTATGGGTGTGTGATGTTCATCTTTCCCATCGCAGAACAATGGTGTTCCGGACCTTTGGGAGGCGTATGCGGAGCCGAAGTCAACACGCAGAGCCCCTTTCGACAATTTAATGAAGCAATTTTATTTCCGACAGACGGTGACTTGCCCGCATAAGATGGTCCCAACTCGCCACTTAGGTTTCCACATCTACCCTCGAGACCCCACTCTGGACGGCCGGTTAAGGCAAGCCAGAGAGGACTTGGTCGGACGACGGAGTCCCCCAGGAGCGCTTAGCTACGTGGGGTCAGTGCTCACCAACAGCTCGCCACAAGCTGCCCTGCGTAGACTAATTGCACCAGTGGGCGATGAGGTCAACACATCCCTACGCCATCCCTATGTTCATTATTATTAGTTTCTTCCTGAGATATTTGGTTTTGGCTCCATTATCACACCAGCACGGCCGAAACTGGGTGAAACATAAATGCAAGGATCATTCGATTTAATCTAAATTCTGACTTCTACTACTAATCAACCTGAGACGCACTCAGTTGGAATTGAATCATCTTGGGATAACCTAAAATTTATGTAGAAACAAACAATAAGGTTATATAAGGATAAATAAAGAAATATTGTGGGACAATCCAGCACAAATCGACCTAGTCCCACGGTAAGCCCAATAAGGATTGTGTTGTGGGTAATAGACGACGATATATATAATAGATGGATAAATAAATACATAGAAAACAGATAAGAAACGACAGAAGGATAAGTAACGATATTCCTTAAAACTTTTTAACGAAGCAGTCGTCGGCACTCGACGTTTTTTAAATTAAAAAGTAATGTCTATGACCGTAATCGGCCGCCACCCGCGGCGCTCAAACATCCTCCGTTACAATTACCGCCCTTACCCAAAACTTATGCGAATCCAAATAACAGGGCGCCATCTCTGATTTACGAGTTATTCTCAGAAAAACTCAGGTAAAAAACACACTTGTTTTAATCGCGTGCAGTCATGATTCATTTATAGAGTAATACACACGACTAGACGCGAAAAAAATGCTAACACTTATTGACGAAGGCCATACGTCGTGGCTTGCGGCAATTAAAAATAATTAGGGAGCAAGATGGCGGGTTCTCGGAAGGATCCGTACATTTACATACGATCTAAGTATACTGCCGATTAGGGCACTAGTGATTGAAAAGGGTAAGCGGCCAGTATTAATTCCGAGTTATTTGGGGCCCTAAAGGTTTTATTTATTTTGTTCTGTACTTAAAGTTTGGATACGAGTTTGAGGTTATTATGTTATAAAATCGAACGAACTTCATTGAAGTGTTGTGATTGAAGCATTGTATTAAATAATCCAGCAGGGCTAAGATTTGACGAATGCCATCTGATAATGCTATAATTTGATAAACACGGCACGGATAGCGCGACGGTGATTGCTGTCAAATGTGGATAACCGATTAAAATTATCAAAAATTGACACAAAATTCTGAGAAATTGTTGTAACTATTATCCAGCAAATATCACGCTATCCGCGTTGTATCTTAGCCCTGCTGAGTGAATATGAGTACGCATTTTGAAAATGCATCAGCCGACCGCTACCTACCGTTAAGGTTCTCACGCCGGTTTATTTGAGTGACAAAATATCACAGATTTACTCTAAAACTGTGGTAAAAATCCATGAAATTCCCGGGTTGTTGTGCCTTTTCTCCGTTGGTCGGCGAAATGGGCCATTTCTTTTTGCTCCGCGCGTCACTCGGCCAGTAGGTCGGGAGCTGCATTCTGCAATATCAAACGGGTCCGTTCATTCACGCTCTTTATATGCGCTGAATTTTCCTCCTCCGCCCCTCCCAGCCCAAATGCTTTAACCACCATCAATCGGTGCATAAATATGAACCTTACCGCGTGTAATATAAGTCACAATTTACAAAAAGTAGGATGCTTTTAAAATTCACAATTGTGTGAATAGCTCGTAGTAAATTTCCTGGTAAAATAATGACACTGCAGCTGCAAATTGGAGCGTGAAAGTGTATCAAAACGTGAGAATTTAATGTGCAATATTTTAACATATTACGCAGTTTAGTGGTATGAGTCATCCCTGCAATTATGCTTTTACTGTGACTAAGTAATACATTTTTACCATTGAGATAAAGATTAGGTAAATCAATAATCTACATCAAAAAGACAAAAGAAAAATATGTAAGCAAGTAAGTTTTAGAAAACTGCCAGTGCAAGAAAGTAGTCCTCAAGAGCCTGGGCTAGTACCACGAAAATCGAACGATTGCGGATTTGTATCTCCATCTCTGTCACACTTGCATATGGAGTGACAAAGAGGTTTTTCCGTCAATGCCAATTTTCGATGTTCGTGGTAGGCCCGCTGGGCTCTAGAGTCAGACCACGTTATCTCTTCCAACTTTCAAACATTGGAAGTGTTATTTTAAAAGTCAGACTTCTATAAAATTATGAGATTTAGTCGTTTATTTAACACTTTCACAGTCTCTGCTATCACAATTTATGTATACTTAGCATATTAAGAGTCTGATTATCACGATGCACTTCATATTTAATTTATGTATCTCAATAGACATATTCTGTGTATCAACATACAAAACTGAAGACACAAGATTCATACGTGCATTGCATAATCTACAGCAGTTTTTGTTTTTGAGACGATATATAATATATTATGTACATTATAATATATAGGTACTAACAACTATACTATTATATTTACTCATATTTTTTTTTATGCTATAGGGGGCAAACGAGCAGACGAATCGCCTGATGGTAAGCGATTAACGTCGTCCATGGACACCCGCAACACCAGAGGTGTCGCAAGTGCGTTGCCGGCCTTTAAGGTGGGAGTACGCTCTTTTCTTGTTCGACAGTCCGCCTACCACTAACATCGAAAATTGGCTGAAAAATCTATTTACTTCTTATTTATTGCATATAGGTAAATCCGCAATCGTCCAATTTTCGTGGTAGCCCTGCAGATATCTGCCTCTGGAATTTAAAATCCAATGGAAATGTGGGAGCGCCTTCTCTCAAGCACTACAAAGCCTATCAGCCATTTTTCTCAAATGCATCGAGTTGAGAAACTCAGCAAATCCACCGAGCAAAACAACGAGTCCGCCCTAGCGAGAATAAAACAATGCTATTTGTTGCACCACGATCAAAGCTGTTTATCCACCGATTCAGTCTGCACATGAAAGACGTCGCCTCTTTGAAGTCTAGCCCGTTGCATGGATGCACTCTAATTGTGGGTGAGTGTAGCCAAGGGTGAAGGGTTTGCCGATGCCTATACCTACCATTTATATACGATATACAGACTTGAGACTAAGGACATTGATCACAACTCGATGAAGTGGAAATGATTGACCGTAAATAGTCTGAGGGTATTCGTTAAGTACGAACATTTCCACGGCGGAATTCACATTATTAAATGTCTGCTGCAATTGAATTAATATTACTTAAATTATATTTTGTAAATGCGTATATTATGTAGTCCGGGATTACTTCCTTAGGTCGTACTGTTTTGATAGGTTAAGGAAGAACATAATACTTAAACACAATAGGTACAACCATATTATTTTCTTTATACAGTGTGTAAGTCTAATACGGGCGATAAATTTAACCAAACATAGAATTCATTAGTGTTATCAATAATTAAAACATATTTTTAAGTTACACTTAATTATGACCCCATAATTATTTTTTTTATAAAATTTTCAGCAACAATGTACTATAAAAAATTTGACGCTGACAGTTGTCAACGAATGTTTTACGCGAGTGAGTTTGCATTACATTGCGGGCCGACTTATTTTCTATGGATAAAATTTTAATTGCAATTCCATTTAAAAGTTACCTAATTACATTTCTAATGTCCTATATTAACCACCGTTAAGAGGTTCGCCCGTATTAGATTTACACACTGTATATTGCATTAAGGAAAAATTAGGTGCTGCGTAGTCGATGTATTCGATGATTCGCATAATTTTTTTACAAAATGTATTTTATTGCAAATTGCAAACAGCACAAAACTCCAAGCACAAAAAACCAAAAGCTATTAGGTACAATTCAATAAAGTTTTCTTCACAGCGACCTTTACGTATGTCTGAGTAAAAAGTATTGTATACGACGTAATTATCCTTATCGCAACAAAACAATCTCAGTTGACTTGATTCGTAAAGCAATACAATAACGATAATGCTATTACACCGGTTGCCATAATCCGCACTTTTTACCAAGCATTACGTGAAGTCGCGGGTGCGCAGTACACACATATTTATTACACACAGTATTTTAACAACGCGACGCTCGGATAAGGAGTATAATGACCACTTGCACCACTCAGGGTTAGCGGCTAACCCGGAGTTCAGCTGTCAAATTCCATACAAAAGAACGCATAAATGATTAACTGATCTGTAGTCAACGACTGAACGCAAAAACTTTATTTTCAGAAAGTCACTAAAAATCTACGAAATCAACATTACAGGAACTGCTAGTACGTTAAAGTCACACAATACAATAAACAGGCTTCATAGTTTTAGATATAGGTTAATATACTGTAAATATTGCACTATGATTGTCCGTTTTTTACTTGCGGCCTAAACGCTTTAGCGGCAAACCGGCTGTGAAGCGGCTAATGCACCGCGCCGCACTGCTGTGCAGCCGCTCATGCAGGATCAACATTTGTGCGGATTAATCTCTGCAGCTATTCATATCTATGGATAGGAGCAGTAGTATATATCTGTATACTACTGTTCCCGTTGCCAGTCAAGATAAATCAAGTCTGCAGTGCTATGTGATTATTAGATTGCAGTTTCACTTGCTCGCGATTGAAAGGATTGGTTACAATTGTGACGACAAATCTTACGAAATTAATTTTGTACGAGTATTAAGCAGAGACGTCTCCCTAAGGCGTATCAAATGAAAGAAATAGTGGAAACATTCGCTGGAGTCGATCGGGCGTCGATAGCTCAATTGTACAAAGTAATTCAATAAACTACTTATGTCTCTATATATCTGACGAATGAATGTGTTACGGGACTTACGGGAGCATTCCTCTTTATATATTAATATCACCTGTTTATAATAATAAATCCTAACAGCTTTTCTGATTTGAACACGATTCTCTATCAAGGCTTTTTGGTTATGCTAGTTATCGTCAACCAGTCATTGTTTGAATGTCTCAAGAATTATACCTAGCTAAATATTGTTGATACTACTAAGTATACGAAATAAAAAGTGACTGTTGGTTTAGATTTAGCTGCGCTCATCACCATCCTCTCGGTGTGGAGTGTTTAGTCAACCATCTTTCTAGGAATCGTGTGCAAACTTACTCATTTCAACACTTATAGAATCACGATAAATCAAAAGTAGTTCATGTTTCGTTCACTGCCTTTATAAAGGTTTCTTAAATTCAATTTTACAATTAGCCTTTACCGACAAATTACCTTAAAGTATGTATATATAAAAATAATGTAACTTAATTTTAAGAAACATTCTGTTTATGTTTTTAATTTAAATTACTTGGTCTAAGATATAAATGTTTTGTAAGTTAAATGGGAAATAATTTATTATTATCAGTATAAATCAGACGAGAGAATTGTACTATAATTTTGTAATGTAGTACGCTAGTATTGTCAACCAGTTGCTCGTCAAAACTGTCATGTTTGATACAAACATCGAACATTTAAACGGGTAAAACACTTATTTTCAGAATATATGTATACAGTAAATGTAACTTACCTAGCTCTACCTACCTTATATCTAAAATAGGTCCTTGAGGCATTGTGAGTTATTGTAGGATGCTGGCGGCATTTCCTCGTTGTATAGCAATGCTAATACGTTGTGCGAGGAAGCCACCAGGTCTTCGGTCACCGTTACTTCAACCGCACGTTTCGCGATTTCGACGAAAACCTTTCAACTCTCTGGGACCCCATGGACAAAGAGTTTCGACCCCAAATGGTATCGAACATTTCAAACATCGTGTCAGTTTTTCGCGCAAATACGCAAGTTCAACAAAAAGAGGAATACAAATTATTCCCTCAGATTTAGACCCTAAGGCTGGATTTGACCAAACTTTTTAACCAAGAGTAACGCTTACTCTTGGATACTAATGTCAAAATCCCATAGTAATTTGACGTTACTATCTGAGAGTAAGCGTTATTCTTGGAATAAAAATTTGGTAAAACGCAGCCTAAGTGAGTGAGAGTTAACTGATCCTTAACTTGCCATTTTGTAAGATACTCAACTTACAAATTTTTGATTACATACATTTTGATTATCCTACTGCCGTTGGCAAAATTGTCTTGCCACGTTCAGTTCAATGACTTTACACCGTATGTTACTAGCTAGCAAACATTCACCCCAGCAAATATTGCAATTCAAATTCACAAATTGTCATTTGAAATGCATATCATTGCCGACGGCCGGGCCATGAGTTTTTGTACTTTCAAATCCGAGTGCGTTAACCGCCAGCGGTAGTATTTGGGAGTCAAAACCATTTAGCGAGTTCAAGAGTTCAATGGAAGCACAAATATTATTGTCCGTCCGGGTGAAGGCGTCCGGCTGTTCTCCTCGGTTAGATTTCTCAACCAATTCTACTATGATTTTGTAAGCAGATTGGCAAGTTACGTAGAATGTTTAATAAGGAGACTTTCCCCTTTGGGTCGTTAAAATTACTGCCTATGACAGATCTGGGGATAAGGTCGCCAAGGGCACCCGAGGCTCCATGAGCCGGGGGAAAAGCCTGATAGCATGCTTAGAAGATAAGTATACACTTACTGCAACTAAATTATAGATGACTGTCCATGTGTGTTAATCACCACATTTGTCAACAATCTCGGTGCAGCATAGAGTAAATAATAATAGGTTTTCTACTCCAGCACTTTTATCTGTCTAGAGTTCAATGGAAGCTGCTGTGCCCTGTCAGGGCCCATGTGCTACTGAATTGTATGTAAGACCGATGTATACCATGGATGCAATATACTATGACTATGACTATCTGTCAATGAGATGATTGACAGCGATATTAAAGAGCGAAAAGATATAATGTGTGAAAATAGTGAAAGTTTAAACAAGTATATTATAAGTGCTCTAAAATGAGTTCAGAACCATAGGGAAATTACCTGCATTATTACTAGATAGTGCTGCATAGTGCATATATTCAAATAATGCAATAAAAAATAAATTAAACACATACAGAAACATTTTTTTATTATAGCGTTACGAATCTCTGCCAATTTTTTTAAATCATAGACAAACGTGTAACGTCCTACTGATTGATACCGTGGACACGTAAATCTGGCTCACCGACGTACAGTCTACCCTTGTATCCCGGGCGGTGGTCTGACGGCAACTGCCGACCCCCACTCCTGGGTCAGACGTTTACGCTTGAGACAGGTTATGCAAACCTCAATACACTACATCCCTTCCTTGTTGTTTTTTTCTTTATTAGTTTGCATCTTATCAATCAGTTGTCAAAACTAGTTATTTACAATTACGAGTTGCTAGTAATGACTGGAATGACACAAAGTAAATTACTTATAAATAAACTATTTACTGAATAAATATGATTTGATTTAATTTGATTTTGATTTACTTCTCCGAATTTGGATTTCTAATATACATCACTGTCTTCATCTGATCCCGGATTATTCTCAGTCTCCTTTCTCGATAATTTTCCTGATACTATCCATTTCCCGTCCTTCTCCTTTTGTTTTTTTTTTTTGTTTTTGTTTTTTTTTAGATCATGGGCGTTGTGCCTGTATGTTTTACCGTTATTATCATTAAATACTTCCACTTATATGATTCTCATCTAAATTTACTCAACAGTTACGTAGACATGCACGCATAGTTAGATCCATTTAATCATAAATCGGCTGTTAGTTTGGTAAAAACAATGATTAGCTCACGTGATGTTGAATACACTATGCTACATAGTTAGAAAATACTATTTACCAAAGTAAATATAATTTTCGTCATTATTATGTAACTATGTGTGTTTTAACATTCATAAATATTTTAACAAACTTAATGTCTTGTTGTAATTTAGATAACTTATTTTATGTTACTCTAATAAGTGTATTTGCTGTTTATTATAAATCTGTCAATATCACTGAAAGCAACTATTGCCGTTATTCATAAACGCTCATCAAAACCTCCGTTAACTAATTTGTCGTTTCTCGTTATCTGTCAATTTGACATTTGCGTTTGTTAAAAGGGATAAAACATATTTTAACTAATATGAATCTGTTAAGTTTTTATGAATATGGCGTTATATCTATAATTAGAATGAGTAAGGCTTCCATGGCTTTCTTTTTTTTATTTTTATTATTGTTTAGTAATATCCCTTAGCTTGCACTATCAGGTGCAATCTAAGGGATCATATAAGTCATTGTAATTTGTGCAATAAAACCAAAGTTTAATTCAATACATCTACGGTAGGTACGTGTTAGTTTATTAACTTGCATTTCCGTAAATACTTAAATACTGATACGTGTGAAGTTGGTACATTACGCATTTAAGCGTCTCTAATGTGAGAAATAATTAGTATAGCACAAAGAGTAAAGTAAGTATATAGGTAGTATAGCATTACCATAAGCTATAGGGTTTAGGCTTATGGTACAATCACTTATGAGGAATTAAGTATTTATTTGATCATGAAATGGTGAGTACCTAGTGGCGTTCAGTATTATGAATATTTGTATAATATTATGATAATAAAACTTAATTTGACCTCATGTAATAAAACCACTATAACACAGGGTTCCCGGTTTAGCATTCATAGAACAATGTTATCTCTCTCTCACTTCATCAGTAAATATTGAGATTTACAGTAAAGCTTTTAGCCCTCACATTTTACAGACCTTCAGATTTTTTTGAATTTATGCTCGAAAATATTCTTATTTTTTTTTAAAATAAGAATGTCATTTTAATATTTGCAACATGGAGAAATATAAAAAGTTACTACTTATATAGGTATAGTATCATGGCGTAATTCCATGAAACTCCAACTGATATTACAGGTAACTAGGAATTAGGTAAGTATATTAAGTACTCAGGCTCTCAGCGATCTGAATGCTTTTCGATTCAAACTTAAGTGCTTATGTGATCCTTGACATCACTTTACAGGAGATGTTTAATGTGACTGTTTTTTTTAATGACCAACAATACATTGTCGCGCGCGGGCGGATCACCCCGTTTCGTCGCGCGCGACCCGTTTCCTACGTCGGTCTCGGGCAGTGATGCCCGAGCCGCGAAGGTACCAACACCACTCTGTCTATCCGACGTGACTGCCCGATGCATTCGAAACATGTCACGCCTATTGTGATAAAAAATACGCGAGTGTTAACCGTTGCAATTTAATATCAATATGACTCACGAAAGTTTAAATTATATAATACATTGTTTGTTGTGTAATCACCTAGACACCAAATAGTATGTATGTATGTATGTATAAGCTTTATTGTACAATAACACAAGAAATACAAGAAACACAGTAACATAGACAATTTGATACAACAAAGGCGAACTTATCCCTATGAGGGATCTCTTCCAGTTAGTCATGAGCTTTAGTAGTTTAACAGCAAACTTCTTCTATTAAAAGGACACGCTATCGCCCGCAGATAGTTCTTCGACCTTAACATGACGATTTTAATGTAGGTAGCACAACATTCCCAAAACACCAGGGAATTATGAAGAGTCAATGTCTAATCCTACGCAAAGGTTATCTTGAATCTCTTTTTACCCTTTGTAACTGTTTATTTATATATTTTGTACCAATTTTAGTGCAATAAAGTATTACTTTGGCTACTGCTGTATTATTATTATTCGCACTTGATAACCCTGATAATAATAACCTTAATAACGGATAACCTTCATAATGGTGTTAACCTATTTGTATGCTTTCTTAGTTATCCTAGACTTACTGTTGCGTGTACCTTTGTGTGATACATACATGTAAGAGTCAATGATGGTGGATACACGTTAAACCAATTTTATTATATTTTCCTTATCCCCTTAAGGACCCAGCCGTTGAATTAAGTTCGGTTTTAAGTTAGGTTAGTTTATCCTAAACTACATGAGGGATCCATATTCTTGATAAACACTTCTCTATTTTCAATTAGACTAGCTTCTGCAGCATCCCTTCTTTTATCTGAATTTTCCCTGTACTGTAGATTTACATTGTAGTTGTATGATTGCAGCCTAAGTATTCTTTGCTCGATGAACAAACAAGGTTTAGATTTTCAATAAACAGTATTTATAGTTGTTGTTTCACATTGAGTAGAGTGTGACTACCATATGTAAAAGCGTTTTACTTAAACTTGGTGTCTTATTGGTATTCTTTGGTTGGTTAATATTAAAAAACAAACTGAAATTTCAATTATATTAACCTGAAATTAAATCACTTGACTATTTTCAATTTAATGAAGGTTGTCAACCATTTCCAATTTAATGGAAGCATTCATTTGAACTACCAGACATTTTCCAATTTAATGGTGTTTGTGTTAAACCATTTCAATTTAATGGAGGCATTCAATTGAACTACCAGACATTTTCCAATTTAGTGGCGGCTATGTCAACAACCCGTTTCAATTTAATGGAGGCATTCAATTGAACCACGAGACATTCTCCAATTTTATGGCGGCTATGTTAACCCATTCCACTCGGATTTTCTATGAAGATAAGCCTTTTGCTTTTGTTTTGCATCGAACAACAACTAGGGGACAATGTAATCAAGTCATTCAAGAATCAGATTCTCATCGCCCGCTTCCAGCGTTCCCACCTAACGCTGACTGAAGTAGGGTCCGCTTCACAATCGAACTTGTCTAAAGTGAGCGTCGATGACATGGTTTGGGCGACCTGCAATCAAACCGTTCAACGGTCAGATTCTCGTAAGAGCCATCTGCTCAAGTCAATGTAATGACCAGATAAATGTATCTGTTGTAACTAGGTCAGTAACTTTTTTTCTGTAGGTATACACATATTTTATGTATATATTATCGTATAATTTACTTCTTTCGGTATCAGATACATTTACCCGCATACGGTATAACTTGTTTTTTTTCTTTACATGACAATTTAATGTCCAGATTCGGTAATCTGCTGTGTTTAATTCATGCATGACCATTGAATATCCAGATTTAATAATCTGCTGTAAGTACCAATTTAGTCCATACATGACAGTTTAATGCCCAGATTCGGCAATCTGCTGTGTTTATATACATGACAATTTAATGTCCAGATTCGGTAATCTGCTGTATTTAATATATACATGACAATTTCATGTCCAGATTCGGTAATCTGCTGTGTTTAATTCATACATGACAATTTAATGTCCAGATTCGGTAATCTGCTGTGTTTAATTCATACATGACAATTTAATGTCCAGATTCAGTAATCTGCTGTGTTTAATATATACAAGACAATTTAATGTCCAGATTCGGTAATCTGTTGTGTTTAATTCATACATGACAATTTAATGTCCAACTCCAGATTCGGTAATCTGCTGTGTTAGTTAACTTAATAACCAGACCACTGGATTTCCATTTATACATGACAATTTAATGCCCAGATTCGGTAATCTGCTGAGTTAGTTAACTTAATAACCAGACTACTGGATTTCCATTTATACATGACAATTTAATGTCCAGATTCGGTAATCTGCTGTATTACTTGACTTAATTACCATTTGGTAATCTGCTGTTATAGTTGACTTAATAACCAGACCACTGGATTTCCATTTATTGCCATCATATTCATGGCAAAATAATAAACACTGCTCAAAGTTAAGTAAAACTCGACAGTCTGTGAGATTTAGGTACCAATCCTACCATTTGTTAAAGATTGAGTAATTTCCTGTATGTATTAGATAATTTAATAACCAGATAATTGTATCTGTTATAACTGATCTGGCAGTCAGCTTTTATAATTATATTATTGAATACAAACACATGGCAATTAAATGTCAAGATTGAGTAATTTCCTGTATTAGTTAATTTAATGACAAGATAATTGTACTGCTTTAACTGATCTAGTAGTCAGCTTTGTAATTCAATTATCATAACAAATACATGACAGTTAAATGTTTTGATTGAGTAGTTTCTTGTAAGTATTACTTAATTCAATAACCAGATAATTTTATCTGCTATAGTTGATCTAGTAGTCAGCTTTGTAACTAACTATATTTTCAAATACAATCAAACGCATGACAAATTAATGTCACGATTAAATAGTTTCCTGTATTACTTAATTTAGTAAACAGATAATTACATCTCCTATAATAGATATATTACTCTGCTGCTTATAATACAATACTCAATACGGACCAGTATGTTGGTCGCACTGGTCTAAGATGTTAGCATGACAGTGACGATATGAGAACGTCCACCATTGTATGTTGTTAAGGCTTGTCCTATGACGTGAAATGACCCTGTCCGCCATGGCCATTACACTTGCCATGCATTCAGCAACAATATATTTATGACAAAATAATATATCCATATTCGGGCATTATTATTAAGTGAAACTCGTCCGCCCGTACCATATACACATACATATTATATGTTTAACCGTATAGTGTTTTCATCGGCATAATATGTATCCTGTATGTTTTTCATTATAAGTTAATCAAAATTAAAGATGCAGGTATCTTCGGTTTCTATAAATTTCATAGTTCAAATTCATGGACCACGCTGTCCACGCTTAACGATGTCGAGGTCATGTACTTAATTTGATTTACCTATACCTAATTAGTTGGTATTTTATGTAGGTACCTTTATTTTATTTTTTTAACGCTCGACTATCTACGTTATAGTAACCATAATGTGCAAGTTATCATTTACATTCATTTAATAATTGCACAAAGGAACATTCTAATGCTTAGGAAGATATTAGTAGGTACTCGTACTTTGGTCGAAGTCACCGTCATATTAACTCACCAGTTTCCTATGCTTTGGTTACGTCAGCCCAGATTTTTATATTAAAATGCACGCATAACTTTATGTAAAAGGCTTGGTAAACAACTTCGTTCAAAACAACTCACTTGGTTTCATCATAAAATCCGATATTAATGCAACGTAAATCCATTTTTTTTTGCAAAAACAGCGGTAGTCTTTGAAACGCCTATTTGGATGTTTACTACTCCTCCCTTTTGTTGTTTTAATGATTTCGGAATCTAATGTAACTTTAGTATTTTTTTCTCGTCGCCACATGTAACGTCCTACTGATTGATACCGTGGACACGTAAATCTGGCTCACCGACGTACAGTCTACCCTTGTATCCCGGGCGGTGGTCTGACGGCAACTGCCGACCCCCACTCCTGGGTCAGACGTTTACGCTTGAGACAGGTTATGCAAACCTCAATACACTACACAAACGAATGAACTTTATTCTTGTTTCACTCGATATTAAATAGACGTCGTGCGATTTATACATATTAAAAACATGCTAAATTAGCATTTCGTATCGATAACTGTCTTAATCTGACTAAAACCTAGAACTCTAGAATAGACATCCACTTGAATTTGACAGCTGTTCCAAATTTAAACTCATGAGTAACCTACTGTTTTCAGGAGTTAATGTTAAAATTACAATTCCGTTAATTCCAGCTGGTTGGTAATGCTATGGTTTCTGTACGCATTTTAGAGCACCAATGAAAATTAAATGATATGTGCGTAGATTGGAATTTCAATAAATATTTTCTAGGAAAATTATTAAATTAGGTTCATATTACTGTTATTAGTAATCACACATATCCGAATACTTCTAAGAACACGCACTTCGACGCAAAAAATAGTTCAAACTCCAGTTTTACCCTCACGTGGGTAACGTGACAGAACTGTAATGTCCGCCATGTTTGTTTAGGACCCGATAGTTGGGGGATTTATTTACTCTCATTATATCCCCTTGTATTACTTACTATTATACTCCTTCAGGGACTTATTACGTTGAATATATTGCTATCACAGTGGTCACACTATAATAGGATCGTTTTTTTACTTTTCTAAGGAACCGCGTATCTGAAACACCATAAATATAGGTCGAACTGGTTAAGGTTTAGCTTTTAGGTTACTATTCCGTATTTACCTCTATTATAAATAACAAAAATGTATTTAAATTTTCTGTGATTAAAAAATAAAGTATAGTTTTTCTTTACCAAGCCCTATTGTTTTAACTTTAAAGTATTTTATGGTTTTATTTGAGATAAGTTTTTAAAATAATGCTATTGCTATATACCTTCAACTTAAACGGGTGAGCGTCAACTTCCAAAGAACTAATTTATTATATGCCAGGATTCGAAATCCAGATTAATGATTATGAAACCGCACGCCAACTTTCAATATCCTAATGAAATCAATAGCGATAGCGATTTCTATGTTATAATATAACACGCGATATTATTCGATATTATTGTACGGATGACGACGGAAAAAAAGTTATCGCAACGCAAAGAAATAGCAAGCAAATGCTATTTTTGAACACCCAGGTAAGATTTGAATTTCTAATTTTGTTTTTGTTGAAATGTTAACATACCTGTATGGTCATAGCAGAAAGTTAACGTTTGTGTACAACATAACAAGCAGATACGATATTTTTCTGAATGTTACGCTAGTCGAGTCTAAGAAAATTTTGGCTTCGCATACATTAAAATGTATATGCGCTCCTTTTCAAATGATGATACAAAAATATGATCTAAATGATGCGCCTGAGGCGCCTAATTATTATAACTGTGGTTTTCGTTCATATTGAAAGTAAAAGCTGGACATAATTATAGCCTTAAAGTTAATACCGTAAGGGAATACCAATTTGCCAAAATAATTCATCGTTTGACCTTGGGTTTTTGCAACGAAATCCTTGATTATTTAAGAATAAATTTGTTATTTCTATTCTATGCGTAACTAGAGTATAATAGTAATAAAAATTTCCGTACTGTGTATGTTTTATCATTGATTATTTTATTGTTTTGGTGCACAGTAGCACAGCTAGGTCCATCGCAAGCACCGTAGAGTTTGGCGTTTATTCTAAAACTTACAATGTTTTGCCTTAGAACTGCGTCCTACAAGTAAGACTTACCTTCATCAAAACATAGATATATAATACATTTTAATTTTACACTATAGTTGCTATTACGGCATCTTATCGAGTGCAAGCGGTATTGAATTAGAATTTTGCATTTTTGAGTAAATAAATCTTATATTTTAAACTATCGTGAGTCATACTGACATTAAATTGCAACGGTTCAAACTCACGTAGGTATTTGTGGTCAAAGTCACGTGTCACCTTCGTGGCTCGGGCATCACTGTGTCGAGCAATGATACCCGAGCCGCAAAGGTGACAACACCTCTGTTTGTCCGTCGATGACTGCCCGATACAGTCGAAACATGTCACGCCTATTGTGATAAAAATACGTCCTGATATCATAGTTTTGAACCCGTCAGCAATGCACCGCAAACAGGGTCACTAGACTCCCCTAGCGCTCGCAGCAGCTAAGTAAGCTAAGCGCAAGTGGCTTTGTATAGAACTGGGTCGCACGGCTCAGTGGCGCACTCGAGCTCTAGGGCGTTTCTGCGTTTCCATTTTTATCTTAGCTCTTGTTTGTGAGCTGTATGACTTGACCCGCTTGTATGTGGCGCTTGTTTCCGCAGTTAGTTTGCGTTTTTATTACGTTCTATTTGCTTCCTTCTAGGAGACAAAATGTCAGACATGTTTAGCTGAGTCTTCAAAATATGCTACGGGGTTTCCCAAGAACATCGATGAAAATTTCGAATAAGTATACATGCATGATGTAAAATCTTTGTTTTTTTTGGTCCTAGAAGAGTCACGTGTAATAATAAATATCTTGCACAATGAATCGCAAAAATGTTGCACGTGGTGACTGTAGTCAAGTTAATGACAAAAAATTTAAGTATTTTCTTTCTTTGCTGTTAGGCAAAAACAGATTCCAAAACACGAAATAATTTTAAACATAAAATTGTGTCATAATGATATCATAACATTATGTATATTATTATCATCATAGCCATAATTCTGTTCAATGCTAAATATTACGATTTCATCTTTGCTAAATTTATTTTCAAGTCTTATTACGTATTACGCTTTCGAATATTCTATAAGACTCCCAACATTTCTTGTTCACATAAAGTCATATTTCTACAAAACCATTTATGATCCATGCACCTAATGACCCGTGCAACGCAACAACAGGTCGACCTTACACCCTCACATCAAAAGAACTTAAGTCTCTTCAAAATTTCGAAACATTTAACCATATTAGAACCAAAACACATCGACATAGGCGAGGAAACCATAACGACTTAGGTCTATTGAAAATACGGAGTACGTAGGGCGTTCTGCGACTAAAAAGTCGTTGCACAAAAAATCGCACGGTCCACATGTCGCAGTCGCAGTACACGTGCGATCTCGGCAAGCGGAGTATTCTCACGTCCGGGGACAGTCGCACAAAGAGCTGATTTATCGCGATTCGCGAACCGCCGCCCCCGCCGCCGCCCTTCGACATGGTGGTGTATGTTCGCGTTTTGGACTCTGACACAGGCCACTTTGTGCTTTCATAGACGGAAAGCTCCTTGACCGTAACTCTTAGGACTCAGGGGCCAAGGGTGGAAAGGTAGGGAATGACCCTATCAGCACGCCAAAAAAATTTGACGGTTCATGTGCTGAACATCCTGTACATTTAGTAGGTAAAGTATTAATATGGATTATAATATGTATAATGTTTGTAAACATACTATAATAATGCGATACTTTAATTTGACAGATGGTGATGCGCAAGTGCACCGTATGTTCTCGTCTCGAACGTTTGTAAAACATTACCTACTAAACGTAATTCCTCCTTTTCATAAAATCGTCTGTGAAAACAGTTGAATAACCTTACATCAGCTTTATTTATTTACAATCGCTCGGAATTCTCGGCCTCTAAAAAATACAGTTGCATAATATTCTCATAGCAGCAAAATGTCGAATCATCGCACATCCCGGCGACCACTCCATCCCCGCGTCCGTCCGAAATTCGCGCAAAAACTAATGCAACAGCTCACCGCACACCTAACATCACCTTCGAACATATTTCCTGGTATACTCACAAGCGAAAACTTAGCTTAATGTAAGCAGTTAGTATTCATATTCGCTTGACATCTGACTAACATGACAGCTTGCATTGATTTTGTCAATACTGTATTTTGATGGAAATGAAGGGAGACGATAAGTATAAAGATATTTGGATTATCTTCTCAAAGGTGCTGGTATAATTTTGATGTCTATTCTTCAATAGTATTCGTCAAGATTGTATGCAGATTATTCTAAAAATGTATAGATAACTGCTTTTCCGGTTGGGTTTATATGGTGAAGCGGTCTTTGACACTGTTATACCTTGCATTTTTTTCGTCATTCCATTATTGGTAGGTAATTGTCAAACCCATTTATCAACGTATTATTAACCACTTTTCCATATAATGCTGATTATGTAGTAAAATAATGTATGTACTTACAGTATTATACCAAGATCTTAATTATTTGTGACTAATCCTCACCGATAGGTGCCAAAGGTAACGGTTTAACCTGGCAACAATCTCACGAAACACTTAACGCAAGTATTAATTTATGACACTTTCTACATAGGCTCCATAAACCCGCCGTATATTCTAAATTAAAGAAATGATAGTTATAAATTACAATCAAACTGTCACATTTTGTAGTTACGCAAACACCTAGAAAGCTATGCTAATACGCACATACACACTTGAAGCTGTATACAAACATAAACTTACATTTCGCGACACATATCACGCAAATCACCAATCTATTCTAAACCTTGTAGTTATACGATTAGAAGTTGAAATAAAACATGATTTACTACACAGCGGTAAGTGTAGAAGTGTAGATGCTGTTGGGTAAATCACCGAATAAGCCATTTACATAAAATCAATTCGATATCTGCGTCAGTATGACGGGACGACCGGTGCCGTAATTTGAGTATACACAAGAAAACATCTGGCCCGTCTATATTAAGTGACAGAACAAAAATCTTAGATTATGCCCACCTTTAATTGAGCGTCTATCAAGATTTACATTTCAAGAGCTCAAGATCTCGGCTTGTTCTTTTAGAATTAATATTGGTAAACAAACGGTTTACAAATACCTTCTAATGTTTTTAATCTTGATAAGAACTATTCTCAATCTCATTACAAAAGATGAAGGTATACCTATGAACAAAATTAAATTCTGCACGAGTTCCAAAAATCTAAATTTCTAATTTCTTTTTCCGCTACAGTAGGACATAAGTAGCATAAATAAATAATTACGGCGACTAAACCATTGTACGTATATATTATTATGCTTCGCGTTGGACCACCATACGACCACAAAACGGTGTCATCAAAACTATTTACTATCCCGCAGTAGAAATTAATCTAGCAACATAATACTTGACACGACCATCGCGTCCCGAGATCGTAACCTGATATTGTGCACACGACTTACTCAAAACGGTCCCAAAAGGTCACATCTCCCACCCAATACCTCACTCATACGTTGTTACAAACGCAGCCTCTCAGACAATACACCATGTTTTTATCTAAAAGGATTTCGCCTGCTTCATATCTAATAATATGCCATAGACAAAAACGTTTTTTAATGAAAAAAAAAGGTTAAAAGCATTACTCGCAGTACCTGACTCGGACGCAAAAAATATGATTAATGAAGGTCAAAATTAAATAATCTGGGAGCAGGTAAAGTGGCGATTTTTTAACCGTCGAGGCATTGTGACGACGCTTATAGCGCAATTATAATCGGCCGTTTAATACCTGCGCCCGCGCGTGATTCACACGTTTGAATCATGATATCCTATTGTGTAATGCTGCGTACTTTTGAATTGCGAATTGCTGGACCACGGATACGTTACACGTCATGGTGTGACGCGGTTGAGCGTGAGAGAAACTATTGAAGCTGGTAAGATAAAAATTGTATGTAAGATTTCGTTAGACGTCGAGGAAGCTTCACCAAGTGGTTTGTTCGGTGGCTAGGTAATAAAATTTACGATTCCCCAAATAAATTGTGTAATTAACACATTCTTCACAATCGAGGTACATTCAAAATCAACATAATTGGCGACTTTACTATTACATGGATTGAAAACAAGAATGTCCCAACTGATATGATATATCAAAAGGAAATTCTGTTTTGTGACACTAAACATAAGACACAAGTTTCAACTACGGAAAGATGTTAATAATTTTTTGACACCTAGGCATACAAATAACAACTAGATATTTATTGAAAGGAATGATAAATTGCGCGTAAATAATATAAAACTGCTAAATGTCTATTACGCCCGCTAACATGTACACGTAAGTAGGTAGCTACGGGTTTGTTTTTAATAGCAATGCTAAATAAGAAAGCTATAAATTAGTAAATTAATAGATACGAGTACGTATGTATTATTGAATAGTCAAATTAGTAATATAATGTATAAAATCAGCAGGCATTAAGATTTTTCCAGGTTGTCCCAATGAATCCCATCAACTCTGTATCTCAATGGAACCGGGATTGAGACTGTAATCTAAATTTCGCTTTGAGGTTCCTAGTCAGTATAATTTTAACGACTGTACACTTAAAGTAAATAAAAGGCATATTAAATAAATACTAACCGAAAACGTACCTTAAAATTACTAAGAATATTTAATTTAATGTTCAAAACTAGATTCATAAACATGGGGTTGTTGATTTAACGATTTTCTTGCAGGCAATGTCGCAAAAAGGAGTTACTCTCATCTAAATAACACCCACAATACCCACATGAACACTATACCCACTTATACAAGTACTAAATAAATAAAAGCCGCTTATCCTCGGCTTATGTTGACGGCGCGCTAACTACCGCAAGTACCCTAAGTGGCAAACAGCCATCGTCATCGATATGTCAGCTCGGGGGGCAGAGGGGAGGGATGAGGGGGTCAGGGGGCAAGGGGCAAGAGGACGCAATATGAGCCGGCAGATGGCACGCTCCTTGCACTTCCGAAAATCGGGCAAAAAGCAGCGTCTTACGAGGCTGACGCAAAAAGTATGGAGCAAAAGTAAACATGTGCAGGGTTCCTTCGGGTTAGTCATGGATTTGTTTTACATTCAATGTAAGTATAGCTTGAGTTGGTAAAGTATGTATATATACTTGTGTTGGAGGTACACAATTACGACGGAATACCTACCAATATGAAACTATATTAGCTGGCGTAAAATAATCGCACTTTTTTTCGTCTGCAGTATACAGATGTAGGATTCATAGGCACAAGAATTTAAGTACGAATGTTACTTAACACAAACAATCAAAATAAGTTTTCATTCATCTCAAGCGTTTTATCAAAGTGAGAAATCATTAGAAAAATATGAAATAAGTATAACAATGAGATCTTCCACTCTTCAAATTTCCTTATTGTTGACACACAGAAAAATAAATATGTCTCTCTGATTTCCCAGTAATAAGATGCATTACATATTCGGCGGGTGAGTCACCAAGAGCTCTCACAAATATTGAGGTAAATATAATTGCTTGTTGGTAATTCCAGCACGGGGTGACTAATACACGATACACATTAGAGATCTATTTCACGCGATATCTACTCGTACGTATAACATATAAAATAGGTATAAAGTATTTTCCCAACCACGCGAAAATTTAAATTACTTATTAGTCATTGGATTCCAAAACCTGCATTGAGCTAATGCCCTTAGATAGCTCTAGAGTTTTCGACTTTATAGACGTGAGTAACCCGGTCTAAGTATATTAATATATTAATAGCTCTAGAGTCCCTTGCATCAACCGAGGTCACTCGAAGCTCCCCGGAGTTAAGTGTTTATTTCATTTGGGATTTGACTGTTAACACTGGGTTAGCCGCAAAACTTGGTTGGCACAAGTGGCGGCTAGATAATAAAACTATTATCAACCTCGTATCTGGGGGCACGGTAGTGCCTCCAACAAGTCAAGCAAACAAATGCACGGCCGAACCATCCTTTTCGCGAAGCAGTTCAGGCGATTTTCAAGCCCCTGTAATTTTGCGATGTTTAAAGCTAGAACCCTGAATTTTCAGGGACCTAAGTTGGCTATAACAGGATGTAGTGGATATATATATATGTATATATTCTAAAATACAATCAATTTGAACTTGTAGTTTAAAAACTATCGAACATCGAAGTTCCTTAGTTTGAACACACTCACTCACCGATCATCAAAACTCTAAGATACTTCTAATAGACCCAGAAGCTTAAATTTTTGAACATGAGTAGTTTATAGCTTACCAGGTGATATAAAATTCAGTTCGTAAGTTATAATTCCATTTCTTACTACTAATACAGAGCAAATATTTCTACTGCTATTTATATAGGTACAGCAAATTCTTGACCCTCCTCCGCTTTACAACTCTCATAAACTTTTTCTACTCCAGCACTTTTGTTTGTCAATTGAGCGACATCGATATTAAAAAATTATACATTATAACGATGTCTATGGTATTCCATAAGAACACTGCCCCTATGGATTTTCATAGAATATACGAGTATTCGCAATGTTATTTATTTATTTATTTATATAGTGGGCATACGACATGTTCCACATTCTGCCACCTTTCTAAATTTTTCTTTTTTCGCTATTTCAGATGTCGAAGAAAAACTAGCGTATGCAACAGCTCATCATTGGTTCTTACTATATCACTGTTGCATAAACTACTATTATCTACTCCGGCCATATAATTATGCAGTCTTGCCTATCGCAGATGTGCAAAAGCAACAGACTTATTAAATGAACCATGTCCCCTCAGAACCCCAAAAGCGGCACTTGACGGGCACATTTGGCATATCCGTACGTATATGACTGCAATGTCACACATCTGCTGTACAAAAACACTGCTTCTAATGAACTCACTGCAGTTATGTTGTTTTTGCAGACGCCATGGGTCGCGGTACACTCCCACCAGAATAATAGGATTACACTTCGTCAATATTCTAAAGAAAACAGACAGTAATTCAATTCTTGTATATTTTTTGTAGAGATATGTGTCTTTAATAGTTTATGTTTAACAAGTAACGTGATAATAAGAAAACAAAATGTGTTAGAAGCGAATATAATTGATCCAACCGAGAATTGAAATTGTGAACTTGTGTAAAATACTAAATTGGTAGGTAGTACTTCAACGTCCGGTAAACGCTCTTCTTCTACATCAAAAGAAGACACTTAAGAGCTAAGACATTTAAAAGAGACTTAAGAGTTGCGACCCGTATTTATTGATCAATGAACGAGAAACTACAAAATGAAATGTCGCCATAAGCACGCAATCTCCAACGCCATTAACCATATTCGGTATGTCACCCGTGACCCGCAGTACCGTTACGTTACGCAGAGAAACATGTAGAAAAATAGAAGCAACTTGACTAAATCTATCGCGGCTTCATTAAAATCATTTTATATGCAATCCGAATAAATTAAATCAAGTCGTATCCAATAAACCACGCTTGAACTGGCGACTCACGGGCGGACTTCTCGCGAATAAACGACGCGTTTTATTTACCACGTGGAGGTGAACGTAAATATAGATGGAGATGAATATTCATCTTTTGTACTAGTACCAAAGTAAATGTTAAACGAAAGATAAATTACTATAGACTTTTAACCGGCGACATCGCATACGACTCCATAATATTTTCAAACTATATTAGTGGCGTTTTCAGACTATAGATAGGTGTCAGTTAAGATCCATTTTTAAATGAATCTTAAAAGATACTCTACCAGCAATGGAACCTGACCTTTAACCTGAAAACGTCGTATTCTAAAACATTTTCATTACTATACAATGGTTATTACGTACTCAATCACGCAATACTGATTGAAATTTATTTATTTACAGCATTACAGTAAAAACCAAAGCAAAACACAGTTTACCCAAACCAAAGCACTGCGCGGCTCCCTTGCGTCGTCAGATCAGGCGTTGGATTCGGCAGGTTACCCCGGAACCGCCGAAACACGACACCATTCGGCCAGAAGTTAAATGATTGGGACGTAATGTAGCCCACAAACTGTTCACAATTTGGAAAAAGATATTCTTTCATTCTTTCTTCATTCTAGAAAATTACTTCTTAAAGGTTGAAATTGGTGTTGAAAGTTTGTTATGTTGTTGTGGTATTGAAATATCACGCCCCGTGGATTAAATTCTTCAAAAACTCTTCGATTGCATCCGCTATTTGGTCCCGTATACGGCCGCTGTCCGCGACGCTGTTATCCCGCTAATACGGTCGTAATAGCCAAGTGTTTCCGCTATAACTGGTCTGGATGGAATCAGCATATAAATTAAGCGCAATTCTGCCGGTAACGTCCTCGGTCACATTCGAAAGTGCACTAATGGAGTGTCTACTACCAAAAGACATAGCCACCTTGGATTTTTTGATATCGAAGTGATTTTTATGGCCTGCCAAGAGAGTATAGAGTATAGTGCGCGTTTTCTGGGCTAAATAATAAGATCGCGATATTGGTTTTGAAAAGGTAATTATTTAAAAATCAAAACGAGATTTTTAGAAAAATGATATCTATCAATAATTATAGTAGCTTAAGTACATTTAAGCAACTCATTAATTATTTCATTGAATGGAAGTGAGTGCCGATTAAGTTGGGAATGACAAAACTTTTAGTGCATATTTAACGCTTCCTTGTGCAAATTTAAATTGGTTTTGTTCGGAACTCGTGCAAGTGTGCATTGTGCAGGCGATATTGCTTTTGTTGCATCTCTTTCTTGCACGTAACTTGTACTGTTCACAGAGAAAGCAGTCGATAAACTTTGTACCGACTTGAAGAAAATATATCAATAAAAAAGCGTAACTCTTTATCGATTTCGTTTTAGAGGAGAAAAGCAATTGGTATTTTCATCTGCCATCTTTTGGAGTCCGAACAAGTTACTAGATACATTTTGTAAGTTATACAATTTTTCAACACTGAGATAAAACAAATAAGAAATAAAAAAATTATAAGAAATTCCACGACACGTGGTACGTCATGTAAAGGATGACTCGCACCCATGCGATCCGATCTGGGACCATATAAAACATCACGTGATCTCAGAAGGCTCAGAGCTATCCCGTGATTCTTTCTATAGAATCTGACAGATCAGAGTCATCCTTAAGGCATACAAATTGTCACTGACATAACAGTGTGGAAACTTAGCAAAGCAACTATAGTTACTTGAATAGATGTAGCGTGTTAGATCTCTCAGATGCAAATGAAATGACCTTGTCACCCATATGTCGCAATACCATCCACACAACGGCACTGTCGTTTCCCTAACCTAACCCGCCGCCATGCGCCGGCGCGTCCATTGATCTCTCCACCATAAATCACACACACGGATTAATTTACGGCCCAGCGTTAAACATATCAGCGTCTTATAAACTAACGTAACATATGACCATATAACATTCAAAACTTCCTATCAAAAAACATTCTTAAATCAACTTTGAACTATATGTCAAGGAAGTGAGGAATAGTTTTTAAAAGTTCAATTTTTGAGATGTGAGTTTGCTACTTCTGTAGTTATGTCACTTATCGTAAGGTGGAAATTTGTGTAGCATAAGTAATGAGGTTTTCTAAAGTTTATTTGGTGGTTATCCAAGACAATAAATTGGAAAGTAGGAAGGTTCTATTAATGAAGGTGCGAGTGGGGTGCGCACGCGCAATTAGTCTTGTCATGTGAGCTCTTACGTAAAGTGTGAGCTTGTTATCTTGATATTTTTATCCTATTGCAGCACTTGTGCAGCTGGCAGATAACGTATACAAGTTTATGTTATTTTGTATAAATAAGGACAATATTATTAGAAAAAACACAGGAATATATGAAAAAAGCAAAAAAACTAACTACTTAATTCAGGTCACCGAGATCTGACTCTTGCGGAAGGGTTCCCATGATGCTGGCTGCGTTCCCCCTTTGAATGGCTATACCTATGTTGAAGTCTTTAATGTCATTATTCTTAATAGCAGCATATTATTAAATCCTACAGAACAAATAAAAGTTTAGTAAACATAGAAATAGTTATCTCTAAAGTATTAAACTGAAACTATTCACAGAACAGGATTTCAGGAGTATTTAAACTACACCTCCAAATTTTGTTTATGAATTTAGTTTTAACAGGTTTCTAGTCCATTTTCGTTGTATTTTTTTTGTAATTTATAACAGTGCTATATCTTTAATCTAGGCTCAGGCCACGTCGTACGTGGGCGGTTTTGTTGCGACAGCGAAGCGATGCGGTGCGGTATTTAGTAGAATCTGACTTATCCGACCAAAACCATTCGACCCACGAATCTTCAAAATCATTACACTCCAATAAATTACACCGAGCATTAAACAAGTCCAGGTAAACCCAGGGCGATATTGATTGTAATTGTAACCGCCCATAACCGGTTCTGGCCGGTTCTAAACGGATCACGCTCGTAAATCTCCATGCCATATATTCCCATTAATTCGAGAATTCACTTGACTTGTAATTGGGACCAGTTTAATGTAATCATGGAGTCAGTGAAAAATATGCATTACAGGGTCTAGTGATCTACTCGGAAAGAAAATAAGGCTATTGTCAGCTTGTTTTCAGCGTTTCAAACTTACCTACATTTTGATGTAAAAAGTAGATCATATATCAGACGCGCGTGCGTTTAGTTCATTCTTGTTTGCAAATGTATCAGCGTGAGATAAGACACGAATGAAATGAATGACGGAATGACATCTAAATCCAAGGTAGGTTCCCGGTCCCACTTCTGCCTTGCACGTAAGATCCGAACGAGATTCTTGGTCACGAACTACATATGTTGTAAGTACTAAGTCTCTGCCGACTAGTCAGGGCTGACCATAGTCTAGCTATCTTACTTGCAGTGGGGTTTCACGCTAAGAATTAGTCTACGTGAAATAATTTAATAAAAATTAAGATCATTATTTATTTATTTTATTATTATTATTTATTTACCATTAACATTAGCACTTACAGTTATACCTTACATGCTAACAGGCTATTGTTTAAAATACGTACAAGTCAAAAATAAACATAAGAATTGAAAATAATGATGGAATTTTACAATATTGTCTGAAATGTCTGAATGTCAAGTTGAATACAATAGGTTAAAAAAAAATTAAAGAATATGGAACATAAAATATGGAACATGAAAAAAAAAATTAAAAATGATTACATTAAAGATGTCAGTGGAATAAGAATTTAACACAAATCCAGAATAATATTATTAATTTATATGAAACATACATAGTTAGGTGGTTATGGAGCTTGTTGTGACAATTTTTTCCAGATAGCAATACGAAGCGGTCAAAAATTTTGATTGTGGGCTAGAAAATATGTCCAGTTGGCAGTCGTCATCCAAAATATCATTTAAAAGTATTAGTACTTGGTGGAGAGGGGATGAAGCTTGCGCGCGAGTTCTAGTCGAAGGGATAGCGAAGAGAGCCTGGCGACGCGGGCGTAGTTGATTTGCGAAGAGGCGTGGTACCCGGAGCCCTATCAGTGCCAGCAGTTGTGGATTGGTCACCAGGCCACGGATTAGCTGGTAGAAATATTTGACCAGGTACATTTTTCTCCGGGTCTCCAGTGACGTGTACCCAACCATACCAAGGACGAATAGGGTAGGGTACATGTAAGGGTAGTAGCCGTACAATTTCTTGTACAGATATCTGGCGAATATCTTCTGAACTTTTTCAAGGAGGAGCGTATGTTGCTGTTCATGGGGATCCCAGATTATGGCATTCGTCTCCAGTTTACTACGCACGAAAGCGTTGTACAAGACACCGACGGCGTGCCGGCCCGTAAGTAATTTGGACTGCCTTATAACGAACCCTAAAGATCTTCTGGCTTCATTACAGATCCTGGTTATGTGGGGGTTAAAGGTAAGTTGGTTATCGAACCATGTACCGAGGTCTTTTATTGCGTTTGTACGTTTCAATGGTGTGCCCCCGATTGTATAAGTATAGTCAACAGTACGCCGTACCCGCGCGAAGGTCATTAGGAAGCACTTTTGGTCATTAAGGGTAAGGCTATTATTATTGGCCCAGGTGCAAACACTGTCTATATCTGCCTGGAGTAGGGAAGAGTCATTGGGAGAGGCAATGGGTAGTGCTAGCTTCAAATCATCAGCAAATAAGAGGCACGTCGAGTGGTTCAGCACTGCCGGCAAGTCATTGATAAGAACTAAGAATAATAAAGGCCCTAGACTACTACCCTGTCCTATCCCTGACTTTACCAAGAATGGATCCGATCGAGAGCCTTCATACTGAACAAACTGATATCTGCAGGAAAGGTAATTTGCCACAAATTCAAGGAGATCGACTGAAAACCCCGCCATAGATAGCTTTTTTAGTAAGACATCACAGTCAACTCTATCAAATGCCTTCTGAAAATCAAAATATGCTATGTCAATTTGCTTTTTTTGGTCCAGTTTATTAGCTATTAGTGAAACTATATTCAGTAAATTTGATGACGTCGAACGCTTTGGCAGGAACCCATGTTGCTCATCGCAAAACCAACCTCTTAGCTGGCTATATGCCTGGGCGTATATTATGGATTCAAATATTTTTCCAAATACCGACAGCACTGCAATCGGTCTATAGTTATGGATATCAGATTTAGGCCCCGATTTATGTATTGGCAACACTTTCGACGTCTTCCAAACCGACGGATACGTTTTGTTTTTTAGCGATAAGTTGAACAAGTATTTAAGTGGCTGCACAAATGCTTCCCGGCAATCCTTGACTAAGTATTGCGGTATTCCATCAGGACCCTGGGTGTGTTTGGGTCTCAGACGATTGATTGCATTACGAATTTCCTCTTCGGTGATGTATTCGATTGAGATATGCCGATTTGAACTCTGTGCCGTGGAAGCTGCCATTGCATCGAGTTTGGGACTATTCTGAAGGAAAACGCTCTGAAAAAAGTTTGCGAATGAGTCTGCAACCTCTTGCGGCGACTTACTACCAAACGTGGCAGGCTGGTTAGAACAACGAAGTCGTTTTACATGGGACCAGAAGGAGGAAGGGTCTCTTACTATATTGTTTTCTAATTTATCAATGTACGATTGTAGGTCGGATTCTGATCGGGCGTTCACTAATCTCCTGTAGTATGAAAAAAAAGCGTAGTTAAGCTGGTCACCAGTTTGTTTATAAAGTTTATGATAGTGATTTTTTATTTTGTTTAGATATATTAAATCAGATGAGAACCATAGGGGGTACTGTTGTCTAGCCCTGATTTTTGAGGATTTGTTTTTGAAAGGGACGTGTTGAGTTAATGTATCCTCCAAAATAGAATAGAAATACGAAGCGCAGTCGTTTGTATCGAATATTTCTTGCATTTTGGACCAGTCTGTATTTTCAAGTTTATTGTACAACTGGTGGAAGTCTGCTTTACGGTAGTTTCTTTCAGGGGACCGAATATTCGTTTGATTAGGGACAAGATTTGGACAGCGCTTATTAAATAATGTAGGACATGACATTAGAATGTTAAGAGGGACATGGTGCTTTTCGGATGATACTAGTCCAACGACTGCCTCTGTGACCGTGACTTCGTAAGTATCTTCATTTGATAATACTAGGTCTAGTATTCGGTTTAGACCATTAAGTATATTATTATGTTGAGTTAACTTGCAGTGATTAAGGAAATTTTCAAACGCATTTCGTACGCTGGTTGAGGTCGAGTACAAGTTGAAATCACCGACAATCACAGTGGGATACGAATACATATTTAAAATTCTTTCTAAACATTCGAAAGCTGATCGATTACATATACCGGGTGGACCCCATAATAGGAGGAGTTGTACTCCTGAAACCTAACAACTTTTAAATAATATGTAGGTTTCCACTATTTCATACAAACTCAATAGTATTTTCAATGTACGTTAACATCAGCCTAATAGACGTCTCTTGTCTTAGTATAAAAATTACAAAATTCGCAATACTTACTTCAAACAAACGATAAAAATCAAATCACACGTTTGTCCAGCGACTTTTAAAAATATTTAAAAGTCGCGGGACAAACTCGTTGGTTGCATCAGTTACAGCAAGAATGGACACCGAAAGCGGTAAACGAGTAAATTCAACGAGTAGGTACACTTTTCACATTTTTATATAAAAACTTTTTCATCACACCTGCTCGTAAATGGTGATATTATATGCAAGCATACTCACGCTTAAAGAGTTGTATTATTCCCATGGTTTTAAAGGATTCTCATACTACTTTACCGCCCGCCCGGAGCTCGCGGAGGACCTGCCCCGCACGCGCTCGCAGCACGTAGTCACTCCGGAGTACTGTGGACTGTGCAACTACACTACCGCTTATCATTATTGTTTCTTTACCGTATAGAGTTTATTTATTTCCTCGCAAATGTGATGAAAAACATTGTGTGTACCACGGGCAGTAAGGGGATTACTAACTCGGGTCATTTAAAGCCCTCCGCCTACGGCGTCGGGCTTCAATAGACCCTCGTGAGTAATGCCCTTCTTACCGCCCTAGATGCACAATGTACTATTGCATAACCATCGGAACCATAAAACCACAATTAGGAACGTGAATCGCAGTTCTGCTAAAGTTTCTGAACGATCGCCCGACTGAGGCTAGCGATCAGAATACCGCTACCGAGCGATATGGGTGAAATGGGTGATAGATGTGGTTTTATAGATTCATTAATAAAGTATAAAACATCCTAATGATCACCTTTATGTCGTGTATCATGGATTTATGCAGAAATCTGTTCTTTTTGAATATTAAATGTGAGAAAAATTATGGATTCGTCTATTTTGCAAATGTCCTCAGAATCAAAAGTTATGTGGGAAAAAGTGATTTACATCTTAAAAGTATTTCATTTTTTGAAAAATAAAAAACAAAAAGTTTAACTAACCAAGTAGTAACTGTGTAGAAGGACACAGTTACTCCTAGACCTAATCTCACCTGGCGACGTTCCGTGGAGCATAAAATAGACATGTTGAAGATGAGAAATAGTAGCCTAGAATGCCGTAGACTGGAGGAGCATGTAGAGACATGACCCTTCATTGCATTGAATGATGACTGGATCAAAAGAAAAAGAAAAGATGGTACCGCTGTTGAATATATTGATGTATACAAAGCCTTCGTTCCTTATGAAATCTTTAGAATGTATTTGATACTCGTAATAAAGAACGCTTCCTCAAAAACAATTAAATGCTGCAATTAAACTAAACATTTCATTAATAGACATTTCAAATTCTAAAACAGCACTAACACTTTTAGAAACGTGTTTACCATCGTTAATTGGGCAACTATAAAGTAAGCCCTAATTTCTGATCAACAAGTTTAATATATCGGTTGTTAAACCCGCATTCTACCGAAGAAAGTTTCCCATAAGACACTCGCTCGGCTCCGAATGTAAAAAGCACTAACTTCGCTTTGGTCTTGTATGTGGTTGTTCCGTTTCGTTGCGTGGTGTGGAAGCAGTAGCCGGTATTACGACAAATTTTTGTATATTTGTATCGTGTCTATCGCCAAATTAAATATGTATTGAGCCTACTACTATCGGAGCAATTCGGTTTGGCGTATTGCTATGAGGATTACTTGAGTACCTTTAACCTGTTATTTTTTAGTTATGAAAAATATCTTCTCAAAATAAAAATTATAAAAAAGGGTCGCTATCTGTACTGTATCAATTAATTGCTATGACACGTATATGTTAATTAAGCAACCATATATGATCAGACTGTTCATATTTTCGTGAATTTCAAATATAGGTAAATACGTATATGCCCAGATGATAGAAATAGCGATACGCATATGATAATATGTCGTTTTCGTAAAACTATCCGGAGCACTATGTTCATGAATAATTAATACCTATTTACTAGCGGCGATAAAATCACTTAGTGACGTTTAATTAAGTTTAATCCCCAAGCTAATTTATGTGTCGGCGAATAGGGGCATTGTCTCAAATTTGTAGTAAAGCCAAGCCATCTATTACACATATCCGGATTAGAGGAATCTGGTACTCGTTTGTTTTTATGGGGTTTGGGGCCATAGAGCTCAATCGAAACATTACTTGCCGTGTCATTCATTTTATCAAGCTGGTCTACAGCTTTCTCGCATAGCAGATAAAATAATTGTACATACATACATACTCGTAATAATTATACGATTTTAAATTTTAGTTACTTTTCCTTAACAACTCAAAGAACTTTTTTTTATCTCGAATGATTTAGAAATGAATCTTTAGTTAAGTCTGGCAATTGGGTGTCAACACCTCATCTCGTATTCACACAATAAAACAGAATAGCGAGCAACGCTCTCAGAACCCACTTGCAAGATGGCACCACTCTGAACGCGATTTATTACTTTAAAAGTAGAATTTAGAAGTGCATTATTGCTTTACATTTATATACGAGTAACATTAAAGTACCTATGCTTGTTCGTGGAATTGGTTTAAGGTTAAATTGATTTAATTATTTATATATCTGAACACGCTTTCAGTAGCAAGAATATAAGGTTGACTCTCACTAATACAAATCCAATATTAATTCATCAATTTCTTTTGGTACCCTAAAACATGCTAGAATATAGAAACGAGAGTAAAGAAAATATGCTCCTGTAAAACGGCTTGTCTCACAGATTTGAAGACATTTTTAAATAAAAGTGACGCTAAGCACGAATTGCAACACCCGCTTTACTCCTGGTTAGTTAGCTAGCCCAGAGTTATCTGTCAAATTCTGAATGAATTAAACGTTTAACTACGAGTTAGTTTGGTAACTTCTGTGGTGCAAGTGGCTCGAAAGTTTGTATCGATTGTGACAGCTAATTCCGGCTAGTTAACCTTGGTAACATAGGTGGCCCTACGTAAATAATATATCATAGTATTCTAGAAACTAAATTTAAGTTGATTTTGGATTGAATTGACTCGCCTGTGACTTAATCGCGACAAAGTTGCGGACTATTCCTTACAGACATGAAACTCCTCTTAAAAGTTGTATCGTTACCGAAGACCTGTATTTAATGAGCATTTTATTCCTGATTGTAATTAAAATTAGACATTAACGGTAGCATAATATATATTAGAGTATCGACTAATCAGATAGTATCGCACACGGGTTACTAGCAATAAAGCGTTTACGATACGGCCGCATACGTGGCATCTGATAATGGTGCTTCGGCCGATATAAACTGTTTACCGTGAGAGAGCCACCGGGTAAGTGGCGCGTTTTATGTTGTTTTAGGGATCAGCGTGATCACATAAGATATCATAACTCTAGTTCACATGGTATTGGGACCGTGCACGACGAAAGCGCCGAGTGTATAGATGGGCTACCGAAAATTTATGTTCCCCAATATGTTTATTTCCATTCACGTTTTTCCTCACTCTTCTATTTTCCTACGCGATTGTGTAACCATGAATTTTTTCTTTGGGACGAATTTGTTTCCACTGGTTTTTGTTGCTAGACATATTTCTTCCTATCTCTTTTCCCTTCACAACCTAACAAGACGAAGCCCCGCCAAGGCGCCAAATATACCTACCTTTTTTTTTTAATTATACCTAGGTAATGTTTTCACGATAGTCACACTAAGTCGATTGGTGCCTGAAGGGCAAATCACCCGGAAACAAGAGCCCCGACTTGGCGGGGCTCCGTTTTGTTAGGTTTTGATGGAAAAAAACGAAAGGAAAAATATGTCTAGCAACCAAAACCAACAAACAATATGCTACCTGAGAGGATAACCTAATTGTTTCACAGTAGCGTAGGAAAATAAAATAGTGGGGGAAAACGCGAATGAAACTAAGAATATTGAAAACATAAATTTTTGGAGCCGATCTATACACTCCTGCCTGTCTGTTCAGCAACGCTTGCAACTCTTATAGTGCCCACACACGCGTTTTCGACCCTTCAAGTATACAAGGTTTCACCACTTAACTGAATATTATATACGTATAAGTATACGGAACCGGCTAGAGTCATAGTGCACCATCGTCAAAAATGTTCCATCGTAGAAGTTTAATCGTCCACCTAATTAACCTGCCGTACTCGAATATAAAACATTGTTCATAAAAATTGGAACTCGTTAAACCTACAATAAACCCCAGCACTAAAGCAGCCATAAATCGGGTATTAATATGGGGAAACAAAACACTGATGTCTGTGGTGTCGGAGTTTTTATAGATGATGTTAAAAAGTTTGCGCGTTTAAAGTCGAGGGATGGATGTTTGTCACGATTAGCAGCAGTAAAATTAATGTTACCGTTATACAAAGTTTTTATTTTAGATAGACAACAGATAAAAACTAGGTTAGTTCAAATGTCCAATTTATGGAGACAACAGAATTATATAGCTAAAATGAGGCACACTCAGGGAGACCATTTCTCGACAATTATTACAGTTTTAGTAAATACCTACATAAATCAATTACAGGGTCAAATACTTTTCGAGAAATTAGTTCCGGAAAGAATGAAGCGTGAGTAATTTTTTTACTGTTTAAATTTAGTGTGTTGTGTTACTTGAAACAAATAACTTTTGATTTGATAAACTTTTAACATTAACAATTAACTTTTGACTTTTTGTGATTACGACTTGGGTACTATCGCGTTCAGAATCGCATGGGCAGTTTATGTATGAATTCATTCATAAATTGCCCATTGCACTTTTGAACGCGTGTGTACATTGGAGGAGATCGTAAACGTAACTAGGGTATCTATACATATAAGTTTCTGAAAAGGAAGTTCTAGAATTCCCTCCAAGTGAGTGTGTGTCGTTACAAAATGCTTGTTAGAATAAATCTGGAACGCAATCAGAGAAATATAATTGCATAGTATAACCATCAGCGACACGCAAAAGTAACAAATGCAAAGGAAATGTTCAACGAACAATGTTAACGCTATGGTTAAGACAGGAGTATTCTATTTTAATATCCATATAATGAACTATATCTTTACTTAGAGAAAACTGTTTAAAGCACAGTAATAAAATAACGGAGAAATTTAAAATTTCAATTCTAGAAAGCAAAATACCAAATACCACTAAAATTAAATATCAAACAATGTATTTCAAAAATGTACCGAATGTGAGTGGCGACGTATGGAAATCATTTAGTGTGGTGTGGCTTGTGTGTGTGGTCCAATTAAAATGGTCTTCGGTAATTTATTTGTCGTCAACGTACATACCTACTCCTTGTTCGGCCGCGGCCACTCGGCCAGCCAATCAGAGCGCGAGTTACTCAGGTTGGACAGCCATAAACTTCAGTGGCCAAGTGATTTATCAGGCATTTAACAAGTGCTTGGAATAAGTGTCTTTAATCAATTTAAACAAGCAGTAATAATCGGATTTGTGTATAGTCAAAAGATCGTTAATAAGTTCCTGCATCTCCCGAGGATGCCTCGTAGAGAGGCGAAACACGTGTCGAGGTTTATATTATTGGTGGTGGCTTGTTATATTTATTTGCGTATTAATTTTTTGCGGCGGGATGGTGGGAACATTAATTGCATGCAAAAAATACGCAAGTAAGTAACGGGTTGGCACTAATTGACTAGCACGTTTGGCGGAATAGCAAAGTAAGATTATTTTCGTCGTTAATAAGTTACCTACACATAATATTTTTACAGTCCAAGAAGTGTTCCCTACTGATTTAAATCACATGTTAAGGATGCAAGTAATCTTGATGTACTTGACATGGACTTTGATTAGAAAACTCTAAAAATACTAAATTCAATATTTTAAATCTGTATCATTCCATACACACAAATCGAAATCAATACCTTACTTAAATTGACAAAATTCTAATTCCAACCGTAAATATTATCCGCATTCTGGCCGACCATAAACCAAAGATTTACGACCTTGTAATTACAAGCGAAAATTCCAAATTAACTCTCAGAAAAAATAAATTGCAATTACCAACAAAACCTCATAGACATAAATCATGGTAACAAAAGATGGCTACGCTAATTGGCCGACACCGTGGCCGCCATCTTGGACAAAAGTCAACCATCGACAAAGAGTAGAAAAAACTAACGGGCGGTAACACAATCTCTTACCGCGAAAGAACATAAAAATCGTTTGGCTATTAGATTCCGCGGCAATAGCGTACGACATTTTTATTTTGAAAGCGGCACACATGCGTAGTTGATGCAGCTAAATTAATACCGCACCTTGACTTTAATTTTTTGACAATTAACTGTCTATTCTTAATCTTGACCTTTTCCCAAAAGAGTTCCGAAAATTATAATATTTTTAGTCACGTCCGTTCGTTGTGTTTTGGTATGAAACTCTTCATCATTGGCTGGGGGATTGATTATTTTAGCCCGTAAATTAAAATGTTAACCTATAAATAACCCGATTCTAATTAATATAACTCTGACTAATTGTCATTTATTTGAAGTCTATAAGCTGCCGTCAACCCCTAAGTATACCGTATAACTTTCTTGCCACCCACGCTCGTACAAAGTCCAGATACTGCCGATATTTTAACTGTGGCATGCGCGGGCGCAGGTCGCAGGTATAAACAAATGTGCTAAGTAAAAAATATTATTATGGTATAATGCGCCATAAAACACGAGTCGCCCGCGACTCTCAAACTGCCGTTGCGTGCCGTGTAGCGCGTAGCGCGTAGACGCGTAGCGGCGGCGGCGCGTTGGTTCGTAGCAACGAATCAACGGGACTGTTAAATTTGTACAACCAATAAAACTAAATTATACTTGCAGTCACTTTGTTTTTTTAGGAGTATTATTTGCAACTAATACGAATATGTATAATAGATTGAATGAAAACAAGATAATAAAACATGTTTGTTTATTGGTATTTTGTAAACGTAATTGTTACTCGACAATAATTATCAATAATACGTAGGTACTTCATAATTATTATTTTTCTTAATTGTTTATTTTAGGTGCAACATGGTGGATCTATGTTTTGTAATAAATATTACTAAATTTGTCTCAGTTTTAGATTGGCTTTGTCCAGACTGCTGCAACAACGCAACAATATAAATTTATCTTTATAATCGCTTAAATACAGTTTAAATGGTGACTGTATATTCAAAAAAAATTATATCATATCACACTTATTCTATTCCATACTCCTAAAACCGTAAAAATAAAGTTTGAGAGCCACTAGGAAATGGTACTTTAACATAAACAATGTTAGTGATTTCTATTAAAACCATTCGGCATTTCGATTTACGAATTATATTAGAATAACGTCTGGGAACGGGTATCCGCGCAATGCGCAATAAATAACCCAGCCGGACAGGCGCACGCGCACTTCAAACACGACTTAACATCCATAACATAAAGTCGACTTTTCAATGGTCATTGCCATTCTATTTGGTAACTCGGTAATAAAAATTGTTAGAATTTGGTAAGCGGTATGCATCATCGAAGTATGTCTCATACAATCTAGTTTATTATTGTGTATTTATTTAAAGTATATGTAAGTAGGTGTGCCATGTTCTCCGCTATCTACGTACCTTTTTTGGTGTCAATCGTGATTCTCTTGTGAATATTGGCTTTCGTTGTGTACGAGTTTTTGTCCCAAAACCAATGTTGCCTAAATACCAAACAAACCTATGTTGGTAAATGACAATTTTTTTTGCTTTTAGGACCATATTACGCTATACCGTATATGATCATATATCTGCCATAGATTACTTGCGGTCCTTTTTTTCACGTTGGAGGAAAAGAGAGGCATATAGATCTATGATAAAAGATGTTTGATAATGTAATATGGACCTAAGAGCATTAACTTCGTTGTTTACTTTAAAAAAAAATGTAGATCCTGTCCAAGAAGAAAAAGTAGTAAGTACCGTCTACACATGAACAGACATATTATTTCATGCATTTTGCTTGCTTTAAAATAAAATAAAGAAATAACTTACAACATACAAAATTATGATAACTCTTACAAAACAACAGGCATGCAAGACTTACTGCGTCTACGGTGCTATAGTGCGGTGAACAAGCAAAATTAGTGTTGAGACAAAACGGATACTTTACGAGTATTAAAGTTGCTTTGACGTGAATGTAAGGTATACGGTCAATTCAGAATTTATTAGTGTATGTTTTTTTATTACATTTATATACAACAAACTTAAAACCTCACCAGTTCCGTTTTATCTCAATATTTTAAATAGTGTTATTAAAGAAAGGGTGGTGTGACAGTGTATATAGAAATTAATTGAAATCAAAGATGGCCGACATTATTTTGAAGTAAAAGTTGTTATTTTTACCAAGAATTAAAACCTAAAATAAATGCTTGATTACACAATTTTAAGAATCAGTGCCGTCACAGAGGAATATAAACTCACAATGTATAAGCAACAGCTCATTGTAAGGGCATTGACATAAGATCTAAGTGTACTTTGTGATTTTTTTACAGGGACGCCGGCCATCAAGCGTTGATAAAAGATAGCTTACCCAGCCGATGTTGAGGTTAGGCTGCAGTCGGAAGTTGAGGTCGGGGTCCGAGTGCGCGCCGCTGCGGCCCAGCGAGCCCGAGGTGCTGGAGCCCGAAGCTCGCTGCCGCCCCCCGCCGCCACCCTGCACACCACCAGCGTCAGCCGCCGGCCATGATCACACACTTCGACGCTTAGCACCTGCGATGCCTACACTTTGGCTGCTTGTAATACTAGCTTACACTGCTTATAACCTACTACTACGCTTTCACTGCTTGTAACCTATTGTTGTGCTACCACGTTTAGAAATAACTGGCTATTATTTAACTGCTTATATGTTTTAGTAGCTCTAACTTAGATTGTACTCTTTAATTGCTTGTAATGTTAATCTGGCTACTATGAAAATGAATAGATTAGCAGTGATGTTATGTAATTACCGCCTACTTAGTTTGTTTAGTATTTCTACTATTCGTATTAGTTACTATCAATGTTTTCAAGTTGCATTCAAATATTGAATCGTAAAAATGAGCTGTTAAAAAAGATCGTTTAAATTGAAAACCTAACTTATACTTAATATCCATTAAGACCACGGAATGTATAGCTGTAAGGTTTCAGCTACGTCAGCAATATAAAGTATACATACTTTTTCAAGGAGTTAAATTAAATACTGGTGGAAGTTCTAATATTGTAACAGGAGCATGGGTCGTATTCAAGCAAGTTTTAGTTGAAGTTAAGGGTAGCAAACAAGTTATTTTTTATTATGGTATAAATATATTTTTAGTCAATTATATACAGGTTACATGGTATACGTAGGATAAGGATTTAGTATTACATTTTAAAATAAGTATTTTTTGTATCTCTAGTTTGAAAAAAATAGGAACTTTTACTGGGCTAAATACGAAGGTTCCTCCCGGTGCAAATCCTGTGGAACAAGGTTCTCTGATGATGGTGTCAGAGGTGAGACACAAAATGAGGATAGTACGAGTAAGTGAAGGACGGAAGAGCTATGTCAAGAATGCAGATCTAAAGGTGGTTGCTACAAGTGTAGATTTATCGTATGTACACTTCATATAATAGAAGATATTGCTAGTATTTCTGTCATGAATACTCAAACAATCTAAAGTTTAACAGAAATATTAGCACTTGGCTACATGGAAACAAATTGGAATATATATTTTCTTGTCTAGATTATATTTTTTAGAAAGAAAGTAGTTAAATTCATCATACAATTAAGTATAACGCATTTAATATTTCCATGTATCCTTTAAATTCAATAAACAATGACTCTACTTGATATAGGATGAACATTTCTTTATGTGCGTCTTCACCAAGAACATGAAAACCACAAGGCACGTCACGAAAATCCATGCATAAAGTCTTCTTTATTCTCAGTGCAGTTGCATATTTCGTTGGTAAAAAAACACCAACGAAATATGCAACTTCGTTGGTGTGTGTCAACACAAAAAACGTGTCACCCTATGAAATAGTGTCATTTTTATCGGAGCAACCCTGCGTGTCAGTGCCTAATATAAGCATCGAGATGTGTGATCATGTAGCGTCTAATAAAGCAACTATATCTATCAATAACTAGTCATATTCTAATCATTCTTTAGCATTTGCAAACTTTTGTGGCAGTAAAACATAACCTCATATTTTTCTTACTAATTTGAGCGAATAAGCAAAATTAGTGTATCGCTTCAGTCTGTCGGACATTCGTAATCTGCTTCAAGTAAAAAATACGTGTTAGATGGTTGTAGGAAGTAGTTTTAAAATAAACAAACCTATATCTATATTCTTGTGATTTTGTATATCTTGCTACCACAATAATTTGCTAGAAATATGAAGAAAGTAAACGTTAAGCCAAAAAGATGAAAGTGTATAATAGAGTTAGAAGAATAATTAAAAGACAGGATAACATTTACTTCTTCGATACACGTAAAATACAAACAGTCGAATATTGTTGCAACCATCCTGAATTGTTAAAAACACAATCAACACAGTTACTTATAACAAAGATAGACAATTTTATATGCAAAATTGTCCAAAGAATAATTCATTTGGCAAATCTGTAAGAAAGTGGTATATGTATTAGTAATAATATATTCAGTTCGTCTATCCACAAATGAATAAATAATAAATAAATACAAACATATGCAAACATAACACAAATAAATAATAAACATATGTAGTTCAATTCAGTACGATATGTATTTTTATTTCTAGTTATAGTAATTTTCTTAATTGCTTTAAAGCAAACAAGAAGTCAAACTTTTACTGTTTACTGTGTACTGTTTACTGTCTTTTACTCTACTCAATAACGCTTTCAATGTTTGGTATCAAATAATTATACTTGTCTATTTACATATAGACATTATTATGTTAAAATCCGAAAGATTTGTGATCATTACAAGTGTAGGTATTCCATACATCCTTTAACCTTTTCACCACCATTGACTTAGATATCAAGTCCGTACATTTCACGCCCCACACGCCATGACTTCATATAAGGTATGAGTTTACCTATGTTTATTTGTTGTTTGGCGATGGTGGCACTGTATTTAAATCAAGTTCTTTATAATTTTGCCAATGTCAGAATTTACGTAATCCGTCAACATCATAGCACTTCTTAAACCGTGTGATTTAACCAAATCAGTTGTAGCTACATCAAACAGCTCCACATATTGTTTACGGCAGGTTGCGTAAAAGTGTCGGCATGAACCAACAGGAAATTTATCTGACCATTGCCAGCCTTTATCCCGTTGGAATAAGACTTATAAATGATCAGTTAATTGATGGCGATGATATTTATGGGCACATAGTGCTCGCCTACGCGACATTCATCGGTTCACTTCAGAACTGTTATAAATTCTGTAATGTAGAACTATATAGTCGGACATAGTCTTTGGATGGAGGGAACTACGTCCAAATGGTTCTGCACCGCAGAATAAACGTGAATTAGGAGCACAGCCGTAAAAGGTGAATAAATCTATTTGAATTTAAATTATGGACACAGAAACACTCAGTTTGCTTATTCGTAGGTTGTCTCGAAAGTATTGAAAATATATAATTTAAACTTTCGTGAGTCATACTGACATTAAATTGCAACGGTTAACACTCACGTATTTTTATCACAATAGGTGTGACATGTGACTGCCCGATGCAGTCGACCGTTGCAATTTTATGTATTGAAAATATTTTAGACCAAATAGTTTTTTCTACAAAACGTAATTTTATAGAACTAACGAGACGTACTATTTTATCAACGTCTAAGTTGGCGGGTATGAAATAATTCAAATCATAGGATAATGTAAGAAACTACCATTTTGTCGCAGACAAGGAAAATATGTTTTGTCTATTAAACTGTTCCAAAAATTATTTTAGAAAACATTTCTACTTGTGAATAAAAACACATTCACAACCGGTTTTACATCGGTAAAGGAATTATGATCATATTTCACATTAAAACATCAACTAGTCGACATTAGTAACATCTACTTCCCGTACAGTCAACCAATTGGAAGCCTAGGCCACTCTAGAACCATGTCAAACTGACAAGCCGTAAAACATTTCTTACAATCTGATTTATAGCGTCACTGTGACATAGTCCTCCAATGGCTTAGGGTTCCAATTGGTTAACTATACAAAACGGTTCGAGAATGGTTGCATTTGGCGAACGCGAGATATGATTTAAATAAGTAAACATTATGGGGTCTAGACGACGCATATATTAAGGAGAAACTTCGGTGCGGCGGAAACGACTCATCACAGTTACAGTCAAACCTGTATTCATAATGTACTCATAATGTACAGTCCACTACAAATAGTCTGTGCGGAAAGAAAAGAGTTGCGGTAGATATAGTAGAAACAAATTAAATCTTTCTCTACAAAGTTTAACAGAGAGAAGATTTAGACAATGTTTCCAGATATCTGCAAGGATGCGTCACGAGCGATGTGTTAAGAATGGAATCACTTGCGCTGAGCGAGGATAAATACATCCCCTGCAACGCATCAAAACTGCAATAACATTTAAACGGGTCACTCACGTAATTAAGTCGATTTTAGCTCGACATGTTACGAGAGCGCATTAACCCGCAGTGCACGACTTGTATCTGTCGCGGGTGGTCGCTCCTGATGACGATCTTCGTAAAAATAACTTAAGTATATTTAAGTCTAACGAGAGTTTTATAGTTAAAATTATTTCCTAATTATTTATCTTAGACTGTACGTCTCTAAGACAGTTTTTATTAAATTGAACATTCATAGAAAACTATTAAATAAATGTGACTACATCTAAATAATAAAAACCGGGCCGTGCCCACGTCGCAGCTATTATCGTTCCATACTTATAAGATTCATTACACTTAGTGGATAGAGCGAATATTACCATTTTCGTGTGTCGCTAGGGATGGACGGTTGGGCACGGGGCTAGATGTATCGATAATGTCTGTGTCCAAATGACAACGATACTTTCAGATTACGCGGGAGGTGTTAGGCCAGCCTCTCTGTTTTATCGATAGTTGGTTCGCCTTGACCGTAAACTCGTGAGCCTTATATCTCGGCAACCTATTGACGGATTTAGGACCCTGTCAGATCGCTTCCGAGGACAGATTTTAGCATGTAAAAAAGAGACTTCACTTTTATATTCAGATCGTAAAATAAAGTAAACAAATCCTCGTTTGCCTTGTGATCAATTAAAAGCCTGAATATTTAAAATTTTAGAAGTTTACGTAAACTAATAATAAGAAGCTATTACTTATAAAGTTGTGTTTAATTACGAAGTCGGGTTTGCAAGTTGACTTTTAATGAATATTCAGGAGATTCTTAGTTTTGATAGTCACGCTAAACTTACTGAATCTATTTAAGTTTATTAATTGTCGTAGTAAAATTCGCTAACATTGTTGTGTTCTGAATATCCTAAAATCCGATCCGTAATAATATGTCTAAATTAAAACTTTCTTTTTTAACCATAACATTTTCTATAAAACTAGAAATCAGCTAATTTGTCTTTCACTTGATATGCATATGCATACCGCATCAGATGAGCGCGATAAGATCGCAGGCATCACTCACGTTAATTTATCGACAAATCACGTCACTAGCGAAACCAGTTCGCGTGTTAATTGCGGTACCGAATCGGTATCGGTCCATTTGAATATCGGATATTTATGGCCGCGACATCGGCGAGTACTGTCGACACTAACTGCTCATTGGCAGACCTTATCCAGTTGCAATAAGGATCAACTTTGGTCGGTGAACTTTGTCAACGGTGGTACATCTCTACTTGTAATCCTGCTAATGTATGCGCATCCACTTTTACCAATTTATTCTCTACGTATTGTATAGATTCTAACTCTTTATAAATAAGAGTGATTTTAGCTTGGTTTTTGTCAAGTTTAAGTTGGTGTGGTGTACGTGCGTGGTCACTTGATGTAGTGGGGTTTACCTAATTGCGTAAAGACGAATAATGTTTCGTGTTTATAAACTGGTTGTCTTGCGGAGATGGGGCGGTATTACAATTAGATGTTTTTTGACCTTTTAGAGCAGCTTATTTATTTAACGATTAATTTCTCAATTCTTCATTACGCACGAAGTAGAATAGGTAAAATGATATAAGTTGTCTATAACTATATTGAAATTAAATACTCTAAAACGGACTAATCGCGTTTATTTACACCATGACCCTACGTTTTGAGCCCTCTACGGGACTCGTTTTCACAGGGTTAACATAATGACAGTGAGGCAGTCATCATTTTAACCCTGTGAAAGGGCTCAAAACGCGGGGTCATGGTGTTAATAGACGCAATTAATCCGTTCTATATAGTGGTTAATTTCAATGAACAACAATCGCGGTAACAGAAGACAAAGAAAGTAACTCAATTCAAATTGAGTAAGAAACTTTAAGCTGAAAGAGTAGCGTAATGAAACATTCAACTCTGCCGTTCTGTTTTACACACAAACAATCATTATAACATACAGTAATTATGTGTGACCTTGAAGAAGCGAAGACTGTATGTGACAGCTTTTCTCACAGACATATACACATCTCTCGCGCGAGTTCATTAACCTAATAAAAAGATCCATCTTAAATAGGAGACATGTCATCTAAATGCTAAGGTATTGAGTACAGTGTATGAGTGGTATAAGTACCTACAGTGTATGTGCATACTAGTATGCACATACAGACGGCGACGGCGGAGAGGCGACGGCGTAAGTTGTGCTACCATAGCTAGCTATGGTAGCACAACTTACGCCGTCGCCTGTCACTCCATACATACAAGTCGCAGCCGCTGTATGAACACTATGGACCCGCGCGAGACAACGTAATGGGGAACCTGTGCGGTTTCAGAGGAATTTCCTCCCGCGGACGCGGAAGCTCCCTGCCGAGGTTTTCCCGAAAGATTACAGTATGGGGTTATTCAAAAAAGGACTGTACAAGATTTGAATGCGTCGGCAACGAGCATGTGACTTCCCTGGAGTTGCCTCCATAGGCTAAGGTGACTGCCATCAGGGGGGCCGTTTGCTAGTTTTCCATTGTCGTGGTATTAAAAAAAGGGCTAGCCCGCTAGGTATATACTGCTAAGCTAAGTATGTATACAAATACTAACAAATAAGCGATCTCATTTGATATGTATCAGTTCGTGTATATGTATCGTGTGTATGTACCTAGAATTTGGTACAAATAGTTTGTCTCAAAATAGATAAATCCAAGAACGAACAGTAAAGTGGTCGTAAATTAAGGAAACAGGACAGCTACAGATATTTGCGATACATTAGATGCGAGTTTTTTATGAGACATGTAAGACGATACATTATGTTTGAACTTGACCGATTCGCAAGACACCGACAAAGACTAATTGTTTTTCAAGTTGCGTAAATGTCCTTTGTTTCTAAACTTCGCGGGATATCATAGATTATTAGGTTTAGTTGAATAGCCGGCCTTATACGTTATAGTATAGCCGGTGCTAATATTTAAAAAACAAGGATGTGTAAGAATGTACCTACAATCTTTTTACGTAAATTTACCTTTTTTTTACTTGTTTATTATTGTCTATGCTTTTTATACGACTTTTGTCTATTATTTTGAATGACATTATTACATTTTGTTTTCACCACGAGACCAGTGCCTATAATTTATGTCATAATATAGGTTATTTATAACATTTAGACTTGCCTATGATACGAGGTAACATTGAGGTATTTCTGTTGTGCCCTAAAAAATTATGAATAGTAAAGTATTATTTATTAAATTCATCTATTTTTTTAATTAAAGAAAAAAAACATGACTGTATTGATACCATTATAAGCAGGAAATGGCAATTTACCACATTCAAGAAGTCCGGTAAACCACTTAACATGTGTGAGTGACCTAATCGAAGCATACCAGTTCCGTAGGCGATTGTGTCTATGGCCACTCTGCCGCGTGCTGCAGTTAATTTTGTTGACGTTTATAGTTTCGAGCGAGTTTTCACTACCAAGCCTGTCATTCAAAAAAGTCGGATAGCCACTAAAGATTACAAGTACATGTGACGTTCTGGAATTGAGCAGTGGCGTACAGTTAAGCCAGTTACAATGGTTTCGAGAACGGTGTCGTAAAATAGATCGCGTTTCGCTGGCTATACCGATAATGTTCCTAGGCCATAAAAGAGAACTAATTAAAACACATCACTTAAAGTGACCGATACTGAATACTGAATGATTAACGATGGAAATTCTGGTACTTAGTAAACAATTGTAGGTACATATTGAGTAATACAATCCAATGAAGTTATGATGTATGTAGAGTACGGCGCTGGTTGGTCAGCGTCAGCGTTATTTTACAGAATGCGAGGTTTCATTGGATTTCGGATTCTGATATGATGAGAGGATCCATAAAAATTTAAGGAAATCCTCAATTTCCAAAGGCACGTTTATGTCTTGGTGTTTTCTAAAGTAACCCAAACATAACATTTAGTAACCACCAAATCCCCCATTTTTTTAAGAATTATAAATATATTTCCTGCATAATTGCAACCTTAGATGGTTTCCATATTTTTTTAAATATTTAATAGACCAAGGGTGGTCTTTTATGTTAACTTAAGATCGATAGTCAGTTGTAATCTCATGTCACTAATTATTGATATTTTAATTAGGCACATTACCTGTTTAATAATGTATCAGCGCTAGAATACTGCCAATAAATAACTGAAATAACCGGTAATGTCCAATATAATAAACTCATTAAAATATGACGTTCTCCGATAGAAATCTAAACGACACAGCGTTTTATGACTATAGAAATTAACAAAAAACGGTACACCTCTCGCAACTTCGCCTACGCAAACATAGACACGTATGGAACGCTTTTATTTAAAAGTAAAAAAAGTTTTTTTCGGCCAGTATCGTTGGTAAAGTTTTTTATAATTATTTACGCCTGGCCTGGCACAATGCGACGATCATGACTGCGGAGATAAATGAAATAAAGCTTTTTAGAAAAAAACGCGACGTCAATTTGAGGGCCGGCGGGGCTGCGACCGGGCTGCATAAAAACGAAAGTGCATCCATTGTGGGACGGAGCAGGTCGATTTGGATGCGGCATTAGATAGTGCAACGTCGAAGAATTCTGATGATTAATAATAAATAAGATTAATTTAAATAATAATATTGAAATTATGATATTATAATTTATAATAAAAATCACTGAACATGCATATTGCATATTAAGCATCGTGAATATCGTTATGCATTGATTCGACCTAAATACTTAGCAGTGATTAATCGATTATTCGCATTAGCAAATATTTGAAATTGCGAGGATAGAAGATAATATACCTAATACTCGTAAGTTTAGAAATAATCACATTTACTCTTGGAAGTTGGTCTTTTAAGTTGATTATTAAATTACCTATATTATTTTATTCTAAAATATGACTCTATGCTTAAGTAATAGACAAAATAATTTCTTAAGTATTTTTCTATATTTGCGAAATTGCACGTTTCATTTTTTTATGTTTATATTTTTAAACTTGTAACACAGGCGCGCAGTTGTATGTCAGTTCCAACATTTGTCGATCCACAGTAACCGAAGTAGATTCGGTAAGGAGATATGATATTATTTTTTGTGCAGACGGCGCGGGGGTGGCGACGCACACGGACATCGCTCTTTCGCGTCTGTGTGTGTGGAATTATTCGGCATCTATCGATAACAAAATGTATACTTGGTTAGCAGCAATTGGGTGTATTATACTCAAAAATAAATTACTTACTTTTTTTGCAAAGTTACTTTATATTTATTATATTAACGTGTCAAAGTATTTGTAATAAAAACATTTCATACTATTTATTAACCTGTAGGCATTTAAGACAAACAAAAACAGGAATTCTTTAATTATTTTCCTGTTTGAGCTTAAAACACACACATTTTATTATCATTTGTTTGTTGCTACACGCTTAAGTAAAAACAAATTAAGTAAGTAAACTTTTGTGAAATATAATGATTTCAGACCAATGATTTAACAAGTAATTTGGTCGAGTTTATTGTTAAATATTGAAAACAATCTATACAACACATCTCCTACGAGTATACCATTCTTGTATACCTGCACACATCACGTATTGCATGTGTGCATAGAGCATTCTAACACTTATTTTTGCTTTTCGTGTATATAAATGTATTATTTGTAGGATATTTGTATGTGTGCGTGTGTCGAGTCAGGTGGATTTTACCTTTGCCTTCCCCGATAGTAAAAGGACGTATGTGTCTTGTAGTTTTTATGAAGTTGTGATGTTTAGTGCGAGGGTAGTGTTTGTCACGGTAAGGTTGCCATATAATTAATTTATGTGTTGCGAGGGTACGTGAGAAGTCGCGTCAGGTTTTAGTGAGGTGGTGAAATGTTTTTTTAGGATTCAAACTTTAACTATTTATTGGTGTAAATCGTTTTATCAAATAGTTACGTTGAGCTTACACTTTTAAGTTATGTTGTTCAAGTTTTTATTTAGTGTTGCATTTCGTAGTCTAAAATAAATAAATGTTTTTTGGTATTTTTTCACAAAAGCACATTACGACAGAGGCCGTGAACTAAGGGATTGCCGGACGAGTTCGGAGTAGACGAAGGAGAGGAATAAAACGAGTGCTGCAATCCCTCTTCCGGCCGGGGCTTGCATAGTGCTTTTCTCAAACAATGTGAGGAAATATTAAAATTAAAACAACTATTATAGAGTCAGTCTATGCTAAGTTTCCTAGATTTCGATAGCACAGACAGTGAAAGTGTTAAGTGAAGGTCATAATTTCATCGAAGTTTGACGTTTACAATACCATTTTCACGTCTGACAGTTCATTTACTGAGAAAAGATAACTTGGTTTGACTCTATAAATTTGCCGCCTCTTTTAATTTTTTAAACATGCCATTTGAACGAGCTGGTACCATGTTTAAATACATAGAACCATTATTTTAATGTCGCAAGTATGCTAGTAGTGTCTAGTGGTGGTTGGCTGTATGTAATTTTTTCCTTTGTCAGTTTAATGTCAGTACGTAAATTTAAAAAGATAGAGCAGCGGACAATAAAGTTTCATTCATACTTACGCCATACATTACTTCTTGATCTTAGGCCAAGAAGTAATTGTAGGGAGCCATAAACAAGAAGCTTCATGTCTTCATTTCGTGACATTAACGCATACATTGCCGATCATGTTTGAGAAAATTTATATAGTGCCTGTTCGAATTTAGGCTTCGTTAAAATGGTTAAGTAATAACGTAAAAGATGTGTGTTCTATTTGGGAACGTATGGAAGATGGTGGTGGTATGATATCAGTGGGTACAATATGGCGGGTGATGGGAGGAATGTTAATGCGCCCGATTTATTTGCGCCGGCGCAGGGCTGGCGCATTAGAATCTTTTTAAATTTGGAATACTAACTTTTTTTGAAGCGTTAACATATTTATTTGTATGTGTGATTTAATTAATATTATTAACAAAATTGATTAGGGTTATAATAACAGTAAAAATTACATTAGTCAATATCTGCCTGCCTAACTATTTTTTTTTATTCTTGGTTCAGATGCCTACCGCAAATAGGTATCGATGTCTTCCTGCCTTTTTATATATCTTGAATATTTGAACGACTTAACAAAGTATTTTGCCGCCGAAATCTGCTAATGAGATTTTCTGTGCCGTTTTGGATTGTATTTATGGACTGCGATAGATAAGGGTTAAAAACACAATGATTCATCGTATATTTAAGTAATAATTGTTTATAAAGACTAATCACAATTCCTCTTGAGATATTTCAATAATCTAATTTAAAAAAAAATTAAACAAACCCAATATAATCAATCATAAGCGCCAACCCTACAGGTACTTGCAGGTACTCTTATCGCGCCATCTTTCCGCCGTATTATATTTCCCCAACTTATCCTACACCGACCGATCAAAAACAGGCCTTACACCGTTGACATAAAGTGCACAAGAAGCGCACAGTAAAGGTGGTTTCAGGGTTGTCGGGTATGACGTTTCATTAGAGCTTGGAGATTAACTTATTTAAGTGAGTTTTTTTGCAGCTTTGGCGGGCGCCGGTGAACCGATCAAATTGAAATAACAACTGTATCGATGTGATTTTAGAAGTGTTATGATTGTAGTTTTTACATCTATTAATATGCCTAAAACACAATTGCGTCATATAGAGACTAGTATACTTACGACAAACACTCAAAAACATAGAAGATACAATTTGGAAATTCGAAACAAAATGTGCTCTTCAATTGCCATGGGATGAAAGGGGATTTTAAAATGTTTAACACTTTTAACGACATGTTTGGAGGAATTTTATTAATGTATTCCAGATATTTAGAGAAATATGTATAGTCTGCTCAATGCGCATAAATGTAGCATGTCTGCTTTTTATAAAACCGCCTACATTTTTTTAAACCTAAGCCTTCCATATTTCTAAACCAAAGCATTGTTTAGCTCAAGCGTCAGGTGGTATCGCAAATACAGCCATCTTTAAATACGTGCTAACACTTTTGCACCTTACTCCTTCGGAATAAGATTGAAAAGTGTAAACATATCTTTGTAGCCTCCACGCCGCCAACAGGCTGCGGCAAGTGCAAATCAGCGCGTGGTTATGCACCTGCCGTGCCGCCGCTAAAAATAACCAGACCAAGTTTAGGCACACTTTTGCACTTAGGCGGATATAGAGACAGGAAGGAGGATTATGTATATTGGAGGAATAAAACATTAATAATAATAATAAATAAATAAATAAATAAATATTGTGGGACAATCTTACACAAATCGACCTAGTCCCACGGTAAGCTCCATAAGGCTTGTGGTGTGGGTACTAGACGACGATATATATAATATATAAATACATATAAATACTTAAATACATAGAAAACATCCATAACTCAGAAACAAATATTCGTGATAAACACACAAATAAATGCCCTGACCAGGATTCGAACCCGGGACCTCCTGCTTCGTAGGCAGGGTCACTAACAACTTAACTGTTCTATTTACGAAATAAAGAACCGAAAAGAAAATCTACTGACACGTTCGTAAACCCGTATAACACCAGCGCCAGCCAGCAATTTTGTTGCAAGGACCCTGAGGTGCTGGTCGTACGATGACACACGGAGAGACTCATCGAGATTTTTCTATAGACCGTTTCTGTTTTCGCCTAATACTAACAATCGGTTACGGGTAGAAAACTTGCGTACAAACGCATTTAAAAAACAATAAACAAAAACAAAATCATTACTATCATTATAGAGGATTTTATGTCATGCTAACATAGATTTTCTCAAACTAAAGTTCCACCACTTGTAGGTACAGTATGTAAACGCAGAGCATCCCTTAAAACTGGTTGACGGGGAACTCGAGCACATTGTAATGACGTGCATTTTACGTGCTTAAGTACATATTTTATGGCATAAAATTACTAAATGAATTTTTCAAGTACCTTCTTTTTGCAGACAGTTAATGGTCTTTGTAACCCCCTGTCAGGTTTGGGTGCGTTTTCGCTTTTTGACAATGCATGCGTATTGCGTACCTACTGTAGTTCTGTAATTAGGGGAAAATGATCAATGTTTACGGTGTCATTGCCAACGCTCATGTGCTTTGTGTACTGTTTATGGGTAACCTAATTAATAATTTAAATAATGCTTGTGATCATTGGCAACGCACAAGGGAGGAATTGTACCTAATTCATAAAATTATAAACAAATAATACATTGCAACAATAATAAAATATTTTCTTCCTAACGTAAAAATGTGACAAAATTTATATAAATTACGACCCATTCTCATATTTCGGACCGTAGATTTACTTACTGTATATATATATATATATGTGTGTGTGTGTGTATTAGAATCGCGACGCGTCCGCACAGACAGTGCGCAGGCGCGGCAAACGCGCATAAATCCGCGCGCAGGCGCACCTGCCGTTGTTAACTATAACAATTATCGCTGCAGAGGTGACCCCCGAGGGTGCCAGCAATACCAGCGCATGACAGAAAAGGGTCAACACACTTCTTCTTTATTTGTAAGTATTAAGTTATTTTACAAATATGCATAAAAATAAAGTTTAAAAAAATGATGAAAGCCTGACAAGTGATTAGGCGTTCTCGTTGAGTTAGCTTAGCAAGAGTAGTGTTGATAGCCTAAATCACGCAAAAAGGCGCAATTTCCGACGTATTCTTTTATGAATTAAATCTTTTTAAATTATATTATTATCATAAATATTCGCTAGAAAAGATTATTTAATGCCAAATGATAACCACTCCCACCATGGTCTATACTATGTCTTGTACACATACATATTACCAGAAATTCAAAATAACGGACCCGCATTAGACACATGTTCACAAACATTAACAACGTTGCAAATAACTGACCTACTAATTCGGCGGGCCCGCAATTTGAGCAGCATTATCCCAAGATGGCGTCCAGCGCATGCGCCAAGGCCGCGGGGGCATCGCAAGGGCACTCCCGCGCAGCCGCATCTGGCTCGGTGTTCGCCTGACTAACCACAACATCGCTTCAGATGACCCAGTACAAAAAGGCCTATTGATTTTAAGACATTATGACAAAAAGGATTGAAAATCATAACACCCAGTGATATTGCAACAAAACCCGATTTAAAATGGGTTCTCAAGAAGTGGTGACCCATATACTGGGAGACACAGCTAAGGCCTCCAGCTGAGCTTGAGCCTGATTTCATATTGAGCATTGTTACAACCCCGACATCAAAATTGTACTGGACCTGATGTTGTGTATGCACTTGACAAGAAGCGCTTAGAATAACTCAAATCTTAACCTAACTCAAAAAGTCCAGACTTTATACCTTGTATATAACTTAATTCCGTTTGAGGTAGGACGCCACCTGCTCAATCTGCCGTCTCCGTGTTATTTTTTGATGCAACATAATATTTTAATATGCAGTGTTTGAATTTCAATTTGCTGGCAATTTATGGTGAAAGGGGTCAAATAACATTGAATGGAATCAATAAGCTTCTACTTGGCCAACATTTTGGCTTCAATATATTCCTTTAAGTTGTATAAATAAGTTTTGTTTTATGAACCAAAGATGCCTTCCGACAATAATGTTTCACCTGTCGGCCATTAGACCGGCAACATCTCCTGCATCTCCTGAGGATGCTTCGTAGAGAGGTGGAAGTTTCACCGTGAAACACATGTAATTTTTTTATTATTGGTGGTGTTTTATTATACTTATTTGCGTATTTATTTATACATTGCGGGAGGTTAATATTAACTATTAATTGCATGAAAAAATACGCAAGTAAATATAACGGATTGGCACTAATTGACTAGCACGTTTGGCGGAATAGCAAAGTAACATTATTGTCACAATTAATATGGAATTACGCAAAGTAACACCTGATTCAATAAATGAATTATACATTGAAAGAGATGTCACATACTACAGAAAAAGTGACCAAGGTTACCGGAGAGCAGGGCTGGGGGGTTCAATAAATGAACTAAAGATGCAAAATTATGACTTCGTAATCGAAGTAAGTAATAAAGGGTATCCATGGATCACTTTTCAATACTTCCATTATTACGCTTAAATTGAAATATAAGTCACACCTAAATCTAATAAGAATAACGTTATCATTCTCAATTTTCACGACTTTCCTCTGAATTTTCTTTTCCTCACACATTACGTTTGTTTATAGATTGTCTTGGTGAAAACACGTTAAAAATAGATCACACGAAGTACAAAAGCGAACCCTCCTGATAAAGGATCACTTGAAGACCTTCACCTCAACTTTCTACACAACACAACCCTACACACTAGTCACAGACTACCAATCGGACTCCGCATATTTAAGAGTTACGTCAAGTTTCGGGCAACTGGACATAGGGACATATGAAAGTACCTCCCACTCAGTCACAAGTCGGCACTATGCGGCTAAAGCGAAACAGGCAGGCGATTGGCGACGAGAAGAGATCACATTTACATTGTTTTATTTATACACCGTGGTATTTTTTTCGTTAAATTCGACACGTTGCTTTGTACGTTAATAGGAGCTGCCGGGAAAAAATGTTTTCTTTTTTCATACAAGGTAAATGAATACTACATTGTAAAGGGTCCTATAGAGTTACACGAAAGTCAAAGATGAAACTGTAGACATGACAGCACATGCCAAAACACAGCTTAGTGGTAAATGTTTTAGTAATCTTTTACACTGGTTCAGCTAATAAATGTATGCATTGAATATTTTAAAATCTGTAATAGTTAAGAATCTAGTTTATTAGAGAAATTCACTCGAGCTAACCTGAATAATCTCCCTTTAAAGTTCGCGGAAATAAAAAACAGGGTGTATCTTTAAATGGCTGGTGCTTGACACGGCGTTGTTGTATAATTAAATTAATAACCATAACACAGACCATGGCCGCCACCATGTCTATTGTGTATGCTCCGTCCAGTGGACAAGTGATCTGTGGCACTAGTACACGTCGCAATTTGAATAAAAGATGGCGGACCGCTATCTTCTCGTTATTGCCGCCATACCTCGTGCATTTCCGATCGAGGGCCAAGGATGGGGTTTTATTTGGCATACGATTTTGGGTGAAATCTAATGGTTACGCTTTGACGGCAGATATTTATGTATTATTTTGAAATTCTAAAAAGTTTCTATAAGAAACTTATCTTTGGCTTTGGCATTTAACAGTCAAAGGACTGTTAAATGCCAAAGCCTATAACACAAACTATATGATCGCTACTAGTAAATAAATTGATACACTTATAGAATTTTAATAGAATTTTCGTTACCATATTTATATTGGTGTTTTTTACCATGCAACCTTCGCTGCCCGCATAAAACCCTCACCTCCACGCACCCGCGCCACGCACCTCATAAAAAACCCAAACAAAGTGCGTTCGAAATTCAAAACCGGCTCACGCACGGTCCCGTTGCGTAGCGGGACGAGGTGCGTAAACGTACGTGTACGGTGAAAGCATTTCGCCAGCGCTACGACGGGCTACGAGTGCTACGGCGTAGCACGCTTTTAAAAAACCTTAATAAATGCCCTTACGCAATAAGGATCACCGCGAGTCGATTTTCCGCTAGGGGCGCTAGTGGAACGTGGGTCCTGCGGGAATATTTCACACGTCATTTTACAATTCTCTCATACTGACACAGGACCCACGCATGAGTGGCGCCGCCTGGTGAGCGACAATACGGTAGCTCCCATTTCATTGTGGAGAAACGTTTCGCTAGTTCAAATTTAAAATGATAGATGGCGCTGTAATAAATACCTACTCTTTAGGGTAAAAATCGAAAAGGGTTAGTTACATATGTAATTATAAATAAGTCGGCGTAGTTTATTAGAACATAACTCTATTTTATAAGCAGCACTCATTAAGGGCCGTCGCATCGGCCTCAGGTTTAATTAACATCAAAGGTTCAAGTTAAATGTATCGTGCCGTAATTATTAGCGAAGGGATGCGCTCGTCGGACCGAAATAACTCAGTAAAAATAATAAACCACTTGCACTAATGACACGCGGCGTCCCTCTCTAGCTTATAATTGTAGAGGGAGACGGAATTGCAAGCTTACATTATTCATTAGTGCAAAACGAGCAAAAATTGTATAAGCAAAATTAAATTACTTTGACGCTTTGAAACCGATCTGGGTTGTGATCGTTTTGTTTAACACCCAATACGCGTTACGTTCGCCGGGCGCTTAGATTTTTTGGTTTCAAGGAATCAGTGTATGAGTAAAATGGAAAGGAATCGCTTTATAATTCATTGATGGGTGTGTAGTGGTGCTGTACAGACGGGCGAGGTTATTTCGAGTGGAGCCGCCAAATCAAGCGTTATTTATTCAAGTAAAGTGTAAGGACGAAAGGATACAGTCTTGTATTTATTTTGGAAGGGATTTAATTTCAGTTTCCTCGCGAGGATCGGACGGTTTCAATCTGGATTTGCTTTACTTTAACTAAATGCGATATTTCTATTTCTCACTTAGTATTTACTTTACTTTCATAATTAGAAAAATTGTGGAAAAGCGGCTAGGTAGCGGGTAGAAAGATATTTTATTAATATGCCTACTGAACACGAAATTGGTTAATGTCAAAGATCGGTTTGACAATACATGTGTAATAAATATTTGTTAGTTTCCAGTGAGTAATACCAGTCTATCCCACTTATAAGATTATTTGTGTCTTGTTTTTTTTAGGATAAGTCACAATGCAATTTAATTTTGTCGGAGAGTAAACAAAATTAAATACCGGAATGTTATCATAAAAACAATCGGATAACATGAAAGCTTCATTGTCAAAGCAAAGTGCTACATTTGACGCTTTATGTGTAGGTACGTATGTGGGCAGTTATCTGTCATAAAGTTTACGGCGGGGTCAGTGACCTCCACCGGCGTTATACTCTTAGTTCGCGTAATCTCTTATCTCGGCAATTAGTTGTCGCCACTTAAGCTAGACACGTTTGAAAACATCGCCATTTAAGACGATTCCGCAAAAAATGAGTTAACGGTGACAAAATTAGCCGCATCGATAACACGCGAGTACTAGGGAGTTACTAACTGCAAGGTAAGTATAATCGCTGTCAAAAGAACTTCCTAACTATGTAAACAAACAGCCATATTGATCGTATTAACCTAACTTTTAAGTTTTTAATGAAATCTCAAAGAATAACTTATTTATCTCGTGTTTTGTACGTTACGATAATACGACAGTTTCAGTAGTGAATGGTTTCAGTGGTGTTTGATGAGGTTGTGTAAAAATACAAGGAGAAACAGTGACGAAACAGCTGACGCCTTTTGTTTACATTGTTTGGAAGTTCCATTGACGGCGATCTTAAGTACTGCTGGAAATAATTTGCGTGCAATAAACTTTGTTTTAATATTGTCTTCTGATTCCGCGCTTGTTTTTCATTCAAATCAAACACTTTAAAACGGATTAATCGCGTTTATTAACACCATGACCCTACTATTCGAGCCCTTTACAGCACTCGTTTTCATAGGGTTAAGATGATGACTGAGACAATGCGAATTCTCCCTGTCAATTAAAAAAGTTACTTGTGCAAACTACCTACTTTTCTAATTCTTATGTACTTTTATATTATTTTTTATACATTATTTATGACTTACATGTTATAAATACTCACAAAAAAGGCCTTTCAAAGTTTTTTTTTTCAAAGATTCAATCCAATTATGCTACTAAGTATTACACAAAGCCACACAAATATTTACATGTACTTACATCATATACCTACTACTATCTGTAATAAATATGCATGTGATCTCAATAATAATGTCGGCGATGGCGCCAACTACGGATTACCATCTAAATTCTAATATTTTTAACAACAATATTTATGGAACTTTCCAAAGATCATAAAACGTGTCTCACCCACGAATTTCGAAAAGAAACAAATACGTTGAAGTTAACTGCATAAGTCTACACAGTGATTGTGAACAGTCTTCATTTGTTAACGATACTTCTGAACCTACTTCTGTGTAGAGTCTGGAGCCAAAATATAGACATTTTTAACCTTTATAATATACGATTTTAAATTAACATGGTTATATATAATATCTAAAACGGGATTTTTATTATGTGTGTTTGTTTTATTGAGCACCCGATATTTCGGCACTGTTGCAAGCGCCATGTTCACGAAGTAAACAGTTTACTTCATGAACATACATGATTTAATATCCCATTTTAGATATTAGTTATAATTTTTAACCTAAGTATGAACGTCAATGCACCACCTAAACTATTTAATGCATGGAACTATTTTTTTGTCTCTTTAAGTAACTTGTAACTTTCAACAACTAGGCTTAGCCACATAACCCGGAGTTTAGCCTTTTATTGTATGGAATTTGACACCTAACTCAGTGTTAGCCGCTAACCCTGGGTGGTGCAGGTGGCGCTATATCTCGTAAAGGGATTTTAAGTACCTAATTTAAACGTAGAAGGGTGAAAACAGGGTAGAAACTTCTTCACCGAGGAAGATATACTTTTCTAGTTAAATACGTTAGATTCTGTCCTTGATCTGGTTATTTATTATTTTATTTAGGTATTACATGCGTAGTTTACGTATAGTTATTGTGTTATTTATATGCTCCACAAAACTAAACATTTAATTTGACTGGGTAGTCAGGGGTTTCCATCATTCTTCTTCATTAAACAACACCAAAAACGCATGCAGTATTAACTTATTATGTATATTTTTATAGGTTACTTCAAAACCTCAACGCCGGCGGCATTAGACCTGCGCTGCATTCAAATTGCCCAAAAATTAGGGGAGCCTTACACGTAATACAGTTGTTGTTGCGTTCAAGGTCAACTTATGTGACCAAAATCCAAAATATTGCTACAGATTATTACTAAGGTAACATTTCCACTCGAATTGGTTTTTTTCTTTCAATTATTAAAATTGTAAATTTCGTTCGCAGACGTCTCTGCTTAGTAAAAATAATATTTTTTAATTGGTTCGTTTTTACATGCAATTATGCTTAAGATAAAATGTTGGTATGTAACTACATGTCACTTCAGCAAGTATTATAAAATAGTGAGATATTTTGTAAGACCGTGTAGTGTCTTTATATTAAACAGGTAGGTACAATAACAAAATATTAACAATTTTTTTATACGGCAGCATTAATTGTAAAGGCTGTCATGAATTCGATTTCAGGGTTTCCGTGTATGATTCCGCTCGGCTTATCAATTTTGTTACAGTCCGTTTTAGACGCTACATAAATTTGATATTTATGGTGAAGCTGCCACATCTTGACCCCTTCCACGGCGGTACCAACTGGTAGACGTAGATTTAATATTTAATTCCACCGATATTTCCGATCACGTTAGTACGCACAGCGTACACACTCCATGCGCTCACATATGGACATTACACGTAACTAACATTATTTATAGGCCGTAAATCCCGCCGCCTCATTAGCCCGTGTGTGGGCACCTTTATGGGCGAGACTTAAAAGGCGCGCACTTTTTACCGCGAGCTAGATACGGAGTGACAATGGATTCGTTCATTGCTTTGTGGAGGCAAATTTGCCGTAAATTAATGGATTTGATATTTGTCTTGTATAGCTAGCACGAGTTCTTTACCATTCGTCAACCTGCAGAATAAATACCTGTATTTGTAACCTTAACTACATTACCCAGTAGATCAGCAGAGGATGTTAAAAAATACCAAACAACTTTGGTTGCTCCATTACAGAACATCGACATCTGATTAAGGAGACACACTAGGACGAGTCGGGACGGGACGGGACGATCTGTCAATTTCCATAGAAAGAATAACGTAATAGCTCGGAGCCCTCGGATGTCACGTGACGTTTTCTATTGCCCCGTCCCGTCCCGTTCTAGTGTGAGTCACCCCTTACCCGAAATATATGAAACTGTCAAAATGTTTCGTAAATTCTGGGATGATCCCATAGTACAAGTTCAGCGTGGTCTTCGTATCCAAGTCTCTAACTGTACTGTACATGAATCAATACCGATTTTTGCTAATTTAAGTCACAAGCAAACATTAGACTCCAGTATCCTAAACTTCTGAATACTTTTATCATACATTTTCCACAATACAACCTCCACCGTCACCGATAGTCTCAGCCTGATCTGATTAGACTCTGATCAGAATTGGTTAGTGATTTACAAACAGTATCGACTCTTAATGATGCTTAATTAATATTCAACAATTCCAGCAATCGTTCGTCTAACTACTAACTCGAAAAACATAAGTATCAGATACAAATTCAAGATTGACGAAGCCACGGGAATTAATTAGATATATTATATTGGCTGTGTAAAAATATTGAGTTAGTCTTACTTTCATAGCTACAGCTACACATTTATCTGAGTGTGCAAGATATGCAGTTTATAGGAAACGTATTCGTAAGCAAATCTTTGTCGTAAAAATATTTAAGAAATCCTTATTAAACTATTCAGTTCTATTCCCAGGAAAGCGGCCCGAGCATTCTTCGGCAAAATTACAGTAAATCAAAAAACGAACAAAGCTAGTCCGCATAGCATTACTAATAACAGTTAAACATTTGAAACTAAAAAACAAAACGTTTCGACCGCCATTTTCGTATTTAATTGACTTAGAAAAATGTTCGGAATAATGTCTATGGGAAAATATATTCTAGCGCATTTAGGAAGCACCATTCTCTATGGGGCCTTGGGTGTTAGCGTTTAAGGTGAAGTTTGGAGTGGGCTCGGATGTGGCGTATTAACACATTCTTTGTTGGTTTGTTGTTTTATTTGAGCGATTGTCGCACACTGCTTTGTTTCCGCAAAGGATTGTTTCTAGAAATGCGTTACCGCGATTGTTCGGATCCTACGGATCATGGTGTTAATAAACGCGATTAATCCGTTCTAAAGTGTTTAATTTCAATGTATAGACATTACAGTTGAAATAATTAAAGCCGAAAGATTAAAGGACTTTCTATCAGACTAGGAAACTGATTTGTTAATAAATTGTACCTACTATTTCCACTTCAGACAATGTAGTAAACATAATAAGCATTTTGCTACACCATTTGTTTGGACTTCCATTTCCCGAATAAAGTAACTTCCTGAATAGGTCGTATTTTAGTTTTTGCTAATATAATCGAATGTAAAGAATCCTTAAAAGTTTATTCAAGTAACAAAAAAACTCTTACCATATAAATATATTAGTATGACCACGGTATTAAAATTATAATCCTTCTGTTAAATTAGCATAGAGACAGTTAAGCCAACCTTCGAAAATGGTCTAACCGGCAAAGTTTCTAAGAAACTTCGCAGATAATGTGCCTTGTCCAGCTTCGCCGCCCACAAATAAAACTGTGACCTCCGCGGACAATAGTGGACTTTTTATCCGACTAACTGGCCGGAATGTAGGGGCAAGAGTACCGCATAATGAGTCCGCCAAATTTATTACATAGCCTTTACCTTTCCGAGAACAGCGGAATAATTTGCGGCGGATGCCTTGCGCCCGCGCATCTTCTAAAAACAAACTCGTGCGCACGCGTCTCGCTTGCTCTCGCCCGTTATTATACGGGGGGAGAGGGATGGTGAAAGTATGTTGATGAAATAGGATTGTTGTCGGCTCCCGTGTAACTGTGACGAAAAAGAATACAAAAGGTATATTGGTTCTACAGGGTGTAGATTAAATCATTCCGATTTATCGTCATTACAGTTACCTACCTACATGGAGTCTTTTAGTGAATTCAAATGAATAAAATAGACGGACTTAGAGCATATGAGCACTAGAGTAAGCTTTTATGAGATTCTATATAAGATTATCAGATTTAGTGTCTAATTTTTGTTTTTTTGTCTTCTTTTTCGGTACCTATGCTTTTGTAAATATATACTGAAAACGCTGGTTTAAATTCGACTTTGCCACCTTTCATTTATGTAGTGTTTTAATCGAAACTTTCAAATAGTAGTTTTTCTACTTTCAAATTGAAGAACATAAATCAAAATCATTACATATGTTTATAATTTTTTAGTTGATTGACGACATCTAACCCAAATCAGCAACCATAATTGACTGAAACATGGCAGATGAGGGACAAAGTCCTTTTAAAGTTTTTATTTTTATTTTTAAATTCTGACTGTAATCCAGTGCCACCCTGTATACGGCCTTGTAGCGGGTTCTATGGCTATTCTTACGTAAGAAGCCGATGGAAATAAGTGAGGGTTTTATAGGATCATTATCTGCGGGATGCTGCGGGGATCGGGATAAATAAGCAAAGGGATTTTGTTGAAACGCTCAAGCATTTCTGAAGCTATAATTACTTTTTAGGTGTTTATTGATTGTACGATTAATTAAAAGTGATTTAGAAGTATTTGAAGTTATTTTTCAATTGATTTACTTTGGAAATGAATAGTCTACTACAAACAAAGTTTCATAAAAATCCAGACATAATTTGACCACAATAATAGCGCAGATATTTTAGGCAACGCAATAATATAAAATAATATTTGATAGCGACTATTTCTGGAAAAAATACAGTTTCGAAGACTACCAGTTTTTAGTTCCTTAGCATCCTTAACACATAAGATCCGATTTCAATAGAAACCATATACCACAAACATCATTCACCGAAAGCCGCTCACCATTCACAACCCATTCACTCATCTTAATGAATGGATCAGCGTATGCGCAATGAGGGCGCGCACACTTCCAAACGTCAAATGCGCCATTGAAATGTAAACATAGTTACTTCATTTCATAAGCTACAAGTATAACCACGTTATTCTAAAAGAGCGTAAGTGTGTATTAGATTGAAAGGGAGTTGAGTCATTGTGGTATGACAGAGCGAACGATATCAGTGGGTCAGAGCGGCGCCCACGCAGCCACGCCCCCTCCCACCGCCCCTCCCCGTAATGAGATATTAAATATTGCTCATATTCCGTACGGCATGGTACAGTACTATGGAAAACCCGGTCGAATCACCTTTGCCATTTGGCCTACATAGGTACGTGAACTCGGAACGCGTCATACGTGAACGTGTTTTAAATAAACTTCAAAACAACACATTGCATAACTTTACAAATGCAAGGACACCAACTAGAGTCCGTCTATGCTAAATTTCCTAGATTTTGATAGCACAGAATGTGAAAGTTTTTTTTTTATACTACGACGGTGACAAACAAGCATACGGCCCGCCTGATGGTAAGCGGTCACCGTAGCCTATGGACGCCTGCAAATCCAGGGGTGTTACATGTGCGTTGCCGACCCTTTAAAAACTTCAAGTGTCAAGTAAACGTCATATTCCATAGAAGTTTGACGTTTAAAATAACACTTTAGATTTTGACAGTTTATTTGCTCACAATTTATTTTTTAACAATTTATTTCTACAGAATTAGCAGCAGCGAAGTAGAGCTACATCGCTATAAAGTTATATTTTTTAAATTAGGAATTACCTAGCAAGTAACCTACAATATATACCTACTACATCTCACTCTATCACCTGCCTACACCTAATAAGCATCTAAGAAGCTCTCTATACGTGGAGCTGGAGTTTTCGCTAGAAAAGATCTATAATAATTGAAGGCATGTTTACAAAAACAACATAACTAACGTTTTTGAGTTATACAAGTAGTCCAAAAACGGTCTTTAAAAAGGAAAAATGACTAAAGAGTTTGCATTGCGACTGCATAGTTAATCTATTTAAGTATGTATTGATACTCAAGTCAAGTATGGAGGTTGGGTATTAGAAAAACCTAATGTTGATAAGTTTTTAACTCGTACGAATAGGCATAGATGTTCCTCAAAACGAGTTTCGAGTCTGTTAATGCTTGTTTTTCATAATCTTTCTGTACGAAACGACGTGTGTAATAACATCACACGAGTATTTTAATGCCTAATTATTAACAATCAGATACACTGGTTTTTATATATGTACACACATATCATAAGCTCTCCATGGTGCGTTCAAGCCGCATATTTTGTCCGCCATTTCGGCTTGGATGGATGCATGAAAACTTTTCTGACGTTCAATTCTTGACTTTTTTTTTTAGAAACCAACTAGCGTTGGCAGAGGTCAAATCTAATTTCCTTGTTTTTCAGAGATGTTCGAAATATGAACGTAATAATATTACCGAATACAGATAGATAAGAAATTAGTTGTAACGAAAAAGTTTATCATTATGGGGGTCTTAATATGCGTATTCTTATATTTAGCTGTTTATAACTTAGCTTCATTTTCTAGTCTCGTAAGCAATTTTTGCGGTATTCTCAGAAGGTAATAAAATAATTGTGATTCAAGATAAAACATTGACCTCAAAGATCAATTCCGTTCATGACTAACTCGAACCAAAAAGCAATTAATTTGTGGTTATTTTTCTAAGAACAAGATTGGGCATATCCATATATTGATGCCGTTTCGCCGTTTATTGAAAAGCAATAAGACACGGGGATTTATATGGTATTTGTTACGGTTTAGAATTGTTTGAGCCATGTGTATGTTTTTTGGTAATTGCGGATTTGCGAATTGGAATTTTAATAGTTTTAAGCCGGAAAGGTCACTCTCGCTTAAGGGTAAGTCCAATCCGGAATTTCCATAACATAGTCATTGTATATTTAGCTGAGCCAATATCTTTATGTTTTCATAGGTTTGTACATAAAACGCATACTTAATAATATTTACAGGAAATATGTAAAATGTATGCTAATACAAAAGTTGTCATTCATGTGTGCGATAATATAGAGTCGATGAGAATGGAGCAGAACATAATAATATTCCTACCTAATAGGTACTTATAAAATTTTTCTGAACATACAAATTCTTTGGATCTCGATGTCGAACCGACATTATCGGATGGGCGTCCGATAATGTGAAAACGCTCTAAAAATTATCGCCGCCGTTAACACATATTGTCATTGATCAATTCTTTATTTATAATATTCGTTAAGAGGCCACAGTGGTCAAATTGTTATCATTCTGACGTCTAGATCTCAATATTGATAACAACTAGGTACCTGATTTTCACATACATAAAACTGGTAAACGTGAAAACATGATTTATAACAAAAGCCTAGATACTTATATTTTTCAAACATAGGTTCATTTCTACATGTTTTTGGTCAGAACGTCGTAACCATTGAACTTATAAACATAATTCTTAGCTAAATAGTTGAATAATAACTAGTTCTTAAATCTGGTAAAAAACTTATCTACAAAAATTGTAGTTTAGTTTATCTGATTACGCGGTTCATTTTGACGCGCCAGCCTTTTAATTTTTCGCGTGCTCTTGTAATTAGATTTATCCCGCTCTCTTTTGCTCGAGCATGTGCGCTCTTAAGTAGCAGTTTATTAAGCGTATGCGGCGCTATAGGTAAAAGTAAAATAGCAATACAATTAGAAACAGTACGTCAAGCTGTGCTCCTCGACGGTTCGCTATCTGTGGCCGCCGGCCGGTCCACTTTCGGACAATAAAAGTTATCGGCTCCGTTAACACGCCAGCGTGGGTGGCGCCGCGAATCTTGTAATTGATCAATCCTTTATCTATTCGTTAAGGAGCAGTTTGGCCACTATTATACGTATATGTTGCTATAGGTAATAAAGTAAAGGGGAAGATAAAAACATATACCTGGTATGGCCTTCAATAAGAGCAATAAATTTAATCGTAGGTTGTACTCCTCATACTGAACAACATTTGTTAGACGACTTAAAATAACGTGGATATAGATTTTTATTACACTTTAAAGTTTTTTAGAAGACGCAATTGACCTATTTGTACTATGACAAGAGACGTCAATTAGACTGATGTTAACGTAAGTACATTTAATTTGTATGAAAAAGTATAATTAATTTGTAAATATTAATTTGTATAAAACAACCTACAAATTACGGAGATAAGTTAATGGATTTTTTTATTACATTTTCATTTAAAAATGTTTTAAAATGTGAAAATTTAGCTCTTTCAAATGATACCCCCTCATGACCCAGTAACTAAAATTTTATTTTTTACCCCTTCTTTTACGGGCATTTTTCATTGAAAATAAATTAAAATATATAACAAATCCCTATGTGTCTGAATTAACTTTATTTATAACTAATTTAAGAATGTGACGGACAGACAGACTGAGTCGCACCATAAGGGTTCCTTTATTACCATTTTGTTACGGAACCCTAAAAAGTGAGTGTTGATCTTCGGTGGTTTGTGCTTAGCTCGATAAACTGTTGATAAAACCGCGAATAAAACCGTGATGGCGATCGCGTGCCGTCTACAATTTCGGGACAATCTGACGGCGCGTGCGCAGTCCAATTATTCTGTGTCGGACAATACCGTGGATTCTACTGGCCATCGAGGAAAGAGTCTAACGCTCGGATGCACCAGTGTGCTTTGTGTTTACCATGAGTTGTACAGTCAACCAATTGGAACTGTCATAGCAACGCTATAAATCAGATTGTAAGAAGTCTCTTACTGCTTGTAGTTTTATGACATGGTTCTAGAGTCGCCTAGGGTTTTATTTTAATTGGTTGACTGTACGTAACCATATTCTACCAGTTAGAGCTTTACCACTACTCTGACTAGTGTGAGACGGTCATACTTTCGAATACAGTTACGTCCAACTCATATGTGCTTACTATGAGTTGCATTCGATTGCGACTGCGGCATTCGACAGTATGTCCGTCTCGCTCCTGCCAGAGTAGTGGTACTCATGGTACTCAATACAACTAATGGTACGCACAATGGTAAGCATACGGCTCGACTAAGAAAGTGTAGTTTTGACTATCGTGTAGTGCGTCTTTTCGAACATTTTTTATGTTATATAAGAACGTGGCAGTCACATCTTAGGATTCCAGAGTATCTTGTTTGATGGTACATCCGTTGAAAACCACCGATAATACCCTTGAATGGGTTTTGTGGCCTTTGAGACGAGAGAAGAGATTCTATGAAACTGAACTAGTTGTCACAGGTCCTTATTATTGTAAATAAGTTTTTTGGAGTTTTCTTACAAAGTACCTCTAAAGCTGCAAAATAACCAGAGCCGAGCAAAGCAGAATAGGAGTAAGTTTTTAAGAAGACACTTCAGTGAGTCTTTCCTAACACTTAATAGTTAAACTGTGACTCATCAACGAATCTGCAATTGATGTGCAATCGGAATTACACATAAGTGACGTGTGGCCACATTTATCCATATAAAATATCTCATGGACATTACCCCAACGACCGACGGCTGGTTTTCCTCTAATCTCTAATGATTTCATCGTTTTATTTGAACGTCTGCAATCCACACTGATTGAGCACAATTACTTTGTAGACAAGTTTTGTTTCCGTGACGCGTTTGTTTTTGTTTGATTGACCCAGACGAGTTCACGATTTTGTGATTAATGCGTAAACGACTGTATAGTTTTTTTGTTTGTTTAAAAGTCCCGTTTAGTCCTGCACTATACAAGACGTTAGACACGTAGGATGATAAGGCATTTTTTTAGATGGTTGAAAATAATTGAAAGTTTGTCAACCTAATGACATAGCCAAGATGCCAATCGTTCACGCTACGTATCGTAGTTATCTCTCTCTATCACTCTTCCTTATAAGTGTTTACAATTACAATGACAGTTGCGTTTCGTTCGCGACTGGCATCTTGGCTACGCGCGCTGTTGTTGATGACGGTAGTGCTGATGCCGCGGCTCCGCTCAGGCGAATAGCTAGTTAATCATCGCAAAATTTGCATCAGTTAAGACTAACAGTCATTTTTATGAAGTAGATATCCTTAAGGCCACAATAACATCAAACCTAACGAATCCATGTTACTTAATGCAAACGCAAGCAGCATCGACTGCTTCTGTCTAATAACTACATATATGATTACATTTATACGTATACTTTTATGAGGTCTGGTGCCAGCATCAGCATCAAACCGCCTAATATGTAATGAATGGCTGATTCCAGCGTCAGAATCAAGAAATGAAATCTCTAGAAGCGTTTTTTGGTAAGGCGTTTCTTGGGGCAAGCGAGGCCCCACAATTCCACGGAAGACCTGTACAGGATGTTGTAGATACGCAGCGCCGTGTAGAGGCACATGTGTACGGAGTATGGGTTACCTGGTGCCGGTGTGAGCGGTGGTGGCGCGGTGGGTCGCGGGGCTCGGCCGGCCGCGCCACGCTCATGCCGCAGGGCCGCGCCGCATGCCCGCCGCGGCCCGGGCGCCGCGCTGTGGGCACGCAACCACCATTACTGGGGACATCTGGCCTATGCTGGGCTGGAAGCAGGTCAACTGATTAGTTGGTAACGTTTGGGAAACAAAAGACTGTCAACACCTTTAGGGACGTCAAGAATATATATTGAAGGTGCGGGTGTTGTGTTGTGTCGCACTAGAGAGAGACAGGTGTTATTTTATAACTATTCTGATTATAAAATAGCAGTAGTCTCTATCGAGTAATCGCGATGCAGTCAAACGTTATATAGATATAGAAAATCAAAGATATCGTATGATTCATTTATGTATTATGCTCTACCTTTCCGGTTCTGGATATACACAACCAGTACATAGTCATAGTTTATTGTATCCATGGTATACATTGGTCTTAACATACAATTCAGTAGCACGTGGTTGTGAACAAACAAAACCGGAATTATGACAGCCAATAGCGTGAACACACCCATTTCAAATGAAAAATGTTAAAATGGAAACTGAATTGACAAAAAAGGTTCAGAAATAAATCAAGTATCTGCTTTGTTGTGTTGTAGGCGTTGCAGCATGTGAAATGCTCATAATAAATAAGAATAAATTCCGTTTTCTGTACAACTATTATGCAATAAAGTTAGTAAATGATGTTGTCACTAAGCGAAAACCTGTAATCAACTATGGGACCTGATTTTGATCAAAACCTTTATAGAAATTAACTATTCTTTTAAGGGGCTACCCGGCATATTTCACTGTTTTTAAAGTGAATAGGCTTTGTTCAGCTCCAAGCACAACGCTTGAAAAATATATATAATGAAGCTAAGTATTTGGTCTACATTTTGTTTTACTTAATTGTCGAAAAACATAATATATCAAGAGAAAAAAAAATAACCGTAAACCCTTTTTTCTACCTTAACTCTGTATCTACTCCCTTATTATGCGTCGTAAGTACAAGAAACTAAGACAAGCAGTATTATATTTATGTTTACTTTAAACGCCTCTACTGATTTTTGGATAGGTTTTGTACTTTTCGAGAAAAAAGCTATTACACGCATTTTTCCGAAAACGCCGGCTCGAGATGCCTGCGCGGGCGACGGGGGCCAGTCGTGTAAGATGGCACTAGTAGTTTATAGGGTTGCGCCCTAGTACAAGCAGCTCTTCCTAGGTGACGACCTTATGCTTATTGACGTATTGTATAACCGGTGAGGAAAGGAAGCGGAAGGGAAAGAAAGCTCAAATCGCCGAGGTCATTGGGATAGGGGACGGCCTTAAAGCAGATCATCGCTCTTCCAACTGAGCTACCGAGACCACGCATACGCAGGATATGGTGGAGAAATTCGGGGCCACGGGTGTGGTCTCAATAGCTCAGTTGGAAGAGTGATGGGCTGGTATCTCAGAGTCGCAGGTTCGAGTCCCGCCCGAAGTCATGAATTATTCCACTTGTCCTTTCTTACTGACTATATGGAAATTGTTAAAAAATAACCTAAGAGTGTTCAGACCAACCCAAAAATCCATTAGGTAGGTTGTACTGGTTGTAGGTAAATAAAACATAAGTGTAATATGAATATTAAGTGATGTCCTTTTTACTAAATGTGACCACGAACGTGAATCTTAAATGACCTAATTATGACTTAAATAAATATGACCTAAATATGATCAGCCTGTAAGGTTGCGGCTTGGTCTCGGATCACTGAAAATAACTGACACTGCAGAGGTATTGATTATTGGCTCTCATTTAATTTTAGCTTACTGGCTGACCCTGTTAGCCTCATCAGCTCATCGCCGACTATTTTAAGTATCTAAATGCAAAATATTGTCGGCAGTTACCGCGATTAGTGTTCATTGCTGGAGACCCAATATTTATAATCAACTAGCGTCCCGCCCCGGCTTTGCACGCGTGCAATGTATTATACTTATGAACCTTCCTCTTGAATCACTCTATCTAGTAAAAACAGCATCAAAATCCGTACCATACTTTAAAAGATTTAACCTTCCATACCTACATACAGACAGCGCGGGAGGCGACTTTGTTTTATACTATGTAGTGATGTTTTGATTCGTGCTCAAGGCCCCCAGTGCCACTGGGTATTTGGAGCCTTGGTCACTTTTTCTGTAGTAAGTAAATATGATATCTCTATTAATTTTTAATTTGTAATTTTATTAATGATTGCCTTTCAGGCAATGTATCACTAGCTTTATAAGTCCCTCTGGGCACTGTAGACCAAGCTGCTTTTGTTTTTATTAAGATGGGGAAACATGGGAGAAATATCATTCTCTCAGTTATCATTTCACCCTGTGATAACGAGTGCTGTAAAGGGCTGTAACAGTGTTAATAAACGCGATTAATCCCTTTTAAAATGTTTAATTTCAATGTACAGCTAATTTTTCTGCTGAGATTCGACAATTATTTAACAGTTTAATAACTAAAATGTGTTTTACCTCTCGTGTTTTATTGACAGCTGACTAAGCGAAACAATCCCATCATTGGAGCTACCACTTAGTACAGTTTAACACGAATACAACCTATCCCTTGAGAATAAAATACAAATTGCATCTTACTCCTTTATAACAAAATAAGGCAACCAATGTAGGTATGCACGACTTTGACGCAGTGTACATACAGCGCGGGAAATGGAAACGTCAACGATCTCGCGAAGTAATGGCATTTTAGTTGGTTTGGCTTCAGAGTATCAATTTTATTTAGATTTTTTGCTATATATTTTAACACGATTGCAACCTATCCCTTGAAACTCTGCATCAAAGTCGTGCATACCTACATTCATCGCCTTATTTTGTTTAAAAACTTATAAAGGAGTAAGATGCAAAAGTGACTACCTATACATATCCTACCTACCTATACTTTGAATGTACCAAATATCTCCAGCTGTGAATCAGCATCATTTATTATCATAAATTCAACCAAAAATCCACAGAAAACGCTCAATTTGCATCCAAATCGTCGGCAAAGCGTTAAACAATCGGAAAATAATGAAATACATATACAAATGGCGCTGTTATGTTCACAAGGGCCTCAATGTGGACATTACTCCCATAACTTACAAGTTATCGTATATCGTGGAGTTCCTGTTTGAAAATTGAATTTTAACTCAATGTAGTAAAGTCGCAATTCCAAGTTTAATCCTATATGGGATATGATAATGTGATCGCTCGAGAAAATCACATTGACAACTTTCGCATGCTCGTATAATTTTAGATTTTCACTTCGAATTTGAGTATTAACACAAGCCATTAAAGTCGAAATTTAATAATCACTTTAGACATGTGTGATTTATCCAACGGATAGCTTCATTTTTATTCGAAAATAGTTGACCCGGTAATCAGAGGCCGGTGACACTGACGACCAAAGATTTGCTGACCATAAATAGGCCTTATGTAAATGTAATAAGATTTGAAGATGGTCAGTAGTGTTTTTGATAGTATTGCGGAGCGGAAAGACAACTTTCCAATGGTCAAAACGTACCGCTGTTAACCTATGGCCTCAGTATTCACACAACGTTGTATTGTGTCTAGACTATGTTCTCATCTCTAGTATAACTAGATCCATATATTCGTATAAACTATATGCGATCGTAGGTCAGGCTTATACTGGAATATTCTGGTCAATCGTTATGGAAGTAACGCGATCAGGAATATAGGTTCGATTCCCGTGCTTGTCACCTTGCGATATATCTCAAGTATTTGGAAGTATCCACTAACGTTAGCTTTCTATGTAATGTGAAAGTTTAATTTTGGATAAGACATCAGTGGTGAATTATTGTAATGTCTTCTTTTTTAGGTAAATTTCGACAAGATGCGAATGAGGATGTTAAGCTTTTCTCACAAAATATAAGCAGATATAATATTGCAAAAACATTATCGATTTTATCGGCAGCCTCCACATAAATTAAACGTCCCAAATTTTTAATACTCTGCGTTTCAAATTTGATGCTCCGCATATATAGGTAAACGGTATAGGTATTTTCGTTTCAAATTATTCTACCTATTAATTAAACAACTAAAATTTTACATGCAATTACCTCAATATGCAATACTAGTTTACCACATGCTCAATCACTCATGCAGGAAATATATTAACATATCTAAAATTATTGTAATTTAGCAAATTTGGCATAGCAAGTCATGCTAATTGTAAGTTAAATGCACTATTGGTTAATATATTGCAAAGCACGTTTCCAAATGTACATCAGGGTGGGTAAATGGTCCTACATTCGTTCCTACACAACCTATATTCTATCATCGTTCTAGACTAGGCCAATCCGGAGGTGCATAGGGTATCCATAATATCCTTCAAAGCTTAGGAGAAGAATCCTGGGCGACCGTGTTGGCCTGGCCTCGCTCCAGCTCAGCCCTACGGCTCGCAAGCTTGCTCATTCATTATGCTCCGCCGTTATAATATATTTGCAGTCAGCGTTCAAATTATCTATACAATTCTCTAATCTCTTTTTTTTTTGACTGACTGTACGAGACGTTCGCAAGCCTCTACTGCACTAGATGCATTGTGCAAAATGTATAGGGCTGGGCAACTCACCGGAATGGAGAGGGATGGCCGGTCATTCTTAATCACATCATTAACCACAACCATAGATATAGAATAAAATACCTAATTGGATGGATACCCAATCAGCCGCAAAAATTACGCCACAAAAGTGCACTATTTCATACAGTCCTGTATGAATTTGACACTAAATGATTAGGTTAGTAAGCTCTTTTTCGTACGAAACATTTGCCATTTGTATCATCAATATCATCATAAATGCAAAATTGGTCGCTAATGTCATTCTGACCCACATTATTAGACGTTTGTGTCTATCTATTATTCATTGAAATTAAACACCTTAGAACGGATTTATCGCGTAGGGTGATGGTGGTCAATTATACTAAAGTGTTTAATCTCCCAAATATTTGTTTATATTTTATTTATTATTTATCATTGTATCTGTAATATATGCAGCACTTAAACTACTGGAGTTTAACACAACATATTTTCATGATAACCATTTTTCATTTCAGGCTTCCCACATCACAATTTGGATTATGGGCGCATCCAAAAGCATGCAAGTAAGTTACCTACACTTTTTTATAAAGTACTTCATACTTGTATCCCTTGGGAAACCATTGACAGAGCTTATTCCACAAATACATATGTATAAATAATATGAAAGGTCAGACTGAATCTTCCAATTCCATTCCAATTGTAAAGCCCGCAGTAATTGGTCACATGTCTACTAAAGTGCATTCAACCCAACGCGAGATGTCATCTATCACCATCCTTCTCTAATTCACGAACTCAAATTTCAAATTTCCTTCCATTTTCAAACTTCATAGTTCGATTTCCATCATACCGTCCCTATCGCTCGCAGGTGACCTCGAAATTGTCACATTGATAGGCCATCTCGCACCCTCGCCAGCTTGCAGAGCACCGTTAACGATGGCGTTTGAGCCTTCTGCTTATGGGATTAGGGTTTAGTTTGGAGTGAGCGCGGGTTCTGTTGTAATGGCGGGGGTGCGACTGCAGCGCCGCGCGCAGGCTTACTGAGAAATTGGTCAAGGTCACCACCGTTATAGCGATAATCAGTGCAATTTACCGATAAAGTTGCTTTTTAACACTTGTTCAACACATTTATGTCTTTATAATGGTGAATTGGTACTTTTACGATACCTAGCTAACTGTTAATATAAAAAACACTAATGTGTTGTAAAAAGTAGGCACCAAATTTACAAATCTTAATTTATCTTAAATAATCGTGGTTCTATGAAATGATTATCATTAATTTCGATAGCGAAATAATCAATATTTAGCGAAATAAACAATAAGCATTCAAAAAAATAAGTTGTTCTAATCTGCGTACATGGATCTAGCACAAACGTAAGTGCTTGGATTAATTCCTATTTGAGTGGGCACTTAATTAACACCTGTTAAGCTGCCGTCCGCCACATGAACCATCAAATGTAAGAAAAACACATGACGCAAGGCAGGCGGAGCGCGCATGCGCACAGGGACCTCCCTGTAATTCTATTAAAACATTTTCCTAATTTTACATATTTTACTCTATTATTGCTTAGCAAAGCCAAATAGACTCTACGGCTAAAGTCTACCATGCAATCATTCACACTGAAAACACCAATTTATGCAGATAATGTCTGTAACAAGTCTGACAGATGCTAAACACTAAAAGTTATTGATATTTCGTGCTACTAACGTAAAATAAAGAAAGAAAAGGTCTGAGCTGGTCAATTTGACATGGCAAAGATCAACTGTACCCTTACAAATAAGACAATATGCCAAATTCATTCAAAAACTAAGAGTACTCTACTCTAAACAACCCTCTAAAATACTTACACTACACACAAATATCCACGTTAAAAACAGTTCTCACGTACAATAGTAATAGCAAATATCACCGCACTGATCGTCTCATCACACCACCGATGCACTTTTCCACGGTTTTCCACGGCTTCAGCAAGGCTCTGCTGCTGCAGGGACGTCGCGCGCTGACATTTGTCATGTGCGGCGGGCGCTCGGGGCCGCTCGGGGCGCGTCGGGGCCGCTCGGGGCGGCTCGGCGCGCGTCGGCCCGGCTCGTGGGGTAGGTTCGGGTATTGATCGGGCGCGGTCGGCGCCCGGCCGCCGGTCGCCGGTGGCGCCCTCGGCTGCTAATGAGAGCTGATGGCTGTCCATTATTTAGCAGCCTCCGTCCAAGAGTGCGGTGCGAAATTAATGGCGATTTTATTGATTTATTGCGGCGAAAACAAAGATTGATTAGTATTCCTTGAGGAGGCTGCGGCATGCGTCGGCTTTATGGCTCCACGTGGTGGCTCACATGTCGCCACCAACCACGCATGTATCCCGTAGGTATAACTGTCGCATTCAAACTTTTAATACTCACTGTTTCTCACTGACAGACTTTCATAAACTTTTTACAACTTTCTGCACGTTTCAGATGTTTTTTTCTATCAGTCATTACATTTTTTTGCTTAGAAGCAAGAAAAAATGCGTTCTATTTATCGGAGACCATTTTCGTCTCACTGTGCCCAAATTAATCTATTAAGCGATTATACATTGTTTTATTCAATTATTTAAATGGTAGGATTGGTAGGTACCATTTAAATTACAAATAATTGTAATAGATTTTATGTAAATGCAATAGTCATCTCTTTGCTTCTCTCCGATATTGAAACTACGATAAAGTGAAAATATGATATGGTCAATATTTTATCGGTGTGTGTGTAATCAATCAATCAAACAAGTTTTAAAATATTTAAATAAAAAATATATTTACGCAAAAGTAATAGGCGATTCCATTTCTCTAAGCATATTTAAAATCTGAATTTATTTCTTTAATCCCATAATTGCAAGTACCTAGTAATGCTCTTCAGCTTCCAAAACATATGGACACTCCCAATCCACTTATTACAATATATATATGAACATTTGAAGTTTAATAAGCTTTTACTAATTAAGTCAGGTTGCGACTTGCGGCAAATCATGGGCCCAACAAAATCAACTAGGCAACTATGGAACGGCCTGTCTCGGCCGTCACAAAGGGGAATATTGGCCGCCATCGCCGATCGGCTGCCCAGATCGAGTGCACTTGTTTTTCACTGTCTGAGGGGCTAATTGCGCAATTTTTCATTCGCGGCCCTTCCCCCTTCACTACCCCCCTCCTACCCGCCCTTTCCACTAGGTTGGACCCCCCATTTGGCCATTTCTACTACTTACTTCCGGAAGCTCCTATGAAGCTGCTATTTGAAATTGAACCTTATTTCGTGAAGTTTAAGCCAGAGTTTTGATTGGTTAGATAATTGAAATAAGAGATTGATAGAGTAAGAAGGCGATTTGATAGAATAGGGCTCTTCACGTATAAATATTAACGCGGTACTTAGTGTTTTGTTTTACGAAGCGCTTCCTCCGAGAACTCGGGGGGGGGTTTAGCTGCACTACATATAAGTACTGCTAAGTACAACCTGCTTTTGTATTTTTCGGGCGTTGAGCGACAAGGAAGTTCATAGCTTTTGACGACTATTCTATTACTTCTTAGTATTTAAAACAGTTTATAAAAGCGAAACACGCGAAAACCAATAAATCAATTTGAAATTTACTCAGCTAGAGCAAGCGTCTATCAAATGGCTTGCATTCTCTGATCTTCACTGATAAATGACTACCTAATATCTAGAAAGGGATACAACAGTCACCATCAGAGATATTAAAGTGACCAAGGTGTTCAATAATATCTGACAATGTACTCTGACGCGTTGTACGCGTTGACAATAGAGCCGTGTTTAGATATTTGTTAGCACCTTGTCAGCTTCAATATATCTAACTCTATGTGGCGTTATAGATACTGACATATAACGAACAGAATATTTAAACAATTGAAGGTATTACATATTTTTCAAATGCCGTATTCATTACAAAAGGATTTTGTAGGTAATTCAACTAGGAATATACTAATAATACTATTATGGAAGTAAAAATTTAGCTGAATGGTTTTACAATTTTCACCTTCGTAGATAAAGACGCGAGCGGGGTTATAATATAATAAAAAAAACATTTATTCTCGAAATATATACAGTAAGTGTAACTTACCTAACTACCTACCTCTACCTACCTTAAATCTAAAGTAGGTCCTTGAGGCATTGTACCTAGGATGCTGGCGGCATTTCCTCGTTGTATCGCAATGCTGATACGTTGTTCGAGGAAGCCACCAGCTCTTCGGTCACCAGTAACATCAATAATATAATTACATGACAGGACTTTTAGATATCCTGCGAAGAATCAGAATAAAACATACCTACTTAATCCAATGCCATAGATAATCTTTAATACTTTAATTAATATTTCTTTAAAAAACTTAACCAATTATGTGAATGTAAAGTTAATATCTGTTTATCTATCACTATCAATACATTTCTTCAAATTAGGAAGCATTTTAATTGTAATTCATAAGAGTTCGGTAGATCGGCCCCACAAAGCGCGATCGTGATAAAACGGCGATAAACATGTTTGTCGGCATCGACAGCCGACAGCCGACAGCCGACGTCGAGACAATCACGACCAATCAAACGTCTCGTGAAGCTGCTCCTGCGACTCCCATTCATTCATACGACGCAATTTGAACATTGACAGTATTTTGAATTGTTAAAACGTGCGAAAAATGCCTCAGAGGTACAACTTCATTCGAGGTTTATGATAAAGCCTCTTCTTTGTGATCGTGTAGCTACTTGTCTGGATTTACTAATATTAGATAATGATGCATAAAAGGTGTCCTGAAATGAAATGAAATGAAATAAATTTATTGCACAAACATGGTATACAAAAGATGGTACATTATAACAACAAACCTGGAACAAAATAATGCAAAAGTGTACCTTTGACTTTTATGGAAGTAATTCCAAGAAGCTAAAATAATGTATAACAGCAAAGAAATGCAAAATGTTGTACTCTCATTTGAAACTTACTCTGTTAGTAGTATAAGTTGTAGTAGTAGTAGTAAACACTTTATTCTACGGAAAAAAGATCACAAAAAATTGATAGCTTGAGCGTAGCTAAATATCTATAGGTTTTACCCGCTTCAGATATGTTTTTAGGGTTTCGTAGTCAAGGAGAAACCCTTATAGGTTCGCCATGTCTGTCTGTCCGTAAGTCCGTCCATCCGTCCGTCTGTCCGTCTGCGGCATAACTCAGTGACTGATTGTACTAAAAAGCTGTAATGTGGTATAAATCAATCATGCCGACAAAGTAATAGAACAAAAGTAAACTTCTGGAATTACCTCGCCCACAGAGTTAAAATACTGTAAATAATATACAAGCTGCATCAATTCAATCATTCATAAATTTGAGATATGTATCCGGTGCGCGCGCGCAGTAGCTAATGAAACGTCGGAACGACCTATCAGCTTAGCTCTTGATAGTTCTAATAGAAATATAACTGCCATTTACTGCAAGTGAGATTGTGTTCCCACACTCGACTGTTTTGATCACTCGTACAAAGTATTTTATTGGCATTATTAGTCGATCTATGAATCTGTAATCAGGCTGGGAAAATACGGAAGGTATTTAGTTCTCACCAAAGTGCCCGTTACATTTTTTTTTATTTTTAGCATGGTAAATTGGTAGATAATACAAAAATACTTTTGTAATTAATTTTCATAGAACGTTTTCAATGTGTTTATGAACGTTGTATACCTACCTTCATACATTTTATCACATGGCCTTATTTCCTTAAAATTAATGTATTTTTACTTGAAAAATTATGCGTTTAAGCCATCTGGGGGCATGGCATATCCTTTTCTCGAAGCAGGTCAGGTGATTTTCAACCTCCTGTAATTTTTTGCTTTGTTGGCTATAACAGGACATAGATATATTCTAAATAACATTTAATTTGAGCTTGTAGTTTAAGAACTATCGAATGTCAAACTTCCTTAGTTTCGACATTCACTCACTCATCACTCACTCACCGATCGTCAAAGCTCTAAGGTACTTTCTAGCAGGCCCAGAAGCTCCGAATTTTAAACACAAATAATTTATAGCCTACCAAGACATCAACAACAGTACAAGTAATGTAACAGTACAGGTAATGTTGCCAGCGTCCTCGGTACCATGCCGCAGGGGCCTGTTTTAGATTGATTTTAGTTTTTATTTAGTTTTATTTTAGTTTCAGTTTAATTATACTTATAGATTTAAAGTGTTTTAATATGTTTTAGTTTCGTTTCTTACAATAAATATACGTTACCTACAGGTATGTACAATACACTACAGTGTCAGTATAAATATCGGATACATGTATTAAATAAGGTCTGCCTACGAAAAGAGTTAAGATCTCATCAAAAAATATTAAATGTAAAAAGACAAGTCTCGCGCCGCAGTTCTTATGTGCAAGTCATTTTACTCAGTACCGGGGATGTCAAACTCGCCTTCCACCGACTTGCCTATTTTGAAATCGTAGAGGAACACAGAGTTTAAATGAAAATAAGCAAGCCAGTGGAAGTCGGATAAGAACTGCGGAGCGGGACCTGTCTTCTTACGTGTAATGTTTTTGATGGGATATTTTGTTCCCCTAACATCTACATCTCACATTAAACGGCGGTTCGTCATAAGGAACAGCAACGTCTGTCATTACAATTTCAAATTCTCCCCCATTACAGCAGCGGATCATCCAAATTAAACGTAAACTCCAATAACACGCCATTAAAATAATATCACGACGTCAATTAGGCCTCCAGCTCCGCCCAGAAACTACGACCACTTAGCAAATAAAACATCCCCGAGGACCTTCACAAAACGTCAAAGATCCCCTTATAAAGGTGGTTACTTAGGACGTTTTTAAGGAGGAGAGTAGCAAGACCCTTGCAATAACTCGCTAGATGCCGTGACGGCAGGGCATTACTGAAGACAACGGTAGGTGCGGCTCGGGCCTATTGACCGCGGGTTTACGCGTAAACACCGCACCCTACCACGACCCCCTCCGGAACTCAACAAGCACACAGTGCCCACAAGCTTTTCTATACACTGCTCCGCAATAAAGGAGAGCATTGAGAGATATTCCATCAAACGCAGCAGTGAATAGGTCCGCTAGCGATGCACAAACAGTCCGTTTAAAGTTAGCAAGCCGCAGGCTAACCTCTAGGTGAGTGCGTACAAATCACGTTTCGCGCGAATCAATACTTAAGTTCAGGCGATCGTCTCCCTGTTTATTGCAGGGGGTTAGTTGTGGGGGTCGGGGAGGGGGGAGGGGCCCACCTGACCATCACTAATCAGCTCATCCCACCGACACCTCGGTAATTGTACGTACTTTATTGCGATTCCGTTTGATCGGTAGTTGGTTCACTTTGACTGAAGTTTGCCGAGATTTATGCGGGATGTTTTGTGTTCGCAGCTATTTGAGACATTTGTTTTAAGGTAGGTAATATACGGTAATTTGTGAATGCTTCTCAAATTTCTAAACACTATCTGGAACCTCCAGGATAATTTAGGTACCTTATTTTTGTACGCATTAACATTTGACTACGCAGGATATTCGAACTACCCACGCTTGTATATTTAAAAGAGGTCTCAAACAATGTTTTCCCTCGTGAAAGATTATAAATGCACCCAAGAATATGAATATAAGAAGTAGACACACTTTACTGCATCGCCTTTGACGTAATGGCCGTGTTGGCTGGCCTAGTTCCACTTCCAGATTCCGCCCGAGTTATTGTTTTTCCTTCCACTGACACTCCCTTTATTCGCAGTTGTTTCGCGATTCTCATAACATTACATACTTAAATAATAATAATTTATTCGATTACCGCTGTTAGTGCTCACTGATTTGAGCCACTTTAGAACAATTAGAACTGAATGGCAAATTTGAGATTTAAAGTGATTTATTTAAATTTCTAACATAATTCTTCGTTATAAATTGAAAGAGACTCATATACTACAGAAAAAGTGACCAAGGCCCCCAGCTGCCGTGAAGCGGGGAGTCGCTGGTTCGATCCCGACCCTGGGCACTGGGGGCCTTGGTCACTTTTTCTGTAGTATATGAATGACATCTCTTTCAATTTATAATTTGTATATGGTAGTGACCGAAGAATCAAAACATTTATTATATTTAATAAATGATTTGATTCATGCTTCACAATTGTATAACTCGTTGTTAATCTTTTGGAATTGTACAGTCGTACCTACTATATTTTAGCCTTGTTTATGTAGAATCTTGGTCAGATATTGATCAGATGGCAAGTGTCTATAAATATGAATTGCATAAATACTCCCGACCTAGTTCGGAAGGCCTTGATCGGAGTGTTGTAATGGGGGGTATCTCGAGGGTGTGAATGTATAGCTGACACGAGGTTCCAAACTACCCCACTCTTGCACAACGGAGAGTACTGAAGATATGTCTCTTTACCTGATTGCGGAAAGCCAAGAGGAAAATTTATGACTTTAGCACTCAGTTTAGGCAAAATTAGTGCATCAATATTGTATGACCTGGGTGCGTAGCCAAGATGCCAATCGCTCACGCTCAGTCGCTAACGAAACGCAACTGTCATTGTGACACTAATAAGGAAGAGTGATAGAGAGAGGTAGCTACGATACGTTATTAAGCGTGAGCGATTGGCATCTTGGCTACGCACGCTGTTCCGTAATTTACCGGTACCAGCTCTAGCACCAAATTTGACGAATTAGGTGTCCGGATTTCATGTGGAAAAGATTCTAAAACCATCTTCTCGATTGAAATTTCATATTTTTATATTTCAATGACTTCCCGTACGATTAAGCCCCGTTTTAGTATATTTGTAATCGGTCTTAAGGTCGTCACTAAAAGTACAAATTTTAGTATGAGTAGCGGAAAACAGTTGTGCTCATTAACATGAAGCTATTGACCATTTCCTACCCTTTAATGGAACCCCAATGTTGGTGTGGTCCGGGTACTCGCGTGACGGCCGCGGGCCGCGGGCTACACTCCCTTGCTTCCGCGGGAAATTACCCGGATTACCCGCGTACTGTGTACCCCACGCACTGTAATACACCGTTACTTGCGTACATCGATCAACAGCACGCTTTTAGGTAGCTACATACTTACTTGGTCCTACTTGTACAAGTATAGTTTGTAAACATGACATTACCAGAATTATTTGGCGTGCTGTGTCTCCGTTACGTGCGAACATCGATCACCAATACGCCTTTGCGTAGTTTTAAACTAAGTTTTAAAACATTACATCATTGTTATTGAGAAACATTTTGAAAACATCTCGAGTTCCTGAAGAGAAGACCAAAGTCACCATGCATGTGCATTTCAAAACTAAGGAGCACCCTCTGTCTCATGGATTCCATCACCAGATCAGGCACAAAATCCAATAAAACCGACTCGAAGATTATCTTTTTTCGAACAACTAAAATGACATTAAAAATTCAATGTTATTTGTTTGTTCAATAGAACTTAGGAAAGTCCAAAAACAATAGATTGTTAGTGCTCTAGATTTACAACCCTCTTGATTTAGAACGCATTCTGGCTACCTAGTTGTTTCTTTTCTTAATAAACTGACCGGCGATTGCCTCAAGTAATACCTGATGAAAAGTAAAGATAGAGTCTAAGATGTGGCGCTCACCAGCTCAGTAAATAGCCTATTCATTCGTGCTTTAAACAGACCGAGGTCGTACTTGCACTACTTGCATACAGAAAGCGGGAAATACAGAATACAGAAGAAGTTGGAATACAGAAGGAGTGCATTTATTCAGAAATATTATGTCCTTCGTTCCGCACTTTTTGCGTAAGTTTCCGTTAAGAGACTCCGTAGCTAGTTTAGCTTACCTCTATGGATTCATACAGTAGACGTGGTTACACCAATCCCACTAATAATTAGACAGATATTTATTTTGCAATGCTTCGGTACCCGACTAAAAATATACCAAAATCCAAACCGTCAAACGTTCAGAGTGACAGGTAGGGGTAACCAGCCAAATTATACATTCCTACGACGCACAATTACGGGCGCACGCTACCTCACCAAACACCCTGGATAGAAAGTCGCATGTGCCAACTTATTTGTACTTAAATACGTCATTTGGTACTAGAACGTATGTCGTGATTGCGCCATGGTAATTGCCGACCGATTGCAATTATTATACGTAATCGAGAAACGAAATTAATTTCATGTTTTCAGGGTACCGCTGAACAAGTTACACGCTAAACAAGGTTAACTAGTGTACGTACTTGCTTATTCTTTTGTGTTTTGTTTATTGGAGCATTTTTACTTTTGGAGCATTAATCAACAAATAAAAATACACGTCCGATATCGGTCTGGAGTGACCAGCGTGTGTAGCCAAGATGCCAATCGCTCACGCTTAAAAACGTATCGTAACTACCTCTCTCTATCACTCTTCCTTATTAGTGTGACAATGACAGTTGCGTTTCGTTAGCGTGAGCGTGAGCGATTGGCATCTTGGCTACGCACCCAGGATCATTAACTATCTTAAATATTTGCGACAGTTTTGAAGCCCCCATTCGGTATTCACAATTAGGTACTACTAGTAACAGCCAAATAAAATGATTTATTTTCAAATTCCAGTTGCAATCAATCCAATTGCATCAATTCTAGGAACTTATCTAGATACCCTAAAGCCTCAATTAGACCGAGCCCTTAACTACTGTTTTCGAGGTTAGATCAGCCTAACTTTTCAAGCAGTCAACCTTATCACCTAGGCAGTAATGTTCGTTAAATAGTGAGTTAGGATTGTGAAACATTTCAAAAGTGAATCATATTGACCCCTACTTTTTTGAAAACAACTTGTAACCGGAGTTCATTTTTCATTGGACCGAATAAACTAGCGGTCATATATGGTGAATATTCTCTTGCTCCCTCACCTACACGTACTCCAAGTGATCGCCAATAGACTAGCCTACCCGATCTAACTTGACTCATTTGAAAGTTAACCTTACTACTATGGCAACAAGGTTTATATCTCAATCGATTAATGATATGAGATTTATAAACTTTATACTAAGGGAAAAGAACGTATGAGATTTAGGGCAACTTAAGTTTAGGTGCCTTTAGTTTCTAGTTTAGTAGCGTAGGTTCGTATCTGATGGTGTATAAATCAGGGCAGGTGCCCGCCGGTGTTGCTTATTAGCCAAAATAGCGATAGCGACACGATAAATGACCGTTCAGTGTTGCTAATTAGATTAATACCAAGAGTACCGTATTCGACTAATGACATCAAATAAGTTTTGGTAACCGGGTGGTGTGGCGGTGGCGCGCGGCTTTTAAATAGGAAAATTTGATTCAAATCCGTGTGTTCCAATGAGTGTCGGAATTTCCGACATTCACACTGGGAACCTATATACAATTGACTGTTACATTGAAGGAAACATCGTTAGAGAATCAATGTACAGTCAGGGAAATTGAATGATACACGTACCTTTTCGCTTTTGTCACTATAACAATGCTTAAAATGAATCGCCTCTTTTAACCCTCTTGTAAAAGAAAGCCTGTGCCCATTCGATGAATTTCTCATCTCATTCTCATTATATAATTTGTTAGTGACTGGTGTACCAAATGTAACCAACATTTTGGTAACCTTAGTCATGACGTCACAGCTGGGTATCTGCCCAGCCTTAGCGTAATCATGCCTACTGATAGCCGATACTGATAACGTATCGAATGTTTTATTTTAGGCGGCGGACATTTGCTTGAATGGCCACATTTCACCAACGTCACGTTTTTCTACGTACAGGGAAAATTATTTAATAGTGGGAAGTACAGAAAACTATAAATTATATTTGAGCTATCCTGATATCCTGGTCAGGAGTTGAAGTTCGCTATAACCTGCTCTACGGCCGCCCAGTAAGTCTCGCAATAAACGCTATTATCCTCACCACATCTGAACTAATAAACATGATTATTAGATTTAAGGTAGGTAGAGGTAGGTAGTTAGGTAATTTACACTTACTGTATATATTTCGAGAATAAATGATTATGTTGCTTTAATAAACATGACATCCACTCGTCTCCTGGCTGAGCCACATGCGCCCTTCCTACCAACGCTGGAGCCAGGAGATATAATTTTGAAGGCTTATTTACGACTATTGATACAAATAGTCGTGTTTACGCGCCGGGAACAAACAACTGAGACAACGGCTTTATTAACGCTGTCACCAGGAGATCACCGATTACAAATATATTCTTCACTACACATTCCAATATGGCAAGTTCACTATCAACACTGAGTAGTAAGATGGTTTATTCAGGGAACTTTACGTAGAAACAAAGGAAAACTGGCAAAATTCATGACCTCAGATAGAACTCGAACCCGTGACTCTGGAATAAGTATACGCCCATCCCATGCAGTCGTGGGTTCGAGTCACGTCCGAGGTCATGAATGTTTTCACTATTACTTGATTTTTAAGTTTGGAATCGTTCGCACACGGTCTGCTTAAACATAATAACTTTTCGTAATTATTTATGCTGTAACATCGGATGCAACTAAAAATATGTGTCATGCTCTTATGGCTCTAAAATTAAGATTGTGTCAGATAATTATCGCTCTTAAGCGCCTGTTGTTTGCGTCTATTTAGGGTTCCGTAGTCAACTAGGAACCCATATCGTTTCGCCATATCTGTCTGTCTACTTGTTTCTTTATAGGTTGAACATTGTAATTTGTCTGTTATATGCCCACACTTCACTGCAAGTTTGGTATTCGCGTTGCGTGTTCGCTAAATATTCGTATTAGAATGCGAACACCACGAATACGACATCCACACTTGGGGTGCCAACAAAAACCTATACTCCACATATCGAATGATTAGTAGCGTTATTGACAGATAATATATTGAACTGACAGCTGTCATGCGGATCATCAATTTCTCCGGTACGTATAACACCGCGCGCGCGATGTGTGGACGGTGCATTTGCGGTGGTTTGCTTGTTCGCGTCCTTTGATGCGTGACCAAATGCCGACAAGAGGACGGATCGGCGAGTTTGGCATTTGGGTGTTCTGGTTGTCCGAGCAAATATACCCGAATATAGGCGAATAACCACACCTGGTCTATTCGGCTAAGCACAGCAAATACGCGAACCCGCAACCCGCAGTGAAGTGCCGCCTTAAAGCACAGTATAATGGGTATAATGTGAAATAGCACCCCTTTGAGCAATCGTAGCGGCGGAGCAGAGTGGCGCCGAATGGTACCGCGAGTGACTCATAATCATAACGCTGATTCATACACCTCAATACCTGAATTTAAGAACCATTACTGTACACTATAAAGATTCGGCATTCCGTCAATTGAATTTAAGAAAATAAAAGCCCTTATGCTGGGCTCTAATCAGCATTTATTTAGTCACTCAATTCAGTATTTAATTTTTCACCTCACTAGCTCGGGAAGCGTTCTTTTGTCCTTTAAACTAGCGGGGGAACACGCATTTTATCCACTAGTGGGGAAAGTAGATTGACCTTAAGCTTTGAATGGTTTTTGTAAGTTAACTGGTAGCATTGACTTTTAAACGGTAGTTTTTAGTAATAAATATCGGATAACCTGTATTTGGACGACATTTGTAATCGTATTTACCTACCTAGTTTTAGGGTTCCGTACCAAAATGGTAAAAAGGTACCCTTATGGTGCGACTCAGTCTGTCTGTTTGTGTGTCTGTCTGTCACATCGAGAACTACTTAAGCTACCGATTTGAAATTTGGAATACTTACAAACAAAGTTAACTCAGACACATTGAGAGAAGATTTGTACAAATTAAACTTTAGAACGGATTAATCGCGTTTATTAACAGCATGACCCTACGTTTCGAGCCCTTTACATCACTCGTTTTCACAGGGTTAAGATGATGACTGAGAGAATGCGCATTCTTCCCGTCAATCAAAAAAGTTACTTGTGCAAACTACCTACATACAAAAATATAAAAATAATTAAAAACAAAAACAAAGGTTACAATGCCCAGAGGGGGTTATAAAGGGCATTCTATAATTAAAATTAAAAAATATAAATTGTAAAAAACCCTGTGAAGATAAACATACATACAACTTACGAACGCTTCTCTAACTGGCTTATTATTAATTATTAATTTCTTTATTTAGGACCAACAAAGGATCATGTTGTTAGTATACATCTTAAATACTAGCCTATTCTAAGTGTTAGTGCTTATAACTAAGTAAGTAAGTAGGTGCCTATATAATACATAATTATTTGTTAATGCGCTTAAAACTGTTACTTAAAAGGTTTTTTTTTTTGGTAGAGCCGAGTTTTGCAAATATGGGGCACAAAGAAGCGACAAGAAAACTACCCCATTTTGCCTCTTTTATCCGTTTTCAATCTTTTCAAACAAAGTCCACACTAAGGTCTTCCAGTCCTGTGTCGTGCTTGATCCTTGATGAGATGTAACACAGGATCCCAAGCTGGTGGTACCGAAAAGCCATCCTCTCTATCGAAATTAGGAACGTTCTTGATTTAAATAGCCTCGCGCAGCATCCTGGGAATGTATCGCTTCTCCTTGGCGAGGACCAGAGGTTTGTCAAACTTAATTGAATGATTGGGCCTATCAGAGACATGTTCCCAGACTGCAGACCTTGGTCGACGATGCTTGACATCGGCTATATATTCCTTCACCCTGGTTGATATGATATGCTACGCTTTCCTCGCGACAGTGAGGTGAAAAAAAATGTATTACATTCGGCGGCAAAGTTTGTTCAACCTTCGTGCTTTGAGACCCTCGTAAAGATCCAGATTCCAATTTTTTTACCATTTTCTTTCGCTTGCTCATGTCTCAATGTAAGCACGAGAGTTAAACATCAACTTTGCCCCATTTTATAATATATCACTATTCTGTTACAATGCGCAGACATGAAAAAACGTAACCATAAATTGTACCAAACTCTTTAGAGGATAAAATGAAAAATCTCCCAGCGAACATTTCCGATGATCCCCGATTCCCACCCCGATCAGTAACTGTACTAGTGTATTGTGCACTATCGTATTTTTCCAACACACCTCCTTAGTCAGGGAGAACAAGCCAGCTTCATTACCCCCCCTGCCCTGCCCCCTCCCGTCACGTACAAGGGGGGGCGTGAACTAAGTGAACTTCTATTTCGTACAAAACTATTTTTACCGCAGCCGGAAATAGAGGGATATATCTTTGAATTACACATAAACGTGTCTTCGAAATGGACGTCGTTAAGAGTGGTATTCACATGTAAACTGTACATAATGTTTATAATTAATACACATAATGTTATCACGGAGAGTTATTATTCAGTTGTTTCACGTTATTCTTCAAGATCCAACATCAGGCCACAATATCAACACTGACGGGTGTGAAAATTGTCAGCATCATTATTACTGGTATTACAGGGTCTATGGACTATGGGCGCCGCTTACTATTGTGTGGGCTGTATGCTTGTATGCTGCCAACATGACATTTATAAATGAAAACATCATTATTAACATTAAAAACGAATACTTTTGGGAAGAGCTCTTGACATCTGTCACAAGAAACACGAAATTCCGGCCCAGGATCATTCTCATATCAAATACTACCGATTTTTTTCGAAAATACTATTACTATTAGATCTCGTGATGATTTTCAAAAAGTCTTTACCAAAAATTATCTATTTATTGACGATACATTACGTTTTTATTTAAATTATCGAAATAAAATCACATAGCCCGCGCAATGGTGAGCGATATCCGTAGCCTATGGACGCCTGAAACGCCAGTAGTTCAGGAATTGTCACACTCGTCAGCGTGGTGAAATTGGAGCCAGATTTCGATTGATTTTCTGCCGTCTAACTACTGAGGTGTAGAGTTATTTGTAACTGTGTATTGCGCGCGCTGTGAAAATAATATTATTTAAAATCTGACGCGAAAGCAGGAGGTCGCTGGTTCAATCCCAGCCCTGCGCACTGGGAGCCTTGGTCACTTTTTCTGTAGTTTATTATTATTATTTTATTATTTATTTCGCTCCACCAACTGAGCTATTAAGACACACCCGTTGACCACGAATTTCTCCACCGTATACCTCGTAATCGTATCAGCCTCGTGTGCGCATGTTTCCTAGAGCCGCGAGTTCAAGTCTCGACCGAGGCCACGAGTTTATTCCACATTTCCCTTTTTCTAAGAAATCAAATATTATTTTCTAATGACAAAATTATCAGAGCAACGTCCAACAGAAGTCACGTAGATAGTGTGAAAATGTTTGTTTAAAAGCCCCACCACCAAAACCACCAGAAAGTCAATATCGCAAAACTAAGCCTCACATTTCGTCAATTTGAATATCCCTAATAAAGTGGCTGCACAGACATTTGTCACCAGCGACAGACTCCTTGACGGACGGGCGCGGGGGGCGGCGGGGGGCGGCGAAGGCGACCCCAGATTATTGCGCCGTAACGCGGGGTCACTAGTGCCGCGGGTATTACTCGGATTTAGGATGCCTAGAGTGCCGGATATAGTTTTATGGACATAGCTTATTGATATAATAAAGCACTGAGCGTTAAGGGCATATCTGTACGAGTTTTATCCTGATCATGGACATTGTAAAGAGGATGTCCCAGTAACTTGTCATTATTCATTGCTTGATTATGTTTCATAGCATTTTATAATTTTTCGTCCTCCGCATTTTTTTTATACTACGACGGTGACAAACAAGCATACGGCCTTATGGTAAGCGGTCACCGTAGCCTATTAACACCTGCAACTCCAGGGGTGTTATATGCGCGTTGTCTACCCTTAAAAAAAGGAAGATGCGCTGTGTTGACAGCTAAAGGGGCAAGCTTTGCTCCGTGGATCCTGCTCTGCTTTGGCGACCTTACTCACCAACAGAAACACAACACTATGAGTAGGGTCTAGTGTTATTAAACTGCGGTTTTCTGTAAGGTGGAGGTACTTCCCCAGATGGGCTCTGCTCCAGATTTGAGCGAGACGACATTCGTTGTGCTGTGCCCTACCACACTAAACGATATGCACCCGCTGTGCCCATACCTCTCTTAAATATATCCATATCCTTGTGGTTGAGGAGCATGTGGTTCTGCCACACGGAATCGTTTATGCTGTCCCTTTGGACAGCTACGCCCAGCGTCAAAGCTCTCCGAGTAAGGTAATAGTTCCCAGAATCCTATCATAAGACACTTGGTGTATGTTGTACCTAATTTTATTGTTGATCATGATTTCTTAGAAAGAAACGGCAAGTGTAAAAACTCATTGCCGCAGGCGAGACTCGAACTCGAGACTCTGAGATACATGCCCATCGCTCTACCAACAGAGCTACCGAGACACACCAAAATTTCTTGTTTCGCGGCCGTCTGATGTGACTAAAAAATTTGGTATCTTTCGTTCGCAGACGTATCTGCTTAAAGTTAATTTATAATTATCAATTAGCACTCACGTAATTTTATCACAATAGGCGTGACATGTTTCGAGTGCATCGGGCAGTCATCGTCGGACAGACAGAGTGGTGTTGTCACCTTCGCGGCTCGGGCATCACGCCTATTGTGATAAAAATACATGAGTGTTAACCGTTGCAATTTAATATCAGTATGATTCACGAAAGTTTAAATTATATAATTTAAAAATATTAAGTATTTCTTGTAATCTTGTAATTAATAATGATTAAGTATTTCTTGTACAGTCGCCATCAGATATATCTGAGCAGCCAAGGTGCTCTCAGTATATAAATGCGATTCTATTGCCAGAGCGATATAGTGCTGTTCAGACATTTTTGAACACCTTGGCAATCAGATGTATCCGACGATGGCGAATGTCTAAGATTTTTGAAAAAAAATGACTATTTTTTGCAGACCTGTCGATCACACACCCAAGGATTGGACGTTGCGTAATAAATTTAAATTATAAATAACTTCTAATTTGTTATTGCTCTAGGCCATTCGCACTTCGAATTAAATACTCGTGGTACTAGCACTACACAGTACTATACAGATATACAACAAAGTAAATTAAATTTCGTTTTCCACGTGCCTAGGAAACCATCACGTACCAATATTACATTACGACCAATCGCAGCTAACAACTAGCCCCTAATCCAAAAAGCATTAAACTAGTAAAGGCAGCACAGACATAAGTCTTTCTGGCCAAGTGCGGCAAAGTAACGATTGCAGGGGTGTAATGCGCGCCGCGCACAGCGCACGATTGCTGTACAACTATCATTACGGCACTATTGATTCCTAATCCGCACTTCCGGGGGCGGGCTTGACGGATTGCCGGCCGGCCTTTGTTTTGCGATGTTCCGTCCACGGTTTGTTGGAAAATCGCGATGTGCGTTTGTCGAGATTTTTCTTTATATGAAGTAATACTTGAAATAGTTTTTTAAAGCTGATTAAGACATGCACAAAATGCAAATGCTGAAATTGACATTTAAAATTACTTGTAAAACCAAAATCATTTAGTTAATCAATGTAATATCCTTAAACTATTGTAATAAATGTTTAACACGCGGTATATACAAACGCCTTTACCCATCTAGGGGTCCATACTCAATTTTCATAAATAAATTTAATTATAGAATTTAATTAACATTGACATTTATTTTGAAGTAAGAGATCATAATTTAATAATGATTATCTTATGTAGGTATGTATTAATTACTATGATATTTGTTTTGTAAATTATCATTCATTATGGAAATTTATAAATGCTATAAAAATCAACTCGTAATTTTATCAGTGTCAAATTAACTTCAGTTCCCCGAATGAATAAAAATGTATTAACTCAGTAATATGTTAAAAGATGTACTTACCTTAACCCTGTTACCTTTCCTGTTCCCTCTGTCTGTCTGAATATCCTCTGTCACAGAGCTCTATCTCAAAAACCGTAATAGATACTTAAAATTACATTGAATTATATCTATTGTTATGGGAACTAGAATTTGATAGTACGGACCCCATGGGCACGATGCCGACTCGCACATAGGTACCGGTTTGTTTAAACCCTATAAAAGCGCGATGACTAACTAATTCATGATTTTAATACCTAAATTGCATATTGCCCTAAAAAAAAATTACACATATATGGCAGGCTAGCATATGTTACGTTTTCGCGCGCGAGTCCATACATCGGCCGCGACTTAATGTATGAAGTGACAGGCGACAGTGTAAGTTGTGCTAAGCATAATGGACACAATCCAGCAAAAATCACATAATAGTGTTTTCAAAGCAAACGATAAAGGCGTGCATTGTATAGTTAATAGAGCGTTTGGATTGGAGCACGTTTCATAAAAGGTTTATCATTTTACTTGGCATTTTTACGAACGTAGCCTGAGGCAGACGGCGGGAAGTCCTGCTGTCCTGGCCGGCATTCTCATTGCTGGCAAGACAGCTGCTATGCGAGTTCCCGAGCTCCACTATTACTTGACCTCACGATACTTAACTTGTTTTAGACACGACTAACTGGTTACGAGTGAACATATCACTCATGTTCAGCAACCCGTTGTAACGCAATCCACACTCTTCATGAGGAAATTTGCTTTCAGTGCATAGCAGTTGTTGCATTCAAACTTTTCAAATTGACTTCAACTTGATTTTACTTTGGCATCTTACGCCAATTAAAACTACAAGAAAGGTGCACTTGAAGTCAAAATGGGGAAATATTAGGATCGATGCCTGATCCCTCCTGAGGAGAGACCACACACTCCCCATTTAAATTTTCAGAGCCTTATGTGTGCTGTACATAAACCATCAAATCCAAATCGAGTCTGTTAAATTCAAATTCATGTTTGCAAATTTTTGTAACGTTATAGGTATTTATAAACAAACTAAATGTTCTATTTTCGGACCCAACTTAAATGTAATCTCTTATCAGCCAATAAAAATGTAAATGTTAGAATAAATTAATTCATGATGAAAAATCGAATAGTTAATGAAATCCCTAACAGACAGATTACTTTGCTGCTGAAGAAAGCAATAAGTCTGGGTCGGAATCGTGAGAATGTAAGACGTTCTTATTCTGACAGGTTTGTCTGAGACTCTGAGAACGCAGCTTGCTTTGACACTTCGATGAAACGATTTCATATCGAATGTTAGACACCGTCTGTCGTCACATCAGAAATATGAATAACGATATGTAGCTTTACTGTACTGTAGCTAAACCGATGTAAACTTTTACGAAAACTTTAATTGTACAATATTTTTTATATGTATCATCTCAAGATACCGAAAAAAGATTTTTATTTTTAAATATTGTTGTCAAGGACTTATAAGAAAATTGCGTAATATACTAATATAGCTAAATTACATAGGACATATCGTAATTTTGTTGTTTTTATTTACTGATTTTGTTAAATAATGACAAATTTTCTAATGATTAAAATATTGCAGAATGATATAGGTGACTATACCGGGTGTTGCCTGTAATAGGAGCAATAAACACCCGGTAGGTTTTATGAACAAATGTTGTACCTAATTATTAATTTAATATCTGGCAGTGAAAAAAAAATTAACAAAATTACATTACGATTGATTATTATTATTTTCATTCAAATGATTTATTTATTATTATAAGTACTTTTTGTACCAATTTAGTAATTATATAAAAAAATAAGTAAGCAAGTAGCCTCGCTAAATAGTGCATTAGGTACTTAGCTTTTACCGAGAAACTTGTCATATTTAACTTGTGTGAGACGTTTTGCGCCGGCACCCCCGTCTTATGGACACTCTAATATTGAGTTGATGGCGAGACAGTTTGCGAATATTAAAATTGTCTCCGTCGCTAATAATTCAAAGTTCAAAAATAGGATCGATAAATTAAACATGGGTGATCATAAAGTGTAATGTTATTCGTGAGTGCGTTGTCCTGTCGTGACCGTGCCGGCGGCCGGCGGCCGGACCGCGCCGGACGGCGGCCGGCCGTGGGCGGGCGGTGGGTCGGGTGGGCGGTGCAGGCTGCACGCCCCTGCCCGCCCGCACCCCCGCGCGCCCCACGCTGTTTATTCTCAGCCGGCTGGCGGGGCGAGCGGCGACAGTCGCCCGTGGCACGCCGACACCGCCGCTCGCGCGCCCACTAACAACGGTCCGGCAGAGTGCATCCGATACCGGACATTACAAAAAAAAGTAATTGTGCTTTTTTGAACCGCATCATAGTTTAATTTCGGAATTTAGTTGTATGTGCTATGGGTGGAGGGGTGCGTGGAAATGCATTTTCCGGGTGCAAGGCGCAGGCGGGCGCCGCCGCGGGGGGGAGGGTGCATGCGATGATGGACATCGTATTGATTTCTATCTGCCCGCGCCTCCCCTATTGTGCTGCACGTATCGACCGCTGCACCGGACCTGATTCCCGACTCGAGTGGAGTGCCGTGCGTGTCCGCGCTGCTAATGTGTTATCGGCTTACGTCACGGATGCATTTACCGTGAGTTATTCTGAACGCGTAATTGTGGAAATAATAATTACTTATTAATCGTTTTTCGTATTGGATTTAATTATGTGATAGAATTGCCTATTAAAAATGATTTAGCTTGATGTCGGACAATTGGTTACATGTTATTTGTTTTGTTTCAATTAAGGCAGTTTTAAAAACATCTTAATACGCATTTATATTTCAAGTTACAAACAAGTTTGTCACAAATTGAATACTTTCCTAATTTCTATATACAATACTACAACGTACATTTAAATAATATTATTGGAAACTAATATTCAATATTAGTTTTCCTTATGGTAGAATAAATAAAAAAAGATAGTAATAAATTTTCGCTTGCCTGAATGAAATATTCAGCCCCCGCGCCCCGTTACTCACACGCAAACAGACGTAAGCCCGCACCCGGAAAATACCAGGAAAACCGCCCCCACACCCGCACACTAATAGTTTTCTTTTTCGATACATAATATCTCACGCAAATACCTACTATAGTACCTACTTGCAAAAATAATTTGTCCGTTACTTTTTAGTCAAACATCGAAAACGAAAACTATTCAGCCAGTGCTAAACGTCAAACCTTTTTCAGCGTCAAACAAAACAAAACTAGATCGTTATTTAAGAAAACTCAAGCTTTAAAACGCAATTTATATTTTGAATTTGGAACGCGCTAACGGAGCACGGAAGCGATTAGAGAAGACTCGTAGAAGAGAGGTGATCGGATTAGTTTGGAGCCAGGGGGTAAAGAAGGTGTGAAAGTGGCGGCGTTGCTGGCGCGCCCGGAATGCGCGGGAGTGGAGTTTAGCGCGCGAGCCCGCCCCGACTCCGCCGTGCCGCCCTCCGAACTGCCGGCCATGGCGACCGAAACTGGTGAGTGTCTTATACTAACAAACATGTTGCTTTAATCCTTAAATGAAGGTACCTAGTAGGTACTTACGTACCTTCAACACCTACTACTAAATTCACCTTAAAGTTATGTACTTTAAGTTAGTTGATAGAATTTGTTTTAGTCTAGAATTCCAAACATGTAAGGTTAAACGTGTGTTCCTTTATACATAAATAGCATGAAACTATCCAGAATAGCCTAAAGTTCCATCAGTTTAAGTAACAGTCATTTATTTCACTTTTATGTGTGATAAGTAGGCATACGAACTATTAACAAGCGCATTCCAATAGGCATCTTAATTATGACTTAAGGCATCTTGCTTTAAGTTGTATTAGCTACTGAGAGAGCGTTGGTGGCCCGGCGGTATGACGTGAGACTTTCAGTCCGAAGGTCTCGGGTTCAAATCTTGCCGGCTCGTACGAAATATATCATTTGATATTTACCAAATTTACCAATCGCTTTTCGGTGAAGGAAAACATCGTGAGGAAACCGGACTAATGCCAATAAGGCCTAGTTTACCCTCATCTGAGTCGGAAGGTCAGATGGCAGTCGTTTTCGTAAAACTAGCGCCAAGTTGCCAAAGACTAAGAAAAAAGTTTTAGACACCGCACTAATAATTATTGTCCAAAAAACATTTTTATATCCGGCTGATTGCGGAACAGCCGCCGCTAGGAAGAACGTAGCCTTCTATTCCATAGTGCAGACACCGGAAGCGCTACGAGCACTCCGTAGCGCCGGGAAAGAGCTTCCGGCGAAGCTCGCCGAGGCACGCGAGCGAAGTACGCAGGAAATTAAACTTACCCACCAAACCTATATTATAAAAACTGTCAGCGCCTGTTTCCAAATACAAATCCGCATAATTCTGTCCGTTGCAAAAATATTACGTTCGCAATCGATTTGCATCTATGAATTATTTCGAAAATTTGCTTTATTATGTTTAACTTACGTCACATGGAAGGCAGCAATGATTTTCTAAACATGGAAATACATATATTATATTCATTCACATTCAATCAAATAAAGTTTTTTAGGTTTAAATCCTAAAATAGGTTCTCTAGCAAACACAGGAAGTTAACGAACTCTGAACATAAGTTTCTCAAGTTTTGTAAAACATTTCGATTGAACTAAAATTGTAATATTGATTTTTTTACTATCTTTGAAAATTGTAGCCTAGGTACAGTCACGAGCTTTAATTTGTGACCCACTTAAGGTTGACATTCCTGTCAAACTGTATTGAAATACAAAGGAAATGTTTGCGAAATGGGTCACAAATTAAAGCTCGTGACTGTACCTATGTGTTATTCTGATGTATAAGCTTATATTATTGCAAAGTTTCATTAAAATCCATTCAGTGGTTTTTACGTGAAAGAGTAACAAACATCCATACTTACAAACGTTCGCGTTTATAATATTAGTAGGATCTACTTCAGACTTTAGTCATGACACTAGGATTTGTTACTTGGCGAGACTAACTATAGCTACAATATTGTAAGCAGCAATAAGCAAGTCTTATTAACTTTGCCATAGAGTCGTGTTCCAATTTTAAACACTTGCGGCACTTGAGTCACCGACTGTACTCGAAGCCCTTAATCATGCAGACAAATGCAATATTTATGCAGCCCTGAAACAAACGAAAAAAACGCTGCTTATTCAAATGACGAGCGAACAACCCCGCTCAATTGTTTACCAACAGAATGTATACGTTCGTCATACGCACGGTACATGGGTTCGTTGATATTCACCCCCCGGGGGGGTTCCCTCCCCCTGCCAGGATCAACCCCCCCGGGGGATAGCCGCGGCTCTCGTTTAATGACGTTTCTGTCTTTTATTCCACTTTTATACGGTGTGATTTTGTTTTTCGGGGGCATTTTCACTTTTGCGGGAAATTTGTTGTTTTTATGTTTTGTGACGACTATCAAAAGTAGAGCGGCGTTGGAGGATGGTAAACAACTATGTATTATAAAGTATTTATTACTGTTTTGTGTCTTTTGTACTTTTTAGGTACTACGTACAGCAGATACTTAAGTGAATGAATGAGTTAATATTTCTTTATTCAAGCAATAAACCCAATTCATAATTATACAAATACAATAAAATTAAAAGAGATACAGTGAAAATATAGCACAGTAAAAACAAAATAAAATAAAACCACTAAAAATTTTCGGTTCGGTTGCTGATGCTACCGATAAGTACGTATTTTTATAGGCTACCTAATCGATTTACAACTTATGCGACAAACATATATAATAACTAAGTCTAATTTTTAAAATAACAATGGCAATCGGCGTACCTACACCTTCTCATATGTATATGTACACATGCTAATATTAGGTGAACTTCTCGTCTTGGACCGGTGGAGCGCGTAAAATCACCACACATAATTAGCTGTTCGCACTTGTACCTGTTTTTGCAACATGAATAAAAAAATAAAAAATATTGTGGTACAATCTTACACAAATCGGTCTAGTCTCACGGTAAGCACAATAAGGCTTGTGATCATGTGGGTACTAGACGATGATATATATAATAGATATACGCATATAAATACTTAAATACATAGAAAACATCCATAACTGAGGAACAAATATTCGTGATAAACACAAATAAATGCCCTGACCAGGATTCGAACCCGGGACCTTTTGCTTCGTAGACAGGGTCACTACCGACTAGGCTAGGAGGCTGGTGATGAATGTATCTATGTAGATGAAATAGTAATACAAAGTTAACGTATAATTTTGAATACAGACAGTGCGCCGACGGAAATCGCATAATAAGAGGGTGACATTATGATAAAGAAAAGGACACGACATTATATTTATGATATATTGGCCGTGTACGTATTCATTGAGGATATCCAGTCGTGGCCAGATAGTTAAGAACATTTATTTTCCCATACAAATGCCTACCTACAAATAGGACTTTGCAAATTTGATAATAATCGAAAAAGTAATTTATCAATTATTTAAATAACAATACAATTTATCCATGCTTAAATAAGGTATACTCGAATGTATTGCGAAGATCCGTAAAATACCTAATTTAAAAAATATGGATGATCCACTAAACACTTCTACTTAATTAAGAACATATTTCATAACATTTGCAGGGGATGGTTCAGTTGTATATTTTATCAAATCATTAATTTATTTATTTTATTTGATCGTAATCATATCGCATATGATGTTATACGTACAGAAAACAACTGCAGTTAATATGATCATTTGTTTCTGGTATTGTGTTTATTTTAATTAATCGTTATCTAATGTCTTTTCGTTAATAACATCACAGTCATGTTAAAAATTAAGCCGTCAATAACAACCGTCTTTAAACGATATTTAAGATGTTTGGCTACCATTCAAAGGCATTACAAGTTTCATTGTGTTCGCTGTGTGTTTTTATACGTGTGTAAGTAAATGTCTGCTACTATTATAGACACATTCGAGATTTGACAGTTCACATGTTCGGTTTTATTGTTAGATAGTATAATATAAAGCCCTCTGTAATATGCCATGAATAAATATTTTTCTATTTCTATTTATATTTCTATAAAGCCATATATAAAGCCATAATAGCCAAAAATGCGTTCGAACAGTTTTTGATGTTGCGAGTGGTATAATTGGTATACCAAGGAAAGATTATTATAAATGTTATTTTTCTCCAACGCAACATCTAATTTGAAAACGATTTTGTTAAGCGCCTATGTCAGGTTGACCACTTTTCACGGATTCCGGGATATAAATTATCCTATATCCCATTCCATAATTTATTTGTGTACCTTTAGTCCAAATTTCTTCAGTTGTTTTTGCGTAATGGAGGAATACACATTCAAATATTGGAACAGAAGGTCTCCTTGCGAATCAAGTCACAATGTTCTTTCCAATCCTAATATGTCCACAACTACGCAAATGACTAGTAATAGTTGCGCATATGTTTGCAGCACAAAGAAATCAATTCACCAGTAATTTGGAAACCAAATGTATTCGGGAGCAAGCGACACTGTAATAAATACGCGCGAAAATAAAACGGCAAGCGGCGGATTTCAATTCCAACGGCGGGTCGTTTACCTGCGGCGGGGGACACGGGGACGCCGCGCCGGTCACCTATGAGGGACACGTGTCAGACACTCGTATACAGGAGAGTGGGGTAATGTGGAACGAGGTAACATTGAAATATAGAGTACTTCTAATTCTATATAATCTTGATTATGTTTTGACATTCATTTGTCTAACTGATTTTCAGATTCGGAATCTACGCACATATATAGATATGTTGTTCTAGTTAATCTTGTTCTAATTGAATTGCTTTAATTTTAGCATATAGCTTGGTATCATTAAGGAATCAGAATGGCATAGTTATAGTTTTATTATTATTACATTCGTTTTTTTTTTACAATTACATCTTGCATCAACCGCTAATGTAAAACGGGCATTAGAATTAACTTTACTTAGTAAGTGACAACTATGACATATCAATGTCATGTCGGATACTCATACTCCGTTTACACACATGCAAATTCCATATGAGATAAAATTAAATTAGTAGTTATTTTCTAAATGGAGCTAATTAGAATACCAGTGTCTTTGAGAAATTAACTTAATTTAAGCTAAAGAAATAAAACAAATAAGTACTTAAATAAATATTTGGGGTCAATCTGACACAGATCAACCTAGCCCCAAACTATGCAAAGCTTGTACTATGGGTACTAGGCGACGATATATATACATATATAGATAAAATACATATGTATGTACATAGAAAACGTCCATAACTCAGGAACAAATATTAGTGATAAACACACAAATAAATGCCCTCACCCGGATTCGAGCCCGGGACCCCCAGCTTCGTAGGCAGGGTCACTACCAACTAGTCTAGGGAGACCGGTAAAGTTAAAGCAATTCAAAACTGCAAGCGGTGGATTTCAATTTTAACGCCATTCACTCGTTTTACTCCCGCGGAAGATACGGGCACGATGGTCACCTATGCGGAACACGTGCCCCAGACTCGTCTAGGTCAGGGTCGTAGCTAGGGGGGACATTATAGGGCAATGCCCTACCATAAAAAATACCATCAACGCTGATGATATACCCCGAAATGCTTACTTGCACATGCAATGACCAATTACCTGTCTTAAATTTGACTCCGGCTGCGGCCCTGGTGTAGGTGTACATTATCATCTAGTTATAAAACATGTAGACTCACAGACAACGCATGACCAATTGTAATTTTAAACGTAATTATAATCATTTTATTTTTAAGCAGAATCGTGTGCGAACCATAACACATTTCTTAGAAAGCGCATACGCGCCCCTCCTTAGGCGCATACGAGGGACATTCATGGAGACATTCGGGGGCACCGGATATGTCCCGGTAGCTCAGCCACGAGCTTTTCCACTTCCCTTTCTTTCTAAGAAATTGGTAATTACAACTTTTTGTTGAAACAAATCAAATTATTTATTTTAATATTTTTGATTTGTTATTAAAGTGCCCCTAAACCGCCCCTGACTAGCTTTTATTGATAAGATAGATAGATTGATATATAGATATTTACAATCCATTTAAATAGTCTCTATTAATTAAATAAAATCAAAAGGACATAGCCTTGAAATGTTTAGACCTGCGTTAAAACAACTACTGTTCAAAGACAACGAAACATATTTAATTTAAATATTAATGACAGTATGACAAATTAATAGTACATTACATACCAAGGCCGTTTAAGTGGGAAATCCTCGGATTCCATGTAATTGTCGGCCGAGGCGAAGCCGAGGTCGACTAACATGTGATCCGAGGCTTTCCCATTTACCGGCCGAGGTTTGTATACTATTTTTCAGCCCGACGGAGCCGGCAGGCGGCAATTTAGTTTTGCGTAAAGTGGCGCTTACCGGCCGGAGGACTGAAAATATTATTATTCTGTACTTCAAATAGTAAAAGTACAAAAAAAATTGTCAATTCGCAAATCGTGACTATCGCATAAATTCGCCGCACGTCTAGCTGAAGCTTTCGGTGTTGGTGGGAGTCTGCCCCCCCCCCCATCCTTCCCCTCCCTCTAATTACTCAGCGCGACAAAAGCGTGGCGACAAGCGACAAGCGACAACACAGCACTTGCCACTTCATTACTGTCATTAATTTATTATCTGAATAAATTAAACGATTTTAAATGAGACTATCGCGAACGTGGGGTTGGTACAATTGATCTTAAATATCCTATAAGTATGCGTTTAATTTGACATTTTTATGTTTATAATAATAATAATCACGAGAATTAATAACATCCTACTATGTAAGTATGGATAATTTACAATAATATAGCTTACTTACCTATACATCAGACGCAGTCGCGGAAGGTGTGCAGCAGACTAAGTCGCTAGTATTATCTAATCGAAAGCTTTAACACTTGCCTGTTAAAGGTCTCTAAATCTTTTTTCCATTCTATGGCAACGAGTGAAGAAATGGACCCGAAACGTCGGGATGTAGTCTTCAATTCGTTTGAAACTGTTTCATTTGAATGAGTACGTCCTAATCGCAGTAGGTACCCGAAGAAAAATTTTGCATTACAAAAATATATTATTATTTACCTAATATGATATCTGTTATATATTTAAAATATCTATCTGTGAAAAGGCTACTTTAACAGTTAGACTTATATGGCGCGCGACTATCAATCGCATTCGGAACTTTTGTACGAAATATCATTTGATACTTACTTATTTACCGAGCCCTCTTCAGTGAAAGAAAACATCGTGAAGAAACCGGACTAATTTCAATGAGGCCTAGTTTACCCTCTCGGTTGGAAGGTCAGACGGCAGTCGCTTTTGTAAAACTAGCGCCTACGCCAAATCTTAGGATTAGTTGCCAAAGTGGACCGCAGGCTCCCTGACCCGTGGCATACACCGTGAACTGAAGGAGACTTACTTTGAGAATTATATCAGATAGTTTCCATACATCACTAAACCCTAGTACGCAACGAATCAAAATCGTGGACAGCAAATTAAATGTAATATCCGCTTTAAACTGTGCAGTGAGCACTCCGCTTAAGGCGGCGCGTGCGGGCCGAGCGGGATCAAAGCGACCCCGCGGTAATTGTACGAATCGTCCGAACTAACCGATCCCGCGGATTGTGCAAACACAGCCGAATGGAAAATTTGGGACTGTCTGTTGAGGAGACATAGTTCTAAGGGTTCTGTATCCAAAGGGTACAACGGACTAAGGCTCCGCCTTCCGTCTGCCACCAACCAGCCTGTATCTCAAGAACCGTGATGGTTAGACAGTGGAAATTTTCACAGATTATGTATTTTTATTTCCGATATAACAACAAATATTAAAAAGCAGAACAAAATAAATATTTAAGGGTAATTATTGGCGCTTCGTGCGCACTTGGCTGGTTTTTGTTTACTATTAAGTAAACGGACCTACTAGAGCCCGACGCCGTCCCACGTCCCAATAAATACTGTCAACTTTAAACTTAGGTACGTCAATTCCTATAGAGGTGCCAGACGGGAGTCATTAGCCACTAGCATGTCGGGCACTCAGACCTTACCTTACCTTTTCCTCACAACTCCGTCTTCGTTAAAAGTTTCAACCCTGCTATCGCCCCTTGAAGTTTTTTTTTCAGTGGGGCTTCATGTAATTAAAAGAGTACCTACTTCATATTTATAATCCAAACTAACTTCCGACGGTTTAGGCTATCGCGTGTCGTGCAGTAGGTATATCATTATTGGTTTAGGTGATTGTTTTATGTATTGAGATAAAGTACCTACTTAAGTATTATATTAAATTATAAATTGAAAGAGATGTCATATACTACAGTAAAAGATACCAAGGCCCCGGCGAGCCGGTGTACTTAAAAAACAAAAACATGAATCAAAACATTAATTAAGTACTTACATTTAATAAATGATTTGATTCGTGCTTTACAATTGTACTTATGTTAAATTAATGTTTTTTTTTATTTTATTAGATGATATTCCACAAGTGGTATAACATGGCAATACAATCTAGCCTTTTTAGGCTAATAAGTATTTTGATTTTAACCTAAACTACGAATACAGAATAAACTAAGAATGTGTCCATTAACACTTTTCTTATTGTCTCTATTAAGGCGAAGACACTTCGTTCATGTGATCTTTATATGTAGTACTCACTGCACTAAATTCACTATTCACTACACTAAAAGTAGCTAAATAAAATGGAAAAATTACAGTATAAAATGATAATTCATCACCTAACCAACTTAGCATCTTTTACCCCATCCGGGGTTACACATCCCGGAGTTAAGCGCTCTTTAGTATTCTATGTGATAGCGAACTCTGGGTTAGTTGGCTAACTTTGGTTGGTGCAAGTGGCCTTTAGATAAATAACCTACTAATACTAATTTAAATCAGGTAATAAATAAAATGATAATAATAACAATATATCCGCAAATATAAAATCGCAAGTATGACATGTCTTACTTCTGTTGTTTACTACCGACTCGTTTATTGGGGTTGTACTTGACTCGAGTGGCCTAGGTACTCGAGCGTCTCACGTGTGAACTGTGAATCCCAACTGACCGCCATTTGCAATAACTCACTCTGGCAAATGGCCGCCGCCGTAATTGGTGCCATCTTGCGTCTCCGCGGCGCCTTGACATTACCGCTTCATTACAATAATCAGGTTACTTTTGGTGATTGCTCATTTTGGGACGATTTGCAGTCTGCATATGTTATTTGTTGTTTAATTAATATTTATTAGACACGATTTTGATGTTAATAACATTATTAATCTTTAATGAACTACAGTGATCCTGATTTCCAAGTGTGTGTCACATTACGATTAATACGACCATGCAACAAGAATCAACTCCAAGATTGCTACTCATTTACAGCTATAAGCTATATAACTTAAATAAAGTCAATACTAATACTAAAGTATTACAACACATTTTTCGTGCGGTCATTTTTCAATTCAAACAAAAGGCCAACTGGTGTCTTCATTTCATTGTATGAAGTCATAATCATTTATTTGTATGGTCACCTTAATCGCACGCAACAACAATGACGAGTGTCCTGTTTTCATTCCAAAGATTATGATATTTAATTGATCTGTTTTAAAGTTCAAAGTAATGCCCATTTCACCCCTGTGAAAGTTCCAAGTGAATAATTCTAGCAGTGTTTTCAGCAGGCGGCGCCGCGGCCGGCGCTGGCGCAGGCGCAGGGACCCCGGGCGGGGGCGCGGGGGGAGGCGGCGAGCAGCAGTACTCGCTGCGCTGGAACGACTTCCACTCCGCCATGGTCAGCTCCTTCCGCCGCCTGCGGGACGAGGAAGACTTCGTCGATGTCACCCTAGCCTGCGCCGGGGCCACCTTCACTGCGCACAAGGTATGCCTACGCTTCACGAGAATCAGAGCAAATCAATTTACCGACTCCCTTAAGACTCGAATGTTAAATAATGCTTAAAACGCACCACAAACGGAAAGTCAAACTTTGCTCGACTTGTTTACGAGGATTATCATCAGTAACGACCACCCGCGGGTGATTAAAGGTGAGCACTACGAGCTACCTGCCCTGCTACTAGTGGTACTTAGGGCCTACGCTAGCTGGCGCGGGTGCACGGAGCGGGTGCACGCGGCGGGTGGATTTAGTATGGCGCACCCGCTCCGTGAGTCCGCTTCACTTAGCGCTGTTCATACAATTTATTTTTAGACGGGCGTCCCTTCCGAGTAATCCGCGTCAGCTAGCGTAGGCCCTTAGCCTCGGCGACAGGGCGGAACACCTACCTCCGCTTACTTTACAGGATAGTCCAGAAATCCGTTGACAAAGGTTTATATCATGTAAAATTTAAAACCGCAAACATTTTTCATCAAATAAATCGAATTGTCTTCAAAATATCCGCGTTTAGCTTTAAAACATGAACGCAAATGTTTGTAAAAAGTTAACAATTTGCCGCAGCTCCTCTAAGATTTATATTTGTCTAATTACCTAAATATAGCTTACAAAATTTTTGAGATTGATCAATGCTCACAAACTATAATCCATAGATATAAGTACAATGGATTTTGTTGGGTAGGCTGAATATACCTACCTATCGAGCTTATGAATCTAGGAAAAACGTATTTACATATCAACGGTGTATGCAGAAATATCCAAGGTTTACAGCCTTATGATTATGAATATATTTTCGATAACTACATTATTTTGATTAATTTCGACATTTTACTGCTATGTCAACGTATTTTTAGGCTAACCTGTATTTTTCTTTCTCAAGCGAGTCGCAGTGTTTTATTAATAACTAATAAAAAGGCTAAATGACAACCCTAACTAGTTTTAAAAAATAACTGACTAGTCATCGTTATCTGTTGGTACCTAATTGACCTACATACAATTATTAATTTTCATTATCTTAACTTGTCACTTTTTGTCAGGTGGTGTTATCAGCATGCAGCCCATACTTCAGGAAGCTGTTGAAGGCGAACCCCTGCCAACACCCCATCGTTATACTCAGGGATGTCCACGACAAAGACATGGAGAGCTTACTCAGGTAAACTTTGCGCTTACTACAGAGTCCGTCTATGATAGGTTTCCTAGATTTTAATAGCACAGACCGTGAAAGTGTCAACATCATAATTTCATAGGAGTTTGACGTTTAAAATAACACTTTAAAGATAGATAGTTAATTTCCTTGGAAGATATTACGTGGTTTGACTCTATAGGCTTTTAGTGGGAGCGCTACGGATTTTTCAATTGCATCCACGTTTTATATGACTTGAACTTGGAAAAAAATAATTAGGTAATTTTTTTGAGGTTCAAAATCACCATTTGAGCGAATGACACATGTGGTGGCCTCGCGCTTCAAATGGGGTATCTTTATAGTCTGACCGAATGCTCACCAAGCGCAATGTTGAACAGGTTCATGTACCAAGGCGAGGTGCACATAGGGCAGGAGCAGCTGAAGGAGTTCCTCAGAGCTGCACAGCTGCTGCAGGTGCGGGGGCTCACCGACGTGCCGCCGACCGCGCCAGTACCCACCCTCGACCAGAAAGCTTCACCAGTTAGTATAAAAAAAACTATTTTCTTTTACGAGACAAACTTTGACAGCACTGAGTTGTGCTATTTGTGCGTTAAGAACTAAAAGTTTCTCCAATTTTTTAGCTCCAATACTTACTTACGTTAACTTCTTCGTTCATTCACTACATTTTCTTGTTATAAGTCGTAATGTACATTTACCGCAACTCTCCTGCCGATACCTTTAATAGTAGTTTATGCAACAGTGATATAATAAGGGTTCTTAATACATGAGAGTCGCCGTTACTATAATAGTTGTTAGAACCGAGAGTTCTAAGAACCAATTATGAGCTGTTGCATACGCTAGCTTTTCTACGACAGCTAAAATAGCGAAAAAAGCAAAATCTAGAAAGGTGGCAGAATGTGGAAGATGTCGTATGTCGTGTGTAATAGATGATCTATAGAAATTTAAAAAAAAAACAGTGCTAATATATATGAAAATCCATAGGATAGGAGCATCGTTTAGCAGTGTTCTTATGGAATACCATAGACAATGTTATAAGGTATACTTTTTTAATATCGCTGTCCGTCATCTAATGGACAGATAGAAGTGCTGGAGCAGAAAAAATGTTTTTATATCTATCCTTAAATGAAGTTTGACCTCCAGCAATCCGCATCATCATGGACGGAGACGGGATCGGGAGGGTCGCGCGAGGGGGTGCCGCGGGAAGGCCGGCGCGCGCGCAGGCCCGAGGAAGGTTCGTCGAACACACCGCCGCCCAAGCGCGCCCGCTCCTCGGATCTCTACCAGGCGCAGATGAAAACCAGGTGAGGATAGTCTTAGTCTGCTCTAACCCCATTATTCAAAAACCTCTGTTAAATTCTGTCTCTTATCGGATAGTATTAAAAATATGTCGATTTATCTCGTTTGCACTCACATTTTGATACGATAGGGATTCACGGAGACAAATAGCCACCCATAGTTTTTTTTCGAAATCTGAATATGCCTCCTAGTGGTTTATAAGTTGGTTTCAAGAGGATATCTTAGACTTTCTTTCTCATCGTAGCATTAATCCCGGGTGCTGTCTCACAGCCCACGGTCCATTAAAGGTCCCGACCTTATTTCTATCTATTATGTATTTTGTAACTTATATACTAATGATCCCGTAACCGATCCGGGTGTAGGACGGAGCAGCTGCTGGCGCAGGGCAGTCCTGAACGTAACGGACATGAACTGCTCTTCGGGCAGGCGCTCGAGCAGAACGCGCACCTCTCGGTCATGTCTAACAACCTGGTAAGTTGGCGATTCTCTCCACACATTCCTCTCAAAGGAAGAAACCATTCAAAGCTCAAGGTCAAATTACTTTCCCCACTAGTGGATTTTATTTTCTTGATAATTTAAAGGATAAAAGAGCTCTTTTCGAGCTAGTGAGGTGATAAAATAAATACACGCATATTTTCCTGAAGCTGTTATTCAACTTCTTTTAAAATTTTGTCATGGTTAGGATGTCAACCGCAAATATATGTCTGCTTTTCCAGCATCATTATTTATTCCAGAAGTAGTTTACCTTTTGTACTTTTTGATTTTGTTGGTTATACAGTTAGAATGACCTAATTCTGCAGTATTAACTACAGTCCCCTTGAAATATTAAAGAATCTTCTTTCACAGTCAGGCGATGGCGAAGAATCATCATCAGACGCTGGAGCCAGCGATACAGAAGGAGAGCCCCGAGCCAAGCAGGAGCCTCTGGACTACGACGACCCCGCTCACGTGGCTAACACCAACGGAGCTCTACCGCACAGCTTCCCTGGACTGCTGAATCTGCAAGGTAAAGGGAAATGACACCCGCTCCATGCAAGAGCCCCTGGAATACGGACCGCACGCATAGCTATCACTAATGGAACCTTACCGCACAACTTTCCTGGGCTGTTCAAACTGTACACAGCAGGCTGCAAACCTTTTTTTCTGTCGGGGGAAGTTCCTGGTGACGTACTTTACAATTAACTTACATAAGTAATTTACTTAGGAGTAGTATATTAAACAGATAAAGGATAAATTAATTTCTTGATTAATATTTGGTTTATTTACAATTCATGATAAAATCTCATTTTCAGGATTTCCTGGACTTCCCGGACCATCAGGGATACCAGATAACTTCGGTGAGTAATGTACCTATCGCAATCTACTTCTATTTAACAATCTTGTCTCCGTGACTCAATAATGACTAGACTTCGAGTCGCGGTGAGAACCGGAATATTGAAAACTAATGACAATTCAATTAACTATCCAAGTCAATCGCACATTAAGTACGCATTATTGAGTCATATACGTACTGCATGTTGACTTGTACCATATACCTAACACTAACATTCTATTAAACGAGCGTCAGGCATTCGAACACCCCTTAAACGGTCAGAGTAACTTGGTCCCCAAGCGGTTAGGGAAGTCGTCGCAACAATGGAAGCGAGAGAGCGCTCTCTCGAGAGTAGTCCGGTGGTTAGGGCGAGAGACGAAAATGAACGCGAACTCCGTCTGCCCCAGGAGCGACCTGGCCGGGCGGCGGCGAGCCCGCGGAGCAGCCCTACCCCTACAACGGCACGGGTGAGCCGCACAAGCCTGCCTGCCCCGCCTGCGGCAAGCGCTACTCCAACAACTCCAACCTGAAGCAGCACCTGCTCAACGTGCACGCCGCGCCCGCGCAGCCGCACCGCTGCCCCGCCTGCGGCCGCGCCTTCAAGACGCGCCAGTACATGCAGATACACATGAACTCCATCCACGGCATCAAGCAGCGGCGCCGCGACGCCCCGGCCCCGGCCCCCGCGGGCCCCGCCCCGCCGCCCGCGTACCCGCCCCTCGCTCCGTCCGCCGACCTCGACCGATACACATACAGTAGCGCTTAATGTGACGTGTGGTGATGTCTCTAACCGCCGCCTCTGTGTTACAGGGGCGGCCCTGGCGGGCGGGGCGCTGGGCTACCGGCCGCAGTGTCCGCTGTGCGGGCGCGTGTACTCCTCCACCTCCAATCTGCGCCAGCATATGCTCAATGTGCACTCGCAGACGGACCGCGACCAGTGGTTCCCGTGCCAGCACTGCGGCAAGAAGTGCAAAACGAAGCACTACCTCATCAACCACCAGCTGCAAGCGCACGGGATACGCCAGCGGCAAAACTCTTAGAGGCGGCGAGTCGGCGCGGAGCCCCCGCCCGCGCCCCCGGCGCCCGCGACGCCGGCGCCCCCGGGGCCCGTGCTGCCCTACGCGCCGCGCCCGCCGCTCGCCTGGTGGTGACGGCCCGGCCGCCCGGGCTGGGCCGCGCTCGTCGCCGACGACTAGCTCGATAGGCCTAGAGTCGCCGTCGGTTTTGCCACGTCTGACTAACTGTTGGCATTGCAGATGCCGCGGCCGTGGCAAACCCGGCGGCGGGCCGGTGCCCGCTGTGCGCGCGCGGGCTGGGCTCGCCGGCGGCGGCGCGGCGCCACCTGGCGGCGCACTACCCGCGCGACTCGCCCTACTGCCCCGTGGCGAGCTGCGCGCGCCTGTTCGCGCACCCGAACAGCGTGCGCAACCACATGCGGCTGAAGCACCGGCCGCAGTGGGAGCGCATGAAGACGCTGCGCTGGAGCTGCGGCTGGGCCTAGTAACGTACGGCTGTGAACGAACCAAGTGCGACTTATTCACCGGATTGATCTCGACGCATTTCTCTCCCCGCGCGGAGACTATAGGATATATCGACTGAAAATTATTTTTGTAGTAGATTAGACTGATATTGTTTACGTAAGGTATATTAAGCGCGTAAATAAGAAATGTGATGTTTGGTGCCATTGATAGATAACCGAGTGCTAGAAGTGACGATCGCTCCCGGACTTCCTGACGCCTGTACTCTTCCATTGTTGCTTCGACACTTCTCCCCAGTTCCGTGTCCTCTACACAGTGATCCTTTCGTTTCGGTGTCGTCATAAATTACTGTAAAGAAAGTCGTGTTAATATTGTTCAACTTGCAAAATCGCCGTTTGGGTGACTTTATATAAAAAGCCAAAAATTAATCTTAGTCGATATTGCCGCGGAAAGTAATCCAATGGACATTTTGTCCAAGTTGATCAATAATTACATTTATATTTTCATAGGAAGCAGTTTATAAGAATGTGTTCATCAAATAGACTAACTTATGTTACCCGACGCAATGGTTGTTCAAACAAAGGATAAAGTACCTACCATAGAATGCCAATACGCCGCCTACACGCATGCTAAGATCTCAATTAGTGAAGTTTTCTTAAGAAATAATCGCCTCTTAACTAAGATGCTAATTGGTGACTTAACAAAGCATTAATGGCCGATAGATGAGGTCACGCTGGTTAACTACTTACTTTATAAATTCTTGAGTTTTGAGCGAACCACCGCGTCGGCACAACGATGAAAAAATTAAAATTTTGTCTCGCAATTGCGTGCGTACTTATGTATATTTTCGACCATAGTTAAGACAATACGAAATAGAATTAAAAATCAAATGCCTTTTAGCGCAATAGGAACCTAAGATACGTTCAATCAGCATAGGGTTTATTTTTGAATCGTTAAAGTACGTGGCGAGCACAATCAAAACATATCTAGTCAATGTAGAACGTACGGAGGATTTATTTAATATACCTAGATAACCACTTTCCATTCGCATATATTTTCATATTAGAGAATGAGGAGGGTTACGCGTAAGTTTTATAGGATTTATTCTTTTAATAACGTTTTAGCAGAGAAATGTGTAGACTGGACAAGTACGATACATCTGTCATTCCTTGTTTGCATAGCTGGGCACCGTTAATCAAATAGTTAACTTCGCTTATCGATACCCCTTTACATAAAAAGTTAAATTCGTTAATCGTTAAAGCGCTACTTTTCGGAAGGTTTAACGGAAGTTAACGTTAATCCGTTAACACGTGGAACACTTAGTCATCTACAACTTATAAAACTGTTCAATAGATTATATAGATGCAAAACTGATCTCCTGAACTGGGTACAATATTAAAGCTACTCAAATGTGGCAACTGGTTTCGGCCGGTTTGGAACTAGAATCCGACTCTATGATATTGTTTTAATTTGTGTAGAACACACTTTCTTTACATATGCAACACATTGTACGTACACAAACTGCACATACGCAACTATTACAAACAAAATCTAGGACTTGTCAAGTTGTCGCTCTAAGCGCTGGCGGCGCTAGGTAATGAAGCGATCAAATGATTATTATGTACCTACCTACCTGTCATACTCGCAGTTTTATCATCCAAGCGTACTTGTTAAAACGAATTTTTTGCGGGTTGGCGCGGTATGTGCGGTATCTTTTTGGTCAATATTTTGGATCTAGATTAACGATTAACGGACTTAGTAAAACGGAAGTTAATGATTCCGTTAACATATTCTAAAGTTAAACGGCCTCCTAGCCTAGTTGGTAGTGACCCTGCTTACGAAGCAGGAGGTCCCGGGTTCGAATCCTGGTCAGGGCATTTATTTGTGTGTTTATCATGAATATTTGTTCCTGAGTTATGGATGTTTTCTATGTATTTAAGTATTTATATGTATCTATCTATTATATATGTCGTCGCCTAGTACCCACAACACAAGCCTTAGAGCTTACCGTGGGACTAGGTCGATTTGTGTAAGATTGTCCCATATAATATTTATTTATTTAACTTAAACGTTAATCCGTTCATGAAAATGTTAACTTTGTTGAAACGATTAACGGAATAACGAGTTAATGCCCAGCTATGCTTGTTTGTAGCTTGTAATTCCAATACCCCTAGGCAATAAGGCAGACGTTGATATAGTGTTGTAGTCTTCCAAAACATGTTCCGTTTGTATTCGCTTTGTTTCACGTAGACGGCCTAGCAAAAAGTCCAGTCTGAAACTCAATATGTATATAAAAATAGTAATACAATAATGGTTGCCTTCAAAATATATGCGATAGGAACCCATGTCGGATAGATCTCGAAAATTAATATTGGTAAGTTAGCGAGTAGTTGAAATTGTTCCTGACCGCCTGAGAGGCATCGTCTATATATCTCTATGGTTATATATAACTATTTGTAAGCGTACAACATTGTAAATTAGTCAACCCAATAACCAAATGTTCAATGTGAGTAAACGATTCTAGTTGCGATTGTATTAGTGATACGATATATACGTAATAATTTAATTTTTACCCGAAAAAAGTGTCTGCTTATATAATATACATATAATAAAACTACGAAGTAGAAACGCCGTATTTCACTTATAGACACTCACACTAAAATTAAAAAGAGGTAAGGATCGAAATGTATATTTGTATTCAAATGTGAACCTTAGCAGTGTGTATATAAGGTATATTTTGCAGGTGGTTCGCGACGGACACAGGACCTGATGCGCGTGCGCGCGACGGACCCGCGGCCGTGCCCCAAGTGCGGCAAGATCTACCGCTCCGCGCACACGCTGCGCACGCATCTCGAGGACAAGCACACCGTCTGCCCTGGATACCGGTTAGTTCACTCAAAATAATAGTACCTTAATTTAATTAATAATTTTTCGTTTGTCAGTTTAGTGTTAGTACGCAAATTTAAAAAGTTAGCCTAAAGCCAAGAAGTAATTGTGGGGAGCCATAAAAAAGAAACTTCATGTCTTCATTTCGTGACATTAACGCATACATTTCAGATAATGTTTGAGAACACAAACATTATTGTCTATTGATATCCGGGTCGAAGGACCAAAACGGTTAAAGTTTGTACTCGTAATTCTAAATATTGTTAAACTGTAAATAAATTCGATAAGCAGTTATTGATTACTGTAGGAAGCTCCAGGAAATTGTCCCACACACCCGCCCTCGACATAAGTCTTCCTAGGGCGCGGGTAGAATGCGTAAATGTATTCAATTAAAAAAGAAAAAAAAACTACATATATATCTACATCTATATTTAGCAAATATTACCGTCATGTTCATAATGATATGCATACTAACTAAGTACTCATGTATTCCAGATGCGTCCTGTGCGGCACAGTGGCCAAATCCCGCAACTCGTTACACTCCCACATGTCGCGGCAGCACCGCGGCATCTCCACCAAGGACCTGCCGGTGCTGCAGATGCCCACGCGGTTCGACCCTGAACTGGCGAGCCAGTGAGTATCTTCGTCTCCATCGTTAGTTTTCGCGACTCGTTCTACATTTAATGTCTCGATTTGAGTTGGTCACACACTTAAAACTATAACACACATAAGAATTTTTTGGAGAATTCAGGAGTCGTGTAATACAGCAATTTCCCCTTTTTTTCTCCCAGACTCCTAGCGAAAGCCGGCGTAAAAGTTTCCCCAGAACAACTCCGCGCCCGAGCCTCCCCGACGGGCCCCCGGCGGTGCGACATCAAGCTAGACGCCAAGTCCGCAGCTTCAGAGAGCAGCTCCATCTGCGGCGACAATGACAACGACGACCTGAGCCAGTCGCGCTACGGAGATCTCCCGGTGTCACCGCCTCGTAAGTTTCATCCTCCTAGTAGCTTTTGTCAAGTGAACAACATTGTGGCTAGTATAAGTCAATTTTCTAGTACGATTTCTAATATTTTCTAACATAATACTTCGTCTCCACAGACATAAACAGCCTGGCCAACACGACGATCACAAAAGTTCCTGCAGTGCGAGCGCTGGCGGCGCGCGCGGCGGAGGCTGCGCACGCGCCGGCGCCGGCGCCGCGCCGGGACGACTACCCCTACACGGCCGGCTCTACGCTCATCGACACCTACCTGCAGTATATCGGTGAGTACCTACCAACTGGAACACTGAGCGTTTCCTGTTCTACGGAGTTCATTTTTTGTTGTAGACTCTTCTTCAAAATATAATAATACTCAAACAAACTTTTAAACCTTTCTCTTTATTGCAGGAATGCCAAATATAAACCACCTCGCGAATCTGAATGCGATGCACATGGACCGCAAGACGTACGACGAGCCCTCCCCGCAGATGGGCTCGCTGCCTCCTCCGCCCACCACGCTGGCGCACCAGAGCTTCCTAAAGCAGATGCAGAGGAAGTACACCGACATGGGCAAGCCGGACATCACGCGCGACGCCGACGAGCCGCTCGACCTCGGCAAGGAGCGGCAGCGCAGCGACAGCATGGGCGACGGAGACGACAAGGAAGGTGACAAAGAGTATTACGGCAAGGAGTACAGCGCGGTCGACGAGCGGCGCGACGAAGACGAAGCGCCCGACGAGGCCGGCTACTCCGACGAGGAGAGGAAGGCGTCATGAAAGACGTTTTGTTGATCACAAACGGTGCTTGAGTGTTATGTTTTAGCTGATTCGTTTCGCAACGTAATATCGGTTTGATTGTTGACCCGTGGAATGTCATTGGTGCCATTTCAATGTAAATTTTAATTAGGTGTAAAGCGGCGAGCGTTAGGTTGTGTGAGATCACTGTAGGTCCCCGCCCCGCGTTAGTCCGCCGGCGCCACTTGATCGTGAGATTGTTTTAGTAGTAACTAGTATCCTGGTCAACTGGCATCTTTGGTAAAGACCCTCCCTCAGCCGTCCCTGAATAAAATCTATTTCACAGTTGCTCGTTAATACAGGTGTAAGTACTAAATGTTATACTCCTGAATGACTAGCCTTATTGTATATTGTAGCATCTAAAGCGACGGCCGGGAGGGCGGCTCGTTGACCGGACCATAGTAGGTAGTGTTTTTGTACGTGCATGTAACGGACCCTGTCACTCGTAGGGCCTTACATCATAATTCCATCCAACTACCTCAGCATCGGGCCAATCCGGCGTGTAAAAATTAAAGAGAAAATATATCCACACAAATTGTGAAATTCCATCCATCTACCTCACTTCAATAGATTTAATTTAATATTTTATACAATTTATAGATATAAATAACTGTTGTTTTATGTATTTTGCAGATTGCATTTATATATACTACGTAGAGCATATAGTAGTTAAATATACGCAAGTCATTAGGTGATTGTTAGTGCTGTCCATACATACTCGACATTCTCATTGCGTTGTGTAGTGCGCACTCTAGAGAACATTAGACTGCCCCGCCCGTGGCGTGCGGCGTGCGGTGCTGGTGACGCCACACGCCGCACGCCGCACGCCACGCGCCACCTCACCGTAGCGTAGCCACCTAGCCTCCGACATCGAGTGAGCTCGCGACTAACCTTTATCTACGATATCTTGTATACGAACAGAACGCCAGAGCTTAAAACATACTATTACTATTAAAGTGTGCGTCACTTCTGGAATCTTCAACCGCCTTGAGACTGAACACTGTTTCCAGGGATACCTTGTTGTTGTCGCATGACATTTTGCGAATTTATTGAAAATGAAAAGTTCAAATTTGAAACTTAACAAATCGTAATAAGACATAATATTGCATTGTATATAAATTTGAGTGATATGTAAAGTACATAATAAATAAACAGATAGTAACAAAAAGCAATAAATAAAGTATACCTTGATGTTGCCTTCGGATTGTTGTATATAGGAGGCGGACGAAGCGCCGCGTGTCGCCGGCCGGCCGCCGGCTGGTCGCCCACTGGTCGCCCGCTGGTCGCCCACTGGTCGCCGGCTGGTCGCCGGCCGGTCGGCCACGAGCTAGCTCGTGCAGGCGCAGAAGGTTTATTTTGTAGTAATGATGTGGGCTCGTTACTTATAACAATTACTGTGATTACAATCTCATAATAGCCTTCAATACTTATACATATTTTTTAGAGTACAATGTTATAGTTATTTAGTATATTAATAAGTATATTTGTAAGCGAGTCACAAAATTATATTTACTTCCCTAAACATTAGATTTCACGTTGTTTAAGTATTTAGAGCAATAGGTGGAGCATTTAACCTTTTATATGAGAGATATTAAGCGTTTAGGGTTTTATTTTTGTAATCTAATGTGCGTTATTACAAAACGAAGCCACAGAAACAATGCCACTCTTAACAGCAATTTAAGTACTTAGAGTGTAACGTGGGCCAAGTACATTTTTTCTAGACTGTTTCTTTTGCATTTAAATGATGACGAAAAGTCATCACAAGATTTTTATAGCTCATTTTTGATTTTAGTACGGGTCAAAGTTACACTCCATTCGAACGGAACTCAAATTTTCCTCTGTAAAATGCCAAATCGTGCAGTGCGGGTGTCATCTTTTCCGTGTGTTGTGTGTAATGACGTCACATGTAGATCCGAGTTATTTTAAGTGTGAGTGAGATGCATCACTTCGGTTTGTATACGTTGTTGACCGTTGACAGTGTTGCCATAGTTAGTAACTTCGACTGTATATAATATAAGTTTTGTTTAGTCTCGTACTTAACATTTGCAATTATTGTGTTTTTATTTAGATTTCTTTATGGTTCAATAGTAAAAACAAACGTTTACTGTTTCACAAGACACAAATATGTTATATTAGCCGATAGCCAGTTACCAGAATGTGATTATGAATAGATATTATATATTTTTTCAATACACCCGATTGCCACAGATCCAATATATCATAGCAATACAACAGTTACTATGACGCCATTTCCTAATTCCTGTTTCAACCCTATCACTGCCAAGTTTTCAATTTTCTTACAAAGCGAACCCGCATATTTGGGTTCTAATCAATAAATTAAAAGTGCCGAAAGAAACAATATTAAATTGGTGTGTTAGAAAATATATAAAATAATCTGCCAAAAAGAGATCAACTAACAAATGGTCTCGCCCCAATATATGAAACAATGAACATCGTAACTGTTGCGTTGTAGAAGAATTATATTTATAAGCAAACCAGTGAAATGTAACTAGTACTATTAGTCTACTAAAGGTCACATCGAAAATCGATCTACCTCTCGCTCCTGAAGGGACTCAATGAAGGAGAGAACGATTTTCGAAAGCCTCTGGACACACGTTAGTTACCTTATTGAGCTTAGGAAGTTCATTTAGTTTCTTTATTTACCTACTTACCTCACTAGCATGACAGTTCATGTAAAACTCAATTTATTCGTTTTATTGTTGTTTATTGGTCCAATCAGCGAGTGTTTTCACTCCAACATATATTCTCTGCGTGCAAGGGACGAGAGAACTATTGTCAAGGGTAACACCGAGCTGATTGGGGTTTATTGCTCGTTAATTTAAGTGATTGCATTTGATGTCAATTCTATATCGGTCACTCTCTATAGTGCAAATAACTAGAGTTGAATAGCAGAGCTACATGATACCACTCTTAGCAGATGTGACATTGAATTACTATTGATAGGTTTTTTCGAATAAGGATTTATCGAAAATTGTAATAAATCATGAAGACGTTGTAAAACTCGACTTTGAAAAGTCTATAGAAGTATTGACATATCTTGATTGAATGACCGTAAATTGTATACGCTAACTATAACTAAGAAAAGCAATATAAAAATGTATACGAATTATAAACAAATGTGCGAGATATATACACACTGTTGAGTCTACAAGCTGTGGTATCATGTGACTCAAATGTTTCACAGCCTCGATTTCAATGAGCAGCAATCATTTTGCAACTGTTGCTTTTGGAAACCTGGTGTCTGTGAGACCACAAACAAATTAGAATCTCATAGCGTGCACAAGTAATTAAGTTGGTCTGATAGCTGTTAGTTTGGAATGTTCGTTTGACGTATTACCACCGGTTATTGTAAGCATTTCAGCTTTTGTTACGTTTCTACATTGACCGTGGAACTAGAGGAACGATGAACAAAATTATTATTTTTACTTTAAATGTTACCAAGTTGATTTTCGATTACTGTTTTGCTGACAATCTGCGAGAACTAATTCGCTCAAACACATTTTTTTTATTTGTAAATGTTTAATTGTTTAAATTTGTGTCCGTTGCCAACAACCCGCCATGCGGGTTCATGTGAGCATTGGCAAAGAAAGTGTTAAGGTTGGTTCCGCGGTATCGTTTTTCCTCTCAATTGTTAACCCGTCGCCGCCGGTGGCACTACAGTATACGATTAGGGCTGCCACCATTCCGACATATTTATTTGCCAGGGTTGCCACAATGGTTGCGCGACAGATGCAATAATCCATGAGCGCCGCGCAAGGATTGTGCCAACACGATTAGTAGTAAACATTGATTTGTATAATTTAATTGGATGCCACGCCTTCGCCATTGTACATTAGTGTACTAGTTGTACGCAGCTTAACTTCATTATTATTATATACATGAATAATAAAAATAATTGTTTTGAACTGTGTGGTTTCATTTCGACATGGGTTTTGCCTCGTTTCGTTTACCGAGGTCCAGACATGTTCATTCTAAACGTAGGCAACATTGATTAATATCCATGAGGTCTGGTGCATTCTTAGAAAATGAAAACATATTAGTAGCTCAGTTTCAGTTTTGGTGTTCAGCCTTGTCTTAGGTTTTCTAATTATACGCGCGCATTGTTTTTATTTTTATCCCGAATACTTATATATAGGACAGGGTAAACGAAACGGCTCGTAAAGGTGAATGTACAACATACTAACCACATCAAAAACAAAAATATTTATTTAATGGAATCCTTCGACACAACTGTTTCTAATCATATCATAAATAATCACAATACTCTTATAATTAACGTGCCTAAAATTAAAATTGAATACATTACGCATATACATATAAATATTCGACTAGGCTACAAACGATAGAAACACAGAATCCCTGGAGCGATCCTTACTTTATTGGAGTCAGTCTAGTATGTTTGTTAGTTTGTTTGTACAGTGCACTAAACGAGCCCGCGGTCTTACTCCTGGCGCCTCTTCTTGGTGAGGAAGTAATGAAAGCCGACCGCGGCATTCATTCTGAAAACAGAAAACAAATATAAACCGTGTTTTTTTTTCGTTAACTTTAAGGGGAGATTTTTGAGGTTAATTCGAGTTAATTTCTCTAAGAAACTAGTGTCTTAACTCTTATGGTTTCCGAGATAGTTATTAAATGAATTTGTTAGCTGAACCAGTGTAAAAGGTATTTTACCTGCTAATGTTATTCACTTTTTAAATGTTGTCAGTAAAGAGTCTTCCATTGACAACTATTCACTGCAAAAAGGTTATTGGTTAAGGTTAGACATAGAGGTGAGTAAGTTTCACGTTAGGTACCTACTTTTCCTTTAATTTGTCACATAAATGTCTAGTCACAATTTAGATATAAAAAAACCGGCCAAAAGCATGTCGGGCCATGCTCAGTGTAGGGTTCCGCAGTTTCGTCCGTCACAATAGGTTAATAGATAGATAGCTTTTTAGGGTTTTTAGGGTTAGGGTTGTTATGAGAATGGTCTCATAACAATAAAAACCCTAAAAAGGAATATCTTCGCAGCTCTTACGGCTTGTACGCCATTTTAACAGAGAAGATAAGTTTTTTGCAAAACATCAAAAATGGCTTAATTGGCTGACCAAGTTCGAAATATTATTTTTAAGTCTTCATGAAGCTCTATTTTTAAGATTTTTTTTCATAGTTTTTGGGCTTGCGGTTCAAAAGTAAGAGGGGGGAGACATTTTTTTTAACTTCTGGAGTGATTATTTCCGAAAAATCGTAAAATAACTTTATCAAAAAATACAATACAATACAACAACAATACAATAACTCTTTATTGCACCTCAAAACAACAAAAATAACACAAACTGGTATAGATTACACATGAAAAAGAGGCAAACAACAGGCGGTCTTATCGCTAAAGAGCGATCTCTTCCAGACAACCTTTGGGTAGAGGAGACACTACACTAAGAAAAGTATACATACAGTAGGTGGTGCAAAACTGGAAAAAGTATTATGTGAGAACCAAAATATATGACATAAACAGAAAAAACAAATCTACAAAAAAAGAAAAAAACAAACACACACACAATTACATATACATACATATTATATGTTCATACCAAAATACATAAATATATAAATACATATATACAAATACAAACTAATTAAGCGAAATGATGATAGCAGATTACTGATTTTACACAGTCAAATTAAAGGAAAACAATAGTTACATGAACAGGAACTAAGGAAGTGATAAATAGTGCTTTTTAAGGAGAGATTTGAAAGAAGCAACAGATTCAGCACGCCTTATATCAAGAGGGAGAGAGTTCCACAGCCGGGTTGCTTGAAAAGTGAAAGAAGTATTATAAAATTTGGAAGAGGAGGATGGCACAGTCAGAAGCAAGTTTTGAGAGGAACGAAGAGAATTGAGATAACTAAAACGCTGCTTGAGATAGGAGGGGGTTGCAGGGTTGAAAAGAATGCTATAGAGAAGTGAAAGAATATGGGAATTACGACGATAGCGGATAGGGAGCCACTTGAGTTGAGAACGAAAACAAGAAACATGGTCATATTTGCGTAACCCAAAAATGAACCTTATGCAAAGATTTTGAATACGCTCAAGTTTGTTTAGTTGCTCCTCGGTAAGGTCAAGGTAAGATATGTCTGCATAATCCAGTATAGGAAGAAGCAACGTTTGAGCAAGCGCAATTTTAGTGGCGAAAAAATGTTTTTGGAAAGCCCCTATTCTTTTTCAAATACCTATCCAACGATACCTCACACTTTAGGGTTAAAACGAAAAAAAAACTACCCCCATTATACGTGTATCTGAGAGGTACCCTAAAAATAAAAGTTTTATGACTTTTTATTCCACCACTTTGTCGGCATGATTGATATGTATATTAGTACCAAATTACAGCTTTCTAGTACTAACGGTCAATGAGCTTAGCCGCAGGCGGACGGACGGACAGACAGATATGGCGAAACTATAAGGGTTCCTAGTTGACTACGGAACCTTAAAAATAACATTCAAACTGGTTCACTCATTCGCAAGATACGACGCCACAGACATACATACATACGTTCAACTTATAACGACCCTCGTATATGTCAAACTTGTAGGGCCTACGCTAGCTGACGCGGATGACCCGGAACGGACGCCCTTCTAATAAGAAATTGTATGAACAGCGCTAAGTAAAGCGGGCACACGGAGCGGGTGCGCCATACTAAATCGACCCGCCGCGTGCACCCGCGTCAGCTAGCGTAGGCCCGTATGCTTTCTTTACAAGAATCGACACTGTGTATACGGCTTGAAACTCACAGCAGGGTTAGTTGTTATTTCCTGGAGGAGGCGGACGCGAGCGCGATGCCCAGCCCGACGAGGCCGCCGATGGCGATGACGGCGCCGCCCGCCACCGCCATGCCGATCAGCCCCTCCCGCTCCATGCGTTTGTTGATCTGCCTCTGTAAACCACCAAACTAAGTGTTAAACCTCGACTGCTCAAACAGCAACAATCAACTGACCATCAGCATCTATAGACACAGCGTAGGGATGTATTCCATACAGTGAGGGAACTTCATACACGGCCAGCGGCGAGGCTCGGTGCTCGTGCTGAGGCTCAGGGTTGTCAAAAACTATGCGAAAGATATTACAGTCTGATTGGCAAACTAATTTCCATTTTACACCCCTTAAAATAAACCGCCGAATTTTCATAGAAATTCGGCGGCATTTCTTTCCCGCCTCCTTCGGTGACCGATGACCCAGAAATCGGCGGAGTTAACCCACTGTATGGAGTACATCCTTACGCTGTGGTATAGATGTAATTAATAATCAAACCCCGTTATCAGTGGTGAAAACTCATTGAAACCAAGGGTTGGCAAAAGTAGGTACCTATTCTAAAATCGCTTTCGGTACATAACTTCGCCATAACAAATGTTTAGTATATTTTTTTACCATAAATCGTAAAATTCAAGAAATTCAACGCATACAATTTGAAATATGTATAAATACAATATTCTTTATCATATTTTATTACAGTAAGCGAAATTGGGAAACAAAGGCGAAATAAAGATATATGACGGTTTTTATTTTTTAACATTAAAACTGGTTGTTTCACTACATTTAACTAAAAATTTATTATTTGTAACGTGTTTTACAAATTAAATATTTTTCTAAGGCGAAGTTATAGTACAACAGGCGAATTAAGGATTTCAGACTTCATGTAACTTTGGCAACCCTTGTTTCGGGTCTGGTAATAATGTTTTGTTTTCTTATTTTCACGTATCATGCTATTTCAGTCAGTGTCAGTACTAAGTACCGAGGTTGATTGAAGTAGCATGACAAACACCAGCGTTTCCAACAAAATACGAGAGCAACACATTATGCACTGCATCTGTAGATCTTATGCCGTTGAAATAGGGATTACAAATGGTCAGATAACAGAACAGGTTTCAATACTAGTAATGGGCGTTTTAATTTAAATAACCCAACCCTTTTTTTGTATTTGGAAAATTTTATGTGAGTTCTACTCCGAATCTCGAGCTCTTTCGATCCTGTAGGAGAAAAGAGTGTCCCAAACTTTGCATAAATATTTCAAACCTTCCATTTCGTCACCCCCTTACAAATTCTCTCGCTAATTTTATTTATACAAATTGGATAAAAAAAATGGTAACCGCATGGAAAAAAAATTTGGGACACTTTTTTTTGTTTTGATATTTGTTTCGAATATATCCTTCGCCAAAGAGCAACCGGTAAATATCAAATATGTATTATTTTTCGTGAATTAGCTTAAAAGTAATTTTAAATTGACGCCCGAATGTGTAGTCAACGTCTTATAGGTATGTCCCATTCAAGGTATTTATTCAACTTCTTATCTTGCTGTGGCATGTTTCTGTTACGTAAATGACTACGTCGATAACATCACCAATACAAGATACAATCTCGTATACGTCTCATTGAGATCTCTTACGTAACACTATGAAAGAGCATTTCTACATAATCTATTTCAGACTATGTATCCACATTTACGATTAATATTGTTGAAAAATATATTTGCAAACGATTTTTTTAATAAAAAACAAAACATTTAAATTTATAAATAATTTAGTAATAGTACATTACGAGTACGATACAAGTGCGAAAAAGAGGAACGTATATCGTACGACGCACGTGTATCGTACGACGCTTTACAGTACATATGGCCCTTCGAATATTCGACGCAGACACGTAAAGTGCTCATTATCGTCCTAGGGCGGTAAAGTAGCACAATGTGTACTGTAAAACACATTGCACATAGGCACTTCTTAAGCAATAGAGTTGTCAAAGCTTGGAACAAACTCCCAGATGAAGTTGTAATGGCTCAAAGTGTCAATGATTTTTAATATAAACTACAACTAGATACTCTCAAATTCTACTCTGTAGTAGATATACCAAAACGTACACACGCGTTCAAAAGTGCATTCATAAAATGCCTTAGAGTTTTAAACCAGACAGAGTTCAAGATTCAAGATATTTATTCATAAAAATATTATTTACATGTCATATGGGATACAATATTCTTTGGTATTACAGTAATGTCAAGTAGCGATCGACAGGCCTCCCCTCTGCCGAATGGGTATGACATAGTATCATACTTGTACGGACTGACGGTATTTGTACGTTACGTACGAAATGGTGACCCATTTCACTAACTTTTCATCAGAATTTCAATGACAGAACTGTCACCGTTAAATGGGTCATAGATTAAGGTCCTTGGATGTGCATGAAAAAAAACAGTATTCCCATTAAATAACGCAGACTTTATAGTACAGGATAGTCACGCACTGTATCGGCAGTGCCAAAATATGCGTCGTGTTTTTCTATCATGCTTGAAGGTCATAATCATAAACAATGAATAAATTAGGTGAGTAGTGAATTGGGCAGTGAACAGAGACTGCGTGCACTACGGCAGCCCGCGCACTGGCCATTAGCTAGCCATATTGTAACCAGATAGCCTAGAGCAATTGGAGTGGGCTTGTTTTTCCCCTCTGCCAAAGAACTTGCTAAATTGTATTTGTTTTTATATGGGCTGACATCTATTTCGCATGTCTATTACTACGTAAAGTAAATACAAATAGCCATACACCCCTACACAAAAATCAGCAGAATAAGCTTTATAATTACTATTTAAAACGAGATATTTACCATGTAATTTGTTTTTGTGAGCTCCCGATATTTCGGCACTGTTACAAGCGCCATGATCAGGGTGTAATGATTTACTGCGAGTTTTTATTTGTGGTCTACCCACACGCCGTAGCGATCTACCCGCTTACGGGTTAGTAAATAGTAATTATAATGTAAATGACCATGTTAGTTTAAAATAGCAGATAAGCTTACTCCAGTTGTCTATGCTCTAAGCCAGATAGTGGTAAGGGATATAAACACAACATGTTCCAATCATGCTCATCCTCTATCCTTAGAAATAAAGGAAAAGTCTTGGAAGAACAATAAATATGGAAGAATAATTACCAATCAAAATGTGAACCCAAAAAACTGGTGCCTAACCGATTTTAACCATTCAAAACAAGTAAACTTAATATTTTTCTATAATTTTAGTTACACTTTAGTACCTAATGGTCTAAATAATTGATACTTGAAGAAATTATTGTTTTAAGGGCATAAAAAGTGGAACATATTTTAAACATTCAGCATTATAAGTCTATTCTATGTTGTTGACCATGGGGAGAAGAACATTGTCGGCAAAGACCACAGATGCGAAAATAAATAATTAGTCAACAAACCTCTAATGCAAGGACCTGCTGGTTGGCCGGTTCAATCTCTAAGAATGCCTTGATAAAGTGCAGTGCTTTACTGTACTCCTTGATGCGTGCGTGGCCAATAGACAGGTAGAACAGGTAGTCCCGCTTGCCTTCCGGGTGCGAATTGAACAACTCCTTCAGAAGTAGGATACCCTGAAAACATTATAGATTTGTCAAGATTAAGTGCAAACTTGTATTAGTAATCAGGCTGACCGCAGTGTTTCCACCGTATGTATGGGGCCTGAAACAGTTGAGTAGACATGCATTTCACTTATAAATTACCCACTTAGTTGACTTAGTCCATGCAAGCCTTACAATGAATTGCATAATAATTGTCTAGCTAAATCTGAATTTATTTGATAAACTTTATCAAAGCTGTGGCCAAAAAATGCTGTATGTACTTAAATTTGTACTCTTAAGCCTTTTTTGGAAAAAACCTAAAACAAATGTGTATTGTCTGCATTAGTATCCTAAAAAAACAAAACCCTTAAGCAAAACCAATTGATGTACAAATTATAGAATTATTTAGACTTATGGAAAAAGTTGCTGCTACATAATCCTATGTTGTATTCAGTTTGATTTGCTCTTGGCCAGTTCTTGATACAAATGTGGAAACAAAGACGTTTGCAGAATCCAAAGTCCAAAATAATTGAAACAATGAACAAATTGGATTCAACAACAATAGTTAGCCTTATCATATGTTCCCACAGTTTAGATAACACATTACATGGGTGACAAGTGCCAATAAGCCCCGCTGAGAACACCACAGGAAAAAAATCTTAATAAGGATAAAACTGATTGTGATTCATATGATTTATACATAGTATTTAGTAACAGATGATGTAACCTTGGTAAAAGCGTCATACGTTAGATCTATTTTTTTAAATTACACGATATGCGTCTAAACATTTGTTAAAGTTTAGTGACGCACCTTCTTGATGTCTGTGGGGTATCGGCTCCGCACCAGGCACCACGCGTACTCGAACTGCGCCTTGTGCGTGACGCGGCCTTGGTGCAGCTGCTCGTGGAACACTTTCTCGAACTTCTGCACAACAACAACACAACAGCTCAGCAGAATGCACCAGTGACTCACTAAATTATTGCACAAAAATAATCATTACTTGCAAATCTTCCGAGGAAACCACCTCATCCAGAACGTCTTCCATTGTAAGCGAGTGCTTTGGTTTACGAATATAAAACGATTTAATGAGAAATGTAAGGAGAAAATAACAATATCATTATTTTTGCGTTTATCAGTCGAAAAATCTGACGGTCGGTAGTGGGGTGCAATGACATATATTGACAGAACGATTTTTTTTATTGTTTTTTTTTCAATGCTTGAAATTTCGCCATTTATTTTTAAACAGAACTAACTTAAATACGGTTTCATTAATACCTAACAATGTGTATAAAATAAAATAGATATATTTGATAATTATTATCAGAAAAATAATAAATATAACCAAATAAGTCCAATATTACAATATACTATAATTATAATATTGATCATAGATATGATCCTAGATATTACCTAGGATCGTAGATATATAATGGCATAGTATGATGGGTCTAATAATAAAAGTCCGTGCAAAACCTTAAGTGGAAGATGCTTTAGCGCTAAATGAACTTAATTATTTCTGAACTGCTAAGTACTGTCACTCATTCATTCTGTCAAAAGTCAGAACTGTCAAACGAAAAGTGATTCTGCATACGGCACGGCAGTCTCGTATTCTATTGTCCGGCGGAAGGTAATTTTTGTAATTGCCTTTTGTCTGGCACACAAAAGCCTATTGTTATTTCGTTCAGTGTGTAACGAGCTACAATGCAAAGTGTCATCAACACGGTGAAGGGAACCGCCCTGGGCGTCGCGGGGTACCTGACTCCCGTTCTGAAGGTGGGTTGTTCTTACGTACTTTTGTTGACTTCCTGTGACCGAGACTGTATCAATATGTAAATAAACTTGATTAATTACAATATAAACAACGTAGCACAGGCCATGTGCTCAGAGTTTAGGGTCGCAATTGCTTTGTTGTACGTTATTTAATTGACTTTTATCTCTAATAAATCAAACATTAATTACCTAGTTAAAATTGAATATTTATTACCTTAAGTATTTTTATATCCACTTTGCCTTTAGTCCATTACTCAGAATATGATATCCAATAGGAGTCAAAGTTCCAAGAGACTGGCGTGCTCACCCCTGAGGAGTTTGTGGCGGCTGGTGACCACCTGGTGCACCACTGTCCCACGTGGCAGTGGGCCAAGGGTGAGGAGTCCAAGATCCGCAACTACCTGCCCGCTGACAAGCAGTTCTTAGTCACACGAAATGTGCCATGTTACAGAAGGTGTAAGCAGGTAAAGTAATGTTTTGGCTTTCAGTGTAATATTGTTTAATATGTTCCCCCAATACATATTTTATTATTATTTCCTTTATTTATTTTCATTCTTAAGTTAGGTTTTTACAATATGTCTATAAAAGTAAAATATAAAACAACACAAAAAAAAAACATATAAAACATAAACACATTATAAAAAACCTAACCTAGAGTGCCGCCGGCAACGGAGCAGGGCCCAGGCTGCCGGTGGTTAGGGCTGCAGAGAGAGGAACCGCCGGACTATACGCGCCGTGTCTAGGATTACCGCCTTCTGCATCTGACCCTTGATCCTTGATGATTATTATTTCATTTTAGACAGGCAGCTGATACTGATACGTCTAAATCATAGTTCACTTAGCATGGTTTCACTATTTATGATAATTTGTCCAGTCTATTTTTAAATTGGTTAACACTTGTAGAATTACAATTATTACAATTATTTTACTTTTTTTTTTTTTAATATGCAACTAGGATAACATGAAAACTAAATCAACATTGTAAATGTAAATTACTACGTTTCAATATGCTGTGTATACATATAGCTTTTACCATAATTTTAGTTGGAAACATACTATACTGTGGCAAATTAACAATCAGTGTTCAGTTCATCAATTTTTCTCAAATTCTTTTTCTCGAAACAGGACATATTGGACCAATAATATAGTTATCTACAAGAAATCTTAAGATATTATATTAAAACTGAATTATATTAACATATAAATTATGTAACATAATAATAATGTATACTATTGTATATTTTAGATAGAGTACTGTGAAGATAAAGAAAAGGTGATAGAGGAAGACCAGGACGGAGAAGGTGGGTGGGTGGACACTCATCACTATGACAACGCCGGGTTACCCACTGTCGAAGAAAAGGTTACTGTCATGTCTAAATAATATTTGATAATCATGTTGCCAAGCACTACAGTACATGAGGGCAGAGAAGGGGGGGGGATTAAGGGAGAATCTGATGACTAGGTGTTACACCCACCCCTCCTCTGATACAATAAAGGTAGTGTGACCAATTCTAGGGACCCGCCCCAGCTTCACACGGGCTATTATTATACATAACCTTCCTCTTGAATCACTCTATCTACTGAAAAAAACCGCATCAAAATCCATTGCGTACTTTAAAAATTTAAGCATACATACATACAGACAGACATGAGGGAAGCGACTTTGTTTTATACTATGTAGTGATGATGATAATAAGAACAGAAACCAACACATTTTCAAGCAACTACAAAAAAGGAAGTTTCTTAATTTACCTTTGTTATTAGGGTTACCCTAGGATCCCCATTACTAAGACTCTGCTGACTGTCTGTCTGTCACTGTTAGGTAAAGCGTACCTGTCTACTGCAAGGCAAACCACTGCCATTATATTCCAATCTGTTGATAGGATCCATGACAAATGGGGACAAATGCTCAAGACCGCACATGCGTTGTGATTTGAGTGCTTTCTTAAGTAACTTACAGTTGGAAATCATCAATTTCCCCATTGAAGGTGTTATTTTGAGCTTACAAATATACAAATATATAGACACTTGACCAATACTGTATGTGTGTACATGTATCAGGTGTGCGAGATGACTCTAGAAGCAGCTGACACTGGAGACAGTGACGGCGAGGCGGCCGACCCGGACAACGATGACGATGATGATGAAGAGGAGGACGGTGAGGCTGAGGACATGGAGCAGTTCCAGGAGTCAGGGCTGCTCGACGAAGTCGACCCTGTGAGTTTAAACATACCTACAGGAAGATGCAGCCCTGTAGAGCTCATCTGCAAATCATGTGACACATTATTTTGGGGGCAGGAAAAAATATCACAGGGAGGGTGCAATAATATATCACGTGTAATTCATAAACATCATAAAATGAAACATGCTCATATTTGTAACAAATTCACCAGGGGGGAGGGGGGAAAATTATTACCAAATGATTTCTAGATGAGCGCCTATTTTTTGGAAATGAAACCTTTTGTATTTGTATGTTTTTTTGTTAAAAAAAAAGAATCTTTCATGTTTTTTTTTCTATTCAGAATCGCGAGCTATTTCAATCCTAGTAGAAGAAAAAAAGTAACCTAAGATTTTTTGTCCATTTCACCACCATTTGTCACAGATTTAGTACGACGGTAGTGCAATGGAAAGTTTGAAAAATATATGGAAATTTTAGGACACTTTGAGGACTACTAGGATTGAAAATACGTGGACAATATTTTTTCTTTTGTCCGTCTAATTAAAGATGACGAAAATACAGTGCGTTTAGCTTTCGCGTAACGTCACTATTAGGTACAATTCTTTTTACCTAGTAGTGACGTCACCAGTCTCCACCCCGGAACTTTGATGCACTTTATATTCTTTAAGTTTAGTTAATTTGAAAAAGGAAAAAATACGTGTCTAATCATTTTCGATAATCTAACTGACGGACTAATTAGAATGATAGTTTTTCAACCTAGTCGTCATCTCTATTCTGAATAGAAACCAGAAAAATGTCAAATTTCGCAAAACATTGTTTTTAGACAGCGGTCTTGGAGTCGGTTAATAAATGATAGATTATATTACACAAAAGTAACGCTTTTAAAAACATGTATTTTAATTTAAATTTCCGTCTGCACAGAGTATTGGCATTCATATATCAGTCCCATCGGTAGAATCAGTCTCTGTCAGTAACCATTTTTAGCAAAATTTCTTGGTAATTCCCACTCACCATTTACACTACATGCACAGTCACGTCTATAAATATCTATACACTTCGGTACTTATTACAAGGGACGAAGGTTCAACATGGAATACAAGTGCATATATATTCATGAAGACGTACGGTCGTCTTGTATAATGGTGAGTGGGAATTACCTAGAGATTTTGGACACACGCGTTCAGAATTGCATAGGCACTTTATGAATGAATTCATTCATAAATTCCTCTATGTATTTAGATTTTAAGGTTAGATTAGATAGTACCTAGTTAAGTTACTAATATCTATATATATAAAAAAAGAAGCTGACTGACTGACATATCAAGTTATCAACGCACTGCCCAAACGGCTGGTCCTATAAACTTTAAATTTGGCACGTAGGTTCCTTTTTGTGGAAATAAACCTCCTTTTTTGGTCGACGGTTGAAAATTACGTTTAGTATGCGGGCGAAGCCGCGGGTTAAAGCTAGTTAGTTAATAAGTAGTTAAGGCAAACTATCAAATTATATGGATTTTTAATCTGAAATAAATGAATATTTATTTTTAATTTTTTTTTAATAAATTGACCATGCAATTCTGAATGCTATAGTAAATGTATTGTGCTTTACGAAGCCTTCGTACAGTCGACAGACTTGACGGCGCGCAAGGAGAGCGCGCCGCGTGCGCGGGCGCCGCGGGCGCGGGCGCGCGGCGACGGCGACGACATCGTGCGCACGCGCACCTACGACCTGCACATCACCTACGACAAGTACTACCAGACGCCGCGCCTCTGGCTCATCGGCTACGACGAGGTAACCCGCGCCATCGGGCCTCACTGACCCGATGCAACTATGGTTATTTGCGATGTTAACGAACGTGGTAAAGATGAAGGGATTCAATTCGATTCGATTCCCTTCGTAATCGATAGTTTTTTTAAAGGTGCAGATATTTTTTATTTCCGAAGTTATCGTCACGAGAGGTATAGTGTTTTTAGGGTTAATTTGAAATTAGTGTTTTTAGGGTTCCGTACCTCAAAAAAAAACGAAAACCCTTATAGATTCACTTTGTTGTCCGTCCGTCTGTCTGACAAGACCCTTTATCTCGGGAACGCGTAGAGGTAGCAAGATGAAATTTATACCACATACACAAATCAGTATATAAGAAGACTTGTTACAAGTAAATTCATTGTGGACTTGTGCGTTCCAAACATTATGACAAATTGTACTGTACAATGTACTTGGTCGTATTTGTTTATAAATTATTCAGTTTCTTTACATACACCGCTTCTTATTAACATCACTATAACATAACTTCGTAATCATATGAGAAATATTAAATAATTTATTCAGCCATCATTGCCTGTTTTCATTTTGAGATGATAAACCAAAAAGTGCGATGGGCAGTAAAAAAAAAACAATATTTAGTTCGATGTACATTGCTGTTTTTCTTAGAGCAACGCTTGCTTTTCGATTCGTCCGAGAGTGTTGCTATATTTCAGTTTGATGTACATTGCTACTGCGCTGAATGGGCCGAGTATAGCGATAAGTGTAATATGTTGTTAGAGCCGGGCCCTGCTGAGCGTGGAGGCGATGTACGAGGACGTGTCGGCCGAGCACGCCAAGAAGACCGTCACCATCGAGGCGCACCCGCACCTCGCCGGCGCCGGCATGGCCTCCGTGCACCCCTGCCGGTAACTCACGCTCACTCACACTCACAGTCACTCACATTCACAGTCACTCACACTCACCGCTACAATACAACATTACACAACACATACCGAATGGTAGCTCACGATTTCATCATCATCATTTCAGCCGAAAGACGTCCACTGCTGGACATAGGCCTCCCCCAAAGATTTCCACAATGACCGGTCCTGCGCCACCCGCATCCAGCGGACTCCTGCGACCTTCACCAGGTCATCAGTCCACCTTGCGGGGGGCCTACCCACGCTGCGCCTTCCGGTACGCGGTCGCCACTCGAGAACCTTTCCGCCCCAACGGCCATCGGTTCTACGTGCAATGTGCCCCGCCCTCTGCCACTTAAGTTTAGCGATTCGGAGAGCAATATCGGTTACTTTGGTTCTGCTGCGGATGGTCTCATTTCTGATACGATCTCGCAGAGAGACTCCTAGCATAGCTCTCTCCATTGCCCTTTAGGTGACTTCCTTCCTTGCCTAGCCTTCTTATGAGGCCCATTGTAAGCGACCATGTTTCAGTACCGTATGTCATCACTGGGAACACACACTGATCGAACAGACGATTGGCTCACGATTTACTGCAGGAAAAACAGGATATTTTGGAAGCAAAATGTGTACAGCTTTGAAGCTTGAAAGCTGTACAAATGTTGCCACCAAAATCCCATATTTACCTACTCTTATTTAACATACAGTAATTATAAAATCAACAAGGATCTTTCGAATAGTGAAAATCAAATTTGTAATCATATTTTTTTTAATTTCTAGTTACTATTAAAATCATTATAACTACAATCTATAACGAGATATCTCTTTAGCACCCGACATTTCGGCACTGTTGCAAGCGCCATGTTCACGGAGTACTTAACTGATCATGACGCTTGAAACAGTAGGTACCAAAATATCGGGTGCTCAATAAAATAAACAAACATGGTAAATATCCCGTTTTCATCATCATCATTGGCCTTTTCATCAACAGAGTGATGATCTAAACAGCGTCCGAAGAAGTGCGGCACTTACGTAAATGACTCGTAAGACCGATACGCGAGCGACAGCGCCGACCGCATACATGACAGACAAGAATTATGCCTGGTAAAGGTGGGAGCGCAGCGCGTTGATGCCTTTGTTCACGCCTTGTGGATAGGAGGTCAAACCACGCCCTATCATGCACGATATCCCGTTTTACAATGTAGTTATAATACAATTACCGTGTTAGCTTAAAATAGTAGTAAAATCGTCGCTCCAAACGTCCTCACCATACGGTAGGTTTATAGAAACGGTTTAGCTATGTCAGCTCATATTCAAGTGCACGCATACCGCGATATGAGCTGACTAGCCAAAATATCCGATGTAAGGAGCGGCGGGACGCTATTCTCGCCTTAACCATTGTAACGTTCACTTGTCATTTATTCTCATATACGGTGAGATATGATGAAGTTGGAGGGTCGAGTGGAGGTTAAGTAAAACTGGTCATTATGGATGATATGTTGTATTGTCGATAATCAATACAAGAGAGAGCGAGTAAAACTAAACATACGTTATTTATAGTACATTATTGCTTACATGCTATTTTATTCACTTACGTGCGTCACATGTATGTTGCAGACAGTAACGCGAAGTTACTGTTAAAGTGTTAATTAGGGATATACTACATCTCCCCGTAAAGTTACTCTTCACCCCCACAAAGGAAGAAAAAAAATGTGACATACGTATTTGAATTTACATTTTTTTTTTACTTATTTATTTTAAAACAAAATTAACTTATTTTTATTTCGAATACAACTTAGTGTTATTTTTATGAGTTATATATATCTGATCATTTTTTAATATCTTAACATTAGGTGACATATCTTCTATAACCTCATAAGGTCCATTATAAATAGAATCTAACTTATTGCCTACTTGATTTTTCAAAAGTACTAAGTCTCCTGGTTTATATTGAACAGAATTCATTTTCTTATCATATATTATTTTTCTACTAAATTTACTAGACATTAAATTATTTCTAGCTTCTGATTGAGCTCTTTGTAACCTATACTTAAATTCCTTAGGGTAACTATCATAATTATAGAGAGGATCGACAGAAGAAATTAAATTATTGGGCAAACGACAGTGTTTGCCGAAAACTAATTCGAATGGCGTATATTGTGTCTCGGTATGCACGGTGGTGTTATACGAGAAACACCAGTAACTTAACCAGCTGCTCCAATCGGTGCGGTTGTTACTACATTGAATCCTAAGATATGCACCTAGGTTTTTGTGCGTGTTTTCAAGCGCTCCTATGGTTTCGTGGTGATAAGCAGTCGAGTGTAGCTTATTAATACCTAATAATTTACAAATATCGCTAAATACACTAGACATAAATTCGGTACCTTGATCCGTTATAATGTCGCTTGGAATGCCATATCTTAAAACGAAATTATTTACAAATGCTTTACTTACAGATTCAGTGTCTTTTCTTTCTAAGGGGTATGCTTCCATGAACTTAGTTAGTTCACACTGAATTGTCAATACGTACTTATAGTTGTAATTATCTATTTCTAAAGGTCCAAGTATATCTAAAGAAACTCTTTCGAAAGATGAGCTTGGTGTCGAAGTGATCACCATTGGTTCCTTAATGTATTTATTAGTGTGCTTGTTGTATTGACAATGTGCACATTTTTTAACGTATTCGTATACATCGTGGCTCATTCTTGGCCAGAAGTAGTATTGTTTTATATTATTAAGCATTCTATTAACCCCCGCGTGGCCACTGGTGGGTAATAGATGGAAATCATTTAAAATAACTCTTATTTCGTCTTTATCATATACTTTTGTAACACCTCTTGTTACTAGGATCCTAGGAATATCACATTTATAGCTAGCTAAAAATTCATTTACTTTTTGTGCATTTCGATTATTCTTTATAATTATAACTTCGCTTATGTTTTGCTCCTTGCAAAATTGTTCTAATTCCCTCGCTAACACGCCTACGGTAGATAACGATCGGGATGTTAGATACATGCACGATTTGCTTGGTACGTACCAAAAATTTCCATTATTACTCATTATTCCATTTCGACATGTCTTATAGTTAGAGTTTAGTACTAATTCAATATAATTTTTTGGTGCTTTGATGATTTCCACCACTCTAGGTTGATCAAGCCTATCGTGTGCGGGATCATCTGTAACTAAGCTACCTTGATCACAAGTTTGTTGTTGTTGTTGTTGCGCGCGTAACTTCCGTGATTGAGCTCTCGTTATGACTGATACAACGTTTGACCTAATATTTTTTAAATCATCACTATTCATCGGTAAACGACTCAATGCGTCTGCAGCTGCATTGTTTCGTCCCGGAATGTATTCAATGTCAAAATTAAATTCCTCTAAATATAATCTAAATTTGGTTAATCTACTCGAAGGATCAGTCATTCCGAAAAGATAAATTAAGGGTTTATGGTCTGTGACAATTTTGAATTTTTTCCCATAGAGATATGGTCTAAAATGTCTTGTTGCAAAGACTATGGCTAGCAATTCCAAATCTATAATTGGATATCGCGTTTCGGCTGGCTTAAGGTTTCGACTTGCATACGCGACTACTTTGCCATTGGAATTAGACAAAACTGCTCCTAAGCCTATCTTTGAAGCATCTGTATGTAAGGTAAATACATTATTTTCAGAAAAATCAGGGTAATCTAGGACTTGTGGACCTGTAAGAATCTTTTTCAATTTTTCAAAGGCTGTTTCACACTGGGGTCCAGTTGAAAATTGCATTTTTCTTAGAAAGTTGATTTAATGGATAAGCTATATTCGCAAAATTTTTAATAAACCGTCTGTAATAATTGGCAAATGCCACGAACCTTTTGACCTCATCTGTATTCGTTGGTCTTGGATATTTATGTAATGCTTCTACTTTTGCTGGATCGGGTTCCACTCCATTTGAAGTAATTTTATGCCCTAAATACATTATTTCTTTTCGCAAAAATTCACACTTTAAAGGATTTAACTTAAGATTTGTACTTCTCAATCGCTCTAACACTCGAATAAGGTTATGGTTGTGTGAAGTCATAGAGTTTCCTATTACAATACAATCGTCTAAATATATGAAACATTGTTTGTAATTTAATCCGGACATGGCTATAGTCATAAGTCTAGAAAAAACACTAGGGCTTGTTCGGAGTCCCATGGGACATCGCTTCATTTGATACATCTTATCGGTGGTAAACGCGGTATACTTCCTGGATTCTTTGTCTAAAGCTAGTTGGTAATAACCTTGAGAAAGATCAAGTTTTGAAAAATATATACTACCTGCAAGGGAATCTAATATTTCCGTTATATTGGGTAATGGGAACTTATCATCCTGTATCCTATTGTTAAGCTGTCTATAATCGACAACTAATCTCCACTTCTTTTCTCCTAACTTATCACATTTTTTGGGAACTAGCAAAACAGGGCTGGACCACTCAGAAGTGGTCTCCTCTATTATATCGTTATCGAGCATATTTTGAATCTGATTTTGAAGTTCATTACGTAAGGCATGTGGTATCCTGTAGGGCTTTACGTATACCGGGCTTGAATTTTCTTTTAAATTAATTTTGTGCTGTAGTAAGTTAGTTGTAGTTAGCTTGTCGCCGGGCAGATGAAAAACATCCGCGTATTTTGCGCATATTTGTTCTATGCTTAACTGTTCCTCTTTATTTAAATAATTGTCCAAATTTAAAAGATCTAATAATGTTTTTACTTTGTTAACAGTAATTTTCCTTGAGTCAAAATGGCAAATATCAAAATTACATAATCTGTTTACTTCCAAGCTTGATAAATCTAACCTAACTGGCTTATCTGTCGTATTTAATATTCGTACTGGTATTTTACCTTTCTCCGGTCTTGAAATGACACCTGCTACAAAAACGCCTTCTTGCATTTCTTCCGATAGTACTACGCAATCATCGGTGAGCTGTGACGCGATGTGAGTTATAACTTCGCAGCGCGGTGGTATGTTTTGAATAAAACTACACTTAGAATACACGTTCATAGGTATTGAGACAGTTTGACCTTTGTCCTCTAAAAATAATGCATTATGTTTATAACTTATGTCTGCATTGTAACGTAAGAAAAATTTTTCACCTAAAATAGCTTCGGCTACGCATTGCATATTCTTAAAAACATGAAACTTTCCTTTGCAAATAAAACCATCAAAGTTTAAATCCAATAAAATGTATCCTTCTGAGACTAAATCTCCACAAACTCCTGTGATAGTAATTGTATATCCTTGTATTTGTGAAATAAGTTCGGGTTTATCTTGTAAATATTCATACTTAATAGCACAAAGTCCTGCGCCACTGTCGGCTAAAAGTTTTAATTTATGTCCATTACCTACACTACAAGTTACCGTACTATAATTATTCTTATTATAACTAAAAATAGCATTATTCATGTTAGTCACGAAAAAACTGCCTATTAGAATTGTTGTTATTTCCTAACTGTGTAATATGATGTGCACGTGCATTTAAACGCGTGTCGCGAGTCGCGTGCACAGTTCGGCGAACGCTGGATGCGCGGTCAGCAAATTGCTGTGGCCGCGTAGCTCTATTTGTCGAGAAGTGTGGCGAAATATTTGCGTTACGGTTATTATTAGAATAATAACGTGTTGGAAACGTATTTTTCTCTACATGAGATCTGTTATCCATATTGTAACGATTGGGTTTATTATTTATATTCCCGTAAGTCCGAGTATTGCGAGAATGATTTTGTTTAAAATGCTGGACCTGTTCATCTCGCGGCGATGAGATATGCTCATCGATTGCTGTCCTAATGGCTTCAGGCAGTGACGAAAACTGCCTAGCCGATATGATCGTGCTCAATTTTGGGTCTGATAACCCGTTAGCGAACCGTTTAATGGCTGACTTTTCGTTCAGTGGCCGAAGTATTTCGTACCTACTGTCATCTCCGTCGGCTTGAGAGATGGTCAAGTTGACAAAAAGATCCTCGATCTCAGCTCCGAAAGCTTCTATGGTACGTCTACCTTGTTTAGCTCTGTATAGCTGTGCCTGAATAGACTCCGACGATTTCTTAGGCAATAAAAATGTACGCATATCCTGTACGAGGGCTTCTACGCTACGGTATGACGTCTTTAACCTAAGTTTAGCACTAGACGACAGTCTTGTCTTCAAAACAAATTCAATTAAAATATGTTGAGTCTCACTGCTAATAATAGAACTATACATTAAAATACCATCAATTAACTGTTTCGTAGAATCCTCCTGTCCCGTCATGAGGGGTAATAAGGCAATAGCTGTTTTAACGTCAAAACTAGGTTTAGCCATTTTTACCTCTGTTTGCGTTCCCTCGTCAAAGTGTAATAATAATTCTTTAATCCTACGGTAAATCTTAACTATTTCTTCTATCAATTCGTTGGCCGCTTGTATATCCGACGGCTTAAAATTTGCGTGCTGTTCCCTAAACAGAGACACAATATCCGCAGCGCGGTTATATAAATCATTCGACACTTGTAATTTATTTTTCCCGATTTCCTTCTGTCGCCTCTCAGGGCCTAATTTTACGATATCCTCTTTTAATTTAATTAATTGGTCGCGTAAGGACTCTAATTCATCTAACATAATTTACTATAAAATTCAACAGAAAAAGGCTAATTAAAATATCTAAGGATCCCTAATTACATGACAAAACAGCAAACATAATAATATAATTATAATTAACTTACATTAATAGCAGGCATTGTACCGCGGTAAGTAGGTCATGTCGACGCTGCATTCTGGTCGGCGCGCGCGGCGGGCGGATGTCGCGTGACGCGGCCGGCAACCTCCATGTGGCACTCGCTGTCGCTGTTCCCGATGACGATGCAATGCGGGCCGGGATAACCCTGGACTCCCTCGAACATGGGCCGGGATAGCCCTGGACACCTCTTGATATGGGCCGGGATAACCCTGGACACCTCTTGACTTGCGAGCCGGGAAACCCTGGACAACGCTCTTCTTCTTCGTAGTATTATATGTAGGACATATTGTGTTTCTTCTTTTCCTTATTTGACGCGGTTTTCAACATCGGACGTGTTCTTCCTTCTTAAATATGGTTTCTTCAATGCCAATCTTCATAACAGTAATGTTGGATCTTCAGTGCGGTTCTTCATAAGGGTAATTTTGAGTCTTCAACGCCGATCTTCATTAAGGTAATCTTGAATTTTCAGTCTTGAATTGCTTTTATGTCTTCCGTGGTTCTACTGGTAAGGGTCGCCATGAGATATGATGAAGTTGGAGGGTCGAGTGGAGGTTAAGTAAAACTGGTCATTATGGATGATATGTTGTATTGTCGATAATCAATACAAGAGAGCGCGAGTAAAACTAAACATACGTTATTTATAGTACATTATTGCTTACATGCTATTTTATTCACTTACGTGCGTCACATGTATGTTGCAGACAGTAACGCGAAGTTACTGTTAAAGTGTTAATTAGGGATATACTACAACGGAGTCAGATAAAAAGTGCATCTTATTCCTCACCACACAGGTCACCGTCTGAACAGTATAGAAGAATCAACAAAACTTCTAATGGTTCTAAGATGATATAAATACTATCTTGCAGACACGCGGAGGTGATGAAGAAAATCATAGAGACGGTTACGGAGAGCGGCGGAGAGATGGGCGTCCACTCGTACCTCATCGTGTTCCTCAAGTTCGTGCAGACCGTCATCCCCACCATCGAGTACGACTTCACGCAGAACTTCGCCATCAACTAGGTGGAGCCGCGCGCCTACTCTCACTACACACCAGACTGATCACACGCTGTGGGGCAACGCGAAATACCGGGCGGCAAGGGCCCATCCCATCAAAATATCACCGTTTAAAAAGATATTATCACACCCCGTTATCTAACGCTCACTTTGGGGGCAAGTGATGGGGCACTTTCGATAATCTAATTCGATAAAATAATGAAGTTGATTATAAAAACTTGAACTGCTCGTCATTATTAACAAACTTGTGTACAAAAAATTCAAATTTACCCCCGACGTTAAACTGCTCGTACTAAATTACCTAGTAAGTCGTCCCTGTATTGTTCAATAATTGTCGTCCTCCTATCCGATCAAATAGATACAGAGCATCTAATTGCATCAAATAGAACTCATTCATTGCATTGACAATGAATAAATTATTTCAAGATTATTCATAATAGAAGAATTTTATTTTGACTAATTAATAAATATGAATCGACTAAGCAACATCACTATTTTAGCTTGCCCCCAAAGTGAGCGTTAGATAACGGGGTGTAGACATTATAATGGCGCTGGACCACGAATTTTGCGCTAAAAGTCGTCTAACATAAGTAATATAAGTATACTCTGACTAGCTGGTTTTGTCAGAAGATCGCGTGAGATTCAGAATAACTGACTGTTTACTACTGACAGCGCTGGCTCGCCGGGGTATACAAGCGATTTTCCAAATTGTTGTACAGTTGATGTCAAACATATGTTTACACTTGTGCACCTTATTACAGAGGAGTAAGGTGCACAATTGTATTCATAACATGCAACATAAAATGCTCTTTATATCTACTCAGACGAAATTAGACACAGTTATTTGAAAGTGAAATCGGTCCATCTTCGTCTGTCTAAATATTGTCTTGTAGCCTTTACAACATACGTACGGTTCTACCATAAATAAGTTTATAATAACTGGGAAACATTTGATTGCAAATTTCGTAAATTAATATCGCGGTAACTTCAACATTAATGTACGGTCAGCTGCCTGGGGGTCACTTAACTCTGTAGCTGACTGTACCTATGCTGATTTGTACTTGAAAAACGCAGCTAAGAGTGCAATTGTTCGGCTTGTTGAGGTGTGACGTCGTTGATTGAATGAATCCTCGCTGATGCAGCTTGCATGTGCAGCTTTGGTAAGTTGGTAGTTGCTTGCTGTGCTAAGCAAATACGCAACTTATTGCTAAATCATACTTAGGAAAAAAATGTTGGTCTCTCAAATCTTCGTTACTGTTACATGATTGTATGAGACAGATATATAGAATCGCATTTCATCGAATGTATGTAACAATGTAATAAAATAAAATAAAACATTTTTTGTAAAGTATAATTGCGGTACAGCACTGAGCATTTAGTCGTCGTGCGTGGGCGGTCGGCGGTGAGGCGGCGTCTGTAACCAAATGATATTAGCACACGAATTTAGATATTTATAGCCTTGCCATTGCAATACGAGAAAAGTAATCACTTTTATATAAGAACTAGATGATATTTATATTAGTACAAATAATCGCTGTGGCCACAAAATATAATAGTCATACCTATATCGACATAGTGATGATTGGTCCTTCACAACTTCCTAGCACGTCATGCCGCTGTCATGCGAAATAAGACGGGGTTACTGAACTTATTAGATTTTATAAATGCGGCCGAAATGTGAACGAAACCAAATTGCAACGATGTTGTGAACGCGACCAGTCTTACACTTAATTATCACACGAGCAGTAGAATGTATGTTGTACGTTCACAATTTATAAAATTACAGTATAAACTTTATTCTGTGTTTTTCAAATTTTCCTGGTGGTACCCCTTTAGCATGAAAAACTTTGTCGCGAACACTCTCGGTATGAAAGAAAACAATCACGCCATCCCTACCAGCCGCTAATTGTAATCCATGTTGGTTTTTACTAAGGTTTTGAGAGTCGTCGCGCGTCGCGACCTACAGACGGTTGCTGACCCCCTAGGGGGCCTCGACCCACACTTTGAAAAACACTGGTATAAAGAAATGTAACACGTAAAGCCTTACATTTTATACATAGCATATTGTTATTTCCTCTTATTATTATTGTTGATATAAAGCCATGCAGCATGGAAACATTCCTATGGGAGCTCCAGTAGCTGTCGCGATCATTTTTACGGTTTTAACGTATCTTATTTAACGTATTTTATCGTATCTAGGTCGATTTGTGTAAGATTGTCTCATAATATTTATTTATTTATTTTAATTGTTCTTTTCTCTGCTTTTTGTAGTTAGTCATTCTAAGAACGCGCGGATATTGCGTTTACGTTATTGTAATGAGAACTCTCAAATTTTCCATCCGACTCCGTTACAATGCAACAGAAAAAGGTAGAAGTTGAAAAGTGGCAACATCGTGTCGTCCCTTTCTAATCAATATATGTAAGAAAGCGAGACAACACTACGGTGTTGCCAGTTTTTAATTTGTACATCTTTCTGTCGCATTGTAGCGGAGTCGGATAGAAAATTTGAGAGTTCTCATTACAATAACTTAAGCTTACGGTTTGGTACAGCTAAATGAACCTACCAGTTCCATATTGTTCGGCGGTTACATTGTCATGTGTTTGTATTGATTGCAGCAACTATGAGAAAAGTAATGTAATTCTTCGGGCTTGTACTGATGTCTGGCTAAATTTGTAATCGCGAAATATTTACTATTGATGTGATTTTGATATTATAGCGGTAAGGAGTACGTGAGTATTGTTATATTGTTGGTTAGCCCGAGATACAACGTGTAGGTACCTACATATAGGTAGTTCCACCAAAGTTGAGTTCACGCACACGTAATCACAGTCATTTGAAGTCAGTACTTCATGTACGAGTAGCTGTGTGACATTCACCTCAACTCTCGTGAAACTACCTATACCATGGAGGTAAAAATAATAACCAAGAGAAAGAGCTGTCAAAAAATGTCAACTGAAATGCACTGTGTGAAGAATTCACTAAGGTTCGCTTTCATTTGACAGTGTTTAGTGAGGAAAACGTGCCGAAAGAAACTGACAGGGAGATCCCCGTCCCTTTCTAAAAGTTGCCATTGGGAAAAAAAAAAATCTATGGTAGTTGTGTATTTTACAAGAAATTTGTTATTTAATAAGTTTTTTTTTTTTTTTTTTTAAATATTACTACTGAACAATGTAAGTTAAATGATAAACAAAGACGTTAGAATGTTTAATTAATGTTATTTTGGTAGCATGTTGTGTTTAGGTATGGCAACCAACATAGCGGCTATAGAGACGTCTGTCCCTTTCTATCAAAAAGGGATAGTTGTCATCTTGTAACTATATCTTTCGACACGTTTTTCTGAGACGAGTAACCCGTCTAGTTATATATGTGGTATGTCTAATTATTGTCTATGGCACATACATTTATGATTCGAACTTGTGTAAACATTTAATTTATGAGCATGTGCATTATATTTAGTCATAAAATTATTTTTATTAAAATGATATTTTGCTACCATTTACTTGTTTCATTAAATATGGACATGTACAAACCAGCAACACTGGTATCTAACAAACGGTAATCCTCACGCCGATGTAACAATAATCACAAATGTACAGCGCGAGTGGAACTCACCCACCGAGGGTTCCGCACAAAGGATGCTCCCCGCCATTTGACCTTAGGTACTTAAAACTACTCTCAGTGGCACAGAACTCTCAGTGAGCGGCAATTATACGGTTTTCGAATTTTCTCCCGTACTTGTGGCTCTTGCTTTTTACCAAAGTTCGTGATTCTAGGTCAACGGGAAGTACCCTATACATTTTGATTCCTATTGCAAATGTATGGGAAATGCGATATAAACGGCCGTATATTTTGATTGCTTTGATGTAGAGACTTGGTTTTTTCACAGATTCAAGGGACTACAGAATTGTGTATGTGGTATTAATTTCAATTTACTACCTCTACGCGTTCTCGAGATAAAAGGGTCTTGACAGACAGACAGACGGACGGACAACAAAGTGATCCTATAAGGGTTTCGTTTTTTTCATTTTGAGATGCGGAATCCTAAAAATACGAGAGAATGTTACTGTCATTTTTTTGAATAAAATAAAATAATAAATACTATTGGAGAATCTTACACAAATCGACCTAGTCCCACGGTAAGCTCAATAAGGCGGGTTAGGTACTAGACGACGATATAATATAATAGATAGAAAACATCCATTGAAACAAGGAATCTTTCTAATAATTTATTCGTATCACATTATTTACAAGTTACCAGTTCCATAATAAAAATAGAATCATATAAGAAACTTTGACCTACTTACATTACTTATTATTCTCATCAACATAATATACAATTTTATACATAGCTGCCGCTTTCGAAAAATTACCTAATGATTGACCAAACGTCGCCAACAATACTGACAATATGTATACAAGGTACCTACAGTCGCCATCAGGTACATCGCAGCTGCCGCGGTGCTTATTAAATATCTACCTCCATTGTCAAAAAGTAATAGTGCAGTTCAGATATTTGTGGGCACCTCGGCAGTTCACGTATATCTGATGGCGACTGTACCACAACTGTAGGCAATAGTTCTCGAATACACGAACGAAGTTTTGTCTCCCTGTCGCATTTGTCATTTTGCACGCTAGTGCGATAATAGTAAACAATACAAATGCGAGTGGCTATAGAATAAAACACGACCGAAGGGAGTTGCGAATTAACTATTCGCACATGTATCGTACGACGTTTTACAGTACATATGGCCCTTTGAATTTTTGATATAGGCACATAAAGTGCTCATTATCGCACTAGTGCGGTAATACAGCACCATATGTACTGTAATAGTACATTACCTAACTAGTGCGGTAAAACAAAGAAAGGCCGAGATCGCAGATGTTTGGGACCCGAGCTGCAAGCGAGGGACGTAAATATGCGATCAAGGGCTTTATTTATTACCTCACGTGTTAGGTACATCATTTTATGCCTACACTTGGGCAGAAATCGGCTTTTTCCGTACGCTTAGCGTGCGGAAAAAGGCACTTTATGGCCAGGTGTGGCATAAAAAATATAACCGTAGACCTTTTGTTTTTATTATGATAGAAACAAATATGGGCAGCTGTGGTTTGATTTTAACAGTAAGCAATGGAGACAAACACATTATTGTCAGTATTCGTGGCGTCTACTCGCAGCCTACTGAACACTACGAGCCTCGACCCTTTGTACACAACAATTTTAATTAGGAAACTATTATTGCTTGACGCCCTACCAGCGCGGGTCGAGAGGCAGTGACTCCAGTGACTAATTGTGAGTTTATTTACTAATTGATTTTATACTAAACCGATTATTGCCATAAAAATATAAAGTAATTTATAAAATATTAAATTAAAGCATTTTACACAATTGCGACAATTACTCACATTTGATGGTTAATTTTAATGTATTTAGAAGGAAAACCCCTTAATCTCTTTAATAACTAACTTGAGTAGTGAACTTCAAGAATAAATGAAATTGGGCCCATCGTCAATCCGGAACCATCACGGAGGGCCAAATAACCTGATCAACCATAACCAATAAGAAACAAAACACTGCAAATGTTATCTTTTTGGTTTAGAGAAATTTGTAAATTGGACCTATAATGTTAATATGAAAATGTTCATTCGTAATACTCCGCAAAAATAGTGACCAGGAATGGCTGGATATAATTGATTGTTCGGTTATTCGCACCCACCTGTGTGCGTACCAATCGTACCATGAGTTGTTTTCTATTGCGACTGCGGCATTCGAAAGTATGTCCGTCTCGCTCGCTCGCGCAGGAGCGAGACGGACATACTGTCGAATGCCGCAGTCGCAATCGAATGCAACTCATGGTAAGAACACTGGCATGGCTGCCACTCTCGCTGCCGCATCGACATCACCATTACCTACGAGTAGCATATTCTTTGTTCGAGTTATTTTACATCTGAATAATAATGCTACGCAGATAGCTACTCCACACCTTTGCCCCAACACTTCAATCTCCAATATGGGCATTTTCAGAAAAAAGTGTACCACTTTGAAGTCAAAATGGGTTCTCGATTTTCTATACAAAAAAGTAATCGGTTTCGTAACGGCCCATAGAAAAAGTATGAAAAAATGCGTTACGAAGCCGACAAAAAAGGGACACAGTTTTTTTTTTTTATTCAATAGTACTCTTGTTATAACAAACCCAAAACTTCCTATGTAAAAAAATTAAAAGGTGCACTTTTTTTCTGAATATGCCCATATACCTCGTAATATTTAGGGTTAAAGCAATTACAAATTAAACGATCCTGTCAGGCGAAGCGGCACATACTCACGCCGTCCACAAAATTAACAACTATAAACACACAGGGTTTCAAACAATGACACATACAAATAATATCTTTGGAATAATACAGAATATCATAAGAAGTAAAATGTAATACAATGGACGAATTCACTAATTATACAAAGGATCAATTGTACTAATATTAAACTCAATTACTTTAAATTTTCGAATATATTTAAAGATTACATCGTCATATTTAAGGATATAATTTTAATTCCGTTAAGAGAAATTGTATTTTATTTAAAGCATATTTTGTCGTTTGTTTCGTATTAGCCGTAAACCTTACATAATCATTGAAGTCTATAAACATACGATAAATAGGTACACATTACATTAATAGATATTGCGCACCACATTTAATTGTCATTTCTTATAATCTCGTAATATGATTGTTTGTTGTTGCTAATACTATTGACTTCTTAAGTCACTGTAAAAATTATAAAAATAATAATAGCGTTGTAACATCAAGATTGTGTACCCATATTTTAGATGTATCTTCTTCTTTGAAAGTCCCATCCTGGTCTACGATGACTCCGATAAACGAATGACGGAATTAAAACCTTATGTTTTATTGATTGATTGCCATTTGACTTTGAATTGTTATAATCTTCCAGATGCACGAACTGGTTATTGTCTAATTAGAGTCAAATCCGATTCCGATCTAACCCTTGCGCCGCCGGGCGGTGTGGGTCGTGTGTGGCCTGTCTAGTCTACAGCACTGGTATTCTTGAGATCATTTCTATATTTATGTCGATGATTGCTCGTTGGTTTATTTTGTACGTATTGCCTCAATCAAGAAAGTATATACAATTATAGCGACTCATTTGCCTGCCATAGGTTCGGGCAAGGTCGTATGTCCTCCGGGCATGTGCCAGACAATATTTCCATACATTTAATAGCAGATTGCCTGATATGTCTGAACGTATATGGCCATCTATTTACCAACTATTCCGTTGTGCCAAGTTGAAGTCTCTCAAAACTCTGAGTTAAATACAATTAAATTTTAAACTGTATGTATAAGTGTAGAGGGTATTATATCTTTTTTCGCAAAGCTATGTGTCAAGGCGACGCGATTTTTCAATGCCTCGAACTTAGTGTCTATGAACCGAATGATATCACCGAGAGTCTTATTCAGTCTGTAAAAGGCTCCATCATATCATACAGGCCGCAGTAAGGCGACGGCGCGCGGCGAGCAGTTCAGCCACTAGATAGTGGTGCGGTGTAATCAAGTTGGAACGTTATTGAGCGTTTAGCTGGATTGCTTGTGTTTGTGGAGGCGCACGAGCCGCAGCAGCGCTAGCGCCAGCAGCTTGTCGAGCGGGTCGAGCGCGCCGCGCTGCAGCCACTTGGGGATGGTGGTGCGCGCGTGGGAGAAACCCAGCTTCTGCAGGATGTAGTCCACGCCGTACGGCTCGATGGACTTGCCGCCCCACGACAGCAGTCTGCAACACCGTACACAATCGTCACTACTTACTATCAGGGACCGGCCCGCTATCCCTTATAAAGGGTTTTGTATGGGTTTTTAATAAGGCTTAACTCACCATACCCTTACGCGACAAAACCCTTTCATATTGCTTTTAAAGCCCTTATCTTAGCGGTAGCCCTTATGAGTAATCAATATCCCAATACCCTTATGAAACCCTTATGACTCGCTCACCAATACCTTGCATATTGGTTAGCCTTATAAAGGGCTACCCTTATAGTAAAGGCGTGCTAATTTAAACCGTCTACCTTGTGCATAAAACGCACATTTATTCGTACATGATAGCAAGCGATCGTAGTCAGCGGCGGCACTCTTTGATGTTCGCCCGCTTCCGAGTGGTAGAAGCCGCAATAGATGAAATAAGGTTTAATTTTCAACCGACTTTTAAATTTCAAATAGGAGGTGTTTCTCAATTCTTGTGTGTTATTTTTAGATGTTTGTTACCTCAGAACTCCGTCAATACTGAACCGATTTTAAAAATTCTTATTTTATCTGAATGTAGATGGTTCCAGCTTGGCCAAAATTAATTTCTGATGATGGGATCCATGAGGAACTGATGGAACTCCTCAAATTTGAAAGGCACATGCATGATTATTTGACTGTTTTCTTAAGACACTCGAGCATATATTTACGAAAACCATCAATTTGGCGGAATGGACCTGATGATGAAGACCAGGGATGGCAAAGTGGAACAACATTGACAACATTTTATGTAGGCATGCATGGCATTAACGTCATCATATCATATTTATTATTTTTCAGAGAGAACGCTGAGTTTTATTATTGCCAGAAGTGTGTTTATTTTGCTTGGCACCGACTTCAAACGTATCAGTCGATAGACCACCTTCATGTATTTGCTTACTCATCCTTTCCAAACCTTACAGCAAATAAAAATTAATACATTTTATTTTTCATTTTTTGAAGTCGGTTTTAATTTATTGTTAAAAAGTTTGATCTTTCTATTTTAGTTGGTAAGTACTAGTATGAGTAACGCAGTACTACTAATAAACAGAAAAAAAATAGTCAAATCAGACGGCGGAGTTCGGAATTATCAGCTTAAGTACCTATGTAAAGTCCCACATACCACCCCTGGTCTTCATCATCAGGTATATTGCACCAAATTTATAGTTTTCCGGAAGGAAATGCTTATGTTACTTAACAAAACACCAAAATTGCTAATTTGCCTTTGAATATTGAGGTGTTTCCTAAATTCCTCATGGATTCCATCATCAGATTAGAACCAAGCTCTTATGGAACCAACTTGGAGGTAACTTTTATCTAACAAAAAAATAATTGTTCAAATTGGATGACGGAGCTCGGAGTTATCGGCTTATGTATCTAAAGTTCAACATGCCATCGCTGGTCTGCATCCTGAGGTCTATCGTCCCAAATTTATGATTTTCGCAAGAAATTGCTTAATTTCCTTAAGAAAAGACCGCAATCACTAAACATGTGCCTTTAAAATTGAGGAGTTTCCTTAATTCCTCGCGGATCCCATCATCAGATCAGCACCAATATCCTACATGGGCCATCTAGGAGGCAACTCTTTTCGACTAAAAAAAGATTGCTCAAATTGGACGAGGGAACTCGGAATTATCGTCTTATGTATCTGAAGTTCCACATGTCATCCCTGGTCTCCATCATCAGGTCTACCTGGCCAAATTTATGGTTTTCGCAAGAAATTGCTTCATTTACTTAAGAAAATACCGAAATCACTATAAATGTGCCTTTGAAAGTTAAGGAGTTCCTTTAATTCCTCATTAACCTCATTATCAGATCAGCACCGAATTGCTACCAGACCAATTTGGAGGTGACTCTTTTCTCACATAAAAATAATTGCTCGAATTGGACGACGGAGCTCGGAATTATCGGCTAATGTATCCTAAGTTACACTTGTCATCCCTGGTCTTCATCATCAGGTCTACCTTACCTATTTATGGTTTTCGCATGATATTCCTTCATTTATTTAAGAAAACACCGTAATCATCATACATGTGCATTTGAAAATTGAGGAGTTCCCTTAATTAAATTGGAGGTAACCTTTCGTAAAAAAAAAAACACCTTAATCGGACGATGGAGCTAGGAGTAATCGGTGAACATACATTTAAAAAATAATTTTAAAGAAAAAAAACCGACTTCAATTGGACTTCCCGGTATAAGTTAAAGTAAGCGAATTATTGCTAATTTATGTTTTTATTTTGTTGAATTTTTCTCAAATCGTATTTAAAACTTATTACTACCAGGGTTCAGCATCAGCTCCATCTTGTGAACTGCTCTCCTAATTGCTCGTTAACATGAGTCGATTAACGAAAACAGCACACGCGTATGTTTCACCAAACCTGAGTTCCATTAGGTACTGCCAGGGTTTAGCATCAGCTCCATCTTGTGAACTGCTCTCCTAATTGCTCGTTAACACGAATCAAATCATGAGAACAGCAGTCGCCTATGTTGCACCAAACCTGAGTTCCACTAGGTACTGCCAGGGTTCAGCACCAGCTCGATCTTGTTAACTGTTCTCCTAATTGCTCGTTAACATGAATCGAATCATGAAAACAGCACTCGCCTATGTTGCACCAAACCTGAGTTCCATTAGGTACTACCTGGGTTTAGCATCAGCTCCATCTTGTGAACTGCTATCCTAATTGCTCGCTAACACGAATCGAATCATGAAAACAGCACTCGCCTATGTTGCACCAAACCTGTGTTCCACTTGGTACTGCCAGGGTTCAGCATCAGCTCCATCTTGTGAACTGCCCTCTGAATGGCTCGTTAATATGAATCGAATCATGAAAACAGCACTCGCCTATGTTGCACCAAACCTGAGTTCCACTAGGTACTGCCAGGGTTCAGCATCAGCTCCATCTTGAGAACTGTTCCCCTAATTGATCGTTAATACGAGTTGAATGACGAAAACAGAACTCTCGTAAGTTTTACCAAACCTGAGTTCCATGAGGTACTGCCAGGGTTCAGCATCAGCTCCATTAATTCCTCATGATGATGGATCATCGAAATATAATTAAAATCAAATAGGACTACCTCGAAGGCATTTCGTAACAAACAAAAGATGAATGATACAGCTGGGGCCCGCGAATTATAGAGCAGTTCCTCTTTGACATCCGTGGTCGTCATCATCAGGTCTGCTCCACCAAACTGGTAGGTTTTGTAAAGAAATGCTCGAGGTTCTCAAGAAAATACCCAAATTACTATGCATGTACCTTTCAAATTTGAGGAGTTCCCTCAGTTCCTCATGGATCCCATCATCAGAAATGAATTTTGAAAAAAACGGAACCAACCTGGAACCATCTACTTTAAGAAACTAAAAAAAAAATTAAATCGGTTCAGTAATGAGGGAGTTCTGAGGTAACATCCATTAAAAAAAATATATAATAATAATAAAAATTCAGCCGAATTGAGAACCTCCTCCTTTAGGAATATTGAAGTCGGTTGAAAATACAAACAGATGAATAGGTACATAACCGTCTCCGTCGAATTCTCGAAGTCGATTAAAAACATTCAAACAGCGCGAGTAGCGCGACGGACGACAGACGAGTTGGAAGAAAAACAGCGAATGTAAATGTAAACCAAAAATGTGCTACACCGAACGAAATAGTTACCTACTTAGAGCAGATACTCAATAGCTGATGCTGATTGGCTGCCGCTGTTTGGCGGCATCCTCATAAAGAATGAAATTGCCAAAGGGAAAGCTTTATAAAAAGCGCTTAATTATAAGGGTAACCCTTATATAAGGGTAACAAGACGTATAGGTTAGCGGTAAGCAATTGCAAAGGGCTAGCTTTATTGTTCGGTCAGTATTTTGGTAAGGGCTAGTCAAATGTATGGGCTAGCTGTTCGAACGGCTAAGTCTTATTTTGGGTAAGTCGTTTTAAAGGGACGCCGTTTGAAAGGCTTTTAGCGAGGAAAGGGTTGTCCGGTCCCTGCTTACTATCAGCGCAGCAGGGCAGCCAGAAGTTCCGAGAGTAACACACATAACTCTGACAAAAAATAATAGCCCTAAAAGTAAAGTAGGTACGCACCTGACGGTGGGCTCCAGGTGCCAGGTGAGGCAGTGGTAGTCGCGGTAGTCCTGCGCGGGCGCACGAGGCCCGGACACCTCGCCCCAGGCGGCGCGCGTGCCCGTGCCCGGCATCTGCAACGGGATATACAGATACAGAGAGAACGGGAGAGAACCCCATTTTCATATTCCTTACGTCACTTGGTAATAGCGTACCTATAATATTAAAAATATGAATACTAAAAAGAACTTACGACGCGATCCTTTTCCTTGATGTAGGAAGAAATGAGGTCGTGTAGGAACAGGAATGCTTCCGCGTCGACGGACACGAAGATGTGGTCCTCGAACTCCGTGATGAAGCTGCACTCCACCGCTGGCTTTTCGTCTGTTAATACATGTTGATATCAATATTGCTATTATTTAAGGTTTTTTTTTATATTTTAAAGATTCAGTTAAGGAAAAACTGCCATAAGCGGCAACTCTGAAGTTTTCTCAATATAAATGTTACGGATACAACACGAAGGTGACTGAACAGATGCGGCCTTGCTGCTTGTGTTGTTGGCCGGGTACTGACCCTGTTCGGTGGGCGGGGAGGGGCTCTGCTTGTGCTTGGTGCGCAGGTGCAGCTGCAGCGCCGGCAGCGCGAAGATCACCTCGCGCTGGTGCTGCGCGGGCGCAGACTTGCGCTCACGCTCACGCTCGGCGCTGTTCGTGTTCGCGCCAGCCTCGCGCTCGCGCGCCAGCTCCAGCGACGGGAACAACTCGATGGCTGAAAGATGATAGAACAGATAGAAGAGCTTCATAAAGGAGACACTGAACTACCTCTCAGGTCAGGTCAGAATCATGAAGGAGGGAGAACTCGGGAAGAGAAAGCGTACCGTCTATCTCGCTGTTGGCGAAGGCGTAGGTGAACCACTCCCGGAGGGTCTTGAACTGCGGCGGGAACAGCAGCGCGCGCGTCATGCGGCACACCGTGCCCACCGACACGCCGCCCGCGCCCGCTCCCGCTCCCGCGCCCGCTCCCGCCCCCGCGCCCGCGCCCGCCGCCGCGCCGCCGCCGCCTAGCGACGCCGTCAGCGACTGCGTCACCTTCACCTCCATCTCTCCTGCAACACAAACACAGAGGTTTTCTAATATATTACATAATTGGGTGGAAAACCCTCGGAAAGCGACACATAAAGTAGCGAAACACATATGGAATCAGAAAATTGAAATTGTTTTGTGGCGTTTCCGTCAGCGAAAACGTGATTATCACAAAATTGTGGTCACTTGGTTCGGCAAGCCAGCTTAAAGCGGCCAGGACTTGGCTTGCTGTGGAAGCACGCTAGCAAGCTGCTGATACACACCGGACTCGTCGGGCAGCTGCTGCGCCTCCGTGGCGAAGCTGATGCAGGGGTCCTTAAGGCTGAAGAGCGCCCAGGACTTGGCCTTGAAGCTGTTGCCGTGGAAGCACGCCAGGGAGATGTTGGCGCCGTGGAGCTCCATCGTGCCACCCAGCACTGTGCCTGTTTACATACCACTTATTTAACGATGGTTGGCATTTACATATGAGTGCAAAATGTTAACAAATAAACAACGTAGTTTTTAAATCAATATTTTGTGTTTTTATATACCTCTAGTGACAACAACAGTATCTGTCTACATTGCTACATTATGATAAGGATAACCGTCTATTACTAGCCGACCAACCAGTCTGTCCACCTAGGTGGACGGTTAGTATTTTTTTTTCTTAACCAACTATCGGCCTAGTTGGTTGGTTAGTAATATAAACTTTTAGTTCTAGCTGACCAATTATTTATGATTGGTTTGCCGGTTGGTAATCGGTAACCGAAAAACCGCTAGACACGCTATATGTTAGGTAATTATAAATTGTCTATGGGCACAGCGTAGGGATGTATTCTATAGTTCTATACAGTGTGTTAACTCCGCCGATTTTTGGGTCTTGGATGAGGGGCGCGCGGGTAAGTGGGCGGGGAGGAAATGCCGCCGAATTTCTATGAACATTCGGCGGTCTATTTTAAGGGGTGTCAAATGGAAATTAGTTTGCCAATCAGACTGTAAAAGGTGAACCCATGTATATGAAACAAAGTATTCTTTTCTTTGATGAAAAGTAGTGCTACATTAAAAAAACTCTTTTTGATTCAATAAAAATCTACTCATATTCGATTTCTAGCCTTATGATCCGATCGTGATGAAAAGCGATATCCGAGGATGCGAGACGTTGTTTATAACGAATCCGAGGTCAAAATTGCCAGAAACGATCGCCGATATCGATATCTGAGGATCCGACGGGTTCTTTATAACGAATCTAAAGTGAAAATTGCGAGAAACGGCCGCCATCTTGGATTTCTTCACTTTTGATACGATCGAGATATAACTCGATATCTGAGGCTCTGAGACGTTCCTTATAACGAATCAGAGGTAAAAATTGCGAGAACGATCGCCATCTTGAATTTCTTCATTTTTTATACGACCCTGACAAAAATCGATATCTGAGGGTCTCAGAGTTTCTTTATAACAAATCTGAGGTAAGAATTGCAAGGAACGCCCGCCATCTTGAGTTCCTTCAGTTTTGATACGATCGGGATAAAAATCAATATCTGAAAATCCGAGAGGTTGTATATAACGAATTTAAGGTAAAAAAATTGCGAGTAACGGTCACCATCTTGAATTTCTTAATTTTTTAACCGATCCTAACAAAGATCGATATCTGAGGATCTAACAAATTTTTTATAAGAAATCTGAGGTGAAAATTTCGAGAAACGGCTGCCATCTTGAATTTCTTCAGTTTTTATCCGATCCTGATAAAAATCGATATCTGAGGGTTCGAGACGCTCATTATAACGAATCTGAGGATTTTTAAACAATATCATACAATCTTTATTTTGTTACAATTTGATGTACTGAGAAATGACAACAAAAAAAAAACAAATTTCAAGATAGCGGATATCGCAAGTAAAAAAAAATTAAACATGTTACGAAAAACTGTTGTGACTGTATGGATGACTGTTATTGGCCTTGTATTATGTAACAAAATTAATGTAAACTGTCTAGGTAGAAGAAGAAGAAGAAGTTTATTTACGGCTGTTGTTGTCCTAAATATCAATAAAAAAAAATCTGTGACAGCTCTGAGCTTTTAACAAGCTGTTGTGGGTAGTTTATGTTTATAGGATGTACCCGCATTGCTACGAATAAACCAGTTGTTGTTTTACATTGACGTGTTACATTACATGGTGGCAGCGGTGGGATGCGAACCCACGCCTCCGAAGAGACTGGTGCCTCAATATCCTGCGAGATATCGGGCCAGAACACAGCCTGCCTCGCGCGCCGCTTGCACCGGTCAATACCCATATGTCCTTCGTGGATAGTGGTGAGCATTTCCAAGAATGGCCAAGACGTTGAACGATTAGGTTGTATGAACCTCGTCCACTGTATAGTCCTTACGCTGTGATTATGGCGTTTGGTACGAAAGCGAGTGCACGCGACTCGACGCAGGTTGGAATCCTAGTGGTTACCGTCCGTGGGCAGCGCGGGCGTGGGCATGCCGGCGGCGGCGCGCAGCACGTCCTGCCAGTGCCGGTGGTGCCGCAGCTCGGCCGGCTGCTCGCCCGGGCCGGCGCCGGCCCCGGCCCCGGCCCCGGCCCCGGCCCCGGCCCCGGCCCCGGCCCCGGCTCCGGCTCCGGCTCCGGGCGCTGCAGCTAAAGAGGGAGTACACTCAATAAACGGCATTGTCATCATTTAATGTAAACGGCCCAGTGGATGACAATGACCCAGTGGATGACTAATTGCAGTTTATTAAAAAAAATAAAGATATCGCTATTAATATAACCAAAAATAAACAGCTCGTGACATTTGCGAATTGTGTTCAGAAACTTCCGTCGATTCAATATATAATTTACTATTCGGAAACTCTTCCGTAACTAGGTGGTTTTAGCAAATCTGTTAATAACTTTTATCGTGAAAGTCAAGATCATAACCACAATTACTCGTGTTTTTAGTAATTAATTATTAAAACTGTTAGATAATTTATCAAAGTATTGAGATAGCGTGTTTGTATCTAATTATTTTCATTAAATTCCTAATTTGGAGGCCGGATGGCGGATAGAGGGAATTTGCCTGTCATTCACTGGTACAATTTCAGAGGTAGAAGAAAACTAAAATAACTTGACAAATGTAAGAATATAATACATTTTTCAGTCCTCCGGCCGGTAAGCGCCACTTTACGCAAAACTAAATTGCCGCCTGCCGGCTCCGTCGGGCTGAAACATAGTATACAAACCTCGGCCGGTAAATGGGAAAGCCTCGGATCACATGTTAGTCGACCTCGGCTTCGCCTCGGCCGACAATTACAATGTATCCGAGTCATTTCCCACTTAAACGGCCTTGGTATGTAATGTACTATTATGGTCTGCATAGCATGCAGATTACATATTTGCACAAGAATGCAGTCGGGATGTTGGATTGTTCAGAAGTTATTTGTAAAAATGTGTGAATTCCCTCCTTAAAGTGTCATCCACTGGGTCGTTCACCTTAAACCACACTGGTTAGCTTTTAGTTAATGGTTGGTAAAAATGGACTGGCTCATGAGGACTCACCCTCCCGTTGCCTCCTGGTGGGGTACGGGTGCAGCGCGGACAGCACGCGGCGAGAGGAGTTGAACTGCTGCGTGAAGAACTCCTCCAGCTTGTATTGCATCTTCAGCAAATCGGGCGTGGTGCTGCGGCTCATCAGCAGCTGCAGCTGCTGCCAGGACAGCGTGCCATGCGTCAGGATGATTGCTGGCCTGTGTGAAACGGGGGCGTTTTAGAATGGTATATTTTGGAAATATATAAAAATTATCACTCTTTCTCATAATTTTTCTTTCACGCGTCACGAAATCCGTTCGTGAATAAAGGTAAAGTACCTACTTGACTAGCGTGGTACCTGGCTGTGATTTGCCTCTGCCTCGGCGGCTGCGGCTGCTTGGCGCGCCAGAGCCACTCGTCGCGCAGCTGGCACTGCAGCGCCGACACCCGCGCCAGCAGCACGGACGTGCCCATGTACTCCAGCCGCAGCTCCAGCGCGGCGAGCCGCACGCCGCACGTGTGCCCGGGGTTGCAGCCCGGCTCTTCCTCTATGTGCACTGTTGTACCAAATTCTATTTCTTTAGCACACGTCAACAAAATGAAGCTGCAAACTGAGCTGAAATTACGACCTCAAACGATCTGACCTCTCTTGAGCTCTTGTTCTCTCACGCGTATGCAACGCAGCCAGCACGAGATTACGGCCATTTTTACGACTTTTTTTTTAAGACTTCGTGAATGTGTGCGCGCACTTTTATGAAGGTATACACAATTACACAAAAAAGGTACACAATTTTCGGGCGACTTTACCTCACAAAATGTTCACAAGACTTTAACAAGTACAAACGGAAGAAGTGTTCCAAAATAGAGTGCGTAAACTGTGTACTTTCATTCAAGAGCTGCTTGCTGATAATATTGTGAGCATCGGCAGCTGTTAAAAGAAGTCGAAGGCAGACGAAGTTTACATTGCCAAATATTTCTAAGGTAAAATTACGGCTGCACCAGTATTCGACACAGGCACTTTATTTCAAGTAATATAGGTTACATTTACAATGAAGATTTTTCGATATTAGAATTTAAACCTTGTCACTTTGACATAAAGAGCCTATGTCGAATACTGGTGCAGCGTCGGGCACTGGTACTTTTACCTTATACAGGGCGTAACAAAAATGTAGGTGATCCGTTTAAGGGCGTATATATACACGTGGGTAGTATCCGTAAAAATATCAAAAAAAAACGCCATAGATAAAAAGTAATGAAGGTTTCTTTTTTTCCTATAAAACTTACTAATTCGGGAAAAGGTTTACGATCTCTTACTGGAATCAGCTGATTCAGTGGCCCTACTCACTAATAGGCTGGCCGCACAAGCGGATTTTTGCACTCTTTGCGTTGTCTTCGAAATTCCTTTTCAAACTTTTGCAAGTATTTAAAAGTGTTCATAAGAAATGCTGGTAAATGGTAACTTGACAGAAACATCCCTAAACATTTTGCAAGACGCTCCTCATCACGAACTTTCATGTATTTTTTAAGACCATCGATTACACTTGGTAATAAATAAATATCCTTTTTTTATTCACGCTTCAGCTTGTTCCGCCTGCACTTGAACATTTTAGTTTTTAGTTTCCAAATCACCAACTGCTGCGAGACTATGAGCCGTACAGTTTAACAGTTACATTGCATTTAATGTCGTCATCTGCACACTTCAACTACTTATTTGTCACATTGATACGAAGAACACGTTAAGAAGTAACTGGGCGAATTTACACTTAGGTATTTTCAACACCAAACAAGCAAAAACATTCATTTGCAGCGGGCCTAACCCTGCCCATGCGCCAGCGCTACAATGTTCCAATGCAAACCTACTGGTTCCTGTTCTCTCTCTCTAACCGCACAGAGTGGCGCATGTTCCGTCTCATTTTTGCAATCAAAGCGCCGACACGCTCACAAAGGCCGCCGTTGCGGCGCCCTTTTAGAACACAGGCTGCGTACTACGAAGTAAAGTGTCTTTTACATTGGTTTGTTTCGATTGTTTTAAATTATGAGCTAATTTTTTGTTACATTAAGCGATTATTATAATTTTTTTTTTGTAAGTGTTGGGGTCAGAGTAGTTCTCAAATGCTTTATTGCAGCTGAATTTGCGGGTTTAAATTCTGGCACCCATTTTTAACCTACTACGAAATTTAACAGAAGTATTGTTTATCTTTAACTTTTTTTATGATTACGTGACAAATGTTCCTTAAGTAAATCACCTGAACTCTAAAACAACCATCATTATTTCTAGTTATTTGCGTCAAAGAAGTCGATAGAATTCGCTTTCGTTAAAAAACAAGTGCCTACAGTAATTTATGGTGTTAGCTAATTTCTGTCTTTTAAAACTTTTAGTACTGGACTGGTTTCAGTATTAGACTGAAAAACACTTGAATTCTTGTGATTATTATTAATGGAATACTTTTCAACTACCGTAAAACTCTAAAATGATTTTTAAGGAAATTTGTATTTCGTTCATTACTCCGAAATTTGTTTTTTTTATCGCAAAAACAATCCTAAGTAAAGGTTATTTTGTTTGTTGTGGCCGTAATTTAACGTATCTTGAATTTTAAAATTTTTTAATTTTATAATGGTCGAGTGTGCACGGTGCTTTAGTTCTACCGCAATATGCTAAACCAAAGTGTTTCTCTCGGCTATTGACTTAAAATCGGAGAATTTTGCAATTGCAATATTTGAAATTTTGTTTAGTCGCACGTAAACGTCGGAACTGTTTGCTTGTTGAGCTAGTTCTTCCGGTTGCTACTAGTGTAGTGTTGGGTACGTTGTGTTGTGGTACTTGTTGTGAAAGTGGAGTTGACAGCATCTGAATGCGGTGTTCGGCGCTCGCTGAATCGGACGTGGAGACCCCAGGGATTGGCCCCCGCGATCGCCCGACCTGACGCCCCTAGATTTTTATCTCTGGGGTGCGATTAAGGGCCAGGTGTTTCGTACACAGTGCAACACAGAGGAAGAAATGCGGGTCAGAGTCATCGCGACATTCGACCTTGTGAAGGCAAACCCCGCTGTCTTGCATCGAGTTCGCCGTAACTTGTTGTTGCGGTGCAAGAAATGCGTCGAAGTAGGCGGCGGTATTATTGAAAATAATCTCCGACTCGATGCACCAATGGAGGGATAATTGCAGTTTAGTTTACCTAGGAACATCAAGTACATTTTTACAGCCTTTTTAAGGGCTGGCTAAGTCCATTTAATGGCTGAATTAATTCATGTTTCGTACTAAACGCAATCGATATTATCAATCAATGTGACCGCTCGATATATGATGGGATGGCGCCATCGGCGGAAAGGCCGGTAAAAGGCGCAGTAAACTTCAAAGGACGGGAGCGGTTCGCTCTTGCGCTGACGTAGGTACTTAGATCAGGGGTAAGCAACATTTTTTTTAAACGACTCAATTATTTCTTTTTTTACTATATGTTTTTTTATGGACTTGAAAATAAAAAAGGAAGTGTTTTTTGTAATCACGATTTTATACCGGATATGCCCTTAACTGATCACCTACATTTTCGTTACAGCCTGTATACAAGTATTACAACCGGTACCTAGTTGAACAGGTGAAAAAAATCTGGCCAAGTGCTAGACGGACTCGCCCACCGAGGGTTCGTTCTGCACAAAGAATGCTCCCCTCACAACCACACAAGCCTTAACATCAATACCTACATATAGGGCATTTAAAGAAAGAGGTGCACCATTTTAATGAAAATGGGTCCTCGATTTCGCATACAAAAAAAATTGCCAGTTTTGTAACGGCCCATGAATGAAAAAATGCGTTACAAAAAAAACGGGTCACTCTTTTTCTTTTTTTTAATCAATAGCACTCGTGATTTTGATTATAAAAATCCCAAAACTTCCTATATTTTTTAAAGTGCCCTATGGTATTCATTTCTACTCCCTACCTTTTCGCGTGCCTGCGATAAAGGGTCTCGACAACTGGCACGGAAATCTCAGTGCGTGGCAATTATACGGTTTTCGGATATTTCCTGAACTTGTGCTACAAGATCTTGTTTTTTGCCAAGTTTCATGAGTCTAGGTCAACGCGAAATACGCTATACATTTCGATTCCCTTTGCAAATTAATGGAAAATTCAACACAAGCGGCCGTATATTTTGATTACGTTGACGTAGAAGAATTGTTTACAGTTTCAAGCATTGAGTTACTTATTATTAAAAATGTGGGCCAGAGTAGCACATAAAATAAATAGATAAGTACATACCGTATGTGTGTATGTCTGCGAGCGAGATGGCCCCGCCCACGATGCCGCCCCGGGCGTCGAGGGAGGAGCCGGCCAGCGCCACGCCCACCAGCATGTTGCGGTGCCCCGTGCTGCCGATGCTGAGCCGCCCCGTGCAGTTGAAGTCGCGGCTCTGCCAACTACGCACAAGACAATACTCTCACACGTTACATTTCTGTTCATGCGTTGAACGTCACCATCATTAACTCTTAACCATCTGGTTATATTATAAATAATACCTATGGAGTATTTATTTTTCTCAAAAATACTATGCAGTCAACTTTTCCGGTTACAAATTAGGTCATGCGGTCATTGACTTATGAACAGGAATACACACACAAAGCAGAACAAAAATGTCAAAAGATGTGGGTGAGAATGACATTAGCGAACTTGCATTGATGATTATACAAACGACATATGTTTCGTACGAAAACGAGCTTATTGAAGTAAGGATTAAGTGTCCAATTCATACACAGAACTACCAAAACTGTTAGGCTGTTGGCACTTACGGAATGTCACGTTCCAAACAAGACTATACGAAAAAGAGTCGCAACTGCTGCACTTTTATGGCCGATTGGGTATCCAGTTCTTTTATTAATATCTATACTTTGGTGCTTTGTTAATGGTCAATCAAAAATTAAAAAGTTACAAAAATTGCAGTCTTGATTTCGCTTTATTAGCGATTCGCGGATTTCCCGCCCGCCGAACCTCCCTTAAGCCACTTAGTTACTTGCATACTCTAAAAATGGTTACAAATAAATCCACACAAGTGAAATAAGAAATCAAGTTGTTTTCATTTTCGGCAGCAAGCAGTGCGGCAGCAAGCTCCTAAAGCTAAAGTCGTCCGTTTAAAGATAATAGTCAGCCTGCAAATCGCCTTTTTCCATGCCTCGACAGTAATGTAACTATTCGTAATAATGTACTACCGCGTTCATAATTGCATGGACACTTTATGAATGAATTCGTTCATAAATTGCCCGTGCACTTTTGAACGTGTGCGTACCTACTGTAACTACTTGTAGTAATGTAGAGTACCTGACATTTCCCATGACATTGCCCATGTTCATGTGCACGTTGAGCTTGTTGAAGTTGACGGCGAACAGCACCAGCGTCTCCCACGCGGCGCCGCCGCCGCCCGCCCCCCCCGCCCCCCCCGCCGCGCCGCCGTCTGCAACAACCGACCTTATTACAACCTCCATAGAGCGTACATTACATTCAACCGTTGGGAAGATGAAGGTACCTTTAGGTTTTTGCACGTCTAAAGTCTTCTTTTCTCTTTGCGGTAGAACAGGCGATATCGGGGCGGTGTTATTTGCGGGTCTGAAAGTAAGATGTTGTATTATGTACAAAATGTAATTGATTTATTATATCCAGTAACAGTAACATGAGTCGCGACTTCATTGCGTGTTTTAATTCTGTCTTTTAAAACTTTTAGTACTGGACTAGTTTCAGTATTAGACTGAAAAACACTTGAAATCTTGTGCCAATGTGTAATTACAAATACAAATGTATGATTCAATATATATCTAGGGAAAGCAACACTTATTTAGAGATAAATTATCACTTGAATTTGTATCTTCAATACAGGGAACATGCAATAAAATGGTGACACACGTTACTCTGACCCTACTTATGAAATACTATGCCTCATAAGATGGCACAAAAACTGGTTCAGAAAGCAATGGAGTGAGCGTGAGAAATTTTCGGAGTTTCCATTCGAAATTGAATTAGACATAGTGGAGTATCTCTTAAGATATGGATTTCTCGGCGAGAAGCAAAGTTGTCGACGTAGCTCAGAGCTGCCAGGCTCATGCGGCAGTGAGCCAGGCTCTTGAGCAGCAGGGGTCTCGAGTGACTGATGACCGTGGACTGGAAGACGCACTGAGGAAAGGCCTCCAAGAACACCGACGATCTTAGATAGAGATCTTAGATCAAGATATTGTGGAAATTGTTCGGAGGAACCTTCTCCAGCAGCGGACGGCTCGGCTGGAGTGCAGACTGACCTGGCCTCCACGTTGAAGTCGCCGAGGAACATCCTGCGCACGATGGTGCGGCGGTACCACGCCTTGGGGAACGCCAGGATCTTCTCCAGCAGCGGACGGCTCGGCTGGAGTGCAGACTGACCTGGCCTCCACGTTGAAGTCGCCGAGGAACATCCTGCGCACGATGGTGCGGCGGTACCACGCCTTGGGGAACGCCAGGATCTTCTCCAGCAGCGGACGGCTCGGCTGGAGTGCAGACTGACCTGGCCTCCACGTTGAAGTCGCCGAGGAACATCCTGCGCACGATGGTGCGGCGGTACCACGCCTTGGGGAACGCCAGGATCTTCTCCAGCAGCGGACGGCTCGGCTGGAGTGCAGACTGACCTGGCCTCCACGTTGAAGTCGCCGAGGAACATCCTGCGCACGATGGTGCGGCGGTACCACGCCTTGGGGAACGCCAGGATCTTCTCCAGCAGCGGACGGCTCGGCTGGAGTGCAGACTGACCTGGCCTCCACGTTGAAGTCGCCGAGGAACATCCTGCGCACGATGGTGCGGCGGTACCACGCCTTGGGGAACGCCAGGATCTTCTCCAGCAGCGGACGGCTCGGCTGGAGTGCAGACTGACCTGGCCTCCACGTTGAAGTCGCCGAGGAACATCCTGCGCACGATGGTGCGGCGGTACCACGCCTTGGGGAACGCCAGGATCTTCTCCAGCAGCGGACGGCTCGGCTGGAGTGCAGACTGACCTGGCCTCCACGTTGAAGTCGCCGAGGAACATCCTGCGCACGATGGTGCGGCGGTACCACGCCTTGGGGAACGCCAGGATCTTCTCCAGCAGCGGACGGCTCGGCTGGAGTGCAGACTGACCTGGCCTCCACGTTGAAGTCGCCGAGGAACATCCTGCGCACGATGGTGCGGCGGTACCACGCCTTGGGGAACGCCAGGATCTTCTCCAGCAGCGGACGGCTCGGCTGGAGTGCAGACTGACCTGGCCTCCACGTTGAAGTCGCCGAGGAACATCCTGCGCACGATGGTGCGGCGGTACCACGCCTTGGGGAACGCCAGGATCTTCTCCAGCAGCGGACGGCTCGGCTGGAGTGCAGACTGACCTGGCCTCCACGTTGAAGTCGCCGAGGAACATCCTGCGCACGATGGTGCGGCGGTACCACGCCTTGGGGAACGCCAGGATCTTCTCCAGCAGCGGACGGCTCGGCTGGAGTGCAGACTGACCTGGCCTCCACGTTGAAGTCGCCGAGGAACATCCTGCGCACGATGGTGCGGCGGTACCACGCCTTGGGGAACGCCAGGATCTTCTCCAGCAGCGGACGGCTCGGCTGGAGTGCAGACTGACCTGGCCTCCACGTTGAAGTCGCCGAGGAACATCCTGCGCACGATGGTGCGGCGGTACCACGCCTTGGGGAACGCCAGGATCTTCTCCAGCAGCGGACGGCTCGGCTGGAGTGCAGACTGACCTGGCCTCCACGTTGAAGTCGCCGAGGAACATCCTGCGCACGATGGTGCGGCGGTACCACGCCTTGGGGAACGCCAGGATCTTCTCCAGCAGCGGACGGCTCGGCTGGAGTGCAGACTGACCTGGCCTCCACGTTGAAGTCGCCGAGGAACATCCTGCGCACGATGGTGCGGCGGTACCACGCCTTGGGGAACGCCAGGATCTTCTCCAGCAGCGGACGGCTCGGCTGGAGTGCAGACTGACCTGGCCTCCACGTTGAAGTCGCCGAGGAACATCCTGCGCACGATGGTGCGGCGGTACCACGCCTTGGGGAACGCCAGGATCTTCTCCAGCAGCGGACGGCTCGGCTGGAGTGCAGACTGACCTGGCCTCCACGTTGAAGTCGCCGAGGAACATCCTGCGCACGATGGTGCGGCGGTACCACGCCTTGGGGAACGCCAGGATCTTCTCCAGCAGCGGACGGCTCGGCTGGAGTGCAGACTGACCTGGCCTCCACGTTGAAGTCGCCGAGGAACATCCTGCGCACGATGGTGCGGCGGTACCACGCCTTGGGGAACGCCAGGATCTTCTCCAGCAGCGGACGGCTCGGCTGGAGTGCAGACTGACCTGGCCTCCACGTTGAAGTCGCCGAGGAACATCCTGCGCACGATGGTGCGGCGGTACCACGCCTTGGGGAACGCCAGGATCTTCTCCAGCAGCGGACGGCTCGGCTGGAGTGCAGACTGACCTGGCCTCCACGTTGAAGTCGCCGAGGAACATCCTGCGCACGATGGTGCGGCGGTACCACGCCTTGGGGAACGCCAGGATCTTCTCCAGCAGCGGACGGCTCGGCTGGAGTGCAGACTGACCTGGCCTCCACGTTGAAGTCGCCGAGGAACATCCTGCGCACGATGGTGCGGCGGTACCACGCCTTGGGGAACGCCAGGATCTTCTCCAGCAGCGGACGGCTCGGCTGGAGTGCAGACTGACCTGGCCTCCACGTTGAAGTCGCCGAGGAACATCCTGCGCACGATGGTGCGGCGGTACCACGCCTTGGGGAACGCCAGGATCTCGCCGAGCCGCCGCATGTCGTACTTGAACCACGCCGACCCGACGTCCACAATCGCTGCAACAAAATATCACATCAAAGCTAAAGTCATGGCATCGCCAAGTGATTTTTATACCCCGTTGATGGCAAACAAGAATACGACCCGCCTGATGGAAATCGGTCGCCGTAGCCTATGGACGCCCGCAACTCCAGAAGTTTCACCCGTTGACTCTTGTACACTGTTTTCCCTCCCTCCCTCGCTGTTTTCCCAAAAAACTACAGTATGGGGTCCAAAAAGGATTGTTAAAGTTTTTAAAGGGTCGGCAACGCGCATGTAACACCCCTAGAGTTGCAGGCGTTCATAGGCTACGGTGACCGCTTACCACCAGGCGGGCCGTACGCTTGTTTGTCACCGTCGTAGTATTAAAACAATTTTTTTTTGTAGAACCCTATGCTGTAATCCTTCGGATCTTATTCCACAGTCGGAACGTCTGCAGTAAATGTAGTATTACTTTGTGTCATTTGTTTAAATTTTCATAGGAATCCACTATAAGTACGGATAGTACTCACTAGAGAACCTGACAGTCGCCTTGGACCGGTCCTGCTCCGTGTGGAAGTCCAGCTTCCTGGAGCGCGAGAGGTGGAACTTGACGAACTCGACGTTGATGCTGAGCGAGTCCTTGCGCTCGGTGTGGGCCAGCGGCGACCACGGCTCCTTGAGGCTGGGCTTCTTGCCGCCGTACGGGTGGAACATGTACACGGAGAAGTCCGCCAGGCAGCCCGTCACGCTCAGCCCGCCCATCGCCACCGCCGGCAGCCCCGACTCGCTGCCAACCACGGAACAATAACTCAGCCGGGGAAGTACAAGCAGTACAATCATTGGCCCTTTAAGGCGAACCTCGACTTTCAACATTTTCTCTTCCCAAATAAGATGCTAAACAGTAAAACTATTGATGACAAGTTATCCCTAGAAATGTTGAGAATTTGAATAAATCACAACCATAAGTATATTTACAACCAATTGGCTAAGTAAAGTTTTTTGAAGGTGTGAATATTATATTTTTTCTCGATAGCCGACGTCTTAAAGTTCAAGGAAATGCGGCTCTTTTATTTTTATTTCCTATTACTTATTAATAATATTTTTTTAAGTGAGCGAGTTGACATTTGTTCAGTTTAACGGCTGAATAGAGCCCAATGCTTTCGTCCATAATGAGTATAATGAATTAGAAAAAAAAGACAACTGTCAATGTCACTTGTGTCATTGTTGAAAAAAACGGTTTATTACTCTCGTTCTCTTGCAATTTGGTGTTATCGGTGTGATGTGATCTATGTAATTATTTTAACGACCCTAGCTGAAACAACGGACATCTGATTTTGCTACTTTTCTCCACGACTTCTGCTAATTATTTGAACAACGATTTGATCTACTTTCGACGACTTGGTACAAAACACTGAAGTTCATCTCTGTAATACTCCATTTCCCTTCGAGAGGTTCCAGGTTCTACTGGATCCATGGATATTATAGATACTGTACAGTCCAAAGGTTAGCAGAAGGGTGATCGTGAAGGCAATAAATTGTTGTCCAAAAAAGCAGCGCCAAGTCGTCGAAAGTAGATCAAATCGTTGTTCAAATAATTAGCAGAGGTCGTGGAGAAAAGTAGCAAAATCATATGTCCGTTGTTTCAGCTAGGGTCGTTAAAATTATTGCATAGATCACATCACACCGATAACACCAAATTGCAAGAGAAAGAGAGTCTAATAAACCGTTTTTTCAACAATGACACAAGTGACATTGACAGTTGTCTTTTTTTTTTCTAATTCCTTATACTCATTACGGACGAAAGCATTGGGCTCTGTTCAGCCGTTAAACTGAACAAATGTCAACTCGTTCACTTAAAAAAATATTATTAATAAGTAATAGGAAATAAAAATAAAAGAGCCACATTTCCTTGAACTTTAAGACGTCGGCTATCAGGAAAAAATATAATATTCACACCTTCAAAAAACTTTACTTAGCCAATTGTGAAATATAATGCAAAAACCGAAAAATGGGACTAAAGTACAATCATTGGCCCCCAGGGTACAAATATTGGCATACCAAGAGTACAATGATTGGCATGCCAATAATTGTACTTTGTGTTTATTGGCCCTGCCAATTATTATACCATGGTAGGGCCAATCAGTAGATTTGTTTATTTTTATTGACGATAGTGAATAGAAACTATACCTAATATAAAACAATACAAATATTACATTTTGAATAACAATAAAAAGCGTATAATAGTTTAAAAGTACTAAATTCTTATGATTTGCTTAATAAAACACACTTTTAGCTTCGATCATTGCAAAATGTTTTTTTTTTACGTGTGTTCCAGCTATTATGATGGAAAACTATCAATTACACTATATACTGTTGTCAACAAAGAAAAATATAAATATTTTTTTCTACATTCTACTCAAACGTATATCTTAATAAACCGATTTGAAGTTCAGGAGGCCAATGATTGGGGGGGGGGCAAGATTACTACCGCTTACCCTAGTACGATAACTGTTAAATGAGAACAGTTTGGAGCGAACGGAGCGGTCTTGAAATTGGCAGTGGATTTCTCAAATGTCGTAAGTCTAACTTAATTACGTGACTCTTACGACATTTGTAAAACCCACTATCAAAATATGCGACCAAGTTAAGTTGTAATGCATTGATACCGACTACCAAATTACAACAATGTGTTTAATTTGGCTGCTTGGACGAATTGCATCAAAAGAGATCAGCAAAACTGTTTTCAACCTACGCAATCGGAGAAATAACAAACATATATAGGTAATTCTTTCTAATACTTGGCCTGGCACCACAAAAATCGAAAGACCGAAAAATCTCCCTTACACACTTATTGGACAGACGAAGAGATTGATATTGATAGGCTCTGTATTGATGAATGCCCTATCTTAAATTCAACCCCGGCTACGACCCAGGTGTAGCGGAGCAAGGTTGTCTTTAGTTATAGAAATTAACAATGCATTTATTGGGGAAGGAACTTGCTGTGGAGTTCCATCATTAATACAGGCAGGCAAGGACCTGTGTGACACTTTGACATAGCTAGACCTAAAAAAAGGCGAGCTTCAGAGCGCCACCTATTGTTGGATACAAGGCTCGCCGGTACTCACTCCACGGCCCGCTTGGAGCTGAACACGATCCTGAGCGAGGGCAGCTGCAGCAGGCACTCGACCCTGGAGGCGGGCAGGCAGGAGAAGCGGAAGGTGGACGGCTGCATGTGGAACTGCACGATCACGTCGACGGGGAACGACGCGTACACGTACTGGCCGTACGACGCGCCCTCTGCCGACTGCGACCGGTCCCCTGCTTCCGTTTCTGCAGACAAAGTTTTTGACGGGACAAAGTCTTATAATTCGATGGAGCCGGCTGCACGCACGAAAAAACATGACTCCATTCCAGTCGTTCAGGCGTTCCATTTCAGTCAGTATTTTCTTATGACGTTGTCACGTTTAACTATCGTCAGTAAACCGACTTTACAGACAACCGATTTTTTTATTAAGTTATAGAACATAACTCGGTTTTTTCTGTCTGCAAATTGAACTGATGACTACTTATAGGTTAGCAATGGTAAATCACGAATCAAATTATTTATTATTTGTAACTAACGTTTTGATTAATGTTTTTTAATATATATCACTACATAGTATAAAACAAAGTCGCTTTCTCTGTCCCTATATATGCTATGCCTATGTATGCTTAAATCTCTAAAACTACGCAACGCATTTTGATGCGGTTTTTTTTTATAGATAGTGTGATTCAAGAGGAAGGTTTATATGTATAATAATAATCCGTACGAAGCCGGGGCGGGTCGCTAGTAAATTATAAAATTGAAAGAGGTGCGTCCCGAACTTCTGCTTTCGCGGCCGACGGCCCGCCCATCGGGTGATCGGGTAGTCCAGTGGTTAGGGAGTCTGCTGCGAAAGCAGGAGGTCGCTGGTTCAATTCCAGCCCTGCTCATCGGGGGCGTTGGTCACTTTTTCTGCAGTATATCTGTTTCAATTTATACTTATAGGTATATACCCTGTTATTTATAAAAAAGTTAACAGACGTTTCAGTTAAATTATGTTTTCTCCGTTCCTAACAAAGGCAAGCAATTATTTAGGTAAACTGTGTCTGATGTGCGTTTATGAATAACGTCAGTAGTGTTTGTTATAGAAATTTAAACGCATAAGATTTTTTTTCTATGATGACGGAGGTTAGAGGATGTGGTGTTACCAGGAGTAGGCGCGGTGAAAGACGCCTTCGTAGGAATGGGCTCCAACGTCTGCTCTAAGAACTCCAGGATGTGCGGGCTGATGACGGTCTCTTCCGGGATGCTCTGCAGCGTGATCCAGGCGAACAGCGCCGCCTTCTTGATGCCCTTGCGGGGCGCGGCGGGCGCGGGGGGCGCGGGGGGCGCGGGGGGCGCGGGGGGAGCGGACAGCGGGGACGCCGCGTCCTCGTGAATGGTTCGCGACTCGTAGTGAACCTGTAGTGGAAATGAGTTGTATTCTTTATCCCTGTTCGTGGTCTTCTTGAAAATTAAGACCGCTTTTCAAATATTGATAGTTAGATTAGATTTGTGCTTGCTTTGTATTTCCACATTCGATAATTTTTATATATTTCAGAGTAATCAGTGTAAAAATATTTTGACTAATTATTGTTATTTTAAATATCTATTAACAATGGGTATATAGCGAAATTTAACACTTAAGAACGGATTAATCGCGTTTATTAACACCATCCTACTATCTATCTTACGTTTCGAACCCTTTACAGCACTCGTTTTCACAGGGTTAAGATGATGTGTACGAGTAAGTGTGAATGAATAACAATCGCGGTAATAGAAGACAATATTAATATATCGAGGGTTGAGCGGTCGAACCCGGTAAGTCGAGATAATTTTTCATTGAAATAACAACGTTACGTAAATTGCACATAGTTCGAATTTCAAAAATCGGTTTGCTCGACTTATCGGGTTTGACCGCTTACCCCTCGATATAGCGGTTTCTCGACTGTATTATTAAAATGTATATTTGAAGAGATATGATATTCCAAGGGGATGGGGGATGGGGCATGGGTGTACCTTGAGGTCGAGTCCGGGCACGCGGAACACGGTGAGGTCGGGCGCGGGCGGGTGGCGCGGCGCGGGCGCGGCGCGGGCGCGGCGCGCGGCGCCCGGCGAGCCCGCGCCCGCCCCGCCCGCCCCGCCCAGCGAGTCCGACGCCGAGCGGCCCACGCGCATGCGCGACCCGCTGCCCGACACGACACAACACACCATTACACTCATTTTACGTTTATTCGCCCGAAGATTTGCTGGGTGTAGCGGGAGAGTCAAGTTGACGTTATTTAACGCCTACTGTCTCTCCTTCTACACCTGTCAACTGTGGGTGAGGCACAGCAGAAAAGCGTACAGCGCCATCAGGGTTCAGTATAATAACATATTCCGAACCAAGGTTCGGATCAAGATGCGGCTGCCACGTTTTTGCAGTGCCTCGACAATGTTTGCCGAAGCTGGAGTTCCCGACTTCTATGCCGTGGTACGGGCGCGCGTTGCTCCCTTCTGGGAGAGATTGAGTCGCTCAACTAACAGCAGCCTGGCTGCTGTGTACCGTGACATAAATAGCCCCATTTTTAGGTGCTGGCTATCTGCTCACCAGAGTGAGAATCGCAAATAAGTGATGGTCAACATACTTTTGTAAGTTGACACGTTATGTTATAGCTATAATTTATATGTGACGTCTACGATTTTACCTCGTAATTTATAAGGTCAATTTTATGTTTTTATTTTTTGTTCTTATCTTCTATTTTATTAGAATTGCTTTTTTGTGTTTGCTTTTATGTTAATTATGGGTGTGACACTTGCACAATAAAACTTTATTTTTTTATTTTATTATAGAATCAGAGAGTATAGACTCTACCCACCCAACGAACACAGTAACATATTAAATAATATTTAAAACGGGTCACTCACGTAATTTAGTCGATTTCCGCTCGACATGTTTCGTTCTTTACGTGTACGACTTGCCTCGGTCGCGAGTGGGCGCTCCTGATGACGTTCTTCGTAAAGAACGAAACATGTCGAGCGAAAATCGACTAAATTACGTGAGTGACCCGTTTTAAATATTATTGAACACAGTAACAGTACAACTAAAACACTCTATCCATCGCTTTCTTTGGGGTGGTAATACTAGGATATGAAAAAAACTAAATTATCTCTGACTATGCGCAAATAAGAACAAACCCTGACCAAGCTATAATAACTCTCCTATCGAGCCCTTTCTCTACGTTATATATTACCAAAGTATACAATTGCATAATTTTTTTTTTAATATATTTCCAAATCCTGCTCACAACAATCAAAATTATTAACCGTAGGTACTCACATTTTGAAGTCGTCGTCCTTGGAGGGCTCCTTGGTGTGCAGCACGCACTTGCCGCTGTTGATGTGCACCTTCACGTCCAGCTCGAAGTCGATGTTGGGCTCCGCCGCCTTCGCCTTGCTGCTCTTGCCTTCGGAGCTCGCGCCGTCTGACAGCGGGATCCTAAACAAAATGTTCATGTATCAATGAATATTCAAGAACTAACTAATCAGTTAAACTTGGGCCGTATTCCGCCGGAACGTCACGGAGCGCGCGCCGCTGCTGGTGCGCCCGCGCAGGCACACCAGTCAGTACACTCACCCATCCCTCCGCCTGAGTTGCACCGAGTCCCGCTGCTGCGGCCAGTCGGGCTGCGCGGGCAGCGAGCTCTGGCGCTGCACGGCGGGCGGCTGGAACGTCACGGAGCGCGCGCCGCTGCTGGTGCGCCCGCGCAGGCACACCAGTCAGTACACTCACCCATCCCTCCGCCTGAGTTGCACCGAGTCCCGCTGCTGCGGCCAGTCGGGCTGCGCGGGCAGCGAGCTCTGGCGCTGCACGGCGGGCGGCTGGAACGTCACGGAGCGCGCGCCGCTGCTGGTGCGCCCGCGCAGCGACGCCGAACGGGACGGACCTGAACGACAAAACGACTGTGAATTGCGAGCATTTTGACCTGACCTCAGAAACTAACGAAACATTCATTTTATATCGTATTAACAAAACACAATGGAAACTGTTAACGTTAAAGTTCTATCTGCTTAAAAAATTAAACAACTTTCGCGATACATTTACTCTTATAATCTCTTGAGCCGCTTGAGCTCGCTCTCCATGGAGCTCCAGCTGCCGCCCTCCATGATGTCTGCGAGGCGCGCGTCCTCGTCGCCCAGCAGCAGCGTCTCGCCCGAGTCGTGGTAATGTGAGTAGCGCGGCCACGTACCCGTGAGCGGCTCGCTCTCCATGGAGCTCCAGCTGCCGCCCTCCATGATGTCTGCGAGGCGCGCGTCCTCGTCGCCCAGCAGCAGCGTCTCGTCTCGCCCGAGTCGTGGTAATGTGAGTAGCGCGGCCACGTACCCGTGAGCGGCTCGCTCTCCATGGAGCTCCAGCTGCCGCCCTCCATGATGTCTGCGAGGCGCGCGTCCTCGTCGCCCAGCAGCAGCGTCTCGTCTCGCCCGAGTCGTGGTAATGTGAGTAGCGCGGCCACGTACCCGTGAGCGGCTCGCTCTCCATGGAGCTCCAGCTGCCGCCCTCCATGATGTCTGCGAGGCGCGCGTCCTCGTCGCCCAGCAGCAGCGTCTCGCCCGAGTCGTGGTAATGTGAGTAGCGCGGCCACGTACCCGTGAGCGGCTCGCTCTCCATAGAGCTCCAGCTGCCGCCCTCCATGATGTCTGCGAGGCGCGCGTCCTCGTCGCCCAGCAGCAGCGTCTCGTCTCGCCCGAGTCGTGGTAATGTGAGTAGCGCGGCCACGTACCCGTGAGCGGCTCGCTCTCCATGGAGCTCCAGCTGCCGCCCTCCATGATGTCTGCGAGGCGCGCGTCCTCGTCGCCCAGCAGCAGCGTCTCGCCCGAGTCGTGGTAATGTGAGTAGCGCGGCCACGTACCCGTGAGCGGCTCGCTCTCCATGGAGCTCCAGCTGCCGCCCTCCATGATGTCTGCGAGGCGCGCGTCCTCGTCGCCCAGCAGCAGCGTCTCGTCTCGCCCGAGTCGTGGTAATGTGAGTAGCGCGGCCACGTACCCGTGAGCGGCTCGCTCTCCATGGAGCTCCAGCTGCCGCCCTCCATGATGTCTGCGAGGCGCGCGTCCTCGTCGCCCAGCAGCAGCGTCTCGTCTCGCCCGAGTCGTGGTAATGTGAGTAGCGCGGCCACGTACCCGTGAGCGGCTCGCTCTCCATGGAGCTCCAGCTGCCGCCCTCCATGATGTCTGCGAGGCGCGCGTCCTCGTCGCCCAGCAGCAGCGTCTCGTCTCGCCCGAGTCGTGGTAATGTGAGTAGCGCGGCCACGTACCCGTGAGCGGCTCGCTCTCCATGGAGCTCCAGCTGCCGCCCTCCATGATGTCTGCGAGGCGCGCGTCCTCGTCGCCCAGCAGCAGCGTCTCGTCTCGCCCGAGTCGTGGTAATGTGAGTAGCGCGGCCACGTACCCGTGAGCGGCTCGCTCTCCATGGAGCTCCAGCTGCCGCCCTCCATGATGTCTGCGAGGCGCGCGTCCTCGTCGCCCAGCAGCAGCGTCTCGCCCGAGTCGTGGTAATGTGAGTAGCGCGGCCACGTACCCGTGAGCGGCTCGCTCTCCATGGAGCTCCAGCTGCCGCCCTCCATGATGTCTGCGAGGCGCGCGTCCTCGTCGCCCAGCAGCAGCGTCTCGTCTCGCCCGAGTCGTGGTAATGTGAGTAGCGCGGCCACGTACCCGTGAGCGGCTCGCTCTCCATGGAGCTCCAGCTGCCGCCCTCCATGATGTCTGCGAGGCGCGCGTCCTCGTCGCCCAGCAGCAGCGTCTCGTCTCGCCCGAGTCGTGGTAATGTGAGTAGCGCGGCCACGTACCCGTGAGCGGCTCGCTCTCCATGGAGCTCCAGCTGCCGCCCTCCATGATGTCTGCGAGGCGCGCGTCCTCGTCGCCCAGCAGCAGCGTCTCGCCCGAGTCGTGGTAATGTGAGTAGCGCGGCCACGTACCCGTGAGCGGCTCGCTCTCCATGGAGCTCCAGCTGCCGCCCTCCATGATGTCTGCGAGGCGCGCGTCCTCGTCGCCCAGCAGCAGCGTCTCGTCTCGCCCGAGTCGTGGTAATGTGAGTAGCGCGGCCACGTACCCGTGAGCGGCTCGCTCTCCATGGAGCTCCAGCTGCCGCCCTCCATGATGTCTGCGAGGCGCGCGTCCTCGTCGCCCAGCAGCAGCGTCTCGCCCGAGTCGTGGTAATGTGAGTAGCGCGGCCACGTACCCGTGAGCGGCTCGCTCTCCATGGAGCTCCAGCTGCCGCCCTCCATGATGTCTGCGAGGCGCGCGTCCTCGTCGCCCAGCAGCAGCGTCTCGTCTCGCCCGAGTCGTGGTAATGTGAGTAGCGCGGCCACGTACCCGTGAGCGGCTCGCTCTCCATGGAGCTCCAGCTGCCGCCCTCCATGATGTCTGCGAGGCGCGCGTCCTCGTCGCCCAGCAGCAGCGTCTCGTCTCGCCCGAGTCGTGGTAATGTGAGTAGCGCGGCCACGTACCCGTGAGCGGCTCGCTCTCCATGGAGCTCCAGCTGCCGCCCTCCATGATGTCTGCGAGGCGCGCGTCCTCGTCGCCCAGCAGCAGCGTCTCGTCTCGCCCGAGTCGTGGTAATGTGAGTAGCGCGGCCACGTACCCGTGAGCGGCTCGCTCTCCATGGAGCTCCAGCTGCCGCCCTCCATGATGTCTGCGAGGCGCGCGTCCTCGTCGCCCAGCAGCAGCGTCTCGCCCGAGTCGTGGTAATGTGAGTAGCGCGGCCACGTACCCGTGAGCGGCTCGCTCTCCATGGAGCTCCAGCTGCCGCCCTCCATGATGTCTGCGAGGCGCGCGTCCTCGTCGCCCAGCAGCAGCGTCTCGTCTCGCCCGAGTCGTGGTAATGTGAGTAGCGCGGCCACGTACCCGTGAGCGGCTCGCTCTCCATGGAGCTCCAGCTGCCGCCCTCCATGATGTCTGCGAGGCGCGCGTCCTCGTCGCCCAGCAGCAGCGTCTCGCCCGAGTCGTGGTAATGTGAGTAGCGCGGCCACGTACCCGTGAGCGGCTCGCTCTCCATGGAGCTCCAGCTGCCGCCCTCCATGATGTCTGCGAGGCGCGCGTCCTCGTCGCCCAGCAGCAGCGTCTCGTCTCGCCCGAGTCGTGGTAATGTGAGTAGCGCGGCCACGTACCCGTGAGCGGCTCGCTCTCCATGGAGCTCCAGCTGCCGCCCTCCATGATGTCTGCGAGGCGCGCGTCCTCGTCGCCCAGCAGCAGCGTCTCGCCCGAGTCGTGGTAATGTGAGTAGCGCGGCCACGTACCCGTGAGCGGCTCGCTCTCCATGGAGCTCCAGCTGCCGCCCTCCATGATGTCTGCGAGGCGCGCGTCCTCGTCGCCCAGCAGCAGCGTCTCGCCCGAGTCGTGGTAATGTGAGTAGCGCGGCCACGTACCCGTGAGCGGCTCGCTCTCCATAGAGCTCCAGCTGCCGCCCTCCATGATGTCTGCGAGGCGCGCGTCCTCGTCGCCCAGCAGCAGCGTCTCGTCTCGCCCGAGTCGTGGTAATGTGAGTAGCGCGGCCACGTACCCGTGAGCGGCTCGCTCTCCATGGAGCTCCAGCTGCCGCCCTCCATGATGTCTGCGAGGCGCGCGTCCTCGTCGCCCAGCAGCAGCGTCTCGTCTCGCCCGAGTCGTGGTAATGTGAGTAGCGCGGCCACGTACCCGTGAGCGGCTCGCTCTCCATGGAGCTCCAGCTGCCGCCCTCCATGATGTCTGCGAGGCGCGCGTCCTCGTCGCCCAGCAGCAGCGTCTCGTCTCGCCCGAGTCGTGGTAATGTGAGTAGCGCGGCCACGTACCCGTGAGCGGCTCGCTCTCCATGGAGCTCCAGCTGCCGCCCTCCATGATGTCTGCGAGGCGCGCGTCCTCGTCGCCCAGCAGCAGCGTCTCGTCTCGCCCGAGTCGTGGTAATGTGAGTAGCGCGGCCACGTACCCGTGAGCGGCTCGCTCTCCATGGAGCTCCAGCTGCCGCCCTCCATGATGTCTGCGAGGCGCGCGTCCTCGTCGCCCAGCAGCAGCGTCTCGCCCGAGTCGTGGTAATGTGAGTAGCGCGGCCACGTACCCGTGAGCGGCTCGCTCTCCATGGAGCTCCAGCTGCCGCCCTCCATGATGTCTGCGAGGCGCGCGTCCTCGTCGCCCAGCAGCAGCGTCTCGCCCGAGTCGTGGTAATGTGAGTAGCGCGGCCACGTACCCGTGAGCGGCTCGCTCTCCATGGAGCTCCAGCTGCCGCCCTCCATGATGTCTGCGAGGCGCGCGTCCTCGTCGCCCAGCAGCAGCGTCTCGCCCGAGTCGTGGTAATGTGAGTAGCGCGGCCACGTACCCGTGAGCGGCTCGCTCTCCATGGAGCTCCAGCTGCCGCCCTCCATGATGTCTGCGAGGCGCGCGTCCTCGTCGCCCAGCAGCAGCGTCTCGCCCGAGTCGTGGTAATGTGAGTAGCGCGGCCACGTACCCGTGAGCGGCTCGCTCTCCATGGAGCTCCAGCTGCCGCCCTCCATGATGTCTGCGAGGCGCGCGTCCTCGTCGCCCAGCAGCAGCGTCTCGTCTCGCCCGAGTCGTGGTAATGTGAGTAGCGCGGCCACGTACCCGTGAGCGGCTCGCTCTCCATGGAGCTCCAGCTGCCGCCCTCCATGATGTCTGCGAGGCGCGCGTCCTCGTCGCCCAGCAGCAGCGTCTCGCCCGAGTCGTGGTAATGTGAGTAGCGCGGCCACGTACCCGTGAGCGGCTCGCTCTCCATGGAGCTCCAGCTGCCGCCCTCCATGATGTCTGCGAGGCGCGCGTCCTCGTCGCCCAGCAGCAGCGTCTCGTCTCGCCCGAGTCGTGGTAATGTGAGTAGCGCGGCCACGTACCCGTGAGCGGCTCGCTCTCCATGGAGCTCCAGCTGCCGCCCTCCATGATGTCTGCGAGGCGCGCGTCCTCGTCGCCCAGCAGCAGCGTCTCGTCTCGCCCGAGTCGTGGTAATGTGAGTAGCGCGGCCACGTACCCGTGAGCGGCTCGCTCTCCATGGAGCTCCAGCTGCCGCCCTCCATGATGTCTGCGAGGCGCGCGTCCTCGTCGCCCAGCAGCAGCGTCTCGCCCGAGTCGTGGTAATGTGAGTAGCGCGGCCACGTACCCGTGAGCGGCTCGCTCTCCATGGAGCTCCAGCTGCCGCCCTCCATGATGTCTGCGAGGCGCGCGTCCTCGTCGCCCAGCAGCAGCGTCTCGCCCGAGTCGTGGTAATGTGAGTAGCGCGGCCACGTACCCGTGAGCGGCTCGCTCTCCATGGAGCTCCAGCTGCCGCCCTCCATGATGTCTGCGAGGCGCGCGTCCTCGTCGCCCAGCAGCAGCGTCTCGTCTCGCCCGAGTCGTGGTAATGTGAGTAGCGCGGCCACGTACCCGTGAGCGGCTCGCTCTCCATGGAGCTCCAGCTGCCGCCCTCCATGATGTCAGCGAGGCGCGCGTCCTCGTCGCCCAGCAGCAGCGTCTCGCCCGAGTCGCCGGCCGTGCCCGACATCAGGTGCGCCGACTCCAACCTGAACAACACAACCAATCTTACCCTGACAACTCATTGTTCCCATTTTTATGTCGGTCAAATTAAATTATTGACAAGGTGAACAAAGGCCCCAAAAATCAAAGCACTCACATTTGACATACAATGACGTAATAATCAAACATGGTACAGACGTTATAAAAAGCTTAAATAGAAGATAGTACCGGCCAGAGGTCATGATTTTAGGATAACTTTTAACACCGCGATGTAGAATATTTGACAGGCGGTACAGCGACATCTAGCAGGTAATTAAGTAACCAAACAAACATTCTTCAACCAAAACTATAAAAGGCTAACTACAGTTAGACACAAGGATATTTTGGAAACTCAAAACAAATCTATAGTAATTCGCTTTCTAAGTGTGAGTCGTTCAGCCTGTTGTTTTTATTTCCGTTAACATCAAGGGGAGATTCTTTAGATTAACTAGAGGTACTTCCTCTATGTAACAAGTGTCTTAACTGTAATAGTTTTTGAGATATTTGATAAATCAATTTATTCGCTGAACCATTGTAAAAGGGTGTCATTTAATCGATCTGCAGAATATGTTGCAGTTTATGTTAATTATGGGTGTCCTACCTGCACAATAAAACTTTATTTATTTTATTTTTTATTTTATTTTATTCCTTTTTTGGTAAGCAAAAATATATATTTGGTCAGCAAAATTGGACAGTTGGTTAGTAACTGAAGGTCAGAAAGTATTTTTAAACTAGTTCACAATTAATGTCATACTGAGCTACTCAAAAATTTGTTGGTTGACAGTTTGATTACTTAAGCGGCAGTAAGCTATCAGCCTTAAATCAGATTTCTTTAAGCAACCTGCGGGTAAGCGATTTATTTCAGTTTGGATTACAATTGAACTGATCCGCTAACATTGGTTCGCTAAAAAATCAGTTGATCAGCAAATTTACCTTTTACCAGCCTGACTTATCTTTTCCTGATCGGCAAATTTATTTTAATTTTTTTTTTAAGTTTTGTCCTTACTGCTTCGCGATTGCTCGACCCAAGAAAAGGCAACCCAATAATCGGCGACCCAATAATCCATGTACATCGTGGTCGCCAAATATTGGGGCGCCGATTATTGGGCTGCCTTATCGCGGGATGCGAAAAAAGTCGGTTCTGGCGTTAAGTCGCAGTCGCTGTTAGGTCGCAGTTCTACCTAACACTCCTCCTCGCTTCGCTCGTCGTCGTATGTACCTAAACCGACCTGCCTTAACATTCGATCTACGGAGTCTGTATAAAAAGCAGACAAATAATCGGCAGCCCAATAATTCGTGTCCATTGTTTTGATTTTGGATTATTGGGTTGCTGATTATTGTACTGTAAAAACAGTGGCTTCGGATTATTGGCCCGCTACCGAGCTTGTCCGACCTGATAAAACGCAGCCCAATAATCGGCGACCCAATAATTGGCGACCACGATGTACATGGATTATTGGGCTGCCGATTATTGGCCCGCTTCGAGATTGCTCGACTCAAGAAAAGGCAGCCCAATAATCAGCGACCCAATAATCCATGTACATCGTGGTCGCCAATTATTGGGTCGCCGATTATTGGGCTGCCTTTTCGCGGGATGCGGATTAGTGGCACCCATCTTAGAATAAAATGCACGCACACGATTGGCTGCTCGTGTGACGTGGACTAATTTCACTCCGGTTACAACTTTGCCGATTTTTCAAATCAAACGCCACCAACTTTATTATATTAGATTACCAATGCCTTAATAGGCATACCATTCAATTAAACTGCTCACGGCCATGTTTTTTCTGCCCACCAATTTTTAAAAGTTGCTGACCAACTAATTATTTTGCAGCTCAACTATTTATTAAGCAGATAAATTATAACAAAAGCAGATCGATATTGGTTATAACGTTGTCCGTTTGTGGTTTTTTTGCTGATCAAGAGTTGTAGATCCATTTTTATTAATAGCCAGCAAAATTTTTGTATGCTGACCAAATGATTTAATAGCTATTCTTTTTTTGCGAATCAGTTTTAAAAACGGCCGATCATTTAATTACTTCCCATTGATTGTAAAAGGTTAATAAACTATTTACTACTAAGGTCCATATTACATTGTCAAATATCTTTGATCATAGACCTATGCCTCCCTTTTTCTTCAACGGGAAGAAGAAGTGAGCATCGTAATATGGACCTAAGCTATGTTCTGGCATGTGCTGTCATGACTAAAGTTAATCTTTGTCACACTTGACATTTACTTTGGTGGAACTCTAAGATCCGTCTACAATGTAATATTCATTTATTTTATATGTAAAACAAACAAAAATTCGACAAAATACGAGACCTGCGACCAGCGACAATACGGTAGTTCCCATTGGCACTAAAACGCGTTAGTGTGAACTTGGATAAAAGGAAATTTGGAGCCCACAGAACACGTTTACGTACTCAAGGAAGTCGTCGGGCGGCGGGTCAGGCGGGCCGGGCGGCTCGGGCGCCACGAAGGAGCGCGAGCGGTTGGAGCCGAGCCCCAGCTTGCCCTTGGTGATGGTGCTCGCCCGCACGCTCTGCCGCCGCAGCTTCTGGATCATGTCCCTGCGAACAGCCCGCCATGTTAACATTTTCAACGGCATGTTAAATATAAACGCGTACACTCACACTTTATGACAGGTAATTTTATAATTTATGACAATTATCGTATACTGGTATTATTTTCATACAATTGAAACGGTATTCATTTTCGGTATCTCGGATGTTGATGTATATTTCAGCAATTAATTTTATTAATTTATTCAGCAATTTATTCAGCTAATCTGATGAATCATTGTTCTTACCAGAATACCATTTTATAAAATCAATCAAATATTACCACTAACGATCCCTACTTTAAGAGTATTAATTAAGGTATATGTTACTCTGTGGTCTTTGACCGATTAATCGGTCATATCATAATCGGTGATACATACAAAGTGGTCAGAAAAATATTTCTTATCGAGATTAATTCTCGTGAAACTACCTATACCCCTAATATTTTTGGTTAGAATCGATTGTGTGGTACATCACTATTTATGAGATGTAAAAAACAGACAAACGAAACATCATTCTAAAATAGACTTTAGTTGGGCACATGATATGGTTAGACATTAGTGGAGTGGGGTGGGGTGGAGTGGTTACCGCCTGAAGTCCTTGAAGACGAGCGCCTCCAGGTCGTGCAGGCGCCTCATCTCGTGCTCGATCAGCTTGGAGTTAGACATTAGTGGAGTGGGGTGGGGTGGAGTGGTTACCGCCTGAAGTCCTTGAAGACGAGCGCCTCCAGGTCGTGCAGGCGCCTCATCTCGTGCTCGATCAGCTTGGAGTTAGACATTAGTGGAGTGGGGTGGGGTGGAGTGGTTACCGCCTGAAGTCCTTGAAGACGAGCGCCTCCAGGTCGTGCAGGCGCCTCATCTCGTGCTCGATCAGCTTGGAGTTAGACATTAGTGGAGTGGGGTGGGGTGGAGTGGTTACCGCCTGAAGTCCTTGAAGACGAGCGCCTCCAGGTCGTGCAGGCGCCTCATCTCGTGCTCGATCAGCTTGAAGTTAGACATTAGTGGAGTGGGGTGGGGTGGAGTGGTTACCGCCTGAAGTCCTTGAAGACGAGCGCCTCCAGGTCGTGCAGGCGCCTCATCTCGTGCTCGATCAGCTTGGAGTTAGACATTAGTGGAGTGGGGTGGGGTGGAGTGGTTACCGCCTGAAGTCCTTGAAGACGAGCGCCTCCAGGTCGTGCAGGCGCCTCATCTCGTGCTCGATCAGCTTGGAGTTAGACATTAGTGGAGTGGGGTGGGGTGGAGTGGTTACCGCCTGAAGTCCTTGAAGACGAGCGCCTCCAGGTCGTGCAGGCGCCTCATCTCGTGCTCGATCAGCTTGGAGTTAGACATTAGTGGAGTGGGGTGGGGTGGAGTGGTTACCGCCTGAAGTCCTTGAAGACGAGCGCCTCCAGGTCGTGCAGGCGCCTCATCTCGTGCTCGATCAGCTTGGAGTTAGACATTAGTGGAGTGGGGTGGGGTGGAGTGGTTACCGCCTGAAGTCCTTGAAGACGAGCGCCTCCAGGTCGTGCAGGCGCCTCATCTCGTGCTCGATCAGCTTGGAGTTAGACATTAGTGGAGTGGGGTGGGGTGGAGTGGTTACCGCCTGAAGTCCTTGAAGACGAGCGCCTCCAGGTCGTGCAGGCGCCTCATCTCGTGCTCGATCAGCTTGGAGTTAGACATTAGTGGAGTGGGGTGGGGTGGAGTGGTTACCGCCTTAAGTCCTTGAAGACGAGCGCCTCCAGGTCGTGCAGGCGCCTCATCTCGTGCTCGATCAGCTTGGAGTTAGACATTAGTGGAGTGGGGTGGGGTGGAGTGGTTACCGCCTGAAGTCCTTGAAGACGAGCGCCTCCAGGTCGTGCAGGCGCCTCATCTCGTGCTCGATCAGCTTGGAGTTAGACATTAGTGGAGTGGGGTGGGGTGGAGTGGTTACCGCCTGAAGTCCTTGAAGACGAGCGCCTCCAGGTCGTGCAGGCGCCTCATCTCGTGCTCGATCAGCTTGGAGTTAGACATTAGTGGAGTGGGGTGGGGTGGAGTGGTTACCGCCTGAAGTCCTTGAAGACGAGCGCCTCCAGGTCGTGCAGGCGCCTCATCTCGTGCTCGATCAGCTTGGAGTTAGACATTAGTGGAGTGGGGTGGGGTGGAGTGGTTACCGCCTGAAGTCCTTGAAGACGAGCGCCTCCAGGTCGTGCAGGCGCCTCATCTCGTGCTCGATCAGCTTGGAGTTAGACATTAGTGGAGTGGGGTGGGGTGGAGTGGTTACCGCCTGAAGTCCTTGAAGACGAGCGCCTCCAGGTCGTGCAGGCGCCTCATCTCGTGCTCGATCAGCTTGGAGTTAGACATTAGTGGAGTGGGGTGGGGTGGAGTGGTTACCGCCTGAAGTCCTTGAAGACGAGCGCCTCCAGGTCGTGCAGGCGCCTCATCTCGTGCTCGATCAGCTTGGAGTTAGACATTAGTGGAGTGGGGTGGGGTGGAGTGGTTACCGCCTGAAGTCCTTGAAGACGAGCGCCTCCAGGTCGTGCAGGCGCCTCATCTCGTGCTCGATCAGCTTGGAGTTAGACATTAGTGGAGTGGGGTGGGGTGGAGTGGTTACCGCCTGAAGTCCTTGAAGACGAGCGCCTCCAGGTCGTGCAGGCGCCTCATCTCGTGCTCGATCAGCTTGGAGTTAGACATTAGTGGAGTGGGGTGGGGTGGAGTGGTTACCGCCTGAAGTCCTTGAAGACGAGCGCCTCCAGGTCGTGCAGGCGCCTCATCTCGTGCTCGATCAGCTTGGAGTTAGACATTAGTGGAGTGGGGTGGGGTGGAGTGGTTACCGCCTGAAGTCCTTGAAGACGAGCGCCTCCAGGTCGTGCAGGCGCCTCATCTCGTGCTCGATCAGCTTGGAGTTAGACATTAGTGGAGTGGGGTGGGGTGGAGTGGTTACCGCCTGAAGTCCTTGAAGACGAGCGCCTCCAGGTCGTGCAGGCGCCTCATCTCGTGCTCGATCAGCTTGGAGTTAGACATTAGTGGAGTGGGGTGGGGTGGAGTGGTTACCGCCTGAAGTCCTTGAAGACGAGCGCCTCCAGGTCGTGCAGGCGCCTCATCTCGTGCTCGATCAGCTTGGAGTTAGACATTAGTGGAGTGGGGTGGGGTGGAGTGGTTACCGCCTGAAGTCCTTGAAGACGAGCGCCTCCAGGTCGTGCAGGCGCCTCATCTCGTGCTCGATCAGCTTGGAGTTAGACATTAGTGGAGTGGGGTGGGGTGGAGTGGTTACCGCCTGAAGTCCTTGAAGACGAGCGCCTCCAGGTCGTGCAGGCGCCTCATCTCGTGCTCGATCAGCTTGGAGTTAGACATTAGTGGAGTGGGGTGGGGTGGAGTGGTTACCGCCTGAAGTCCTTGAAGACGAGCGCCTCCAGGTCGTGCAGGCGCCTCATCTCGTGCTCGATCAGCTTGGAGTTAGACATTAGTGGAGTGGGGTGGGGTGGAGTGGTTACCGCCTGAAGTCCTTGAAGACGAGCGCCTCCAGGTCGTGCAGGCGCCTCATCTCGTGCTCGATGGTGGCGTGGCTGGCGCCGAGCGTGCGCAGGTCGTTGATGATCTTGGCCTGCTCGTTCATCTCCTTCTCGATCAGCTTGGAGCGCTTCTTGGCGTCGATGGTGTTGTCGAACACGAACGCCGGCAGGTGGTCCGTGTACTTGCGCCGCAGGATTATGCTCTCCTGGTACATACATAACAAAAGGAACATACAAGTAAATACTTCAGTATCAGACTAAGTATACAGTGTGAAAAGTTTTGACGGGCCCTAGAGGAAAAGTCCCTTAAATCCTTAAGTTTTTTTGATTGCTAATGTCACCCGGGAATCGAACCAACTAAAATTAGCTAACTGAAGGATTTAAGGCACTTTCCCACCCACACTGTATAATTTCTTAATAATTTCTGAAGACGAAACAAACCTGTGAATCCTTGCTATTATCTGCCTCATCATCCAAATCGCTTTCATAGTCCATCTTGAGGGGGTCTTCTTCTTCAAAACCTGTAACAAAAAAAAATATATAGTAGATTGTACATCAAGGGCATAAAGTGACCCATTTTAGACGAGGCCATTTATTGGCCCGAGTGTTACGAGGACCAATATAGTAGCCGAGGATAAAATGGGTATTTATGCCCGAGGCACTCTCCTTTTCGCTTCGATTGTAAGGAAAATATTAGGTTTTATATCAGTTTAAATCGTTGAAAATGTAACATTCATACTCTTGCGCTTGGGTTCTTCCCGCCGCGCGCCGCCTGCAGGCGGCCGGGCGCGCGGGGGGCGAGGCCGCGGCGACCGCGCTCCACCTGCGATGTTACTTTATGCCCTAGTGCATGAAAAGCGATTTTGTGTCGCCTAGCCACGACACAAAGGCGAACTTTTCGAGCAAGAGAAGTGAAAATTTTATTTTTTATAAAGATGATCCAAATGTATATATTGAAATAGTATTAAGATGGGGCAGCACACCTGTGAGCATGGTGAGCGTGTGGCCCAGCGCCGAGAGCTGCTTGCCCACGTTCACGTCGAGGTGGATGTCCACGCCCTCCATCTGCCAGGACACGTTCAGGAACCACTTCGCGTTCTCTGCGACAACACAAGCAGGAACCCTCGGTTAACCAACGGATGTCACAAGCGTAAACTAGGCAATTTTCCGGCCTGATAAGGTAAACGGCCCAGTGGATGCCACTGACCCAGTGGAAGACATTTTGCAGTTTATTTGAATAAAAAAAGATATAGCAGTCCGATTTTCAGCCATCGGGCGAAATCGCACTCGTCACATGCAAATTTTGAAAAATAATTGTTGACATGTTTTTAATTTAAATTTAATTTATGTAACTTATAATTTTTTAATTATTTTGAAATTGCTTGTGAATTTTATTTTATTATTTTATGATTGATTATTTTTGATTATGATTTATTATTTTAACTATTGACATTATGTAGAGGTATATGGACAATTGTGTCTGAAATAAACTATTTCATTTTCATTTCATAGCTATTAATATAACCAAATACAGACAGTTTGTGACATTTTAGTTACACCAAGCTTAGTAGTAACAGCAAGTGCTGCTCACCGTTGTGCTTGGAGGCGGTGGTGCGGCTGCAGACCTCGTAGGTGCCCTCGGACACGCAGCACACGTTGACGGCGCTCTGCTCGGGGTCCGGCTTCCAGTCGTCCAGGGACGTCTCGAAGTCGTCCGCGAAACGCAAGCAGAGACCCACGAAGCGGCCCTGTACGATTCAATATCAATTTAATATATTTTCAGCCCTCCGGCCGGTAAGCGCCACTTTACGCAAAACTAAATTGCCGCCTGCCGGCTCCGTCGTGCAGAAAAATAGTATACAAACCTCGGCCGGTAAATGGGAAAGCTTCGGATCACATGTTAGTTATGCAGTGTGCTGTTGAGAGCATCGCTTACAAACTAATGACAATATACAATACCTATTCTACCTAATCATAATCTGTCAAGTATTCCTTAATACTATAAAAACATTTTTCCAGCAGCCAGTTTGTCAACTTAATTTTAAAAGATTTATGATTTCCTAATTTAATGTCATCAGGTAAATTGTTATACAGCGAGATGCAGATGTTATAGCAGTTTTTCTTATAAATGTAACAGCGGCAAGGAGGCTGATGCATTAGATTTATGTATTGTGCCCTCGTATGTTTTGTCCTAGTCTCACAACGGTATGTAAAAAAGTTAGGGTTTTCCTTCACAATTAGGCAGGCTTCCTTTATATTCTGACACGGGAGTGGTAATATTTTAAATTTCTTGAACAGTGGCTCACAATTGTCCATAAACCAAGTATTTCCTAAAGCTCGGATACAACTTTTTTGTACTTTGAAGGCTCGGTCTATATCAGTAGAATTCCCCCAAAGCACTAAACCGTAGCCTAGCTAGCACTGATGATACGTATCCATGATAAGCCAAAATCGCCGCTTCTAATGAGACTGTTCGTCTTAGTCTTTTTAGAGCAAATACAAACTTGTTCAACTTTTTACAAATGTGGTCTACTTGATGTTTCCAATTTAAATGCTTGTCAATATTAAAACCTAAAAATGTACAATTGTCTACTAACTCTACTTTGGCGTTATCATAATTGATGTCTAAAACTAGTGGCTTTTCAGCATAATTACAAAATTTAATTGCTTTTGTTTTGTCTATATTGATTTGCAATTTATTTCTTTTGAACCAAGCACGGCGTCTGCTAAGGTTTTGTTTACATTGGCCTCTAGAGTATTTTTATTTTGTCCTTTTATTACTAGGGTAGTGTCATCGGCAAATATAATACAGTCTTGACTAATAGAGCTTGGAAGGTCGTTAATTGCAATTAAAAACAGTAAAGGGCCGAGGATACTTCCTTGAGGAATTCCAGTACCTTTTACCAAAAATGTAGACCTAAACCTTTCCTTTTGGTAACTTTTATTATTTTTACTAATAACTCTATCCATTTCCGTACACTGCAATCTCTCCTTTAAATAGCTTTTTATCCATTCATTAGCGTTCCCTCTTATGCCGTACAGCTCTATTTTTTTCAGGAGAATCGAATGGTCAATGAAATCGAAAGCTTTACTTAAATCAATAAAAATTGCCATAATATGAGTCTTCTGGTTTAAGCTTTCTGAGACACTCTTTACTAGATTAAAGCAGGCAAGTGTAGTAGATTTCCCCTTGCGAAAGCCAAATTGTTTCGGTGTTATAATGTCGTATTTGTTTAGGAAATCATTTAGTCTCTCTAGAAGCGCTTTTTCTAGAATTTTTGATATGACCGGTATTAAAGTTATTGGTCTATAGTTGTTAGGGTCTGACTTATCGCCCTTTTTATATAAATGAGTATTCATTGAACATATTTTAGTACCTCTTTTACCTAACACCTAACTGGCCACTTAACGTCAAATCAAATACTCGATTGTCAACGTCATGCTAAACATCTTGTCAGTTAAATTTGCACATGGTGATTATTTTTAGACGGAATTATAATGATTATTTTTGTTCGTTAAATGAAAACAAAAAAATTATATACAAAAGCTCCTTAAGTATAGTTTAAAGTTAATTGTTTTAATACAATGTATAATCTCTTAAAATATCCGTGACTAATTTGTAAGCACCTTATATAAATAAAGGTAGAACGTGGGTTGTGTGAAGTAGTGTGGGTACCTTGCTGACGAGCGAGCCGGAGGAGCAGGCGGAGATGCTGGTGCTCTCCAGCGTCACCACCACCGCGCCGCGCGACTCCGACTCGTACACGCCGCGGCCCCACGTCGCCTGCCACATACAATACTTTACTACACTTACACAACAATCCCGTACAAGAAATATTAAATAATAGTTATTTATTATACAAAGTTGTTGTTTAACTCTCGGGCTTATATTGAGACCCAAACAAGCGAAATATCCATAAATTGAGCCACGAGCGTAGCGAGTGGTTCAATAACTGGAATCTTGAGCTTTACGAGGGTCTCAAGGCACGAGAGTTGAACAAACTTTGCCGCCGAGTGTAATACAACATTTTTCCCCTCACTATTGCGAGGAAAATAACGACTACATACGATTACAAATCGTATCCACATGCAAGTTATCTTGAAAAAATAATTCAAAATTATATTTCATAATGTGTCATAGAGTACGCTCCTGGTACTTAGATATTGCCAACAGCTTACCAAGTGCGCGATAAGACACGACCAATTTAATGTGTGACCTCCGATTGCGCATATTTACTATGGGCATATAGGACTCACTTATACTGGACGGGTGGTAAGTGATAGAAATTAGATTACTTTGCCCACATGTGGATAAAATGCATTTTTCCACGCTAGTTTTAAAGGACAAAACAGCGCTTTCCGAGCTAGTGAGGAGAAAAATAATTTGATTTGCGGCAACAAAAAGTTGTATTGATGACAGCGCCATCTCTCTCGCCATACCGGAACCCCTGAGTAGTTTGGATGGTACTAAGCAACGTCGCGTGTACTTAGAAAATGGCCACGGGCGTCTTGCCTGTTACTAAGATTGCATATACTCGAGAAATTCGCCGGCATTTCGATAAGACCAGTTGGCCTAGTGGTTATGGCGTTAGCCGCGTAAGCTGAAGACCCGAGTTCGATCCTCGGATTGGCCTTCGTCGGTTTTGGTCTTTTTCTTTAGTATATGACAGCTATTTTAATTTATAAGGTATATTAACTATCCATTAAAAGGAACTTACGACAGGCGGCTGGTTGAGCGGCAGGCATATCCCGATATCGTCGACGTTGAGCTGCAGGAACAGCGTGCTCACGTGCGGTGTCGTTATTTGAGACGTCAGTTGGACCTGCGCAACCGAAATTAATCTATGAAATATAGAGATTATTTGGGAATTTGATGTTGTCTTTTTAAGACCAAGATATTTTTCACTTATTTCCTAAAATACCTGCCGAGTCAACTAATTGACAAAGGTTGAAACGCTTAAGTACTTTTAGACATCTTGTGGTTCAGCTACTTAACAACGGCCCGAACTACCCCTACAAGCTGGAGCTAGAGGTCTGAAATGCCATCACGGACCGAAAAGAACTGGTTCCTCGCCAAAAAGTTAAATCGGTCCTCGATCTTTAGTTCAGGTCAGTTCAGACGGAGAAAAAACTATTAAAACGTTCATACGAATCATTAGGCCCGCGCTCTGTGCTAGTACCACGAAAATTGAACGATCGCGGATTTGTATCTCCATCTCTGTCACACTTGCATATTAGAGTGACAAAGAGGTTTTCCTGTTAATCCAAATTTTCGATGTTCGTAGTAGGCCCGCTGTATAGACCTAAACCGGTTACTCATTCCGAGACGTCAAAATTCGCACTGAACTAAAGACCTAAAAGACTGAACTAGTTCCTTTGACCGATTGAACTAGATGGAAGAGCTCCCTTCAAAGCACAAGTGTACTAGAGCAGACCAACCTTCTCGAAGACCTGCTGGGTGGCGGTGAGCACCTCCTTGTTGAGGTTGAGCCGCTTCTCGTTCCAGTACTCGTAGGCGTTCTTGTAGTTGAGCCACACGAGGATGGCGCGGTCCACGGCCACGGGCTGGATGTAGACGAGCGGCCGCTTCAGCGTGATGAGCACCACCTCCTTGTCCTCGCCGCTCACCATCTCCTCTTGGAACGCGTTGCGCATGGCTACAACGGAGAACGTACTTCAAGTTGCTGCTGACTAAACATGTATTTAGACAACTACTGCTTGCGCTAACAGATTTCCAGTTGAACCAGCAATAATCGCACACTTTGTTGTGGCGTATGAAGAGTTATTTATGACTGAAAGGTGTCATGTTCCGGTGGATCTGTAGCCGGCTTGCTGACTCCGCACATTGTGTTCTATTTTAGGTTATATTGTGTATGATTTGAGTTTTGAGCCTTTACTTGACAATAGAGAACATTTGATTAATATACTACAGCAACATTTTAACTTTCTCTGGAATTCCGTTGAAATGAAATAACGATATGAAACTTCTGAACCTTGACGGTCTTGAGATGCCTCGGCAAATTCTGAAAGTCAAAAACTATGGCTTTATTTTTGTCTTTTTTATGATTTGTGCCAGTAAACAATGTGCTCATAAATATTTACAAAGCAACACATCGAAAGCTTGGAAATTTAAATTTGAGTGCCAGTTTTATCTTACGTGCCAAGATATCTTGTGTGTGGTGAACCCTTTGCGTGACGTGAGTGATGATGGGCGATGATGTTTTACATTTGGAAGATAAAAGTGTTTTTTTAAAAGTGAATTTGAACATGAAGGCAATTCATGTTTTGAATAAGTTATCGTGTGGTTTCTCTATCAATGTCGAAGTAGTGGTAACGTACCTATCCTGGTGTTGAAGAACGCGTACTGCTGGAACTCTGGTTCGGCCTCTTCGAACATGGCGTTGCGGATCAGCTGGCCGAGGCTGAGGTTTAGATCCACCTGGTAGATAAGAAGAATTTGTCGATTGTTCTCCTAGAATTTGAGATTCTTAAAAATAAGTTTTGGAATAGGCCACAGAAAAAAAAATTAGTCCGTCTTACAATTTAAACTTTCGTGAGTCATACTGACATTCAACTTAAACAATTAAAAACTCACACAGATACGCCTATTGTGATAAAAATACGTGAATTTTTAATCAAGTTTAAGTTTAAAATTAGTCAGCCTGTTAGATTATTAAAACATACACGACGCGTATTTTTTATTTTGTTCGTCAAATAAAAAATGACAGAAATACAGTACATTAAAGGTCTGCGTACCGTCGTAATTACGCACAATTCTTACCTAATAGTGACGTCACCAGTTCCCACCCCCGGAATTTTGATGCTCTTCATCGTCGTAAATTTTATTTATATTAAAAAACTAAAAAATACGTGTCTAATAATTTTGGATTATCTAACGGGCGGACTAAATAGAATAATAGGTTTTCAACCTACTCGTCATCCCTATTTGCACGAGTAAATGATTATTGAACATAACACCTCAAAATTTTAATCACACAATTTTCTCCCTAAATAGGAAGGTCGTAGAGGTGCACTAGGGTTTTGAAATGGAACCTCTGAATGTATATCGGTCGATGTGTGTACAGTCATCTGCAATAGTATATGACGCTGTGAAGGTCGCAAAAATATGTGACACGCTCTTATGGCGGTACAAACAAGACTGTGTCACATATTTTTGCGGCCTTCACAGCGTCATATATTATTGCAGGTGACTGTACCTGAGCGCGCGCGAACAGCCTGAGCGAGTGCGGCTCGGCGGGCTGCACGTTCTGCACGCGGTTGGACAGCTCGAACTCCACGGCGCCGTCTCCAGCCGCACCGCCGAGTTGTGTGTACCTGAGCGCGCGCGAACAGCCTGAGCGAGTGCGGCTCGGCGGGCTGCACGTTCTGCACGCGGTTGGACAGCTCGAACTCCACGGCGCCGTCTCCAGCCGCACCGCCGAGTTGTGTGTACCTGAGCGCGCGCGAACAGCCTGAGCGAGTGCGGCTCGGCGGGCTGCACGTTCTGCACGCGGTTGGACAGCTCGAACTCCACGGCGCCGTCTCCAGCCGCACCGCCGAGTTGTGTGTACCTGAGCGCGCGCGAACAGCCTGAGCGAGTGCGGCTCGGCGGGCTGCACGTTCTGCACGCGGTTGGACAGCTCGAACTCCACGGCGCCGTCTCCAGCCGCACCGCCGAGTTGTGTGTACCTGAGCGCGCGCGAACAGCCTGAGCGAGTGCGGCTCGGCGGGCTGCACGTTCTGCACGCGGTTGGACAGCTCGAACTCCACGGCGCCGTCTCCAGCCGCACCGCCGAGTTGTGTGTACCTGAGCGCGCGCGAACAGCCTGAGCGAGTGCGGCTCGGCGGGCTGCACGTTCTGCACGCGGTTGGACAGCTCGAACTCCACGGCGCCGTCTCCAGCCGCACCGCCGAGTTGTGTGTACCTGAGCGCGCGCGAACAGCCTGAGCGAGTGCGGCTCGGCGGGCTGCACGTTCTGCACGCGGTTGGACAGCTCGAACTCCACGGCGCCGTCTCCAGCCGCACCGCCGAGTTGTGTGTACCTGAGCGCGCGCGAACAGCCTGAGCGAGTGCGGCTCGGCGGGCTGCACGTTCTGCACGCGGTTGGACAGCTCGAACTCCACGGCGCCGTCTCCAGCCGCACCGCCGAGTTGTGTGTACCTGAGCGCGCGCGAACAGCCTGAGCGAGTGCGGCTCGGCGGGCTGCACGTTCTGCACGCGGTTGGACAGCTCGAACTCCACGGCGCCGTCTCCAGCCGCACCGCCGAGTTGTGTGTACCTGAGCGCGCGCGAACAGCCTGAGCGAGTGCGGCTCGGCGGGCTGCACGTTCTGCACGCGGTTGGACAGCTCGAACTCCACGGCGCCGTCTCCAGCCGCACCGCCGAGTTGTGTGTACCTGAGCGCGCGCGAACAGCCTGAGCGAGTGCGGCTCGGCGGGCTGCACGTTCTGCACGCGGTTGGACAGCTCGAACTCCACGGCGCCCGTCTCCAGCCGCACCGCCGAGTTGCTCGGGGTCGTCGCGGTCAGCTGGATACGCTGTTGGTAAAAGTTATTCCATGTTATTTGCCTCATTCTGTATGTCTTAGCATTCTAGCATCTCCATCATGTCTTAACTAAAGATACGGAATATAATACTTTTTCCGTACAAAACCTTGAATCTCTCTCTCTTCATAGTGGTGAACGTATAATTTTCTAGTGTCATATCGAAATCATCGGATGAAATCTGCCTTACCTTGATCCTAATGAGCAAAGAGAAGAGGATCCTGTTGAGCGGCGACGTGGAGGCCTCCTCCTCGTTCCACAGCGGCACGGGCTTCTCGCCGCCGTACACCTTCTGGACCACTTCGTTCACTTCCTGCAACGTTATAGTTCGTTAGACAGTACCATCTAACCACAACCTGATGACTAGACAGCTATATTTTGAAACAAGAACAAAAAAAAATTTACGGAAGTAAAATCTGCTCATAAAGTCTCACGAGAATTGGTTTAAAAGTGTGAGTTATAGATGTATAGATGAAATTTTAACTGTTCTAAATCCGCGTTATTGTTGCCTGCTGCTGCGTTTTGCGCAATGATCACTTCTTCTTTTTTATCACTTGAAGTTCAGGAGCCCATCTTGCTTCAAAACTTTGAATAACGTGTGCACTGGAATCTAATCAAAGTAACAATCGCACTAAAAATTGTCGAATGTATTAATTGCTCGAATGAGGCCGCATCTAGTGCCAATGTCCTCTCGCCCGTGGCGTCCATATTTGGTCCGATCACTGACTTTTAAGGTAAACACGCGTGGCGCGTGGCAACCGGCCTAGGGTCGCCATGTACGGATGGACGTATTTATATTAATAAAATACGAATAGATTACATGTGTTTATTGTTCAAGCACGGATTACAGACTAACTCAGTACACGGTTGAGACATATGCAGTTTATATGTAGATAATCTATTGGCATACAGCATAGAGGACAATCGCCGGTCGGACAGTGTTGCCTGCCGTCGGCACTAGTCCGTTACCTTCATGAACACCTTCTGCACGAAGACGAGGTGGTTGAGCAGGTCGGTGGACAGCGTGTGCTCGAAGAGGCCGATGTCGGCCGTGGCGTACAGGTAGCGGCCCGCGCGCAGCACCGCGCCCGCCGCGGCCGGGGCCGGGGCCGGGGCCGGGGCCGGGGCCGGGGCCGGGGCCGGGGCCGCGGGCGCCGTCTGCACATACGACCCTCGTGACAACCATTGGACCCCATAACCCCGCTTAACACATGGATCCATAATACAAAGCAGTACAATCATTGGCCCTTTAAGGTGAACCTCGAGTTTCAACATTTTTCCTTCCCAAATAAGATGCTTAATAGTAAAACTTTTGATGACAAGTTATCCCTACAAATGTTGAGAATTTGAATAAATCACAACCATAAATATATTTACAACCAATTGTGAAATATAATGCAAAAACCAAAAAACGGAACAAAAGTACAATCATTGGCCCCCAATGTACAAATATTGGCATACCAAGAGTACAATGATTGGCATGCCAATAATTGTACTTTGTGTTTATTAGCCCTGCCAATGATTATACCATGGTAAACCATGATGGGCCAATCACTAGATTTGTTTATTTTTATTGACGATAGTGAGTAGAAACTATAACTAATATAAAACCAAACAAATATTACATTTTGAATACCAATAAAAAAGTATAATAGTTTAAAAATACTAAATTGTTATGATTTGCTTAATAAAACGCACGCTTAATAAAACGCACGCGCTTCGATCGTTGCAAAATGTTTTTTTTACGTATGTTCCAGCTATTATGCTGGAAAACTATCAATTTCACTATATACTGTTGTCAACAAAAAAAAATATAAATATTTTTTTCTACATTCTACTCAAACGTATATCTTAATAAATCGATTTTAAGTTCAGGGGGCCAATGATTGGGGGGGGGGGGGGCAAGATTACTACTACTTACCCTACCTCTATTGAATCAGGCGTTACTTTTCGGAATTTCCCCAGAGCCCATCTGGGGAAGTACCTCCACCTTACAGAAAACCGCAGTTAAATAACACTAGACCCTACTCATAGTGTTGTGTTTCTGTCGGTGAGTAAGGTTGCCAGAGCTCCAAGAGGATTCACTGTGTTGACAGCTGGGGAGTGGGGTGTACCCACGGAGCTAAGCTTGCCCCTTTAGCTGTCAACACAGCAAATCCTCCTTTTTTAAAGGGTCGACAACGCGCGTGTAACTTCCCTGGAGTTGCAGGCGTCCATAGGCTACGGTGACCGCTTACCATCAGGCGGGTCGTATGCTTGTTTGTCACCGTCGTAGTATAAAAAAAAATATCCATATTAACAACTAAAATAATGTTACTTTGCTTTGGTCAGACGCCGGTACGACGGAATCTCCTGCATCTCCTGAGGATGCCTCGTAGAGAGGCGAAACACGTGTCGAAGTTTTTATTATTGGTGGTGGTTTGTTATATCTATTTGCATATTTATTTTTTTGTGGCGGGAGGGTAGGAACATTAATTGCACGCAAAAAATACGCGAGTAGGTATAACGGGTTGGCACTAATTGACTAGCACGGTTGGCGGAAAAGCAAAGTACAATATTTTAGTTGACACCAAAGCAAGTCTGAATTTTAAAGCAGTCATCTTGAGTTTTTATTACATGAATTTCGCTGAAACCTGGTGTGCTACAGTAGCCAATGTACATTACCTGTCCATTGGGTGCATCTTCTAGCACGCGCGCTACCACGTGCGCGGCGGGCAGCGCCACGATGGCTGACGACGGGATGTTCGCCTCCGACACCTGCGGCAACATACACCATTCTTGTCTTAATATTTATAAGTTAACGAACAAATTCATATGAAAATTAATAAATCAAAGAGATATACCACGAAACTTTGACGCTCTTCATATTCGTCAATTTTAGTTATCTTGAAAAAGGAAAAAATCTTTCTGACGGACTAATTAGAATAATAGTTTTTCAACCTAGTCGTAATTTATTTATTTATTATATTCAACAATTTTACAGCATAACAGTTCTACACCAAAGCACCGTAAAATTCATAAAAAGGAAACAATATACAATAAATTTGTAAATTACAAAATTATACAAAAATTAATAAATAACAGATGACTCCCGATTATCCATCGCCTCACAGAACTTAAGACACACACTACACAGAACACTCCAATCACTTGCAAAAATGTCGCATTCTGGTGCTGATGCGAAGAGCGCGTTAAGTAGTTGAAGAGCAGAAACCAGTGGAGATTTGCTTCAAGAAACAGTACGTGTTTTCGGCACAGACATTAGTTGACGCCGTGGTCGAAAATTAAATTTTGCCTTTTCTATAGAGGGAACGAACAGACGTAGATATAACAGACGTAATCCCTATTTAACGGTGACAGATATATTGAAGAGTGGATGTGTGTGTTGGCAGCTGACCTGCAGTTTGGTGACGAAGCTGAGGGAGTGGTGCGGCAAGTCGACGGTGAAGTGCGCCTTGCGGCCCGTCACGCCGGAGCTCTGCACGTGCTCCATCTTGTACTGCGCCTGCAGCGACGGCAGCAGCGCCGCCGTGATGCTGAGGCTCTGCACCACGACATATTACCAACGAATTGTTAGTTATAGAGGCTTTTTGTGCAACTCGACATGTATAGTGCCATTTTTGCGTGATAACGAGGTACTCATGACTGTACTCTAACCACCCGAGTACCTCTTCGAAATTTAGCATCGGTTTTAATATGTTAACTGCTTTATTTAGCGTGTTTGGAGTTGGCAAGGAGTATCTAGGCGTACTTACAGCTCCATGTTGTACATAAATGTTTGTTAAATCTAGTTTCTATGAGATTCTACTATATTTATTTATTTATTTATTTAACCTTTATTGCACAAAAAGAAAATTACAATTGTACAAAAGGCGGACTTAATGCTATGAAGCATTCTCTACCAGTCAACCTTCGGGCAAAGCAGAGAATATGTAGGCGGTGCAATATCAAGTTGTTTGTTAATTTATTTACAATTTACAAAATAAAGTAGGTACTATAATTACACAATCGCAGATAATCTAAGTATTATATAAAAATGACTTTAAATAATACATACACATATAATATAATATAATATTAATACATATATTAAAAAAAAATTACATATACATACACAAACATAAGATATCAGATGAAACTTGCAAAAAAAAAAACACTAAGAACTTGCCATTCTGCCAGCAAAATACTCACTTAAGGATTTTTTAAATTTAAACCTATTCGGGCATTGTCTAATTTTAACTGGGAGACTATTCCAAAGGCGGGCTACCTGAACGGAGAAAGAATTGGACATGAAACCAGTGTGGTGAGATGGTATAGACAGAGAGAGGTTGCCAGTAGAGCGATGTTGACGGACACGGGAAACACCATAGTAGTTAAAGGAAGCTTTCAAATATTCGGGGGATTGAGGATCGTTAATGATTGAAAAAAATATGAAAAAAATATATTCGTTATACTAAGTTTTTTGTTTGTTAAAAGGGGACTTAACTTAACAAAGGGTTGCGGGTTGTTTTATAAACTGGAGTAAGTGTAATGGTGCTTGCACTCCGAGGTAAGTTTAATTATTATTTTACCACATGTACCAGCCACAATTAGTTATGAAAAGATGTTACCTGCAGGCCGACTTTGAACTGCACTCTTGGCGCAGGCAATAATGGCGCGGGTCTCGGTCGCGGCGGCGGCGCGGGCGCCGGGCCCGGGCTGCCCGCTGACGCTCCCGCTCCCGCGCCCGCGCCCGCGCCCGCGCCCCCACCCGCCTCCTCCTCCGCTTCCGCCCCGCGCGACATACGCGACGCTGTGCGCGTCACTCCCAACTCCTGCACACCGACAAACGGTCATCATTATAAAACTGGAAAATTAAGAATCTAGTTTTTTTTGTCTAGAGGGTCCTCACAAAAACTATGCAACATTTAGAATAGCACACCTGTAGAGTGGAGGACAGCTGGCGGCTGGAGCGCGTCATGACGCCGTGCAGCGCCACGGGGTGCTGCGGCAGGTCCACGCGCACGCCGCCCACCGTCACCAGCGCCGCCGCGCCGTCCCCGCCCGCCCGGCCCGCCTCCCACGAGTACAGCGCCTGCGACTTGCCCACCGACACTCGCACTACGGTCCTGTTCATACAAACTATTTGAAACATCCCATCCTCCAGTATTCCTAACAATTACCACATTCGCTCGAACTTTACCGCAGTACTTACTGGTGGTTAGGAGCGACGCCCTCCAGCAAGACGATCATGCTGCGGCCCACCACGCCGGTGAGCGACCACTGCCGCGCCCGGGACGCTTGCAAGGAAGCGTGGAGCGATGTGATCTCCGCCTCCAGCTTCAAACCGGACAACGACGCTAATAGTCGCGTTCGGTGGATCCTGAAAGTTAACTATAAATCAGAGATCCAAACTGATAAACAGCTTTTGGCTAAGGAATTAGGTCTATGATGGTTTTGTGCCGTTAATTTTCAAGAAATTAGAAATTTAATCAAATGTTTTCATCTAGAAAGCAGTGACCCTTTAAACTAAAGTTTTCGGAACCGACGTCACACCAGTATTGTCGGTGTAGTTACCTGGCCACCCCCATGACGACTATGGGGATCCCCGTGGCGCTGGAGGACGAGTTGCTGGTGTTCTGCTCCCGCGAGCTGGGACGAGCGGGACGTGAGTTGCGGTAATGCTCCGGCAGCTCCGTAGTCACAGAAAACCTATCAACGAATTGTAAAAGTTCAAACATCTACGTACTGAAATTGATATAAGATTAAATGACTGGAGACATGTAAAAATATAGTACCTGTGTGTGATAGTGTGCGCGTCGGGCATATCCGCGTACAGGCTGAGCAGCGAGTACACGGTGCGCCAGCAGCGCGGCGCCAGCGAGCCGTCGTCGGGCAGCGGGGGGAGCGGGGGCAGGGGCGGGAGGGAGGGGAGGGGGGCGCCGCGGCGCGCGCGCACCTCCACGTCGTCGCGCGCGCCGTACGGCGTGTGCGCGCCCTCGTTCAGCGAGCTGTAGCCTACATACACAAATAAAGTTATGACAAGATAACATAACGTTATTCTACAATTTCAGAGACAGAACTTACCCAATTTCCCCTTGACACTCTTCCCTGTAGACCTCAGCTTCTGCGCAAAGCTCTGCGGCCTGGTCTTGCCGCCGGCCAGCTTGTGCTGGCTCAGCGACTGCGGCACCGAGACCGCCAGCTCGGGGTTGGGCGTCGGGGTCCGCAGCTCCCACTTGGGGTCCAGCGTGGCGTACTGGCTGTCCTTGTCCAACGACGAAACGCTCACCAGGTTCTCGCGGAAGTCTGAAACTGACGTGTCTACTGTAGGGGTTATATTTGCTCTAGCCTACATTGATCCTACCACGGTGACAAGACCAGGCACGTACCGGAGTCGGCGGCGTGCTTGCTCTGGCGATGCGAGATGTTGGTCTGCGTGCGCAGCTCGGCCTGCGTGTCCTTCACGTTCTGGTACATGTTGCTGATCTGGTGCAGCAGTCGCAGCAGCGGCATGTTCACCTGCACCACAAATGTTACGTTTAGTTCCAGCACCAGTGTTCATGTGAGCTAAGGTATATTTCTTTACATTACAGAATGAATATAGACAAGAAAAAGTTATGCATTCCTATATTGAACCCGATAACACACGGGTCCTCTATGTACTGCTGCAGTCTCTATGTCAAGTTAAAGTTTTCGATTCGAAGTCGGTCAGTTACCTGCTGCGATATGAACCGCACGCTGATGTTGAAGTTGAGCATGGTGCTGATGTGCTTCTTAAGCTGCCCTCGGGAGATGTAGAGCACGTTCTGCCGCTGGATGAGGTCGTCCACCGCCATGTCGGCCACCTTCTTCAGGTCCACGTCCAGGGACACCTTCTCGCAGAGGAAGGCCGGTGTTTCGGACGGGATGTCAATGTGTGATGGCTGGCCTGGGGGTGTCATTCAAAATATATCCTGGTCACGGCACCAAAATGTAACGGTCAAATTCAAATTCCAAATGTTTATTGCGTATAGCATTCCAGTTTTTTAGGTGGAACTTAACTGTAGATATACGTGTGACGCCGTGAAAAACCAGCAGTGTACTCATAGGTACTGATGTGGCGGACAACAAGAAGAGGAATAGGGAAACAGGTATTGTATATCTGATTCCTATAGACGAGACGTTACCTTTTCCCTTGGACTGGTGGCGCCGCGGCTTGAGCTCGCTGACCACGATGTCGATGCGGAACACATCGATGATGCCGCCCAGCGACAGCTTGGAGCCGAGGGACTCCAGCGCTGGGGACGCGCTCGAACCTTCCGCGCCGGACTTGTTTTTGAATTCGCCTAAAGTAACACAAACATGTAACAGATAATGTCAACTATACTATTGACAGTCCAGTTTAAAAGTCATGACGCGGGGGTTCGTCTTCGACAAAGTTTACAGACCGGCATTGTCGCCGCTATGGATTCATCTTCGATGATATTTACCTTGGGCTACTTGCTGCGGACACACGCCCAGGGCTGCCAGCAGCGGCTGGAACACCAGGTGCGCGTCCAGCAGCATGAGGGAGCCCTGCAGCGGGTACAGGCTGCAGGCCGGCATCGCCGCCGCCATGGCGCGATGGTTCATCTTCGATGCCGGGATCATTGGCTTCTTATTTTTCGATTCCTGGGGGAATATTTAAGCAAACGTTTAAAGCCTAAGACCAGGTAAGACTTGAACAAACTTTCTTGCTTTGTTTTGGGCCTCAGCTAACTAATGCGGATGCACGGAGCGAGCGTACGCCTGCGAGTGTAACACGCGGTTTGAAGTATGGCGACGCACGCACGACATTTAACGCTGTTCAAACAATGAATAAAAATGTATAAATGTTACATGAAATCTATATTCAGACTTACAACTTTGATAGGCTCTTGCTTGGCCATCCACTGGTACAGGTCCTCGCGCGCGCGGTCGTTGCGGAGGTTCTCGTCGGAGCCGTGCGAGTACAGCGACGGGTTGGACCCCACCGCCGGGAAGTCCTCCTTCAGCGTCCCGTAATCTGAGCCGTACACTTTATGATACAATAACACTGCGTGTGCGTACCCAACACACACTTTATTGACCATTCATGAGCTATATTTCAACGGTACAAGGTTGATTTTAGGTCAGATAAGTGTGTTTATTTTTTCGTACAGCTAAACTAGCAAACAGACAACCAAAACTAAATCTGGCACAAAATGACACTATTAGTTTGATGAAGATAATGAACTGAAATGAAGTTGAATTCTAGTTACGTTTTCTTTAAGTTCAAATATTTGACTCTAGATGTCGTTTAAATCAATAACTGTAAACGGAAAATTGTGAAGTAGGTCAAAAGTAGGTAAATTGTTCGTAAAGGTAACTAAACGTCGGTTTTATCCGTTCGCCGTCTCCGTGTCAATTCATTGTTATATAACGTGATGTGTGAGGTACTCACTAGCGATGGCGTCGTCATGGAAGGCGGGCTTGCGCGTGAAGGGCAGCGACGGGAAGGCCAGGCTGCCGCCGCGGCCGCCCGCCGCGCGCGCTACAACCACACGTGACCGGTGACCATGCGGCGAGGAGGGCATAGGTACCCGCGAACCAAGTCTGCGGGGCCACAGGAGACTCCCCTATTCCTCGGACTTCGCGCTTACCTTGCACAAACATTCCTTACTGGCCCGTAGGTTTTTGTCACTTTCAAAGTTGACAAAATGTAAAGTGTTTTTTAAGTATTTGCAAAATATTTTCTTATTTGAATGTTTGTGCAGTAGGGGTTATAATGAAGGACTCACTCAGATATTAGACATGAGCAAACTAGATTTACGCTTTAGTTTCTGGTGGGTTATGGTGGGAATATGACATAAAACAGGTGATCAACAGACGTATTACGTGTAAATAAGTGCGTGCAACAAGCGTGCTTACAAGTTTACTTGATCTCTCTTGCCACGAAATGTGGAGTAAAAGTACCAGGCTGACTCTACTGCCAGGCTGACTCTTATGAAAAGGGAACATGTAAAATTTTATTTTATCAATAAATGATGAAAACATAATGTTTTCGTATCGTATGCGCTACGTTTTGATAAGTATTTAGCGGCGCAGATATATATTATATTTCCAGGTCTTATAATTAAACAAAGCCCTAAAATATTTTATAGGATAGTGAAGTAGAGCTAATAAGACTATAAAAATATGTATTTTAAAAATATTTTATTAAATTTGAATAAAAAGTAAAAATTATAAATTGAAAGAGATGTCATATACTACAGAAAAAGTGACCAAGGTCCCCGGTGAGCAGGGCTGGGATCGAACCAGCGACCTCCTGTTTTCGCGGCAGACGCCCTTTATAATTGAAAAGAGTAAAAACACACATTTATTTGCACGAACATCAGTAGCTACGAGTAGCACAAACACATTTATTGCTATTTACTAATACCATGCATACAAACATCAACACACAGACACACAAAGCTAAACACACCAAGCCCAGTAGTTCAGCAATACCAAACGAGTTCATTTGTATTTGCTTTAGAAAACTCTAATAAAAAATCGGTTTTCCATAAAAAAAAAAAATGATTTTCGCGTAAGTTATGACCAACTATATTGTACATAAAATATATGTGTGCACCATAGACAGTACTTACTGTAGAACGTCGTACAATACACGCGCGAAGAGGTAATTCTCAACTAGTGTCGATTTATTTAAAACACCCCCGACCGTAGGGAGTCGTGTTGTAATGTATCGCCGCTGGTTGCGAATTTCCTCTTTTTCGCCCTTGTATCGTAATGTACTAGGTATTACAGGAAACGCGATTTGTAAGTATTTTTGCGTTTTCTACTCTGTATGTAAAATAAAGGACAAAGCCATAGAAAGAATAATGCTACAGGTGACTGAACCAAGATTAATAATTCGTTAGTAGTAACCGATTAGCCACAGAGCTTGTCACAAAAGCTTTCCAGTGGGTATTTGGGGGTGGGGAGGTAGGGGTGTATGTAGTACCCACCAGAGGGCGGCGTGGACGAGGGGAAGGAGTGCGGTCGCGGGCTAACGCCGCCGCCCGCGCCCGCGCCCGCACCCGCGCTCGCCGCCGCTTATAACACACAACGGTTTACTAACGCTCTGCACACACTGCCCACTCGTAAACCTACTGTACGATCCACATCAAAGCGTCACAATCGGCGCGAGACTAACTAGTGCCAAAGAAATGAGAACCTTCCATACAATCGTTACATAACGTCCCATATTTGAACTACAGTGCTGCACCGCGCAACGTTTAGCGCTGGTATTTAAATATGGAATACTAATGTATAGAAGGTTCAAATTACTTTGACTCCAGTTAGAATCCCGACGACTGGAGCCATTTGGTGTGAGTCGTGTGACGACTTAGGCTGGATTTGACCAAACTTTATAACCAAAAGGAACGCTTACTCTTGGATACGAATGTCAAAATCCAATAGCAATTTGACGTTATTATCTGAGAGCAAGCGTTATTCTCGGAATAAAAATTTGGTAAAACGCAGCCTTAGTAAGCTTAACTAACAGTTTAGTGTGTCCCTGTTAGTATTTTAGTATAGGGCAGTGCTGTTGGTAATGACTTAGGCTGCGTTTTACCAAACTTTTATTCCAAGAATAACGGTTACTCTCAGATAGTAACGTCAAATTACTATGGGATTTTGACATTAAATAATATCCAAGAGTAAGCGTTACTCTTGGTTAAAAAGTTTGGTCAAATCCAGCCTTAGTTAGACTCCATTTCTGATAATTAAGTATTCCAAGCTAGTCCTAACGACATCCTATAAAACGTTAGTTAAGCGTAAATTATTCTAGTATAACTTTTCGCTTTGTTTGATACTATTTTGTTACTTACAACTACCTATACTTTCTTTGGTTAACAATATTTGATATTCTTTTATGAACCTCCAGGTCTTTTTTATTGTTGTGTTTCTACTTGTACACTATATGTACGTTATCCTATATGATTTTTTTATGACCGTTTGAGTTAAAAAAATCCATTTCTGATAATTAAATATTAAATATTTCTTTCCTAATAAAATAAAAATAAATATTCAAAGCCAGTGCTAACGACATCCTATAAGACAACACAACAGTTACAAACAGTGCTATTGATGAACATTCTCCGATGAGTTTCTAACTTAAAATTAAACCTTATTTACTATGGTAATATCTCGACGACTGCTATATTTTGCAAAATCTCGTTAGTTATAATGAAGCAGAGAAGTTCTGTCAACATTCATAAACCAAAAATCATTCTAGTGATTCTCGAGTCTAAATATTGCAGCTTCTGGCAAACCTAAACGAAATCAGTACAGTTATCCTAACGAATCGAAAGGGAAGGTTTTAATTTAAGTAGAAAGGTAATATAAAGTAGATAACTAATGGAAGACCAGCGCCGGCTTCAAAGCTAGCATTATGCTGAGTTGGATCCATTTCGTGATACACACAACAATTCTTGTTTTCCTGGGGCTGTTTTTATATTATGTGTTGCCTGTAAATCTTTGTTGTGTTGAATAAATGATCTAGATTCTGATAACCATACGTCGCACTCCACCGGGCATTTAGGGGCAAGCCATTTGGTAAGGTTTACAAAAAAAATCTTAACTTACGAGTATATGTACTTAGTGTTTGTAACATAGTTACCCATAGTTATCGTATATTTATTTTAAATGTGTAAATACTCTTTCAAGTGATAACTGATAAGCCCATATAAGTGGCCACTTAAAAAAAAAACAAATAAATAGCTGACATGCATACATGCGATATAGTTAGAACTTTGACTGCCCAAATTTGGAAAATAACAGAATATTCGCATATTATGCTTAAGTAATATTGAACCGGATGTAGTCTATTAGGTTTAACAAATCAAATATACTACATACTAGTCAATTTTATTATTATTTAAAATTGAATGGATAGAAAACAAATATATCTAACTAACACTTTAGTTGCACAAGACAAATACTAGGTACCAAATACTAAGTACAAATATTTATTAAATTTAAAATGGGTCACTCACGTAATTTAGTCTATTTTTGCTCGACACGTTTCGATTTTTACGAAGAACGTCATCAGGAGCGACCACCCGCGACCGAGGCAAGTCGTGCACGAGTTGCCTAGGTCGCAACATAAACATAAAATCGCCTAAATCACGCGAGTGACCCGTTTTAAATATTATTTAATATGTTCGAGTCTCACGAGATATTTACCATGTATATTTGTTTTATGAGCTCCCGATATTTCGGCACTGTTACAAGCGCCATGTTCACGGTGTACTGTGGGACCAATGCTTTATTCTAACAACTCGAAAATTTATTTGTGAACCTTACCAAATGACTTGCCCCCAAAATGCCCGGTGGAGTGCGACGTATGCTGATAACTGCTGGATAAGTGTAGCAACTTACCGGGCACCTCCATCTTGTCGGTGTCGAGGTTGAGCAGCAGGCAGTTCTCGTCCAGCACCTCGGTGTCCACCTGGTACTCCTGCCAGCCTTCCACCGAGTCCTGCGCTCGTATCAACAATATCGATCGTCACAAATAAGCAGAAACAACAATGCAATGAAGAGATGCAGTTTGCATCCTATCGGCAACATGAATTCTTTATGAAGTCTATGACACGGGACATATTTTTTTAAACCAAACCACAGTTTAGCCAAATTATTGTTTGTCAATAACCTTCTGCCGCCCTAACGCCTATAAAAAGATATCATTTCAATTCATTCAATGAAATTTAAATTCTGTTCAATTGGTATAGAATTGCGTTTCTTTTGTTTCGTTCTAATTTAGAATAATATAATAATTGAAATTGAATTCTATTTCCTAAGCAATAGATTCCAAATTCACTGGCAATTTTTTTTGCATGATGGGCGGTAGGACGTTATCTGTCAGTTCCACATTTGCCTTTGTTAGAAAGGACCAAAACATAATTTAACTAAAACCTCTGTTAACTTTTTTATAAATAAGAGTATAAGGACTTGTCTATACGCTGAATCTGACATATGTTTGTCTGTGAAGGCGAGATGAGGTTGGGCGTGGTTACCTCGATGAGGTCCGGCAGAGCGAAGGTAACATTGAGCGGCTTCATGACCTTGCTCTTGTAGTTGTGCTCCAGCAGCAACGGCGTGTACAGGATGTTCTTCCACTGCCGGCTGAGGACTATCACGCCCTGTGTACACACAATTTAAATGATTATATTGAACATGTGAAAAGCAGAGGAAGAAATAGTTGGATGTTCTACCAAACTTTTTTCTTAGAAAAACAGGATTCGCGTATCTTTTACATTTTCATTGAACATTTACATCTTAATTTTAAACTTCTGCAACTAAGTCTAATTTTAGACCAATATCTTGGAGATACAGTAACTGTGTTTATGCTATAACTCTCCCTTTTCGCGTTCCATGAGAACGTCTCTTACGAAACACTTTTGCCATGTAGCACCCATAATTTGATTGCAGTAGCTACTTGAATCAAATCTGTAGAGCTCGAGTATTTATTGCCAATTTGTTAGCCAGGCCATGAAATGTTATGATAAAATTAAATATAATTTTTAAGAAAAAAAACCGACTTCATTTGGTTCCCGGTAAAAGTGAAATTTTGAATTTGTTTGAGTTAGCCAGTTTACTTCAAAAACATCCAATTCACCGCACGTGTGCGTTTCAAAATTGAGGAGCTTTCTTAATGTCTCAGGGCTTCCATCATTACATCTGAAGTAAAATCAAACGGAACTCCCTTGTAGACCTTTAAGGTCGCAAACAAAATAACAATGTGTTAAATTGGATGACAGACTGGAAATTATCGAGCAGTTTCATTATGCCATCTCTGATCATCAACATCAGGTTCACTCCAGCAAAATGATGGCCACAGTAAGAAAATACCCAAGCTAATTATGAACACTCTCTAATCAGAATGCACGTGCCATTCAAATTTGAGGAGTTCTCTGAATTCTTCAACTACTCCATCATCAGAATCGAAATCAAATCAAAAAGATGAATGTCACAACTAGGATAATAAGTAGAGCTAGGTTTATCGACCAGTTCCACTTTGTCATCCCTGGTCTTCATCATCAGGCCCACTTCATCAAAATGTTGGTTCCTCCAAAAAAATGTTCAAGTTACTTAAGGAAACCCTCAAATCAGAATGGATGTGCCGTTAAAATTTGAGGAGTTCTCTCAATTCCTCATGAATTCCATCATCAGAATAGAGCTATAATGAAATAGGACTACCTTGAAGGTATTTCCTTACAAAGAAAAGATAAATGTCTCAAATCGGATGATAGAGCTGGGAATTACCAAGCAGTTCCACTTTGCCATACCTGGTCTTCATCATGAGGTCCACTCCACCAAATTGATGATGTTCGTAAAGAAATGCTCAAGTGTCTTAAGAAACTACCCAAATCATCATGCATCACCTTTCCAATTTGAGGAGTTCTCTCAATCCCTCATAGATTCCATCATCAGAAATGGATCTTGAAAAAATGGGACCAATCTGGAACTATCTATTTTCAGATAAAAAAATATTTTTTTAAATCGGATGATAGTCCTGGGAATTACCAAGCAGTTCCATTTTGTCATCCCTGGTCTTCATTATCAGATCCACTCCACCAAAATGATGATTTTCGGAAAGAAATGTTCGAGTTTCTTAAGAAATCACCCAAATCAGCATGCATGTGCCTTTCAAATTTGAGGAGTTCCCTCAGTTCCTCATGGATCCCATCATCAGAAACGGATTTTGAAATAAAATGGGACCAACCTGAAACCATCTACTATCAGAAAACAATTTTTTTTTTAAATCGGTTCAGTAATGACGGAGTTCTGACGTAACACCCATAAAAAAAATCAGACGAATTGAGAACCTCCTCCTTTAGAAATATTGAAGTCGGTTGAAAATAGTTAAAATCGCTTTCCAAATGTATAAAAATTGTATTTCGTAAGAGACATTCGTTTGAATGCCCCTTTTCCGTCGCCGGTGGTACTGACCTGCCTGAGCGTGGAGAGCTTGGGCAGATGGCGCTCGGCCAGGTCGGCCTGCACGGCGGCGGCGTCGGCCTGCAGCGCGTACCGCAGCAGCACGCAGCACAGCTGCAGCGACGGCTCCTCGCGCAGCTGCTTCGCCATCGGCGTGTGCCGCCCGTAGCGGCTCTGCGGAAACCACATCTTAGTATCGTCCACTCCCGCATATACTGCTCGTTTCCAGTTTCCAATCCCAGTGTCATTCGCGATACCGTCATATGCTACAACTTTTTACGCGATATGTCATGTTATCAACTTAGTAGGTAGCTTGAGCTGTCGATTTACAGCGCAACGCAATCTACCGTAAATGATGTTATAAAATATGGCGTGTGACCATTTACAACAAAGCGAGGGGTGAGCGGTTAAACCCGTATGGTCGATATATTTTTTCATAGAAATAACGACGTTACGTAAATTGCACGGTTCCAGCTTCCCTTCCCTGACCGTGAGGCGGCGGTACAGCGCCACCACGCGGATGCCGAGCCGGTTGCACGGTTCCACCTCCCCTGATAGACACTGGCGTACCTTCGGCAGAGTGTGCTGCGGCGCCAGGTCGAGCGCGGCGGCCATGAGGCTGGCGGCGGTGGCCGTGAGGCGGCGGTACAGCGCCACCACGCGGATGCCGAGCCGGTTGCACGGTTCCACCTCCCCTGATAGACACTGGCGTACCTTCGGCAGAGTGTGCTGCGGCGCCAGGTCGAGCGCGGCGGCCATGAGGCTGGCGGCGGTGGCCGTGAGGCGGCGGTACAGCGCCACCACGCGGATGCCGAGCCGGTTGCACGGTTCCACCTTCCCTGATAGACACTGGCGTACCTTCGGCAGAGTGTGCTGCGGCGCCAGGTCGAGCGCGGCGGCCATGAGGCTGGCGGCGGTGGCCGTGAGGCGGCGGTACAGCGCCACCACGCGGATGCCGAGCCGGTTGCACGGTTCCACCTCCCCTGATAGACACTGGCGTACCTTCGGCAGAGTGTGCTGCGGCGCCAGGTCGAGCGCGGCGGCCATGAGGCTGGCGGCGGTGGCCGTGAGGCGGCGGTACAGCGCCACCACGCGGATGCCGAGCCGGTTGCACGGTTCCACCTCCCCTGATAGACACTGGCGTACCTTCGGCAGAGTGTGCTGCGGCGCCAGGTCGAGCGCGGCGGCCATGAGGCTGGCGGCGGTGGCCGTGAGGCGGCGGTACAGCGCCACCACGCGGATGCCGAGCCGGTTGCACGGTTCCACCTCCCCTGATAGACACTGGCGTACCTTCGGCAGAGTGTGCTGCGGCGCCAGGTCGAGCGCGGCGGCCATGAGGCTGGCGGCGGTGGCCGTGAGGCGGCGCGCGTGCGCACGGTACAGCGCCACCACGCGGATGCCGAGCCGGTTGCACGGGTTCATCCACGCGTTGATGGCGGGCGACGCCGTGCTCAACAGGTTCCAGTCCAATCTGACACAAACGTTACACCTTTTCAATCCAACTAACAAGATGCAAATCAAAGGGGGATTTCCTCGCAAACTCCATACAGATTGTGAGCTCTATTGTCGGGGCTGTCTAGTCATAGTATTTTGATAGGTAAATTAATAACATAGGTAGGTACGCCATTTAATTTAAGACCGTGATTTGTTAGTTGTAATTTCTCAGGAAATCAGTACTTGTGACTGCGACTAGTTTATTGTCAATTTTAAAATATTGTAAAAACTGACGCCATCTTGGATTTTCTAAGGTTTACTCCGATTTGGATAAAAATCGATATCTGACGATCCGGAGGGGTCTTTAACATGAATCTGGAGTTAAAATTGTAAAATATTGTAAAAATCGACGTCATCTTGGATTTTATAAGATTTACCCTAATTTGGATAAACATTGATGTCTGATGATCCGGCGGGGTCGTTAACATGAATCCAGAGTTGAAATTGTAAAATATTGTAAAAACTGACGACATTTTGGATTTTGTAAGATTAACTCCAATTTCGATAAAAATTGATATCTGATGATCCGGTGGGGTCCATAACATGAATTCAGAGTCAAAATTATAGAATATTGTAATAACCGACGCCATCTTGGATTTTGTAAGATTAACTCCGATTTGGATAAAAATCAATAGCTGATGATCCGGCTTGGTCCGTAACATGAATCCAGCGTCAAAATTGAAAAATATTTTAAAAACCGACGCCATCTTGGATTTTGTAAGATTAACTCAGATTTGGATAAAAATTTATATCTGACGATCTGGTGGGTTCCTTAATATGAATTCAGAGTCAAAATTATAGAATATTGTAAAAATCGGTGCCATCTTGGATTTTGTAAGACTAACTTCGATTTGGATAAAAATCGATATCTGATGATCCGGCTTGGTCCTTAACATGAATCCAGCGTCAAAATTGTAAAAACCGACGCCATCTTGGATTTTGTAAGATTTCCTCCGATTTGGATAAAAATTTATATCTGACGATCTGGTGGGGTCCTTAATATGAATTCAGACATTCAGAGTCAAAATTATAGAATATTGTAAAAGCCGACGCCATCTTGGATTTTGAAAGATGAACTCCGATTTGGATAAAAAATTATATCTGACTTTGCGGAGGGGTCCATAACATGAATCTGGAGTCGAAATTGTAAAATATTGGATATTGTATAATATTTTTTAATTTTGACTCTAGATTCATGTTAAGGACCCCATCGGATTCTCAGATATTGAATTTTATCCAAATCGGAGGTTATCTCACAAAATCCAAGATGGCACCGATTTTTACAATATTGTATTATATTGTTACAATGAAATTTTATAATCAAATTTCGAATGGCGGGTGTAGCATGAAAAAAAAATCTTATAAATTAACACGAAAAATTTGTGACAGCCCTGAGCTTCGAACAAGCCAAGACGCCGAACGATTAGGTTCTATGAACCTTGTCCACTGTATAAAGTCCTTACACTGTGGTAGTAACGAGTAACATGGTTGAAATGAAGTCCTAATTTGATGCTCTCCGCTTCAATTCTTCGGAATAATCTACTCATCTCCTATTCACTGGAAGCCAAGAGAATCTTGTCGTCAGCAAAACGCACGTTGCAGATTAACTTCCCGCAACATACGCGACACACTGGCCCGTAATTAAACTCACTACTCTTCTTAATCTTGCGTTATCAAATAGTAGCAAAAACACCAAAAATATATGGATAGAATTCAGTTGAACAGTACTGTCAACACTGGTTTGTCAAAAAATACCTGGTGTAGTCGATCTTCTTAGTGATGGGCGTCCTGGGCGGCGCGGCGAAGTTGAACCAGACCAGCTTGAGGTCGATGGCGCACGACGACGTGTTGCCGTTGTCCTTCAGCGGGACTATGGTAGTCGAGCTCTCGTTGTTGGCCGGCTCCTCCGGCCCGGGCGTGGATGGTTCTACGACAGAGGGAGATCAGTAAACATTGATACCATGTTAGCTACGTGGTATGAAATAACTAGGTTGGGAAACTAGGTTACATATGTTTGTCCGAAATAATTCATTTCATTCAAAACTATCATTCTATTTAGTGCGTCAGTTAGATTATTCAAAATTATTAGACACGTATTTTTATAAATTACTAAAATTGACGAAGATAAAGAGCGTCAAAGTTCCCGAGGGGGGTTGTGACGTCACTGTTAGGTAACAATTTGTAAAAAATACGTATACAATATTTTGTAATAATCTTACAGACATACTAAACGGGTCTTTTTAGTCGTCTAGCGTATTTCACAGGTAGTATTGAGGCTGAAATTGATACATTCCACGAGAATGTCGCTTACGTGACGCTTTCGCCTTGTATGGCAGCTACTTCAATCAAATCTGTAAATCTCGAGAACATACTATCAAATTGTTACCCAAGTAATGAAATATCATATAAAAATCACTTTCTTAGCGTTTTCAGAAGTATTAGAAGAATCGCGTCACGTAACCGACATTTTTGTGGAATGCTCCAATTACTAGCATTTTGACCGCTTATTTTCACCCCTAGATAGTTAAAAAAAAATTCTATACGCCCCCCTGATTTTTTCACTTCGATAAACATGGAGGGTAGGGATGGTAAACATGGAGGGATAGGTAGAAAAAAACTACTGTCACACTTGGTTTGCCAAACTATACACAGTATACACACCTGTTACCGGGGGCGGCGCCGGCTGCGCGCTCCCCAAATTAGGAGTACTAGGCTTAGAAGTGGACTCCCGCTTCCTGAAAAGGTCCTCGATGCCCGACGTCCTCGGCTTGGTCTTCTCCTTGTCCGGCTTGAGTTCCTCCGCGGACTTGACGGACTCGCGGCAGCTCTCGGGCTCGGGCTTGTCGTCCGGCGCGTGCGCCTGCGCGTGCTGCGACACCTTGACGGCGATGCCCTCCAGCCCGCACTCGAACATTATGTAGCCGATCGCGTTTTCCTTCTGCGCGTCCGTGGCGCCGTTTTGGCAACACTGAGGAGTTAAATAGATACTCAAACCGAAACTAATTCTAACAGGAAAAACAAAACAGCATTCGAACAAAGTTTTCTATTTTTTTTAAGTCCAATACGCACCACAGCTTCGCACGTTTTGGCCCCGGGGTCGATCTTGATGAACTTGAAGGCGACCTTGGAGTGCTGGCACGGGATGCCGGTGATGGTGGCGTCCTTCAGCTGCGCCGGGTCGTTGCGGATGCGCCGCAGCTGCCCGTGCACTTTGCCTACATTAGAAGATAACCAATAAGTAAGGTACATTTTTATAGCAACAGTACACATAGTCCGTCAAGCTTAACTTTTAAAGACATTACACCATTTCTAAATAGCTAGGTATTGGCAAGAGGAATAGAGTAGTGGTTCTACTTGCCGACATTGAGCGTGATGGTGGTGTCCTGGCACTGCTGCTGCGAGGTCTCGATGTAGACGGGGTCGCCGCGCTCCGGGCCGCGCTTGCGGCTGCCGCCCGCCCCCCCCGCGCCGCCTGCCGCCGAGATGAGGGCCCGCCCGCCCAGTCCCTTCATGATGCCGAAGCTCTTCTTGCTCCCCAGCGCCCGCAGCGTCGGCCTGTAGTACAGCTGGACGGACTCCAGCGTCTTCTTCGAGCTGACGTACTTCGCCGTGATGTTCTCCACGGACACGCCGAACAGGGACACGCACGTCAGATCCTGGATGTTATCCAGCGCCGAGAAGGATATCATGTCCTCGACCACCGACGACTGGATGAAGATGACGTTGACTTTTGGCACCGTGACGGTGGCCTGCAGCTGGTCGCAGACGGTCTCCTCGTACACGTTGGAGTGGGGGATGGTGGCCAGCTTGCACTTGTCGTCCTTGTCCGCGGCGATGTTCGATTGGTTCCGAGACTGCATGTGCGGGAGCCAGTTCGTGACGTACTGCTTCTGCTTCAGGATGTTCGCGCTCTGCACCGACGAGATGCAGAGCAGGCGGAGGTGGTTTATCACGGTTATAGGATGTATGTTCGCCAAAACCGGAGTGAGAGATTCTACGAATCTCTGGGTGCTCTCGAGAACCAGAGGCGTGAGCATGATGTCAATTTCTCCTCGCAGTTTGACGGACAGGCCGCTTTTACTGTCACTGGTAGTGGTTGCCGTTGAAGACGTGCTCTGCTCCTTATTCTCTTGATTATCGATGTTCTGTTGCAGGTCCCACCAGCCTTGAGGGTACGGGTGGGCTTTGATTTGGTTGTTGAAGTGCGGAGTTAAGTTGGAGAAAGGCCCGTGTTGGGTCTGGCCCGTGTGGCCGTCCTTCTTGGAGACTAACTTCATGATATGGTTTTTCCCAAACAGTTCGAACTTGGGTAAGTATTTCTGGCCTACGTATATCAATGATCCGTCGTCCGCGCGCTTGAACAGCGGTAGTGTGAAAACGTCGGTTCCGCTCGGGAGAGAGCAGGTGCCCCAGTTGGTGCATTTGTACTGTGGAAGGTTTTGCATGTAACTGGCCATCAGGAGAGGAGAGTCTACGATGGGCTTGTTGGTTTGCATGTGCAGGTTCACCAGCGTCATGTCCTCCTGCGACGAAATGGCGGAAATGAAAGATGTCGACGACACAGAACCACTTTCGGAGTCCGGCTGAGCGCCCGTGCTCAAGTTACTCATCGTGTCCGGTCCGTCCACGGCTTCGGACCTCGGCATGGAGTTCGTCCACTTCTCGTTCGTGATGTCATTGATCCCGAAGGAGCTCTTGTCTCTAGGGTTGCTGTGCCGACTGCCGAAGGAATGCTTGAGGCTCGAAGATCGGCTCGGAAACATGTCCTCGTCCGCCGAGAAGAAAGCTTCCGAATGGTTTTCACTTGTAATGGACATGGTTCTCTGTACTTCTAGAGGAATGGCTTCCTCGTGCGGCACCGGGTGGGAGTTCAAGGAGTAGTGCGAATCCGACACGGCGACGCTTCGAGTAGGCACTTTGGGGACTACAAACGATTCGACATCCGTTTGCATGGGCCCTTTCTTGTTCAGGTTGGTGTTGTCTTTAACTGCACAGCTCAGAGCTAACTTCGAATCGGAGACGCTGCTCTCCATCTGAGGAACACTCAATACGCTCTTGTGGAGTTTAGAGTCACTATCGATTTTGGGGCTGCCGAGAGGCAGCGTGGAGTCAACCAGACGGGCATAGGGGACGTCACTTTTGGTGCTGGAGACGAGTACGTTGCTGCTCCCTTTACCCATGCTGGTGTATGAGAATCTTCGGGTCAAACTCCTGCGTTCCGTGCCCTGTGGGGACTTGTTGAGGTTCTGCGGCAGCGGCGACGGGATAAGAGTCGCGGTGTTGGAGGGCTGCAGGCACACGTTGAGGCTGTCGTACGGCGGGGTGTGGAACACTAGCTGGCCCGGGTGAAGCAAGCTCTGTCCGTAGCCGTATTCTCCGGGCGTCGTCTCTATAATATTGAACATCGCTACGTTGATGCCTTCCTGAAGATCTGAAGGGTTGGGCTTCAAGAAGTTGGCTCCGTTTCTATTAGAACCGAAGAAAGCGCAGCCACCGATGCAGCCGCACATCGCGGTCTTTCCTTCATTGGGCCACATGAACCACAGCCGCTTAGTTTTCTCATCGTGGACTTTCAAGAATTTCTGTTGCACCAAGTGCAGATTCCGCGGACTCTGTGGCAGCGACGAAGCCGCTTCGAGCAAGACCGGGCCCAGAGACACGGAGCCGACGCCGACCCAGTTCTCGCTGTCGGGCAGCTTGCTCTGGCTGCTGTTGCTGCCGTTGGACGCGTGGTGCGAGTTGCTCTGCATGTTGGTCTGCGTGAACAGAGCCAGCTTTATATTAGGAAGGAGACCCGTGAGGCCGTTTCCGAACCCGGCTCCGTGCAAGTTGCACAAGCTCAGCCTCACCGGGGAGACCCAGGTCTGAAGCGTCGTGTTAGTGTCCGCGATGTAAATGTCGATCAAGTCTATCGCGACGCGGATCATCTTGTATTTGATTTCGTTGGTGGTCGGGCACCGGTATTTTAGCGCCACATCAGTTTCCGGGCACATTGTACTGTTCATGCCGTGGAGGCACTGCTTTGTAGAGTTGGGCGGAATCAATTCGTTTTCGCTATCGCAGATGAGGAGGAGGAACGTCTCGAGCGACGAGACGATCTGGTAGAGCTGCGGCAGCGTCAAGCGGCCCGTTAGCTGCCCGAGCTGCAGCTCCATCATCCACGCGTATTCTATGGTGTCTTCTTCGACAGACCGATTAGTGTCGCTAAAGAACCCGTGACCTCGTAACTGGAAAGACGAGAGCATCAAATGGCCCTGATAGAGAGCTCCCGAGTTGGTCGGGTTGGTCCGCGACAGGTTATTCGCCGAGACTAGTATGGAGGGGCTGAGAAGGAGTTGGAGTTTGGTCTCCTTGAAGCTCTTGTCCATTTCGAAGCCAAACCGTTCGATGAGTACGACCGGGCAGGGAGGTTCATTCTCGCTACAATTCTTTACTAGATGTGCCTGAATGTCGTGGATTATTATCGACACGGTTACATCCATAGGCCTATATCGGCGCGGGTCGAACGCGTCTTTGCTGGAGTCACTGGTGTTATCGAGCGATATGTCTCCATGTTGATTGATGCTACTCCGATCGGGTTTAGGGGTGTTCTCACTGGACCAGAAAAACGTTTCCAAGTTGGGAGTCTTCTGCATGTCTGTGAACGTTTGGTCCTCGCCGAAAATGTTCTCTAGCAAGTTCATGAAACTGGTGATGATGGTTCCGTAGGCGAGCAGGATGGAGGGCCCCACCTCCAGCTCCACGCTGAGCTTGTCGGGCGGCAGCGACGTGCGGTCGAAGGTGTTGCCGTCCACCGTCCAGTTGATCGGAGGCTGCTTTCTCATCCGAGGTATTCTCATGGGCGAAAGCAGTATTTCCTCTTTTTCCGGAGTAGTGATGTCCGCCTGAGGCTCGGGCCCGAGCGGCGCTATCGGGTGGTAGTTGTACCGCAAGCTCAGGGCCACTATCGGGACCGACCAGCACTCCACCCAGCCCTGGGATTTCACACATTTTCTTCTCCATTTGGACGCTTTTAGGCGGCACGGAACTAATTTCATATTCTTATCCAACGACAGCAGAAGCGGCCTAGACGTGTTAACCTCGGGCAAGTACAAGCTCATGTCGACGGCCTCTCCCTGGATCCAGATCTTCAGCGGGATAACGTCAGGCAAGAAGTCCACGAAGGGCAGGTCGAACGACACGTCCAGCAAGTCCCCGCAAAAGGCCACGTGGTTATTCTCCTGGTTTGTAGAACTACAGTCTATCCAGTTATACTGGTTACTGACCGTCACCACTTCGCATTCTTTGAGTAGCAGGGAGATCTTCCACGTATAAGGAACGAAGTGCAGTATATCAGGTCGGGACTTGCTGGACCAGTCGTTAATAAGGTCCTGGATAAAGTCTACGTGTGTGTAGACCAGATGGGCGGTGGCCTTGCAGCCAGTGAGGCCGAGCTGCCAGCACTGGTGATGGTTCCATACTAGGGGGTAGTGGCACTTGACCGTGTACTCCAGCGTCTCGCTCTCCGCCAAGCTCCGATACTGCAGACTCGTGGTAGCCTCCAGATGCAGCAACTGCCCGGTTATCTTCGTCGTGTATCCGTCTTGCAGCACGATCCACGGCAGGGTCACCTCTAGGTACGAGCCGGCGCCGATGTTTATATGGACGGCGTTCGTTTCTTTATTCTTCGTGAACAATATGTCGATGGTGGCTTCGTTCAGCGTCGACAACCTGATGTCGAACGACTGCATCTGCCTCAAGTCACCGGGTTTGGGCTGCGGTGTCACTTCCAAATTCTTATAGTTAGGCGGAAAAAAGAATTTGAACAGGTTATCTCTCTGTCTGTCCGCCCACGGACCATAGCTGAAATCGGTTCCTTTGCCACATTTGATGTCAACTCCCCAGATCGGCGGCGCCGACTCCACGACGTCTCCGTTGGCCAGCCGCAGCAGCACGGGCTGCTCCGGCACCGAGCCCGGCTCGTCCATATAAAAATATACCTCTATATAGTTAGAACTCATAACAACAAAGCCCTCCCCCATGTATCTCGGCGGCTCGTCCACCATGGCGGTGTAGTTGGGGCTGGGGGCCAACATAACTTTACAATTCTCCGCTTTCGCCTTGACGAAGTGCATGAGATGGTCCAAGCTGGAGGCGGGCGGCTTGGTGCTGTACACGAGGTGCGACTCCTCGACGCCGATGGAGAGCGTGGTGGGCACGAGCCGGTTGCCGAACACGATGCGGGACGTGGTGATGTCTATCTTGATGACGGGGATGAGGTCCCGCCACGTGCGCGCCATGGCGGCCTCGGAGCGCACGGTGTGCTGCGCGCGGCGCCGCTTCTCGTTGGCGTGGTTCATGGCGCGCTCGCGGCCCGCGTCGTCCTGCTGCAGCTTCACCAGCGGCTCCAGCCCGAACGTCTTCTCCAGCTCGTTGTACAGCTCGCAGCGGTTGTACACGTGCAGCTCGAAGCCGTTCAGCATTATGGACAGGCGCGTGTCCGAGTGGGACAGGTCTGGAAGGAGACGGTACATGTTATCCGAATGCTACTTTACTTACATGTATAAAGAATAACCTGCTCGATCATAATACGTAAATAATGTGATGACAACGAGGAATAAAAGTGCGAACATTGCTCCGCACGACCATCTCGCGTACCTTCGCTGACGTCCTTGGGCACGTAGCTGCGCCACCAGCGGAATATGAGGTAGCCGTCCTGCACGCGCAGCGTGTAGTCGTACGTGACGTACACGATGTCGCGGAACATGATCTTGCCGGAGAGCGCGTTGAGGGTGAAGGAGCCTGCGGGGCAGGAGGCGACAGCTGATAAGTACTTCATAAACCAGCAGGGCCATCACGAACGAAAAGAAATGTTGTTCAACTGAGTTTATTAAATAATCATTTATTTCGGGCAGGACCCATAGATATTTTAGTACTGTACATTATTTCTTATTCACTACTGTTAGTAGGTACATACTCGTACATATAATTCCTATATTTAATTTAAAGATAATCCGGATGAGCCGTATTACCGTATTACCGCGGTATTACCGTGTTACTGATCATACGCAATTCAAATACAAAGCGTGTAAATAATAATGGTATATAAGCTGTGCCTGGTGTGGTTTTATGTGCGTCTGTATAAGTTATATTAACTATTAGACTAGTAGTTCGCCCGAACCTGAACTCGCGACCCCTATATCTCAGCAACCCCTTGACCAATTCAGCTCATATTCGAACACAAAAGTTATATTTATTTCATCTAAAAACCTTCCAAAATTTACAAAGATCCGATCAACCATACTCATGTTATAATTTAACAAATATACAACCTTACAAATATGTGTATTGTATATATCACCGTAGAATTGTGAATACCGTTAGTTTATAAACTAACGCGCGAGATAGTAAACAAACAGCTAGGTCAGATTATAAATTGAAAGAGATGTCATATACTACAGAAAAGGGGACCAAGGCCCCCGGCTCTAGGCACTGGGGGCCTTGGTCACTTTTTCTGTAGTATGTGACATCTCTTTCAATTTATAATTTATATATATAGTAGTGTGACTATTTAAAAAACATAAATCAAAACATTAATTATATTTAATAAATGATTTAATTCATGCATTACAATTGTAGCCTATAAACTGTCAGGAGTTCACAATTTAACGGACATGGAAACACCAAGTTTTTCAGAAGAATTAGAGCATTTCGCTCGCTTTGCTTGCTCATAAAAAAAAAGTGTCACTCAATAAGTCATCAATTTTTCAAATCATGATTTGTATTTTTCGATGATAATATATGCTATCTCTAGATAGCAATCAGTCAGTTATGTACAGTATAGCTATGCATAATTTAGTACAGATAAGATAGATTACAATCAGTTCACCAAAACTACAAATATTAGAATGAGACTGTATTGAGAGTCCATTTCTTGGAGCATTATCACAGCAATCTAATATGTACGTCTTTTGGCAATCATGCATATTATTATGTTAACTTGTTACACAGGTATGATGCATTGTACACTGTACAGTTGATATCAATGTTTGCACCTTTTTTACAAGATGCTCTGATGCAAAAGCATAAAAGTTTTTTGTCAAAATTTAATTTTTGATACAAGCTTTTATTGCGGAGTGTACTTTGGTATCATAACATTGTATTGTCATCCAACCTACATAAGCATGTGAAGTTTCAGCTTATTTGAATAATTGGAAGTTAGTCAAATTCCGCTTACAAGATTTGACCCTAACAAACACACAAATACACATATGTTGCAGGTTAAAATAAAAGCTTGTAAAATTAACTCTGACTTTTTAAACTGTCAAAACAAGTATACAACAAGCTCAATAATCGAGACCTGCACCAATACAGTTGCTACAACCCAGTTTTAATCTTTATCAATAAAGAGCAAAATATGACAAACACCTGATGAAATATAAGTTGAAATACATGGTTCAATAATGTTGGTGAAGGCAACTGAATGTCAAGGATTAAATGTTTCATCAGATAATGGTCAGCCAGGAAATGACTTTTTTCCTTTTTCCTTCCTCAAGTTAATCTGATATTTGATTTTATTTTATTTTATTCTACGAGTAATGAGTATGTATCCTAACATTATGAAAACTGGCAAATGAAATATCTGAAACACCAGAATTAGACTGGAAGTTACTGGCAAACACTATATGCTATTTGATGATTAGGCCAAATGAAAATATGGGGAAAGTTGTTTGGGAAGTGATAATTTGCCATACAATTTTCTCAATCCCTGCTGTCCAAATGTCAATGCATGCACTCCAGTGTTTTAGTTTCTATAAACAAAACTTAGGCTTAAAAGTGACTTGTTTATAACAAGATTGTTTGCCAGTAAAATTAAATGGATGACAAATCATGATCAAAATTGCACAGGCAGAAAATTGCCCATGCACTTATGAACGCATGTGTACACCACATTAAAGTTAAACATTGGAAAAAAGTTATTTTAGAAAAATATTCAACATTGCAATTATTTTTCAATTAATTATTATGTAGGTAGGGGCTAGGGAGTAATCACAGTATTCGCAATTATTGTAATTATAACCATATTACCTCTACAATTGAAGTTATTTAGTATTACATATTACTGAAAATCCATTATCTATTGTTTTATTTATACCTACTTCCTCTTGGTTCATCATAGGCAAACATGCATTAAAGATGAGGCTAAAGTTCAAAAACTATTTGTTAAAAATTCATGTTTTCCCTTATTCAAAATACTCTTACGATGTATTGTGTTATGGCCTTCGGAATGTGTGCCAAGAATGTAAATTATCAATACCTAGGCAACAGGACAACTCACCGATTTTGAAGTTCTCATCCTGGAAATAGAATCTGTTGATGAGGCGGGTGAGGATGTACCCCAGCAGGCGGCTGTTGTAGTAGGTGATGTAGACGATCCACAGCACGGCCGTGATCAGCGACACCACCAGCAAAACGAAGTCGCTGTCGATCTTCACGTCCTGCAGCACCAGCGTGGAGTTCCAGCGCTGCGCCACCGGGCCCTCCGTCACGTTCAGCCTGCGCACCACAAGACATCTTCTAAATCACTTCACAACAAAGGATTCACCCTCAGTGTAAGCCACCGCGAACATAAACACAATAGTAGGATACGCAAATCGTTATACTTACATTGTTGTAAATACACCACGGTTTTCATTTACATTTTATACAAAAGTGTTTTGCGTGTATTATCAACCAACTATACATCTCTTTTTTGGTTTTATTTTGATGAAATTCCTATAAATTCTTATCAATTAATCACTCTACCCATCCCCCTTCTACAGCTTTTTGACAGCTGACTGACATAACGTTCCGTTCCAAGTCTTCATATATCAGTATAAAGTAAGTAAATACTGATGCGTAAGCCGTAGCGTAACAAAATAAAGTACTTTATTGAGCCAGCCACAACCTTTTGGTGGAGTCCGACTAAACTAAGCTATCCTCGTCATAATTTAATATTTATAATAATTATTTCATAGAAGCTTGACGTTTAAAATAACACTTGCTCAGTATCGAATATAAAAATATATGCAACCTTAGCGTGGTCTGACTTGGGTCTGACTCTACCGGTGCCCTGAACTTTAATACTGAGAGTTTGACCTAAAATTCGGAATTGCGCGAATCAGGGATATCAATCAGCATTCATCATTCACTCAGAACAGAGCACAGATACTCCGAGACATCGAAATATCTTATTATACCTATAGTCTGACAAGCTAAGGCAGCAGTCGATTTTTTTATATTTAAAAAAAGGGACGCACATACATTAAAAGAATGATAATTCTACTGCAGCCATCGTTTGCCAGACTATAACGTCTTAATGTGTTTAAAGAGACGATGGAAACTCTATAAAATACCTAGTTACAAAACTTTCCGTTGCTTGGAAACCTCGCTAAATGACTGATTTATTTACTGTACAAAGGCTGTTTTATTGACATAACTTGCTTTATCGTAATAGTCACTAATAGAAACATTGACATTATATGCTCAGTGCATTGATTCATTATATTTCCTATAAGTAGGTATTTACATATATTTTAAGCGTAACATAAGACAGTTGAAATATGTCTGAAGAAACACCAGTTGAAGACATTGAGTTCAACACTAAAGCTAGGTAACAATAAAATAAGTTTAAACTTTATACTCTCCTGTCGATTTATATGTAATTTGTTGATGGAAACACAAAATTGGAAGGTTTATTAAATTATTACCGTCAGTTTAACAATGCTCTACCTACAACGTAGAGCACTCAGCATTTTATTTGCGCGCGGTGTAGGTAATTTCGATCCAATGATGTCCGCCCAAAAATTAATCATGGGAAGCAAAGTACCGTCTGGGTTCAGTGAGTAGGTACGGTCAGCTGCAGAATTAAGTGACCCCAGTGGTCACTTCACTCTGCATGCAGCTGACTGTACTATGAGAACTCGCGAGCTGTGAGGCAAATGTCTCGCGGCACCTCTCCACCATGGGCGGGTGAAACACAAAGCGAGGTTTGGAGTCTTTCCGGTAGACTTTCAAAAGTTAAGGACTATGAAGATAGACTTTCTTATTGAACCCTTGTCCACTTAAAAAAATACTCCTGTTTTATTGAATTGTAAGATGATTATGGACATGTAGTAATGATTTTTATCATACAATGCAATAGAAAAGGAGTACCTACCCCTGTATGTAGGCTTCAATAAGAAAATCAAGCTTTATAGCACTTAACTTTTAAATAGTCCACCGAAATGACTCCGAACATAGTTTTGTGTTTGACCCGGGCCCGCTTCAGTCCCAGGGGGACGATGGCTAAATACGAGTACATTCCCTCCCCGTCTCGATCGTCTTACTTGCCGGCCTAATGGATAGGAAGTCTACACCTGCATCCTTTTAGTTAAAATAGTAAATGATCCCTCTACATTTGGTATAGATGGGCAATTCCCCAACGCCTCGACGCCATGACCTTTGTGGGGCCGGACGTGCTGGCTGTTGCGCACGACCTCTACATCCTGTTCCTGGACTTCAAGCACCATACAGAAATGGTATACGTCGCTAACAACAAGGATGTCGGCGACGGGGTGGATGTCATTGCAGGTTAATTTTGTCTAACAGAAATTGATTTCATAAACCAGTCGACGTAATCATACTTTATTTTGCTGACGCTTGTACCCGAAAGTCAGAGGATAGGTACTTAAATATATACAGCTCCGTATTCGTATGTGTTGCTGATGATGCTTAATAACGAGAATACAAAATAAAATAAAATAAAAATAAGATGCCAGCGAGTATTTGGCTGTGGCTGTAAACACGCGTTCAAAAGTGCAAGTGTAATTTATGAATGAATTCATTCGTAAACTGCCCATGCAATATTGAACGCGATAGTATAGGGAGTTCCATTAGACTTGAGGTCACGCACACGACATCATTGTCACATAATGACATCGGGATTTGAAATTACTGTTCTTTTTTGGTACCTATGGCAAGATCCACAGTGAATTGTAAGATAGACCAAAAAAAATTTATACCTATTCCAAATATATCTTCAAGTGTTTTCATTGACATTAACATTCACTCATTCATTCGCTTTTTTTGTAATCAGTACTTCATGTAGCTGTGTGTGTAACCATTCACCTCAACTCTCGTGAAACTACCTATATACCTACATATGACGTGTCATTTTTTCGCTTTTCAGGTCACAGATCCACAATGTTTGCATTTGCAGAGAAGGTTCGGAATCCAAGGATCTTTATAATGTCTTTTCCGAATTTTGCGATCATGGCAGAATTGGAAGGTAACATAGAGAAAAGGTAGAGTACCTGCTGTTCTAATTTAAACTGTATTAGTTGTGCTCTCCTGGTTTTATATGATTCAGATCCGGACGTGAAGCGATACAAAGGCTTGTGCATGATGGAAGGCGACCTGGTGTGCGGCTTCAGCGGGTTCCCCAACTACGTGGTGACGGTGTGGAGCTGGCGCACGGCGCAGCGGCTGCTCTGCCTCGAGACCGGCATCACGCGGCGCCAACAGCTATACGTGTACAATTTTGATATACCAGGGGTCAATGGCATAATCATTTGTAGCTTGTAACATTAGCGGAACTCTCTTTCTAATAAGAGGGATTGAAAAGAGACTTCCGCTAATGTTACAAGCTACAAGTCATTATGCAATAGGCCTCAGGTGTTTCCTGTAATAGGAGCAATACATTTTATCTTAGGTAGGTATAGTACTCCCCAAACTGAACAACGATTGCTCATCGTTGATTTTTTAACACTTCAAAGTTTGTTAGAAGACGCAATGTACTTAGTGCAAATTATGGCATTTTTGAACTATGACAAGAGACGTCAATTGGGCTGATGTTAACGTAGTACAGTCGGTGCCCTCACATAAGTATCCACCCCACATATGCAAGCGCGTAGCGCGGGTGGATCCTTATGTGAGGGCACCGACTGTACCTACATTTTAAACACTATTTGGTACGTATGAAAAAATGAAATCTACAGAGTAGGGTAGACTCGGTACGAGTGTGGTAAGTTTGATTTAATCGCCTGTTATTTTGTTATTTTTGCCAGTTAGCTAGGATAAAAGAAACTTAAATCATAAGCTGTCCTTATAAAAAATCGCCGTGACTGAGTCAAGTAATCTGCGCAAAATGTAATGACCAGTTAATTGGTAATATTGAACTTAAAACAAAAAAAAAATAGGTGCATTTATCTGTATACAAATCAGTAATTATTCAAAGAAATCAAATAAAAAAACTTACTTTTGACTGTTTAAAAGTAATATGGGCTCCTGCTTACGTTTACGTCGTGCGCTGGCTGCCGCAATACCGGACACGTATTCAGACTTGCATGCCGCTTTTTTCTTCCCTTATACCTACTCTTCCCCGTAATCCGTATAATTTAGCTGTTATTACGACTGTCACTACCGTACCCTGGCACAACCGTACCCAGTCTACCCTACATAACTTTTAAAAGTTGTTGAATAAAAGTTGTTTGATTTGAGGAGCATTACCTATGATTAAATTTATTGCTCCTATTACAGGAAACACCCAATATATAGATGTATTAAATCATCATTCCTTTCCCCTTGCCGCGTTAGCTTGCTGACCTTTTAATCTCTTGTTAGTTCAGATGCATACGTCGTTATCGCGGGTACAATAACCAACCAGATAAAGAGCACATATAACAGATTGGTAGAAGCGGGCATATTCTGCCTACAGCTACTAAGCATCTAAGAAGCTCTCTACACGTGGAGCTGGAGAGTTTTCGCTAGAAAAGATCTATAATAATTGAAGGCAGTTTACAAAAACAACATAACTAACGTTTTTGAGTTATACAAGTAGTCCAAAAACGGTCTTTAAAAAGGAAAAAAGACTAAAGAGTTTGCATTGCGACTGCATAGTTAATCTATTTAAGTATGTATTGATACTCAAGGCAAGTATGGAGGTTGGGTATTAGAAATACCTAATGTTGATAAGTTTTTAACTCGTACGAGTAGGCATAGATGTTCCTCAAAATGAGTGTCGAGTCTGTTAATGCTTGTTTTTCATAATCTTCCTGTACTGTCAAATCGTTTTTGCACCCGCGATAACGACGTATGCAGATGACTGACTGAACAGGATGCCAAATCAGTTGCGCTTACACAGTCAAGACAAGTCAAATGATTTATTTATACTTTCGCGATTATCTCATATTTTACTAGAACGCGGCTTAATCGTGTAAAATATTGAAAACTAACCTCCGACGTTTCAAGGGCAACATTGCCCCCGTGGTCCCGGAAAAGAGTGTCTATCTCCTCTAAAATTTAAAAAGTCAAATGAAATAAAATTGATGGATGATTGAACTTCCAGAGCGAGCCGCATGGGCCTGATGGTGTGCGAGTGTTGGGGCGGCGGTCTCATCGTGTGGGAGGTGGCCCAGTGCTACAAGCTCAACCTGATGATGAAGCGGCCCAAGGACGAGGTCTCCGGCTGGGAGGTCTCAGAGCCGCCGCTAGTTAGCGTGTGTTGGTCTAACGACGGCCAGCTCTATGCTATAGACGGAAATGCCCGGCTGTATTGTGTAAGAAATTATGTTGTTTGTTCTTTGTGTTGCAGCAGTTGCTCGTTGCTGTATAAAAATGGTAGTAATCTAAAAATGGTTCTTCAAATTATAGGTTCTATCGGATGGTATAAAAATGGTCACTAATCTTGAATGGTCAGAGGATAACCTTGAAGTAATGCACAAACCGTACATCTGTTCTTTTGGAAATGGACTTCTTATCTACGGTCCTGATAATTTGGTTAGGGTGAGTATCATAAACAAGTAACTTCGTTATTAAAGTAGACGTTTCTTGTGTCTTTTATTCAATTCTCGTTTGTTTTCTAGTCGCTAAAGAAGTGCGAGTCACAATGGAAAGTGGCTTGGACGTACGAGTCGACAGACGCAGTGCTGCGCATGGTGTCCAACGCCGCGGGGACGGCGGCTTGCTTGTGGACCGACACCGGGTTGGTCTACAAGATGACCGGCGAGTCGGAGGAGAAAATAGATGTTGAACTGATCGCTTTCAAACAGAGGTAAAGTGACCAGTGCCTTTCGTGATGTGGACAACGGTATGAAGGGTATAGATGAGTCTGTATATCCATGAATTAATGCATAAGCCCCGCGTCCGTCTTTTATGCCATTGCTTGTCTATGGTCCGGTTTCGTCATGGAAGAGATAACAACATAATGGAACTACCTACTCGTAGAGAAAAATCATCTAATTTCAATAAGATATTGAAGCGTAAATTATATGAATACAGGTGACATACCTATACATATATGGTAGGTACTTATGCAGCCCATAAATATCAGAAACACCGGGTCATGAAAAAGTGGGTATATGCAATTACCCTCAATTATTAAGCAATTATTTTTCAGGGATATCCAGAAAATTCAATTGATAGCCCCAGATTTTAAGTACTTGGCCACAATGAACAATGTTGGTGTTCTTTGTGTTTATGATGTCTATACGACTAAACTGGTACGTACTTAATAACATTGTGTTTTTACGTTTGAAACGAATGTTTGTATCTATTGGTCATAGTTAAAGCTGTTATATTTGTTTAATAGATGGCCATGAAATACGTTGAAGGCAACGACATTTCATTCCAAGCGAGTCCAGTGGACCCTCTTATTATAATCTTCGGAGAAGTGGGCCCCAACTACGGCATGGCCCTGATGACGTACGATCCCGAGAAGGGGATCGTTAAAGTGGGCAGCATGTGCCTGACGCACCAGATCGTGTCGAGGATCGAGTTTTCGCCGACCGGGAGGGAGGTGGTGGCCGCGGCCATGTCGGCGGGGCACGTGTTCATACTGGCGGTATATTTTAGATGTTGTAAAAATATAGCGTACTACCACAGTGTAATGACTCTATACAGTGGACAAGGTTCATACAACCTAATCGTTCGGCGTCTTGGCTTGTCCGAAACTCAGGGCTGTCACAAATCTTTCGTGACATGTTCTAATTTTTTTTATCTTGCGACATCCGCTATTGAGATTTGTTTTTTTTTTGTTGTTATTTCTCGGAAAATCAAATTGTAACAAAATCAAGATTGTACAATAACTAGGTACCTATTGTAAAAATCGGTGCCATCTTGGATTTTGTAAGTTTAACTCCGATTTGGTTAAAAATCTATATCTGACGCTCCGGTGAGGTTAATGATATGAATCTGGTGTCAAAATTGCAAAATAGTGTAAAAACCGACGCCAACTTGGATTTTGTAAGATTAACTCCGATTTGGATAAAAATCGATATCTGACTATCCGGCGGGGTCCTTAACATAAATCTAGGGTGAAAACTGTAAAATATTGTAAAAACCGACGGCATCTTGGATTTTGTAAGATAACCTCCGATTTGGATGAAAATCGATATCTGACTATCCGGCGGGGTCCTTAACATAAATCCAGAGTGAAAACTGTAAAATATTGTAAAAACCGACGCCATCTTGGATTTTGTAAAATCAACTCCGATTTGGATAAAAATCGATATCTGACTATCCGGCGGGGTCCTTAACATAAATCTAGGGTGAAAACTGTGAAATATTGTAAAAACCGACGCCATCTTGGATTTTGTAAGATAACCTCCGATTTGGATTAAAATCGATATCTGACTATCCGGCGGGGTCCTTAACATAAATCCAGAGTAAAAACTGTAAAAATATTGTAAAAACCGACGCCATCTTGGATTTTGTAAGATTAACTCCAATTTGGATGAAAATCGATATCTGACTATCCGGCGGAGTCCTTAACATAAATCCAGAGTGAAAACTGTGAAATATTGTAAAAACCGACGCCATCTTGGATTTTGTAAGATAACCTCCGATTTGGATGAAAATCGATATCTGACTATCCGGCGGGGTCCTTAACATAAATCCAGAGTGAAAACTGTAAAATATTGTAAAATCCGACGCCATCTTGGATTTTGTAAGATTAACTCCAATTTGGATGTTAACCATCAACGTGCCTGCTCTCCTTGAGCCGACTGGCATTTTCAGGGATGATGGCAAGAGACCTGACGGGGTGTCCTTGGTTCCTTGGAGTTTGGGACGGATGCTAGTGTGGGATGCTACCTGTGTAGACACGCTGGCGCCGTCCCATCTCCAACGAACTAATGTAAAAGCGGGCGGAGCGGCTGAATGCGCCGAAATTTTAAAACGTAATAAATATAAGAGCCTGGGCAGAGAGTACCTTTTTGTACCATTCGGGGTCGAAACTCTTGATCCATGGGGTCCCAGCGCACGCAAATTTTTCATAGAAATCGCGAAACGTCTGGTAGATGTTACTGGTGACCGAAGAGCTGGTGGCTTCCTCGCACAACGTATCAGCATTGCGATACAACGAGGAAATGCCGCCAGCATCCTAGGTACAATGCCTCAAGGACCTACTTTAGATTTAAGGTAGGTAGTTAGGTAAGTTACACTTACTGTATATATTTCGAGAATAAATGATTTTATTTTATTTGGATGAAAATCGATATCTGAGTATCCGGCGGGGTCCTTAACATAAATCCAGAGTAAAAACTGTGAAATATTGTAAAAACCGACGCCATCTTGGATTTTGTAAGATAACCTCCGATTTGGATGAAAATCGATATCTGACTATCCGGCGGGATCAATAACATGAATCTGGTGTCAAAATTGGAAAATAACACTATTTAAGAAACATACCTAATGTCGCGTGGAAATCTATGAAAAGTCAGTTCCTTGTTTGTGGACGTTTATCTGCAGTTAAAAACAGCGCAATATCTTTTTGCCATCGTCGATACGCAATTCTTCCTCTGCTGCAACGCGGCAAATTAAAATTAAGTTACTTTTTTTCAAGGCCCAAGATTATTAGCTAAGCAGGCAAACAACAGCGAGTTCACACGCAACGGAATTCCGTGTCTGAAATTTTGCACTTATCGTAAGCGGAAAGTATACAGCTATTTGCTAAAATTAAATGCAACTATTTGTCCTTTTTTATTATCAAAATAATTTTTCTGATGAATTACCTAACGTAAATTATTTATTTATTTATTAATAAAATCAATTACACAGTATTACAGAGACCAAGGCACTGTGTAATGCAAACACTGTTAATTAAGTACTTAGGTACTAATTAATACTAGGCAGACAATAAATAACATTACCAATAACAAACATTAACATTAACAATTAACTGAAGACGCACGGTCATCTATCACCTCACAAAACTTTTTACATTCACAACATATCATCTTCCACGTACTAGTAAAAACATCGCATTCCGGTGCCGACTTGAGAAGCGCGTTTAAGCAGCATAAAGCGCGAACTAGAGGTGAATTCCTATACGCCACAGTGCGCGCCATAAGAACTGCCAGTAATTCACGACTACGTGGTCTGAGATTAACCCCCGATTGGGACAGACAGGGCACGTGAAGGCGTACCAGCTGCGAGATCAGCTGAGGACAGTCAGAATCCCCACGCAAAATTCGACATGCCCCAGTCACGAGTGCATAATTACGCCTTACTTCTAACGAGTTAAAACCCAGCCCTCCTAGAAGAAACTTTGTCGGGTATAGGAAGGGATAATATCCAAAGGTTTTTTTATATAAGAATCGCAAAAACGCTTTTTGGATTTTCTCCAGAAGCAAGACGTAAGTGACCTCGTGGGGGTTCCACACTATAGATGCTGCCTCCAATTTGCTTCTGACTAGGGACGTATAAATAAGCCTTATAACAAAATTATAATCGATACTGTTAGGTACAGGTATTATAGTAAAGTGGAAAGTCAGAGAATATAATTGTATCAACTCAAATGTATATTGTTGTTTCAATAGCTATTAAATATCTGAATATGTAAATCTAAATAAATAAATATGGTCGGTGTATGGGACGTCATACTGCGTTTTCATATAACTTCTGCGTCTTCAGTATCCCTACCAGTATTCAGTACCTTTGATCATCCGAACGAGTCTCGGTGCCAATTACATCGGTTACTGAAGAATTAAGTAACTTTTGATTTACGATTATGGATTCATGTTAAGGACGAAGGAAGATTCACGACGATCAGACCATATTTGATCAATCTAAGATGACTTTTTAATATTTTATAAAATTGCCTTGAAATAAGATTCATGTTATGGAGCCCGCCGGAGACTCAGATATCGATTTTTATCCAAATCAGACTTAATCTTATAAAATCTAATATGGCGTCAGTGTTGACATTATTTAACAATTTTGACTTATGGATTCATATTATGGACCCCACTTAGGGCTGCCATCTCGTACATTGCCGAAACCGGACAAAAAAGTTAAAAAACCCGGACGTTTCATTAAAATCGCGGTCTCTCCCCGGACACTAAAGAAATCAATTTTTAATTTAAAAATTTAGTATTGTCTTCTGTTACCGCGATTGTTATTCATTGAAATTAAACACTTTAGAACGGATTAATCGCGTTTATTAACACTATGATCCTACGTTTCGTTAAAAATTTAGCTTTTGCTCGGGATTGACCTGAACCCAAAAATGTCCGGGTTTACCCCGGACAGCTCTAAAAATCCGGGCCGGACTGTCCCCGGACGGGCTCCAAACTAGGACAAATCCGGGGAAACCCGGACGGATGGCAGCTCTAACCCCACTGGATCGTCAGATATCTATTTTTATCCAAATCTGAGTTAATCTCACAAAATTCAAGATGGCGTCGGGATTTACATTATTTTACCATTTTGATTCTGGATTCATGTTAAGGACCCCGCCAGATCGTCAGATATCGATTTTTATCCAAATCAGAGTTAATCTTACAAAATCCAAGATGGCGTTGGTTTTTACAATATTTTACAGTTTTCACCCTAGATTTATGTTAAGGATCCCGCCGGATAGTCAGATATCGATTTTTATCCAAATCAGAGTTAATCTTACAAAATCCAAGATGGCGTCGGTTTTACAATATTTTACCATTTTGACTCTAGATTTATGTTAAGGACCCCGCCGGATCCTCAAATATCGAATTTTATCTAAATCGGAGTTAATCTCACAAAATCCAAGATGGCGTCGGTTTTTACAATAGTTTACAGTTTTCACTCTGGATTTATGTTAAGGACCCCGCCGAATAGTCAGATATCGATTTTCATCCAAATCGGAGTTAATCTTACAAAATCCAAGATGGCGTCGGTTTTTACAATATTTTACAGTTTTCACTCTGGATTTATGTTAAGGACCCCGCCGGATAGTCAGATATCGATTTTCATCCAAATTGGAGTTAATCTCACAAAATCCAAGATCGCGTCGGTTTTTACAATACAATATATCCAAATCAGACTTAATCTTATAAAATCTAATATGGCGTCAGTGTTGACATTATTTAACAATTTTGACTATGGATTCATATTATGGACCCCACTGGATCGTCAGATATCTATTTTTATCCAAATCGGAGTTAATCTCACAAAATTCAAGATGGCGTCGGGATTTACATTATTTTACCATTTTGATTCTGGATTTATGTTAAGGACCCCGCCGGATCGTCAGATATCGATTTTTACCCAAATCGGAGTTAATCTTACAAAATCCAAGATGGCGTTGGTTTTTACAATATTTTACAGTTTTCACCCTAGATTTATGTTAAGGACCCCACCGGATAGTCAGATATCGATTTTTATCCAAATCAGAGTTAATCTTACAGAATCCAAGATGGCGTCGGTTTTACAATATTTTACCAATTTGAATCTAGATTTATGTTAAGGACCCCGCCGGATCCTCAAATATCGAATTCTATCTAAATCGGAGTTAATCTCACAAAATCCAAGATGGCGTCGGTTTTTACAATATTTTACAGTTTTCACTCTGGATTTATGTTAAGGACCCCGCCGGATAGTCAGATATCGATTTTCATCCAAATCGGAGGTTATCTTACAAAATCCAAGATGGCGTCGGTTTTTACAATATTTCACAGTTTTCACTCTGGATATATGTTAAGGACCCCGCCGGATAGTCAGATATCGATTTTCATCCAAATTGGAGTTAATTTCACAAAATCCAAGATGGCGTCGGTTTTTACAATAGTTTACAGGTTTCACTCTGGACTTATGTTAAGGACCCCGCCGGATAGTCAGATATCGATTTTTATTCAAATCAAGAGTTAATCTTACAAAATCCAAGATGGCGTCGGATTTACAATATTTTACCATTTTGACTCTAGATTTATGTTAAGGACCCCGCCGGATCCTCAAATATCGAATTTTATCTAAATCGGAGTTAATCTCACAAAATCCAAGATGGCGTCGGTTTTTACAATAGTTTACAGTTTTCACTCTGAATTTATGTTAAGGACCCCGCCGAATAGTCAGATATCGATTTTCATCCAAATCTGAGTTAATCTTACAAAATCCAAGATGGCGTCGGTTTTTACAATATTTTACAGTTTTCACTCTGGATTTATGTTAAGGTCCCCGCCGGATAGTCAGATATCGATTTTCATCCAAATTGGAGTTAATCTCACAAAATCCAAGATCGCGTCGGTTTTTACAATACAATATATCCAAATCAGACTTAATCTTATAAAATCTAATATGGCGTCAGTGTTGACATTATTTAACAATTTTGACTATGGATTCATATTATGGACCCCACTGGATCGTCAGATATCTATTTTTATCCAAATCGGAGTTAATCTCACAAAATTCCAGATGGCGTCGGGATTTACATTATTTTACCATTTTGATTCTGGATTTATGTTAAGGACCCCGCCGGATCGTCAGATATCGATTTTTATCCAAATCGGAGTTAATCTTACAAAATCCAAGATGGCGTTGGTTTTTACAATATTTTACAGTTTTCACCCTAGATTTATGTTAAGGACCCCACCGGATAGTCAGATATCGATTTTTATCCAAATCAGAGTTAATCTTACAGAATCCAAGATGGCGTCGGTTTTACAATATTTTACCAATTTGAATCTAGATTTATGTTAAGGACCCCGCCGGATCCTCAAATATTGAATTCTATCTAAATCGGAGTTAATCTCACAAAATCCAAGATGGCGTCGGTTTTTACAATATTTTACAGTTTTCACTCTGGATTTATGTTAAGGACCCCGCCGGATAGTCATGATATCGATTTTCATCCAAATCGGAGGTTATCTTACAAAATCCAAGATGGCGTCGGTTTTTACAATATTTCACAGTTTTCACTCTGGATTTATGTTAAGGACCCCGCCGGATAGTCAGATATCGATTTTCATCCAAATTGGAGTTAATTTCACAAAATCCAAGATGGCGTCGGTTTTTACAATAGTTTACAGGTTTCACTCTGGACTTATGTTAAGGACCCCGCCGGATAGTCAGATATCGATTTTTATTCAAATCAGAGTTAATCTTACAAAATCCAAGATGGCGTCGGTTTTACAATATTTTACCATTTTGAATCTAGATTTATGTTAAGGACCCCGCCGGATCCTCAAATATCGAATTTTATCTAAATTGGAGTTAATCTCACAAAATCCAATATGGCGTCGGTTTTTACAATAGTTTACAGTTTTCACTCTGGATTTATGTTAAGGACCCCGCCGAATAGTCAGATATCGATTTTCATCCAAATCGGAGTTAATCTTACAAAATCCAAGATGGCGTCGGTTTTTACAATATTTTACAGTTTTCACTCTGGATTTATTTTAAGGACCCCGCCGGATAGTCAGATATCGATTTTTATCCAAATCGGAGTTAATCTTACAAAATCCAAGATGGCGTCGGTTTTTACAATAGTTTACAGGTTTCACTCTGGATTTATATTAAGGACCCCGCCGGATAGTCAAATATCGATTTGTATCCAAACCGGAGTTGATTTTACAAAATCCAATATGGCGTTCGTTTTTACAATATTTTACAGTTTTCACTCTGGATTCTTGTTAAGGACCCCACCGGATAGTCAGATATCGAATTTCATCTAAATCGGAGTTAATCTTACTCGGAGTAAATCCAAGATGGCGTCGGCTTTTACAATGTTTTACAGTTTTGATTCCAAATTCATGTTATGGACCCCACCGAAGCGTTAGATATCGATTTTTATCCAAATCAGGGTAAATCTTACAAAATCCAAGATGGCGTCGGTTTTTACAATATTTTACAATTTTGACTCTGGATTCATGTTAGGGACCCCGCCGGATCGTCAGATATCGATTTTTATTCAAATCGGAGTAAACTTTACAAAATCCAAAATGGCGTCAGTTTTACAATATTTTAAAATTAACAATAAACTCGTCGCAGCCACAAATACTGATTTCCTGAGAAATTACAACTAACAAATCACGTTCTAAAATGGCGTACCTCCCTATGTTATTAATTCACCTATCAAAATACTATAACTTGACAGCCCCGAAAATAGACCTCACAATCTGTATGGAGTTTGTGAGGAAATCCCCCTCCGCCCGCTTCCCCGCACACCCCCCATCGTTGACCTGAAAATCGCCGGAGCTGACTCACTGTATAGAGTCCTTACACTGTGGTACTACTCTTTATTCAGTAGATAAAGACGCGATATTCTAATTTTCTCTAGCCTACACTATTGTCATTTTTTATCGCCTCTTTCTTCTGACAGAAGTTTCTCGGCAACGAATATTCGATTTCCACCTTTCCAGCCATTTCATTCGATACGTAATAGAGGTTGTGAGTGGTGTGGGTAGAGGGTGTGTTTTTAAAATGAGATATTTATATTTACAATGTAGGTATATTTGTTTTTGTGAGCTCCCGATATTTCGGCACTATGACAAGCGTGAACATGGTCACGGTGTAATTGATATACTGCAACTATTTTTAGTTGTGGTCAACCCTCACGGTCACGTCGTAGCCATCTAAGTACCCTCTTACGGGTTCGTTTATTTTGCGCGGTGTCACTGCCGCTACTACCGTCCACTTTCTCACTTAGAACTCGATCACGTTCACGACACACGACACTTACAATATCGACTGGTGCATTCCTTATCAAACCAGTCAGTTTTTTTTTCTTGGTTGAAGTTCTTGCATTTTAGGATTTCTATAGCTTCCTTGACCATCATAGGTTGCAAAATAAACGAACCCGTAAGAGGGTAGGTCGCTACGGCGTGTGGTCGTTACTGCGAGTTTCTTTGTTGTTTTTTTATATACCTACAGCAGGGGGGGGGGGGCACATAGGCGTTGCTGACCCATTAAAATTTTGTACACTCCTTTTTTTTTAATAAGAAAGAGCTGCGTCTTGGAATTGTGGAGCCGCAGTAAATGGGGTTTTTAGCGGTTAACGCGCAAACTTGTGTCTGAGTAAGATTGAAACGGACTGGATTTTCCCATTTGTCCCGCCCCCACACCTAGCCTCTAGATAGAGTATTCTCAATGTCTGACACAAGTTTTCCACGACTTTCCAGTACCACTGAACGAGCGATGTTATCACGGCCCGTGTAAAAAGCATCCCCAGTATTTTCATCCGCATAGCAATGAAGATCGTCAATAGACAACAAACAATGTCATTGATATGCAGCAAGAACAGCGTCGGGGATTGCATAGAGCCTTGCGGGAACCCACCGTTAAAGCCCATTAGAGCAGACTCTGCCTACTATGACTCGTATGCGTCTGCTGGACAAAAAGCTAGCGGTCCATTTGCATAACCCCTCAGGCAGTCCATAAGATGGCAACTTCTACAAGAGACCCCGATGCCCCGACATTAAAATAAGTTCACATTTGGGAATAGTTTAAACTGCATGTACCTACTTACTTAATCCCTAATACGATTTCCAGCTAACCGAAGATTATAAGCTGACTATTATAAGATACATGGAGGTCGGCCGAGGAATAGCCGACTGTTTCCTGATGCCAGTCAACAACGTGATCCGCTGCTTCATCTTGGTCCTCTTCTCAGATAAATTCATGATTGGTAACCATTCCTGTAACCTATTTCATTTTATCTTATAAGTAAAATAAAAAGCTTTATAATTGAAAAAAGTAATGTTGACCTTCGCCTGCACAAATTTTAGTGGATATTAAGAATATTCTTGTTCAGGGGAGCGCATAGTGGTGGTGAACACGGAAACGGCCAAGGACAACAAGTTTGCGGGAAAGATGCAGGGTCCATACGCGCGGCTGCTGCCCCTCGGCACCAAGGACACCATGCTGGGCATCCCGCATCTCTCCCGACAGTATCACGTGCTCAAGCTCGCTGCGGATGTAAGAACAATATACCTACTGAGTACCTGGAAATGGGAACACCTGGGTACAACCGGGAAATAGTGCAACCTGGACTTGTGTTACGTCGAAATAATGCGTTTGGGGTACTGATAGAGCTCCTATAATTTAAAGTTTTTTTTTTTTTTTTTTTTTTTATGCTATAGGGGGCAAACGAGCAAACGAATCACCTGATGGTAAGCGATTAACGTCGTCCATGGACACCCGCAACACCAGAGGTGTCGCAAGTGCGTTGCCGGCCTTTAAGGTGGGAGTACGCTCTTTTCTTGAAGGTTTGAAGGTCGTTTCGGTCCGGAAACACCGCTGGCGACAGTTCGTTCCACAGTTTAGCTGTGCGAGGCAGGAAGTTTCGGGAAAAGCGCACAGTTGAGGACTGCCAACCATCTAAATGGTGAGAGTGGAAATATTGTCGCGTAGGGCGATGGCGGAAAGAAGCGGCAGGGATTAATCCGAACAATTCCTCGGAACACTCCCCATAATACATGCGATAGAAAATACAGAGTGAGGCCACATCTCTACGCAGCGCCAAGGGATCAAGCCGATCAGAAATACGTTGGCAGTTGACAATTCGAGCTGCTCTCCGTTGGATGCGGTCTAGAGGAAGAAGCTGGTACTTAGGTGCCCCTGCCCAAAGATGAGAGCAGTATTCCATATGCGGGCGAACCTGCGCCTTATAAAGCTGTAGGCGATGGGCCGGCGTGAAATACTGCCTCGATCTATTGAGCACACCGAGCTTCTTCGAGGCCAATTTGGCCTTACCCTCTAGGTGGCCGCGGAACTGGACTTCACTCGAGATGTCAACGCCAAGGATTCCAATACTGGCTGTGGCAGATAGGGGAGTGCTCTCAAAACGAGGTGACGCGACGAACGGAAGTTTTTTTGCGGTGAACGCGCAAACCTGTGTCTTTGTAGGGTTAAAATGGACCAAATTAAGTCGACCCCAATCTGAGACTTCTTTTAGGGAGGTCTCAATTTCGGACACAAGTTTGTTCCGGCTCTCAATGACGTTTTCCGGGAAATATTGGCGCGGCCGGTGTAGGAGGCATCACCCGTACTATCATCAGCATAACAATGAATGCCGCTAGTTTGCAACATGTCATTGATATGCAGGAGGAATAGCGTGGGTGATAGCACACAGCCTTGAGGGACACCAGCATTCACAGACATTGAGTCTGAGCATTCACCGTCAACTAGGACCTTAATGCTTCTGTCTGCTAGAAAACTGCTGACCCATTCGCATAATTTCCCGGGGAGCCCATAGCATGGAAGTTTCGAAAGAAGTGCTTTGTGCCAAACGCGATCGAAGGCCTTCGCTACATCCAAACTAACCGCCAGTGCCTCACCTTTACTCTCTATCGCCTGTGCCCAGCAATGTGTCAGGTAAACTAAAAGATCACCAGCCGAACGACCCCTACGGAAACCGTATTGTTGGTCACTCAGCAGCTGGTGATCCTCTAGGTACCAGAGGAGCTGACGATTGATGATGGACTCCATAATCTTAGAGAAAAGGGAGGTTATAGCTATCGGCCTGTAGTCGGATGGATTTGAGCGGTCGCCTTTTTTAGGGATCGGGTGCACCAAAGCTGACTTCCACGAAGTCGGGACTACGCCAGAAGAGTAGGAGAGCCGAAAAAGACGCGTTAAGACCGGCGCCAACTCAGGAGCACACATCTTGAGAACAATTGCAGGGATTCCATCAGGCCCACTGGACTTATGGGTGTCGAGGGAGCGAAGAGCCTTACGCACAAAGCTTTGGCGGAACTGTACATCTGGCATACAGCTCTCGCACTGCGGTATAGTCGGCGGCGCTTGTCCCCCGTCATCCAAAGTCGAGTTGGACGCAAAAAGCTTACCCAGTAGATCGGCTTTGTCTTTTGCGTCGTGGGCCAACGAATCATTTCCCGTGTGCAGAGGTGGAAAAGACGGCGTGCAGAAATTCCCCTGGATAGCTTTGGCAAGAGACCAGAACGCACGAGTTCCCGAGGGGAGACGCTCTAGTTTCTCGCCAATCCTACCAATGTGCAACGACTTTGCTCTGGCAATGCCTCTTTTGAAGGACCTGGAGGCAAAGTTAAACTCCTTTTTTAAAGCGCTGGTCTTTACATCCTGTACCGCCGCTGCATTTACCCAGGCTTGGTAGCACTCCAGCTTTCGGCGAGACGCCTTTTTGCAGGAGCGATCAAACCAAGGCTGGGTTTTGCCACCAACAGGTACCGCAGAGGATGGAACGAAAAGTTCCATTCCCTGAAGCACCACGTCAGCAACAGAGTCAGCAGCGATATCAGGATCATCCGGCGTGAAGCAAACCTGCCCCCACGGGTAAGACGCAAAGAACACCCGCATCCCGTCCCAGTCTGCTGACTTATAGTGCCACACACGGCGGCTACAAGCAACTCGCCGACGCGGCGGGCACGTGAGAGGCACTGTACTCCGGATGAGGCAATGATCCGAGGAACCGAGAGGGGCTGCAACGGATACATCATAGCCAACCGGGTGAGAAGTCAGCAGAAGGTCCAACAGGGAAGGTTCCTGGCTCTCCACATCAGGGATTCGCGTAGGCGCAGTAACCAGTTGTGTCAAGCCGTAGGTCAGAGCAAAGTCGTGAACAGATCTCCCCGCATGATCAGTCTTGCTGGAGCCCAGCCATTCGGCATTATGGGCGTTAAAATCGCCAAGAACGATGATCTCAGCGGATGGGATCTGCTGCTGCACTGAATCCACAGCCGTTTGAATCTGCTCCAAGAGTCGGTCAGTTTCGGCATCGCCGCTATGGGACCTATAGAGGCACGAATAGACGCGAGGATGATCATCACAATCAACACGTAGCCATAAGGTGGAAAGGTCCCTACCTTCAAGATTGCTGAGGCGACGAGAACTGATATCGCCTCTAACGTACACACACACTCCAGCCCTAGGCAGAAAGGAATGCTCTAGTTCGTACCCAGGGTAGGAGAGGTATTTTGTGTCCGCTGGAGACGATATCTGCGTCTCTGTCAGAAAAAGCAAGGCCGGCTTAGCTGTCTCGAGGTGATGATGGACAGCATTAAGATTAGAATGCAAACCCCTGATGTTGCAGAAATCCACAGCGAGCGTGGCAGGGGCTGCCGTAGCCGTCTTGCTCTTGCCTCGGGAGGATGGCGGATGGCGGAGCGCGGATTTGCCCCCCCCAGAGTACGAAACGGGGCGCTCTCGGCGTCCACGCTCAGGCACGACAGTACCTGAGCATGGAAGCCCAGAAAGGGATTCTCCAGCGCTAGAGCAGCTGGTACCCTCCTGGGGTAGCTTATTAATCTGCGCTGTCATCGTCATTAAGGGGGAGGTTGGGGGGATTGGAGCTCTGGAAACCTTACTCACCGTGAGGAACACAACACCACATACCTACAAAGTAAGTAGTGATGTTATTATGGCTTCGGTATTCTGTAAGGTGGAGGTACTTCCCCAGTCAGGCTGCTCCAGATTCAAGCGAGATGACGTTTCGCTGTGCCCTACCTCACTTGTTGGACGTAGTTTAAGGACATACCCGGGTCCAAAAAAGTTTCGTGAGTCATACTGACATTAAATTGTAACGGTTAACACTCACGTATTTTTATCAAAATAGGCGTGACATGTTTCGACTGCTTCGGGCAGTCATCGTCGGACATGTGGCATAGATGAAACGTTGGCATGTCCTCCCTGCCCACGTCCACGCGCGCCCCTCATCGATGACCCCAGACTTGGTTGAGTTATTAAAAAAAATATATGCTGGGACAATCTTACACAAATCAACGACGGTATATATCATAAATAAATACATACATATAAATACCTACTTAAATAAATAGAAAACATCCATAACTCAGGAGCAAATATCATGATAAACACACAAATAAATGCCGTGACCAGGATTCGAACCCGGGACGTCCTGCTTCGTAGGCAGGGTCACTACCGACTAGGCTAGGAGGCGGTTTAAGAGTTATCCCACTGTATAGAATAGATCCCTCTGTGCTTAAGTATAATTTTAATATCTGATTCTGATCATCAACAGAAAGGTGTAACAATAGCGGTCAAGATGGGCCCTATTATCTACACCGGCCACGAGGTGAAACATTTCGACGGGTTTTTCGCTCCCAATGCACTGCTCACCTTCGGCTTCGACGGAGCGGTCATTCTGCGGCAGCCAGACGGCCGACCTGAACACGGTACGGAACATTAAGTCCTCAAGAGAAAAGCATCATACTCTTTCGTGTAAGTAGAGACGTTTTCAAAAAGTACAACTTAACGAGGCTCATATGTTCAAACTTTTTTTCAGATTTGCTACTAGCTGTAACCCACCGGTACAACAACGGTATCCGTCAGGCGGTCATTGACTCGGAGAGCAAGTTCCTAGTGCACCTGGCGGACAACTGCACCACGGTTGTGCACCACCTCCAGGGCAACACTCCGGAGGCGATGACGGAGCCCAAGCTGGAGCCGCCGAAACAGAAGCTCTTTGATAAGGCCAAAAACACTCTGACGATCATCGCTCTGGGAGAAAGTAAGAGCACTGCATTTACGTTTTCCACAACACAGTCTTCGGTGCGGTAGCGCAACATAAGATGGGGGGAGCGTTCCATTAATACCAGTCTATGTATATTGTTTTATTACTTGCAATAATTCAACAAATAAGTCAGGTGTGAGCTAGCTATAGAGGGCATCCACCAACGGTTGGCGAGGTGTGTTTACTGCATGCAAATAAGAGCTGAAAACGAAATTGAAACAATATGAAGATGGCATGGCACATTTCAGAGAACTACCTCGACCGGCAAGAGGATAAAAAGGTCCACGAGGAAGCGATGGACTACAAGAAGCAGCGCGACGAGGTGGTCGCCGCGTTCAAGGCGCAGCGGGCGCAGCTGGTGGAGCTTCTGGAAGAGAACATCGCCGCGATCCCGCTGCATCAGCTCTCTTTGGCCGAGTTCAACCTCCATGCCGAGCACAAGAAGGAGAGGCTTAAACAGGTTATATCATATTTAAATGCTCATGCACCGAATACATTTTAATAAAATAATCTAAAGTATTAGCTGCCATTCAAACGAGCACAACTTTCACATATTTTTGTAATGGAACTTCAGTTAGTTAATTTCGTTATTTTCCCAACCAGCTGCAGTGCAGTAATGTACACAGTATATATGCAGTGTTCTGCTTTAATTCCTTCATAAAACTTCAACTTGCTTTCTCAGGCGGAACAAGAGCGAATGATGATTCGCCTCAACACTGAAGCGCGAATCGCGGCTCAGGACAAAGTGACCCTGTGGATCAAGAAATACTGCTGGGACGCTATGATGACGCCGCGAGCCAAGATCCTGGCTATCTTCAGCCATTACCAGGTGACTGCAGCGAGTGAAAAAAGCCCCGAATTAAAACTGAGGAAAATCAATTTCATTAATATCGGAATAAAATATTACCCGCCAGTAAAAAAAAACAATAGAAACCGTATGTTATACATACATATGACATAATGCGCATCCAGGTGGAGAACTACGCAGTGCTGCCGACACAACGGGAGAACTGGCCGGAGCTGCAGCAGGTGGCGGCGCTGCGGGGCCTGGAGATGGAGAACGATGTAGACCTGTTCAAGCCCTGGGAGGAGCACAAGCCGGAGACTTCGGCCATCGAACTTCTCGCGTCCGTGGCGTCTGGAATCAGAGATAAGTTCGTAGCCTTCTATTAATTAGTATTTTATTTGCATGTATTTCCAAGAAGATATAGGTATACTTCCTTTGCAAATGTACTTATCATTCCTACGAAATGACTTACACCCCGCTCAACCCAGATCCACCATGTCAGTGCGGAGTGCGCGAGGGTTGTCCGGCAAGAGCACCGACAGCCAGTTTCTCGAGGACATGGAGGCGGAGGAGGAGCCCATAGACGCGTACTGCATGTCGGGCACCGCCGCCCACAAGTTCATCACCGTGCCCACCTACATGATCCCGCAGTACATGGCCTACAGCTTCCTGCAGATGAACTGGCTGCAGCAGATCGTCAAGGTACTTTGTCAATGTCAAGGTATTAATTGACCTATGAATTGACCTATAAATAAATTTATTTATATTACGGGACTGAATCTGTTAGTGCGTGATTCGAAAACTGTGTAAATACTTAACCTACCTACTTCAAATTTGTTTTGCGTTCAACTCTTCACTAATACTTTATATTATAAGGTGCTCTAGTTTGGTTGACGCTGACACCGACGCGACGCTGATTTATGTGATTTATTTCAGACGTATGTTTGTTTATAGTTCATACTTTATAGATGTAATTAAATTGATATATTTTCCATTACTTTTAAAATTGCTATTAACTGTTATATAAATAATCCTACTTTTATTTGCACACCCCGCTGGGGTGTGCTCTATTATCGGTTTTTTTACCAAGCTGTATTCTGGGCGATTTTCATCCAGCTTTAAATTCTGTAAGTGAACAATAAATAACCCCTATTTTCCCACCCGAAGGGTAGGATTTTTCCCCAATTTTTTATGGGACCAACTTTGAGGTAGGTATAGGTACCCTATCCAATAAAAAAAGAATTATTTAAATCTGACTACTCTCACTTCTCTGTAAAAAGCTATGCGTGGTCGGTGGTCGTACAGTCAAGTGTAAAAATATGGTGGTGCACATCTTACTCAAAAATATGTCCCATAGTTACCTTATGCCGGTGTAATAAGAGCGTAGTACCATATTTATGAGTCGATTATGTCGAACCATATTTTTGCACTTGACTGTACACTACGTTCGGTGAGTAAACAATCAATCATCCCCTATTTTCCTGCCCCTAGGTTGATTTTTTTCAAATTGATATGGGACCAACTTTGAGGTATAGGTATACTTATTGGATAAAAAATTATTATCAAAAATCGGACTACTCTGTAGTAAGTTATGCGTGGGCATACGTTACAATCGGTGAGTGAAAAATCAATCTTCCATCAAATCAAAAATAAATTGCGAATGTTGAAGAATATTGAAGACGCAATGTGGTTTTCTCTAACCTAAGTTAAGAACCAGCATATAAGCATTCTTATTTTGTTTGAATCTGTTTGTGTGTTTCGTTTCAGCTGAACGTGCAGAACATGCGGCTGTGGTTCAACAAGCAGTTCGACGAGCTGATGGCGGCCAAGAAGAGAGAAGTGGGGCTCGTCTGTGAACGCAACGCCAGGCTCCGCTTTATCATTGAAGGTCATCATCAATCGTCGCCATCAGTACCTACTATAAATAAGATATACGTGTTTTTTAGCAATTGCTTGAAATTCAAGGGCGCATTATTAAGCGTAAATTAAGTAAATTTCTTAAAGACACCGGTATCGGTATTCTAATTTAGAATATGAAAATGTATGAATAGAATATGTACCTTTTGTGTTCACCAAAGAGGATTGTCAAGCAGAATACAAAATGAAATAGGTCAAATAAAACAAAGATCACAAAAAACCAACAACAATGTCCAAAATGTAATAATTAATTATGAATAAATTTAGAAAATAACTACGAATTTAATTTTATCTTATATGGATTTGCATGTGTGTAAACGGAGTATGAGTATTCGACATGACATTGATAAGTTCCGCAAAACTCAATGAAACGATCCCGATTGAACGCTGGGCCAACAACGTTCTAATTATAACTAAACATCGTTACGAAAAGGGGTACTGCAATGTTTCCAATAACCCCATTTACTTTTAGAGCTGAACAAACTGTCGGATCTCCGCGGCAGCTTCCACCATCTCATCATCCGGATCAGGGACCCGCAGTGGGCGCAGGACGAGCAGCCGGAGCGGCTCATCAAGGTCGACCCTGAAGAGGTTAGTATTTTAGCCTACAACTACGAAAATCGAACGATTGAAAATTGCACGGCATCTTCCTCTGTGATAAAGAGGTCATTCCGTTAATACCAATTTTCGATGTCCGTGGTAGGCCCTCTGGAGTTTAGGTCTCTTGCCCATATTATTGATGGTGTATCTATATTCATTACTAGCTTTAACCCGCGGCTTCGCCCGCGTAGTAAACGTAATTTTCAGTCGGCATACAAAAAAGGAGGTTTTTTTATTTATTTCACGTGCGCTAAGTTGGATTTGAAAATCGTTGTTGGATTTAAAAATCGTTGTTGTTTTCGAAATCAGCGACCTGATAACGACACCCATATCAAATAAAATAGTTGTAACTATTCTTGTTTCCCCTTTACAAACTTTGGACCACCATTTTACCCCTACTTTGAAAAATCCTATCTTTGTGCACCCCTTCACCTTATAAGAAACCTACGTACCAAATTTGGAATCTCTAAAACCAGAAATAAACCTAACAAGAGTATGTTTTTATTTATGAAATATATACAGTAAGTGTAACTTACCTAACTACCTACCTCTACCTACCTTAAATCTAAAGTAGGTCCTTGAGGCATTGTACCTAGGATGCGGCGGCATTTCCTCGTTGTATCGCAATGCTGATACGTTGTGCGAGGCAGCCACCAGCTCTTCGGTCACCAGTAAAGTAACATCAACCAGACGTTTCCCGACCCCATGGACGACGACCCCATGGACCAAGAGTTTCGACCTAAAAAACCTTTACCTGCGTATTAAATTTAATGTGCATTGATCCTAATCAGCATTAATATTAATGTGATTTCGAGTGACTAAAAATTAGTACTGTTTAGTGTTTCCCTGGACATGTTTATATTGAACTTAATTTAATTTAATTTATTTTAATTCGATTTGATCTGATCTGATCAGTTTTGTTTTGTTTTGTGTTGTGCTGTTTTTTTTTGTTTTTTTTTTTTGTTTTTTTTTGTTTTTTTTTTTTTTTAATATTGTCTTCTGTAACCGCGATTGTTTTTCATTGAAATTAAACACTTTAAAACGGATTAATCGCGTTTATTAACACCATGATCCTACGTTTCGAGCCTTTTACAGCACTCGTTTTCACTGGGTTAAGATGATGACTGAGAGAATGCGAATTCTCCCCGTCAATCAAATAAGTTACTTGTGCAAACTACCTACATACAAAAATGCAATGCAAATGTCAAGGATCAAGCACGACACAGAACTGAAAGACCTTAGTGTGGACTTTGTTTGAAAAGATTGAAAACGGATAAAAGAGGCAAAATGGGGTAGTTTTCTTGTCGCTTCTTTCTGCTCCATAAGCCAGTTAGGGAAGCGTTCGTAAGTTGTATGTATGTTAATCCTCACAGGGTTTTGTTTTATTTTATTTTATTTTATTTTACTTTATTTTACTTTACTTTACTTTATTTTAATAAAAACCGACACTCAAATTTATGTTACTTTATTTTATTTTACTTTACTTTACCTTACTTTATGTACTTTACTTTACTTTATTTTAATAAAAAACGACACTCAAATTTATGTTATGTTGACATTTCAAACCCATCCTATACCAACAGGGGAGATGCTATAAATATTATACATTCGCTACATTGGATTTTCAAATCGTTGCTTTTTTCGTGATCAGCGACCCGAAAAACCATATAGGTAAACGATACCCATGTTGATTTTTTCACTTTTGCACCCCTTTTACCACTTTCATGGGTTAAATTCTCAAGAAACCTGAAACACGTGTTTACTCATTTACCTTAAAGAATACTCCTGTGAAGTTTCAGATAAAATAGTCTAACTAATCTTGTTTCCCCATACAAACTTTGGACCCCCGTTTCAACCCCTTAGGAGGTGAACTTTGAAAAATCCTTCCTTAGTGCTCGCCTACACCATAAAAGGCCTACCTTACCTACTTACCTACGTGCCAAATTTGAAGTCTATAGGACCAGCCTTTTGGGCTGTGCGTTGATATGTCAGTCAGTCAGTCAGTCAGTCAGTCAGCTTCTTCTTTTATATATTTAGATAGATGTCCTCCTTCATATTTTCCGAAATTTTATGTTCTCTCACCAGTGTTCGATAGAACCGTACATCAGCCCGAGCCAGATCGTGATCCCCCCACCCGAAGGCGGGCCGAAGGACGACTTCCGAGAGCGCGCGCTTATTGAGATGATGGACGGCGTGCTGGAGAAGCTGTGGCACGAGGAGATCAAGAAGCCGATACCGATGCCGCAATGTATGGTGAGTGCATGTGCATGTGAAGCACTGATGCTCAAGAGAGAGCTAGTTGCGCTTCCGCGAACCGCTTGCTTATTCTTACGCAAGAGCGAAAGAGAAGCAAACACTAATTCGACATTCTTGGTAGGCCAACTGGCTTTAGGGTCCCTTAACCTCGTCGATCAATATATCGTTTAATATTAAACAGCGAGAACTCCTCTACTTGAATGTTATTTCTAATTAATTATATATATACAACGAATACAACCTTGTTACTCAGTTGGATAAAGATCCCGAGCATTTCAACGAAGACGACCTTCGCTTCGTGTTCGAATACGAAGCCAAGGTGGCGTTTCGGAACGAGGAGCGCGACAAGTACCGCAAGATGCTGCACGCCGAGTACGCCAAGCTCAGCCAAGTGCTCAATGAAGGCGTCATCAAGTTCAATGCCAAGGTTAGTGTGGGTACTTGGGTAGTCAAGCTTGGCAGAATTGTGTAACATATACATGACAATGATGACTTGATGAGGAATGCGACTACCGCCGTACAGTCAACCAACTGGAACCCTAGGCCACTGTAGGAGTTATTTATTATGTCATAGTGACGCTATAAATCAGACTATAAGAAATCTCTTACTGCCTGTCATGTTGACATGGTTCTTGAGTGGCCTAAACTTCCAATTGGTTGATTGTACCTACATATGATTCATCTAATTATGGTTAACCTCTCATTTGCTGACTTGGTGTGGTATTATACTGAGTAGGAGGTCCCTATAATCAACACATAACACATACTTTTTTCATAATATAACACCTACATATATACTAGTCTTTCTTTGTATGTGATTTTTCTTTCTTAAATTAAAGCGTCTTGAAGTTCAAGGTCGGTGCGGACAGTGCTGACAGCAAGATTAGGTGAACTTATCAAAATTAAAGGAAAGATACTATTTATCGTATTTCGTATATTACCTACAGCTCTGATGAATTGATTAATAGGAAAATCTTATATTCTAGGTGAAAGACACGTGGTTACAGAAGCTCAGAGTAGACGGGGTTATCGGACAAGAGAACCTCAACCTGATGCGTCTCCGGCGAGCCAACTTGGACCGCGTAGAGATGGCCGAGGAAATAGAGCACTTTCGGTAAGTGTACACGAGGATGTAGCTGATGAGCTAGCAGTCAGTCATTGGCACATTGAAAAGAAATAGACCCACAAAGCAGAACAGAAACGTCAAAAAATGTGGGTCAGAATGACATTTGCGAACTTGCATTGATGATACAAACGATAAATTTTTCGTACGAAAAAGAGCTTACTGATAAGTGTCAAATTCATGCAGAGAACTACCAACACTGTTAAAAGTTTATACGTTCCAAACAAGGCTATATGAAAAAGTGTCGCAACTGCAGCAGTTTAATGGCTTCATATTTTTCGGCTGGGGGTATCCAGTTCTTTTATCCTATGTGTTTGGGCTTAGGCTCCTTTATATATGCTGCAGGGATGCCTAAGTGGATCTTCAATGAAGATGTAATTACATTATAAAAAAATATATATTTTATAAGAAGAAATGGCGAATACAACTGGTCGTTTCAATGATTTTGAATGAATTGTCGTTGGTCGGGACGTCGGCCGTTACTTTTGATTCGTCCCTGATCGGCGATTTTCGGAAGCGGTCGGCCGTCCATGACGTCACCTCGGATGCGTTCTGAACATGCTCCCGGCGTTGAAGTACTTCAAGGTACCTATAATGCAGAATGGGAGTGAACAGTGGTTCATTACATGGATGTGGGCAGGGGACAAATGTTATTGAATGCCCGTTTAATAATTCCTCGTTTTGTCTTTATATCCGCTACTCGGGCTATTCCATCTGTGCCCAAATAAAGTTTTACTATGCGACCGAGTAGCCACATTAAGGGGGGCACCCCTTTCTCTTTGACGATAACTAGGGCCCCTTCCACTAGTTTATCATGTGATGAAAACCATTTGGTTTTCTGCTGCAGCTGTGACACATATTCTAATTTGAACCGGTTCCAAAAATGAAGTCTAAGCTGCTCCACTCGTCTATACCGCTGCAGTGTGTTGATCTTCTCCTCTGCCACAGGTGTCTGCGAATTAGGAACAAACATAAGTGGTCGTCCAATGAGGAAGTGAGAAGGTGTGAGGGCGGTCAGATCGGAAGGGTCGCTGGACATTGGGGTTAAAGGTCTGGAATTGAGAACAGCTTCAATATCCGATAAACATGTGCTCATTTCTTCAAAAGTGAAATGCGTTAGATTTAAAATACGTCGCAAGTGATGTTTGACTGATCGCACGCATCGCTCCCATAGGGAGCCGAAATGCGGCGAATAGGGAGGTGAAAAGGCAAAGTTGATTTCTGACTGAGCAAGATCTGATGCAATATCCGACTTTTGCAGTACTCTGTACAGTTCATTACAGGTGCCTGTGTAGTAAGTAGCATTATCGCAATAAATATTTTTTGGTTTACCCCGGCGAGCAATAAACCGGTTTAAACTGGCCATGAATGCGTCTTTGGTGAGGTCTGAGACGAGTTCCAGATGTACGGCTTTTACTGCAAAGCATACAAAGATGCAAATCCAGGCTTTGATCAATCTACAGCCCCTACCTCTGCGGTCAGCTATAAATATTGGACCTGCGTAATCCGTCCCTGTGTTCAAAAACGGGTGGTCTAATTGAGCACGTGCTGCAGGCAAATTGCCCATTATAGGTTGAACATTTTGACCTTTGAACCTGCAGCACGTGGTACAACTATCCACAGTTTTCCGCGCCAAGTTTCTTCCGCCTAGAGGCCAATAAAGCTGCTTGACGCTATTGAGCAATAATTGAGGACCTGCGTGCAAAAATTGCAAGTGAAAATACACAAATATTAATTTTGTGAGACGATGTTTGCTACAAAGTATTATTGGATGCTTGACATCATCACTGTAGTAAGTGTTGTCAAGTCTCCCGCCTACTCTTAACAGCTGATCCGTACCGATGTACGGCGTGAGAGATAGCAGTCTATTTTTTGCCGAAAGATTTTTTTCTGCTTTTAACGTGTCATATTCTTCCTCAAACATTTCTTTTTGAGACAAAGATGTGATCGTTTTTCGGGCTAAAGTTAATTCTGCACTTTTAAGAAAACCCGTCATTTTGCTTTTACTTTTTGAGCAATTGTTAATAAATCTCATAACATATGCCATAATACGAATCAACTTGGAAAATTTAGAAACTCGATCAAGGAGAAGCGAAAATGGACATTCTTGCATGTCTGTCGCCAGACAGTGTACTATTTCAGGTAAATCTATGGGCAATGCTGGTTGCGATTTGCCCCAGGAAACTGAGTCCTGCTTGAGAAACTCTGGACCTGTCCACCAAAGATCAGAGGTGGCAAGAAGCCTAGCATTTAAACCTCGGGATGCTAGATCCGCGGGGTTCTCTTTCGAGGGCACGTAGTTCCACGTGTGACCGGCAGTAACATCCTGTACCTCGCTCACTCGATTGCGTACAAAAGGTTTAAGATTTGCGGGTGATGACGCTAACCACCCTAATACTATCATGGAATCGCAGAAAAAGCTGCATTTATCAAAATTTATCGTGAGTGAGCTCAGTATCTTTGTAAACAGTCTTGCGCCCAACAATGCCCCGGATAGTTCCAGACGGGGAATTGTGGTGGCTTTAATTGGCGCTACTTTATTTTTTGAGACTAAGAGGCGGACCTTAGCTGTTCCTGTGCTATCCTTCGTTTTCACGTACGCGCACGCACCGTACGCGGCTTCAGATGCGTCTGTGAAAATAATGAGCTCAATTTCTTTACCAGAATCGCCTGACACCCAGCGTGGAATTCTTATTTCGTTCAGAAACGGCAAAGTGGTTTCGAATTTGTCCCACTGCGCTTTAAGAGCGGGGGGTATTTGCTCATCCCACGAACAACGTTCCTGCCACAGTTTTTGTAGCAGAATTTTGGCTTCCAGGACGCAGGGTCCAACCAAGCCTATTGGGTCGAATACTTGCGCGATTGACGAAAGTACGTGACGTTTTGTGACGTTATTGCTACTTTTTAAATTTATGTTAAAGAAAAGGGTATCGGTGTCACATTGCCAATTTAGCCCTAATGTTTTTGCTGAGGCTGATGAAATACTCAAATTTTGAATATTTAAATCACTCACCGTGCTATTTTCCATACAAGTGGTTGGTTGTATGTGATTTTGTAACGCCTGTAATATTTCAGCATTATTTGACCGTAATTTTCTCAAATTTAACTGACCTGACTTTAGTATGTCAATTACGGCCTTGCCTAATTTTACAGCATCTTGAATATTTGTGCTTCCGCTCAGATAATCATCCACGTAAAAGTCATGTATGATCGATTGTTGAATACCCGGCTCTGACGCGTCTAATCCTAACTGCTTTAAACAGCGGCATGCTAAATAAGCTGCCGAGGCAGTACCATAGGTAACTGTATTGAGAGAGTAACACTCAAGACGATCGGTCGGATTAAAACGCCACAAAATCTTCTGAAGGCATCTTTGTTCAGGTACAATTAGTATCTGACGGTACATTTTTTCAATGTCACCGGAAATGACATACTTATGCTGTCTGTATCTCAATAAAATTGAAATTAAGTCATCTTGAATGGTAGGACCGACTCTCTGAATATCATTCAAGGACACGCCTGATTTGGTGGGAGCGGAAGCGTCAAAAACAACCCTTAATTTAGTGGTAAGACGGTCTTCCCTAACTACCCCATGATGAGCCAGATGACATTCGACGTCATCATCGCTAGATTCGCGCGCCGAGAGAGACATATGACCTAATTCAAGATATTCAGTCATGAACGCGTTGTAATTCTGCCTAAACACGTTATCATTTTTCAATCTTTTTTCTAAAGATAAGAAACGACATTTAGCCATCTCATAGGAGTCGCCTAGAACCTTTGGTGATTCTTTAAGTGGCATGGTAACGACGAACCGACCGTCGTCAGCCCGCGTTGTGGTTTTCTCAAAATGTTCTTCGCATTTTCGCTCTTCATGGGTTAAGTTGTGTATTGGCGATACACTATCCAGCTCCCAGAAACGCGTAAGTTGCTTATCGATATCACTGTCAGGTACTTCTGACACGTGACAGATGATATCTTTCTTTTTATTATTACTAGTGCCAAGGACTGAGCCGGAAATTAACCAGCCCAATTTAGAGTTGTAAATCTTGGGTTGACGTTTCCCTAAATCGATACGAGTAGTACCTAAGACTTCCCAAAATATTTCCGCGCCTACTAATAGTTCAATGACTGACGGAATGTTAAAAGTGGGATCGCACAATTGAATATGCGACGGTATTTGCAAGCCCTTAATATCGATATATGACATAGGTAACACATCCCTAATTTGAGGAATCACACGGCACCTAAACTCCACCTCATAGTCTCCCGCCATTGATTGAATGGTTACACAGCCTCTCGCTGATGTAGTGGTTTGAACTGCAATTATCCAGCATGATCTTGACGACATGCAGAGCACCGCTGGCATCGCGGACTCTCACCAAAGCTGTGGAAAGCAGTGCAGAAGATTGTTGAGACGAACTGAATTTATCAGTGGTCACAGCAGCTACCTCTACTGTGCCCGTTTCAGCTTCGGTATGAAGCAACGTATTATGTCGCTCACTACAGTATTTACATGTAGTTAAATTACATTTGGACAACTTATGCCCTGACCTTAAGCACAACTGGCATACGCCAAACTCATTGACTTTCTTTTGACGAAGTTCAACTGGCAATTTACGAAATGAATCACATGAAAACAGAAAATGATTTTGTGTGCACATAGGACAGCTATATTTTGGTTTATTATTAGTTTTATGAGAGCTGTGAGTCTCAGCTACAACTAAAAAATTCTTTTGCTTATCCATATGGCGGTTAATCTTGCTTGAACCCGGCTTTGACTCCTCGAGGGTCTCTAATAAATCAGCCCTATTTGAAATAAACGTGGTAAATTGTTGTAACGTTGGAGGATTGTCCAGCGTATTTCTGAATTCTTCCCACTCACGACTGGTCACAGAGTCTAATTTTGATGACATCATGTAAATAATAAGCGTATCCCACTCAGAAGTTGGTTGACCTAAAGTGTTAAGCGCCCTTAAGTTTTTATTTGTGATGTCCAAAAGATGACGCAACGCCTTGTGAGATTCCTTATAAATTTGTTCAACATTAAACAAAGCTTTCACGTGATTATTAACTAATAACCGCTTGTTATCATACCTATCTAACAATAACTCCCAAGCAGCTTTATAATTCTCGGCTTTAAAATCCAAACTTTTAATTACTAACGCGGCACTCCCCTGTAGGGACGAACGCAAGTAATGGAACTTGTTTATATCGTCTATAGAATCGTTAGTGTGTATCAACGATAGAAATGTATCTCTGAATTCCAGAAAATATTGATAGTTGCCGCTAAAGTGAGGTAGATCAATCTTAGGAAGCCTTACCAGGTTGTTTTTATGCTGACAGGAACTGGAACCTGCCTCAGACATAACCTTACTTTCGGCGTCGAACTTGCCACGCTTGCGAAGTAGCTCCCGAGCGGCGGCCAAAATACCGAAATACTGATTTTCGAAGTCCGTACGCTCAGCATATTGCTCAACGGGATTCTCCGCAGCTAATTCGATCTGCTCCTGTAATTTATCAAATGACGCATACATTTCCTCGATCCTACTAAAACGGCACTCGACTTCACTAACTTGCACGTCACTTAACATCGGAATAGACAAATATGGCGCAAGGAACGTCTTGAAATTAGTTAATTTACATTTTATTGTTCCCCGCTGTTTTATTAACTTCTCTAACGACATTTTTTACACTAAATGAACTAGGAATAGGTATTAAGCAAATTAATTCAAATGCACTAAAGGATAATTACCGTAAACATCAATAAAATGCGATTTGTTCACTTTCGATACCTATTCACAGGCACAATGTAGGTACTTATAGCGATAAGGAAAAACATGCGATGCGCTCGGCGGCCTAAGATGCACTAATTGCACCGTTATCTTGACCTCTAAATGCGAACTAAATCGGCTGTTATGCAGTTAGCAATGTATTCGTGCGAATTATTACTTTGAAAGCAAGTTAAGTTAGGTAGTTTTTAAGATAGGTTTAAATTGAACTTTGACCGTTGTCGTTTTTAACAGCCAAAATTAAATGTTTTTTTTTTGAAAAAATGAGCAATATCAGTTCGATATATTGACACTGTGTGGTAATTAACCATGGAAAAGGAAGAAGAATTACTTCTATTAGGAATGAAAGGATATTGAAACGACCTTACTTGTGTTGCACCGTAATTCAACCTGTTCTCGTTGTTTTGCCGCTGCGGTATTTCTTGAAACCTTCAAAGTAGGTAGACACGCGTAGTAGCTGCAAATCAGGATCTCGTGGTGTTCTTCAGCTAATCCAATATTTCCTCGGATCTTCGATGAACAAAGGCACTGAAGATATCCTTGACGAAACCCGTTGACCGTTGAAATTTCCGCTTCTTTTCCTACTTGAGCCGGTTCATTCCTCTTCGCGGGATGCTGTATCGGCTTGCGGAGTTCCTCTCTCCAGGAAACGGGATGAAGCTGCATTGCGGACGTGATTTTCACAGGCGCTGGTAAAGAAGTAGAACTCGACGCTCTTCTTCGACGGGTGAAGGACCAATGTTTGGGCTTAGGCTCCTTTATATATGCTGCAGGGATGCCTAAGTGGATCTTCAATGAAGATGTAATTACATTATAAAAAAATATATATTTTATAAGAAGAAATGGCGAATACAACTGGTCGTTTCAATGATTTTGAATGAATTGTCGTTGGTCGGGACGTCGGCCGTTACTTTTGATTCGTCCCTGATCGGCGATTTTCGGAAGCGGTCGGCCGTCCATGACGTCACCTCGGATGCGTTCTGAACACTATGCTAGTGACCCGCCCCGGCTTCGCACGGGTTATTATTAAATACATATAAACCTTCCTCTTGAATCACTAATAACCGCATCAAAATCAAAATCCGTTGCGTAGTTTTAAAGATTTAAGCATACCTACATACATACATACATACCTACATACATACAGGACAGCGGGAAGCGACTTTGTTTTATACTATGTAGTGACTATGTATTGGCAGTTGGCAGCTGAGTTGTGAGTTTTATTATTTTATCCACACTGTTCCATGGTGTACTAATAGTAAACAAGGTTGTAAAGGTTTAGAATGAACAAATGACTGGCTGTTGGCTGTGATTGTTGTGTACACTCAAGTGTAAAAATATGGTGGTACACATCTTACTCAAAAATATGTCCCATAGCACCTTATGCCGGTGTAATAAGAGCGTAGTACCATATTTATGAGTCGATTATGTCGAACCATATTTTTGTACTTGACTGTACGATATTTAATAAGCTATTAAAAATCTTTGAAAACTAAATCTGTGCGAAAAAAGGATATTAATTTCAATCGTTCTGTGCGTGACCACAAATTAAGTGCCGAAACCACTCATTTTCAAGCACTTTCCAGAGCGGAGATAGCAAAGTATTCGGCTGAAGAGACGGCACTAATGGAGCAACTGCACCAGATCCAGGAGCAAGCCTCAGAGGTACAGGCGGCGTACGACGCGCTGGCCCAAAAGGACAAGTACCTTGAGCGCACCTTCAAGAACCACTTCGCAGACTTGTCGCCCATCATCGTCGACCAGTGCTACAAGTTCTTCAAGTTAGTTCCTTAAGGCTCACTCCCTTCCATCGATTGTGGTAAGCGAGTCCGAGGATGAAGCATTTATTTGCTCTTATCATCAGCAGGCAGAAAATGAAATAGGACAGGCATTTGAATTTGATAAGTATTTGACATATTAGACATAGAAAATCTTTATTGTTGAGTGTGGTATACAGTCGATGAACGGAAAAAAATGGCGTCGACTGGTGTACGAACACCATACTTTCTATTAGGGCCTATTTTGTAGAGAATACCAATTGCCAGTTAAGAGAGTTGGCTTATTAACTGTAATGTATATATGTAATCAGTATTGATTGTGATTGCAGAAAAAGACCAAAATGGCACATGCGAGCGACGATGACGCCGGTGGTGCTGTCCGGCCTGGCCGCGGCCGTGTTGTCGGGCGTGCGGCCCGCCCGGCTGCACCCGGACTGCTTCGACTTCTTCAGAGGGTGTGTATACGAGGAAGGGCCCAAGTGGTACAAGCGAACGACGATGACCTCCGTGGTGCTGTACGGACTGCATCCGAAATAAAACCTTCCTCCTGCTTGGGAGTCAAAATAAACACTCAGATCTTTTATTTTGTACTAAACATTAGCAGGCACAGTGAAGGACTTTAATTTGTAACAATTGTGACCCACTTAAGTTTGACGGTTCTGTCAAACTGTATTGAAATTTAAAGAAAAGTTTGCCAAATGGGTCACAAATTAAATACCGCGGCCGTACCATTAGTGGTTCATGCAATGAATTATAGGTGTTTCCGTGTATAACCATAGCAATTTTATAATGAGGTGATGTAGGCTATATGTGAACAGGGTGGAGGTGCTAGACCAGATCAGCAACATGCCGCCGGTGATGGACGAGGGTCTGTGGGCCACCATGATCAAGCTCAGACGGGCCAAGATTGAAAACGAAATACGGGTAACATTGCTAAGGATATTAGATACTCTGAAAAATCACGATTCGTAGTAAGGTGTACCAACTCTTCAACTCCAGCTGCATGGGGTCACAATTCTGAGATATGAGGGAATGACTAGGAAAAAGGAAGACGCCCAATAGTATGTTTTGAATTGTTTTATTATACGTCGAAACCTATATTTGTTTTTTGTTATGGGAAGAGATTTCACCTATCCTAAAAAAATCTGTATATAACCATAAGCTGTTTTTGCAGATGCGAGCTGTAGGGCAGGAAATGGCATACGTAGAGAACTCCAACGGCATATGGACCAAGTCGATCCTTGCGCGGAAGAACTTCCTGATCAAAACCCACGACCTCATCGCCCAGCATCGCGAGCAAGCCGAGCATATCGCCAGGAACAAGGTTATACAGGTACGTACCACGATTAGAACTTATATTTGCGAAAAATATGTACCTACTTACAGTTTACAGTGTTGTCATTAAATTAAATACTCTATTCAAACATTTTAAGCCCCACTAAAATGCCAGAAAAATTGGCATTATGGCAGCACTAATTCGAATTTAAAGTCACAATAAGTCACTCCAACTGTTGCGCAGATAACCAAAGTGAAGTATTTAGCCTTTGGAATGAGAAATTAAATTAAATACTTACTTTACGTTTATTGTTAGTTCGTCCTGCCGGCGGGGCAGGTGGAGATCCCGACCACGGGGCATATGCAGGACTACCACGACGCCACGCTCATCCCGCGCGAAGACATCGAGAAAATTAATGAAGTCATTCTGGTAACAATTTATGTCTTTCATGTTTAAAAATTACAAATATTTGGTGCAGCTTATAAATCAATGCCGAAAAACCTCATGAGCTTTGTGAGAAAATCGATACCTAAGTACGGCACGGTGTACCTAAATATGTATCTTATGATTGTAGGCTGTGGGCGAGATGAAGCTGCGTATGATGCGCAAACAAATGGAGTTCCGAAAGGGCATCCTCGCCAAGGAGTGGGAGCACGCGCAGATGAAGATGAAGCTGCGCCACATGGAGCAGGAGCTGGCCTCCTACCGCAGGCTCAAGGTACAGTCGACATTTAAAATATGTTTACACTTCAGCACCCTGTGCATCAACGCCCTATTTATCGTAGAAAAGAATCAACACCTAGTATTCAGGTGGGCATTCTTTGCATATATACTGATAGTCTGACAGCAGTGAGTTACGCGGCATTTAATTGATACAAGCTTCTTCCCTTTTTTTCCTAAAGAGTTAAGTAACTAATTGAAATATGTTCTACAGATTCCGAAAGAGCTCCAGCTGTACTTAAAGAACAAGGAGCTGGGCTACACGGATGAGCAGGACTACATACGACTCGAGAAAGAGATGGAGGCGGAGAAGCAGGCGGTCAACAGGGTGCTCGAGATGCAGATACAACGAGTCGAGGAACTACAAGTGAGTTTTACCTTCCTTATAATCTTAGAACTGCTGATCGTATAGTAAACGCACATTGAGTTATAATGGAAATTATTGATAAACTACTTCCACTTAATTGATTAAGGACCGCTTGCACCAACCAAGTTCAGCCAACTGACCCGGACTTAGCTATCAGGACTATCAGGAGCCTTACCGTGGCGTTTTAATGCGATTCAGTTTAGGACCTAAACTGAGTCGCTGCCTCACAACTGAGCACAGTTAAGAACATAAACTGAATCGCCTTAAAAGGTCATGGTAAGGCCCCAGATCGCTGGTCTTCCACAAACCTTTTTAACCATTCTTTCAAATATACACATTTATGGGATTGATTCAGGTGAAAATAAACTCGATCGATGCGACGTCTCACAAGTTAGAGACCATGATCACCACGTTGAACGCACAAGTCTCCGAGAAGCGACTCAACGAGGACCCGCTAGAGCCCATCCGCACCCGGCGTATTCTTAAAAAGCGGTAACTTTGAACTTGTATATTTCAGCAGTACGGAAATACTTTTAAATGATAAATGCACGTAAGGGTCGTCGTCCGAAGCATAGTGTTGAGATAAGGATGTTGTTACAGGATGGAAATGCTGGTGCAGCGAAGTCAGCTGATCCGCGAGGTGCAGCAACACCACTCCACCATCGTGCTTCTTCAGACCGAATTGGAGTTGCTGCGGCTCAAGACTTACCCGACTCTGGCCAGCTTTCGCACCATCGACTAATGCCTTACGGGTTCTAAGGATACGCATCATGTTATGTGTTCGATTTCTAAACTTTAGCACATGTGTGCCAAACACACTTACGTTTTCCTGAAGCTGTCTAGCAGTCAGGCTTCTGGAAGACTGGTAAAGCAATGTGTGTTGTGGTAAATTGTGCCGAATGGAATCGTGCCGAAGAAGACCATAGCTATTATTTATTCTGTGACCATAGTCCAGATCCTGCGCCATAGAAAAATATTCGGAACATCGCACATTGTGCAGACACCGTCCAGCTCTCTCCAGATTTACGTGCATATGGTGCCTTATTTTTTACAGACCATTTTCCATCGAATATGGTTGGTATTACTTTAGCTTGTAATTAAGCTCACTTTGAAAGATATTTAAATAAAGCTTGTTTAGGTACGAGTTTTTCATACCTATAACCCAGCTATTTTTTATTGTAGGTATACACGCATTCATAATTGCATGGGCAGTTTATGAATGAGTTCGTTCATAAATTGCCCATGCACTTTTGAACACGTAATATTATCCGTGGTACAGATGTAGTGCATAATATTTTGCCCTAGTATTTTCACGGAAACGTGTCATGCTATTTCAGTCAAATACCGAGGTCTATTGAAGTAGCATGACACATACGAACGTTTCCGGGAAAATATAAAATATAATATAATATAATATAATATAATAATATATATATATATAATATAATATAATATAATATAATAATAATATAATAATAATATAATAATAATAATATAATAAGAAGAAGAATATAATAAGAAGAGGTCAAAACATTATGCTATACTATACTAAGTGAACGCGTGTGCACATCTGTATTCTGTACCCAATATTGGGGGATATGGGGGTACTGCAAACTGCAATGTGTGGTTGCCGGAGACGGAGAGCACAACATCGCGTTATTGAAAACAAACTAATAAAGTGATTATAAAATTGTATTTCCGTAAACAATTAACCGTAATCATACGAGTATCACGGACTAACTTACATTGTTTAATCACAACAACTACATTAGAAACGCAGACACTTGCAAATGTTAAGTAATTAAAATATCCGCCAAGTGCGACTAGGAATCGCATACCTTCCGAAGGTTCCGTAAAAAAATATTTCCCCAAATTATGAACCTTTTGCCATACTTCATGTTTCCAGACCAATTGGCGCCTGTTTCACCACGCTGACAATGTCGGCGACATGTCGGCTTTTATAAAGCAGTTGTGACAATCGTCGCAATATCAGCACGGTGAAACAGGAGCCTGGAAGTACGCCGTAGCCAAAATTCAAAACACGTGGCTATTAATATTTTCATTTTATGTAAAAATTACTTTTTTATAAATAGATACATATATACCTACATATGTATAGTAAAATTTTAAAACAACCGTTTCTTAAATTAAATGAAAATTCACTGATGTAAAACAATTATATGGGTAATTAATTAATTATATAGGTGAAGTACCTAATAGACCTTATTTTCACATAAAAATTGAAACAACATTCAATAGCCATTTGTCTGTGTACCTATTTACTGTGATAGTAATCCAAAGGGGATTTGATCGCCGCAGGCCTGAAACTACTATGAAACATTACAAAAGTCATAAAAACCGAGGGCCTATCACGAATGACACGAATATCAAAAAAACTAATCGAAAGAACTGTGTTTCTTTCGATCGAAATACCAATTGCGACATAGAGGCAAATACACATTTTAGATTTTTTGATGTAGGTATGTAGGCCCTCTGATGTTAGCTTATCACGCAACTGTATTAGGCCCCAGTTTGCTTTACATTTTACATTACATAGATAATAAAAAGTCATTTATCACAATATTCAACAATCACAATCTGCCAATTATATGACAGTAAATTTTGACTAGATAACATTTCAAACGACTAAGTTAAATATAAAAGTATTCATGGGCAAATGAAAATGTCTGGACGAGTAAAGCGGTTAATGAGCGATAATAAGTACCTATAACTTATAGATCATGTAATCGTGTAGCCGTTGCAACGTGGTTGCAACAGTAGGCAGGTACATACCTAAACAACCGTATAAAATGTGCACGTTCCGTACCTACTATACTAACAGCCACACAATTAACTGACCATTGGGTGGCTTTATCCGGCTCTTTGTCAAAAGAAGCGTGGCATCATATTTCATCAATCTTCATACACACTCCGGATTAACGAGGGCAAAAATTATTTAAAATTTTAAAAGCAATTATTTAAGTTAAATCATAATTAATGACTCAAGTTTTTCAAAATATTAAATGATTTGGTATCCAAAAAGGATTAGAACTGAATCATACAGAAGAACCATAATCAACACTATAAATAGTTTGAATTTGCTCCAATTACTATACTTACCTAATATAATTTTAGTAAAGTAAACAGGATAATATTAAAAAAGTTTATTTCTCATAAATTGATTTTAGTGTGTCGTTTTCTTCTCAATGCACATTATTAAAGTTACACAACAGGAGTACGACATTTTTATCGATGTCAACTAAAAAAAAAATGTTTTACGTGTCCTGGCACTAATAATCGTAAGTACCTAGGTACCTACAGTACGTGCACCCGTCAATCCGATGTTTCTAATATTCATCAAGGGCGGCTTGACATATGCACTCGCGCCAGTCGCGCCGAGACAATCGAACAAATGAAAATTTGTATCTACCTCTCTATCACACTTGCCTCGAGCGAAAGAGATGCAGATACGTATTTGAATGTTCGTGGTATGCTATGCCCGCTGCTTGCTAACGCAATGTTTTCTAAGGCAAGCACTCACGCGCTCAACTCGTATGCGCCATGATTATTTATATTTGTTTGATATGTATAGAGAGAACAGGTAGAAATATAGAAATATACGAAGAGTAGATTAAAACCTTAAAATCCGGTTCGAAGGACCAATAACTACGAAATCTTTGAACAGCGTCTATTTTCTATTTAAAAAACGCCCGATGAACGTGGAGTTAATGATTAAGTATAAGTATATGTATACGCACGGCAAGTAGTAGCAGACATGGTGATGAAAAACTCTACGGCACAACTTTATTGTCTGTACTCAGGACTGAGTCAAGGCCGCTGGACGCAGCTACATTTTTGTTGAGCTTAATTTTTGGCTTGTCTTAATACTCCGTTTGTTTCGCCTACAATTTTGATATTTAGGCGGAATAAGTTACACTGGATGCGATTCGCACCGCACTCCGGTTTCTGAGTGAGATAACGCTACGCGCGTGTATAACCCTGTCCCCCTTGCACGCGTGCGGTGCGAATCGCATCCAGTGTGACATCCGCCTAAAAGACAAGAACTTAAGATTATTTAAACATGCAAACCTGTGTATGACCAAGAAGCATTTGTTATTTGCGAATCATTTCGCTTTAGACGCGAGGTCCTTACATTAGTTGGCCATGGTTCGTCAGAAGCTATGGCAAGGACCGTGTGGATGGCAGTTCAGAGCGCGGTTCGCTGGTCGTAGACGATGACGGCGTCGGCGTCGAAGAACTGGCTGCGCGACTTGCTGAGCGCGATGATGGCGGCGTGCTCGTTGCGCATGCGGTTCTTGTACTTCTTGCTCAGCGACACCTGCAACGTGTCCGGGTTGTCACTACTTACGGCATGCTGTTAGTCGTTAATTGTTCCCGCATCTTCTCACACGCTCAAACTAGGTAGGCTTATTATAGCAGTTTTTCACTAGTTATTTAGTTCACGAAATTCGCGCTAACCTGAATGTTCCTTACTGATAGACTATAAATAAAAACTGTTTCTGATTAAGTATACCTATTTAAATAGGTTTCTTAGCTATTGCAATTAAAACGACAGCTCCTTTCGGTCAGTAAGTAGTAGTAAGGAGGTTTATATCAGTCAGTCGAATTCAGAGCAAGGTGAAGGACAATCCGAGGGCATTTTGGCAGCACTTAGACAGCCTGAAGTCGACGGGAGGGTTCGTCAGTAGTGTGAAGCTGGATGGAAAGTTGCTTACTGGAGCTGAGGTAGCTAATGCGTTTGCGAGCTATTTCTCTGGGGTATTTTTGCCTGACACGCCGCTTCTTGATCCCAACGTAAGGGGAACTGAAAATGTTAACCGTAGTGCCAACTACATCCATATAGATGCAGTATCGATGGAACAGGTTGTATCTGGGTTAAAGCACCTCAAATCCAATTGTGCTGTAGGCCCGGACAACTTGCCAGCGTACGTTGTAAAGGGATGCAAGGATTACCTTAAAGCCCCTTTACACTACATCTTTAATTTGGCACTGAGGACTGGGTCCTATCCTCTTCACTGGAAACTATCGAGGGTGAGACCTATACCAAAGGCAAATGACGCTACAATTGTGGAAAACTATAGGCCCATTGCCGTCCTTTCCACTCTAGCCAAGCTCTTTGAGTCAATAGTCCACCGAACTCTATGTGCACAGGTAAAACCGTTTTTATGTGACGTACAACACGGATTCAGACATAGTCGCTCGGTTAACACCACCTATTAGTTTTGACTGATAGCATATCTGAGCACCTGGATAGAGGTATCCAGGTCAATGTCCTTTATTTTGATTTCAGTAAGGCTTTCGATCGCGTGGATAACGATGTGTTGTTGGCGAAACTGGATCGGATTGGTTTTTCTCCCGCATTGTTGTCTTTCTTCGCTAGTTATCTGCGCGATCGGTAGCAGTACGTCAAGCATGGATGTTTTGTCTCGGCCCCATACCATACCCGGTCTGGGGTCAGTCAAGGCTCCATATTAGGTCCTTTCTTGTTCGGGATCATGATAAACGACCTCAGTTCGGTCCTTCAATCGGCTCAGTGTCTTCTATATGCAGATGACCTTAAGTTGGTGTATGGAGTGGAGCAAAGTACTGACTGTGAGTCGTTACAAAGGGACATCGACTCGGTTTTTCTCTGGAGCACCGAAAACAAGCTGCTGTTCAACCCAGCTAAGTGTTGCGTCTGCACTTTCAGCCGTGCTCATATGCCGTTGCTTGCACAATATATGCTGGGGTCGGAGCCTATAAACCGCGTGTTTTCTATTAAAGATCTGGGTGTGGTCTTCGATACGCGGCTCACTTTTCATGAGCATATCTCGACGCTTGCTGCCAACTGCTTTCGAAGACTGGGCTTCGTTACACGTAACCTTCGTCAGTTTAACGATCCTGTTGCTATCAGGCTTGTTTATAATGCACTTGTAAGAAGCAAGCTTGAGACATCATCGATCGTTTGGCATCCCTACGAAGCTACCTACAGTTTGCTTCTTGAAAAGGTACAAAAAGCCTTTTTACGGTTTTTATACAAGAAAATGTTTGGATATTACCCGTTTCTTTATCCGACAAAGTATCTCCTTGGGACCTTAGGTTACAACTCTTTGGAGGTGAGACGTAACCTTAGCTTGTTGACGTTGGCGTGTCGGACCCTGCGCGGTGATTCGGACTGTCCAGAATTGGTGAGTCGACTTGTGCGACTACATGTGCCAGACATCCCCAGGATAGCCCGCAGACCGCGGCGACGCGATCTGTTGGCTTTGCCAGCGGGACGCACCGTGTCACGACTGAACTCTCCGCTGCTCCGTGCCCTTACACAATTGAATGCACTCTTGGCATCGGCACCCGAGTGCGACCTGTTTGCGTGGCGTTGGGTGTCTGTGAGAAATGAGTGCCTGAGATTCTGTGAGGTGATGGATGCGAGGCCTACATCCGTTAAATCAAATCAAATCAAATCATATTTATTCATGGTAAAAATCAGAAATACAAGAAAACATTTAAGTACCAAAGAAAAAACAGAATAGGTATTTTTACCACGAAATGGACTCGCCTCAGCATAATGCTATCCCGAAGGACAGCGCTGATTTTATTCCAGCGCTGATTTATTTATTTTGTTAAGGTGTAATTGTGATGTGATATATTAATTTGTAATTGTAATAGTTATATGTACCTGCTTGGTATATGTTAATGTTAAGTTTCATGGCGCATTGGATTTGTCTGTAAGGTCATGTAAACATGCTTTCAAATAAAATAAAATAAATAAAATAAAAATATATGTACCTTAGCGTAGAGCTGCTGCAAGTCATCTTCCGTGGAGAGCGGGCGCGGCTTGGGGCGCAGGAACGCCGGCAGCGAGCGCGTCTTCAGCGCGTCCACGCTCGCGCTGCTCGACAACTCGTCCAGCACTGCCAACAGGACATCTATATTATTACCAAAATTAAGCAAGTTTTAAATATTATTGAACATTTTGAGTGAAAATCCTTTTTTATAGTTAAAATTACGGATTTTTGCTTAATGCACCCATTTAATTTGTACTTGTCTCTTCTCATTGCACTGTAGGCTGCTATCCATGAACACATTACGGGCTGCTGCTAAGTCTGTAATCTTCACCAGGCTGTGCGGATATTAGTAAAAAATGAATGCAACGCAACTCACTGCCACTAGAAGCGTACTGTGCGGCCTGGTCCCTGGCGGCGGCGTGGGCCGGCGGCGGCTCGTGCGGCGGCGCCGGCAGCGGGCGGGAGGAGCGGCCGCGCTCCGCCGCGCCCGCGTAGCTCGCCGGCCGCGAGTGCCGCGATACTTGCACCTGTACCAGGGACGACGGGAAAATCACTCTAGGAGCGACGAAGCGACCACACTGGCATAGCTGGGCATTAACTCGTTAATCCGTTAATCGTTAATTAACGAAGTTAACATTTTCATTAACAAATTAACTTTTAAGTTAACTTAAGAATATGTTAACGGAATCATTAACTTCCGTTAAGTTTTCCCAAGTCCGTTAATCGTTAATCCAGTTCCAAAACACTTACCAAAAAGATACCGCACATACTACGCCACGCGGCAAAAAACCTGTTTCCACCCGACTACACATTTTAAAAAAAGAAGAATTTCTCAATTCATGTGATTTTTTATTATTATTATTTATTTTTATTTTACTTTTATGTTTGCTACGTCAGAACTCCGTCAATACTTTGGCCAATACTGAACCGATTTTAAATTATCCATGGTGGTTGCAGATTGGTCCCATTTTTTTCAAAATTCATTTCTGTTGATGGGATCCGTGAGAAATTGAGGGAACTCTTCAAATTTAATAGGCTTATGCATGATGATTTGGGTGTTTTCTTAAGAAACTCGAGCATTTTTCTTTACGAAAACCATTAATTTGGTGGAGTGGAGCTGATGATGGAGCCCAGGGATGGCAAAGTGGAACTGTCTGTTAATTCCCATTCCATTCCCAACACCAGAGATGTCATATTGAAACTGCTCGATAATTTCTAGCTCTGTCCTCCAACTTGAGACATTGTTATTTTGTCTGTGACCTCGGAGGTCTACAAGTTGGTTGCATTTGATTTTACTTCAGATCAAATGATGGAAACCATGAGACATTAAGAAAACTCCTGAATTTTTAAAGGTACTCGGATGGTATATTGGATATTTTTGAAGGAAACTGATTAACTATAAGTTGTAGATCACTAACTCAAAGATGCCCTTTTTACCATGTGTTAACGGATTAACGATTAACGTTAACTTCCGTTAAGTCTTCCGAAAAGTAGCGCTTTAACGATTAACGAAGTTAACTTTTTTTGTAACGGATTAGCGATTAACGAAGTTAACTATTTGATTAACGGTGCCCAGCTCTGCACACTGGTACACAAAATATGTAGACGGCGCGGAATCGCAGTGACGTACGCGTACCGACCTCACGTCTCGCGGTTAAATTTCACCGCCAGCTTGTCAGGCACACCGTAAACAACACGATTAAATTTATCACCGTGCGTTTACATGCTCGGGCTCTCGGCCGAATGTTTCGGCCATGTTAGTACACGATGATTCGAGACAGACTATATAGAGAAAACTTAAGCCAGACCAGAGACAATTTCAGGCAGTTTGGTTGAGTTAAAAGGTGTCTTAAATAATTTCACTTCGGGTAAAGCTATTTAAAAAGTGTCTTAAATAGTTTCAATAACCAAAGCTATTTAAAACACCGTTTAACTCACCGAAACTACCTGAAAAAGCTTAAATTGTCTATGGTCTGGCTTAAATTTTATCTATATAGTCTGTCTCGAATGAGCGTGTACTAGGGTGGGCCGAATCATTCGGCCGAGAGCCCGAGCATGTAAAAGCACCATCACGAACAATACTTAGCGTTGTCATGGCCGCTCCACACAATGGGCCATCATGGACCATTATACGGGACGTAGCTATACAGCAGAATGGGATGGCAGTATTACGTAACCCCTCTTACTCGTAACTGCGTCCATTATCATTGCCCATCATGGCCCATTATTGTGTGGAGGGGCCATCACCGTATTTTGAGTAATGGCCCATGATGTAGTCGTTCGTTAGTATCCACGACGGGCCTCCAGCATTTTCACTTGACTTTTTTTCACGCTTTTTTTTAAGTGATCTAAACTTAACCAACCATACCACCCAACCATAAAACAACGTTCTCACGATGATCCTTACCTCGACATTCTTCACCCTCGTGTAGCCATCCTGGCTGGTGTAAGCGGCATGGCTATCTTTGATCGAACCCTTTTCCTTCGAATACTGCTCATCTACGGAGGAATTAATTTATATCATGTCAATCTCACCTTTTAAACGTACCTATGCTTAAAACTATCTTGGCACCTTCTTTGCATAACAAAATTATGGAAAAAAAACAGGCATCCTTCGTTTATAAGTATGTATGTACCTACAACATATTTTAAAGTAGGTAGTTTTTACCTACACAAGTTACCTTACCTCAAAACTTACCGAATGATTTCTGGTGACGCGGCATGAGGCGGCAGTAGCAAACTATAACTAACAAAATGACGACGCCACAAATTCCTCCGATAAGCCAAGATAACCAAACAATTATAACACGACCCTGCAAAAACTCAAAATCCATTTAATTGAACTATAAATTCCTTGCAAATAGTATCGATTTAACATCCTTTTCCCCGGTGCACCTACCTGCAGAAACATTTCACTATTCAACGAAAAAGTAAAAAGTGTTCGTCTTTGATCCCTTTACATACTGATAGGCTATCATTTTCAGTATTATAACTTGGTATTAAAATACTACGTAAATCTTAAAAACTATTTAAAATCTATCCTAAAATATTATAATAGAAAGATCACTGTCCTCGCATTTTTGACTTATTCGAAACATGCGCGCTGGCGTGTCGTACCACACGTTCGTAAACTATAATATTTAGACATAATACTTAAACTTTTGTAAATATTAATATAATAAAAGTCCAACAGATAAAAAGGGTATTTATTGTATAAATATGATTAATTATTAGCAAAAAAATATGCACAGAGCACAATCAACTTTCGCATTTCTTTTGTCGCTTTCGCTTGTCTTGTCTGTCAGTTCTGCCACTGACATTTGTGTTTCGTTACGTAGAAAAAATATTTCGTCAAGACGTGAAAAATTTATAAAAATTAGGATTCATTTTAAAACAACTTGTGCCTTTATGTTAATGGTTCAATATTTGAATTAATATAATTTTATTTGTTTATATGTAATTATATCATAACTTTAAAATCCATCTCGTTATTGAATTCACGAAACATAAATATTAAACTTTGCGTGATTTGTATCGCAACTGACTTGACTTACATAGATGATAGATACTTAGATAGTATCGTTGGTGACTTGCTTGCTCGATTTAATTATAATGGTGTTATCGTGTTTTATCAATTACTCGTTAATTGAAATGCAAAACAACCAGTTTTGCGTAAACAGTCACAGCTGACTGTTTGTTCTTCTGTGTGTGTTACATTGTTATCCGTATTCAGTTGCGTGTTTATTCGCGCTCGCGACGGACTCCCGCATCGAACGTTCACGAGCGCTACGTTCGGTTCCGACCAGCGTACCCGTTGCCGTTGACTGCGAAATTACGAAACCAGCAAAAAGCCCAATTGTTGAAGCATAGTTTAGTAGTACTGTAGTCCTTACAGCTGAGATTATTACCTTTACTTACACTTAAATACCACAATGTCATGTATTAAAATAAGTTTCGTAATATTATTTATTTACGGCATTCTCACTCCGAATTCTTTGGGTTTATCTCCTGTTATATTGAGTAAGTGCTGTCTATTTTACTACTGTGTTATCATTTTTAACTATACTATTTTAATTACCTAGAAATTTCTTGAAAGGCAGGAACTTTACAGTAAGTATTGTTAATTTCAGTACCTGGTGATGGTGGCAGCCAGTTAGAAGCCAAGTTAAACAGATCATCAGTAGTGCATTACATTTGCGCCAAGACATCTGCTGATTATTTCAATATTTGGCTGAATTTGGAGCTGCTTGTGCCATTTGTGATAGACTGTTGGGTGGATAACTTGAAGTTGGAGTACGACAATGTGACGAGAACTACTCGGAGCCCTCAGGGCGTTGATGTGCGCATCCCGGGGTGGGGGACCCCTGACCCCGTGGAGTGGCTCGACCCCTCGCATGACAAGTCTGGAGCATACTTCAACAGCATTGCCGATGCACTTGTCAAAATAGGATATGTCAGAAATGTGTCCATCAGAGGAGCACCTTATGATTTTCGTAGAGCACCAAGTATGTAAAAAATGAAACAAAATAAACTAAGGGATTAAATTTTTGTCAATGATGTTAAATTTTTTTATGATGTTGTATGCATGATTTAAGAATTTTTATGTCTTGCTTAAATTTCCAGATGAGAATGCCGAGTTGTTTGTCAGATTAAAAAACCTAGTGGAAGAGACATACAACATCAACAACAAGTCATCTGTGACCCTGCTGGTGCACAGCATGGGTGGCTCCATGGCGCTGCACTTCCTGCGGCTGCAGAAACAGTCCTGGAAGGATCAGTACATCCGTCGGCTGCTGTCACTCTCCACACCCTGGGGAGGAGCTGTAAAGGCACTCAAGACATTTGCTATTGGTAAGTGTAAATTTTATGAATTAATAGTTTTTGACTTTTTTGTTGTGAGTGAAGTCCACTGTGGATCCATTCCATCCATTCCAAGTCCATTTATGGCTTTTAATAAAATTAAGTGATTATTAACTTTATACTACTGCACGGCTAGCACATGATTACGCGCGGGATAGCTCGCTCCGCGACAAAAGGCAGTCGCGCCTTTCAAACTTCTCTCTTTAGCTGTCATTTTCTCGATTTCGGTAGCACGAGTTGCAAGTGCGAGAAAGCAGTTCCATGCGGGAGAGCCATCCCGCGCGCGACTTAGCTTGTGTTGCTATATATAAATGGAACAAACTTTAATTATGTGGCAACACTGAATCGGTATTAAAAAATCCAATGATGAGTGAATGGTAAGCCTTAAAAATGGAACATCACTAACCACGATAACTTTGTCTCGTTCTCGCAGTACAATGATTAAAGAGATAGCAAATATGACTTTTGAAGTCCGAAATGCCAATGTGTCAAAAGTCAAAATCTGAAGTCGCTTTGTTTATTTTATTGATCTACAAAATATGTAGTTGTTATTAATTTATTTCTTTGTCCGAAGAAAATACATCGTCTTACTGATGTTCCACGATTTGTGGAAATAATTGAGATTATCTTGCAAAGGATTTACCTATAAATAATAGAAACTTTCATCTGTCAATGGCTACGTACATACATGGACGACGAAGCAAAACTCGGAAAGAAAATAAAAGTATACGTGTATCTATACTTTAACAGATTATTCAAAATATTGTTCCGCCTACACTAAAGAATGCCGGGCAAACTAAAAGGTCTGAGATAATAAGTATATAAAAGTATTCTAAGGCCGATATAAATTTGCCGAAATGAACATGGGATGAGCTTCATGTGCGGCGCGGCAGTCTGGACGTGCGGGACATGGCCGACAAAACGCAGGAGAGGAGGCTCTAAGATAGTATTGCCTCGTATGAAGGAGACCTAACTACACTGGAAAAGTGCCTACTACAACTTTCCATCTCTGGTAAAAGAAGCAGAGGTAAACCCAAAACAAGATAGAACGACGTTATGGGTAAAGTGGAGACGTAGGGCATGGCAAGCTGACCACGCCAGCATATTGGTACCTTATATCTTGTAAGCCCCAAGCCCACCTACACTATTTCTGCAGTCTCAAAATTTCACAGTATAATGGAGTTTGAACGAGTTTTGTGGAAAATATTGTTTCAAGTTTTGTAAATGTACATAATAGGCAAAAATAAAGAATTTATTTTTACGCATTGTTTTATTATATTATAGTCTTGGCGTTCGGTAAAATATGCAAATATGCGTGCATGCTAGTAGTATAAATAAAAAATATTGGTTGCGTTTATGGAGCTCATCGAGCTCATCTTCCTCTTGCCTTGGGTTAGCTGTATGAAACAACTATTTGGTTCAGCTTCTACAAAGATACGCGCTTTTCTATCGGATCGGGAGCCTGGAAATTAAATATGAAATTGAATGGTAGTTTCTCGTTACTTACGTGTAGGTATTAAAACGCCTGAATTGGTACCTACATATTATCGATTAACTAGGTAGTGATCAACGTATATTTACATATAAGTACCCTAGGACCTTATTCAAATAAGTATTTCATTAGGTATGCGTGCGTTTATGCCTCGGTTAACAATTGCTAAAATTCACAGGTACCGGGGGGTGTCAACGTGGATGCCATGAGCTGCCTTTGTTTGGGTTATTGTGATCGTGTAATAATAGACATAGGGAAAAAAGTCATTCTGAAACAATCAATATTATAACACTTTTAAATTACCTAAATTCCCAAATTCGTAGGCAGATACATTTAGCTTGTCTTATAATGAAGACCTAAAAAAACTGTGTAATAAAAGCCCAGCCTTATTATCATTTAGTTTGAACTTGTTGGAATAGTCTTGATGAACGTTAAATTGGAGTAAATTAGACAAAACATCTAAGAAATATGCTTGTCGCCACCCACCCGGCTTGAAGACAATTTCTCGCATTCTGACGTTCAATCGCGAGGTATTTTGTCTCTTAAAGTGCACTTGTGCTACGACTTGAGGAAGTATCCCGCGTGGAACTGTCAGTCGAGAAACTTGTGTCGCTTTGACATATGCTCGCGCGTCACCGGTGTCCCGCGCGCATCTTATGCTACGGATTCGCGGGAAAGATCGAGAAAGCTCTATGTCGCGGCTTTTGTCGTCCCGCGCGCATCATGTGCTAGCCGTGCTGGTACTCACAATTAACTAAATACAACTACTGTCAAAACCTGTTATGGTTTTAGAATGTGTTATAGTAGATTATGTGATTGTATATAATGAAAGGCATTAAAACTCAAGTGTAGGTTTATGAAACGAGGCCTCAGCTGGGTTTCATAATGACATCACAGGAGTGTTTTAGTGCCTAATTATTTACAATTACATACACTGCTTTTTATACACATAACATGAGCTCTGCATGATGCGTTCAAAGCGCATATATATATCGATCGCCAATACGACTTTCAGGAATGAAAACTTTTCTGACATTCAAGTTTTGACATTTATATTTTTAAAATTCCGAGACAAACTCGAGTTATCTCCAATTATCATATCGTTCGATATCAAAATAACGTGCGACTTGCGTGCGTCATTGTATGCAATTCGTTTCAAACTAAACGTCATCTAGCCTGCTATTAGAATAGAGGTCAAATCAAATTTCCTTGTGCCAGATATGTTCGAAATTTGAAAAAAAAAACATAGATATCGATAATATTATTTAGCTGTAATAACATTTTCACAGATAAGAAATTTGCTGTAACAAAGAAGTTTATTATCGTAGTTTGTTATCGTCGTAATTCTCATATTCTAGCTCTTCTTTATAATGTTCTATTTACCCCATCCACTCCCTCTTATCTTAAAGATCGTTTTACTTACCTCTCCTCTGTCAGGCCTTCACGGAAATATTTACTTGCCTTCCCTCCTTCTTCCACGAAATTTTATAATAAATCTTTTACATTTCGAGCAGTTCAGTTGTGGAACGCGCTGCCGTTAGACATCAGATGTGCTAAGACTCTCCAGAGCTTCAAAAGCCTTTTAAGGAATCATTACTTGTCTCTGCCTTGATTTGCCATTGTGTATGTATGTATATGTATATATGGATAATTTTTATTTGTATGTATTTTATTTGGGTTAGGTATATATGTATGTATTTGGATGTATTTATATTTATTAATTAAGTTGTTTATGCAAATAATGCATAGTTCTGTTTAGTGTATGTGTAGTGTTCTTATCTGTAATACTTCTCGCGCACTACCCGTTTTGTTTTTGTTTTTTGCAACTTATCTCCTGCTACCCTAAGGTTGTCTGGAAGAGATCGCTTATAGCGATAAGACCGCCTGTTGCTACCTTTATATAATTTGTGAATTTGTTCTGTCTTTTGTCTCATATGTGGTGCAATAAAGAATATTTTACTTTTTACTTTTACTTTTACTTTTTATTATTATGGGGGCCTTTATATGCGGTTTTTGAACGCATTATTAAGGGCTATGTGGATATGTGGGTATATACAAATACTTATTCTTGATAACTCATGCTTGTTGTTGTATCTAATGGTACCCTTTCCTTGATAAATTTATAATACATATTTTTTATTAACACACATAAACATAATGTGATTAAATTATCAATATCTATTATGTGGTCAATCACTTGCATTATTAAAACAATGAAATTTTTGATTGACGGGGAGAATTCGCATTCTCTCAGTCATCATCTTAACCCTGTGAAAACGAGTGCTGTAAAGGGCTCGAAACGTAGGATCATGGTGTTAATAAACGCGATTAATCCGTTCTAAAGTGTTTAATTTCAATGAAATAAATTATAATATTTAGGCATAATGATTACATTATGTACACACACATTCAAAATGATGAATGTATTCATATATAAACTGCCTACCTAGTTAATTTTTTCATTGCTCATTAGGGCTAATGCACAAATCACGTGAGGTTTATTCGGCTACTTATTGGATGGTATCGTTTACGCATGGTATTGTTGATGAGGCAATTTGTTTTCGTCAAATCTTTCAAGATATAAAATAACTTCTGTAAGTAACTTCATCATAACTTCAGATTTCCTCTCAGTGTTCAATTGTATATAAATGAAATATCAGTGTAAAAAGTGTTTTGTTTATTATTTTATTAATTACACTATAAATTAGATAAGTCAATAAAAAGTAAGTATACAACTCTCAATGCTAGTGAGATTATTAACCACTGCCGACGGTTACGAGTACAACGACCCGGATCTCGATAATCACGATATGTCTGTAAAATTATGTCACAAATTATAACACCAACATCAATGGCTCTTGCTCATCTTGAATTTAGCTTACACAGTGATGGGCAAAATTTAATCGATTATGATTAACCTACTTAATCGCGATTAACGATTAAAAATTAAGATAGTCAATCTCAGTCGCAAGAGTTACGATTAAATTAATCGTCGATCAATTACCAACGACAATTTTTTTATTGATTTATTAAGTCGACTAATTTTCTTTCGGTCAATATTAGGCTCGTCAAGGCCTCGGTGAAGTCATAACGGGCACGACCTTCAGTAATGAACCAATGAAGAATACGAAGAAGAGAATATTACTTTTGTTTATCTTTCGTTTCGAGCTACGTTGGCAGGGTATCGTCTTGGGTCGTCTCATTAGTTTTTGTCAAGTTCTTAAATTCGTCCCGTTCTGCTTCCGTCACCATTCTTCTTTCGTCGTTTTCGTGGGTAGTCTTATTCATCTTTCGTAAACTTTATTTCTTCTTCTTATTCACATTCAGTAGCTTACCTCCTGCCGAAAACCTTGCATATTATGCAAGAACTCACGTAAATGCAATGACACAAAATCGCTTCGTATGTGATATATGTGAACACATCATCACCAAGATGCCCGCATGTGCCATAAAAACGTGTAAAATACTTCGTATTTACAAAAAGACGGCATAACATTTCATTTGTACGAGTAGGTAAGCAATTTCATGTAATTTTAGTTTTTTTCCTTTTCGTCACACGTCTAATTATAAGAATTGAATATCGATTTACAATTAGTTGTTGAAAAATTAATACGTAGTTTGAAAGTAGAGGTTATCAATAAAAAATATAATTTTTCTAATTTAGCACTTCTATCTGTCAATTAACTCACAGCGATAATAAAAAACCGGCCAAGTGCGGGGACCAAGAAGCAGCACTAATTCGAGCGGACACTCGATACATGTCATTGCATGTGCTGCATTCTGGACGGCGCGGCGAGAAGACGTGACCTCAGCAGGCCACCTCTTCGTCGCCGTAGCCAGCAGACAATCAATATCTAGCGCTTTCGTCGTTCTGTAAATACACCTCTAACTGTAATATCACTACCATATGCTTTATAGTTACTGAGTAAAACAGCTGTGACATACGGACGGGCGGACAGACGGACTGGACGAAACTATAAGGTCCGTTTTTGCCATTTTGGCTACGGAACGCTAAAAAGGTCTGCTGCCTACAAAAAAAGATGAGATCCCATCAAAAACATTACATGTAAAAAGACATAAGACGCAGTTGTTACGCTGCAAAAAGTTTTGAGATGTAATGTTAAAACAAGTCGGTTATTTTAGTCGGCACCGGGGGGTATCGATAGAACTCGACTTCCACCGACTTGCCTATTTTCAAATCGTCGAGGAACACAGGGTTCAAATAAAATAAACATATAGTTGAATGGGTTTCAACGAGCATTTTATTAATTGAACCGTAACCATCTCGCTCCGCAGTTGTTCCGCTGCAAAAAGTTTTGAGATGTAATGTTAAAACAAGTCGGTTATTTTAGTCGGTACCGGGGGGTGTCGATAGAACTCGACTTCCACCGACTTGCCTATTTTCAAATCGTCGAGGAACACAGGGTTCAAATAAAATAAACATATAGTTGAATGGGTTTCAACGAGCATTTTATTAATTGAACCGTAACCATCTCGCTCCGCAGTTGTTACGCTGCAAAAAGTTTTGAGATGTAATGTTAAAACAAGTCGGTTATTTTAGTCGGCACCGGGGGGTGTCGATAGAACTCGACTTCCACCGACTTGCCTATTTTCAAATCGTCGAGGTGTGTTCCTCGGGTTCAAATAAAATAAACATATAGTTGAATGGGTTTCAACGAGCATTTTATTAATTGAACCGTAATCATTCGTAGAGGAAACAATTTGTACTATCGCGTTCAAAATTGCATGGGCAGTTTATGAATGAATTCGTTCATAAATTGCCCATGCTCTTTTGAACGCGCATGTACCTATCTATAAACAACTCCCAAATTATAATCGGCATTTTATTTAAGGAGCGATAAAACTTACTCCTAAACTCTAGAGTGGTCCGGATATTCAATAATATACAATACATAGGTAATTATGACGTTATTAAAACGCAATATTATTGTATATATTGCGTATAAATATTATCATTACGCAAAACGTATTGCTATCTATCTTTGATACGGTTTGACGTCGCCGCGGCGTAGTCTGTACCTACTGTACACATGTATATAGGCCACAACCATGAATGTAAGGAAACAGGAAATAATACACTCACAAGAAATAAACAAGCCGCTTCGCTGTTGCATCTCGTGAGGTAACGTACTTAATGTTAGTAACAACTGGCTTGATTTATGGGTATTAAATTACTAACCAATAACCAATGTGAAGGACGTGTAACAAAGTATGAAAACATGGTTTGAATGAAAAAAATGAGCTACCTAGCTACCTACTCAAAGTAATACCTAACGATGTAACAATTATCTTCGTAACATCATACAAATTCGTAAATACATATATGTACCTACGTACATATATGTATTTACTTACTAGGGGTGATCCAAAAGTAATGATAACTGAATACTTTTTGTATCGGTTTACAATAATTGCATATAGCGTTACTGGCAGGAGAGACTCCTCAGTAAAAAGAAGAAAAAAAAATAAAAAAAAATGTATTTGTTATTGAGTTGCAACTGTTTTTTCACGAGCGGTCGGAACAATACCCCAAAAATGGAGAAAATTGAGTTGAGAGCGGTTATTAAATACTTCTGTTTAAAAAAAAAAAAAATACGTGTGGCACTCGGGGACTGCCACGGTAAAGCTATTGCATATCATTTTGTATCAACTTATGCAATTATAATTATTTATTTATTTTATTCATGCAGTATTTCTTTTTCTTTGATATTAATTCAAGTTACACTTTTTGAGCGTGGTGACCGATAAGAAAACAATTTTTTCTATTATTAAATAAATAAACAAGCACACAACGCGGTGTCGACAACGCCGTGTCGAAGACTGCCGAACTGAAACGACGTTAGACGATGCACGGCCTTCAAGCCACACCTCCGTGTCCGTCGGAGTGGGGAGCGTGAGGTTTTTTCGTTACAGAATTTCTGGATTCGGTCCCCGCGCTCAAGGCCCGCCATAGAAGCTATGCAATAACTTAACAGACGATTTGAGAACCTCCTCCTTTAGAAATATTGAAGTCGGTTGAAAAAGCAATAATAGTTTACGCGGACATATTCATCAACAAATACTACTACACTAATACTACGGAGGCTAGGGGGAACTATTCTTAAAACCTCGTGAGTTCAATGAAAACTCGCTTAGCAGCCGTAAAAGCAGCTGATGGCGGCTACACAAAATATTAGTCGAGCGAAAGATAGATTTATACTAGTAAAAAAAAAGTTAATTGTAGCATTTAAGAGCTATTTGTATTTTTAAGGGAATTGGTCCTTTTCAGTTTTATTTCTAACAGTAAAGTTACAAAGTTACCATTATTAGTGACTAGCTGTTACCCGCGACTTCGTCTGCGTAGTATTATAATGTTTGGTAGTGTATTTTTATTAGCATAAGTATTAAAGACCAAATTGACTTGAACTGTAAATTGCTAATTAAATTCCGGGGCCGTATAAAACAAATAACTAACTTGCAACTACAGTAACCTGTTATTATTTTTTCTCGTTAATAATTCAGGATATACCAAAAATGCTGGTGATCAATATTGTAATCTGATTTAGAAAAAATAGGACTGAATGTTTTTTTGACAAACATTTTTTGTTAATTTTTTCTGCTTATCACAATACGATACCGATTACGCATTTAATCGAATCAGCAGCATTTTTGTACAGCTGTATGTCTCTTTGTATCTACCACATATTAATCTTTCAGTGGTTGGAATACTTTGTAGATATGGTAAAAAGTACGTCCAAGTTTACATAAATTACTCGTATCTTTTAATTAAATAAGTAATCAAGGCCGAGTGTTTTTGATCACAGTTTAAAACAATGTCTTAAGCTCACTGAATTTAACCCATGGAATGCCATTCGATACCTGATTACAACTTACTTCCCAGTGAAGAAAAACATTGCGAGGATACCAAAATAATTACGTCGCGCATATAAACTTTCATTAGGTAGTAGGTAAGTATATATGTCTTATCCAAGGACGATCCTATGATAGGTTCGGCATAGGCCTTTATTCGCATGTACCTACTCAACATAAGATAAAAACAAAACTACTGTAAAAAAGTGCAATGCACAGTATTGAATTGACTATTTCACTTGCTTTCTTTCCGCTTTGCACCTCTATATAGGATGATTTCCGTAACAAAAACTATCCTGTCCTTTCCTAGGAGTCAAAACATCCCTATACCAAATTTCACCTTAATCCGTTCAGCGTTTTTAATTTACTTTGAAATGGTAACAGATAAGAGTTCATCTTTACAATTTAGCATAGCATGGAAATTTGTCCAAAATTTAATTGAAGAAACCGTGCTCTGGTTTTGTGACTGCTTCACTAACGCAACATCAGTTTGCTTGACAACAAAAATAAAATAGATGCCAAGTAAAATGTATCTAAATCTAACGACATGATCTAAGAATGTTTTTGCGCAAAGTTAAAATAATTTTAATCAAATCAATTTAAGGAGGATATAGGCGATACCTAGTTCGATTAGTGGCATATAGATAGAACTGTAATAAGTGCCATCCTAATCCATCAAGTTGTGCATATTCAGTAATTTTTAGCCTTTTAAGTATAGTAATCATACGAAAAAATCTAAGCTTAGCCATATTATACATTGAGTTGCCTTCTTTGTAGTGGTTGGATTCCGCGTATCTGTCACTATAGCCTCAATGATATTGTCCTGAGGTCTGTCAGTCAGCGGCTGTTCATTCCGTTCTGGAGCCACTGAATTTAGGCGCAGTGATAGCAAGATGGAGTGACGCTGGTGCTATGGGAGACGGGGCGGTGTTTGGTGTGGGATGCTACATGCGTCAGCACATTTTCGACTACCCATATTACTCGCACTTCCCACGTGGCAGGAGCCCTCTGCCGAAACTTTAGCGGCGGCGAAGCGGCATTAGTGTGCGCTCCCTTCTAAGATAAGATCCCAAACGGATAGCGGGATACTTACGTAATAGGCCAACACATTGTTACATTTGTGTGTAAATTTCTGATAATTCTATACAGTTACTCACATTTGACAGCAATCACCGTCGCGCTATCCATGCAACTTGTCTTTTCATGAACTTATAGCATTATCATTATCAGATGACATTCGTGGATAACCAACTTAGGTCTGTAGGACATGGATACAATACATGTTCATACCTTTGGTAGTGGAGACTGCGGGCTGCTTTGGGGGAACCCAAATTGTTCTGCATGACATAAGCCGTCGACTCAGACAAAAGGGAGACGAGCCCGATCCAAGGTTGTCCGTAGCCATCCAGCATGGAAATGCCGCTAGTGTTCTGGGCTCTTTTGCACCAAGAATGGCGAAATACGGGTTATTATAATAAGACTTGTGTTTGGGTTTTTTAGGGTTCCGTAGCCAAAATGGCAAAAACGGAACCCTTATAGTTTCGTCATGTCCGTCTGTCCGTCTGTCCGTCTGTCCGTCTGTCCGTCTGTCACAGCCGATTTACTCGGAAACTATAAGTACTACAGTGATGAAATTTGATGGGAATATGTGTTGTATGAACCGCTACAAAATTATGACACTAAATAGTAAAAAAAAGAATTGGGGGTGGGGCCCCCCATACATGTAACTGAGGGATGAAAATTTTTTTTTCGATGTACATACCCGTGTGGGGTATCAATGGAAAGGTCTTTTAAAATGATATAAAGTTTTCTAAAAAACATTTTTCTTAAAGTGAACGGTTTTTGAGATATCAGCTCTCAAAGTCGTAAAAAGTATGTCCCCCCCCCTCTATTTTTATAACTACGGGGTATAAAATTCTAAAAAAAATAGAGGTGATGCATGCTAATTAACTCTTTCAACGATTTTTGGTTTGATCAAAGTATCTCTTATAGTTTTTGAGATAGGTTGATTTAACTGTAATTTTGGTTAAGTTAAAATTAATATTCATACATAAAAGTACAAGGCAAAATATCGGGAGAGTTTAGGCTCCATTCACCAGGTGTATAAATTGACATAATAAGTTTATTATATTTGCTGCTACGGAACCCTTTGTGCGCGAGCCCGACTCGCACTTGGCCGGTTTTTTATATGTAATTCAGTTTTTAAGTAACTGGCTGTGATTAATTTTTCAGTATATTCAATTTATACCATTAGGTTACCCATTTCATTTTTGTTTGACAAAACCTACTAAACTGTTAACAGCGCCATCAAACAAATCTAGAAGACTTCGCGGCTTAGTATGTTTCCTTAGAACGAAACAGTTAGATACCTACAGCTCTTAAGTAGTTCTACGTGTAATATATAGATGGCAGTGTAATAAACATAATATGAACGGGAAAATGTACCTTTTATGCCTTTGTGCCCATTTCTTCCGATAAACGTATTAAATGTGGCACAATTTTATTTAAAATAAGTTCTGCTGATTAGCAAAATATTGCCATAAAACCATGAATTTGTCGTGGCATATTCACTTACTTCATATCTAAGCAAATAGATGGCGCCAGTGTACCTGAATTAAAATATTTTTTGGATTTTTGAACATTATTAATAACTGTTGGAATTAATCAACTTAAATTTACCGTAATATGCTTCTTAAACGGGAAATCACGTAGTAGTACACGTTTAAAGTATTTGAAACGTATGAAGTTTGCATTAATTGCAAATGTTTTACATCACACTATCGACATTTTTAAATCACATTGCATAAATACAACTTCCAATTTACTAAATTTAATACTCTATTGCAACTTTCAAAAACCCTCTAAAATTTTTTCGCTTATAATATTAGTGGGATTTTATTTATTATCAAATTTATGACAGCATTAAACATAATATATAATATTTACATAGATTTAATGGATCCCGGCACATTGGTCACTTTTCAACTAATTTCCTAAAAACACAGTTATGTATTTTTTGTGCACTTTCGTCAGTAGTGACAAATATGTACTTAAGTTTAATTTCTGTTTGTTTATGACACTACTGAACAATACAAACTTAAAATAAATTTGGGTACATTTTCGTCTGCAGTGAAAGAGAGCTTTTTTATAGGCGAACAACATACGGTGATCATCGTCTTCGAACAATATTTACAGCACGCAGCAATGTCACCTTTGTGATTATCACAATAAGGAACAAATCTAATATACCAATAGAAAATATTTGATAAACAAGACAAAGGCATATTTCGATACTCTACTTCTTTGTAGGTACTAATATTTCTTATGCCAATGAAATTTCCACTTTATTCCGTTGTGCACTAACGTGCTAAATTCACAAATTTAAAATGGTACTTAGTACGACTTTGCATTTGCACTAAGATATCGATTAAAAAAACAAAACGATTCGCAGTCTAAATAAAAAATTAGGCGCCTTTTGCCTTTAATTCGATCCAGCCAGTATATTATGCATCGATTACAAAATCGATTTAACATATTTGATTCTGGCGGGAAAAAATAATAGTGTTTATTTTGACGTTTGACATCGCCGTATCTCTGGTAATAAGGGCTACTGTCCTCAATATTTTGTATAGAATATGACACTTAGCGACATTCGTATGGAGATATATCCTTTCCCCGATAAAGAACTTTGTAACAAAGTGAATAAAGTCGCTTTCGGTCCGTCGGAGTGGGGAGCGTCAGGTTTTTTTTCGTTACGGAATTTCTGGATTCGGTCCCCGCGCTCAAGGCCCGCGATAGAAGCTATGCAATAGCTTAAAAATACGTGTGGCACTCGGGGACTGCCACGGTAAAGCTATTGCATATCATTTTGTATCAACTTATATAATTATAATTATTTATTTATTTTATTCATGCAGTATTTCTTTTTCTTTGATATTAATTCAAGTTACACTTTTTGAGCGTGGTGACCGATAAGAAAACAATTTTTTCTATTATTAAATAAATAAACAAGCACACAACGCGGTGTCGACAACGCCGTGTCGAAGACTGCCGAACTGAAACGACGTTAGACGATGCACGGCCTTCAAGCCACACCTCCGTGTCCGTCGGAGTGGGGAGCGTGAGGTTTTTTCGTTACAGAATTTCTGGATTCGGTCACCGCGCTCAAGGCCCGCCATAGAAGCTATGCAATAACTTAACAGACGATTTGAGAACCTCCTCCTTTAGAAATATTGAAGTCGGTTGAAAAAGCAATAATAGTTTACGCGGACATATTCATCAACAAATACTACTACACTAATACTACGGAGGCTAGGGGGAACTATTCTTAAAACCTCGTGAGTTCAATGAAAACTCGCTTAGCAGCCGTAAAAGCAGCTGATGGCGGCTACACAAAATATTAGTCGAGCGAAAGATAGATTTAACTAGTAAAAAAAAAGTTAATTGTAGCATTTAAGAGCTATTTGTATTTTTAAGGGAATTGGTCCTTTTCAGTTTTATTTCTAACAGTAAAGTTACAAAGTTACCATTATTAGTGACTAGCTGTTACCCGCGACTTCGTCTGCGTAGTATTATAATGTTTGGTAGTGTATTTTTATTAGCATAAGTATTAAAGACCAAATTGACTTGAACTGTAAATTGCTAATTAAATTCCGGGGCCGTATAAAACAAATAACTAACTTGCAACTACAGTAACCTGTTATTATTAAGCTATTGCATAGCTTCTATCGCGGGCCTTGAGCGCGGGGACCGAATCCAGAAATTCCGTAACGAAAAAAAACCTGACGCTCCCCACTCCGACGGACCGAAACCGACTTTATTCACTTTGTTACAAAGTTCTTTATCGGGGAAAGGATATATCTCCAAACGAATGTCGCTAAGTGTCATATTCTATACAAAATATTGAGGACAGTAGCTCTTATTACCAGAGATACGGCGATGTCAAACGTCAAAATAAACACTATTATTTTAGTCCCGCCAAAATCAAATATGTTAAATCGATTTTGTAATCGATGCATAATATACTGGCTGGATCGAATTAAAGGCAAAAGGCACCTAATTTTTTATTTAGACTGCGAATCGTTTTGTTTTTTTAATCGATACCTTAGTGCAAATGCAAAGTCGTACTAAGTACCATTTTAAATTTGTGAATTTAGCACGTTAGTGCACAACGGAATAAAGTGGAAATTTCATTGGCATAAGAAATATTAGTACCTACAAAGAAGTAGAGTATCGAAATATGCCTTTGTCTTGTTTATCAAATATTTTCTATTGGTATATTAGATTTGTTCCTTATTGTTCGATCGATTTATAAGATGAACCGTAGAGACTCGCTTAGAGATAAGTTTAAAGAGATTAATATTATGACACTGCACTGTCAATATATTTATGAAAACATTATGTATGTACATAAAAACAATGCATGTTTTAGGAAAAATTGTGATATACATAGTATTAATACTAGAAATAAGGATAAGCTCGCAGTAACCACCACTCGGCTCCATAAAATAAAAAACTCATTCATGGGCAATTGTGTAAGGTATTATAATAAACTCCCAGTAGAAATAATTGCACTCTCTATTAATAAATTTAAGACTTTTGTAAAGCGTAAACTAATATCTAAAGCTTATTACAGTACACAAGACTACATGAATGATACAGCACCATGGGATTAAGGATTATTATTATTTTTGTTTAAAAAAGTTAGTTATTAACTGTAATTTTAATTTTAGTCTTAACTAATTATATATTTTTTATGACATTTAGATTTCATTCTAGAAACTTCTAGACAAGTATTTTTTTTTATACAACTTTTACTTTTAAGATGACGATCCTATTGTGAAATTATTATTTTTAATTTTGATATCTGTGTGTACAGCATCAATAAATTGCTCTAAGTAATCATTTATAATTTGTTAAAGATTCTATTTAAAATTGAACTGAACTGTATTTTTTTTTCAAATTAATGCATGTTAGAGCCGGTGTGTTGCTTTATTTATTTTTAATTCGACGTTCAAAAGTGCACTGTAACATGCCTACTTGAAAAATAAATAATTTGATTTTTGATTTGATTTGATTTATTGTGATAATCACAAAGGTGATATTGCTGCGTGCTGTAAATATTTTGTTTGTGGTGTTCGAAGACGATGATCACCGTATGTTTTTCGCCTATAAAAAAGCTCTCTTTCACTGCAGACGAAAATGTACCCAAATTTATTTTAAGTTTTTTTTGTTCAGTAGTGTCATAAACAAACAGAAATTAAACTTAAGTAGGTACATATTTGTCACTACTGACGAAAGTGCACAAAAAATACAAAACTGTGTTTTTAGGAAATGAGTTGAAAAGTGACCAATGTGCCGGGATCCATTAAATCTATGTAAATATGATATGTTTAATGCTGTGATAAATTTGATAATAAATAAAATCACTAATAATGGTAACTTTGTAGCAGCCCGCTGTCTCTTATCCACGAATGTCATCTGATAATGATAATGCTATAAGTTCATGAAAAGACAAGTTGCATGGATAGTGCGACGGTGATTGCTGTCAAATGTGAGTAACTGTATAGAATTATCAGAAATTGTCATACAAAGGTGACAAACTGTTGTCTTATTACGTTACGCTATCCGTTTGGGATCTTATCCCAGAAGGGAGCGCACACTTTTGCCGCTTCGCCACCGTTAGAGTTTCGGCAGAGGGCTCCTGCTACGTGGGAAGTGCGAGTAATATGGGTGGTCGAAATTGTGCTAACGCATGTAACATCCCACACTGAACACCGCCCCGTTTTCCACAGCACCAGGGTCACTCCATCTTGCTATCAGTGCGGCTAAACCCAGTGGCTCCAGAACGGAATGAACACCCGCTGACTGAAGAGACCTCAGGTCATTGAGGTCTTAGTGACGCGGAATCCAACCACTACAAATACGGCAACCCAATGTATATATGGCTGTCAACACCCACCATGCATTGTACAAGCGGATGACATACATACCTCATAGCGGGCTCAGGGGAGTACAATGGCCAAACGCAACGATTTTGCCTTTGCGCAAAGAACAATGTCACAAAGCCAGTACGGTTTTTATATTAAATATTGGACAAGGATAGTTTATAAATAAACTCAGATTTTTTTGTACGATTACTTTTCTAAAACGGCTTATTACTGAATATGCACAACTTGATGGATTAGGATGGCACTTATTACAGTTCTATCTATATGGCACTAATGGAACTAGGTATCGCCTATATCCCCGTTAAATTGATTTGATTAAAATTATTTTAACTTTGCGCAAAAACATTCTTAGATCATGGCATGCCATTAGTCTCATTAGATACATTTTACTTAATAATGGCATCTATTTTATTTTTGTTGTCTAGCAAACTGATCTTGCGTAGCGATGTTGTCACAAAACCAGCACGGTTTCTTCAATTACATTTTGGACAAATTTCCATGCGATGCTAATATTGTAAATTTGATGAACTATTATCTGTTACCAATTCACACTAAATTAAAAACGCTGAACGGATTAAGGTGAAATTTTGCATGGGGATGTTTTGACTCCTAGGAAAGGACAGAATAGTTTTTGTTATGAAAATCATCCTATATAGAGGTGCAAAGGGGAAGGAAGCAAGTGAAATAGTCAAATCTATAATTGCATGGGCAGTTTATGAATGAATTCTTTCATAAATTGCCCATGCACTTTTGAACGCCTGTGTAAATGCGAATAAAGGCCTCTGCCGATCCTATCATAAGATCGTCCTTGGTTGAGATGAGACATAATATATACTTACCTACCTAATGAAAGTTTATAATTATTATATGCGTGACGTAATTATTTTGGTATCCTCGCAATGTTTTTCTTCACTGGGAAGTTAGTTGTAATCAGGTACCGACTGACATTCTGTGGGTTAAATTCAGTGAGCTTAAGGCAGTGTTGTAAACCGTGATCAAAAACACTCGGCCTTGATTACTTATTTCATTGAAAGATAATTTATGTCAACTTGGACGTACTTTTTAGCATATCTACAGCGTATCCAGCCACTGAAAGATTAATATGTGGTCAAAGATACATACAGCTGTCACAAAAATGCTGGTGATTCGATTAAATGTGTAATCACTAATCAGTATCGAATTGTGGTTAGGAAAATAAATAAACAAAAAATGTTTGACAAAAAAAACATTTAGTCCTATTTTTTCCAAATCAGATTACAATATTGATCACCAGCATTTTTGGTATATCCTGAATTATTAACGAGAACAAAGAATAACAGGTTACTGTAGTTGCAAGTTAGTTGTTTGTTTTATACGGCCCCGGAATTTAATTAGCAATTTACAGTTCAAGTCAATTTGGTATTTAATACTTATGGTAATAAAAATACACTACCAAACATTATAATACTGCGCAGACGAAGTCGCGCTAGTAATTGCATAAGTTGATACAAAATGATATGCAATAGCTTTACCGCGGCAGTCCCCGAGTGCCACACGTATTTTTTTTTCTCGTTAATAATTCAGGATATACCAAAAATGCTGGTGATCAATATTGTAATCTGATTTAGAAAAAATAGGACTGAATGTTTTTTTGACAAACATTTTTTGTTAATTTTTTCTGCTTATCACAATACGATACCGATTACGCATTTAATCGAATCAGCAGCATTTTTGTACAGCTGTATGTCTCTTTGTATCTACCACATATTAATCTTTCAGTGGTTGGAATACTTTGTAGATATGGTAAAAAGTACGTGCAAGTTTACATAAATTACTCGTATCTTTTAATTAAATAAGTAATCAAGGCCGAGTGTTTTTGATCACAGTTTAAAACAATGTCTTAAGCTCACTGAATTTAACCCATGGAATGCCATTCGATACCTGATTACAACTTACTTCCCAGTGAAGAAAAACATTGCGAGGATACTAAAATAATTACGTCGCGCATATAAACTTTCATTAGGTAGTAGGTAAGTATATATGTCTTATCCAAGGACGATCCTATGATAGGTTCGGCATAGACCTTTATTCGCATGTACCTACTCAACATAAGATAAAAACAAAACTACTGTAAAAAAGTGCAATGCACAGTATTGAATTGACTATTTCACTTGCTTTCTTTCCGCTTTGCACCTCTATATAGGATGATTTCCGTAACAAAAACTATCCTGTCCTTTCCTAGGAGTCAAAACATCCCTATACCAAATTTCACCTTAATCCGTTCACCGTTTTTAATTTACTTTGAAATGGTAACAGATAAGAGTTCATCTTTACAATTTAGCATAGCATGGAAATTTGTCCAAAATTTAATTGAAGAAACCGTGCTCTGGTTTTGTGACTGCTTCACTAACGCAACATCAGTTTGCTTGACAACAAAAATAAAATAGATGCCAAGTAAAATGTATCTAAATCTAACGACATGATCTAAGAATGTTTTTGCGCAAAGTTAAAATAACTTTAATCAAATCAATTTAAGGAGGATATAGGCGATACCTAGTTCGATTAGTGGCATATAGATAGAACTGTAATAAGTGCCATCCTAATCCATCAAGTTGTGCATATTCAGTAATTTTTAGCCTTTTAAGTATAGTAATCATACGAAAAAATCTAAGCTTAGCCATATTATACATTGAGTTGCCTTCTTTGTAGTGGTTGGATTCCGCGTATCTGTCACTATAGCCTCAATGATATTGTCCTGAGGTCTGTCAGTCAGCGGCTGTTCATTCCGTTTTGGAGCCACTGAGTTTAGGCGCAGTGATAGCAAGATGGAGTGACGCTGGTGCTATGGGAGACGGGGCGGTGTTTGGTGTGGGATGCTACATGCGTCAGCACATTTTCGACTACCCATATTACTCGCACTTCCCACGTGGCAGGAGCCCTCTGCCGAAACTTTAGCTGCGGCGAAGCGGCATTAGTGTGCGCTCCCTTCTAAGATAAGATCCCAAACGGATAGCGGGATACTTACGTAATAGGCCAACACATTGTTACATTTGTGTGTAAATTTCTGATAATTCTATACAGTTACTCACATTTGACAGCAATCACAGTCGCGCTATCCATGCAACTTGTCTTTTCATGAACTTATAGCATTATCATTATCAGATGACATTCGTGGATAACCAACTTAGGTCTGTAGGACATGGATACAATACATGTTCATACCTTTGGTAGTGGAGACTGCGGGCTGCTTTGGGGGAACCCAAATTGTTCTGCATGACATAAGCCGTCGACTCAGACAAAAGGGAGAGGAGCCCGATCCAAGGTTGTCCGTAGCCATCCAGCATGGAAATGCCGCTAGTGTTCTGGGCTCTTTTGCACCAAGAATGGCGAAATACGGGTTATTATAATAAGACTTGTGTTTGGGTTTTTTTTATATGTAATTCAGTTTTTAAGTAACTGGCTGTGATTAATTTTTCAGTATATTCAATTTATACCATTAGGTTACCCATTTCATTTCATAGATTTTGTTTGACAAAACCTACTAAACTGTTAACAGCGCCATCAAACAAATCTAGAAGACTTCGCGGCTTAGTATGTTTCCTTAGAACGAAACAGTTAGATACCTACAGCTCTTAAGTAGTTCTACGTGTAATATATAGATGGCAGTGTAATAAACATAATATGAACGGGAAAATGTACCTTTTATGCCTTTGTGCCCATTTCTTCCGATAAACGTATTAAATATGGCACAATTTTATTTAAAATAAGTTCTGCTGATTAGCAAAATATTGCCATAAAACCATGAATTTGTCGTGGCATATTCACTTACTTCATATCTAAGCAAATAGATGGCGCCAGTGTACCTGAATTAAAATATTTTTTGGATTTTTGAACATTATTAATAACTGTTGGAATTAATCAACTTAAATTTACCGTAATATGCTTCTTAAACGGGAAATCACGTAGTAGTACACGTTTAAAGTATTTGAAACGTATGAAGTTTGCATTAATTGCAAATGTTTTACATCACGCTATCGACATTTTTAAATCACATTGCATAAATACAACTTCCAATTTACTAAATTTAATACTCTATTGCAACTTTCAAAAACCCTCTAAAATTTTTTCGCTTATAATATTAGTGGGATTTTATTTATTATCAAATTTATGACAGCATTAAACATATCATATTTACATAGATTTAATGGATCCCGGCACATTGGTCACTTTTCAACTAATTTCCTAAAAACACAGTTATGTATTTTTTGTGCACTTTCGTCAGTAGTGACAAATATGTACTTAAGTTTAATTTCTGTTTGTTTATGACACTACTGAACAATACAAACTTAAAATAAATTTGGGTACATTTTCGTCTGCAGTGAAAGAGAGCTTTTTTATAGGCGAACAACATACGGTGATCATCGTCTTCGAACAATATTTACAGCACGCAGCAATGTCACCTTTGTGATTATCACAATAAGGAACAAATCTAATATACCAATAGAAAATATTTGATAAACAAGACAAAGGCATATTTCGATACTCTACTTCTTTGTAGGTACTAATATTTCTTATGCCAATGAAATTTCCACTTTATTCCGTTGTGCACTAACGTGCTAAATTCACAAATTTAAAATGGTACTTAGTACGACTTTGCATTTGCACTAAGATATCGATTAAAAAAACAAAACGATTCGCAGTCTAAATAAAAAATTAGGCGCCTTTTGCCTTTAATTCGATCCAGCCAGTATATTATGCATCGATTACAAAATCGATTTAACATATTTGATTCTGGCGGGAAAAAATAATAGTGTTTATTTTGACGTTTGACATCGCCGTATCTCTGGTAATAAGGGCTACTGTCCTCAATATTTTGTATAGAATATGACACTTAGCGACATTCGTATGGAGATATATCCTTTCCCCGATAAAGAACTTTGTAACAAAGTGAATAAAGTCGGTTTCGGTCCGTCGGAGTGGGGAGCGTCAGGTTTTTTTTCGTTACGGAATTTCTGGATTCGGTCCCCGCGCTCAAGGCCCGCGATAGAAGCTATGCAATAGCTTAAAAATGTGTACTAAAGACATATACGCTGAATTAGTGGGGACACTAGCGAACTCTGCTCCGCCGTATTCCACAGTGGCACGCTGGTCGAAGGAGTTTAACTTAGGAAGAACATCCACTCAAGACGAACATCGCGAAGGCCGCCCTTCTACGGCCCTTACGGAAGATAATGTAAAAAATATCAATAAACTCGTGTTAACAGTTAGAAGAATGACTATCAGGCATCTAGTTGAGCTCACGGGGATCTCGTATGGAAGTGTTCAAAGAATATTAACTGATGAACTACACATGAAAAGAGTCTCTGCCCGTTGGGTACCTAGAATGTTAACGCCCGAACAAAAGGAAATACGATATAAGATTTCAAAGTGTAATATTGAAAAATTTCGAGCTGATCCCGAAACATTTTTGCGTCGATTTGTTACCATGGATGAGTCTTGGATCCATAATTTTGATCCTGAGACAAAACAACAATCAATGACGTGGAAGCGACCAAGTTCCCCTACACCGAAGAAATTCAAGGTTGCAAGCTCAGCTGGGAAGGTCATGGCTTCCGTGTTCTGGGATGCCGAAGGAATTATAATGATAGAATACCTCGAAAAAGGAACCACTATTACGGGCTCTTACTACGCTGACCAGATACGAAGATTGAGAGAAGCAATCAAAGAAAAGCGGTGGGGCAAACTTCGTGCCGGTGTCCTGTTTCACCAGGACAATGCACCCCCCCACAAGGCCGGTGTTGCGATGGCTGCTATTCATGATGCAGTCTTCGAAGTGCTTGAACACCCCCCATATTCGCCAGATCTAGCCCCCAGCGACTTCCATCTCTTTCCACGCCTGAAGGAAGATCTTAGAGGCAACAAATTTTCGCATGACAGTGAAGTTATGGCCGCTGTGGAGGCATTTTTGACAAGTCAAGAAAAATATTTTTTTTAAAGGAATTCATGGTCTAGAGAAACGATGGTCTAAGTGTGTAGACTTGCACGGAGACTATGTTAAAAATTAAATTATATTCTTTTACATTTTATGTGTCTTTCATTCTGATTATCATTACTTTTGGATCACCCCTCGTACGTCATTGAGTCGTCACTTTGCGCAGTGTTTCACATAATAAATAAATGTTATGGCTATACTCTTGAATTTAAAATCAATCAACCTACCTACTTATCTGTTGTTATTGTTATGAATGTAACCGCCGCGATCGCGCGATGTCGTGGCTAAACCTTTAGCTCGGTCTGTGTAGACGCGACAAAAGGCAGCCCGCTCTGAGATAATGCGCCAGATATGGACGTTTCTTTGATGGTTTAACTTTAATCGGTGGTGGCAGGGGACGACCTGGGGTCGCGCGTGCTGCGCGAGAGCGTGCTGCGCGCGCAGCAGGTGACGTGCCCGTCGCTGGCGTGGCTGCTGCCCTCCGCGCTGTTCTGGAAGCCGCAGGAGGTGCTGGTGCAGACCGACAAGTACAACTACACCATCAACGACCTGCAGAAGCTCTTCACGTACGTATCTCCTAATTTTCGTTAGCTTAGGTTCCGACAGCGATTGAATAAGAAAGATGAATGTGCCTAGTAGAATTAACATGCACACGAATTGTAATCCCTATTTGACATCCCGAGTCAACTTTCCAGTGATATGAACCTGCCGAACGCGTGGGAGATGCGCAAGGACACGGCGCAGTTCGCCACCGACTTCAGCGCGCCCGGCGTCGAGGTGCACTGCGTGTACGGCTACAACATCTCCACGGTCGAGAGGTAACTGCTCGCTTCACATCCTGTATACTTCTTTCTTTGCTTTCAAATTAAAATATTGGTGTTGTTACCGATGAAAGTTTCAAAATATCTTTCCATAATAGTTTTAGTTTCCATTACATTTTGAATTCGTAGTTCATTTAGATATATATTTTTGGGAGTTAGGGTGGAGCGAGGTTTGGGCGAGAATAACAGATGTCTTCGTTACTGAAGATTGATTGAAGTTGAAATCGAAAAGCGGAATATTTGTTTAGGCACGATTTTTTTTAACAAGAGCACATGATAAGTTTTGAAGAGATATTCTCACCTTTTCTAAGTTCTTACCAGTTGTACCTAACAGATACGATTTTTTCTCACCTCTATTGCCGGAATATTTCCATTGTGAACACCTCTTCCTTTTATATACTTTTCGTGAGTCATATTGACATTAAACTGAAACGGTTAAAACTTACTGACTGCCCGATGCCGTGGAGACATGTCACGCCTGTTGAGATAAAAAATAAAAATACGTGAGTTTTAACCGTTTAAGTTCAACCTCTTCCAGTTAGCTAGCGTTATCTATTGTCGACTACATTGGAAGAATTTCACGAGAATGTCGTTTACGTGACGCGACCTACTGCTGAAAACGCTAAGAAAGTGATGTTGTGTCTGATGATATTTCATGACTTGGCTAACAATTTGGTAGTTTATTCTCGACATTTACAGATTTGATTGAAGTAGCTGACATATGTATAAGGCAAAAGCGTCACGTAGCGAGATTCTCGTGGAATGCACCATTGTCGGTCGTGTTTGAGTAACGGAGCGTGAGGGATGGGAGAGGAGCGTGTGGTGAGGATGTTATCTCGGCGCAGGCTGGTGTACAAGCCGGGCAGCTGGCTGGACGGGTACCCGGTGCTGGCGGCGGGCGACGGCGACGGCACCGTGAACCTGCGCTCGCTGTCGGCGTGCGAGCACTGGGCCAAGCGCCGGCGCGACACGCGCACGCGCACGCGCACGCGCACGCTCAACGGCAAGCCCGTCAAGTCGCTGCCGCTGGGCGGCGCCGAGCACCTCACCATCCTGCACGACCCGCGCGTGCTGCAGTACATCACCACCGTCATGCAGCAGCCCTAGGCACCAGCCACGGGGGGTGACAATCGAGGTACGAGCGGGGAAGGCCGTGAAACCTCATTCAATTTGCACTTCTAGATGGTATGTCAACCATTTGAGCAAATCGTGTATAGCCTAATCGAAAAAAAATCCGTAGGCAACCTTCCCCTTGGCCGCTACTTTAACCCCCCAATACCTTTTTATTTCGGAGTTTCACGAAAACCCATTTGAAGCCATCTGAGCCTAAAACAAACCGGCCAAGTGCGAGTCGTACTTAAGAATACTGCATTTTTAAGTACCTAAGGGTCCTAAGGTCATAGGCCTAGCATCCTTTGTGCGGAACCCCGGACTACATTCAGATGTACTCATTGCAATGAATAAAAACAATGCAAACAAGTCAGATCTAGGTGGGTGCGTCCGACTCGCACTTGGCGGGTTTTTCATAAACATGTTGGCCAGAAAAATACGTAGAGCATACATAAGTCTTTGATGTTGTGGGAAATTATTTCATTAAGCGAACATGACATTCATTAGTAATGTTGCTCTCTATTTTTTTTTTACTTTTCATTGAGAGCAAGAAGCTTATAGTTAAATTTATTATAACAAGGAGTTTACAGGTTATTTTATAGGTACTCGATGGTACTGCGGAAAGAGGATATTGTTTAAGTTTGTTCTAAGATGGTTCTGTGCAATTACTAGTCAATAACGATAAAACACTGGTGCTCCCAGGTCGGTCATGGCCAGTGTATCAACAGTGACATTATGAATTATTTGCATAGATTCACAGTTTTTTATTATTTTTTCTACACCCGCACGTCTATCTGTCAATTAGATGAGTGACAGCGATATTAATTAGCGACATAAGAACACTGCTAAACGATGCTCCTATGGATTTTCATAGAATATATGAGCACTGTTGTTTTCTTTTTCTTGGGCATACGACATCTTCCAAATTCTGTCGCCTTTCAAGATTTTGCTTTTTTCGCAATTTTAGCTGTCGTAGAAAAACTAGCGTATGCAACAACACATAATTGGTTCTTAAAAAACGCTCGGGTGCATTATTACAATACTCGACTTGGTCTCGTATTGTAACGGCGACTTTCAAGTTTTAAGAAACCTAATTATATCACTGATGCATAAACTACTGACAGCTCTCAACTGAAATGAGATTTGTATGTATCTGAACACAGATAATAGTTGTAGCAATAAATTAACTAACCCCAGTACATTCGTTTACATTAGGTCGTGTCGAGGTCATTTTACGATGTTGCCAATTCATCGTCCATATTTATGTCTTCTTCTTCCTAGCGTTTTCCCGGCTTATGCCCGGCTCAGGGAGCCTGGGGTCCGCTTTGGAAACTATTCCCAAGATTTGGCGTAGGCGCTAGTTTTACGAACGCGACTGCCATCTGACCTTGAGGGTAAACTAGACTTACCGAAGAGCGATTGGTAAATATCAAATGATATTTCTTACATCCGCTGGGCCACCAACGCTTCGTACCTACATATATGTATTAGGGTTAATATTATTTAACTAAATTTTCTTATGAAATTTTTCCTTTGCCTCGGTGTGTGTGATTGGGCGATCTAGTCAATATTGCTTATTATCTTTTTAGGGCAAGTGAAGATCGGAACAACGCATGAACACATCATAGGTAGCCAGTGTTAATTGAAAACGATTTCACACGAGTATACTACAGAAAAAGTGACCAAGGCCCCCGGTGAGCAGGGCTGGAATCGAATGCCGTGATCGGGTAGCCCAGTGGTTAAGGCGTCTGCCGCGAAAACTGGAGGTCGGTGGTTCGATTCCAGTCCCGCTCACTGGGGACCTTGGTCACTTTCTCTGTATTTTTTTTAGGTTATAAGTAGTCACACTACTATAGGTATATAAATTATAAATTAAAAGAAATGTCATATACTACAGAAACAGTGAACAAGGCTCTCAGTGAGCAGGGCTGGGAAAAAAGGAACCAAAACATTTATTACAAATAATAATGATTTGATTCGTGCTTTACAATTGTATAGATATTGTAAACCAATGTACATAAACCATTTAAAGAGTATAAGGGTCTCAGAAATTAGACATAATTTAGAGTGAAGTCCTTTGATCTAAAGTTCTAAATCGCGGTGGGAGTACCCTTGCTTTACTAAGGCTCAATAATATGTATATTTTAGTGAACTCGTGGTCATGCTCTCTAAGATAGTTCTTCACTTGTCTATTTCTAAGGTTACCATGTCTCCCGCCACACCTAAGCTAAGGATTTTATTGGTTATCGGAATATTGGAGTAATAGAGTATATTTATTGTTAGAACTCGAAATGTGCTAAAATATTACCTATAGATAAGTAAGTGGTCTTGCCTTCCTACATTAGCTGTAAGCATTTAGTTTGAATGATTGTAACCCTTGGATCTTTCCGTCGGCTCCGGCCGGCAGCGCTCGCCGGGGGGGACGGGGGGGGGGGGGGTCGTCGCACGCTCGTGGCGCCGGAAGGGCCACTTTTTTTTAAAATGGCAGTTGTCAGTTACTAAGAATATTTTTGAGTTTAATTTTTTTGTCACAATGTGCGCTGCGGTCGTTCACGTCACCTCCGGTACGCAACTCGCACTCGCACACAGCGAATATAGCGTAATACACGATATCGCGACCCCGGCGAGGGAATTAGTAGGTAATAGACGTGCTATTACTAGGTTCAATGTTGCGTAACGCATGTTTAAAAGGTTTACCTATAGTTTTAAGTTAACTATTAATGTAGTAGCACTATTGCAGTTTGCTAGTTGACAGTGGTCAGCTATTCACAGTGGTCACTATTAGTCAATTAGCAAACTGCAATAGAGCTACCGATTATATTTGTACATATTGTCTCAATTATATTTAGGCTCTCGGCTGTGATACAAATGCTCCATTATATTGCAAATATCACGCTGACATGTTGTCCGTTGTGGGTGCCCTCTATTTGGCGTAATTTGTTTTGGCTGAAACGCTTTTGTCATCAGATTTGTCATAATCAATTTTCGTCGAATCTTAACCTCGTAATCTATTTTTAGGACAAATGCAATATTGACACAAAAAACTTAAGATTTTCAAAATTAAGGTTTAATACCTAAATTATGTTGTCCTAAAAATAGGACAGTGGGCCTTTCGAGGTTAATGTAGCAGAAACATAATTTGGCATAAAACACAATATGTCGAATACCATTTTATCCGAAAAGATAATAACACATGTACTAAAAACCGGCCAAGTGCGTGTCAGACCACGCATACTTGAGGGTTCCGTACCGTCATACGATGTAAAAAATTTGCAAGCAAAAAGGCGTAAGTGCCTCCAAAATATGTAGGATCTTGCGTCCATTTGTGAATAATATTTTTTGGTAAAAAGTCAAAAAGGGCTTGTCCAAAATAATTTTGTAAGTTCGTCGTCGTTCGTATATCCTATCGTCCTAAATTCTTTCTAATTTTGGATTTTCAAAAGTTAGAAAGATTATTTTTGAAAATATTCGATGATATTGTCTTCTGTTACCGCGATTGTTATTCATTGAAATTAAACACTTTAGAACGGATTAATCGCGTTTATTAACACCATGATCCTACGTTTCGAGCCCTTTACAGCACTCGTTTTGACAGGGTTAAGAAGGGCTCGAAACGTAGGATCATGGTGTTAATAAACGCGATTAATCCGTTCTAAAGTGTTTAATTTCAATATTCGATGAATAAAAAAATTTCAACCTTTTCGACGCCATGTCAAACACGAAAGCAAATATTTTTTTACATTTAGTTATATGTTTATGTATGGGGCGCAATATATGCGTAAAACGAATTATGACTATACTGATTATGCCAAATAGAATTATGCGAAGACAGGACAGACCTTTCGTTGTATTTATATTTGGCTGAATAGATACTTTATAGAAACCCTACTGCATGTCTTCATTCTCTCTAGAAGCTAAACATAAACTCGCACAGGCTTTAATTAGACTCCACATGATGAGACTAAACTAACGCGGAGCTAACATCGCTTCGTACCGCGGGCTTGGCTCGGTATTCGACCGGTTGTTAACTATAGAGGGAGTCCACATTAGAGTATACCTTATGTTAAGTTCATTAGTAAGTTTACCGTTCAGTTAAAGAAAATAAATAAATAAACAGAACAAGCACCATTTTATTGCCCCCCCCCCCCCCCCCTCAGCACCCCACCCCGCGCCCTCACAGCTCCAGCTCGCGTCGCCTGCAACCACAAACAAACATGAACGCATGCGGACAATGAAACACGAGCTCGTAATAAACGTGTATTAACGTCCACGTGGCGTAACCAACTTTACATAGCGCCGTATAAAGCTTGTTTAATACTAATATTGTGTAGCGGTCGCTCCAACTGCCGTTGTAGACCTTACGGTCCTGTATTTAGACACCATATTCCAACGACAGCTCGAGACTAACAGCAAAGTCCTAATGATTTGCATGTCGCATATCAAAGTGGTACCAAAAGGGAGTACACGTACGATAAAGTCAGTAAAATCGCTAGTGAGACGAGTTCGTGGTATATGATTAATTAGATAATATATTTGTCAATATAACATCTAGGCCGTGTTACTAATTTTTCTTATTCGAGTCCCTGCGGTGGGTATCACTTTGACCTTCGACACGCAGAACGCAAATGACCTGCCTCGCCGACACGGAGGTAACCCTCGCAGAGACAGGGTAGGGTCTCGTCCCGACCGAGCCGAGCCGAGCCGAGCCTCCACTCCGCCGAGACCGGCCGAGCGTCACAGGTAACATCTCACTTAAAACTAAATCCAGTTCCAGTATTTACAAACAACTAACTTAACGATAACACAATTCTCTCGAACACACAAAAGATCTTTCAATCACAAGGGTTTTCATTTCATGAAATAAATATGGAAATTACATACCTTATATACAAAACAAAACTCAACTTACACGAAACTATGAGTATGAGTGCATAATAAATTAATATAGATAATGGTGCAGTACCCAAATAATCTTAAAACTAAGTGTTTTATACATTTTAGTACATATTATTCAATTTGTCAATATAGGTAGCGCAAGTTATTATAGATCGAAGGTATGGGTACCGACGTACCGTAAGGACCAAGGCTGAACTTTAAAGATTCTGTTAATAATAAATATTAATATTATAAGTAATAAATGCTCAACACCTCTGTAAGTAACCACATTTGTCTGTGTTAGTACCGAGCCCTCGACTATAGTGCTAGGCATGGAACAGAATGCGCCGCGCGCCGCCGACAGCGACTCCGAGTAGTCTGGCCCCAATTTCATTACGGCGACGGGTGCGACAATTGTCAGCATCATTATTACTAGTATTACATACGGCTATGCGTGCCGCTTACTATTGTGTGAGCTGTATGCTTGTTTGCCGCCAACATGTCATTTATAAATAAGTAAATACATCATTATTACATGCCATTAAAAACGAATACTTTTGTGAAGAGCTTTTGACATTTGTCACAAGAAACATGATATATGTCACGAAATTCTGAAACAGGATCATTCTCATGTCAAAAACTACCGAATTTTTGAATCACTATTTATTAGATCTCGTGACAATTGTCGTAGTCTTCACCAATATATTATCTATTTATTGAGGATACATTACGATTTCATTTAAATGATCGAAACGATGGCAAACAAGCACACAACCCGCACGATGGTAAGCGGTTTCCGTAACCTATGGACGTCTGAAACGTCAGTAATTCAGTCGTTTTAGTAATTGTGGTGAAATTGGGGCCTCGTAGTGCGCCGCGCCGCAGCCCCGGCCTCCACCGGACATTTGCAAACATGCCTTACTGCATGGGGCATAAGCTTCTTCAATACTATCAGATTTGTAATGTCATTATGTCACTGCACTGAGTGCACTGGTACAGTCAAGTGTAAAAATATGGTGGTGCACATCTTACTCAAAAATATGTCCCATAGCACCTTATGCCGGTGTAATAAGAGCGTAGTACCATATTTATGAGTCGTTTATGTCGAACCATATTTTTGCACTTGACTGTAATATCAGCAGCCGAGCTTTCTTGTCGGTAATCTGCGGCAACGACGGCACATTACCGTTGTACAGCGGGCGTTATTGTTTAAGAGCGTAACTCTCGGTAGTCACACGTACCGAGCTTCCACTGTTGAAATCAGAATTGCTCAATTCATTTACATCTAAATAAACATTGAATGAGGAATGGAATTACATAAGTAAGGGTAACCTACACTTTAACCCCTATTAGTATCAAATTAATTATCACATGTTGATAGAACACAATACAAGCGGAAAATTACGAATTCATTTATATGATAGCTATTTCCTAAAGGAACTCGTGCTACAAAAATTCATTTCAACATCAATATTCTCACACCATTGCTGCATTATTTGGTTACAAATTTAGCCTCCAATAATTTATTTTTCGAATTACTCATTAGATGTTCAGCGGTTATTCATCTTCGTAAACTAAACATACGCATACAATATCCATTGCTATCTCTTGGTCTCTAATAGTTTCATTTAAAAAGCTAGCTTGTCGTCGCCGCGCGCCGGCAGATTCGGCCTCGACGCGGTCTTATGTACATAACTATAATCCACACTACACCAAAATGTCCTTTAGTTCACAATCAGTTTGTCGCCTCGCTCCAATACGAGTAGGCCTGCTGCACCAGCGCCGTGTCTCAACACCAAACAACAACTTAAAGTCAAACATAAACCTAGGCGAGGGATGAACGTGAACCTAGCTCGATTCTAATACATAGTAATATACGACACTGCAGTACTGTAACACGGAATCACCCACTCTATTTGAACATTGATAATACTTAACTTAAGCGTAGTATTACTTTCAGGTATTTAAATTTCACCTTTACGATGCAATATGTATTAACAACAGCATTCAAATATCGTGAGAGTGGCTAATTCTGTGCCTTCAAGTAAATAATATATGGGTAGGTACATTATATGTGGGATGGTCATGACTGATGATATACATATGGGAAGCGATTACCTATTTATTTATTTAACAGTAGCCACCTGCCACAGTATCTTCCACTATGCAGGCCGCAAAAACATCTGACACAATCTTAATTAGAATCGTGTCAGATATTTTTGCGACTTGTATAGCGGAAGATAGTATTGCAAGGGAGTGTACTATGATTGGCCATGCAGTAGCTAGCTACTACACTTTGAATTCTATATCGATGAACAGATGTTCACCTGTCAACATGTGTAAACTGGCCACAAACTTGTGTAAGTATACAACTATAGAAAGTTTAAAACACTTAGTAAGTCAAACCAACTACTTGCAAAGTAACAAGAAAAGTAACATTGTTTATCCAAACATAAGTACTTAATGTTGTGGGAACTATTTTGAAATTTCAAAAAACATTTTTTCAAATTATTCAGAAAATTATAGTAGGCCAAGAAAAATTGATAGTTACCAGGAACTAGTTTTATTCTAATTTTAATACCTTTTTAGGCCCTAAAGACATGTAAACCTTTATGCACTTTTCGAACTACGCAAAAAAAACTGAAAAAGACCGGAAATTTGACATACTGCTCTCAAAAGTTAAGCTCAACTTCTGGAGTTGTGCAAAGTCAGTTTAGATGTCTTTAGGACGAAATGAAGGTGATAAAACGATATTTAGCTTGCTGGGAATTAATTCCTGGAAATGTCGTTTATTGATCTCATTTTCATGGCCTAAGATACGTTGTTGTTATATTGTACACAATGTAAGTTTATTGGTTAAATCATTTAACTTAATATTGCTATACATTTCATGTATACTTGGATTTAGTAAAAACATGTAGTTCATCAGTATTCTTTCAATTTGTTGATCTTTCGTTATTAGGAGAGATCCTAACCGACGAACAGGGTATGCCTCGTTTAGACCGTGAATACATCAAACTTAATAATAATTTGATGAAAATAATATACATAAGGGGCACTTTATTATAGATCGCGTATAAGTCGCGATATATACAAAATAAAAAGAAAACGCACAGCGTAAACCGTATAAAGATAAAACCATGAAATATGAAAAATAAGAAACAATTTGACATATTCATCCTCTAATAAGGTGAAACCGGGGAAGATTTCGATCGGAGGAAACCTAATAATATAAAAAACATAAAGCTTAAACTATCTGTTTAAACCACTAAATACTTTTTAAACTTTGCGCAGAAGTCGCAAAAGTAATGGACACGTCTAAACGAGGCACTCGCCGGTCCGCCCGAGTCGTGTTGTTCCGGTGCGTCTTGTCACCGTGCACCGCGGCACGGCTAGAGGCGGAAGAGGACAAACTGATAGGCGTGGCGCTACCTGTTGAAGAGGTCGGGCCGGTAGTACACGTACACGCCCACCAGCACCGTGGCCGTCGCCAGCAGCGCGCGCCGCGTCAGCGCACAGCGCAGCGCCGCCGGCACGCACGTGCGCAGCGTGCGCTGCAACACACACATACATCGTCCGTCTCACATTACCACGCCGGGGAGATTCTAATACATACATATCGGGTGAACAAATACAAATAATACACATCACATTCCAATTTCCAATAGAAGTCGGAGGATCGATCCGACCCAATTGACGGAAGTTTCTTGCCAGAGCGTAAGTGACTTTTGTACAGTCAAATATTATGTTTACTCGCTTGTGCCTTATTTGTAACGAGGTGCAAAGGTGTACGATGTCGATTACGCCCCCGAAGACCAGTTTACAAATAGTGGAGTCATTTAAAAGTTGAAGTCACATTAAATGGACATCCAAATTTCTCTGTATGAGTTAATTCCTTATCGTATTGTATACCTAACTGTGAAGTTATGATTCGATATCAACTTCCGTTTTTTAGATATATGACTTTTTATAAATTCTTGTATATTTAGTACAGAATAATTCGCACCGTGGAGATATCTTACATAGTGGTTTATGATGATAATATTAATACAAGATTTAAATTTCTCCCGATAAAATACAAATTTGTAGTATTAATGGACACAAATTATTTTATTTTTATTTTTTATGCCTGAGAAATTCGTACAGTGGGAGAAAACAAATACAATATAATCTAACAGTAGTTTTAAGATGACCTTGGCATTTTCTCCCAAGAGACTTCTTTATTTAGAGAGAAATAGGGAATTTTCGTTAACAAACAAGAAATAATGCTAAGCGCAGAAAATGGACATCTCTGTTTTTTATGTAAGAAAAAGCAATACTTATTGAAGAATAACATTGCATAAATTTCTCCATATATTATATACTATTTACACTATATAAAATCGAAAATAACTTTACCAGCAAACCAACGAAACGTAGGTGCTGCCATCTAGTTAGCTTGCCCGACTAGCGGGTTCGCGGCGTGCGGCATTGAGTTGCACGTCGTTGCCCGACTAGCGAGTACTGTCGGTTTCTGGGGTATAGTTCGAAATTTTGCCTGGTTGCGAAGGTGTTTTAAAGTACTATCGGCAAGTGACACCGACCTTGACCTTGACCCACTGTTCAACAACTGAACAGAGCCCAATAATTTTAAAATACTGATGTGAACAAGTAAAGATGAATCCTCATCTACTACAGTTATGCCACCTTTAGAACCAGGCGACCACGCGATTGGCTGTGTGTGACAAATAAAACATGACGGCGAGTTGTGCAGATCAAAAGCTGAGTCACTCCTTATTTAAGGGGTAAGCTACATAACTCGGGCGTTAAGCGTTTTTTGTATGGAATTTGACAGCTTAACTCCGGGTTAGCGGCTCGGACCTTGTGTTGTGTAAGCAGGTCTAAAAGGATTACCTAGTTATAATATCCCATCCATATGTTAAAAGAACCAGGTTTAGTTGTTGTATTTTTTTATTGTAAGAATTGTAGTTTAGTTATGTTTTTTTTTCATTGTAAGTGGATTGTCTAGAATCAAAAGCTCACAGATCCCTGTTTTATGCCATTATTATTTTTGTTAATGTTGCTTACTTAACACACAAAATGAGGTTTAGCTAAGTTAGGTATATACATAGGTATAAATACACATTCAGTCTTGTGAAAATAAAATCACATATTATGTAGCATAAATATATTGTTTTTATTCAAAATATTCCTTTTTAAAAGTCGGGTAAGTATACCTACCACTTAACATGAATGTAATGTAGTGAGCCCCCGAGTCCTTTATGAAGGCCTTAATATTAAATAGTGACATGCGTAAAGACTTGAATTTTTTAAATGAGGTGTATCGAAAAAAACCGGTGTCTTTTATACAGGACTAAATATTTGAAGCTAACTAACAGTAAGTACTAAAACGGCGTGATTTGGAGAACCAGTGGCTCTAACTACGAATCTAAAATATATTCGTTATAATTCTCTGTTAAAAAAGAACCTAAATAAAAATTATGAATATTTCGCTCAGTCCATCGCGAAATGTTAATCAAGGTAACCCGTCATCCATGTCAAGGTAAGTTTAATCTCGAATTTCGTACGCAATCTGCTGAGTTTTTACCCCCTGTTTACAGTTTGTATAATACAAATCTCAATAATTGAGATGTTTGTTTGTGTGTTTATTGAAAATACATTATTATTTTGGAATACATTAATACATTAATATTTAAGATAAAATTTAGAACTTTTTAAATTGGAATTTTATAAAGTACTCTCGGTTTGTTTAGTAAATTGTAAACCGCAATTTTGGTCACTTGTAAAGGACAGTCGGCTCTTATTCTGTTGCTGTGAATCATAGTAAAAGTTATTAAAAGTGAGTATAAGAATAAACAACAGAAGAATAAACGATTATTATTACGTAATTCACATTTTGATGACGACTAATTAAATGACGACGCTTTTTCTATCCGACTTATAGCTTACTGTAAAATGGGACAAGCAATCAGATTTAGATATTCATTTTGATAGTCATTACTTTAAGAAATAAAATGTTTCATTTTTTTTCAAAGAAAAAATGATATTTACTAGTTTAGTTTTCTTTTCAATACAATTATAATTACTTGACGAAGCCTACGTTGTGAATTGGATTATGTCAATCGTAAAATTTAATATTCTAAATAAATAAATAATTTTCGTTTTAAAAAAATATATATAGTGACTATTTTAGTATTATTTTCTTATCAAAAGAACATTGTTTTTCATGCAAAATGAAACAACTTCCCGAGTCCCTGAGTCCGTTTTAAAGGCCAAAATCGAGACACGTGTAAAGGAGACCGAGCACTAAAAAATAAAGCTATGCATAAACGCCGAGTGTCCGTTATAAAGTCCCTAAATTTTTGCGCTTAAAATCGGGCGATATTGGGTTGTAATCAGAAAGAAGCAAAATAATTTGATCAATAATATGTTGTATGCAGCACAATCCTCTAATCCCATTAGGAAGTTTAAAGCGAGCATTACGTACCTTGGTAAATTGTCAGATTCGATTTACAAAATTTTGAAATCTAACGACATTAATGTGGCTTTTAAGACAAATAATACCTTGCGCTCGAAACTTTGTAATGGAAAAGATAAAATCGAGAATGGGAACAAGTCTGGTATTTATAAGCTAACCTGTGAGTATTGTAATAAGGTGTTTGTTGGGCAAGCGGGACGTAATTTCACCACAAGGTATAAGAAGCATCTTGCGGCATACAGGCATAACCATTCAGAAAGGTCAAATTTTGCGAAGCATTTGTTGGATAATGGCCATAACCTGTCTGACGATCATTCTTTTAATATTTTAGTTAGAAATAATTAGGTACAACAACAGGGGTGTGATTGTTAACGAACAGTTGAATGTAGCGTCATCACCGTTATTACGAATATTTGCATCTTGCTTGCGAGGTAGGGGGGTGGCCAGGTTATAAATATGGCCGACCAGTCTGGGCACATGCCCATGATGAATGACATCATTCACTTGTCGGACGCTAGTACGACAAGATCTCCTGCATCTCCTGTGGATGCCTCGTAGAGAGGCGAAACACGTGTCGAGTTTTGTATTATTGGTATTTCTTTGTGGCGGGAGAGTGGGAACATTAATTGCATGCAAAAAATACGCAAGTAGGTATAACGGATTGGCACTAATTGACTAGCACGTTTGGCGGAATAGCAAAGTAACATTATTTTCGTTGTTAATATGGAATTCCGCAAATGACGCCTGATTCAATAAATTACAATTACGAGTTAAATTAATAAGAATTTTGTAAAGCCCTCTCGGATTATTTTTTATTTTATTTTATTTTAATAAAATGGGATTATGTTAGTAGTATACTTAGGTCGCTATGTTTCTGCCATTTTAAATGACTGTCAATATGCTATACTTTATTTTTATTTTTCTCGACAATATGCAAAATGATTATATTGTTATGTGATTCTATAATAGTTACGTACACGAAGACATTGTTTTCTTTGTAATTAAGTTTAAAAAAAAAATTATTTTCTATAAAAGGTTTCTGACAATTGTTGTTAGACCATTGTTGTATAAATATTTGAGTATTAAGCATAGAAGTCACTTTGATCATGCGAGAACTTTTAATTCTGATGAGGGAACTAGACTGATTTTGCCATAGCAGTTTTATACTGTATAAGATTTAATAAGTAGGTTTTTTATGTTTTTTCCAACAGGCTGGTTCAGTTTCTATTGTTATTTTTGCATAAAATAATATTTTAACGGTCCCTTATATTTTAATTTAATTTATAAAGAAATACCCGGTTTCATACAAAATGACATATTAAGTCCATAATCTTAATCGAATAAAAGCCAAGAAGCATTTGTAAAGGCCAAATAATTTTCAATTAAAAATTTGCCTAAAATGTTCCGCATAGAGTAGGTATATAATCAACTTTGTTCCAGCGATAATCCGATAAACTCATTTTAGACCTTAAAATAACCTATAAAAAGTTCAGGGCTCAACGGACTCTCGGCATTTATGCGAGTGTAGTCATATTTTATCCAGGCCTCAGGAGGATATTATTTTAGATAAAATTTAGGACTTTCTGAATTGAGACTTTATAAAGTACTCTCGGTCTATTTTAGTAAATTGTAAACCGCAATTTTGGTCACTTGTAAAGGACAGTCAACTCTTATTCTGTTGCTGTGAATCATGGTAAAAGTTATTAAAAATGAATGTTTTACTTAGTATAAGCATAGATACAAAAGGATAAAAGATTATTATTACGTAATTCACATTAAGATGACGTCTCATTAAATGACGACCCTAAATACGCTTTTTCTATGCAATTTATAGCTCAACGTAAAAATGAGACATGCAACCAGCATCATCAGAAATTATTTGACCAAGCTGGAACCATCTACTTTTAGATAAAATAAGATTTTTTTTAAATCGGTTCAGTATTGACGGAGTTCTGAGGTAACAAACATCAACAAATAACACACAAGAATTGAGAAACTCCTCCTTTTGAAATTTTAAAGTCGGTTGAAAATTAAACCTTATTTCATCTACTATGGCTTCTATCACTCGGAAGCGGGCGAACATCAAACAGCGCCGCCGCTGACGACGATCGCTTGCTATCATGTACGAATAAATGTGCGCTTTATGCACAAGGTAGAAAGTTGATTACCGTACTTTGTATCGTGAATGGATACACCTGGCCACCTGCCTGTGAAATCTCGCGCGGGTAATACAAATAGCGCAGAATTCTAAATATGATTTTACTCATACAGTATTATACATAGCTGAGAGAATTTTTTGTTTTATATTTACATGTTTATGAGGTTTTATAAAACACAAAAAAATCCATCTGTCCATATACTCTACGCCACTAATAACTTTTTTAAGCTTAAATTGTTGACATAAAAATAATGGATAACTTTATGTCGGAGATTTTTGTGTATAACATTGTCAATAAATATATCTTAATTTACATATAACTGATATATATACTTTGCTTGTAATGTTCTTCGTAAACCAAAAATTAAGGTTTTAAAAATTTGTGGTTAGCAGGGTAAATAGGCAAACCTGGAGAAAACTATAAATTATTAATAAGTGATTGAGTGGGATTACGAGAATATAAAATCTCCACAGTGCGATATATTGTTTTCATATATTTTTTGGATTGAATTATTAATTCGTGTTTATTGCTATAATATAGATATTTTTGAGGAGAATTCTTTAAATATATTATTTTCGTAACATAGGTAATAACGTGCCATGATTTCTCTACAGTGCGAATTAATGTAGATTTTTCATACAAGTCAAACTGTGCTTCCCGCACTAAAATTACAAAATTAAATACCCCTCTTTTTTTATACTATAGGGGGCAAACGAGCAAACGAATCGCCTGATGGTAAGCGATTAACGTCGTCCATGGACACCCGCAACACCAGAGGTTGAATAGTTATTATGCCTACGTAACCTTACGGTTTAATATGGCGTCGCATCATGGGGTAATATGTTGAAATAGATGATCAAACGAGCTTCGCAAGCGAAGTTCGATCGATATTATATGAGTTCGCTTCATTCGAATATATAAATATTTATGACAGTGTAGTACTTTTATTCTAATGGCAACCTCGCACACAATTTTAAAGACAGGTTTGACTAGTTTTTGACAAAACCTGCCAGTGTCGCCCCACTCCTGTTTACTCCGGAGCGCACCCCAGTTGTCGTCATTCTTTTTAGAGATAGGTACAAAAGTTTCACATCGGGTTAGGGTGGGTGGGAACTTATATTGAAGAATGAAGCGACGAAATATAATAGAGACGACAGGTAGTTACCTGTATGCGCACGGAGAGCGTGGGGTTGCGCGCCGCCGCGGCCGCCGCGCGCCGCCGCCGCAGCCGCTCCTCGTCCAGCAGCCGCTGCTCCTCCCTGCCACCACGAACCAATGCTATCATCGCATCCAATACCATACCGACACGTGCTAATCAAATACCAATCTAACATGTACTTGGCTATAACGAGTAAGTGATGACACTGACATCATCACTACATAAACTGTATATTGACTACGTATACGAGATATCTGGCTGACGCTAGGAAGGAGCCTCTTCTCGTGCACGAGCAGTGGTGGGTACTCACTCCTTCCGCTCGAGCGCGTCGACCTCGGGCTCGAGGTCTGCGGGGTCGTTCTCGTCGTACAGCGTCTTCGCCGTCACCAGGATGTCTTCGAACGGCAAGTCATCCGGTAACTAAAACATATACCTAGATGTTTAGTATAGTACACTTATAATTATTAATCATTTTGAAAGAAATAATTACTTTTGTTCTCACCAATTCGGCTTTAGACAAAATCGGAACACAGTAGCAGCTATTACAGAATTAGTCCTACAAGTTATGAACAACCTTAACCAAAACCTCAAATGTGCAGGTATATTTTGCGATCTAAGCAAGGCTTTCGACTGTGTAAACCATAAAATGTTAATTGATAAGTTAGATTATTATGGAATACGTGGACTCACTTTGAAACTGCTTAAATCTTATCTCACGAATAGAACTCAATTTGTTCAACTGGTTAATGTAGATGACGTAGGTTGTGTAGAATATGTTAACTCTAGTAAGAAAGTAATTGATTGTGGTGTCCCCCAAGGATCAGTCCTGGGGCCCTTATTGTTTATTATTTTCATTAATGATCTACAATACAATATAACTCATGGTACAGCTTATCTCTATGCAGATGATACAAGTATAATCGTTGAAAGTAAAAATATGAATGTCCTTGAAGATCAAATTAGCAAAACATGGAAGGAACTATCGTACTGGTTTGAATGTAATGGTCTTAAAATGAATTTAGATAAAACTGTATATTTTCCTTTTATTAGACATGCTAATAGTTCATCATACGAATTGCCTCTACCTATAGAAAAGGCCGAAAATGTAAAATTCTTAGGTATACAATTAGATACACAGTTGCGTTGGTCAAGTCACATAGATCTTTTAAGGAAAAAATTAGCCTCCGCCGGTTACACACTGAAAAACCTGTCGAAAATGTTAAGCTCAGATGCACTTAAAACAGTTTACTTTGCATATTTTGAAAGCTTGCTAAAATATGGTCTTGAAGTTTGGGGTAACAGCGTCCATATGAAGCCTGTCCTCATATTACAAAAGAAGGCTGTTAGACATGTTGAAAAGGCTAAGCGGCTTGCACATTGCCGCCCTCTGTTTGTAAAACATAAAATACTAACAGTGATCTGTCTATATATATATTTGATATGTATTTTTGTTTATAAGAATAAGAACCGTTTTGCATGTCAAACTAAAAATGAACCTTTATATCTATTAAGACATAAATTTGACATAAATTTACCAGAGTCAAAAAATTATATGCATTTTAGAAGTACGAGTAGTTTGGAATATAATGGCATTAAAATTTATAATTTCTTAAATGAGGACATAAGACAATGTAATATTTTATATGAATTTTCCAAAATATTGAAATCGTTTTTGGTAACAAGCCCGTTTTATAATTTGAATGAATATTTTGACAATTTGACATTTTGATTTATTTTTAGATTAATTAATATTAAGTTAGTGTAAGATTTTGCATGCCATATTGTGGTAGACCATACAATCATGGAAAATAGGTACAAATGTACCTACCTATAATACTAATGACATGTACCCATAACACCTGTATGTTCTTGCAAAATAAATAAATTTGAAATTAATAAATTAATTATAAATATGGATTTTACCCAATGCGCAATAAAAACCTAAATATTGAAAAAAAATCATTAAAATATCTTTTTCTATTAGCACATAACCTAAATAAGAGTTGTCTCTACTACAGTAAAGTATCACCATGTTACTGACAGCTAGGAACTGACTGACATCCACAGACACAATAAGTTGGGCGGAGAGTGAAGCTCGCGCGCGACAACTGACCCGAGACAGCAGGCAGTGCAGCATGGCCATGTCGCAGTCGCAGGCCAGCACCTCCTGGCGCCGGTGCAGCACGACGGCGGCCGTCACGTACACGGGGAACAGCGGCGGCGCGCACAGGAAGTAGTCGTACAGCCGCACCACGTCCGAGTACCGGTTCAGCGAGTGCCCGAACCACGTCAGATACCAAGGCAGCGCGAACATCGTGCCCACGCCCGCTCTGGTCGACATTTAACGTGTTAAGTAAATTAGTGTTTAAATAAGTTCAAAAGTCAAACAAAAAAAGTTTACGAATATTTGTTCCTGAGTTATGGTTGTTTTCTATGTATTTAAGTATTTATATGTATCGTCATCTATTATATATATCGTCGCCTAGTACCCATAACACAAGCCTTATTGAGCTTACCGTGGGACTAGGTCGATTAGTGTAAGATTGTCCCATAATATTTATTTATTTATTTATTTACTAGCAAGCATCAGCAACAGTTCTGAAGGTCAGCAACAATTAAGTATTAAGCGTAAAAGTATATGTTTGATGGTTCAACGAAATGTTTCTTAGTGGTTGCGATTAGCTACAGTCCGCAAACCAGGCTTAGAAATGTTTAATACTACTTTCGTTTAATAAAATAACCCCAGAAAATAATGCCATATCGAGATTTCGAACTTACCTAGCCATGGTATGTTGCTTTTAGGGCAGTATAGGGTATTGGATTTGACTTATTGGCAATGAAACTTTGTTTCGTTTGGATTTTTGGTATGTCTGGTACATTATATAAATACATGGATTGGTGAATAAGTAAATATAATAGAATATGAACTGACTTCTCTAAGCAGTGTGCGGTGTCAGTGTCGGCGCGGCGCAGCACCGGGCGCATGTAGTTGAGCAGGTGCTGCGTGGGCGCCATGGTGGTCTGCATGAAGGGCGCCAGCGGCGCGCCCGCGCCGTACGACAGCCGGCACAGCAGCGGGAACGACGCGCGGTCGCCGCACACCAGCAGCAGCGTGATCGCCACGTCGTGGTACCCCTGCGTGGTGCCCCGAGCGCGGGCCCGCATTATTCAACGCAACTCTCATTTAAATTGCTCAAGTAAAAGTACTAGTCACAGATAAATATCAGATAGTCTTAACGCAAACCGCAGCGTCTCAAGTTACCCCGACTCACGCGAGTAGCAGGCATATGATGACAGTAAATATACAAAATAACAAAAGTATGACAAACACAACAAAGACTGTATAATATACACATAAGGCGGAAGGTGTTGAGGGCACACGATGTTTGACCAGATTTGCTAAAGCATACCAGATACGCTGGTCTTCCGTTATCACGCACCTGGTAGTACTTGAGGTGCGGATGGCGGATGATGACGCGCAGGATGAGCACGGTGAGCTGGTCCTGCAGCGCCACGCGCTGCTCGTACGGGATGCCGGGCGGAAACCGCTTCAGCGACCGGTTCACGTCCAGAACAACCTGACACCACAACATATGTTTCATATCGCATGATCTGAAAGTGGGTTGTTGTACTCCCTATGAAGCGGGGGGAAACGGACGCATTTATGCCTTAGAACGTTTCACTCTCCAAATGCATTTTTTCGTAAGTTTTACGAATTACAATTGGAAATCTGATAATTTCCTCAATCTATAAATGAAGAACTTATTTTTTTTTAATATAGGTAATGGTTTCTTCGAATCTAGCTATACCTTATAAAACACACATTTGTATATTTCTTTCCTCACATTCGATATGAAAAATAGTGTTTAACTCGGGTCTCGGACTATCGGCGCTATCACTATGTTCGAGCGCCAAAAAAATACCTCCACTGTATGGGTGTATGGGTGGACCTTTCTTCCTTTGGTTAAAAATCTACTATTATGTGTTATCGAACCAATTTTATTCTGCAATTTGGCGAAATTTGTAAGAATTGTTTTTAGTTATTGTGTATGTTAGAAAATAAATAAAAAAATAAAACGTTGTGGCAGGTCTGGGTTAATAACTATAATATGTAGGTATAATTGATGTGGATTATGCATAGCGTTTACTCATGACAACGGAGTACTCACTTGACTGTATTCACTATGTGTAGATAGCTCGTCCAGTGACGGAGGCTCTGTCATTTCCTCGGAGGTCACACCCACCAACAGCGGCCATATTTTTCTTCTGTACTCATCTGCAATAATTCAATAAGTATGGCATTTGGTCAACAGGTAAAGCAGGCCAAGTGCGAGCCGCACTCGCATCTTTAGAATTCCGTACCATAGTATTTGTTGCTTTTGTTATGTTATTGTTAATAGGAGCTGCCTGATACGTATGTAGATTTTTGGCGAATTAAAAAAAAAACATTTAAAATAAATGAATATCACCTACATTGTGAAGGGTCCTTAGACAAAAGTACACACAAAACACAAAAGTAAGTAGTAAAACATGTCAAAGCTGAAACTTTAGATATGACAGCACATGCCAAAATACAGCTTAGTAGTAGATAGTTTAGTACCCTTTGCATTGATTCAGCTAATAAATATATGTATTGAATATCTCAAAAACTGTAAGAATTAATTCACTATAGTTTCTTAGAGAAATACCTTAAAGTCAACAGATATTAATAAAAAGAGGGTGTATAGATAGATAGACTAGTTATGTAGCAGAAGTATGAAAACACACTCTTTCAACTTTCTACCTATTACAGTAGTTGATATACAGCCCGCTGCACTGACACACAAGAGTTTGGACTGCCACTCACAAAAATAAAATATGCTGAAATACATTTGCAAGTAAACACTAACTATTATCAATAAATAAACACAGCACAACTCTGGTCCCCGCAGTATTTACCTAAATAAAAAAAACTACTAATTACTGACTTCTTAATCCAAATAACCTAGTGGCTCTGTGAGCTGAAAACCTCAGGAGCATAAGGTCTTAAGCACCATAGACCTGCATGGTGCTTAAGTCTTTTGTACCAATTTCCTCAATAACAAAATTAAAAAAAAAAAAAACAAATAACAAATATTCTACAAACATATAGAACTTGCTCACAAAATTTCGGAGAACAACTGCACATACAAAAGCATTTTTGCCACAAGCTGAAACAGAGACCTCCGCTTAAACTTGATCAATGATACTTGGCAGAACTGTCCCTCAGGTACGTTTTGTAATAGGCTCTATGCTTAGTAAAAGGCTAGAAGCAGATACACTTCAAACCAGCTACATGCCATAAATGGAAATCAATTTTTATTTTATTATTTGTGGTGTGTGTTCTAACAGAACTAGAACTAGAGGAGCTGGATTGAGTCCCAAAAAGGCATATGTGGTTCTAAACCATGTGTGGTGCTGTCAAATAGTAAAATATCATTTTTTCCCTAATACTAAATAGTGAAACAATTGAAATATTCAACAGTAATTTACAGACTTGGTTAACACAAAGCAACTGCAATTATACGATATTACAACTTGATCACTAAGTATCCAATGCAACAATAATAATATTTTATTATGATGCAAACTAAAACAAAGGGTGATGTCAAAGAACTACCTGATTAGATTAAAGTGTTGTTTGCACTCACCACAGATGAGGCCACCTTTGCTCTTGGCAAAGCTCTGCCACTGTTCCAGGCTGGTCGCGTCCGCATCCTCCAGGCACTGTTCGATCTCCCGCCGCTTCTCCGTTATATCCGGATCCACGAAGTCAAAATCTGTGACACAAAATCATTGACATTTGACGCTGGCTGCATAACACGCATGTACGCCACGGTACTCATATGGTTCCATGAATGGGAAATACTAAACCGAAAGTAATTTTAATGGAGTCATCTGTTGTTTACAATACCTTCATCGAATTTTAACTCTGAAGGCGTAGATATGTCATCAATATTTTTGGCGTGGTTCATATCGAGGATCGGCTTCTGTGGCGGCGGGGAGCAGCCCCCGTTGTAAGTGCACTTGTCGCCGATGTCGGCGTCGGGATTATTAGACTCCATTCCAATAAATAGAAAACTAATCGAGGAAAAACATTACACCATCTTCCTACATAGATGTAGTCACAATATTTGACACTTTTCGTATTGTGACTTGACAATCTTGACATTTCAATTTCATTAGGAGACTGTTCAGAAACTATTAGCAATATCTAAGAAGATAATTTTATATTTGGTGATACACTACATTGCGCACATGTATAACTTTGATTATTTAAGTTTAAATATAATAAAAAGTTTAAAGAAGAGGTAAATAGTCATCCATGAGCAGAGTTTGATTAAATAAATTCATTCCATTATACTACATTCAGAACGAGCCACTTACGTTCTGTTTTACGCATGTTCATATTGATTCATGCTCATGGGCTTGCATACATCGTCGCGTGCGTGCTAAAGTGGCACAACCCGCACAACCAGGCAGGCAGGGCCGTGTTTTATAAAGTTACAAGTTACAGGCTTACAGGTTACCAGTGTACAGGCTACAGGCACCTGTAATGCTCTGTTAACGACTACAGGTGTTTTATAAATACACACAGGTAGTTACAGTTGTAATGAAGTATGGTAAACCTCGATTACAAGTAACATCTACAGGTGTGAACGTAATACTGTTAAAATGATTCGGCTTCTGAGAGATTCTTTTGAGTCTGACGCAGATGAGGAGGCAGCTTCGACCTAGGTAGGTTGTTTTGGCCCCCAATAAATTTGGAATTTAGGACATCGTACGAGTTCAACGCACGGTTTAGGATAGGCACGCAAATGAAGAACATTCGTCTGATAGATAGGAATCTGCAAGGCCAGCGCAGGTGACCGGAAATGTTAAATTATTTTGGGAATTAAGATACTGAATTTATCAATAATATTTTTTGTTTGAATAAGAGTTCTAACTTCTAAATCGTGTATCAATGGCAGGCTCCAAATATTGACCAATAATACTAGCAACATTAAACATCGAAAACCACTTTCAACCAATTGATTTTTCCTTCGCTTCTGGCCATCGTTCCATTAAAACATAAACAGTAAACACAACGGTTGAAAGAATTCAATGAGTATTTACGGCAGGATTTATTTTTAATAACTTAGTGTGTAACATACAGAATAACTGAGAAAACTGCACTGTAGTTGCCGTTACAGGACTCAAGACCTATGTCAGTTTTTGTTACAAATGTACCAAACTACACTTGTAATTTACAATATTTTTATAAAACGCTTGTTCGATTATGCGTTTAAATTAAAACTATAAAACATATTTTGATATATGATTGAGCTACACTCTACAGGCACTTATACATGTAACCTGTAAAATTGTAACACAGTACTTTTATAAAACGCAAATTGTAAAAAACCGGGCAGGTGTTGCCAGTAAACGCCTGTAAACTTGTAAGTTTTATAAGACGGGGCCGGAACCTTTACAGGGGGCTGTAATTTCCCGTTTTTAGGGTTCCGTAATCAACTAGGAACCCTTATAGTTTCTTCAAGTCTGTCTGTCTGTCCGTCAGAACGCTTGGTTTGGTTTGGTTTGGTTCTTCTGTATTTAATCATGCTAAAATAGATACATTTAATAACCCAAAGGAGAATAAAATAAATGACAGTGAAACGGGTAATATTATTATGTCCAGTTACAAAGCTTTGCCAAGGCATGGATGTATGTTTAACCTTCTTTTTTTAACCCGAAGTTAGTCGGCCACTGGGGGTTCCGTATCCGACGTACCCTCACACCATTTTGGTAGTATAGGAATGGGAATCTCAATGCGAGCCAAATTTACGGATTTATAGGGTTCCGTAGTCCGCTACCGTTGAAAGTGGAAAGCTGTAATTTGGTATGAATGTACATATCAATCACCCGACCAAATGGTAAAATAAAAAGTATTTTTTTTAAAGGTCACAATTTTTTTGTAAATAAACGTAGGACGGTAAACTACGAAACCCAACACTGAGCATGGCCCGAAATGCTCTTGGCCGGTTTTTAAGGGATATGTAAGGACGTCTTGACAAGTGTTAGCGGCGTAGAAAATGTTCCCAGTTTAAAAAAGTCGATGTTCAGAAGTGCAGGATCCGGCCTCTGTAGAGTAGCTTCATGGGTTAGAATTAAACTCTGCACACTCAATGCTAGCAATAGTAGTTTATGTGATTGTACATTGTACTTATATAATGAAAGGCAGCAAAACCCGAGTGTGGGTTTGGGTCACACGAGTGTTTTAATGCCTAATTATTTACACTGCTTTAGGGCCTAATTACATACACTGCTTTAGGGCCTACGCTAACTGACGCGGATTACCCGGAGCGGACGCCCGTCTGATAAGAAATTGTATGAACAGCGCTAAGTGAAGCGGGCGGACGGGGCGGGTGCGACATACTAAATCCACCCCACCCGCCGCGATCCGCGAGCGTGCGCACGCGGCGGGCGTCTGCGTCAGCTAGCGTAGGCCCCCATTGTATGCAATTGACAATTCGTTTCAAACTAAACGTCATCTCGACTGATATTAGAATAGAGGTCAAATCAAATTATTTTTTGTCAGATGTGTTCGAAACATTTGACCCACGGCGTACACGAACGAAACAGAGCTAGATGTGTAGATAAATGTATCTGCAAATCAGTGGTATAGGTTGCATTCTTGCAGGGCATGGGAGAGTTGAGGAACAAGTATGTATTTGTTTTTAGTTAATTAATTGCGATTAGCGTTAATTAACTACGCTTTAATTGTTCTACTTGTCTCCAGATGGAGCCATGCTAGCAAAACGAGCAATTTATTTTATATAGTAGACAATTGAAACATAATTTATTTACAAGGTATTAATCATCAATTTTATTTATTATATACCTAACACTGGAGGCCGACAGTGTGCAGAAATAATTTTATTTTACATTTTGATGTCACGCCAAAACAACGACAAGCGGCGTAAATTAGAACTAAAAATTCAGTATAATTAAGGTTAATTTTGGAACAATGACATCGAGGTATACACTTAAAATGAATTCTAAAAAAGGCAATTTATTTTTCGTGAATTTTTACTGTTGATTGACCGCATTAAATATAATATTATATATGTAGGTGCAGGAGTGGCCTTATCTTGGTTAGATATCGTGGGTATTTGAGCAATGAGCGTTATTAAAACCCTAAATGATCACATCTGCGTTTAATTCACTAATTAACAATAAATCACACAGTCAAAATACAATTAAATCACCACTAATCCACTAATTTCACATTTGTATTCGTTTTACGCGATAACATAGTTCAATTGCAACAATTAACACAATTAACAGTGATATTAGCGATTCGTCGAGGACTTGGTGCGCCTGCGATCGTTATTCGTGTCCATTTTTAGATTATATTGCAGGTATAACGATCGCCACGCTACCAACGATACGACGCTTCGCTAGAGCAAACCTACTACAGCAATCGAGTAAGTTCACTCTTGATCAGGTAGATGGCGCTGCTACTGTGCGTAGTCACCTTACTTAGCTATCATCGATACAAAACAACGTTTAACCTAAGCTAACTTAATATGACAATCAAAGAACTTCAATGTTATTTGGGTAGATGGCGCTATTGCTAGGCGCCGTCATATATTTCAAAATCTTATTTACTACCAAAATCTTGTGTTTAGTAAATAAACCGAGTTGTGTGTACAATGTAGTTTCGCTGAAATATTTATAGAATTCTTTGCAAGCTTATTTTTCAACTAACAATTCTAGTTCTTTACATACTTTCGGGATGAAATTAATAGAAAGACATGAATATCTTCTCATTTTCTTTCAAAACATCGATATTTTAAACACTGTTTCCGTAACGCGTAATTTGAAAAATTATAGGTAAACTGTTCAGTCAAATTTTTGAATAACTTTTTTCTCCCTCTCGGCCGTTCCAGCCGGTGCACCCACATTTCCATCGCCTCGCCCTGGAGCTCTACGCGCCGCTTTTCCACCTCTGGTGGCGCCGGTGGGTTGTTCCTGGCTCGTGCCTCCGCTCGCCACCGGAACAGTGCAGCGTGGGCCCTCGCGTCGAGATCCCAGGGCAGGCACCCGGCCAGCGCACATGCAGCCTCCGCGCTCACCGTGCGGTATCCTCGGATTACCCTCAGCGCCATTGCTCTCTGCGGTCTCCGCAGTTGAGCAATGTTGTGGCTGCTGAGGGCATCCGCCCATACAGGGGCACCGTAGAGCGCCATCGAGCGCACTACGCCAGTGTAAAGACGGCGGCACGTTGAGTTGGGCCCCCCCAAGTTGGGCAGTATACGCCCAAGAGCCGCCGCGGCACGTAGTAGTTTCGGCGCGAGGCGCTCGAAATGTGCCTTGAAGTTCCATTTGCTGTCAAGCACGACACCGAGGTACAGCAGTGTCGGCTTGACAGCAATCGGGACTCCTCCCACGATGATTTGGGCGCCAGATGGAGACGCTCTCCGCGGGCCATGGAAGCAGATGGCCTCGCACTTTGTGAGTGCCACCTCTAGACCCAAGCGGCGGATGCGGGCCACACAGTGGGCGACTCCGGCCGTCGCCAGGATAGCTGCGTCGCGGTAGCTGGGTCCTCTGGCCGTCACGAGCGTGTCGTCGGCGTAACAGGTGACGCCGACTCCACTCAAGTTTTCCCCCCGTAGGACCCAGTCGTAGCCTATGTTCCACAGGAGTGGTCCCAGCACCGACCCCTGCGGAACTCCGCACGACATATGCCTCCGACCCCAGTCTCGTCGCCCCGGCCAGACTATCACCCGTCCCTCCAGGTAGGCGGCTACTATGCGCGACAGGTGGGGAGGCACTCCGTGAAAGCGCAGAGCCTCGTTGATGACTTCCCAGGGCAAGGTGTTGAAGGCGTTGGAGATGTCTAGCGACACCGCCAAAACGACCTCGCCCTGGGAAGCAGCCTCCTCCGCTATGGCCTTCACCCGGAGTATCGCGTCCACCGTCGACCGCCCCCTCCGGAAGCCGAACTGCTGGTCAGCCAGATCCAGCCCTGTGCGCTCCATGTGCTCGATGAGGCGAGTTGCGATTATGCGCTCAAAGAGCTTGCTCACCTCATTGAGCAGGACCGGTACCCGGCTGGAGAGTCCGCCGGCCGCCCGCCTTTTCGAAGGAGGACCAGTTTCCCGGTCCTCCATTCGTTGGGGAAGCAACTCTGCTCCAGACATGCGCTCAGGAGCCGCAGCAACCTTGGCCCCAGAGCGTCCACGGCCAAGACCCAAGCACGACCAGGAATGCCGTCGGGCCCGGGCGCCGTGTTCTTGGCCCTGAGCCGATGGACCGCTGCGCTGAGCTCCCCTGGAGTGATGGGTGGGACTCCAGCCTCCTCAGAAACTTCTGCCCTTAGGGGCGCCATGGCAGGTGGTGTGTGCGGGCCCCGCTCGGGGAAGAGCGTTGCCACCACTCGGTCCATGAGGTCCGGCTCAAGCGTTTGGGTCAGCGGTGGTGCCCATGCGCGTAACTTACTCCGGACAAGTTTGTATGGCCTTCCCCACGGGTCGGCATTGAGGGTCTCCAGAAATTCGGCACGACTCGCCTCAATTGCCTTCCCTATGGCCATCGCAAACTCTGCCCTGGAGTCTTTGTACGCCTGGTAGGAGCGGCGGATCTCGTCCTCGTTGGGCCTCCTTCTTTGCCTCTGGCGCATGTACTGGCGACGCGCGGCTATGCAGCCCTCGCGCAGCTGCGCGAGCTCGGCGGACCACCAGTACACGCTCGGTTTTGGCGGCAGGGGCTTGGCCCGGGGCATTGACGCATCGCACACACGTGTCATAGCCCCCCGAACCAGGATGCTTCCGTCTCTACCACCACCGCTCCCTCCTGTACGGGCAGCCAGGCCTCCACGATCGCCGCCTCTTTGAGCAGTTCCCGGTCGAGTTTGGTGAGAGCCCATTTTGGGCCACCCCCGACCGGGCCCATCCGGCTTGGGTTGTACGTGGTGTCCGAGGTGGTGACGTCGAACCGTATGTACCGGTGGTCGGACAACGTCTCCACCCCCACCATGACCTCCCAACCCTGGACACGGCGCGCCAGGGCAGCGCTCGCGAACGTTATGTCCACGATGGAACCACCCTGTTGTCGCACGCACGTGTCTGCCGTTCCTTCGTTTAGAACTGCCAGCCCCGCCGCAACAGCCCATTCCTCGAGCGTGGCTCCCTTCGCATCTGTCACCCGAGAACCCCATGCTGTGGACTTCGCGTTGAAGTCTCCGGCAACGATCACGGGACGCGGAGAGAGCCGCCCGATTAGCGCCCCCACTTCGTCTAGAAACCGCTCGAAGTCGGCCAGACAGCGATTTGGGGAGAAATAGGTTGCGACAAACCATATTTCTCCGCATAGCGCCGCCACATACCCCTTCCCTTTGGTCACAGCTGAAGGCGGAAGAACACCCGCCATCGCTCGCACCACCAGCGCCACCGATCCGTCCACGTCACCCATGAAGTCATCACGGGACGGGATCGAGTAATGGTTTATACTGCCCTCTGTCAGCCAATCTTAACTTATTGCATCTCCGTCTGGGGTGGCTCCACGAGCTCGAATATGATTAACGTGGAAAGAGCACAAAGGTTTATACTTAAGGTAATCCTTAAAAAACGTAGGTCATACCCTACTATAGATCTATACAGGGAGATGGACGTTCTCAGTGTGCGTAAGCTTGCTATTATTAGGTTGACAGTGTCGATGCACTTTAAAGTAACCAAGTCCACTGAATACGGTACCTGTCTCAGGAAACGTGTTTTTAAGTTACCTGTCCCTAAGACGAAAACTGCCTTTGCTAAAAGATTTCAGGATTTCCTTTCTCCACATTTATATAATATAGTAAATAAAGAATGTGACATTAAAAAATGTACTGTTGGTGAATTTAAAAGAAAAGTTATCAGTTGGATTAAACCTCTTAGTGATAATGAAACAGAGCAATTGATTAAAATCTCGCATTGGTAACTTTCCTATCCTATCTGCTTGCTGTAATCATAATGTTGACATGTACATACAACGTGTTTTTGAGCAATTGCTTTGAAATTCAAGGGTGCATTCTTTAGCATAAATTAAGTTAATTTCTTAAAGACACCGGTATTCTAACTAGCTCCATCTAGAGAATAGCTACTAATTTAATTTTATCTCATATGGGTTTTGCAAGTGTGTAAACGGAGTATGAGTATTCGAAATGACATTGATATGTCATAGTTGTCACTTAGTTGGTAAAGTCAATTCTAATGCCCGTTTTACATTAACGGTTGATGCAGCATGTAATTATCTTGTATGAGAAAAAAAAACGAATTTAATAAAACTAACTATGCCATTCTGTTTCCTTAATTATACCAAGCCACATGTCGAAGTTGAAGCAAATGCTCAAGAACACCCTGTATAAATATCTAACAAATATAGTGAACTAGGCTTCAATTCTAAGTAATTTTATATCTACACACACATACACAATTTACCCTCCGTTACACACTAATAAACACACTGTAAACTGCTGACTACAATAATTATACATCTTGTCCATAACTTTAGAATGAAACTGAATTGTGTTTAAATCACTCAAAATTTCACATATCTTTGTTTTACGTTTTTCTTTTTTTTTTTTTTTTTTTTTTTTTTTTTTTTAAATTTCTTCTTATAATTAATAAATCCTAAACTTCAGCGTAGGTAACAGATAATTTATAAATTGGTATACGATGTAACTGACCCCACGAGACAGGCCTAGCCTAGTGTGGTGGTCATAGGTAAAACTAAACTTGTATAATTTTTGGCAAATAAACAACTTTTACTTTTACTTTACTTTACTAATAAAATCAAAAACCACCGACGTAATTATAAAACTTGCTCACATATTTTGATGAAAACCAATTCTAAACTTCGGCTACTCAAACGGTAATCAAACCACAGGGAAGTGTAAACAACAGCCGATAGATGGCACTTATCACGCAGAGCGATTAATATAGATCGCGCTGTTAAGATTTTTCCAAGAATGACCTACCTGTCCGCCTGGTTTGCTGGTTAGGTAAGGTTCGGTTCGGAGTTAGGTTAGGTTAGGTTCAGAGTTAGGTTAGGTTAGGTTCAGAGTTAGGTTAGGTTAGGTTCAGAGTTAGGTTAGGTTAGGTTCAGAGTTAGGTTAGGTTAGGTTCAGAGTTAGGTTAGGTTAGGTTCAGAGTTAGGTTAGGTTAGGTTCAGAGTTAGGTTAGGTTAGGTTCAGAGTTAGGTTAGGTTAGGTTCAGAGTTAGGTTAGGTTAGGTTCAGAGTTAGGTTAGGTTAGGTTCAGAGTTAGGTTAGGTTAGGTTCAGAGTTAGGTTAGGTTAGGTTCAGAGTTAGGTTAGGTTAGGTTCAGAGTTAGGTTAGGTTAGGTTCAGAGTTAGGTTAGGTTAGGTTCAGAGTTAGGTTAGGTTAGGTTCAGAGTTAGGTTAGGTTAGGTTCAGAGTTAGGTTAGGTTAGGTTCAGAGTTAGGTTAGGTTAGGTTCAGAGTTAGGTTAGGTTAGGTTCAGAGTTAGGTTAGGTTAGGTTCAGAGTTAGGTTAGGTTAGGTTCAGAGTTAGGTTAGGTTAGGTTCAGAGTTAGGTTGGGATGCGGTGCTGGTAGACCTCCTCGTGGTGCATCCTGGGAGGGGAAGGATAGTCCGCTCAGTTGCGCGATGGCTATTCTACCCCTGCGAACTACCAGACTCAGTCGGTCGCGGTCGAGCCACCTCCCGCGTGGGCTTAAGTGCCGAGTTTTGTCAAACTGCTCCAAGCATGCCTCAGCCTATCTGAGGTGGCAGTGGATGCAGTATCGCCCGACGGCTGTGGACAAAACCACGTTAAAAAATGAAAAGGAGGAGGAGCAGGAGGAGCTTCGAGAGAAGCTCCACAGGGAAGTCAACGCCAGCTTCCCTTGAATCCCGCAACCCGCAGCACTTTCCCAGCGACCCCCATCACCGGCGGTATGGGGTACGGGTAGTGCCTGCGGCGCGGAAGGCTTGCCTTTACTGGCCGGCCTGCGAGAAGGAAAACTCTATAACACCCGACAGCGAAGTCGTTAAAACCTCCAGATACCGGGCGACCTCTGGAGTATTAGCCACACGTTTTCGGAATGGGCGTCACCCGGCGTGTAGTTTCTTTCGTCCCATACTCGTGGGAACAAAATCAATGTTACAAATCCAAAAAACAGACGTAAAAGGCCCTTCTCAGGGCCAAAGTGGAAACGGCCTTTCTGAAGGCCAAGCGGTGGAGCCTCCATCGAAAGATGTCAGGCTCGAGGAGGGAACAGCGGTGGCTGAGAGTGCCCCAGGAGCGTGCACTGAAGCCCAACCTGCTGCTAAGAAGGAATCGGACGGTACCGTGCGTGAGCCACGGAGCGCCGACAAAAAGCAAAAAACGACGCCGAAAAGCCGGATCCCGCTACCAGAGGTGCGGGTGGTAATAAACCGGTCAGCGCTTCTTCCGGAGGCGAAACCACGCGTCGGCAGCCGCATAAAGAAGACGACCCGAATGTCGTATTTGACAGACGAGAAGATGATCGTCAATACGCTTTCGGGCTCTGACTCAGACGCAGGTCTGCCGGCCGCAGGGACGAAGCCGCGACCCGGTTCCGGAACCGGTACTTCCCTGGCTGCCTCCTCCCACGCAATGGAGAGCACAGGAAACAAGAGGAGGCGGGTCGAGCTCTCGGAGGAAGAACAAGAGCCAGGAGCTTCTCTCACGGTCCGCGGCACCTCACATCGGAGAGAGGGGCGACCCCAGACCCCTGGAAAGTGCCAACGGAGTCAAACCCTGAGCCTGCACAGGGCCGATGCTCAGGCCGAAACTGGCGGCGTCACGCAGAGCCCCAATCCGGACGGTGGCACAGGTAACATGGCGGAGAGTGTTGCAGACACGATAACGGCGGAGGACGATCTATCGTCAGTCGGCTCGCTCGTCACGGTTCGATCAAGATCGATCTCGGGCACATCGGTGGGCTCCTGCCTGGGAGGGCGCTTCTGGGCTGATGCTCAATCAAACAGCGCCAGCAGACCAGGCTCTGAAATTGATTCGGATCACTCCGGATCTTCTGAGAAGGTGGCCAAGCGGTCGGGAGGCCGCCCACCCACGACAGGGCAGTTTATGACCCCGAGCCCTCCAAACACCACCGAGGATCAAACCGCAGTCTCGCGGCTACGGCAGGTCCAAGAAAGTCTCAGGGCTGTGGAGTTGGTTGCCTCTAAGTCGAGCAACCTGAAGGGCACCTTCGTCCGAGCCCTCAAAAAAGCCGTCGCGTCTATAAAAGACGCTGTCGAGGATCTTACAGAGCGCACGACTTCTGAGGAGACGCGGCGGCTCCAAAGACAAAATGACCGCCTGCAGAGGGAGCTGAAAGAGCTCCGCACTGAAATGGAGCAAATGAGAGTGGAGCTCCGAGCGCAGCACACGCCACAGTCCCTAATTACACCCTCCCCGGTGGAGCTGCAGTCGGTCGCGCCGTCTCAGGCACTATCTGAGACAACGTCGGAGCGGGCAACTATCATTGCCATAATGAATGCCCGCTTCGAGGCACTGGAGGTGGAAGGGAGGTTACTTCCTGCCAAAAATGTACGGCCCCGATTGGTGGCCGACCAATCTAGTATGGCAAAAGATACGGCACCCTTGCCAGGATCCTCAGGCGGCGGCAAAACTAAGGCTAAGGTGCAAGCCAAGACACTGGAAGTGGCATCCGAGGCGGCGAATACATCTTCCGCACCTGCTCCTATACAGGAAGAACCAAAAGGCGGAAAGCCGAAGAGAAAAAAAATAAAACAGACGAAGAAGACAAAGGCGGACTCCCAACCTGCGGCTAACATGGAAGTCCAGGCTCCTAGTGAAACTCGACCACCCCCGACTGCGCCTTCGGGCGAGAGGTGGACTAAGGTGGAAAGGAAAAAACCAAAAAAGAAGGATGCGGTGTGGCCTATTGTGCAGCCCCGAAAACAGCCGGAGACAAGGTCGAAAGGACAAAGTCGCACTCTCCGTCCACCACGATCAGCAGCAGTGGTCCTGACGCTGCAACCGGAGGCGGAAGCTCGGGGGGCGACTTATGCCAAGGTAATTGCCGAAGCCAAAAACAAAGTCAACCTGACTGACCTTGGCATTACGGCACTGCGATTCCGTCAAGCAGCCACTGGTGCTCGGGTCCTGGAGCTGCCGGGAGTCACCAGTGGTGAGAAGGCCGACCAGCTGGCGAAGGAGCTAGCAGAAAAATTGGGCGAGAGCGTCCGAGTCTCCAGACCGACGAAGTGCGCGGAGATGCGCTTGTCAAATCTGGATGACTCGGTGACCGCGGAAGAAATAGCCAACGCTATCGCACGCTTCGGCGGCTGTGGCACGGAGCTGATAAAAGTAGGGGAAATTCGTCAGAATCACACCGGCCTCGGCTCAGTGTGGGTACGCTGCCCGATTACAGCGGCGAAGAAAGTGGCCGACGGAGGCCGTTTCCTGGTAGGGTGGTCCTCGGCGCAGGTTAAACTGCTGGAGCCGAGGATAATGCGATGTTTCCGATGTCTGGAGTCCGGGCACGTGAGAGCTCAGTGCCAGGCGCAGGTGGACCGCGGCGAACTTTGCTACCGTTGCGGAAAGCCTGATCACAAGGCGGCACAGTGCTCGGCGACACCCCACTGTGTGGTATGTGAGGCGGCGGGCAAAAGGGCGGATCACGCTATGGGAGCCAAATCGTGCTCCACATCGCACGCAAAGAAAGGCAGGAAAACTGGTGATGGCCCCCGGGCCTCCTCGCAGAGTTCCCAGCCGGCTGCATCTGCAGCCCGCAATGAGGCGGTAGAAGAAATGGCCACATCATAAATAATGGCCACTAAGTATTTACAGGGGAATATTAACCACTGTGCTAGAGCCCAAGACCTGTTGGCCCAAAGCCTGGCAGAGTGGCAAATCGAGGTGGCAGTAATCGCCGAACCCTACTCCGTCCCACCCAGGGACAATTGGGCCGGTGATTCAGACGGGTTAGTGGCCATCGTTGTCAATCCGTCCGCCGGTTCTCCGCCGCTCGAAAGAGTACAAAGGGGCCGCGGATACGTTGCGGCATGGATTGGCGACAAAATGTTGGTTGGCACTTATTTCTCGCCGAACCGGCCTCTGGCCGAGTTTGAACAGTTTCTGGTCGACGTCGGGGCCCTGATCGGTCGAAATCGACCTGCCATGGTGCTCGTGGCCGGGGACTTTAACGCCAAATCCACGGCGTGGGGTTCCCCGGCGACGGATGCCCGTGGGGCGGAGCTGCAGGATTGGGCGGCATCAACTGGTTTACACGTTCTGAATCAGGGGACGGTGAACACGTGCGTGCGGCAACAGGGCGGCTCCATCGTGGACGTCACTTTCGCCAACGCCGCCCTGGCGCGCCGTGTTCGAGGCTGGGAGGTGCTGGAAGATGTTGAGACGTTGTCGGACCACCGATATATTCGGTTTGAGATCTCAACTCTTCCAGCAAACCCGATAGGCCTGAACCGGCCTTTGCGAGGAGACGGCCCGCGTTGGGCATTGAAGCGCCTGGACCGGGACTTATTGATAGAGGCGGCTTTGGTGAAAGCTTGGCTGCCGGTCCCCGATGGCCGAGTAGACGTCGACCTGGAGGCGGAAGCAATGGGGCGTGATATGGTCGAGGTCTGTGACGCGGCTATGCCGCGAGCCGGCCCGATTCCTCCAAAGCAAGCGGTGTACTGGTGGTCCGCGGAGCTTGCACAGCTACGCAAGTCATGTGTCTCTGCAAGACGCCAGTACACACACTACCGCAGACGGCGTATAAGAAACGTACCAGAGGAGGAGCGGCTATACGCCGTATACTCAGAAGCCGTCAAGGTGCTGCAGGGGGCAATCGGCAGGGCCAAGGACCAAGCTGAAAAGGAAATGCTGGAGACTTTAAACAACGATCCGTGGGGAAGGCCATACAAGATGGTGAGGCGCAAGCTTCGCCCTTGGGCACCCCCACTTACGCAAAGTCTCCAGCCACAACTCCTCGAGCAGGTGGTCGATGCCTTGTTCCCGACGAGGGAGGATCACATACCTCCGCCCATGTTACCGCCCCGAGGGAGGATAGCTGAGGTAGGCGGTGCGCCGGAAGTAACGGAGGGTGAACTGGGGGCAGCAGTGCTACGGCTCCGAGCCAAAAACACTGCCCCCGGCCCCGACGGAGTCCCCGGCCGGGCCTGGGTTTTGGCCCTGGGCCCGCTCGAGCCGCGCCTGAGAGCACTTTTTAGTGCGTGCTTGGAGCAGGGGCGGTTTCCTCGCACGTGGAAGTCGGGGAAACTGGTTCTCCTGCGGAAGGAAGGGCGACCGGCAGACTCACCTTCAGCCTACAGGCCCATAGTGTTGCTGGACGAGGCCAGCAAACTACTCGAGCGCGTTGTGGCTGCTCGACTTGTTCGGCACCTTGTTGGGGCGGGACCGGACCTCAGTGTCCATCAGTATGGATTCCGTCGAGGCAGGTCCACCATTGACGCAATTGCGCGGGTGAGGGCCTTGACGGACGAAGCAGTGTCCCGGGGTGAGGTGGTATTGGCGGTGTCTCTAGACATCGCCAATGCATTTAACTCCCTGCCCTGGGCCTGTATAAAAGCAGCATTGAGGCATCACACTGTGCCTGAATATCTACGGAAGACGGTAGAGGATTATCTCGCCGATAGAGCCGTCAGATTTCCAGCGCATTCCGAGTGGAAGGAGAAGCGGCTGTCGTGCGGTGTTCCACAGGGGTCTGTTCTCGGACCACTCCTGTGGAACATCGGATATGACTGGGTGCTTAGGGGGGAAAATTTGCCAGGAGTCAGTGTCACGTGCTACGCCGACGACACCCTGGTGACGGCCTGTGGCAGCACCTTCAGGGACGCAACGACTCGGGCTACAGCAGGAGTGGCGTCGGTCGTGGCCCGAATCAGGAGGCTTGGGCTGGAGGTGGCCCTAAACAAATCCGAGGCCCTTTGCTTCCATGGGCCACGGAAGGCCCCTCCGGCAGGTTCCAGCCTGGTGGTGGGAGGAACGTCCATCGCCGTCAAGTCGACAATGCGGTACTTAGGCATAGTCCTTGACAGCCGTTGGACGTTCCGGGAGCATTTTAAACTACTGGCTCCCAAGCTGACTGGGGCAGCGTCGGCGCTCAGTCGGCTTCTGCCCAATGTTGGTGGGCCAAATGTAGGCTGCCGGAGACTATATGCTGGAGTGGTGCGGTCGATGGCCCTGTACGGGGCGCCCATCTGGGCCGACTCCCTGACCGCTCAAAACCAGGCCCAACTGCGGAGGCCGCAACGGGTCATAGCGGTCAGGATGGCGAGGGCATACCGCACCGTCTCCCACGAGGCGGCGTGCGTGCTGGCAGGGACTCCACCCTGGGACCTAGACGCTGCGGTACTGGCTGACATATATCGGCGTGTCACTGAGGCGCGGGCTGGAGGAGGACAACCAATTCTGGAGGAGATTAGACGGTGGAGGCTGGACTCCCGTCAAGAGCTCATCCAGAAGTGGAAAGAAAGACTGGAGGCGCCAACTGCTGGCCACTGGACCATCGGAGCCATCCGGCCCGTCCTGGAGAGATGGGTCGGCAGAGAGAAGGGGGTTCTCTCCTTCCACCTTACACAGGTTCTCACGGGGCATGGCTGCTTCGGGAGATACCTGTGGAGGGTGGCGGGACGAGAACCAACGGCAGAATGCCACGAGTGCGGCGACGCCGAAGACACGGCGCTACACACACTGGCGGTGTGTCCAGTGTGGACGGAGCAGCGCGCCGCACTTGTGGCCGAAGTTGGGCGCGACCTCTCCCTGCCAGCAGTGGTGGAAGCCATGGTAAGCGGGGAGAGGTCCTGGAAAGCGATGGCCTCCTTTTGCGAGCGCGTCATGACGCAAAAGGAAGTGGCGGAGCGCAGGCGGGAGGAGAGCCCAGAGGCCCTCCCGATGAGGCGCAGGAGAATCGGGCGGAGGCGAGTCGCCCATGACCGCCGCTTGCCGCCGTAACGAGGGCCTCGGGGTGGCAGCCACGGGGACGGCTGCCACCCGAACGATACAGGTCCTCGAGGAGGCTGGCGCACCGTACGCGCCACCGAGACGGCCGGGGGGTTGACACCTACCCCAGATCCGGGGCCTAACGGCCAACCGCTGGCGAGGCTGCGGAAGAGTACTTCAGCGTCCCTGGGGCCTCGCCAAACAGCGGAGAGGCGGCAACAGAGGGGTTTTTAGTGGGTACACCTGGGGTCTCATTAGCCCAACAGGGAGTCCCACATAACCGTTCCGGGTCCGTCCCCGCACCCGGACGGTATGCGTAACGCATTTTCCCCTCTACAAAAAAAAAAAAAAAAAAAAAAAAAGGTTCAGAGTTAGGTTAGGTTAGGTTCAGAGTTAGGTTAGGTTAGGTTCAGAGTTAGGTTAGGTTAGGTTCAGAGTTAGGTTAGGTTAGGTTCAGAGTTAGGTTAGGTTAGGTTCAGAGTTAGGTTAGGTTAGGTTCAGAGTTAGGTTAGGTTAGGTTCAGAGTTAGGTTAGGTTAGGTTCAGAGTTAGGTTAGGTTAGGTTCAGAGTTAGGTTAGGTTAGGTTCAGAGTTAGGTTAGGTTAGGTTCAGAGTTAGGTTAGGTTAGGTTCAGAGTTAGGTTAGGTTAGGTTCAGAGTTAGGTTAGGTTAGGTTCAGAGTTAGGTTAGGTTAGGTTCAGAGTTAGGTTAGGTTAGGTTCAGAGTTAGGTTAGGTTAGGTTCAGAGTTAGGTTAGGTTAGGTTCAGAGTTAGGTTAGGTTAGGTTCAGAGTTAGGTTAGGTTAGGTTCAGAGTTAGGTTAGGTTAGGTTAGGTTAGGTTAGGTTAGGTTAGGTTTTTTTTTTTTTTTTTTTTTTATTAAATAGAATGTGCGTGAGGGAAATCCTCATTGGACCCAGAGAATGGAGGGCTCTGGCAGTGTCAGACTCTTACTGACTAAACCTCCGCGCACATCCTTTACAATTTCCTCTGACGGAGTCAAAGATTATGTTTATCAGGTTCTTACATTTCTTTCGTTTTACAATATTTTGCATGCACTTATTCTAAAATACAACTTTCATTATATGTTTTAGCTAGTTATCTAGGCCGTCTATTATTTTCGTTGCCAACCAATTGAGACGGAGTATTTATTCAGGGTTTTTACTTACAAAACTTCTTTTTTTTTTTTTCCTTTTTTTTTTTATAACTTTTTTTTTTTTTTACTCTTAGATATTTTCACTTTATTAATTACTTTAACATATTTCTTATATGATATTATTCATATACTTAACTATATGTATTTATCATACATCTTTCATACTTTATTTCTATTGACTACTTTTATAACAATTTTTTTACAGTATTGTAAAAATATTTCTCTTTTTTTACTTTTCATTATACTTTCCAGGCTGTCTAAGCTTAGTTTTGTTTCTAAAAGGTTTTCTACGTCGTATTTTTCTTTGAGGAAAACGGGGCAGTCGAGGATTAGATGTTCTATGGTTTCTTCCGCATTCGGTTCACAGAGGCATGATGGGCTCTCCTTGCACTTGAATCTATTCAAGTATGAGGAGAATCCTCCGTGCCCCGTGAGCAGCTGTGTCAATATACCATCTATTTGGATCTTACGTACTATTTTGTGGGCTGTCGTGGCATCTGGAAAGAAGATTTTGGTAACTGCCGCTGTTTCCTCCATCTTGTACCTTTTGTCCCATTCTTTTACTGTTTCAATGCGGATGCTACGTTTTACGAACGAAATGGGACACTTGTCGTACTCTGGCTTCCTCTTACTTTTCAGGGCCGCGTCTTTCGCGAGTTCATCGGCTCTCTCATTCCCGACCAACCCCGCGTGTGCCTTTATCCAGAATAAAGCTATTGTTTTATTCTGGAGTCTGCAGCTTCTCAAGTTGCTCCTGGCTTCAACTGCGAGGGGGTGGGTGGTACCTGAGTCAACTACGGTTTGTAGTGCTGATCGCGAGTCACTGTATATGCCGAAGGTGACTTCTTTGTGTTTCAGCACGACTTCTGTTGCCCTACATATGGCCAGCAGCTCCGCCTGGTAAACGGTGCAGTATGGTGATAGGGTAAGTTTTAGGGCTCTGGTTTCCGAGGTGTTGTTCCATATCGACAATGCCGCTCCCACTTTGCCATCGATCTTACTCCCATCCGTAAATATGCGCACAGCGTAATCACTGCAACGTAAGTACTGCTCCTCGTTTTCCAGGTTTTCGAATTGCAGGCCTGTTTGTTCTGCTGGGTGTGGGGCTTGAATTTTCGACGCCATACGTTCGGTCTCCCTATCGGCAAGTTGTTGGTTAGTTGATCCTTTCCTTGCTTCGTACAGTGACGCTACCTCTCGAACTCGTAGATCTAGAGGGAGCGTACCCGTAAGAATAAGCGTTGAGTTTAGCGATGCCGTACGATATGCTTTGCACATTTTCTGCGTGAACCCTCTCTGCACAGCATTAAGTTTCTTGCGTACTTCCAGTTTTTCGGCCGCCGGTGCCCATGCCGCCGCAGCATAGAGGATCACGGGCTCCACCGCCGTGGTATATATTGTACGGATGACCTGTGGGCTGAGACCCCAGTTTACGCGGGCTGCTCTCATCAGCTGTTTGTATATGTTAGCAGCTTTTTTACATGCGTTTGACACGTGTGCATTAAATGTTAATTTATTATCTATAGTGAGGCCGAGTATTTTAATTTCGGAGGACATTCCAATGTCCACCCCTCCCATGCTCAGGCGTGGTGTGTCATATTTCAGCTTTTTGGTGATAATCATTGCGTTGGTTTTGTGTGGAGCGAACCTAAGTTTATTTATGACACCCCACTCCCGGACCCGTCCTAGGGCAGCATTGGCCTGTCTCTCAATTTCCCCGGCCTCCTTACCGTCAAACACTAGAACCACGTCATCAGCAAACGCTTGGCAGTATAGTCCCCGGTCCTCCATCTGCTTAAGAAGAGGATCCAGCAGCAGGTTCCACAATATTGGTCCTCCTATAGATCCTTGTACACATCCTTTTTCTGTTTTTCTCCTGTGCTTTGCCCCTGCGTACCTAACCTCCACCTGTCTATCACTGAGGTAGCTGCCGATCACCCGCCTCAGATTTACCGGGCACTTTTCCTCCGCCAATCTGGTTTTTATGGCTGGCCACCAAGCACTGTCAAAGGCGCCCTCTATATCCAGTGAAACTATGGTAACAATTTTCTTCTGGCTTATCTTTGTTTTTATGTGATTTATGAGGGCGACCAGTGCGTCTTCTGTGCTTTTCTGGGGCATAAAACCAAATTGACGGGTGCTGATATTTGGTAGTATATGGTACTTGATGCGGTTCATCAACATCTTCTCATATATTTTTCCTAGCAATGGCAGAAGCCCTATTGGCCTGTAGGATTTAGGAGTTGTGTACGATTCTTTTCCCGGCTTTCTATGTATAACCACCGTTGCTTCCTTCCAGGTCCTTGGGAAGTAGTGGTGTGCCAGGCATTTATTGAGCAAGGCCAGGAAGCACTCAGGAGCTGTGCTTATGGCACGAGAACAAATGTCCGCAGTGAAACCGTCAGCACCGGGAGCCTTTTTCGGGTTAAACGACTTTGCTGCCATGTCTAGCTCTTCATATATGAAGGGAGGGTCATGTTCATCATGACTTCCTTCATTTACTACTTCTGCTAGGATTCTTGTCTGTTGGTGGTGTGTGTTGTCGTCCTCTGTTTCATCTCCAGGATAAAATGTCTCTGCGAGAAACCTTGCAGTACCATCTGCGTCCAATACCACGCCCTCCTTCGTCAACGGAAGATCCTCCTCCCTCTGAGCCGTTCTTCCTATCACCCTGTATATGCCTTCCCACATTCCTTCTCTATCTTGCCTGCCACAAAATTCCTTCCAGCTTCGTTCCATTGCTTCTTTTACAGCTAGTTCATACTTTTCTTTTTCTTTTAAGTACAGATTCACTACCATCTGTCTTCGGTGTGGCGCTGCGTTCCTAATCCTTCGTCGCCGGGTGGTGACCTCCTTCTTCAGAGTCCCGAGGTGCTCAGACCACCACGGTAATTTCAGTATTTCTTTTTTCTTCTTGAAGGGTATTGTTATTTTGCATGTCTCTGTAATTGCTCTATTGTAGTTTTGTACTATTTGTTCTATGGCATTTGTATTGTCTGTTTTATATATTTCCTCTACAGTCAGGTTATATTCTATCATAAATTGTCGAAGTTTCTCATGAAACTTCTCCCAATTTGCTTTCCTCGTATTGTAGAGTCGCGTGGTCCTTTCTATATTTGTCCCTGTCGATTTTTCTAGGCTAATACTAAAACTTATAGCGTTGTGGTCCGAGCAAGTGAGTCCCTCAATAACCCTCCATCCATTTACTAAACTTAAGAGGTCGTCGGAGCATGCTGTCACATCTACATGGCTGCTGTATCTTACTCCTCCGCGTATGGTATCGAAGGTAGGAACGTCTCCTCGGTTCAAGATCTGCAGTTCCATTTCCAGGAGCCCTCCGCTCATCTGTTCGCCTCTGTGGTCTTCTTGTCTGCTGCCCCACCAGATACTTTTAGCATTTGTGTCTCCTCCAATCACAAGTTTTCCATTTGCCTTTTTGGACACCTCTTTGAGCTTCTCGATATATGGCTCTATGGGTTGGTCGGGTTCGAAATATAATGACGCGAGGGTGACCGTCCAGGCCCTGGTTCGGATCTTGACCACCACTATGTTGTTTGTGGTTAGCTCTGGGTACTGTACTACATCTATGTCATGGTCCAGTATTGCGATTGCTGCTTTGACATTCCCGTCTCCAGTACCAGAGTTTTGGTACACCCTCACTCCTCGATAGCTCTTCATCTTTTTTATGTTGCCGACGTAGGGCTCCTGGATGAGTAAGATCGCTGTTTTCCTTTTTTGAGCTTCTAAGAGTACCTCATCTGTGGCTTGCCTATTACGTTGGAGGTTCGCTTGTATTACTTGATACTGGCTGGTGTTTGCAGGGACCACTTTAGCAATACGCTATGGTCGCTCTAGCTATAGTGTCCCATTTTCTGCGCATTGGGCATGATGAGTCGAATGCGTTGTGTTCGGTGTTTTCTATGTTTGCCTTACAGCAGTTTTTACATTTGGGCGGCAATCCAGCGAGCCAATCTGCGCATTCCGCTTTTACGTGAGGACCCCCACAGTGCCCGCACAGGTCTACACTTTCAGTACATAGTCTCTTGGTGTGACCGAGTCCCAGGCAGCGGGTGCATTGGACCAGAGGGGATTGGTCTTCTACTTTGATACGCTGCAAGTCAATATACAAGTATCCCCTGCTGGTGGCTCTCTGCCAGATGGAAGGTGAGACTGCAGCCACAATATTGCAGGCGTGAGGATTCCTGATTTTCTTTCTGTATTTTATTTGTACCCGGTCTTCCTCTTTATCGAGACCGCCAAAAACGTCCCGGTTCTGGTTCCTGATGGCTTTGAGAACGTCCTCGTCACTGTTTATGGAGAGTACGCCTTTAAGTTCCAGAAGTGGGTCCCGATTTTTCACGGCCTCAACGCTGAGGTCGAGTCCTTTATTTAATAACCTCTCTTTCAGTTTCTGCCTCTCGTCTTCTGTCCTCAGTCCTATTACGATTTTCCTGTCCTTTGCCTTCCTTACCTTTTCTACCTTTATCCATCCTTCTTTGGCATCCACTGCTTTCCGCACTTTCTCCAGCACTTCTTCTCCGGTTTCCGCCTCATTATTCGAGGTGACCACGACAGAGTGCAGTGTTTTCCGCTCTACATTGGGTTTCCTGCCGACCGCAGGCTGAGCTGCTACCGCACCTGCGTAGGTAAGTGTTGTCATGGTCACCTTCTCTAGTGTTTCCTTTTGTTGTGCCATGGTCTCCTTTAGTTCCGCCATCATTTTATTATTTTCCTGGAGCAGTTTTGTGTGTCTCTCAAGTTCCGCCGATAGTTCTGGTAAGTGTGAGCTCTTTTCTTCCATCACGAAGGTTTTATTCGGGGATCTTGAGGGGCCAGGTTGCTGTGGTGTTGTCTGCTTACTGCCAAGCTCTGCTTCCTTCACCAGTCTGTATAATTGTTCTATAGCCTCCGTTACTGCTAGCTTTATATCCCTCTTGATATTGCCTGAGGCTGCCATTTGGCTTTTCGCCTTCATCAGAAGCTGTTTTGCTTCGGCGGTTTTGGGATATAGAGCTAGAGCTGGTGGGTTTTTTGTCTGGCTTATCTTTGATATAGCCCCTTTTTTCCCCTCATGGGCTCTTGCAGGTCCGGCCTGCGACGCCATCGGGGCAATTGTGGGGGTCAGTGTTTCAGTGACGTCAGCGCCGTTCGTTTCCCACTTGTCAATACTTAGCCTGACGCTTTTTGTCGGGCTTGGTGTTTTAGCTTTTGGCGGGGATCGCGTGTCCCTTGACTTGACCGGGGTTTTTTCCACTAACATCTTGATGGGGGAGGTTCCCGCGTAAGAGTCTATTTTCTGTCACCTCTGTAAAGGGGAGGTGAGTCTTAAATGTAGAGTGCACTTAAATTTAGGGCTAAGAGTAAATGTAATATATAATCTGATAAGTCTACTGCTTGTCAGCCTGGAAATTATACGCAGTAATAATAAAATTCCCTAATAAAAGTCAAGCTTTTTAGCTTTATGTAAAGCCGTGTAACGTAATTAAGGTCGGGGTCCAACCGTTCAAGTTAAATTTATAGAGTCACAGACTCTAGTCGCTTATATCTAACTTAATTTTACAGAAAAATTTTTTCGGCTCTACCTAGAGTCACAATTCCTCAACCAGTGGATAGCCCTCCTCGAGCCCCTTCCAACGACACCAAACACGGTACCGGTACCAACAGTGGTCTTGGAGCTATTGCGTTCCGAAAAAACCGGTTTCGGTTCTGGTATCCGGTTTCAGAATTGGTATCTGGTTGTAACTCCTGTTCCCTAAGGGCTAGAGACTCGTGCTTGGGCTCGTTCTTCTCGGCTCGACGAATCCTATCCTCTGGGTTACCCTTCAGGAGTGAAAATTTTCCAACGATTTTCCTCCGGAAAAGTCCCGGGATTTTCTTGGGACCCAGGTGTCTTTGTAAAACGGGCCGCGCCGATGCTGGAACCGAAAACCCTGGCCCTCTAGCTGCTCCCGTTCGGGAGTTATCGTAGTTTGAAATTTTCCAAAATGGCGGCGAGAACTGTCAAAGTCAGACTTTGACCGCTGATAACTCCGGTTCCCGGGGTCGCAGAAAGCCCGGATTTTCGGTGCCTATACTAAGCAAGACTTTCTCTATTGAGTGGTACCACTTTCAGACCCGAAAAAATTTCAGGAATTTTCAGACCTAAAAACTCCTGAAAACTCCTGAAAACCAATGGGGGTGGTGGGCAGGGCTGCTCTGACCTTAGGCGAAAAAACCGCGTGCCTCCAGGCCCTATGGCTGCCGAGATATTGCAAGTTGAAAAAGGGCAAGATGGCCGCCGAACTGTCAAACTCTATGTTTGAGGGCCGATATCTCGGGAACCGAAGATCGGAGAGAGCTCGGGCTTTCACCCCTAGTATGCTCCTGTTCCCTTCTTTGTTTTTCAAGTGGTATCTAACCTTAATATAAAAATCCGAGATAATCGCCCGAAACCAAAAATTTTCGGTTCCTGTTGTAATTTAAGAGGTGGGGGTGAAAATCCGGACCTTCTATGTTGAGCGGTTGCTGAGATATTCCTAATTGAAATTTGATACCAGAAAAAACAAAATGGCCGATTTTTGGTTTCTGCTTAGTTTGAGTGATAGGGGGTCCGCGTTTTCGCTTTCCCAAAGTGGAAATACCGTTCTAGAGCTAATTTTAACACAAAAATTTGATATTTTTATTTATTTTTGAATTTATGGCCGAAAATAGGTTAAAATTCTGTATCTCCGGAACCGCTAAACATAAAATTACACAAAAAATCTTAAAATTAGTATAAAACACACATCTACAATATACAATACTAAGATTTGTATAGGTCTATACAATTTTATTTGGAAAATCGAGTTTTCCAAAATTTTCACAAAAACTGATTTTTCAGGATGAAAAACTGTCAAAAAAATTGTCCAGTTTTTGTCGACGTCTTCTTCAGGCTAGCGCGCAGCAGGATCCCTCGGAAAAACTATATAGTCTGACTGAAGATTTTTCAGTATTTAACTTTGAAATTTGAATTTTGAAAAGTCTATATCTCGAAAAGTAAATGTCAAAAAATTTTTCTAACAGTACCGTTTTGATCCTATTGACTCTTAGCTTCTTTCTGCGTCCCGAGATTTAGCCGCACTCCTCTGGATCGCCGACCACGCCACCACGTGGTTTTTGGTTTTTCGGTGATTCTTCTTCAGGCGGTGGTCGCAGGATGACGCTGAAGATGTCAGCGTATGGGGCTCGTTGCGGCGCGTCTGGTGATGTATCGCACTTGTGGCATGCGACGTCGAGTCGCAAGGTGTGGGCGTTTTTTCGGGAGTTAACCTCAAAAAGCACAGTTTTTTGAGCTTTGCGCTTTTTCGCAAAGTCTATCACTCACAAACTGCAATCCAACAGATGGCACTCACTGTTCCGCACACAACGACACTTGTTTCACCCCGATCCGATAAGAAATGCCACGTCCAGGAATTTTTAACTGCGGAGCAGGTTAGGTTAGGTTAGGTTAGGTTAGGTTAGGTTAGGTTAGGTTAGGTTAGGTTAGGTTAGGTTAGGTTAGGTTAGGTTAGGTTAGGTTAGGTTAGGTTAGGTTAGGTTAGGTTAGGTTAGGTTAGGTTAGGTTAGGTTAGGTTAGGTTAGGTTAGGTTAGGTTAGGTTAGGTTAGGTTAGGTTAGGTTAGGTTAGGTTAGGTTAGGTTAGGTTAGGTTAGGTTAGGTTAGGTTAGGTTAGGTTAGGTTAGGTTAGGTTAGGTTAGGTTAGGTTAGGTTAGGTTAGGTTAGGTTAGGTTAGGTTAGGTTAGGTTAGGTTAGGTTAGGTTAGGTTAGGTTAGGTTAGGTTAGGTTAGGTTAGGTTAGGTTAGGTTAGGTTAGGTTAGGTTAGGTTAGGTTAGGTTAGGTTAGGTTAGGTTAGGTTAGGTTAGGTTAGGTTAGGTTAGGTTAGGTTAGGTTAGGTTAGGTTAGGTTAGGTTAGGTTAGGTTAGGTTAGGTTAGGTTAGGTTAGGTTAGGTTAGGTTAGGTTAGGTTAGGTTAGGTTAGGTTAGGTTAGGTTAGGTTAGGTTAGGTTAGGTTAGGTTAGGTTAGGTTAGGTTAGGTTAGGTTAGGTTAGGTTAGGTTAGGTTAGGTTAGGTTAGGTTAGGTTAGGTTAGGTTAGGTTAGGTTAGGTTAGGTTAGGTTAGGTTAGGTTAGGTTAGGTTAGGTTAGGTTAGGTTAGGTTAGGTTAGGTTAGGTTAGGTTAGGTTAGGTTAGGTTAGGTTAGGTTAGGTTAGGTTAGGTTAGGTTAGGTTAGGTTAGGTTAGGTTAGGTTAGGTTAGGTTAGGTTAGGTTAGGTTAGGTTAGGTTAGGTTAGGTTAGGTTAGGTTAGGTTAGGTTAGGTTAGGTTAGGTTAGGTTAGGTTAGGTTAGGTTAGGTTAGGTTAGGTTAGGTTAGGTTAGGTTAGGTTAGGTTAGGTTAGGTTAGGTTAGGTTAGGTTAGGTTAGGTTAGGTTAGGTTAGGTTAGGTTAGGTTAGGTTAGGTTAGGTTAGGTTAGGTTAGGTTAGGTTAGGTTAGGTTAGGTTAGGTTAGGTTAGGTTAGGTTAGGTTAGGTTAGGTTAGGTTAGGTTAGGTTAGGTTAGGTTAGGTTAGGTTAGGTTAGGTTAGGTTAGGTTAGGTTAGGTTAGGTTAGGTTAGGTTAGGTTAGGTTAGGTTAGGTTAGGTTAGGTTAGGTTAGGTTAGGTTAGGTTAGGTTAGGTTAGGTTAGGTTAGGTTAGGTTAGGTTAGGTTAGGTTAGGTTAGGTTAGGTTAGGTTAGGTTAGGTTAGGTTAGGTTAGGTTAGGTTAGGTTAGGTTAGGTTAGGTTAGGTTAGGTTAGGTTAGGTTAGGTTAGGTTAGGTTAGGTTAGGTTAGGTTAGGTTAGGTTAGGTTAGGTTAGGTTAGGTTAGGTTAGGTTAGGTTAGGTTAGGTTAGGTTAGGTTAGGTTAGGTTAGGTTAGGTTAGGTTAGGTTAGGTTAGGTTAGGTTAGGTTAGGTTAGGTTAGGTTAGGTTAGGTTAGGTTAGGTTAGGTTAGGTTAGGTTAGGTTAGGTTAGGTTAGGTTAGGTTAGGTTAGGTTAGGTTAGGTTAGGTTAGGTTAGGTTAGGTTAGGTTAGGTTAGGTTAGGTTAGGTTAGGTTAGGTTAGGTTAGGTTAGGTTAGGTTAGGTTAGGTTAGGTTAGGTTAGGTTAGGTTAGGTTAGGTTAGGTTAGGTTAGGTTAGGTTAGGTTAGGTTAGGTTAGGTTAGGTTAGGTTAGGTTAGGTTAGGTTAGGTTAGGTTAGGTTAGGTTAGGTTAGGTTAGGTTAGGTTAGGTTAGGTTAGGTTAGGTTAGGTTAGGTTAGGTTAGGTTAGGTTAGGTTAGGTTAGGTTAGGTTAGGTTAGGTTAGGTTAGGTTAGGTTAGGTTAGGTTAGGTTAGGTTAGGTTAGGTTAGGTTAGGTTAGGTTAGGTTAGGTTAGGTTAGGTTAGGTTAGGTTAGGTTAGGTTAGGTTAGGTTAGGTTAGGTTAGGTTAGGTTAGGTTAGGTTAGGTTAGGTTAGGTTAGGTTAGGTTAGGTTAGGTTAGGTTAGGTTAGGTTAGGTTAGGTTAGGTTAGGTTAGGTTAGGTTAGGTTAGGTTAGGTTAGGTTAGGTTAGGTTAGGTTAGGTTAGGTTAGGTTAGGTTAGGTTAGGTTAGGTTAGGTTAGGTTAGGTTAGGTTAGGTTAGGTTAGGTTAGGTTAGGTTAGGTTAGGTTAGGTTAGGTTAGGTTAGGTTAGGTTAGGTTAGGTTAGGTTAGGTTAGGTTAGGTTAGGTTAGGTTAGGTTAGGTTAGGTTAGGTTAGGTTAGGTTAGGTTAGGTTAGGTTAGGTTAGGTTAGGTTAGGTTAGGTTAGGTTAGGTTAGGTTAGGTTAGGTTAGGTTAGGTTAGGTTAGGTTAGGTTAGGTTAGGTTAGGTTAGGTTAGGTTAGGTTAGGTTAGGTTAGGTTAGGTTAGGTTAGGTTAGGTTAGGTTAGGTTAGGTTAGGTTAGGTTAGGTTAGGTTAGGTTAGGTTAGGTTAGGTTAGGTTAGGTTAGGTTAGGTTAGGTTAGGTTAGGTTAGGTTAGGTTAGGTTAGGTTAGGTTAGGTTAGGTTAGGTTAGGTTAGGTTAGGTTAGGTTAGGTTAGGTTAGGTTAGGTTAGGTTAGGTTAGGTTAGGTTAGGTTAGGTTAGGTTAGGTTAGGTTAGGTTAGGTTAGGTTAGGTTAGGTTAGGTTAGGTTAGGTTAGGTTAGGTTAGGTTAGGTTAGGTTAGGTTAGGTTAGGTTAGGTTAGGTTAGGTTAGGTTAGGTTAGGTTAGGTTAGGTTAGGTTAGGTTAGGTTAGGTTAGGTTAGGTTAGGTTAGGTTAGGTTAGGTTAGGTTAGGTTAGGTTAGGTTAGGTTAGGTTAGGTTAGGTTAGGTTAGGTTAGGTTAGGTTAGGTTAGGTTAGGTTAGGTTAGGTTAGGTTAGGTTAGGTTAGGTTAGGTTAGGTTAGGTTAGGTTAGGTTAGGTTAGGTTAGGTTAGGTTAGGTTAGGTTAGGTTAGGTTAGGTTAGGTTAGGTTAGGTTAGGTTAGGTTAGGTTAGGTTAGGTTAGGTTAGGTTAGGTTAGGTTAGGTTAGGTTAGGTTAGGTTAGGTTAGGTTAGGTTAGGTTAGGTTAGGTTAGGTTAGGTTAGGTTAGGTTAGGTTAGGTTAGGTTAGGTTAGGTTAGGTTAGGTTAGGTTAGGTTAGGTTAGGTTAGGTTAGGTTAGGTTAGGTTAGGTTAGGTTAGGTTAGGTTAGGTTAGGTTAGGTTAGGTTAGGTTAGGTTAGGTTAGGTTAGGTTAGGTTAGGTTAGGTTAGGTTAGGTTAGGTTAGGTTAGGTTAGGTTAGGTTAGGTTAGGTTAGGTTAGGTTAGGTTAGGTTAGGTTAGGTTAGGTTAGGTTAGGTTAGGTTAGGTTAGGTTAGGTTAGGTTAGGTTAGGTTAGGTTAGGTTAGGTTAGGTTAGGTTAGGTTAGGTTAGGTTAGGTTAGGTTAGGTTAGGTTAGGTTAGGTTAGGTTAGGTTAGGTTAGGTTAGGTTAGGTTAGGTTAGGTTAGGTTAGGTTAGGTTAGGTTAGGTTAGGTTAGGTTAGGTTAGGTTAGGTTAGGTTAGGTTAGGTTAGGTTAGGTTAGGTTAGGTTAGGTTAGGTTAGGTTAGGTTAGGTTAGGTTAGGTTAGGTTAGGTTAGGTTAGGTTAGGTTAGGTTAGGTTAGGTTAGGTTAGGTTAGGTTAGGTTAGGTTAGGTTAGGTTAGGTTAGGTTAGGTTAGGTTAGGTTAGGTTAGGTTAGGTTAGGTTAGGTTAGGTTAGGTTAGGTTAGGTTAGGTTAGGTTAGGTTAGGTTAGGTTAGGTTAGGTTAGGTTAGGTTAGGTTAGGTTAGGTTAGGTTAGGTTAGGTTAGGTTAGGTTAGGTTAGGTTAGGTTAGGTTAGGTTAGGTTAGGTTAGGTTAGGTTAGGTTAGGTTAGGTTAGGTTAGGTTAGGTTAGGTTAGGTTAGGTTAGGTTAGGTTAGGTTAGGTTAGGTTAGGTTAGGTTAGGTTAGGTTAGGTTAGGTTAGGTTAGGTTAGGTTAGGTTAGGTTAGGTTAGGTTAGGTTAGGTTAGGTTAGGTTAGGTTAGGTTAGGTTAGGTTAGGTTAGGTTAGGTTAGGTTAGGTTAGGTTAGGTTAGGTTAGGTTAGGTTAGGTTAGGTTAGGTTAGGTTAGGTTAGGTTAGGTTAGGTTAGGTTAGGTTAGGTTAGGTTAGGTTAGGTTAGGTTAGGTTAGGTTAGGTTAGGTTAGGTTAGGTTAGGTTAGGTTAGGTTAGGTTAGGTTAGGTTAGGTTAGGTTAGGTTAGGTTAGGTTAGGTTAGGTTAGGTTAGGTTAGGTTAGGTTAGGTTAGGTTAGGTTAGGTTAGGTTAGGTTAGGTTAGGTTAGGTTAGGTTAGGTTAGGTTAGGTTAGGTTAGGTTAGGTTAGGTTAGGTTAGGTTAGGTTAGGTTAGGTTAGGTTAGGTTAGGTTAGGTTAGGTTAGGTTAGGTTAGGTTAGGTTAGGTTAGGTTAGGTTAGGTTAGGTTAGGTTAGGTTAGGTTAGGTTAGGTTAGGTTAGGTTAGGTTAGGTTAGGTTAGGTTAGGTTAGGTTAGGTTAGGTTAGGTTAGGTTAGGTTAGGTTAGGTTAGGTTAGGTTAGGTTAGGTTAGGTTAGGTTAGGTTAGGTTAGGTTAGGTTAGGTTAGGTTAGGTTAGGTTAGGTTAGGTTAGGTTAGGTTAGGTTAGGTTAGGTTAGGTTAGGTTAGGTTAGGTTAGGTTAGGTTAGGTTAGGTTAGGTTAGGTTAGGTTAGGTTAGGTTAGGTTAGGTTAGGTTAGGTTAGGTTAGGTTAGGTTAGGTTAGGTTAGGTTAGGTTAGGTTAGGTTAGGTTAGGTTAGGTTAGGTTAGGTTAGGTTAGGTTAGGTTAGGTTAGGTTAGGTTAGGTTAGGTTAGGTTAGGTTAGGTTAGGTTAGGTTAGGTTAGGTTAGGTTAGGTTAGGTTAGGTTAGGTTAGGTTAGGTTAGGTTAGGTTAGGTTAGGTTAGGTTAGGTTAGGTTAGGTTAGGTTAGGTTAGGTTAGGTTAGGTTAGGTTAGGTTAGGTTAGGTTAGGTTAGGTTAGGTTAGGTTAGTTAGGTTAGGTTAGGTTAGGTTAGGTTAGGTTAGGTAGGTTAGGTTAGGTTAGGTTAGGTTAGGTTAGGTTAGGTTAGGTTAGGTTAGGTTAGGTTAGGTTAGGTTAGGTTAGGTTAGGTTAGGTTAGGTTAGGTTAGGTTAGGTTAGGTTAGGTTAGGTTAGGTAGGTTAGGTTAGGTTAGGTTAGGTTAGGTTAGGTAGGTTAGGTTAGGTAGGTGTTAGGTTAGGTTTTAGGTTAGGTTAGGTTAGTTAGGTTAGGTTAGGTTAGGTTAGGTTAGGTTAGGTTAGGTTAGGTTAGGTTAGGTTAGTTAGGTTAGGTTAGGTTAGGTTAGGTTAGGTTAGGTTAGGTTAGGTTAGGTTAGGTTAGGTTAGGTTAGGTTAGGTTAGGTTAGGTTAGGTTAGTTAGGTTAGGTTAGGTTAGGTTAGGTTAGGTTAGGTTAGGTTAGGTTAGGTTAGGTTAGGTTAGGTTAGGTTAGGTTAGGTTAGGTTAGGTTAGGTTAGGTTAGGTTAGGTTAGGTTAGGTGTTAGGTTAGGTTAGGTTAGGTTAGGTTAGGTTAGGTTAGGTTAGGTTAGGTTAGGTTAGGTTAGGTTAGGTTAGGTTAGGTTAGGTTAGGTTAGGTTAGGTTAGGTTAGGTTAGGTTAGGTTAGGTTAGGTTAGGTTAGGTTAGGTTAGGTTAGGTTAGGTTAGGTTAGGTTAGGTTAGGTTAGGTTAG